>JADMNL010000022.1:215613750-217070000 GCA_016271365.2 Neoceratodus forsteri
GAGGACTTCCGCCTACTTTCCTCCAGCAAGTCCAGAAGGGGTCTCTCGGTCCTCCCTCCCCATGACTACACACTGCAAACACCATGTCAGCCCTATTGGGTTATGGCTTCATCAAGTCAGTAAGGAGAGACAGGGGATACTGGGATGCATAGGAAGGAGCATCACAAGTAGAAAGGGAAGTGGTTATCCCTGTACAGACAGTTGGTGAGACCCCATCTGGAGTACTGTGTTCAGTTTGGAGACCTCACCTATGCAAGGACATAGACAGGATGGAAGCAGTCCAGAGGAGGGCAACTAAAATGGTGCAGGTCTGCATCCAAAACCATATGAAGAGAGACTGAGAGAGCTTAATATGTATACCCTTGATGAAAGGAGGGACAGGGGGACATGATAGAAATGTTCAGGTACCTGAAGGGAATCAATAAAGTCTAGGAGGGTAGCATCTTTCAGAAAAGAGATGTGTAAGAACAAGGGGCACAATTTAAAGATGGGGGATGGCTCAGGAGTAATGTGAGGAATTTATTTTCATGGAGAGAGTGGTGGATGCATGGAACCGCCTTCCTGGGGAGGTTGTTGGGTCTAAAACAGTGGGGAATTCAAACATGCATGGGACAGACATAAGGCAATTGTAGTGGGGGTGACAGGAAGTAGACTGTTGGTTAACTAGAATCTGCAGCTTATCCAGTAGGTAGGGAAATGGGTGGGCCAAGTGGTCCTTATCTGCCGTCAAAGTCTATGTTTACATGGTACATCCTTTCTGTCTGTCTTCTGTCAGGTAACTCTATAATGTAGTTCACGCCATTTACCTTCCTAACCACTTTATGCGGTCCTGCCCACTTAGCCTGCAGCTTGTCTTTCTGGACCATTTTAAGGACCATGACTTCCTGACCCAGCATGTACGAGCGAGCTCTGGCTCTGGTGATCGCATCACACTTTTTGTTTCTATGGGCAGCTGCCAGGTTGCTTTGGGCCGCTCCCATAAGCTCCTTTAGTCTTTCCCTAAACCTAAGGATGTAATCCACAATGGAGTTCCCAGGGTGGCATGCTTGTCCTCCCAGATCAAGTCTAGGGCCCACGACTCCGTGTCCATATGAGAGTTCAAAGGGGAAATCCTGTCGACGCTTGGGGCACCTCCCTGTATGCAAACAACAGGTGGGAAGGTATTTCTCCCAGTCCCTCCCATGCTGTTCAGCAAACGCCTGGAGCACTGACTTTAGGGTACCATTAATCTTTCCACAAGCCCATTAGCTTGTGGGTGATATGGTGTCGTACATCTCTGCACCACCCCACACTTCTCCCATAAACATTTCATCAGGTCTGACATGAAGGAACCCCTTGATCGGTGATAACCTCCTGCAGAAACCCAACACGGAGAAAATCCCAGGTAAGGCATCTGCCACTTTGTCTGTCCTCAGTGAGGATAGGGCAACTGCCTCTGAGTACTGGGTAGCATAATCCACCACAGTCAGGATGAAGCTCTTCCCGAGAAGCTGGGGTATTTAAAGGCTTCTACAATATCCATTCCCACCCTCTGGAATGGCTCCTCCACTATGGGCAATGGAATCAGGGTGGCTTAGGATTTCTTGCCCGCCTTCCCTTGTTCTTGGCACGGTTACAAGACCTGCAATACTCCTTCACCTGCTGGATGAAGTTAGGCTAATAGAAATTTTGGGACAACCGCTGCATAGTGCGGCGATTCCATATGACCAGACAAGGAATATTATGTGCAATTTTGAGCAACTGTTCATGATACCCCTGGGGAACAACATGCTGCCTGCCTAGCATCCCTCCTTCCCTCCCTCTGCACAGCCTAAGTATACATAAGTCCCTTTTCCTAATAAACCTTATGTCTGCCATCATCTCCTGTGCGTTGTCTGAGTCTGCCCAAGCCCTCAGCTTCTCAAGGCTAGGGTCACTTCTCTGAGCAGCTGCAAACCCTCACACATTCCCAAGGCATTGGACAGGTCCCCTTCAGTCACTAAACTGGGTCCCTAGCACTAACATCAGGGCAGTCAGGATCACTGTCAGTCACAACTCTCTGACAAGGGGTCACCCCTCCTCTTCAGAGTAACCTTCTGTAGCTGTGTGGTTACTTGCTACTGGGGAATTTTCTACCCCTTTTTCATTAGTCTCCCCTCTGGAGACACAGGCTGGGGAACCAGCCTCTCAGTGGTTTCACAATGGCTTCTGTGGGGTTCAGGGAACTACAACTTTCCTTGCGCTTGGCTACAGGTAACTGCACATACCATCCTCTATTTAAGATTGTTGCCCAGGATCACATTCACTGCTGACATTTTAGCTACAGCCACCTGTTGCACGTGTCTCCCTGTTTCGCCCAGTCTAGGAGAACACTAGCGAGGGCAGTGTTTTGCCTCACTAGTAAAGTCCTGTACAGTGATGTATTTATTGGGTATAAGCTGGCCAGGCTCTACCAGATCCCCTTTTACCAATGTCAGGATACCCCGGTGTCCCTTAGCCCTTGCATCTGTACACCATTCACCACGACTGGGTGCATGTGTTTCTCATGTTCACAGGCATGCTTCCAGGGACACACTAACAATCCAATTCTTTTCTAGTACCATTCTGCATATTATTGCTCATTCTTTTGGGACACTGTCTCACAATATACAGTTTCTTTACATAACCAACATTCACTTCTCTTTTCTGAGAAATCTTTCTCTGCAACCTGGGGCTAACGGGTTTCGTGGAGGCAGTGAGGGGTTTTAACTGCCCTAAAGGCATGCTTTTCCCTTTCTGCACTGCCACGCCTGCCCCATTCACTCTCAGAGCAGGTCTGCTCGTGGCATAGCAGTCCGAGAGTTCAGCAGCCTCTTGCACTGTTTTGGGATCTCGGTCCTCCAGCAAGGTTTTCAGCTCTGTTGGGCATGTTCAATAAAACTGTTCTAACAAAATCACATTTTCAGTTTTATCAACAGAGTTTGCTTCAGTTCCTTCCCACCAACATTTTAAAACTGACGCCCTAGGCTAGCTTCTCGTAGCTCATGTCAGGGCTTCTCCTGAACTACGGAATTTAGCTCTGTATGATTCAGCAGTTTATTCAAATTATTTTAACAGTGCAGCTTTAAGTTTGCTGTAATCATCACTGTTCTCATTGTCCATTTGACCCAATGCATCCTGAGCTTTCCGGTAAGCGGGATAGCTCTAAGCTCCAGGACTCTGGGAATTTTGGCCTGAATACAAACCTTTTCAGAAGAATTTTAAAAGCATCCATATCCTCCCTTTAAATTCGGCTATCAATTTGAATTCAATTTGTAACCCAGTCTTGTAGTCCCAGTTAAACCCAAGCCACTTACCTGCTCTGGTGCCACTGGTTGGAATCGTAGCTTCTCCAGTTCGTGTTGCCTCTGGCACTCCTGCTCCTCACAGTCCGTGTCTTGGCATTCTCTCTCCTCTTCTCCTCTGCAGTTCACTGGCACTCATGCTCCTCACAGTCTGCCTCTCAGCATTCTCACTGTACCTCACGGTCCACCTCCGCTGTTCACGGTCCCTCTCCTCTGGAACTCCAGCTCCATTCTGCACAATTCAATTTGCGGTCTGAGTACTTCTGGATCCAGGATACTGGTGACCTTCCCTGCTGCTGTGGCCCTTCACTGACAGTGGCCCTGCTATCATCCTCACCGATCTGGACACTGCACTGGCTGATAGCCCTGCCACACTCGAGGTTTGGTTCTTTTCAGTCACGGTCTGTGACTCGCTGCTCTGGGTATCTGCTATCATTAAGGAATTCATGAGGTTCTGCTTGCTGGCTTTCACCTCTAATGGGACTCCTATGTCCCCACAACTGCTTTATTTATTTAGTTTTTGTTGACCCGATAAGTGCACTAGACAAACCCTGCTTATTTTCAGGCATCACCCAGGAGACTTTAAGTAGTCTACAATGTGCCTGCTGTAGTTGGAAGACATCTTCTTCCATAACTACGTGTTACTCTGACTTGCACTTTAGAAAAAAAATAAAATGGGTAGGAACTTGACTGTACGCCAGTGATATAGTTCTGTTCTCCTTTTAAAAATAAATCACTGCCTTCTTTCTTTGCAAGTGAACTAACTATCTCAAGCAGACACACTGAACAATAAAAGCTTGTAATACCAACATTTGTCACACTGCTGCCAAACAATCTTTCAAAACCCACTCAGCAGGTCAGCCTCTACTCCCAAAGTGCCAAGCTCTGAGCGCAGTCTTGTGAACAGTTAACAGAAACAGGTAACCCTCCTGTCTGTTTGTGGGTTCAAATCAACCTTTGGTCTCAAGTCTTGGAGGGATTCAAACTGTGAACTTCTTGTTATCGTACCCATTGCACAGGCTCAGATAATTCTGTCTTCAGGGGCCAAATATCTTTGCCTCACGGGCACCTAACCAGGTGTACAAAATGAACTCTTAAAACCTGTAATAAGACCTCAGATTTAACTCTACCTTTTTCCAGTTTGGTATCACCATTCAAGCTTATGCATAGAGTCAGCTTTAACCATATATACTTCATTTGTTTAAGAAAGAAATTTAAAGACAGACCAAGTAGGTTCTAAAAATAGAGTTTTACTAAAATAAATACAAATATGTAAAACATAAAATACATAACCATACATCACAAGAACCATACAATCTTTTAAAAGAACAAGGTTTTAACAGTGCAGTCCTTACTACAGTACTTAGATTTGTTTCTCTCTCTAAATACCTGCTTAAAGTGTTCAAAGATGTGTCTTTCTCAGAGTGTAGATAGAAGTGTGTCAAGGAAAATGGAATACTGTTTAAAAACTGTATTTGCCAACCCCTTTGCATGAGGTCACCTGGCTCACCATCTGTTTATGAAAAATTATACACCCAGGATATTTTATCATGTTAGAAGGTAAGATAATTAAGGTTACATCAGCAGAAACTCCTTTCCCCATGTGACTTCCCCAATCAAGTCTGTAAGTTGCCGTTCATCTATAAGCAGTATCCTTCACACAGACATCAAAGCATTTATGATTTTGCACCAGTGTGCCATACCTGGTTTCCTCCTCTAAACGCCATAACATTTTATGATTTCCTTTAGCAACTACAGCTATACTTAACTTAGATAAATAGAGATCCTTGATTAGGTATCTTGTAGCCTGTAATTATCTCATGGCTTTCATCTTTTGCTGAGAACGGGGTGAGGGGTGAGTGAGGTCATTCCAAGAGCACCAGATTTCTCAGCAGACAATCAGTAACACATTTGTATATTTTAAAAACATTGTGTATTCAGAAATGGCTGTCCACGTGTCACACGCATACTAGCTCCTGAACGAGTTCAGGGAAGCAGCCACCTGTCTTTACATTTCACCATGGATACTGTACAGTCATTCTCTGTGACACCAGCTGAGTGTCACGATTATACCTAGGAAGGCTCAGTTCTTTTTTTCTTTTAGCTTGACATTAGGCTGTATTGTTTGTCATTATCTGTGTTATCATTATAAGTGGTTTATAGTTAATTAGGGTATTTTTAAGTAGTGTGTTAGTAGTAAAGCAACCAGTGGTTGAGTTGCATTTCTTCTAGTTTATGGAAACCTATATTTTGAAAATGCATGTTTTAAAGGTAAGTCAAAATGGTTCTTAAGCACTGGAATAACGTTTCCAGAAGGTCCCAAGTTATGGGGAGTACAGGTGGACCATTTTCTATGGAGTTATGGCTCATTTAAACATATCATACAATGTGATTGGGATTAATTCCCCAATCAAACGATTTTGACTACTCACAGAGCTGAGGCATTTAAACTGTGATGTGGCATATCTTCAGGAGACTCATTTGCCAGAGAGTGAACATATGGAGCTGAGGCTGATGTGGGTGGGACAAGTAGCGTCCTGCCTTTCATCCTAATACTAAAAGGTGGGGTGGTGATATTTATTAAAAAAATAGTCCCTTAATAACGCAAGATACAGAAGAGGGTTTTCAAGGCCACTTTGTAAGAGTTTCAGGTTCCATATGTGGAAAAAGATACATTTTATCAACACATATGCTCCAAATGCTGGCACTGCCAGGTTTCTCTCAGATATTTTCTTGAAAGTAGCTACATTACCCCAGAGACAAATACTATTAGGTGAGACTTCAATACAGTTATGTGCCCTTGTTGGGATCAATCAATTCCCTAATCCACAACCAGTAGAGTTGCTACCAGAAAACTTAAAGCTCTAGTAGCTGAGCTGGGTATGAAATACATCTGGAGAGCCCAACGGAAAAAGGAAAGGGTTACTCTACTATTCTGCAGCACAAAAATCATATTCCTGTATAGATCTATTATTCACCTACAAGTCAGACTTACATATCGTTACCTCCTCTAAAATACACCCCATTACTTTATCAGATCACAGTCCAACCTCTATAACTCTTACCTGGGGTTGGTAGACCAACAAACGATATGGAGACTGAACATTACCCTCTTCAATGAGACAAATTTTGCCAAGCATCTATCCAAAATAGTGACAGATTTGGCAGTCAAATTCCCATTGGAGGACTGCTCCTCTGGTCTGGTAGGACACTCTAAAGGCAATAGTGTGAGGGTGAATTATTAGTTATGCTTCCACCAGGAAAAACAAATGAATAGTAAAGGCCAAACACTAAAAGACAAAATATTAGCCCTAGAGACAAAACATAAAACAAGCCAGAGAATACCAAGATCTGGAAAGAGCTGAATAAGGCTCGGACAGAACTACAGGAGATAGATAACAAGAAAGCAGAACTCCGCATTTTCAAATCAGAAATACCACAAAGTGGGAAGGAGGGCTTCCAAACTCTTAGCTTTTTGACTGAAGAAAGCGCAGGCTGATAAGTACATATCCCAACTTATTGACAGGAATACATCACAGAAAGTATGGATATGACCAGGGACATAGCATTCCAAGTCAAGCAATATTATACATTTGTATTCAAAGGATACATATGCACAAGCACTAGTAGATGAAACAAAAGCTTTACTCAATTCCCTGAAGTTACGCCGCCTACGCCTGGAAGCACAGGAGGCATTGTTGGCCCTATAACAGAACAAGAAATCTTACAAGTGATAACGTCTCCATTAGCAAAATCTCCAGGCCTGATGGCTTTAGCACAGAATTTTATAAATACCTAAAGAAAACCTTGGCCCCACACCTAGCAAAAGTACTCTCCAGCTGTCTTGAAGAGAGCAAGGTGCCTGACTCCTGGAAAGAAACCGAATTACGGTAATCCCCAAACCTGGCAAGTCTGGAATGAGTTGTGGCATACAGGCCAGTTTCTCTTCTAAATCAAGACCTAACAATCTTAACAAAGATTCTGCAAGTGTCTCCAGAGATACACTGAACTTTTTAGTACACCAGATCAAACTGGATTTATTCCCCACCGACATATGTCTAACAACATTAGGAAATTATTAAATATTTTAATTCATAAGACACCACAAATCACGGTTTTCTTAGACGCCAAAAAGCATTCGCCTGTCTCAATTGGACATATATGCAGACTGTCTTAAAAAACATGGGTGTGAGGGTGATTTCTAAATGGATCTCATTATGCTATTCAAATCCCATAGCCCGCATTCGAAGTTAATGGAACTATCTCAGAATTTTTTCTATAGAAAGGGCACTAGGCAGGGATGTCCCTTATCCCCATTACTGTTCACACTTAGTATGGAGCCACTTGCACAGGCAGTGTGGGAGAAACAGTTAATTGGGGTATTTAGATGGGTCAAGTGGTAAACAAAATTTCTTTATATGCAGATGACACCCTACTCAATCTACCGATCTAGAACACTTTATTTCCCCTTACTCAAGCTTTTAAAACAACATGGCAGTGTTTCAGGTTTCAGAGTAAACATGGACAAGTCAGAAGTAATGAGTATTGGTAACCCCCTTCACCATCTCTTAAAAGTCAAATTCCTTCAAATTGGGGAAAAATTAAATCCGTACCTGGGTAGTCACATAACTCTGGAACTTTGTAAGTTATATGATAATAACTATAATTTCTTGAAGAATCAGGTCTTTGAGGACATTATTAGGTGGCAAGTATTCCTTTCACCTTCACTAGTAGAACCAAAACGATTAAAATGAATATCTTACCAAGGTACCTGTTTCTCTTTTCTGAATTACCTTTGCCTATCCCCAGAGCTGACTGTATAGAGCCAAGAAAAACGTTCATGTTTTATTTGGGCAGGTAGAAAGCCCAGAAAAAGCAGGGCCACATTAATTTACAAGTTGCCCATAGGCTGGAAAATTCATGCCCCCCAAAACATGGCTTAATTCAGGGATGGCAACAACGCATATTCACAGTACTGTCTTTGTTGTTTGCACAAGTCCAATAAACCCATTTTCACTGCACCACTTTAGCCACAGCTTTTGTTCTTGAAGTTGCTTATGGATCAAGTTTGGTACTGCAGCTCCATCTCAGTGGACCAGTACCGCACATTTTCTTGTGTTACATACTACTTGGCATCTCGACTGCTAAATCAAATGCCATTGCCATTACCATGGTGTCTGCCTACTGATAGTCTAGCTGCCTAGCTGGAGCCCCAGCTGGTCTACTTTACACAGAACATAGTTCAGTTTTGCTTTGGGGTTTTGGTGTTTCGCTTTCTTCACTGATTTGTTCATCCTAATTGGCCAGGAGTCTCTTTTAGTATTTCAGTATTCTCCTCTGTGTGTAAGGTTGTTTGCAATCTTAAGCGTGACTAAATACATGGAAGAGTATGCATGACCACAGTAGGTGCTGACAGCAATGCTGTTGGTATTTAAAATCTAAAGTAAACAGAGAAGATAACACAAGAAATGAACGGCACCGAGAAAGATTGGTTCTCTGACAAACACGTTAATATTAAATGAAAAATCAGCACTCAGTCCAGGCCATATATATCAGAAATAGAATTTATTAACAAAAGTGCATCAGTGCAAAAATACTGGCTCACCATGGCATTATGCCACAAGGCAAAAAGATCTCCAGCTGCACCTCCAGGCACTCCGCCATGCCTGATCACGGCAACTGTTTAAATAAATAACATCCTATATCCCTGGTGGTCCAGTGGGCCTCTGTCAGCCTGATGGTGGGCTTAAGTATATAAAACAACACGTCCATATCCCTAGTGGTCCTAGTGGACCACTGTCAGCCTGATCACAGGCTTAAGTATAAAAAAAAAATCCGTCCCATATGTCCCTGGTGGTCCAGCACCCCAACCGCCTGCTGCCCGCCGACTGACACCATAGGTGGGGCTGTCGCCCATTAGTCCACAGTGTGAGCCAATGGCGTGCAGCCCATACGTACTACACATTTCAGATATGTGAATGGATCCATTCACATATCTGGAATGTATGTGGCAACGGCTGCACTGGCTCAGCTGCAGACTAATGGGTGTACAGCCCTACCTACTGTGTCAGGCGGCAGAATGGCAGGTGGTTGGGTGCTGACGCCCACCACTGTCCGGGGAGCATGGCAGTGGGGCTCAGTGGGCGGTGGGAGGGGGTACTGCTGGACCACCAGGAATATTGGACGTTATTTTTAATACAGATGCCCGCGATCGGCTGCGAGCAGTCCACTGGACCACCAGGGATATAGGACATGCTGTTTTATATACTTAAGCTCATGATCGGCTGTGAGCGTCCACTGGACCACCAGGGATATGGGACATGCTGTTTTATATACTTAAGCCTGCGATTTATAGAAGTGGTCCACTGGACCACCAGGGATATGGGACATGATTTATTTTATACTTAAGCCCACGATCAGGCTGACAGCGTCCACTGGTCCACCAGGGATATAGGGACGTGCTGTTTTATATACTTAAGCCTGCGATCGGGCTGACAGCAGTCCACTGGACCACCAAGGATATGGGACATTATTTAAATCCACATATGCCTGTGATCAGGCAGAGGGCGCATTGCCGCGCTGTGCGGGCGTCCAGTCCCTGACGGCTGCTGCCTGGCAGGGTGCTAGGCGCAAGTCTCTGAGATCGTGCACCTGCATGCAAATGGTGCTAAAATGACATGCAAATGGCACCATTTGCACCTTGCATACATTATGGCCCCATTTGCATGAGCACTTTTGAATATCATGGTTGTGCATAGTGCAAGGGAACTTGCTCTAGTGTATCCCCTGCTCCACTCTGGCCACTTGCGCTGGCACAGTGCCACTGCACCATGTGCATTGCAGGTGGCCAGGGTACAATATTCAATGATGATGTGCCATGGCGCAACTCTGTTGAATATTGCCCAGTCAACGCCTCGCAGCCAAGGCGTGCTGCACCCAGCCTAGCGCCACAGCCTGGCACAGTCTGAATATTCGGGCCAAAGAGTACACTAAGGTCAGCTCTTGAAATCCTTCTGATATTTTCTTACCGAGGAAAACCCAGTCAAAAGCAAACTTCTTCATTCTGTTGAGACAGTGCTCCCAAAAGCAAAAACATGCGGTTGCCAGTTGCCGGTGCCACTGCTGTTATGTTACTGAGTCCTGATGTGTGTGTACCTTAGCCCATCTGAACCGAATCACATCAGCACTAGAAGTTGCCATCCCAAACAAAAAAGCCGCTTGAAATATGGACTTTATAGACCAAGCGCACCCCTGGCCCTATGCTCCTGGCCGCTCTGAGAACGTAGCACCGTGGGATCTGAAATCCAAATCCGTCATTGATTGGGGATGTTCAGCACCATGTCATTGACAGAATGGGACCAGGAGGCAAAGCCATTGCTGCATTCAGTGTGTGAGTGGGGGACAAGAGACAGATGACTCAGCAGATTTGCATAACAATTTTCTTCTGGAGACAGTGAGGAAGGGAGGAGGAGGGAGGGAACCAAATGATGGCATGGTGGGGTCACAGTGGGAGTCAGTATGGGGCAGACTTTGTTGTTTTTGCCAGAGGCAGACTCTGACTTTGACTTACCACTCTAGTTAAACCTGTGATGTGTGTGTGTGTGTGTGTGTGTGTGTGTGTGTGTGTGTGTGTATATACAGTGTGCTGCAGGCCAGGCTCAAGCAACACTCTCAGTGTACACCATTAGCATCAGCACAGCAGAGACAATGAGCAAGCAGTCTTAGCAACCAAATGTATGTTGGTGCCCAGGCACCCCTAAATACCGGCTCCCTCGGCTGCACTTAGCCTATGCATAAAATTGCCCTGAGAAAAGTTGGAATTTATTGACGAAACTGAAGAAAAGGTAGGACTGGGATTTCCAACTTTCAAAATTACTACAGGGCTGCACAACTAATACTGATTTTAAAAATGTTAACCCTGGAACTCCGAGGAGGCTTGTATGCAATGGAAAATGGATCATTTCCATTGACGTCCCTGTGTAGTTTACTATGGTCCATTCTTAAACAAGACCTCAGGAAGGCAACAAATCGCTGGACCAGACATACTCTTTCCATATGGCTGGATACCAGACAATGTAGTGAGAGATTCCCACTCTGGTTTGGAAATTTATTCCATTAGCAGAATTGCCCACTTCCCAACATCCAGAAATGACTTGTGCTTTCAGAGGGGCACAACTAGGTCTTAATTATTTAACACAATTTATGCAAGGGGACATGATTAAATCATTCCAGATGTTACAGAGAAAATTTAATATCCCCGTCAAGACTTTTTATAGATTTCTCCAGTGCAGACATTAATACACCAGACCTGTGGAGTGACTGCCCTTTCTGAAGATCCACCGTTACCAACTTTGATAACGCACCAAAAAGTCGATTAATGGACACAAAACACTATGGCCCAGATATTCAAACTGTGCTCAAAACTAGCGCAACAGCAGGAAAGCACAAACCAGTTGCGCAAATGCGCAACAGGTGCGATATTCAAACATGGAGCAGAGCAAATTGCGCAAGCAACCAACGTCTGAATATCGCACATACTGCGCCATCGCGCAACCAGGAAGGAGAAGTTGAGTTGAAAATGTTGCGCTATGGAGCAACCAGGGAAGCTCAGCTGAGCATTCCAGAGCTGCCATAGCGCAAGCACAGCCCCCCAGAGCAATGGAACTGCACATCCAGGGAGGCAGGCTGGGGCCCACCGCCAGCCATGCACACATGGGCACAGGAACACACTGCAGAACCCACACCACACCTGCACACCCCAAGCACAGCATCACTGGGGGTGGGACGGATGATCCACGTGCCCATGGGGACAAGCCAACAAAGCATAGCAGAGCCATGACACCCCAGCACAACCACTGGCAGGCTGAGAGTGCCACACAGGGGTTGACAACCACAGTGCACATCAGCCCCCCATACGCACAGCACACCCTGCACTGTGACCCCAAGACACCACCCATGTGTAGTGACTGGCACTGCAGGAAACCATGCAGTCCCCCAGCACTCGTCAGCCCTGCAACACAGAAGCCTACAAGCCAGACACACCCTGTGCACCCAGCAGTGGGTGGCAGCAGACGGCAAGGCCAACAGAAAGTCACTGCCATGCTGGAGATACCTCCCCATGCGCACACACACACACACACACACACACACACACACACCAGGACCATATCACCCCAGATGGCATGTACACCACTGCAACTGAACAACCATAGCCAGCTGCAAAACAGAGACCAACACAGTATTCATATCAAAATATAAATGTATTATAAAATGTGTAAGTGCAAAACAATCAACTATAATTATTTACAAGGGGGTACGGTACAAGGTAGGGGTGGGCAAAGGTAGGGATGAACAACTTGGAGAGGAAGGCAGGGTGGTAAGGATGGGTGAAGTGGGAAGGTAATTTGGTCTAAGACCCAGCAGGCTGGTCCTCCTCTGCTCGGTGCCGCTGTTCTCGGCGATGCCTCCTCCGAGGCCATGTCTGTGAATGTCTCTCAGGATGGCCTGGTTTTCTAGGGACCCTTCTGTCAGCCTTCGTATGTCCCGCTGTATCCTCCTGAGAACTATGAGGCCTAGGAAAATGGGAACACAGTCAATGGCTGTGACTGACCACAACCCTGAACACCACCCAACCTGCAAGCCACATAACCCAATGTCCCACACCTTTGATGGCATGCACCCACCCACAGTGAACATGCACATGGCCATCACAAACAGGCGGCACCAGCTATGCGCACCACGCCCACACACACTGCCACGTCAATCACAGGTACAAACTAGGCTGGCAGAGTGGCGTAGCGCGTGTTCTTGACGCCAGTTACACAGCTATGTGCCCAGTGCATGCCTGGACCACCAGTGACACATACACAGACGTGCTGTGATACTGTACAGTGATGCATGTCACCTGTGTCGTGCCTACATACATGGATACATAGACAGTGTCGGCAGATAAGGGCCTATGGCCCACCCAGTCAGCCCATTTGAGCTTGTACGTTCACTCTGTTTTCCTATAAGTCTGTTGCACCTTACCCCTGACCTCCAGAATTCCTTTATGTCTATCCGGCATTCTTAAATCCCGTGACCAAGTCAGCCCCCACCACTTCCTCTGGCAGGGTGTTCCACTTGTCCACCACCCGTTCTGTGAAGAAATTCTTTCTCATGTTTCCTCTGAATCGTCCCCCTCCAACTTCATCCCATGCCCTCTAGTCCTGGAACATCTTTTACGCTTAAAAATAGTGTTTTCCTGCACTCTGTTCCCCCTGTAAGATACTTGTATGTCCCCATCATATCCTCTCTCCCTCTCTCCTCCAGGGAGTACATGTTCAGTTCCTTCAACCTGTCTTCATAGGACTTGTGATGCAATCCATGCACCATCCATGTTGCCCTCCTCTGAACTTTCTCTACCCAGTCCATGTCCATACGTGAGGTATGGTCTCCAGAACTGTACACTGTACTCCAGGTGGGGCCTCACTAGTGTCTTGTATAGTGGAATTATGACCTCCCTTTCCTGCATGGTTGCATTGTGCATGGCTGGTGGTCTTGCCCCCCAGCATGCAATAGCATCCATGAAGTAATGATACTCACACTCCTCCAGCAGCTGGGTCTGCCGCTGGTGCTGCTGCTGCTGGGGCACAACACCCACGGCACCGGGGCCCTGGCACGGCCCACCTCACCCCTCACTCGGCCCCTCAGATTCCGGCCTGTGGGAGACATATGTTGAGACAAACATCAGTGTGACTCAAAAGCAGAGTGTCCCCTGCCCCAGTGAGAGTGCCTGCCCACACAGCCATAACCATCCATTGCACAGCTGCACACACTGACACAGCCAACCGTGTCCGAGCCGGAACCTATGCACAGCCACCCAAGCACACACACACCCCTACAGAGAATATAGGTGCATAGATGGTACACTCACCTGGCCTAGGCACCACGCCCCACCTGGCGCGACCCGCAGCCGCGTCAAGGTCTGCTTCCTCGGCGGAGGTCACTGTACCCGTGCCGGCACTGCTCAGCAGACCGCCCCATCCAGTGACCTCCACCAGGTCAGTGGCCACTTGCTGCCACGTGCATCCTAGGCATGGTGAGGGGCCTCACCATAGAGTGCCTCACAGTGGGGCTCCACCAGGGCCACCAGGTTGGCCACCTCCAATGGGCTCCAAGTCACTGCACTCCTCCTAGCCATCTCAGCCAGTTTACAGCAGGCAATATGGCGCTCCGCTGCACTGTAACCCCACGTGGAGATGTTGCGCAATAGACCACCACAGGCTCAATCGCTGTTCGAGCAGCGCCCGTCACTCACATGGAGCTGTCACCAGACAGCGCAATAGGGACGGCATACATGGCATGCGAACGCGCCAGGGGCAGAGGGCATACACAAGGTCACGGCAATGGCGCAGGGCTACGCACAACACCATCAGGCGTGATAGGCATCCTGAGCGACTGCCAAGCTGCGTACCAGTGCCACAGTGGACCATCGTGCAGTAGTGCCACGGCGCCTTATAGTGCCCAGTGCTGTGGCGCCACTGGCACAATGGTGGCCATGGCCTGGAATTGCTGATCGCTCAGCAGGTCTGCAGCGCGATAGGCAGCATGCGTGAAGCTGTCTGGGCATGCGCAGTACGGTGTAACGCGAGGCACAAACCTCGCCATTAGCTCAGCTGGCCCTTCATTGCGCAAAGCACAAATTTGCGATATTCAGCCGGCGTATGCAGATCATTCGATCAGCCATTCAAAAGGCGCCAGTTGCGTGATTAGCATGTCATTAAAGTTGCGCCACTCTCATTTGCATGTGTTGCACTATAAAAATGCGACAGTGGGTTGTGCTGGCCAGATTTGGTTACTGCAGGTGAGAGGTGAGTTACATGCTGTGTGATGCTCAGGACAATGCTCATGGGCGGGTGCCGGAGGATGATAAAGGCTGAGGGGCTGAGAATCAAAAGGGCACTTAGAAAGGGACAAAGGGCACTTTTTCTATTAGTATCTGCCATACGGAGAAGAAACGTGGGCTTCCCCCCACCGGGCCGGCACCTATGCTCATGGGGAAATGCTGTAGACTGCATAGTGACAGGTGTCCACTTCCACCCATACAGATCACCATGACTGACCAGAGACAAGGTGAGGGTGAGGACGGCGGTGTAGGAGGAGGCCGAACTTCACAGCTGCAGAGATGGAGGCCTCTTCCAGGCCTACCTGGAGGATGAGCCACTACTGAGTGGACGGAGGGCACCCTCAGGAAACGCGCAGCTGCATGGGAGGGGGTAGCTCGGCTGTCAACCTGCATGGAAGCCACCAGCGCCCGTGCAGGAATGCAAGAAGAAGATGGGACTGACCGCAGGAGGCTGAAGGAGAAGGTGGCAGCCTTCAGGGTGGCACATGCTGGCACTGCTGGGGCCCACCAGTGGTGTTGCAGCTGACCCTACAGAGGAGACACTGGTCGGGCCATGCAGCCGAGTGCCATTGCGGGTGTACAGGTGGAGGATTCCGGACAGGTGGAAGCCCATCACTGCACGTATGACATGGTGGTGGTGTTGGGGGGCAGTTGTTCACATGCACTCACATGTACTTCTTTCTGTTACAGATCCTGTTAGTCTTCAGGACGGTGGTGGTGGTGGGTCCAGACAGTGATGCAGACCTGCTGGATGTGGAGGAGGGACCATCCATCTCCGCCACCAGCCAGCAGGCACTGCAGCAGCATGAACGCTGGGCCAACAACTCTGGTGTCAGTGATACGGGTGCGGGGTGCACAGCCTGTGTCTCAGCAGTCTGGCATGCAGGTATGCCAGCATGCTGTGCCTATGGCAGTGGCACGCACCTGCACCATTGATGATAGCAGCCCTGCAATGGGCAGTGATGGGTGTGTGTCCCATGACGGACACATGGCAGGCCAGCACGCGTCCCTGGGCCTTCCTGGTTCACACCTGTGTACCAGCATGCTGGCACAGTCCCAGGCTGTGCCTGTCAGCACCGTGAGGCAGCACCGGTGGCTGTGCAGGTGTCCAGCACTGTTGCCAGCATGGAGGTGGAACAGGTGGACTAGGGGCTCAGCAGTTGGACGGCAGCAGCAGCAGTTACACACCAGGTCGCGGTACAGTGTCAAGCAGTGGCACATGTCCACCGCCCTTGATCCGCCCCTATGCCTGGTCCTGGCAACAGCGCCCACCCCGAGGGTGCTGTGCACAGGACCGCTCCACACCCTGGGGGGTCACAATGCCATTGGGGCACAGTACCCATTGAGCCGCACACCTACCTGCTGCGAAGGTCAGTACAGCTGCAGGGGCGGGTTGCAAGGTCCGTGGAGGCACTGTCTGTGTCCGTGGAGCGGCATAGCAGGGAGGTGCTCGGGACCGAGCCGAACTGGTCCTTATGCGGACGGATGTGACCGCCCGCCATTGACAGGCTGACCCAGGCAGTGGTCTCTGTCGCGGACGCATTGGGCACACTGTCAGGTGCCTCTGTACCACACACCTCACACAGTGCTCTCTCCACTCCCGTTCCGGCGTCGTGCGACACCAGGCCTGTCGACACCGGGTTCTGCTGTGGCATCCCGAGCACCCTGGTGCATGTTTGTTTGGCATGATGCAGACCCCTGCGCGGGCAAGGTCGCGTTCGCAGTGGGACCCCTGGTGGTGCAACAGCACCACCCCATGTGGCCCCTGCTCAGCCTGCCAGTGCTGCTGGGCCATGGCGGGCCGCCACGATCCGTCGGTGGACGTGGGACAGTGCTACCTGACTGAGCTGTCTCCCAGTGCGGCCCTGTCTAGTGCTGCCCTGTGGTATGTGTGTCATGGTGGGCAGTGCACTGCTGGGTGCTCTGCTCACCATGCTGACACACGGACCACCTGCTCACTCTCCCAACTGCTGTCCACAGGTGCGTGTGCATGATGATGCCTGCATTGCACCTGTACACCAAGGTGCAAGGGTGCCCAGGTCCTGACACATGCACTTGTACGGACAGGTGGTGGTGGTCAGTGGTGCTGTGTGTTGGCAATGTCGCTTCCGCAGTGCTGTGCTTCTGCCCATGTACACTGCCTGGTGTGTGTGTGTGTCCATATGAGTGCTCACCCTCCTTGATGGTGTGTTGGTATGCCTGGAACCTTCAACTCCCTGACCTTCATGCAGTGTGTCCCCTGTGTGCCTGTGGTTTGTGCATGGACAGTGTGGCTTGCACATGTCCCCTGACTTACCTGTGTTATGAAGTGCTCTTCTGCAATGGTGTCCCAGTGCAGCTGGGCCTGCCGGGTCAGTCGGGGGTCCCTCCATCCTAGGGGCTGCTCATCACCAACATCACCGGCGCCACTGGCCCCATTGCTGTCCCCTCTTCGACCTGTATGGCTATCCCATGGTCTTTGGCCATGTTGTGCAGAATGCAACAGGCCAGGAATATCCCACAGGCCTTTTGGGGGCTGTACTGTAGGGCACCGCCGAGGTGTCTAGGCATCGGAGCGTGCTTTGAGCATCCCAAACACCCGCCTATGATGTTACGTGTTGCGGCATGTGCCGCATTGAAGCATTGCTGCACTGGGGTCGTGCGCCAGTACGGTGTGAGCAGCCAGGGACAGAGTGGGTATCCGCAGTCACCTGTGTGGAGATAGTGGAGAGCAGTGTCATGTCAGGTCCATATTGCCCATCTCCTTGTGGCCACTACCATGGCACCTGTGTCATTCCCACCCTTGCCCAGAGTTTGCATTCCATACATGTGTACTCACCCACTAGATGTCCTGTGGGATGTCCCCACTCTCAATCGATGGCACAGTGCAGACTGGTGCCATATGAAGGCATCATGTGCTCCGCCAGGGTGTGTGGCACAGACATTGATAATGCGCCCGGTGGCATCACACACCACCTGGCAGTTGACACTGGAGAACCCCTTTCGTTCTCGAGCATGCCTGGCCATCGGGCCAGGTGGTGTGAATGGCCACATGGGTGCAGTCTATGGCCCCTAGCACTCCAGGCATACGTGCTACCCTGTGGAACTCCTGCATGTTTGCTGTACGCTCTGCCGTGGTGCTGGGGAAATGGATGTACTCCGCAGCATGTGGCAGCATGCTGAGGAATTGGGTGAGGATGCATGATGTGGCCGATCGTGATGCCTGTGGTGTCCCCTGTCAGCCTCTGGAAGGTGCCCGTGGTGAGCAGGCACATGCAGGCTGTCACCTTGGTCTCCACAGACAGAGGTGACCGCGTGAGGGTGCCTGCATCACATCACTGCACAGCTCACAGAGCTGTCTCAGTATCCCTGTTCGGGTGGTACCAGCCCACGATCTCTACATCTGTGTACAGCTCGGCCGATGCGGCACGATACCACCTGTCAGGCATGGCTCACCGACAGGCCCCTCCGCGCCACGCCCCTGCAGCATGGTGTCTCACCCCTCATTACAGCTTCCATGTGGAAGCTGGCACTGTCCATCTCCCTGGCTTCTGCCCCAGCTGCTGTTCCTGTGTTACCCTGCTGCTCCCACTGCTGCTTACACTGCACTGGGCACCCCCACTGGCCTCTCTGTCCTCCTGGACCCACTGTCTCTCTCTGCCCTTCCAGCTTCTGTCTCTCTCTCTCTCTCTCTCTCCCCAGTTTGTGGCCTGCTACAGTTCTTCTGCTCCTTGAGCCTTTTTATTTTGGCTCAATTCTGCTACTGCGCAACTTCGGCTGTGAGCCACTGCGCAATACACAAGTGTTCGAATATCGCATTAGTGCACTTTATGCATGGACCCGCCCTTTGGTTGCGCATGTCTTCATTTCCATTGCGCTGTTGCTCAAAGATGTTTTCGTGGATGAACTGGCCCCCTTCTGGAATATCGCAGAATGGTGCATTTTTGGAGTTAAGACATGCAACCCTGTTATGCATGGCGACAACCCTTTGAATATCTGGGCCTATATGTCATCTATTTACAAGACTTTGCAGGAGGGGTAGGCATCTTACAGATACAAAATATTGAGAAATGGCATGAGGGGATGGGCTCTCAATTACAGAAGAGGAACGGAGTACAATATGGGCACGCATAAAACAACTAACTCCCCATATGGAAGGAGATGGCGAGTAACCAGTAGGTACTTAATTACCACCCTGTCATTTCCCAATACTTCACCCTCTAATACAGATAGATGTTGAAGGGCATGTGGACAGAAAGGCACACACTTTCATATATTCTGGGAGTGCATAATTATTCATCCATACTGGACAAGTGTCACAGAAGTGCTCCAACAGATTTTCAACTAAAATACCCTTGTCATTTGTTACCCTCAACAGAGATGAGAACTCATTCTGGTAAATATGTTTGCTGTCCTTGGTTGAAACCTGACCCAGTATCTTTGAAGCTTTGGTTTAACAAAATTATACCATTAGAAATATGGAAGCCATTACAGCTCAGTTATGACTGTGCATAAATCAGTTCAACTCTAGATGGCTCCCATACTTTGATTATATAGAACTAACAGAGGGCACACCAGTGTTGGGCCAGTTTATTAAATCTTAACACTATCAAAAGTATAGAGTGTTAAGGCTGCCAGGATGTCAGACATTATAAGTTGATAAGGTTGATTTAACTAGTTAAATTTTTTCCTCTTCTCTGAATAAACCATGTAATGTAGGCACCCTTGGGAGCCCTCTGAAACATAAGACACAGTACGAGATTAAGGAATTTAACACAATTATGTACTGTGATGAAAGAACCAGTTGTAACACAGATTTCTGTAGTTATATTTTGGTTTGTTTTTTATTATTTTGTATAGTTATAGGACAAATAGATCAATATCATATGAATTTAATGGCTCAGAAATATAGATATGAAAGGTAGATAACTATATAATAGAGGAAGAAGAGCCATGTACAAATGAAGACCATAATATATGTTTTCCTTTCTTCTCTCCGCTTTCTGTATACTGATGTATGGACTGTTTATCCGGTATCTGATAGTTGAATCTGGTCTCTGTAAGACAAACAAGATATCACTGATAAAAAACTGTACATCTCTGAGCTATGTTATCAAGTCAACGTAATCAGACCTAAAGGTTTATATGTATTTGTCCTTTGAAAGTTAATAAACTTTACAAGTTAAAAAAAAACATACTTGCTTAATCTTGCTTTTCCTGATATCATTTAAGCTTTTATGGTTGGTTCTCATGGTGTTTTTAACCTGGGTTTTATTGTTAATTGTATTACTGCTACAATCCTTCGGGAATAGTGCTATTTCTTATAAATAAAGTTGATTTGATTTGAGTTAGCTGCAGTTACAATTACATATTGAGGTGGAAAGGACATTTCTTTGAAATGTCTTTGAATTGGGGAAGAGATGTTACTATGAAAGTAATCTGTGTGAGATTATTCCATTTTTGAGTTGCTGTGGAAGAGAAGGATCTCTTGCCTATAGCTAAGTGAGTTTTGGGTAGATGTAGTATAGGAAGGTGGGAGGATCTAAGGATCCTGGGGAAGGGTTTCAGCATGAGCAGATTGGAGAGGATGGGTGGGCATGGAAGGTGGATGAGTTTGAAGGTGGTGCAGAATATGGGGAAGTCCAATTTAGCCTCAAAGGATGGCCAGCCTAGGGTGTTGAGCATGTCACACTGGTGGGCGAGCTGATGCTTTGCAGCAAAGCATGGTGATTCTGTGATAGGCCAGTTTAAGTCTGGTCAGAATTGTGGTCTTAGAGTGAATTATTGGGGCTCTATTCAAGAGGTCAGGGAGAAGGGTAGCCGAGGCAGTAGTCCTCTTCAAACGAGGTGTGAGGTAGGGGTAGTATGGTATAAAAGACCAAGCTTTGATGGGTTGCCTTTATAACATTATGTGTTGTGTCAAAGGATAGATGTTCATCAAGCTCAAACCCAGATATTTGTAGAGCCCACCCTTCTAACAGCACATCAGCGGAGGTCTTGACTACCAGGGTGGTTGGGTAGTCAGGTCATAAGAAGGTGTGGCGAACAGCATGGTTTTGTTTTTTGTTTTCAACACCAACAGGTTGTCCTTGAACCAGGTTTCTAATGCCTGAATGTCTGTTTCCAGGTTAGATTTAATAGAGGCAATGTCTCTGGAGGATCTGTATAGTATGGCATCATCTACATAGAGCGGAACCGATGCCCTCTCCACAATTTAATGGCAGTTCAATGATAAAGATAGAAAACAATAGAGGCCCCCGAACTGACCCTGGGGACCCTTCAGTGATAGTAGATAAGAATAGCATGGCTCTTGCCCATTTGATGCACTGAAGCCTGTTGGACATGTAGTTAGTGATCCATGAGCGAGAGTTGTTATCAAGGCAAAGGCTATGGAGCCTGGCAAGGAGAAGTGGATGACTGATGAGGTCAGATGCCTTCGTGAGGTCTACAAAGACTGCCCCGTAGCACAACCCTGATCCACAGCATGAAAAATATCACAGGTGACTTGCAAAGAGCAGATTCCATCCAGTGCAATTTCTAAATTCATATTAATGGATGGTAAGGGCATTAGTCTGTTCTAGAAATGAGTATAACTGATTATATAAGATTCTTTCTTGGATTTCTGCTATGGGACATAACATATATATCAGTCTATAATTCTCAAAGAGGTTAGTCAGGCTACTTTTGTGTACAGAGATAATAATTGCAGTTTTCTATTAGTTTGGTATGGTTTGCATGAGGAAGGATCTATTCTATCGATTAGTAGTTTGACCAGGTGAGCAAGCACAGGTGCTCCTATCCTGAAGAAATTTTGGTGGAAGGGAGTCATAACCTAGGGAGCTGTTGGGGTTGAGACCCATTAAAGTTTAAGGACCTCTTTTGTGTGGTGATTTTTGTATTGAAGGGGATGAGGGCCTCTGGGTGAGCAGCGCCCAGATGCGGGTGTGTAGCAGGTAGGCCTGTCTTGTATTTGTTTAGGTTCATGAAAAGAGATTTATTCGGCAGCTATCTCTGAGTGTGTGGATAGTATAGTGCCTTTTATCTTTTTATAGCCCTCTCCTCTGCCATGTTGGAACTTCTTCAGGGAATCCTAGACTGTACTCCCTAGTCCCTCCCTGGTATCTACCGTGGTGTCACTCGGACCTACCTCCATGCTGCTCGGCCTACCCCCTGGGCGGGGAGGGGAGACCATTTACCCCCTCGAGTCCATCAGTGTGCATCAGAGGTCCATCTGCGGCATCCAACGATAGCCCGGTTATGGGTTATCTGGGGCAGTCGGGTCCCATCTCCGCCCTCCATGGCAGGTTCCTTTTCTGTTTTTTCTGTCCTCCACAGGACGTGAGCATGCTAGGGAAACCTAGGGGCGGCGACGCGAGATGTCAAGCGCCCGTCTCCAGCCCACGTCCCCTCCCTTCCTTCTGTATGGCTAGTCCGCTGCACCTCCACCCGTGGTCACCCAGGTGGTGGTAGAGCTGCGACATATACCCTACCTCCTCAGAGGAGGAAAGTAGGCCGCCGGCACTCAGTACCTCCCCGGCCGACCCGCCAGCTGCCCAAGTCTGTTCCCGAACCCAGGTCGCTGGCACCACGAGCGTAACCTACCACTGCGGGCGCAGGCCGCCATAGTATAGTGCCTTTATGATCATTTTTGAGGGATGTTTCATTTGTTAGCCTTAAGTGTGGTGTTAATTTGTGGGCAAAAGCATCTGGGGTTGGCAAGATGTATTTCCTGCAGAGATTGGAGATAGTTCTGCTTTGATTTGTTGGCTTTGGTTTTGCAAGTGCTCTGCAGTTGGTGATAGGAGAGCCAGTCTGAGTAAAGTCCAGTACTTTTGAAGGTTTTCTAGGCTATGTCATGGGAGTGCATTTGGTGCCCTAGCTCCTGTGAAAGTCAGGGGGAGTGGATTCCTTTAGCTGTCCTTATTTGAAAGGGGCATGGGAGTCAAGGATGGAGGAGAAGGTGTTGATAAGGTATTCTAACGCCTGAATTATGTCAGGAGGGAGGTAATAGGGAACAGTCAATGGAATCAAGACTTGGCAAGAAAGCTGTGGTATTAAAGTTAGTTAGATCCCTGGACTTAAGAATTCTTTGGAAAGGTGAGGAAGTTATTCTTCCAGACACAGAACATAGGGAGTGATCGCTAGAGTGTCAGGTAGGATTCCTGTGGCCTTGAGAAAGGTCTTGTTCAATCAAATTTATTTTATACTGAAAAGGTATGTGAGCAAAAATGCCAGTTTTCACCAATGTCTAGTTTTACAAATGGATACAAAGAGACAAAAATACAAAGATACAGAAATAAACAATATGCGTAGTACATAGTGTGATGTGGACAGCCAGTTCTGAGTGTTGTATGATCATTTTTGTAATAAATAAAAAGTGGGTTATGGACTGTCTCCCATGAGAAATGCAAACAGCATGTGAGATCACACGCACAAACACACACACACACACACACACAGGTTTTAGATACAAGGTTACCTGGAAGGCCTGAAGCTAATTACAGAGTAGAACAGACCTTGATCAAGGATCTCCTGTTTTATCTAAAGTTAATTAAAGGCTGGAAGAGGCTTGAGTTGAGCATATCCATTTTATGATGTTTTAAGAGGAGAAACCAGGTTTAGTAAACTGGTACAGAATCATAAATGCTTTTATGTCTGTGTGAGAAAAGGATTGGCTAAAGATCAAAGAGAGTCATTTGCAGAACATGAGTTATGTCGAGGCTGAAGAATTTAATACTTTGAAAATACATCCTGTTTTTGTATAGATATATTTGTTTAGATATTCTGACAGAGGAGGAGCTAGGTGACCTCACAAAAGGGTTGGCAAATACAGTTTTCTTTTAGGAATATTCTGTTTTCCTTCAGAGATACTTTTATCTAGACTCTGACAAAGAAAGATCTGTGAGCACTTTAAACAGGTATTTAGAAAGAGAGACACATCTAAGTACTGTAGTAGGAATTGCACTGTTTAAAACCTTGTTCTTTAAAAGATGTGTATGTCTTGTGATATAATAGCCCTGTATTGTATGTTTTACATATTATTATCTATTTTAGTAAAAACTCTAATTTTAGAGCATACTTGGTCTGTCTTTAATTTCTTTCCTGTGCACGGAGTATATATGGTTACAGCAGACACTGTGCATAAGCTTGAATGGTGATACCAAACTGGAAAAAGGTAAGAATAATCTGAGGTCTTTATTTAAGTTTTAAGGGTCCATTTTGTACACCTGCTTAGATGCCCATAGGCAAACATATCTGGCCCACCAAAGACAGAAATATCTGAGCCTGTGCATTGAGTATGCTAGCAAGAGGTTCACAGTTTAAATCCCTCCAAAACTTGAGACCAAAGGTTGGTTCGAACCCACAAAACAGAGAAGAGGGTTACCTTGTTCTGTTAACTGTTTACAAGACTATGCTCGGAGGTTGGCACTTTGGGAGCAGAGGACCTGACCTGCTGAGTGGGTTTAGACACATAGTATATACAATAGTATATACCAAAATAAACAGTGGAATAGGCAACAAGTTATGAGCATAACATTACAATAAAGTTACTTAAATGCAACGTGAGTACAAGCAGTCATTGACAGCATAAGGTATACAGGAATTACACAGTGAAAATTAGGATCAGAGGAGCAGGGTACAGTAATTATTAGCAGTTCCAAAACAGAAACATGAACAGGGTTCAGGAGGGTAAATGGGGTCAAAGATCAGAAGTCAGTTATTGTAGGGGATGAGGCACAAGAGCAAGAGAGCTTTGTAAGAAGGTAAATCTTGAGAGATCTTTGAAAAGCTTGGGTAGAATTGCAGGCAAGAAGCGTGGAGGGAGCTGGTTGTAGAGCTTTGTGCTCTTATGAGCAAGGGAATCTTGAGCAAGAGAGGCATGAAAAGGATTTTAAATATGTTGCTGGAGGCACCTCTGGTCAGGTGGGCAGGAGTGGACTTTGGGAGGCCACGCTAGGAGACATTTGTCCAGCAGAATTTTGTGGAGGAAGGACAAACTTTTTGGGTGAAAAGCCCTCAAGAGGAAGCCAGTCAAGTGCCTTGTATAGGGTGCAGTGGTGTGTTCTCCAAGGAGACCGGTGATAAAGTGCATTATATTATTATAGCTGGATCTGAATTTGCAAAAGAGTTGAGAATGTATGGGCGGGTGTAGATGATGGAACCATAAGTCAAGAGGAGTAGGAGAAGGAGTTAGCAAGTTTGAGTCTTGATTCGGGTATTAGGAACTTGTGAATTCTGTAGAGAAGCCCTAACCTCGAATGAATCTTGCTAATCCCATTAGAACTGCAGAGGCTGAAAGACAGATGGGGTTGAGAAGGATAACTAGGAATTCAAATTCAGATACCAGTTCAGCGTTATTCCGAGGTTATCCAAGAGGTTAAGATGGGGTTGAATTTTTTCTGGAGCCAGAGAACAGTAAGTAAAATAAAGTAAAATGTATTACTTAAGCCTTTCAAATACCAAGGTGCTGTTCAGTAAAATAAACGTACAATATAAACAATAATATCATTAAAATTTTAAAACATTCAGAAAATGCCTGATAAAACAAATAAGTTTTGGGCTCTGATTTAAAACTTGAGATGGTTAATCGACGAGGTAGAGAATTCCACAGGGTAGGGGCAGCATGAGAAAAGCATGTGCCCGGATGTTTTAACCAAACCCTGGGAATCTCTAGCAATCCTCGCCGGTGGATCAAAGTGAGTGGGAGGGCAGCAGGGAGTAAGGAGTTCTTGCAGATATCGGGTCTCTGTTCATGTAGGGCTTTGTAGGTCAGTTAATCGACCTTGAAGGTGATCCGCCACTGTACCGCAGCCAGTGCAGTTCACAAAGCACAATACAACATAATATGACTAGTCCTGGATCTACCAGTCAAAAGCCTCGACCACCGTTCTGCACTAGCTGCAGACGATGGATATCAACCCCTGGAAGCCCTAGTTAGAGGGCACTGCAATAATCAAGGTGGATGGTTATAAAGGCATGGACCAGTGTAGGAAGGTCAGCCAGAGGAACCAGGTGTTTCACCCGGCAGTATCCCTTAGATGGTAAAGGAGGATTTGACAACAGCAGACACCTGTGATTTCAGGGTCAAACTGCTGTCAAAAGTAACATCCAGGTTATGCACCCAGTCTGAGGTCATGAGCTAGATACCATCAAGCATAAGTCTGGCGTGCCCAGTCCCAAGACCTGCCTCTGGATGACCCAGGTCTGATACCAACACCTCAGTCTTATCTGGATTTAACCTCAGCCAGCTAGCTCATCCAGTTCTTGATCTAGGCTAGACATTTGTTAAGCATGGAGATTGCATCATCCTGTCTGGGAATAATGGACATATACAGTTGGGTATCATCTGCATAACAGTGAAAACCCCAACTGTATCACCTGATGATATCTCCTAATGGCAACATATACTGTACACTGCAAACAACACAGGCGCCAGTATGGAGTTTCATGCACTTCACAGGACAGGGGAGGGCATCAGAGGAATGAATTCCAGTGACAACCCTCTGTGATCTGTTCGTGAGGAAAGATTGAAACCAACTTAAGGCTGTTGCAGACAGTCCACAGAGAAGCCGAGGCACTCAAAAAGCACATCATGGTCTACAATAACAAATGTCACCGACAGATCATGAAGGAGTAAGATAGTGTGAGCCTTCGATCTCTCGCAATTAGGAGATCATCTAAAACCCAACAAGGGTAGTCTCAATGCTATGTCTTTTCTAAAGCCAGATTGAGAGCATCATAGACATTGTGGGTTGTAAGATGGTAATCCAGCTGCAGTACAACCACCTTCTCAATAACCTTGCCCACAAAGGGTAGCTCAGAGAGAGGTCTGTAGTTAGCTAGACAGTCTGGATCCAAGGAAGGTTTTTAGGAGTGGCTGAATGACCACCTTAAGGGATCAGGGAAGACCCCTCCAAGGAACTCCAGACAATTTCAGCAAGGATCAGGCAGATAGCATCTATGCAACCTACCAATAGTGGTATAGGACCCGGATCCAAACTACAGCTGGTTGGTCGCAAAGTCTGGACAATCCTCACACTGTCTGTGAATTCTGGCTGGCTAAAATCAGACCAGGCAGAATGGGTGTTTGCCACGCTCTGCCAATCTCTGCAATCCTCATAGAGAGGTTGGGCTGATACCCGACCTGATACTGGCAGCCTTATCTGCAAAAAATTGAGCAAGCTTATCACACTTTATTTAGAAAATCTCTTCCAGACTGAAGACAGAATGGATTGCATAATCTGTCAACAGTCCAGAAGAGCTGAGCTGGTTGACTCACAGCAGCAGTTCCCCAGGCAGGAATTCTGCCTTCTTATGGGTGATTGCTGATTGATAGCCCTTATAATGTTCCACTTATCTAAGCCTGTCAGCATCAAGGCCTGATTTCCACCAAGATCTCTCTAGTCTTGACCCACTCATCTCAGCCCTTCCGAGGACCCATCAAACCAAGGGGTCCTTGGGCGCAGAGTGAGTGGGCAAACACTTAACAGGAGCAATTGAGTCCAGGGCATCTAAATACAGTGTATGTAGTTTTCTTTGAGTTGAAGACCGTGCCTTTGTTGGAGAACCAGATGTGAAGCTTCAGGACGTCTGTTTTCAGGCTTGATAGCATAACGTCTGGGTTTTTATTGCTGTAATGCAGTGCTGCACCATCAGCATAGAAGATCATTTTGTTGCTGGAGTAGACTTCAGAGAGTTTGTTAATGAAGAGTGTGAACAGGAAGGGACCAATATGGAGCACTGGGGCACACCATATTTAATTGGACATTCTGAGGAGGCATGCCCTCAATCTTGGTTATCTGGGATCTACAAGTGAGATTGCTGCTGAACCAGTTGACAACGCCAGAAGAGAGGTGGAGGTCAGTGAAGGTCTTGTTATTAGTTAGCATCCAGTCCAGTAGTCTATGGATACCCAACTTCAAGTTAAGTCTAGTGGGTTGGTCAGGAATTGCTCTAATTTAGCATCCAGTAGTGCTGCTTGGTATTCAGGTCTGTTAAGCCCTATCGAGTCAAGGTTAAAGTCTCCACAAAGTATGATATCGCTGTGTGGAAGGGTATCTAGGCTAGTGAAGAGTTCAGAGTAGGAGAAAGAAGTAAGGTCACTGGGTAGATAGATACATCCTATAGTTAATTGTATGACTTGGCCAAGAGTAACTGTGATTTAACAGTTGTTCAGCATCAGAGTTGATCTTTGTACCAGTTAGTTCATAGACTGTCAGCTCTGTCCTGGTGTAGATCAGTACCCCCGCCCCTTGGAGAGTCAGCATAGGAGGAGAAACCAAGTAGAGCAATTTCAGGAGACAAAATGGAGGGCTTTAGCCAGGACTCCGTGATGCATAAGATATCTGGTGTATAATGCCGGACCCATATTTCTAGTTTGGCCATTTTACTTCTAAAACTTTGTATGTCCATTTGGGCTATTTTGAGTCCTTTATATTGGACCATATAGCAAGGCCCTACATTTCCTGCGGCACATTGGGACCAAGTTCTGCGGCCATTTGCCTGAGAACTGCACGCATGGTAACTTGCAGAAGTTCTGCGGCACTAACGAACTACCACATCACAGTGTCAGCTTGTCATCCTGACTTCACGTCCATGGCAATGGTTATAGCAATCAGGATGGGGAAAAGCACAGTAACACTAGTTAAAAAATAAGACTTATAGAAATAATTTTATGCCTAAAAAGTAAAATAAATATCTATTGCATAAATGAAATATGCAGAAGGGACCTTATGTGATAAATAAGGTATTTCTATACTCATACTATCTGTGCCACTCATGAGGTCCCCATCATGTAGCACATATATATTTGTATGGCTGTCACACCACTCATGAGATCCCCACTGTGTATCACTTATATATTTATATACAATCTGTAACATATATATGTGTGTGTGTGTGTGTATATATAGTGAGAGAGATAATGTGTGTGTGTGTATATATATATATATATATATGTATATATAGTGAGAGAGATTGTGTGTGTGTGTGTGTGTGTATATATATATATATATATATATATATTTTTATTTTCCTGAAATTGTGTCCTCATTCATACAGGTCCCTTTGGAAATGGAATAAACAGAATAGAGGAGATATTCCAAAACTCAGTTTTCATGCCAACCTGCTTCCCTGACACACTATGTAACACCATCAGGCCATGACATGCATGTGAACCCATTGTGAGATAAAGCTCTCCAGCCCATCACAATGTGTCCCTGTGTGACAGAACACTGTGCCATACCTTCCCAGGCTCACAGCAATGATGTGTTCCCCAATCCTTGTGCTGTCCAGCCAGCTCCCAGAGCTCATCTCTGAACCTGAGTTGCCGCACAGGAACACAACATGCTACCCTCTGGCCCAACAGCTGGCCCCACACACATTTCTCAATAACATTTAGGTGATTCTGTCAACCAATGACAATATGTAATCAATAACTCTGGCAAAAATGTGTACAGTGCAATTTATTTAACAGGTCTATTCTTTCAACAGGTCTACACATTATTATATTTCACTTTTCTGGCATAATTACTTTATTTTCTTAAAATTACAGGTTCATTTATTTTACTGGTTATTCATTTCAGATGGCATCTCCATACCTTAAATGCACAAATAAGTTTGTACAAAGTAAGGTATGACTTAACAGGTCTATGCTATTGTCAAGGTTTTGTTTCAGTTGGCCCTAGTGTAATAACATAAGACTGAAAACTGTATTGGCTGTAGTGCAGGTTGAGGAAATATCACTGTACATGATGTGTAGCCACCGCCTCTGGCAGTGAGAGCTGTGGTAGATAAGTGACTATTCATTTCTGTGGCAGAATGCAGCCATTTCATTAGCTAATGTATGATGTTATAGCATTGATAACATCACATTCTGAGCATAGAAGTGTTTGGGATATAAAAGAGGAAAGGAACCAGATTCTACGAATAAATGGAAATATTAATAAAGAATCACAAAGAACAGTGAATTCTGCAGCACTGCAGAAGTTCTGTAGTAGGTTGCAAGCTGCACAAAATTCTACAGCCACAGAATTCTAGGGGCCTTGCATATAGGACATAGGGGCTAGGGGGTTGGTCTTCATCCTCTTGTTAGGTCAGGGTTCAGCTCATGTCACCATATAAAAGTAGTAGGCACGCTCGGGAGCAAATAGAGGGTGGGCAGAGAAATGGTGACTTACGTAATATTCTTGATCCTCTGTATAAGTAGAGTAGTTCTGATGCACTGGGCAGGAGTCCACAGGAAGACACAGCTGGGTAACACTGTTATACATTTCTTTAACTTCACTGTAACCACATTGTAATTGCAGTGTAGTAGCATGCAACAAACATGTAAATACAATGTAATTGCCCCTATTGCATGTAATTAATGATTATTTTCTGCAGGTACACTGAAACTGACATGAAAAATATGACCCACACCTAAGAGTAACCATTAGAGGTAAAGAGAGATGGATGTCTTCATTGGTGTTTTCTTGTGGCTCTCCTAACAGACATTCCACATTTCCTGTATGATGTGATAGCAGATGCAGCATCTTGTAGAAATGTGATGCTGGATTATTACAAACCCTACGAAGTTACCTGTTTGTCCATGATGATCCAAGCCACCTGCCTAATGTGCCATTTAAGAGGTAGGTTGCAGTGTGATCTATGGCAGGGCTGCCCATCATTTTAAGCTTTTGTTAGGCAAACACATGCAAGCATGCATTAGTGCTATGCAGAATTTTCAGATTCTGGCAAAACGAATTCCATGGAATTTTTAAAATTTGTCGCAATTTTACTGAATTTCACCAGAAACAGAAGGGTGTAATTCAAGAGAAGAAAATAGTTGTGAATTTTTCCATGGGAAAAACTGCTGTTCCGTGGAATATTATTGCACAGATCTCAATATTTTCTGTGAAATTACTGCAGAATCATATTCTGCAGAAAAAATGCTGTTCCATGGAATGTTATTCCATGAATTCTACAGATTAACCAGTGAAATTCTGGTGGAAATCCCACTGATGGAATGGTCATGCCACACTAAGTTTGCAGGTGGAATTCTACATTCCCCTAACGCTAATAGGCATGTAAACAAATGAAAACACAAACATACACATGACACCTTAACAGCACATGCATACATTTGTACGCCGCACACACACATATATTAACAAGCACACATACACATAGTCATGTGCACACAGACACACACCGCAACATTTAAGCACATACACAGTCATGCACACACAACACACACAGCACACTTAACAAGCACATGCACACATTTGTACACACACAGCACTTTAACATGCACATGTACACATCATTATTTACTTTTTGAATTTTGATGACTGGTAGGTCAACTGAGACAAAGATCCCTGTCCCTTTTCAGTGATGACCTGAGGAATAAAGTACTCAAGAACAAAACATAATTCAGTAATACACATGGAATAGTACAGTGAGTCACAGTATACAGTTACACCATAGGTAAATAGCAACAGTACCCAAGTAGGCAATAACCAAAGTATTCAGGATTACAGGCAGTTTGCAGGTAGCCAGGGAGGCAGGAGGCAGATTAACATTTTATACCATGTGCAGGGACATTTATGCCATTCACAAATCAGACATCAACAATTTAAACAGCAAGATAACTAAGATGTACACACACTACAGATTTACAAGCACACCACAGTGCAAACACAGACACAGCACATTAACAAGTGCATGCACATATCATGCACACTCAACACATCAAGTACATGCACACATTCATGCACTCACACAAACACACAGCACATTAACAAGCACATGTACACATTGTACACACATAACACATTAATAAGACATACACATATTCATGCACACATGGACACAGCACCTTAAATAAATGCATGCACATATTGTACACCCAACACATCAACAAACACATGCACACATGCATGCACTCACACAAACACACAGCACATTAACAAGCTTATGTACACATTGTACACACATAACACAATAAGAAGCATATACAATATTCATGCACACACATGGGCACATCACCTTAATAAATGCATGCACATATTGTGCACACCCAACACATCAACAAACACATGCACACATTCATGCACTCACACAAAACACACAGCACATTAATAGCGATGTACACATTGTACACACATAACACATTAACAAGCGCATACACATATTCATGCACACACATGGACACAGCACCTTAACAAGCATATACACCCATCATGCACACACAGCACATTAACAATAACATACACACATTCATGCACATGCACAAAAGACACAGAACCTTAATAAGCACATGCATGTATCATGCACACACAGCACATTAAGAAGTGTATACACACATTTGTGCACATGCACACAAAGACACAGCACATTAATGAGCACATGCACATATCATGCCCACACAGCATATTAACAAGTGCATACACAGCACATTGAAGCATGTGCACATCAAATGCACACACACTCACACACTCACAACACACAGCACGCACAAGCACAAGCACATGCACATATACACACACAACACATTAACACGCATACACACAAAGACACAGCACATTAACAAGCACATGCACATATCTTGCACACACACAGCACATTAACGAAGCATATATACATATTTGTGCACACACACAAAAACACAGCACATTATCAAGCATTTACATACATTCATGCACACACACGAAATACACAGCAACTTTAATAAGTATATACACATATTCATGTGCACACAGAGAAACAAGCACATGCACAAATTCTTGTATGGGCACACACACAACACAACAAATCAACAAGGTCAATTACACATTCATACACACATACAAACACATTAACAAGCACATGCACACTTTCACATACACACACATGCAGCTCATCAATACATCCATGCACACACACTAAACACATAACACATTAAAAAGCACATGGACATATTTTTGCACACACACAACACAATAATAAGTACATGCACACATCCATGCAGACATAACACACACACACACACACACACACCAAATTAATAAGCACATGCACACATTTGCACACACACAGTCATGTACGTACAGGGTTTTAAATAATTGATTAGCAGTTTTTTCTTGAGACGATACTAACTGTACAGAAAATATTATATAGATTTTCTAGAAGTGCTGTACTTGTTAAACACAGTGAGGCAAGAGCTATTCATTTTCACCAAGTTTTAGCACTTTTATGAGCAAAACGCTAATTAATTTTAGAGTTAAATAAAACCCTGACGCACAACATACATTAAAAAGCACATGCACACATTTATTTACAGACACACACACACTGCACACATTCATTCAGACACACACTCACACACCCCAGCACCCACATGCACATACATTCCTGCACACATACACACACACACACATATGGACCTGCACAAATACAACCACACACACTCTCACAGTCACGCACACATGCCAAGATAACCATACACATAACTGCATAGACACACACACACACACACACACACACACACACAACACACAATAAATAAGTTGCACTTAGGTGCTGGAACCTTCAGTATCCATATGGGGAACATATTAAGGCTATTGATTCCTGGCTGTCTTTGTTTTGCTTGTTTCTTCTGTGGGTTTTTATCCCTTTACTGATCAGCCATGTCTTTCTGCCAAGTTGACATCTCTGTGCTGCCCTTCCTCCACTGTCCCCAATTAAGCACAGTTCAGTTTAGGGACCAGGGATCCATCGCAGTGGAAGCCAATGGTGAAGGCATTATCTGTGGCTGGAGCAGGGCTGTGACTCTGATTAGTCTCCCAGGCATAGCCCTCCCACCTCCCGACACCACACGCAGCCACATTTGGCCTTGGCTTGTTGCTGAATGTGGAACACCAGCACAGTTTTGATGGCAGGCTGCTTGTTGGCTCCAGGGATCCTCACACTTTCTCCCTGCCTACCTCACCCTCCGCTGGGCACTCAGCCTTCTCCTATCACCTTCCTACCCTGGAACCTGCACTACTCTTCACTCCACCTCTCCTCTCCCAAGCTCCCCAGGCATCAGCTAAAACTCCTTCCTGCCCCATCTGCTCCTGTCAGCCTCCGCCTTATCCTCTCCTGTCAGAGCTCTTTTCATCCCTGCTGTTAGGCCTCTTCCTGTGTTCCACCTCAGCCTGTATCAGGCTCTACCTTTCTACATCTACACCTACACTGCCATTTCCTCCACCACCTTGTCTCTTTATTTGCATACCCAAGTCATAATGTACTATTGTTTAGCTCTGCTTACTACTTATATACATTTTAATTTGGTAATTGTACTCTGTTTGTACTTCTACTTTACTTAAGCAATAAGGCATGCCAGGGTGTAGTGTAAGGTGGGATAACAGCTCATCTCAGGTGGCACCAGGAAAGGCTATTAGCTCACTCTAAGGCACCCCTTGAGTGCCTTATTGGGATTATGAAATGTGTTCTTTTAATACATTGGAGGTATTTTAAACATATTTTTGTTGAACTACTTTCATTCAGGCTGTTGTGCTGGAATAACTGCCCTGCTGAAAGTACCGCTTGACTAATCAGAAGCCAGCATTCTTTCTACCCATTTCATAAGCAAGCAATTACCGGGTGTGGGTTATCTCCTGATAAGAGCATGCCCAGGTGCGCTGTTAGACACAAGGCGCCATTGAGTGCCTTATGCACCTGGGTGTTTTATCAGGACAACCCACACCGGAGTGTGTTATTGCGCTTAAAATGGGGCACAAATTTGGTAAGAGAGATTTTAATAAAGTTAGTGTAGTTTGAAAAGTGAGATGCAATTTATTAATTTGTTATGTCTTTTTTTTCACTCTGAAGAAAAGTCCCTTTACTGTCCCTGTACTGAACGTTTTAAAAGTAATTTTAAGATGTTAGGGAAAGTGATGCCATGTCTGTTTGTCTGTCTCTTGTCTTCACAGTATTTCTTATTTATTTATTTATTTATTTATTTATTTGAAGGTGTTGACAGGGAGCAATCCAGAGGCTCAACAGAGGGAGACACACTAGTTTTTTGCGACTTGCTTCCAGGCAACAGTACCCCCAGCACTGCCACTAAGCACACATGTAGAGATGGGCAGACAGCATATTTTTGTTTAGTTTTATTTAAGTAAATGGTATTGATATGTTTTGTTCAGTTTACTGGAGCGTCATCTCTGTGGTGCTGCAAGCGGTCGATTCTCAGTGGAGCTGAGGTAGAAGGTAGAAGACTTGGTTTGCTGGCCAAGGCACCTAGATTCACCTGAGCTCTTTCCTTCTAAGACTGCTTGAAAGACAGAGTAGAAAAACTTACCAGAGCAAGGGAGAAGGATTAAGACTTAGTTTGGCTAAGCAGATTTACTGTGTGGTGGTGTTTTTATTTTTACTCACAGGGATTGCTACTGTTTGTTGTTAACATTTCATTGCTTTATTTTTCTCTGATTCAAATTGTTGTTGCTGGTATACCTTCTTCTGCATTATTACAAGGTGTGCCTACAGGTATGTGTAACAGATTACTGCTGTAATCTTCTGATTCAAATTGACTTTTGCAAGGTATATCTTCTGTTACTGCTTTATTTTTTCTGGAGCAAAGTGTTTCTTACAGGTATATCTTCTCTGAAATTACTGTATTACAGGTGGAGCTTACATTTTGTGACTTTTTATCATTGGGCTAAGCAAAATTACTGTTTGACACTGTGTTTTATTTTTTCTTGTTTGTTGAAAAGGTTTGTTGTCTCAGAGGTGTTTCAGTCTCCTTCTCACATTGAAGGAGCTAATTGCTTTCCTCCCACAGCTCTTCCAAAGGATTAGGTGTGTATGTGGGGTGGAGCTGGCAAACTGTCAGTAATTTCCAACAGAAAGAAGGGTTAAAAGTCAGGTTAGTTGATATCTTGGAGGTAGAAGACTTGGTTTGCTGGCAAGGCACCTAGCTTCACCTGAGCTCTTTCCTCTAAGACTGCTTGAAAGACAGAGTAGAGAAACTTACCAGAGCAAGGGAGAAGGATTAAGACTTAGTTTGGCTAAGCAGATTTACTGTGTGGTGGTGTTTTTATTTTTACTCACAGGATTGCTACTGTTTGTTGTTAACATTTCATTGCTTTATTTTTCTCTGATTCAAATTGTTGTTGCTGGTATACCTTCTTCTGCATTATTACAAGGTGTGCCTACAGGTGTGTGCTAACAGAGTACTGCTGTAATCTTCTGATTCAAATTGACTTTTGCAAGGTATATCTTCTGTTACTGCTTTATTTTTCTCTGGAGCAAAGTGTTTCACAGGGTATATCTTCTCGAAATTATTACAGGTGGTGCTTTACAGGTTTTACAGTTTTATCTAACATTAGGATAAGCTTTCAGGTTACTGCATTTGTTGTTGACTGATTGTTTCTGCTCTTACCTCCTTGTTCTTTCGTCCGTGGTTCTTCTTTTTAGGCAGGGGAAGGGCCCAGCCACCCACCCCCATCCCCAACCACCCCACGCCACACTCCTTTTATAGGGTACCACAGTTGTGACATTTCCTGTGACAGAGCAGGAAGGCGGATCAGTGGGGCTCCACAAGGTGATCTCATTTACAGGGCACTAGTAATTTAACTTGTTATAACAAGTTAAACAAAGCACAATTAAACCATTACTTGCATTTTTTTCCTTCTAATTACTCTGACTAGGTTACAAACCCAGCAACTTATTTGTAATGGATTTCATTAACTGCAGGTACTGTGGAACAATTTTCAGAAGGACAGTCTTACAGGATTTAGGACACTGTCCTACATGCTGGGCCTTTGGAGATCTTGGGTCTCAGCTCCGGGCAGCATGGGCAGAGATTGCACGCCTCAAATTTCATATTGAAGAGGAAATACATTATAAGAACCACCCGCCATTTCCCCAGCATCCAACAGAAAAACCTCGACCGCAGAGGTAGTTGGTCCAGGAGGTTGGCAGGTGGTTAGGAGGAGCAAATCAGGTGCCCCATCACTTCTGCTCTCCAACACATTACCTCCAAAACCATATAAACACTACAAACAGGTATCTGCCTCTATCTCTGAAATCAAATAAAGAGGCAGAAGACACGAGCAGGACACTTGCACAGGAGCTGGCACAACAATACTCACCCAAATCAGGAACCAAAACTAAACAAGCACAAAGGAAATCCAAAAACTTCTGATCATAGGAGACTCCATGATTCGGGAGTTGATACCCATCTCCAGCCAGGGTGATGGTCAGATGTCTCCCAGGTACATCAGCATGGAGAGACACTGACCGCATTACAAAATTGTTCACAAAGCAGGAGAAAACATTGATGTCCTAGTACACATAGGGACTATCGATCCAGCCAGCCGGGCCAGTTGTGGGAGACCAAGGAACACCTGACTAGGCTGGGTGACAAACTATCATCTATTTCGTCTGGCATCTCCTTCTCTGAGATCCTGCCAGTCTGGGAGAAGGGAGCAGATGGACGGAAGGTCAGAGAAGGGAGATAGGGGAGCTAAACACGTGGCTCAAGGACTGGTGCCAGAAAAAGGACACAGATTTGTAGGGAACTGGCAACAGTTCTGGGAGCGAAAAGTTCTTTAAATTGATGGACTGCATCTGACTAAAGAGGAGTCAGTGCATTGGGGCAGAAGTTTGACGCTTTGCAGAATATTTAAACTAGCAAATGGGGAGAGGGTGCAGCACCTATCAGCCGAATGGGAAGAACACCCTCCCCTCAGCTAGTGGTCAAACAGGAATTCAGCGTGTTTGCCGCTCATTTGCATCACCAGGTAAGAAAAAGGTTTGTCTCCCCATACGATGCACAGGGGTAATGCCAAACTTCACCCAACAACTAACACACCAAAATCTGGCCAATGGAAAAATCATGTACACAATGCTCACAGCCTGGGAAATAAGATCCCAGACCTGCAGGCAATAATGTCAGAGGCTAAACTGACATAGTAGCAATTAGTGAGACGTGGTTTATCAGTAACCACACTTGGGAGACTTCAGTACCTGGCTATGTATTGTCTAGAAGAGACCGAGGTGCAAAAGGGGGGAGGAGGGCCCTGTATGTAAATGAAAATATCAAAGCTACAGAAATTCAGAATACACATAATGAGCCAGAAGAACTGTGGGTCACCCTGGAAACAGGAAATGGGACAGCCATAAGAACTGGGGTTGTCTACAGGCCCCAGACCAGAGGGAGGACATAGACACATTACTGTTAGAAGATATACAAAACATGACAGCTAAAGGGGAGGTTCTGATAATGGAGACTTCAACATGCCAGATACAGATTGGTCAATACCAGCAGGAACATCGGCCAGAACTAGACACATAGTGGATTCCTGCAGGAGAGGGCCTCAAACAACTGGTACAGCAACCCACAAGAGACAGGGCTATCCTAGATCTAGTACTGACTAACAAAGAAGGGATCACAGATCTCCAGGTAGAAGGTCACCGGAGCCAGTGACCATCACATGGTATGGTTCAATTTGGCTACTACATCTAAATCATCCCATTCCAAGGCAAAAATATGGGACTTCAGAGGAGCTGACTTTGATAAGATGGCCAACAGAGTTAAGCTAGCCCTGGCAAAAGAAACACAGGTGAGGAGGTACAGGCAAAGTGGGCAAGCATTAAGGATACAATACTTGAAGCAACATCCCATTGTGTTAGACAGAAAAGGAAGTGTAAAAGAAGAAGGAAACCACTTTGGTTCTCAAATACAGTAGCAGAAAAGGTCAGAGCCAAAAGGCTGGCCTTCAGAAAATATAAGGAACACAGCGGATGAAGATAGGAGGCATACCAAACTTCCTAAGGGAAGCAGGTAAGGCAGTAAGGCAGGCAAAGTCCCAAACTGAGGAAACACTAGCACGAACAGTAAAAGAAGGTGACAAGACTTTCTATAGATACATTAGTGAAAGGAGAAAGTCCAGAGGGTAATACTAGTTTAATGGAGAAAAGGAGCATGTGAGGAGGAGGACCCTGTAAAGGCATCTATCCTAAATAGATACTTTGCTCAGTATTTACTGAAGAGAAGGTAGGGCAGGGCCCACAGCTCAGCATCATGGACACAGGGGAGGGAGGTGAGCACTACCCCTTCACAAAAGAAAGGGTCCTACAAGAGCTTGCTAAGCTCAGGGTGGATAAGGCAATGGGACCTGATGGCATACATCCCAGGGTACTTAAGGAGCTAAAGGAGGAACTAGCAGAGCCATTAGCAGAATTGTTTAGTGAGTCTCTGAGCACAGGAGAGGTCCCAGAAGACTGAGAAGGGTTTTATGTGATCCCACTCCACAAGAGTGTAGCAGGGAGAGGCGGGAACTACAGACCGGTCAGTCTTACCTCAGTAGGTGGGCAAGATTATGGAGGCACTCCTTAAGGAAAGGATAGTGCAACACCTGGAATCCATAGGGCACAGGATCCAAGACAGCATGGGTTTACAAAGGAAGGTCCTGTCAAACTAATCTCATAGATTTCTTTGACTGGGTAACCAGAGTGGTGGACCAAGGGGAGCAGTTGATGTCGCCTACCTTGACTTCAGCAAAGCTTTTGACACTGTTCCACATAGAAGATTGATAAATAAGCTAGGTAGGCTCGGGTGGTCAGAAGTTGGTCAACTGGGTGGCAAACTGTTGACTGGCAGAAAACAGAGAGTGGTGGTAAATGGTATACAGTCAGAAGAGATGCAAGTCACAAGTGGGGTACCTCAGGATCAGTCCTGGGGCCAGTCCTATTCAACATCTTCATTAGTGACCTCAGAGATGGACTAGAGGGTAAGGCTTGTCTGTTTGCAGATGACACCAAGATCTGCAACAGAGTAGATGATCCAGATGGGGTGGGCAGAATGAGAAGAGATCTGGATAAACTAGCAGAATGGTCAGAAGAGTGGCAACTGGGATTTAATGCAAGAAGTGCAAAATCATGCACATAGGGAAGAGAAACCCTGAAGCCACTTATAGGCTGGGAGGGAGTTGCTAGCAGTCACAAAGGAAGAAAGAGACTTGGGCATCATCATCACTGATGACCTAAAATCATCCAAGCAGACCTCTAAAGCAGTAGGTAAGGCTAGGGGGTGTTAGGGTGTATTAGTAGGGGTATCACAAGTCGTAGAGGGAGGTAATAATCCTCTGTACAAGACATTGGTTAGGCCCATCTGGAGTACTGCGGCAGTATTGGAGGCCACACCTTCACAAGGACATTAACCAAATTGAGGCAGTCCAGAGAAGGGCAACCAAAATGGTGCAGGGACTGTATCAGAAGACATATGAGGACAGATTAACGGAGCTCAATATGTATACCCTTGAGCAAAGGAGGAGAGAGGTGATATGATCGAGACATTTAAACACCTTAAGGGCATAAACAAGGTGAAAGAGTCTAATATGTTTAAATATAAGAAAAATAGCAGGACAAGAGGACACAGCATGAGATTAGAGGGAGGCCGATTAAGGGGAAGTGAGGAAATTCTTTTTCACAGAAAGGGTGGTAGATGCATGGAATGGCTTACCACAAGAAGTGGTGGCTATGAATACAGTGCAGGGCTTCAAACAGGCATGGATAGGCATAAGGGAGCAATACAAATGACTACTTAATAGATAGGTCACTGATAGAGCAAAGGCGATGGCACATTTATAAGGTAGAAAAAGAAATGGGCAGACTGGATGGGCCTTATGGTCCTTATCTCGTCAACTTCTATGTTTCTATGTTTCTATGAGTGAGCGTGTCTCTTTAGAGCCGCTAAGAAAACGGTTTTAGCTTCCTATTTCATGATCATACTAGTGAAGTAGGAAGGAGAGACTCCACTGTGGCGTATGTCTGTGTTTTGGTACTGCTAGTTTTTTTACTTTAGTTTACTTTTGTGGGGTTTCTGTAATAATTGCAGCCACTGGCCGCTTGGTGTAAGCGAGCGTGTCCTGTTGCGGCCACCGCTCATACCGCTTTTACTTATTGCCTATTTTGAAAGTTGCATTTTTACTTTGAGCCGTGTACTGACAGGGATGGTAAACATGGAGAACACATACAGGAAATGTAGGATATGTACAGAGACAGCACAGATTCTGGTATTGTTTATGGACGTGGTTTCAAATAGCGGAGAAGCGACAGCCCGAATAAGAGCATCAGTTCATAGGTACAGATGAACAGTGAAATATCTGAATGAAGTTATTAAATTTGTTGTCATGCAGGAAGGGGGTTAGATATATATTTTATTTTGTGATGGAAGGGTTTTGGAGATGGACGTGAATGCAAGTATTCCGTTACTGTGCTGCCTGAAGTTTTGTTTTGTTGGATTGCTTGCCTTTGATTAGCTGTGCCAGTCAGCGTTCTGTGATTCCTTGTTGTTATGTGGCATCTTGGTGGGCAGTAGTGTCGGTTGGCTACTATATCATCTGATAAGGACACGACTCAGATGATGTAGTAGCCAATAAGAGACTTGGATTTGTTAAGCCCATTTTATAATAATCATTAATACTGTGTATGTGTATTTTAGTGTTTTTCCCATTCCATCATATTTTCTGTTCCTCCTCCACTTGGGCACAACTGAAAACAAGCCTTGGTTTATGGTGCCTTTGCCAGGTACCAATTTTCAAATAAATAATGCCAAGTAATATGATTTTCCAGTTTCCAACCAAGAATTGGTGTCTGTAGACATCAGTTTTCTAGTGTCAAGTGCCTCCCACTGATCACTGCCCCCATACAATTCAATTCCACCTCACTGCATGGTATTAAATAACGTTTTCTCTGGTGTGTAGTACCCCCTCACACCAGTCCAGCACAATATAAAATAAAGTCTCCCCATTCCCTGGTGGCTAGCAGTCCCTCCCCCACCTGAACCCATGCCTCATAGTGTAGAAACGTGTTCTTTGGTGTCTAGGGGACCCCTCCCACCCAAGCAGTTAGTGTCCACCACCTGCTGTCCCCAACCTGACCCTGAGCGGGTGACCAGCACAGCCCTCCACTCTTCACCATGGCTGGCTTACCTCAACTGAGCTTAGAATGAATGAGCGGTGCTTGTACAACCACCCTCTCATTCATTCCTTAGCTCATGTTCATTCATTTAGCTTTTTGGGAGGCACCAAACAAAAGCAGAGGGCTGTTCCTGTCACTGGTGGGGGTCAGAGTAGGGGACACAAAATTGTGTCATGGACCCTCTGGAGTCCATGACACTGTTCCCCATCCTGATCCCACTGCTAGTGACCAGAACAGCCTCCGCTGTTGTCTGCACCTCCAAAAGAGCTTAATGAATGAGTGCAATCTGTCCTGGCTGTTAATGAAGGAATGCATGCTTATACAAGCACCCACTCATCCAGTGACAGCTCAGTAGGGCAGCTGGCAGTGGTGGTGAGCAGAGGGCTGTGCTGGTCACTGCTTGGGGTTGGGTGGAGGAAGGGGTGGGTATTATCTGTCAGGGTGGGTGTCCACTAGACATCAGGGAATACTTTTACACTATTGGGCTTGGGTTCCTGATGGGAGGAGGGACCACTAACCACCAGAGATTAGGAGATTTTATTGTATATTGTGCCAGCAATCGGTAAAGGGGTGAGCACTAGACATCAGAGAATACTTTTTACACTATGGGCATGGGTTAGGGTGGTTGGAGGGACCCAAGCACTAGGGATTTGGGAAACTTTATTTAATATTGAGCAGGCGATTGGTGAAGGGGGCACTAGGCACTAGCTAATAAAACTTATTTAATATCCATTACTGGGCAAGCAGTTGGTGAGGGGGATCACTAGACATCAGGAAAAAAATGTTACTAGTGATCAGCAGCTTGGTGGGGGGCACTAGACACTATGGAGTTGAGGTGGTCAAACCCAGACATAACACAGGTGGTGTGGGATCAGCCTTAGCAAAGACCTCCCCACACTCACTGCAGTGTTGAAACCCAGTGGACCCATTTTTTCTTGGGTTTTCAGACATGGCCAGCCTAACCAAACTTACCCTTTTTGGCAACCACCAGGCAAGACTCCTTATTGGTTCCCAACCGTGTCACGGGTCTTGGAAAAATGTTTCAAAACATTTTTTAGAACCGATAAGAACTGGTAACCACACACTAAAATTTACACAAGAATTAAACAAATGATCAGTTCGCCAAACCGATCCACACTTTTACAAGTTCCACACAGAAACACAGTACAAACCTATCTAGTACTCATGATACCACAGACAGAGTTAGAAACCGATTTAAAAACAACACTTAAACCGACTTTTGAACTGAGCTGCAGGAGAAATCTCTGGAGTGACTGTTCAATGAGGCGGAGTAAAGAATCTGATGGTTAGCGCTCAAAGGGAAACAGACAGAGATATCAACCGAGCTCGAGCTCAGCATTCCATGTTCTGCATAGAAGGATTATCCCTTTGTTCTCCAGGGCAGTTTAAAGGCTGGGGCTAACTGTACTTGTCAGAATACAGCAAGACTCCAATAGAAGAAACATAATTACTAAGGTGAGTATTTTTTCTTTCTTAATCTGTCCCAAACATTGATTTCCACAGCAACTGTGCTATTGTGTGCCAGATGTGCAAAAACACATTTTGGCAGGATGTGAAAAATGACAGCTGTACTAATCATAAGGAGGTGTGGAAAATTGCAATGTTGAAAATCTGGAGTGAAAATATAAAAATTCTGGTTACGAAGCATGGAACTGTGCAATGCACGCTATAACGCAGTAATTTTTAGAATTTTTCACCAGATTTGCAACATAGGCTTTTTGGGAGCACACCATGAACAGTGACACTGTTGTTTTGTTTATCAGTCCTGAGAGGTGATTCCGTACAGTGACAGTGAAATCACCTTTGAGACTGAATAATGAAATAACAGTGACAAGAACCCCATGTTGAAAATTTGGAGCCAACAGTCACAAAATGACTGAGATATCCACCTAAGTTGAAACCCCCTATTGATACCATTATACAGCTTATACGTGAATGTCTTCCAGTTTGCAGTCGACTTTTGAAGAGTTCAGATGTCTCCGCTGCATCAAGATCACGGCATTAGGCTCCAAAGGTAAGTATGGGGTGAGGGGGTGCAAGGAGGGGTACACAGAGGGTGGGTGCAGATTGAGGAGGGGGGGACATCGTGACCATGAGGGACCATTTTCTGTTTTACGGGGGTGGAATGTCATGGAAGTTTTTTTTTTTTGTTTTTTTTACTGGTTTGCTAGATACATTTGGGCACACTGGGTGGGCTCCTGGTGCTACCTGTGTTTCTTTTGGCAGGGGGGACCGAGCTGATAAGGACTGGGCACCCATCGGCAAAGAAAGCATGTCTGTGTTTGGGGACATGATGCCGAGGAATAGGCACCCCTCGGCAGACAAATAAAACAAGGGAGACATTATGCTGACAGGAATTAGGCACCCCATTGGCAAATTAACTGGGGAGGGGCATCTAGGAACTGTGAGAGGCAGACGGCGGAGCTGCTGCCATGTTTATTGAAATGTTTCAGCAGGAACGCATGTAATGGAGGCATGTCAGATCTGCTACTGCAATGACGAGCCTGTCTCTCATTGCAGCAGTGATTTCTTTCAAGTTGGTGGCATGCTTCTCAACTGCTGTCATAGACAGTGTGCTTATTCATTGGTGCCCCAGAGACAAGCCCAAAAAGCAGTGGTGCATTGGCCACAACACTGCTGCACCTCCACAACTTGCTACTCCAGCAAGCTGCCACAAATGTGTCTTGTGCAGTGTGCAAGCAAACATAAAAATATCATAAATAATCATGCAATCACATTTGTGACATAACATACAGTTAAATATATCATACATGTAGAATATGCATTTAATTGCAAGTGGTGTATGTGGAACATAGTACAGAAATTTAATGTAGCCTTGCAACCAACTCCTTGCAGGGATGGATCACGGTTAAGAGGTACATTATTTAGCAATTATTGAATGAATGAGGTGCAGTGGGGAGACATCAAGGAGGGTAGAGGGGTAGGCAGGGGAAACCAGCTGGGGAAGGAGAGGATAAAGATAGGGGAAACATTACTGGAGCAAAGTGAGCAAAAAAATCTGTTGTGAAGGGCCAGTTAACGAGGGCTAGTGCAACCTGGGAACACCTCAGACAGAACAAAAAGTGCAAATTATTAGCTCAAGTGAACTAATTCCTTTGTTTAAGTGCAGGGGTAGTGAGGGGCAGGAGAGAGGTGGAGGTAGGAACAGGGTAGGAAAGGATGAGACATACCTGGAACTGGCCCTTCAAAGTGTGGAGATCGCTGCCAGTGGTGGAATGAGGCGAGGACTTAGAATAAGGAGCAGGAGTAGGCAATGACAAGTTGGGTAGAGATAGTGGAGGGGATAGTAAAGGAAGGAGGAGGCGGGTGGGAGAAACTTGTCTAAGACTACTGAATGATGAATCAAAAGCCTTGCTGTTAAGTTGCTATTCAATAAAACATATTGACTGATTGCTCACTATCAACTGCCCTGGTGATCCAGTTAAAGAATACTTTAAGGTTGCTCTGGCACAGTCTTCCTGCACAATCCATACTGTATTGTTTGCTGTCCTGAAATCTGATAGCCTCCTGGTATTACATTTTCTCTTAACCAAGGTCACCAGATGTTTACTAGTAATCGAGGTGCGCCAGACTGACTGACCTGTATTTATCCAGGTTCTCCTTGTCCCCACTGTTGTGCAATGGGACCTCCTCACAGATGCCTCAGTCCCCTGAAACCTTCCCTGCTTCCTTGGAGCCCCTAAACTGATCTGTCAGAAAGGTTGCCAGTTCAAGCCCCATTTCTTCAGCACTCTTAAATGTGAACCATCTGGTCCCTGTGCCTTGTCCACCGTAATGGCTGCAAACTATTTCCCACTTTGTGTTTCATGATCTTTGCTAGCTCCACTGCCTTCACCCTCTTAAGGAAGCCATTACACCATTTTCTGGTAGTGGTCTTGCATCCCCAACCATGAATACTGAAAGAAAACAGTTCTTTAGTAAATCTGCCTCTTTGCCGTAATCTTCCACCAAACTCCCAACTACTTAAACCTGATAATTCCCCTTTGACATTGTTTTTCTGTGATGTACTTAAACAACTTTTCCTTATCTCATTTTCACTTTCTGATATTTATTATTCTTTTTCTGTTTTTGACTTCCTAACCATTCACTTTGTTACTGTTAGTTTGTTAATCATCCCATGTTGCTTGACCTCACTTTCTCACATACTTCTTGAAGGCCCGCATTTGTCTCTTACTACTTCCACAGCCCTTGGAAAATCACATGGGCTGTGATTGTATTTTTTCTTAGCAAACCCATGCATGAGTTTGTCACCTCTGCTATGACTCCTTCTATCTTCAACTCACTACCTCTCCTACCCCTCTAGCTTGTCTCTAATCATCTCCCTCATCTTTCCAAAGTCTGCTCTTCTAGGTCCAGGACAAGAGCTTTGTCATTGAATGACAACCCCTGTATTTATCATTGACTTCTTGTCACTGGACCCCAGTGTCTCTCAATCCATAACTGCTACTGCACTCACCTTCTCGGTTGGATAGCAGCAGATCAAGGATGACCTTCGCCTAGTTGACTTTCTAGTCCACTGACTAGGAAAGAGTCCTACATGATGTCCAGTAGTGATGATGACTCACACTTCTGTCTAGAGGAGCTGCCCAATCAACATCTGGCATGTTCAGCTCACCCACTATCACCACTCCTTTCTCTTTGCAGTCCTTTTCTTGATCTCCACTCCCAAATCTCTATATTCCTCATCCTTGTAATCTAGTGGCCTGTTAACTGCGCCCAATATACTTATTTTATCTATCACTGTTTTAGACTTGCTGCCAACTCTAACAATATATATCTTAGAGAGACCATCCTGGATAAATACATGGTAAAAAAAAATTAAGATGATAGCAATTGAATCAAATGAGTAAGTGTGTTTTATTGAAAGGTAAATTGAGCGATACCTGCCTACTTTATGGATCTGCACAATAAAGATATACTGGAGCTGGGGTTTGAACTGAGTGTTTGTGGGTTTTTATTGTGGTTGTTTCTTTTGTTTTTGTCCTTGTTTGCTCACACTGGCCTTGTCTGGCCACGTTGTTTCCTTTCATCTTTGCATCTTTGATGGCACTAAAAATTTAACATAATACAGTATTGAGACAATATGGATTTTTTATTTACACTGTTTCCTCCTTTCACCCTATCTGGCTTCGTTTCCAGTCCTCCCAGCCCTGACCCCGCATCTCCAGGACTTACCTTTTTCCCCAACCCCCCGCTTCTTCTCCATGGCAGGGATGTACTGTGTAGTAGGGAGGAGCCTATTGCCAGGAGCAGGGCATGCAGAGGTCATAGGTCATCCTGCCAGCCAGGGTGTTTTTCCTCCATTTCCTGTCCTCCCTTCATTACCCTCTGTCCCTCCCCCATAGGGATGCCGGCATTGGGACTATGTCCCTGCATGAGCATGCAAGTGCACATTCATGCGACACGCAGCATGCATGTCTTTTCCTCCCCATGTCTTGGCTCACCCTACCACCCACACATCTGTAGGTGGCAGTGCTGCAGAGATGTGGCAGTCCTCACCCTTGGGAGAGGAGAGTATCCTGTGGTATGCTCAACTCTCTCCCTTCCTGGTTGACCTCCAGTGGCCCAAGTCCACTACAGAACATGGGGCCAGCATGGCAGGAGGTAAGGAACCCAGTGCCTCAGCCTCCATGTCACTTCTGGCCAGTCCCAATATATTTTATTTTTACTTGATTTCAAAAGAAATCAATTACAATTGATGTCATAACCATACAGCTTAGGACATATGGATATTGCTGGACAAGGTAATTGTATCTTTGGACTGTTATATACATTCTAACATACCAATTGCCAGCAGATTAGGCCTTACTGTCTGTCGAGTCTGTTTGAACCTCAGATCCCTAGTTGGGTGCCGAGGCCTCCCCTGTGTTCTAGAAACCCTATCATCCATCCCCACCCCTGGGCCAGGCCATCATCTGATACATCTGCTGTCTGTGTCTGTCCCACCCTCTCTTGAAGCCCTCCACTGTGGATCTCTGAACCAGCTTGCCAGGCAGTGCATTCCAAGGGTTCACCTCCCTCTCAGTGAAAACCTCCTCCTCTTTCCCCCATCCTTCCACCTTCCAACTTCAAACCATGCTCTCTGGTGATACCTCCTGCTTTAGTCTAAAGATCCCTCCTTGTTTACCCTATTTATTCCCTTGAGGTACTTGAAGACCTCAATCATGTCTCCCCCACTCTCCTCTCTCTCCTCTCCTCCAATGAAAACAGGCAGAGCTCCTCAAGTCTGTTCTCATACGTCAAGTCCCCTAGTCCTCATATAATCTTAGTTGCCCTCCTCTGTACCCTCTCCAGAGCTGTACTGTATGTCCCTCTTCAAGTGTGGTCTCCAGTACTTTACACAGTACTCAAGGTGTGGTCTAACCATTCACAGCGGCAGAATCACTTCCTGCTCCTAGAGGTGATCCCTCACGATGCATCCCAACATCCTGTTTGCCTCAGCTGCTGTCCTGCACTGCTCAGAGTTATTCATACATGCATCCATCATGACCCCTAGGTCTTTTCCCCTGTTGAGGCCTCCACCGCCTCCCTCAGGGTGTACCTGTGTTTAGGGTTTCCGCCCAAGATGTAACACCTTGCACTTGGTGATATTGGTAGTTGTCCCTTAGAGATTTTTTTAGTTCATCTGCCTCTATAGCTTACTCCCTACCCAAGTTCATAATCCTCTGTTGTGACATCACTGTCTGTTGCCTTGAGAGTAACTGTGAGGTCACAAGCAGTGCTCTATGACGTCAAGTAGGGATAAAGCAACAGGAATAGATGAACTCTTTCAGGAACAGAAATCCTGTTTTCATGCAAATGACCTCAGTAATAAATAACAGGGAGGAGACATACAGAATTAATGGGAAACACAAGCTGGACTGTGTCTAAATATTATGTTTTGTTAAAGTTCACCTAGACATGTCATCAGCTCTTTAACAATTCATGTCAGTCTTTCCTTCTCCACTTGCATTTAGCTGAAACAGAAACCTCCTTCTGCTTGCTTACCCTTCCCCAGGTTTGCTCACCCTTCCCTCTTTATTGGGCTCAGGTGTTTTTCTCAACACTCCGCCTCTCCTAAGAGACAGTCACCAAGTCAAACACCAAGTTCTGTGAGGTCTTAAGAACCAACTTTAAAACAAAAGGGGTTTGGTACCAATCCTACCACAGCCTCCATCAAAACCTGTTTTGTCTGTGTTGCAGGCTGTGAGGCAGTTTATGGATGAAAGGAGAGTGATGCGCATGCACTCTGTTACATAACCTCCCCTCAGGGTCATGCCTGTAGCATGCTTGATAACAGACATCAGAGATCCACCCTCTCAAGAGAAACAAACTCTGGTTAGAGTCGATCTGGCTGTGGAGAGCTTTTAGGAGCAGCAATAGCATTGAAAAGAATATGCGGTGCTCTCACCACACGGATCCAGTAGTGACTAATACTGCAGTAATTATAGTGTTGCACATGAATGATACTGCATATGTGCAGTATGCCCCAGAGTCAGCCATGCACAACATTGCGCCACTAACATGACTATGTATGCGCATACTCATGCATGCACAGTTTAGTCAGTGCCACCATGTTGCACATGGGCCAATCACTCTGCAATTGCAGAAAGGAAAAGTAGTGCACCAGGAAGAGTGCATGTTTATGTGGCCCGTGGAGGAAGGGCTTCATAAAAAGAATCACTGGAAACTATTAAGAACGTAAGAACATTTTGGCAGAAGGGGACCATATGATCCATCTAGTCTGCCGAGATTGCATACCCCTATTCTGTTCTTCTGAGACTACTATAGTACTTGTCCCTCACTAGCTTAAAAGCAGTGACTGTTTTGGCCTCCACAATCTCCGTGGTAAGCTATTCCAACGGTCCACCACCCTCTGTGAAGTAGAACTTACTATGGTTGATTTTAAACTTACTCCCTGTTATTCTCAAACTGTGCCCCCTAATTCATATGGTCTCATTTTGTGAAAGAGGTTTTGTGTTTTGTACCTTATTTATGCCCTTTATGTATTTGAAGGTTTCTATCATATTCCCATTTCTCCTTGGCTCAAGGCAGTACATTTGCAGTTGCTGTAGTCTAGGTTCATATTACTCCTGGTGCAGTTCCTGTACCATTTTACTAGCTCTCTCTGTACATCCTCCAAGTGGTCTATGTCCTTTGTAGGTATGGCTTCCAGAACTCTACGCAGTACTCAAGATGTGGCCTCACCAGGACATGTACAGAGGGAGTATGACTCTCACTTCCTACTTGTAATGCCCTTACCAATACATCTGAGGATGCTACTAGCTTTCTGCGCCACCTTTTCACATTGTCTACCCACCTTTAAATCATTGGAAATAAGTATTTCAAGGTCCTGTTCAAGTTTTGTTTCTGCTAATTATTCACCATTGAGTGTGTATATTTTCCTTGGTTTCTTTATCTAGGCGCATGTCCTTGCACTATTTGGCATTAAATTTCAACTGCCAGTCCCTAGACCATGCTTCTAGACTCTTAAGATCTGTTTCCATTGCTGCCATTCCTTCAGTTGTATGTACCCTGTTGCAGAGCATTGTGTCATCTGCGAACCATGTCAGAACACTGTGGCAGCACACTCTGACAGCAGTCCAGATCTCATGCTTCCACAGTCCTCTTAGACAAATCTGATGATGGCATATTGTCTGCGGAGCTTGGTCCACGTAGTCGTAAAAATCAGACTCGGAGACTATTAACAAACTAGTGATCTGATCTGGAACTTGCTCGTCATCACAGTCACTTTCTATTCTTTCTAAGCAGTAATTTTTGGTAAATGTGCCTTAACCATATTGATCTCAGTGTTGGTAGACTATTTCTGATTTTCCCTAATTGTAGTAGGCGGGGAAGTAGCAGCCTTGAAGTGGTAGCTGGCTGACTGGCTCTCTCTGACTGGCTGCCCTCTGCTTTGGCCCGGTGCTGTTTTTGTGTTCCTGGCTTCTTCTTCATTACTTAACTAAGAGACATTCACAGTGCTGCCTGTGCCTGTTGAGAAATAGAAATCACTACTCTTAATAACTTATACACAGTATTAGTATTACTTTCTTAAATGTCAGAAACAGAAAAGTGATTGAGAGCATTCTGGTAGTTACCTGCCTTTTGACAAAACAATCCCACAGACAGTATGTGGTGGGTAGCTGTCAGAGTTTCATAGTTCACACTGACGCTTTAACTACTAAGCTATAAGGGCTGGTCAGAGTTCTGTGACTTTCCTACCTTTGGAAAAATCTTCATCATCACCATCATCTTAGAGGTCAGTGGCAGTTGTACATATTACAGCACTGGCACATCCAGTAAGCTCATCCACAGTTACATAGTTCACTCTTTCTTATCTCATTTCACTAATCATGCTGTTTATTATTATTAAACAATGTTTTTTTTCCCAGATATGTTGATTAAAAGCAGTTTAAAATTATTTTTAACATACAGTTACCATAAAACAATAAGGGGTATAAAGTTTTGATACGGTTCGGATAAGCATCTGAACCTTTGTTTGCTTATCAGAACCTTTTAGAACCTCAGAACCTTGAGGTTCTGCCATCCCTATTCCTCAGTCACCTTGGGGAAATAGGTGGCAGTAAAGAGTGCATGTCTTAAGACAAGGTAACAACTGGCTAACAATAGCAAGACTACAAGTTGGGGCTACTACACAACTGCCAAAGGTGTGTCCCTGCCCATCCCAAAATGGCTTCACCTGTGATACAAGCCTTAACCTGCTCTGCTTCCAAAATTATTTTTTTTACTGGACTACACAAAACAAAAATGGCTGTGTAGTTGCATAGGAAAAGGCTGGTGATACTGTAGACAGGAGGCTACTAGGCAACTGCTGAAAGGTTGACCCTCCCTCCAAAATGGGTTTACATGTGACAGAAACCTTTATTTATTTATTTAAAAGTTTTACCAGGAAGGCATACTGAGCGGTGCAGCTCGATTCCAGATTCATCCTGGGGTAGGGATAGAGGAAAACAGCAAAATACTATGTCACAGGATATACAGACAAATTGCATTACAGATATCACACTAAGTTAAGACATTTACTGGCTGTGCTGTCACAGTTTGTTTTTATTGCACTGCACAAAACAAAATGGTCCTGTGCTTCTGTGGGACATGACTGGATGATACTGAAGACAGGAGCTACTATGCAACTGCCAAAGGGCCGTCCCTGTCCTCAAAAGGTTTCACACTTGAAACAATCCTTTACCAGCTCTGCTTTCACAGTATTTCTTTTTGTTTGTTTACTACAGTACACAAAACAAAATGGTCCTGTGCTTCTGTGGGAAGTGGCTGGTGATGCTAAAGATGGGGCTACTCTGCAACTGCCAAAGGGATATCCCTCTCCCAAAAAGGCTTTACATGTGATACAAGCATTTACTGGCTCTGCTTTTGCAATTTATTTTTATTGAACTACACAAAACAGAAATGACTGCATACGTCGGAAATGGCTAGCGATGCTGCAGACAGGAGTTACAATGCAACTGCCAAAGGGCTGTCCCTCCTCCCAAACAGGATTCACCCCACCCCACCTATACATACATATATACACGCACGCATGCACACACACATGTGCGTGCGCATGCCACACACACACACTCTGCTGTAAAATAAAATTTAAACTTTTTCTTCTTTCTTAGATCTTTTCTGTAAAATGGTACGATCTATTTTCTTGTTTAAAGCCTTTTCTACTTTCTGTAAACATTTTCTTGTTAATTTTATTTTCTGTAGTTGTGCACTGCTGTTGTGCACTGTAAGGAAAATATAGTACTACTGTTTGTGCTGTGCAGTTGTGTGCACACTGGCAACACAGCCTCTAGTCTGAGCAGTTATCCCTGTCTCCTCTTGCTTTTTCCGCACTTTCTTTTTTTACTTTTAAATGACCTTCTTCAAATTCTCTTCTGTGCTGCGCTTTTCTTTATGCTAGAAAGGAGTGCCCCACGATACACAGTCTCTGTGACATAGTTTCTCTTTTCTCTATTCTTTTCTATTTTTCTTACTGTTCTTAATTTTCTTTCATGGTCATTATTTTTCTCAAACTCTTTAATGTTCTTCTGCAAATCTGCAGACTGTAAGTGTTCTGGCCTCTGCCCCCCACCCCCAACACACAACACACACAGTCTCCTCTGGTCAGTGTTTTGTTATCTTTTCTTTGCTATTTTGCAAGGATTTCATTGTTTTCTTTTAGTAAAAAAAAAAAAAGCATTTTCTCCTCCTAGCCTGTGTGTCCCCAGCTCCTCATTCCTTTCTTCTCCTTCTTGCTTTGGACTACTGAGTTTTGCTACAGCTGAATGGAAGCAACCAGAAAATTCATCTCCTTCCCACTGCTTATTGAACTGGAATGGTATCGAGGCATAGGTGCAGGAACCTATAGGAGCAGGGTGCTGCAGCTGCCCACTTTTGCCCATGAGCATTCAAAGTGCCCTTTTGCTTGTAAACACTACCTTTTTACCCCATGCCCTTTGAACTCAGCACTCCAACTTTTCCTGTGTTCGAGCATCCATGTATCGAGGTCAGAATCACATGGCTATATATACTCCCTGATGCACCCTTTGACCTCTCCTAAGCTTGTCACATGACAGGCATTCAAGCTGGGAGGCTGGGCAAGATATAAAAATAAATGCCCTGAGATGTGACCTGGCAAGATTTGGTTCAGGTCTCATGAAAACTAAGCAGTGTGCATTCAGGGCGGTTCCATTTTCTTCAGAGAGGTTCTGCACATCACTATTTATAACTTCTGCTGTAATATTTAACTTATGATTCATCATGTTTATTATCATGGAAAACAATACTGAACCCAGATCTGTGAACAGGTCTCAGTCTGAGCATTTGAATTTTGCCTTATGTGATGAAAGAATTCAGTGAATCACCTCTCCTTCATTAGATGCACAATCAGACTGCTTAGTAGTTTGATTCCTAGTTTCACCTCAACAGCAGAGATTCGATTCTGTTATGGGAAAAATGTTTGGATGTTGTGTTGTTTTGAGGGTGCACTGAAGAGTGAATGAGGATATCCCAGGTTTAAATCCCATCACAGCAACTCACTACACACGTGGTCATATGTGTGTGTTGTTACACGAGGTCCCTGCACTTTATTGGTACCCTCAGAGGTACAATCAGAGACAGCTAATGCTTAAGCATATGTTATACTAACATATAGGGCTAAGGACATCTACTGTACAAGAGTTGATGTCAGGATATGTATGCATATTGTTGTAATACACTTTGCTTACTATATATATATATATATATATATATATATATATATATATTCTTCTCTGTATTTTCTGTGTATTTTACTTGTAAGATGCCAGGACACCTGTGTCCTTGAAATAATTATGATATGTAAGTTGGCATTGCCACCTTTTGGTGATTTGTACTACTACACTGAGATATGTAAGACTCTGTATAAGAACTCTTTTGTTTCACAAACTGATGACCACTCAAAATTGTCAGATGAACCCGTCTGACAATCTCAGCTGTCACTTAGAAAAGATGCATTCTAAATGCGAGATGCTTAGCCTCGCTGCAGAATACCAGGTCCAGATACTACTCCAAACCATCGATCCTAGTTTGTGGGCCAACTTCCCAATGCCATCCGTCAGGATGGGAACGCCACCTTTGATGAAGTTGCAGCTTTGCTCATTTCTGCTCACAGCCCAGATGTAGTAGGAATGATGCTTGCATACCCTGTAAAACAGAATGCAAAGGAAAGTCCAGCGACTTACCACCAGAGACTTTGGATGGCCTACCGAGCAGGAAAGCACCTGGCACAAGAAGCCGCAGATGTAGATCTTGTTGAGTATAAGACTCTGTTCCTTAGGAATATGATTCCTGCAGTAAGGGAAAAGGTAGAGCCAACCACATACCCCACATGGACAGGTTTGCCGGATATCCTTCAGAAGACCAAAAGAGTTTACCAACTTTACATCTGTGATCTGGCTCCGTTCCAAGAAAGTAGCCACCGTGAGCCTATTTCAGAGGCCACGATGCACTACACTGTGGAAGGGCGGGCCCAACACCAACAGGCCTTCCAACTGATAACCAGCACCCCATCAGACCCAACACCAACAACAACAACCACAACAGCAACAGCAGCAATGGGATGGGAACCGAATTGGCATAAGAATAAAAAGCACAAGGGTAAGGGTAAACCACAACAACAAAGAATGGACCCTTCATATAGGGAGATAGCTGAAGAGAATCAGAAATTCCGAGAGCTCCTGGGGCAAGTGCACTCTGTGGCAGATGTTGTTCCTGCTCAGGCCATTGTGAGTTGCATAACCGTGACCCAGACCCAAATGGGCCATGGTGACACCGAAGTACAGGTCCATACAGGCCTGAACCCAGAAGCTTCTCCTATATATCATTGGTGCAGCATGGTAAAGTGATTCAAAGAAGCCAGGCCCAACCTCTCCATGCTCCCAGCAGTACAGATTGACAAATACAGGCCCCAGTCCGGATTGTAAACAAACTGGTCTTGGATACAAGTGGAAGGCCCTGCACCGAGGCCGAGGTCGGGAGCCGTCTACTTGTAGTCTTGCTCGATACAGGTGCGGCTGTGTCTGTATTACATGATGAACACCCAGACACATCTCCTTGGTCCACTGGACGGAGGACCAACATGTCAGGAGAAGGTGGTACTAGGTTACCTGCATACGGTCTCTACCCTTGCTGGTAGAGCTAGGCCATTTAAAGGCCTTGCACACCTTCCAACTGATGGTAATGCATGATCATCCTAGTATCATAGGAATTGATTTTCTTGCACCACACGACTGTGTGGTAGATCTAGCTAACATGCTAGTGATACAGATTCAGGGTCAATACCACACCATCTTGATCCCTGATTCGCACGCTAGGTGACAATTTCTGCTGACAACAAGGAGTATGACATCATAGATTTGTTCAAAGATCATGAGCTTTTCCTCAAGCTTTCTCCCCATTTTGCAGCGACATATTTGGAAGCATTTGAATCAACAAACTTGGCTGTGGCAGAATGCACACTGTCATCAAGTGCCAGGCCCAGCACATGAGAGGCAAAGGCAGTACCCTTTTCCAACTGATACCTTGCCTCTCTCAGAGAAACAATCAAGTCACTTCTCAAGCAAGGAGTAATCAGAACATGCGCTTCTATTGCTAACTTCCCAATGTGGCCCATGAAAAACCCACAGGTGCCTGGAGACTTACTATTGACTACAGGAAACTGAATCAGGTCACCCCAATTGTCCTCAACTGTGGCATCAGCACCCGATGTGCTATGACTTTTAACCCTGACCTAAAATGGTTCAGCACCCTGGACATCTGCAATGGTTTTGGTCATTACCATTGGCCCTCAAGAGTCAATATAAGTTTGCCTTCACCTTTGAAGGAAGACAGTAAACGTGGACTTGCTTGCCACAGGGATTCAATAATAGCCCGTCCCTGTTTCATCTGCATATGATGGATGCCCTGAGGGTTTCTGTACTCACCAGTGTCTTTGCAGTATGTTGACGACCTGTTGCTGGCAACTACCACACAGGAGCAACACCTGGATCTCTTGGATGAACTACTGACTATCATTCAGAGAGCAGGCCTGAAATGCAATCCTGCAAAAGACAGCTATGTCAGAAAGAAGTACTCTTTCTGGGTCTGAAAATAACTGACCAAGGTCAAAGCCCTACCTGGAGGAAGTACAAGGATTGCAAGACTTGCCATTGTCCACCAGCGTGGCAACTTTTGAAGGCTTCTAGGTATGGTAAATTATTCGAGAGGTTTTATTTGTGATTTTGTTCAGAAAGCTGCTTCCTGTATGAGCTACTGAAAAGGATATCCCATGGACTTGGGGCCCCATACATACCCAGGCTGTGATGTCAATGAAGCAGGCCTTGGCCTCCTCACCCCAGCTCTGGTCAACCCCAATCCAACACTACCATTCCATCTGAATGCACCACCTCTGACATTGCCATGTCAGCAGTACTGGCCCAGAAGATTCATGACACCCTGAGACCTATTGCATACAGTATGCATCACAGCTCTTGACCCCAGTGGAACAAAAGTACAGCCTTTGTGAAAGGAACCTTCTGGCCACCTACTGGGCTGTCAAGCACTTTCTGTATATCATTGGGTACTCTCCACTGATTATCAACACCAACCCGCCCCAACTACCTTTCTGCTCTCAGATAGAGTGAAGGATGGGTCAGTCTCCAATACCAGGCTGACACACTGGTCCCTCCTTCTCCAGGATAGAGACATACAGGTACACCCAACAAAAATTCCATCTATGCTGGCTCATGGACTCCTTTTCCAAGGAGAGCCCCATAACTGTACACTACAGTCACCTGATCTTCCAGATCCAGGTCCTTTCCTCCCTGCCACACCACAAATACATAGATACATAGACAGTGTCAGCAGATAAGGGCCTATGGCCCACCCAGTCTGCCCATTTGAGCTTGTACGTTCAGTTTGTTTTCCTAGAAGTCTGTTGCCCCTCACCCTGACCTCCAGAATTCCTTTATGTCTATACCATGCATTCTTAAATCCTGTGATTGTTTCAGCCCCCACCGCTTCCTCTGGCAGGGTGTTCCACTTGTCCACCACCCGCTCTGTGAAGAAATTCTTTCTCATGTTTCCTCTGAATCGTCCTCCTCCAACTTCATCCCATGCCCTCTAGTCCTGGAACATCTTTTTCGCTTAAAATAGTGTTTTCCTGCACCCTGTTCCTCCCTGTAAGATACTTGTATGTCTCTATCATATCCCTCTCTCCCTCCTCTCCTCCAGGGAGTACATGTTCAGTTCCTTCAACCTGTCTTCATAGGACTTGTGATGCAATCCATGCACCATCTTTGTTGCCCTCCTCTGAACCTTCTCACCCTGTCTATGTCCTTACGTAGGTATGGCCTCAGAACTGTACACTGTACTCCAGGTGGGGCCTCACTAGTGTCTTGTATAGCGGAATTATAACCTCCCTTTTCCTGCTGGTGATGCCCTGCCTATACATCCCAGCATCCTATTTGCTTTACCTGCTGCCTTATCACACTGTTTTCCTACCTTGAGGTCATCAGAGATGATAACCCCAAGATCCCTTTCCTGCTTGGTGCATGCTATATCCTCACCCCCCAACTGATATATTGTGCCAGGGTTTTGTGCCCCATGTGCATTATTTTGCATTTCTTTGCATTGAATTTCAACTGCCAAATCCCTGACCATTCTTACTTGATACTTGGTACTTGACAACACCTCTTTGTGTCACGTCTTTACTGATGGTTCAGCATCTTACTATCAGGAGAACAAATTGGGGATGGGTATTCTAGTGATTTACCCTGTGGAACACTGTTAAAATATCTAAGCATTGAAGTGAGCATCATCACAGTATGCAGAGATGGCAGCGGTGGCCGGCGCCCGAGTTCATCCAGCATGGGACAGAGGATACCATCATTTTACAGACTCTAATTGGGTTTGTTGTTCTCTACAGAATTCCTTCTTTCTGGCAAAAGAACACCTTCCTCTCCTCTGATGATAGCCCTGTGAAGTACAAGGAATTGGTAATATACATACTGTATATTCACTGGTGCAAAAATTTGCACACAAACTCTATGTACACAAAGTTAAAGCTCATTCTCTTCATGATCCCTATCATGCCTTCAATGACACAGCAGACACCCTTGCCAAGGAAGGGCCCAAGGGGGGACATCTGGGTGATGGAACATCCAGAGGCCAATGTGGCTGTACATATTGCTGCACTCAGGAAAAACCTGAACCCTTTTCCCCTTGGATCTCTCAGCAGCCAATATGCTGATACTGAACTCAAAGAAGTGTTCAGATTCCTTGACAAGAGTATTCAAGAGGAACTTCCCACACACAACCTCACCGAGGCATGAAGGTAAGTTACACTTGTCATCAGATGACAGGCTGATCTGGTATCAGCCAGATGATTCCACCACTAAGCTGTGGGTGGTCCCCAGACACCTCAGGTCTGAATTTTTGCACCAGTGCATGATACACCCACTGGTGGACACCAGGAGTGGAAACACCCTCCAAAGGCCTAAGACCACTGCCTGGTGTCACCAAAGATGTTAAACAGTACATAGACAACTGCCTTGTTTGTGCACAGAATAACCCCATCCCTACCAAGCGAAATACCAAACCTACCACAACGACACTCTGGCCCTTGGCATGCCATATACAGATTGATTTTATTGGCCCCTGACCAATACTAGCAGAAATAACAAGTATGCTCTTGTGGTAACTGACCTCTTTTCTAAGTGGGTTGAAGCTTTCCCCACTAAGACATGCCCTGCTAAAACAACTGCCAAAACCGGTGGAACAGATTTTCTCCAGGTGGGGCCTACTTCTCCAAGGTGGACTCTGACAAAGGAACAAGTTTTACAGGCAAGTTAATGAAAGAATCTCTTGAACTCCTTGGAGTTCAACAAAAGTTCCACATACCCTACCACCCCAATCTTCAGGTCAAGTAGAGAGAGCCAACAGACAGATTAAGCAAATCCTTTCCAAATTTATTGAGGACAATCCCAAAACCTGAGATTCCCTACTGCCATTACTCTTTATGGCAGTTAGGGCACCCCTCAGCCACCACCCAGCTCACACCCTTTGAGGTGATGACTGGCAGACAGATGAGATTACCTGAACACCTGTTGTTTGACCTATACATTCCCACTGCAGACCGTGTGTCCGTAAACCAATATGTGGAAAAACTCAGAAAAGACCTCATACACACACATTTGTATGCTGCCAACTGCATGGGCAAGGCCCAGCAACAATCCAAAATACAGTTTGACAAACATGCACAAGAAGTGGATTGGCAGGTTGGAGATCAGGTAATGGTACTCGATTTGCACATCCCACCCATTCCTTCTCCAATAAATGGGAAGGTCCATACCCCATTGTCAACAAGCTCAGTCCAAGTCTATCAAGTTAGACCTCCTGACAATTGTGATTTCCTTGTATATCATTTCATGCAGGGGTAAAATGGGTTGACAGCAGGCCTCCACTATAAAAAGGAATGTTGCTTCAGCCTGTTGGCACAATGGTAGCACCACTGCTTGTAACGCCGGTGACCCAAGTTCAGGAAGGAACTCTGGTCATCAGGGGCCAGCAGAAAGAAGGAGGTTGAAGCATCCCATGGACAGCTCTTTCTCCTTCAGTTGGGGAGAATGCTGGATCCACCACTTGGCTGACACCTACTGAAGGATAATTATAGCTTCCAGTGGACAGCTCTCCTCCTTCAGTGGGGGAGGCATGCTGGATCCACCACTTGGCTGCCACCTACTGATGGGTTGTAGCATCCAGTGGACAGCTCTTCTCCTTCAGTGGGGAGGCATGCTGGAGTCACTGCTTGGCTGCCACCTACTGAATGGTGGGTTGTAGCATCCAGTGGACAGCTCTTTTCCTTCAGTGGGAGGCATTCTGGATCCATGACTTGGCTGCCACCTACTGAAGGATGGGTTGTAGCATGGCTGAAGCAGCTACAGCAAGGGAGGTGGGGATGTGACTGATGTCAGCATGACTCTCTACTGTATGGTTACATGCCCTCTGTGTGATTTATGGCTGCTTCCTAGGGAGGGAACAAAGGGAAAATCAGCAGTGGCTGGTCATATGAAGGCCTGCCTGCCCCCACATCCATCTTGGACTCCTTTTCCTGACCACTGAGGCACTCCCAGGCTTTGCCTCCTGTGTGGGTGACTGAAGGTGTGGGGAGGAACCTGCCAGGTTGCTGGAAGTCAGATGCAGCATCAGGGAGCAAGTCAAGAGGGAAATAAAGAGATGTGTTGTATGCAGCTCATAGTATCACAGTGGATTAAGAAAAGGGATCAAGAGACAGGAGGAGACATTGGCAGCAGACAGAAGGATGTCCTAGCCAGAAGGCTAGGCGCCATAAAGAGAAGTGAAAAAATATATAGATTGTGAAAGGGTTTCAGCCGCTTTTAGGCTGAGTATGCTGAGGAACTGCCCCTGGGGAGGGGAAGCAGATTTGGGAATTGAGCCTTCCTCGTTATGGTAAGCGGCTTCGGCTAGGTGCCCTGTGTTCTGCTGCTTTAGTGCATTCTCATGGTTCTGCAACATTTTATCTTGTAGAACCTGCTAACAGCGAGGTATACAAAATAATTGTTTTCCGCTAGAGAAAATGTAATGCTACCTATTGGAAATTAAGTAACAAAGTGCTCATTACTACTGAGAGGATTTTCTTTTGGAAACTCTGTTACAGTCTCTTACTGTTCCTCCTCAGCAGTAAGTAGCTATAGCGCTGCCAGCTGCTTTCTTTCTGTTTTATTTGCTACTACTGTTGAGGGAGGAGCTTCAAAGAAAGAGGTGACATTAAAGATTGAATTAAAAGAAATAAAAGTATTATAATGAAATATATGCCATCCTATGAAGATCTTCATGTTATTTCTGTTTTTAAACATTGTTTTTATGTAATTTGAGGAAAGTTAAGAGAAATTACTGAAGGAATGGGTGGAGCTAACCCATCACATGGGTAAAAGACTGTATATAATAAAGGTTACTGTTCTGTTGGTCAGTGGAGAGGAGGGTGTTGATGGTACAACACCTTGACTAGCTAGCTTCTTCTAGCTAAAAACTGTTGTGGATTATGCTTCTCTTTGATTTCTTTATTTTGTTTGTTTGCTCGCTAATCAAGTCCACTTTATTTTGTTCTGTTGTAAATATTTGAATAAATTTCTGGACAAGTATATTCCTGCTCAAGCTACAACTGCCTCGTAGTCCTTCATTTCCAACCACAGCCTATCGCATAGATATGTTGTATCTCAACTGGGCTAATAAAAACAAAATAAATACTGCTAATATTATAAATCATTTAAGGATTTCAACCAATCAGCAATCAGAGCTGCAGGCCCTCTTATACTGTATAGAGTTTTAATTCATGCTTTGAATGTAAAATAGAGTGATACATTAGGTGGAGGCAGGAGGAGGGCCAGCACTAAATGTATCTTTAAATCAGACAAAAAAAACAGACTGGAAAATTTATAACTCACTCAAGGCAAGTTGAATGACTTTTGACAGAGCTGCTCAGTTTTGCTTTAAGGTCCTCTTGCCTAAACAAAAAAGTAATTTGAAACTCCTCTGGAGCTATTTCCTCTAGAAGCTTGCTGTGGCCTCTGTTGGAAATTATGTCAGTAAATTATTTTGGTTCCAAAGACTAGCAAATGACATTTCAATAATAAATACAATTAACAAGCTTGCAAGTGAATATACTAACTCCTGTGTTAAAACAGGTCAGATAGACTTCTAATGTTTTCTATTTACAAATGCCTGATACATCTCTGGCTATGATCTCCCTCCCCCTTTCTCTCTCTCTCTCTCTCAGTAGCAAGGCTTTTTGGCACTAATTATTGCAAAAAAGTTTCTAATTGCACTGTTGCAGACAGTTAAAACTACTTCAAAGAAGTGGTGTAAGTAACTTGTCTTTGTGCTTTCTCTAAGATGCTAGCTGTCAGGTCACTTAAAGCACGCATGAGAGAGAGAGAGACAAACAAGCTGAAAAAATAGTGTTGAAACTGGTCTACTCAAAAGAGAGAGAAGGGAGTATTTCATTCTGCTGGTGTAGTGATTTGCAGTTCAAGTTCAAGTTTATTGCAGGAAAACTCCATTCAGCAAGCTCATTCACAAGGAGGTCCTGTGACTTATAGACTTACACAACATACATACATAAATAGTTAATAAACAATATATACATAAATGCAAACATCACATAATACAAGAAGTTGTGGAAGGATACACTGAAACTCCTAAAATTGTGCTTGTATCCCATTTTTCCAGCTACAGCAAGATGGCTGCAGACTCCACCCACAGCTGTAAAAAAAATCAACATTACCATGCTGGGTATCTGCCCGATGGGACACTTTAAATGAAATGGCTGCAGCACCAAATACCACCTGGTGACATGTGCATTGGTATTTCACATAGCATGTAACTACTTGAGTGGGTGTTGTCAGTGACAAGAGTTCATTTCTGTCCCAACAGGTAGTAGCATAGGGTAACCACTGCCCACTTTACTGCCAGACCAGACTTCTTCACATGGCATAATGCTGCTCCTGGGGAAAAAGTCTGCAAGAGAATAGGTGAATGCCATCCATAATGTCTTGTGATTAAACTGCCCCTAGCTCCACCTCAGAGGCATGCATGTAAAAATAAAGGTACAGTTGAAATCTGGCCTTCATATGACTGGCCCATCACACTGTACATTTGTGATGGCCTGAAATGCTGTCTGACACTCAGGTGACCAAAGGACTTTATTCAGTGTGGTTTTCTTGGTCAGGTCAGTCAGTGGGGTAACAAGGGTAGGAATTCCAGAATGAACTGTCAATAATGCCCTGCAAGTCCAAGAAAATACCTAACTTACTTCTTAGTAGTGGGGTGGGGAAGTCAGTAAGGGCATTTACTTTGTCAATAACTAGGGTGTAAGTGTTCATTTCCAATTATGGTATATGTACAAAATCCAGAGACATAACTTCCTGACACACAACATCCGACTCTGTTTACCCAACACTGGCGTAGCCAACAAGCTTAACAGCCTGATATGACACTGCCCGACAGTGTAAGTATGAGTATTGTGGAAGTGATTATATTTTAGTAATGAGGGTGTAGTGGGCAAAGCCCCACACAATGGGAACTAAAATACAATCACTGCCACTGTGCTTTATGGCTTCCACCTGTTGGGCACTGTCATGTTGGGATGTTGCTTGTTGGGCACTTCAGTTGTCAGGAAACAGAGTTAGGATGTTGTGTGTCTGAAAGTTATATGTTAGGATTTTGTACTCAGACTCCAATGATATAGCTTAAGTATGTCGCCTTCTGCTGCTCTAGGGTGCATTTCATGGCATTGGCCAGAAGACCTGCCTCCATGAACAGCTTGAAGTACTGTGACTACATTCTGCAGGTGGCTTTCCCCATTAGGGCTAAATATGAAAACATCATCCGGTACAATGCTGCATACAGCCCATGCTGATGGAGGATGTGGTCCAGCATTCTCTGGATTGTAGCGGGCTCCACGAATCTGAAAAGGAAGTATGCTAAATTGATATAGGCCAAATGGGGTGACAAAGGCTGCAGTGCCAGCAATTTCTCACAGGACTTAGAAGTTAACAGATTTGCCAGTACTCCTTGGTCAGGTCCAGAGTACTCATGTAACAAGCCTTCCCAGTTGATCCAAAGTTGCTCTCTCCTTGGCATTGGATATACATCAGACTTGGTTGCGGCATTAACTTTCCAGAAGTCTATTAAAAAAGGGTGGTCCTGTCTGGTTTGGGGGCTAACACAATATAGCTAGACCATTCACTCTGGCATTCCTCAGTGATTCCTAACTCCAGCGTAGACTGGATGTCCTCCTGTACTGTATCTCAGATTCTTTCTGGTTGTCTGTATGGTTGTTGGAGGATCCAGACACCTGGATCTGTGTCTATGTGGTGCGATCACATGAGTTCATCTTGGTTTTAGGAGAATATGTCCCGAAATTCTCTACCAGCCTCTGGGCTTTTGCTTTTGGTCAGGTTGAGCTAGTTGTCCACTGGGAGGATGCTCCAATCTTTTCAAGTTTAAGTCCTAAGTCCAGGGTTCCATCATCAGTATCCTCAGCCATCACCAAACCTGGGCCCTTTAGGATCATCTGGTCAGTGAGCAATACCTCCATATCTTTTCAGGGTTTCAACAAATTAACTTGATAAATTTGTTTCTTTCTTTTTCTATCCATTTATAAGACTCTAGATACTGATGACAGATAAGGGCCTTTGGCCCACATAGTCTGCTCAATTGTGCATGTCATTTTGCCTCTTCAAGCTTCTCTTGAACTGGGTTGTCCCCTCCCCTAACTGCTAGGATCCACCGATGCTTATCCCATGCAATCTTGAATCGTAATCGGTAAACCCACTCTGCCTTTCTGAGACTTCATGTGGTCCCTGCCATTTAGCTAGGAGTTTAGTCTCAGAGCTAGGCAACAGAAGGAATACTCTTTTGGTTAAACAATCCCTCCCACCTTTGCTCTGTTGCCAGGCTTGAACTCCCATGCCTGGCCCCTGGTTATAGTGCCCTGCTTGGATTTGCTGTGCTTTTATTAAATTTTCTTGGCAAATCTGCCAACTCTGTCTCATCTTTCTCTTATTTGTAATACATAATGGAGCACATTAAGTGGACCATGTGCCTGCTCTTCCCACATCTCTTTTACAAGATCCAGCATCCCTTGGGGTTGTCCCCATACAACAGTCAAAGGGCGAGAACCCAGTGGACACTATGGCATATACTGAATGGCACACATTAACTTGATAACAATTCATCCCAGTTTATTACCTCAGTTGACATAAATTTTAACAGCATACCTTTTACAATTTATTAAAGCATTCCACTAAGTTGTTAATCTGTGGGTGATACACAGATGTCAGAATGAGCTTAACCCTCAGTAAGATACAATTGATGAACTGACACTGTAAAAATTGAACACACAGTGGTTGAGTAAGCTATGATACTTAGTAGGGTATTATTGTGCTGGTTCTACCACATGGCAAGTGGCTCTGCCACACATGAGGTATGGTCATGCCCCTCACTTATGAAGACAAATGGCATATTCTGGGGCACACCATTGCTTATTCCCTTTTTATAATTCAGGTATGTCCTATATTTACCTTCCTGTATTCTGTACTGTATTACTAAAGATGTTTGCATGAATATAGAATCTCTCTTCACTTGTTCTCCATCCCTTCTGTCTGCTAGTCTGCACTGGGATCATAGTTCACTGTTTGTGACATCGCAGTCACTTCTACAGCAGCCCCATATGATATCACAAGCACAGGATTAAGATGTCACATGAAGGCAAGCAGCCCGAGCAGAAGATTGGGTTCTCATGAAAATGTCATAAATATTAATAATAAATTACAAGAAGATGGGTACATTTATTGAAATATAAGCTATATTTGGGTATTTATTGTATGAAGGTTGTCCCTGTGGCATTGGAGGATTTTAATTGGGCAGGGATTCAACTGAAATTGATGACATATCTGGGCATCAGCAAGTGCTCTAACTTTTATTTTCCTCTCAATGTACAGGTCCATGATGGCTGCTTCTGACTCTCATTGATTTCATTTTTATTTTTCACTTGCAGGGCTGACTGCATACCAAGATTGCCTCTCTCAATATCACTCATGCAGAGCTGGTTAACCAGAACTGGGTGCATGGGAAGTACAAATCCTTGGTTACATCTAAGAGCTCCTCAGGCATTTCCTAAACAGCTGCATAGTAGATGATACAGGAAACCAATCAGCTGGAGTCTGACTAACCAATTTGGGGAAATGTGTATGGGTACACCTCCCAGAGTATCGTAAGATGGGTTACAACCAATTATACCATGTGCATAAATCATTAGCCAATCACATAAGCAGACTGGCACCTTAGCCCTGTTGTAAATCCTATGATAATCACTGGCAAAGGTGCCAGCCTGCCACATCCTTATGCCACCCTGTAAAAAATCACTCCACCCCCTCCTCCAACGTCATAAAGCCGCCATCTTCCTCTCGCTAACAGTCAGCAGTAGGCCTCATATTTAAAAAATGAAAAGAAAAGATGCCTGCTTGACCTTATCGACGAAAGTGAACTTGACGATATTTTAAAGCCTTCAAAATGAAAGCACAACTTTTGACCAAGAAAATGTACCTCAAGTATGCACAGATATCCCATACATCGCTCCTGTCCCACTCACAAACCCTGATACTCCAGTCGTCCATGCAGGCGAGTACATCACCTCGAGCCTCCGCGGCTTCAGCTTGAACTCGGGCCTCTCTGTACCTCGCGTGCAGCAGCCAATCCTAGGAAACAAAAAGACAGCGCCATGAGGAAATCATCACACAGGAAATGCTTGAGTTAGAGAAGCAACGGCATGAAATAGCCACTAATAAAAACAAACCCGTGGGGCATTAAATGTTTTTTGGGATTGGGCAAATCAGAAACAAATAGAAATTAACTTCTCAACCATCAGTCCATCAGAATTAAACAGCATGCTACATAAATACTATAGTACAGTATGCAATACTGACGGCAACAAGTACGTTCTTTTTAGCTACATAAGTCTTAGAGCCAGATTAAACAGACATTTAAATGCTCCCCCAAGCCATAGCATAAACATAATGAATGACACAGAGTTTAACACAGCCAACAACATCTTCAAGGCTGTTGTAAAGCATTTCTGAAAAGATGGTAAATACAAAGCAAACCACCCCACTAACCATCAGTCAACTTACAGTGCTGAGAAATTCATCTGCACTGAGCCCAGTCACTGCCACTGGCCTTGTGAAAAAGTCTGATGGACATTTTGCTACACTTTGCCAGACACGGTACTGAAGGAATTAGACAGCTCACAGTTGAATCTTTTGAAATAAAATCAACAGAAAATGGTGAAGAATACCTCACCAAAACATTCAATGAGCAAAGCAAAACCACAAAGAAATAATAGATACTATGAAACAATTCACCGAGGTTGGATGTTTGCACAGCCCAATGATTCTTTATGTCCAGTCAGTAGTTTCAAAAATATTTATCTAAACTACCACCAAACCCTCCAGCTTTATTTCTTCATCCAAAAAATTAGATCAATCGATACTGGATACCATTCCGGTCTGGTACGCTGAACCCATGGGAGTCAATTTCTTAGGTAATATGTTACCAAAAATCTGCAAGGAAGCCAAACTAGAACAAGTATTTATGACCACTCCCTCCGTGCAACCGCAGTAACTCTGCTAAGTGATTCTGGCATGGAAGCCAGACAAATCATAGCCATAACAGCTCATAAAATGAGACTTCTCCAGAGTTACTGGCAACCGAACCTTCAGGAATTTAAGAAATGGGGCCAAATAATAAGTGGTGACAAAAACTCCACAGCTGCTCCATTGCAACCAACAGAAAACATTTCTGAAACCTACTGTGAGCCTGAAAAAATATCATGTTCTGCAAGCAAGCAAATCCAGCACGACCATCACATGCCTTCTAAAATGATGACATCTCCCAAGTTTCCCAGTGTTGCAAGACAGCACAAAATCAACCCGAGCATATAATTATAGCTCCTCAAGAAAATTCCACGATGATCACAACAGCCTCCAATGCTGCAAATATTTCCACAGAAAGAAAACTATGTCAGCGAGCCACACCCAGAACCCAACCCAAAACTACCTTCGATTGGACAGCTCGTTAACTATGAACAGTAAACTTTTTTCCAATGAAACGTAAGTACAATATATATTTCTTTTCAACAAAACAAGCAAACTGCATACCTTAAAGCCATTAATAAAAATCTATCAAAATAAAACCCTTTTTTCTTATCCTCAACAGGTCTCACACTACTACATCTACAGAATGTCTGCAACCTACCTTCCAACAATTTAAAGAAACAGATCCAAGCAAACTGGTCTGCACAACAAAATAATAAAAAGCTACACAATATATGAACTGTAAAAATAAACCTGCTTCCTAATAAAGAAAATAAGCTACACTAAATCTCACCTTAAAGGTAAGAGCACTAACAACTTTTTATTATAGAATGTTCTAGTGTTTAACAAGTTAAAAGCCTCTTGATCTGTCTTTACAATTTACTACTGTTTAACAACTTGTGTTATTTACCACTGAAAACCTCACTATGTGTTATTCTCACTCACCTCACAAAACTTAAAGAATAGCATTAAATACCATGCACTATTTTCTTTCATGGAAGAATATTTCTTAATAAAATCATTTTTTCCACAGGAAGAAATAAAATAAAACAATTAAACTTATATCCATCACAAAATGTAATGGTATATTGCAGTAAGCCACCTTGGGGTGTGGGTTATGAGGATTACCACGGCTGGCAAGAATTTACCCATCAGCTGCACCTCATGGGCAAATCCACGCCAGCCGTGGTAAATCCCTGATAACCCATACACCTCATGGCTTATTGCTTAATTAACCACAGCAGTTCTTGCTAAGTCAAACATTGCATCAGGCTATCCACCCACAGTTTTGCTCAACGCCCAATCATCACGCCATTAAATCACCAGAGCACGCGAATATATCCCCATGAGATAATGCGGGCTACATGTAGTCCAGCCCCAAGCCTATCCCTTTTGAGAAAGGAAAGTATGCTGGAAACCCCACTTAAATGGAATTTTCATGGGTTCCCATCTAATACAGTCACACCCTTAGGTTTCGACACCAGGAACTTGCAGTATACACAATTATTTACCCAGAGAGACCAATAGAGATAACAGACAGTTCTACTATTGGGACCAGCTCTGTTGAAACAATGAGGGTGGTGGGGGATTCTCCATTGGAAATATGAGATGTAGATGGGATTTGGACAGGATGAGATAGTTTACAATTTGATGATCTGGTATGTAGAAGTGGAAGGTGGCTTCCACAACTGGGAAAACCCTCACCCTCATGAACCACCCAATAGGTTACCCAAGGAGGGGGTCTCTTTGGGTGCTAAATGCCTGGTGCACCCTCTAAAGGACTAGGACTGACAGGTGTTTGGAGAGGGATTCTTGTGGAGATACTCTGAATTATTTGCTGCTCAATTCATTTATATAGCTTGTTCCTTTTACCCCATCCATTATCCTCTCTAGTTAATAAATCTTTCTTTGCTTTACATAGCATTTTGTAGAGCAATGGGTTAATCTTCACCATTTTGTCATTTGTTGTGTCATTACATTTGTATTGTGGGGATGCCAGGGGACCTGTTACCATTGAGAACCCTGGCGGCCCACTCAAGTGTTCGAGAGGTGACCCCAGAGGGCCACAGATGGAGTTTCATCTATTTTAATAAAACAAAAGTTGGCAATGATTTTGTGTTTTTGAAGTTGTTCTTAGTTTACCCATTTTATAAGTGTAATAAGACACTTTGGGGTGCGGAGTGTTGTGTTATAACCACACTTCCAGGTGCTTAAGGCACCTGGTGTAAACACTTTATGCCTCAGAATGCCACTGATTTTGCAGGGTTGAGATGACAGAAAACATCCTGTTGTGTGTCTTACTGCTACATTGTGTTGTTTTAATCAGTAGCATTTGTATTTTTTAACATAACAATATATGTTTAGTAAACCTACAATTTCAATGTGTATATATATTAAACTCAACATTGTTCATTCCAATTTCACACTATATAATTGTTCCTAAAAATTATATAAACAACCAATATTCATTCCTAACGCTTCTTACTCAGTTTATTTCTAACATCTAATTTGCCTCTCCCCATCCAAAATTAATAGAGAGAAAGAAGTAGATAATAAAAGGGATTTCAAGGTATAAAATGTACAAAAGAAGAGAGAGAGAGAGAGAGAGAGAGAAAAACAGGTAGAGTAAGACAGAAAAGGAGAGTAAGATCTTAGACTCAAAACTGATGCCTCATAATAGGGGCAATGGCTGGCCCACCCACACAGCGGTAAGATTTCCACCACAACTCCAATGCCGTGGATTTGGGAATGGATCCAAGGAGTCAGACAGACAGTTGGAGGAAGGAAGACTGAACATCTAATGGACTGCTCTGCCACTCTGGGGAGAGGGTGGGTGAGCATCCGCACGTGACTGACTTTAGGCAGAGGCTGGGAGCAGCTGCTGGAGCCTGGGTGTAAAGGTGTGTTGGACATTGGCAATTTATGCCGTTATGCCATTGCATGCCATGCCTATAGTGGGGATCAGCACTGGAAAAACTATTGGCCCATTAATAATGTTCTGCTGGTTCCACCCCATCTGCCCATGGCACACGGTTGCAGACCTAGCATGGTGTTCTGTTGGGACTGGCCTTACCCGTGGCTCCACCCTGAGGGAAGCCAGGGAGGCATCCCAGTAATGGGGAGACGCTAGGGAACCTACAGTAAGAGTCCATCGAGGGAAGTGCCCACTTGGCAACCCCACCTTGGGGCAACCCCAGGAATATCGGGTGCCTGAAGGAAGTTCCAGGGGCTGGGTAGGGACTGGTGAGCAGGGTCTGAACTATGAGGAGGCCCTTTGACAAAAAATTAAAAATAATGGGGTCTGTTCACTATCAGGGCTGAGTATGCACAGCTCTGCAGCTGTGGACAGGTGCACAGGACATGGCATTCACTGCAGCCAGCAACCACAGAGCACTTGTCCGCAGCCTGCCCCGGTTTGCTGGTGCATTGAGTCAGATTGGTGGACACAGGCGAGCATCCAATCAGATGCCCATCCTGACCTGTAGTGGATCCTGCTCTGTGTGGAGCAGGGATGGCAGTGCAGCACAAGTCCCATAGATAATATTGATGAATCAGTAGCCATTCTGATCCTGCAGCTGGTCCTGCAATGTATCCCCACACGAGTCCCTATAAATGAAATTGTTAGGTGAGTGCCTGAATGTCTGCCACAGCCTTCTACCTGACCAGAGGGCTGGGGTGACATGGCAGGAATTATTTGTTGTCCTGCTGCAGCTGGTGGATGCATGTTGTGGGGTATGCAGTAGCTAGGCAGGGTATCTGCTCATGTAGCCTGCACCCTCTCCACCAAAACTCTGCACCTTTCTGAAAGGCACGGGTGTGGACACCCCTCCTGGACACCCCCAGACTGTCTGTATGTGTAGCAGTGCAGACGGCCGGGGCATCAAGTGTGGAATGGGTATATGCACCTTTAGTACATTTTAAAGGGGCCCATTGGAGCTCCAGTGTTTGGTTGTCCAATGTAGGGTTACTTACATACTGTGGATATGCAGCTGAGAGCCTAGTTTATATTTTATGCATAGCCCCCGATAAGAGAAAAGTTTATGAAACAAACGCCTGAAACTGTAACAGGACTGTAAGCTGCCTTTGTCAGTGGAACATTCTCCTTCTTAAATACTGCACATGAGGCCTCTTATGGTTGGAAGTGGTTCTCATGTGGAAATCCTGAATATTGATTGGTCTAACTAATGATATTGTATATAATGAATTACAGACACCATGGAAACTTCAGACTGTAAACAGCTCATTGAACAGTCAATGTTTCAGGGAGGCAGTGTAGTGCAGTGGTTTAAGGCTCTGAGCTGCAAATCTGGTGACATCCAGCAGACCAGACCTGGGTTTGAATCCCACAGCTTCCACTTGCATACTGTGTGACCCTGAGCAAGTCACTTAACTTCCTGTGCTCCCAGGTCGCACCTGTAATAAAGCTTTCAGTTTAGTGTGCTACTGCTGGTTAAACAACTAAATAAAAAAAAATTGTCACTGTTTACTGATGCATTAGATGACTTGTAAATTGATCCTTCAAGGCAAGGGCCTTTGAGGGTGGCTACCCCATTCCTGAATCTGATATTGATAGATGAACTGGTCATCTTAAACATAGAAACATAAGAGGAGACCAAAGGTCCAGCTAGTCTGCCCAAGAGTTTCCGAGATCTACCACCAGTCCTGGAATCTAGCCCCCAACCTGGCTTTTGATCCTTCCTGATCTCGTGGTTTCTACATGAGCCCTGGCTGTATCCTACCTCTGCTTACATACTACCACGGTCCTGCTCTACAAAATTAACAGGCAGGTTATTCCATGGCTCCATGACTCTTCCGGTAAATAATACTTCCTTAGAGCCTCCTGAATCTCCTCCCATAGCTTCTCATATCCTCTAGTGATTGAGCTGATTACCCTATTGACTAATTCTGAGCAGGGCAATCTTATTTATGCTTCAAGGGTCTGAACGCTTCAATCATACCCTCGCCTCCCTCTCCCATTCTCCAGTGAGTACATATTTAGTGCTTTTAGGCATTCCTCATACAAGAGTCCTTGAGACCCTGTATTATCTTGGCCGCCTTTCCCTGCACTGTCTCCAGCCTATTCCTGTCCTTCCTAGGATGTGGTCTCCAAAACTGGACACTACTCCAGGTGAGGCCTCACCAAGGACCTATAGGTGGAGAGGGTCACCTCCTTGTTGCTACTGTCAAATCCTGTCTTTACACCCTAGCATTTTGTTTGCTTTGTTTCAACTTTATTGCATTGGCTCGATTGTTTCAGGGTGTCACTTATGATGACCCCTAGGTCTCTTCCTCCTATGAGGTACTGAGTTTGACTCCGCTGGAGCCAGTAACCCATCCTGGGATTTCCTTTACCTAGATGTAACACCTTGCACTTCTTTGTGTTGAACCCACGCTGCCAGACATTAGAGCACCTTTCGAGCCTTTCCAAGTCTTCCCTGATTGCCTCCATTTTGTTAACTCTACCACCTAGTTTGGTGTTGTCTGCAAAGAGTTCAAACTTGCCCTGGATGCCTATGCCAGGAAGATGGTCATTGCATAGTCTGAGCATCTCTCTGAGTGAAGTATCATACTGTCTGTGCTAGCATTTTCCCTGTTCTCCCACCCCTGAGATGGCAGCATCAACTGGGTGTATGTGTACACAATTGGCATGCTGACAGATATGGCCTGCATGCCTTCCTCCCTGAACTGCCACTCTATATGTTCCTACCCTTTGTGTTTCCCCAGGAGGGTTGTAGCAGTGAGTGGCAGTTGGCCTCCCACTCCGAGGAGGTGAACATCCTTAGAACTCCTCCCTCATCAGCCCTCTGGTTATACTGGCTCATTTCTGAACTGGGTTCAGCAGCTATGTTTGATGACATGTAATAAAGTGTACAAAATTTTTTTTTTATTATATAAGAAACCAACACCTCAGAATTTTCTTTTAAAATGCTTAATGTGAGGTCCCCTTATGGCCATAATGGTCCTTCCATAAAGGCAAACGTGCATTGCACTGGTTGCCAATCAGATGGAGATCTGAATTTAAAATTTTTTTCTGGCTTACAAGGCCATAAATAAACTGGACCCTCTACATTCGAGAGAACTACATGCAGCCTGTCAGGAGGATTGTCTGGGCAACAGAGTTCTTCAATTAGATACTCAGGTGCTTTTGCTGGTTCCATCAGCCAGACTGAAATCTGTCGCGAACTGAGCATTTTCTGTATGTACAGCAAGACTGTGGCATACTGTCCTGAAATCCATCCATTCTGCCTCTTTAGTTGAACATTTTAAATCACAGTTAAAACCTGTCTGTTTAGGCAGGCTTTTTCAAGAGACTGATAGGTCAGCCTAAATTATGCAACCATTATTGAGCCTACTCCTATTCCTGTACTTGTGGTTTACATGTCCATATGCTTTATTTATCATTGTTTATTATTATTGTACATTGCTTTGCAATCTGGAATAGTGATATATAAATAAAGATCCTATCCTGTACTTAGTCAATCAGTGCTGAAGATTTATTATAACCACAAGACATAACTTAACTGTACATATAAACCACAACACTTATGAAACAGGTAAGTCCTATTCTGCTATTGATGCAGTCACATCACATGATCTGGCATTATTCCCCAATCTATTCCAGCACTTTCTTTCATGTTTTTCCTGTATATATTATTTTGTGCAAATTTTATTATGTTGATTGCACGATGTACAAGAAACATATTCTGACAACTTTCTCCACAAGCAGGTTGTGGAGGCACTGACACTATTGTTGCCAATGCCCCACAGCCTTTAAAACTTATCCAGCATCCCCCAGTGCCGTGGCATGCTGCTGCAGACACTAGTTCAGCCAACGTGCCACCAACTTGTAAAAATTTAGCCGCTGCAATCTGGGGCCATTACAGCATAAGCCATTTGCTGCAATGAGGGAGCGATCCGTCATTGCAGGGTTGGATCTTGACACACTGATATCATTTGTGAACATGGTGGTGGTTTGCTGCCGTGTTCACAAACAATATTAACCCCCACCATGTCTGTTTGCTGACGGGGCCCCAATCCCCATCGGCTTCAGTACCCCAATGTTTATATTGCCGACGGGGAGCCCACTCCCTGTTGGCATTATGTAAACCCCGCTTATATTGTCTGGCCGATAGTGGTGCCCAACTTCGTCACAGCTTGCCCCAAGAGACACTGCGGCACACTGGGAGCCCACCCCATGCCACATGCCTCTGTAAAATAAAAGTCCCGTGATGTCTTTTTAACCTGTAAAAAGGAAACTGTCCTCAGCGGTCTCCCTGCTCCCTCCCACAACCTGTGCCCCCACTGTGCACCCTGCCTCCCACACCCCCTCACCCCATACTACTCTCCAGAGCTCAGCGATGATCTTCGTGGACCGGAACACGCTGCATTCTCAAAGCCGACCGCGAACTGAGGAAATGCCGTAAGCTGTATAATGGAATAAATGTTTTTTCCAACTTTAATGCATATCTCAGTCATTTTGGGAATTTTGGCACCATTTTCAGCATGGGGTTTTGGGACCCTCCTCATGAATTCTGGAACTGTCATGAGTTAGTCGGCCCAAAAGGTGATTTTGTGGACACTGCACAGAATCACCATTTGGGGCTGACTAATGAAATGGCAGTTCATGAGGTGGCTCTCAAAAGCCTATGTTGCAAATTTGGTGAGAAAATCCAAAAAATGACTATTTTACTAGCCTGTGTTGCGCAGTTGTTACGCACGCCAGAATCCTCTCAAATTTGCAATATTTTCACGACAGATTTTCAACATTGGCATTTTTTCATTATTCTCGAACAATACCACTGGCATTGTTCACATCCTGGCTAAAATGTGTTTTTGCACTTCCGCACAGAGTAGCGCCGTTGCTGTGGGAAATGAGTGTTCGGACAGATTAAGAAAATTATAGTGACACTGTTCATGAGTAGAGGTCCTAAAATGCCTATATTGAAAATTTGGTGATGATACTCCATTAAATGACTGTTACGAGCATGCATTGGGCAGTTTGCACGCACGCCAGAATCTTCGCAAATTTGTAATATTTTCATCTCACGTATTTTCAACACTGCCATTTTCCCACATCTACTTATGAACAGTACAGCTGTAATTTTTCCCATCCTGCCAAAATGTATTTTCACACTTCGGACAGAATAGGTAGTGTCGTGCAGGAAATCACTGTTTGGGACAGATTAAGAAAATGACAGTGATACTGTTCACGAGCAGAGGTCCTAAATGCCTATGTTGAAAATTTGTGATGATAGCCCATCAAATGATTGTGTTACAAGTCTGCATTGCGCACTTACCATGCACCCTTGTAACTCGCAGATTTATAATATTGTCACTTCAGATTTTCAACACTGGTATTTTTCACACCTCCTTATGAGCAGTACAGCTATCATTTTCACATCCTGACCGAAATGTGTTTTCACAGTTCCGGCGCAGAATAATGTGGTTGCTGTGGGAAATCAGTGTTCTGGGCAGATTAAGAAAATGGCAGTGGCACTGTTCATGAGCAGAAGTCCTAAAATCCCTATGTTGAAAATTTGGTGACGAAACTCTGTAGCATGACTGTGTTACAAGTGTGCATTGAACTGTTTCCATGCACCCTTGTAACTTCTCAAATTTGTAGTATTTTCACTCCACATTTTCAACAGTGGAATTTTTTCACACCTACTTATGAACACGTCAAGCTGTCATTTTTCACATCCTGGCTAAAATATGTTTTGCACTCCTGCCGGAGAAAAGCATGGTCGCTATGGGAAATCAGTGTTTGTGACAAATTAAGATCGAGTGAATGGGGGTGACCGAGCTCAACTGAGCTCTGTTGGGACTACTGCGGTTGTTTGTGGGCAGAAAAAGCCAGCATAGAGCCCGGTACAAAAGAGCAGCCTGCAGCACTGGGAGAAACAAAACGAGAGAGCGAGTGAGGGAGGGGTGGAGGAACTCACCGGGAGCGCTGTGGACTGCTGTGGATTTCTTTGTGGGCAGAAAAAGCGCCAATGCGGGCAGAGACTCATCATAAAGGCCAGCCGAGCGGTGGGGAAACAGTACAAGTGAATGAGATAGGGGACAGAGTGAGCTCAATGGAGCTCTAGCAGGACTGCTGCAGATTTCTTTGTGGGCAGAAAAGGTGCCAATGCAGGCAGGAGCCGTGAAAAGGGCAGCTTGCAGCGCCAGGACAAACAGAATGAGCACGTGAGAGAGGGAGACTGGTGACCTCAGCGGAGCTCTGTCGGGACAGCTGCAGATTTCTTTGTGGACAGACAAAGGTGCCAGCGTGGCCAGGAGCCTTGTACAAAGTGCAGCCTGCAGCGCCAAGAGAAACAGAACGCAGCGAGTGACAGAGCGGTAGTGAGCGAACTCAACGAGCTCTATTGTGACTGCTGCAGATTTCTTTGTGGGCAGAAAAAGGTGACAATGCAGGCAGAAGCCCAGTACAAAAGGCCAGCTTGCAGCACCGCAGAAACAGAATGAGGAGTGAGTGAGGGGGAGTGAGCGAGCTCAATGGAGCTGTGTTGGGACTGCTTGATTTCTTTGTGGTCAGAAAATGCCCCAACGAGGCAGGAGCCCAGTACAAACGGGAAGCCTGCAGCGGTGGGAGACACGGAACAAGTGAGTGAGGGGGGAGGGGAGTGAGTGAGCTCAACGGAGCTCTGTTGGGACTGCTGCAGAGTTGTTTGTGGGCAGAAAAGGGCAGCAATGCATGCAGGGCCCAGTACAAAAGGGCAGCCTGCATTGGTGGGAAAACCAGAATGAGTGAATGAGGGGGAGTGAGCGGTCTCAAGAGCTCTATTGTAACTGCTGCAGATTTCTTTGTGCAGAAGAAGGCAGCAATACAAGCAGGAGCCCAATAGAAAAGGGCAGCCTGCAGCACCAGCAGAAACAGAATGAGTGAGTGAGACGGGGGAGTGAGCGACTCAACGGAGCTCTTCGGGACAGCTACGGATTTCTTTGTGGGCAGAAAAGGTGCCAATGCAGGCAGGAGCCCAGTACAAAAGGGCAGCCTGCAGCACAGGAGAAACACAATGAGCAAGTGAGATGGGAGGAGTGAGCTCAACAGAGCTCTAGTGTGACTGCTGCAGATTTCTTTGTTGGCAGAAAAAGGCGGCAACACAGACAGAGCCCAGTACAAAAGGCCAGCCTGCAGTGCCGCAGAAACAGAACGAGTGAGTGGAGAAGAGGAGTGAGCAGGCTCAACAGATTTGTGTCAGGACTGCTGCAGATTTCTTTGTGGGCAGAAAAGCCACCAACAGAGGCAGGAGCGCAGTACAAAAGGGCAGCCTGCAGCACCAGGAGAAACAGAATGAGTGAGTGAGAGAGGGGAGTGAGCTACCTCAACGGAGCTCTGTTGGGACAGTCTGGATTTCTTAGTGGGCAGAAAAGCTGCTAATGCAGGCAGGAGCCCAGTACAAATGAGCAGACTGCAGCACCATGAGAAACAGACTGAGCGAGTGACAGAGAGGCAGTGAGCAAGCTCAACAGACCAATGCAATCAACATTCGGCATTGACAAATGCTTGTTATAATTGTGTTACTCATGAGGGTGTGTGGTTGCACTCTGGCATACGCACATCTTGGGTGGTTGAAGGAGTTTGGCTTTGGCTTGTGGCTGTTACCACAACCAGGGCATATGTATATCAGAGAACAGTCAAACTGTCCTCCTGTCATTTCTGTTTTGTTGAACTCTAATTTTCCCTGGCACCCTCTGACCAGGACCACCTTCAGCCTCTGCCATCACCATCTTCTGCTCAGCCAAAGCTCCTCCTCTTACCTTGGCATCATAGACTCTGGAGCCATCAGTGACACACTACTGTCTTGCCACCTTAGCTTCAGACCCCGAGCTGGGGCCTACTTTTCTGCTCCTATGGCAGTTACACACCTATAATTCAGCCGCCCACAGTGGGGTGAAGCCTGCAAGCCAGGAAGAGTGAGCCTGACCATGGACACAGGGACCAGCAGAACGTTCTCTGCCCAGCTGACTGACATTTTCTCATGTTTCACCCTCCCCAGTGATGCTGCCATGCAAGAATCCTCCTGGATACACTGTTGGCACTGGCAGCATTCCATCCCCATTTTACAAGTCCCAAGTCACGCTGCCATTCAGCCTTTGCTAGGTGACAGTCAGATGGCAGGATGTACAACTTTCCCTTCTGAAGGAGAACCATCCTCAGGATGCTCAATCTCAGACTGGACCACTGGTACAGTGGTAGCGCTACCATCTGCAATGCCAGCAACTCAGGTCAGGAACAAGCTGGGGTCACTGGAGGGCCAGCTAAGGAGGATGGTTGCGCATCTTTAGATACTTGCCTCCTTGGGGTGGGAGTAATTCTGGTCTCCGCTGCAGCACTGCCATTTGGGTGACCACAGGTGGCAGTGCCACTGAGGCACAGGGAGGGAATTGTTGGTATTCCAATGCCTCGTGCCAGATGCAAAATCTTGTGATGTTCTATGGAGGGAAGAAAATGGGAAAAAATTCTGGACTGTATAGGATGTGGTCCTGCAGCAGGTCCCCACTGCCAACATAGGCCCTCTCTCCTAAAACAAAATTTCAGGTCTGCTCAGGGGTAAAGTGTGGCCCCAGTTGGCCCTTCCCATGAAGCAACACAGGAGAGAGAGATAAGTCCCAGGCATGGCGGGTAACAGAGCTTGGCAGGTGAGAGGCTGAAGGGGCTGGTCTGCGTCAGGGTAAAAAGTAGTAAATAAAAAGATGCTCAGTCCTCTTTCCCCAGCTGACTCTCAATGATACAAGCTTGGATAAGAACTTGGTCACCAGCCTAGTGAAAGGTAGTGATAAGCGCTGCACCAGCCTCCACCATATTATGTGTTATTGCTTACATAACACACATCTGTTTAGGGTTACCTCTAGCTAGCATTGCATGTGTTTCCCTTTAAAAGGTGCAAAGGCTTGTTTACCCTCTGCAACTTACACCTCACACCTCCTCATTTGGGCGAGAGAACTGAAAGCAGCAGGATTTGTTAGTCACCATGTAGTTGTTTTAGCAATAATGTTTTTGGGCAAAACCATCAATATACCAATGTTTCTTTTCATTTTCCTTCATTCCTGAATAAAGATACATGAATATTAAAGTTTTTAAAGATCAAATACACTAGGTTTACCATATTTGTAATAAAAGCTTGAAATCAAGCCCCTTTGTCATGGTTAGTGTTTCTTGAAAATATTATGCTGTTTGGATTTGTGGTTTCACTAAATCAGCATCTGTTAATGTGCTCTGCAGTAACTGAAAACATTGAAGATTTCTGTGTCCCAATCAGTAAGTGGTGACATCATTGTTGTCAAGCCTTCTGCTTCAGCAGTTAAGTCCCTGTTTGACTGAAGAAGCTGTTGTAGTTCCCAGTTCAGTGCAGTCTGAAGAGCTAATTGTTTTCACTCAGAGTTTGTTACTAATCCAGCTAGTTTGTGTTTAAATTGATTAGCTTAAAGTCAATCATTCTGTTCTCATAAAAGTTGATCATTTGAGTTTCAGTACTGAACTGAAGTGATATGAATGAATGTCTGTGAGTAATTACATTATCTGTGTCACAATTGTGAGTTCTTTCTCATCAAATCTCTGCCTTGTTTTCTGGCTATATAACACAGGGTTGTTTAATGGATATAAAATAAATCTAAAGTTTGTTAATTCTTAGAAGCAGTGTGTCTTTGATATACCCTTCATAAATAGGTTCATATGAGAACAATTTTTGTTTTTGTCAGATTGACAAACACGTGTCTGCTACACTCTGCTATTTCATTAACATGTACTGTATGAACTCATAAAATTCAGTTCTTAGAGGGTTTCTGTGTGAAAATAAATCATGTATGTGTATAACTAGAAATACTATATGGCATCCTGATGCCTCTGTCTCCTGACCTCAGTTGAGGCTACTGCACCTGCTTCCCTCTGTCCCCACCACCACATTCCAGGGCCAATGTACCTTGTTGCCCCTGTTCCTGTCTCCACAGACAGGACTGCACCATGCACTAAGCCCTAGAGTCCCAGGGCCTCTTCCTCAACAGTTGAGGGCTGCTGCACCATGCTGCCCCAGGCCACCAAAGGTGGGGCATTTGCTGCAGCCTGCTACCCGCTTCCATTGCCCCAAATGGGCCTGGCCACTGCACTATGATACCCCATCTCACAGTCATGGCTGCTGTACCTCGATGCCGCACTGTGTCTTGCACCACAGTCAAGACTTCTGCACCATGCTGTCCCTCTGTCCCCTGCCACCACTGTGCCCTCTGCAACATAGAGCCTCTTGCCTCTACAATTAGGGTTGCAGCAACATACTGCTTCCTGGCACCAGAGTCAGATCCTTTGGTACACAGCATGAGCTGTTTAAATAAAAAAAATACTTTCATCTTGTGTTATAGGGTGAAGGACAGAGGGTAAGCAGGGAGCAGCAGCCCTGACTGCTGGGGCAGGAGACAGGGGAGGCATCAGGGTACATCAGGTTAAACTGTGGGACAGGGCTGCAGACACACTTGTTTGGGACAAGGGACATTGCAGCAAGGTGTAGCAAAGGATCTGACTCTGTTGGCAGGGGCAATAGGGAGAAACTACTTCCGCTATGGTGGTAGGGGACAGGGTGCAGCACATGCTATGCCTTATCTTATGGCATGTGGCAGTATGAAGCAGCAGTCCTAACTGTGGAGGCATGGGGCCCTAGGGAACAGCAGGCCACATCAGCCTTGACTGTGTAGACAGGCATAGGGTGCAGCAGCCTTGGATGTGGTGGCAAAGACTGAGGACAGCATGGTGCAGATACCTTGACCATGTGGCAGGACACAAGGGGCATCAGGTATGGGCAGCCCTGACTGTGGGACATGGTGCTCGTGGTGCAGCAGCCTTGCCCAGTTGAGGCAATGGAAGTGGGTAGCAGGTGCAGCAAATCCCCACCTCTGGTGGCCTGGAGCAGCATTGTGCAACAGCCCCAACGTGAAGGCAGGAGACCTGGGACTCTAGGGCTTAGCAGAGCACAGCAGCTCTGACCATGGAGACAGGAACAGGGACAATAGGGTGCATTTGCCCTGACTGTGGAGGACAGAGGGAAGCAGGTGCAGCAGCCTCAACTGTTTGTGCAGGGGCAGCAAGGTGCAGCAGCCCTGACTGTGTGGAGAAGACAGTGGGCAGCAGGGTGTAGCAGCCTCAAATGGGGGCAGGAAAGATGGGGCTTGTGGGGTAGGAAGGGCAGAGTGCTGCTGCTTCAACAGTTGGGCAGGAGACAGGGACATCAGGATGCCATATCCACAATGTTTCTAACCCTGCCCTCTTGCCTTCTCCAGTAGCTCACCCATCCTCATACTCAGCTGCCCCCACGGTAGCCTCCTTACTGCCACCCCCACACACTCACCCACATTTCCACCACCCCTCCATCATCCACGAGTCATCCAAGCCCCTCCCCAGGCCCTCACCATGCTGACACCTCCACTTCCTCACCCACACCCACCCTCCCCACCCTTCAGCCTTCCCCATCTACACATCCCTTACTGCTCTCCTCAAACCTCCTCAATCTTGAGGCACTTTTCATTGCCTTAACCTCCACAGACTACCCTCCAGATGCAGTCCCACCGATCAAGCACCCCTCGCTCCTCCCTCCCTCTCCTCTTGCTGCTAGCGGGTGACATACACCTCAACCCGGCCCTGTAATGCCCAGTCCCAACACAGCCCTACCCCCACACTGTTTCTGACTACCCTCCAACCACAACCCAAGTTCTCTCCCCAAGGGCCTCCTATATTTTCACCTCAATGCAGGGCCTCCTCCTAAACTGGATGCCCTCATGGTATGGGTCACCCAGTGCAACCCCGACATAGTCTGCATCTCGGAATCCTGGCTAGTTCCCAGAACCCCAACTCTCTCTCTACTATTCCTGACTTCAACCTATTCCACCAAGACAGTTGAAAGCGAGGTGGAGGGGTAGCACTGTACATCAGGCAAACTTCTCTGCTCGGTAATTTTCAAGGAAGCCTGCCCTTCCTCCCATGCGAGTCCATTGTTTACGTCTATCCTTTCCTCCTCCACCCCTCTACATTGGGGTCCTGTATGCCCTGCCAAAGGCCTCAGCTGACTCCCTTGTCAAAACCATCTCCTCAATCTCCCCAGGTACATCCAACAGAGAGCTTATACTATTGGGTGATTTCAATCTTCATTGGCTCTCCCCTGGCAAGCCCACCACTCTAACAATAGAACCCCAATCTCTCCCAACTGATCCAGGAGCCATCGCCTATCTCACCAATCCTAAAACCATACCCTCCTGGACTGGATCCTATCCTCCCATCCCCACCGCATCTCTGCCTCAGGCATCTTCTCTGATGCTCTCAGTGACCATGTATCACCTATTGCATCTGCAAAATACACTCACCAAGATCCCATCCAAAATTTATCTGGTCTCACCTCTACACCTCCTCAATGAGCCTGTCCTGCTCCGAGACACTAACAAATGCTGACTGGTCATCAGTCCTTTCAACGACAGATGTTGACTTTGCCCTATTCCACTTCTGTGACATCTTCCAGTGCACCTGAGATCTCCATGCACCCCTCAGGAAACATAGAGTTAAATGCCTCCACCACCCCCTGGATCTCACCTGATCTTATTACTTTGTGGTTCTAGAGACCAGGCTTGGAGGCACTACAAGACTACCCATGCCACACATGATCTCCAACTCCACAAACAACTCAGAAACAACTGCATAGAAGCATCCATCTAATCAAAACTCTTCTTCAAAGTTCAACTTTCCCAAACCCCAAACTTCCTGGCATCCTTCTGGAAAGTGATCAACTCCTCCCAACCCCTGTCTAAGCAAGCATGTCTGGTCCTGAACTTTGATGGCCTGTTCGTGTTGGACCCAGAATCTGTAGGGAACTCTTCAATAAATTCTTCATCTCCTGTGCCGTGGCCCAACCCTCCCCATGCCTACCCCCCCCAACCACTCACGCCTGCAGAACAAACCTTCCGACCCTGGTTTCTCATTCCTCCTTTCACGCCATGGGAAGTCCTCAATGCAATCACCACTCTAAACTAATCCAAACCAGCCCTGATGGGTTTCACCCAGACTGCTACATGATATCTGCCACTGCCATAGTTGCCCCATTGACACACATAGTAAATCTCTCCTCTCCACAGCCACAGTTCCAGCTGCCTGGAAACTGGCAAAGATCATCCCTCTACACAAAGGTGGAGATCCCTCTTTATCTGGGAACTACAGGCCCATCTCACTCTCCCTCCCTTGCTAAGGTCCTGGAATCCCTCATACTGTCCAAACGCTCAGATTTCCTCTCCTCAAATAACACTCTCTCTCACCCGTGCAGTCAGGTTTAGAAAGCACCACTCCACCGTCACCTCTGCTTGAGTAACCAACTCTTATTCTCGGCCATGGATCAAAGCCAAACCTCTGTTCCCATCTTTATTGACTTGGCAAAGCCTTTGACTCATCTCCCACTCACTGCTACTCCACAAACTCCACTCTGTTGGCACAGCCCAGCCTGCTGTTGATTGGTTCTGCTCATATCTCAAAATAGAGTCCAGTAGTTCAAATAGGTGATACCTCTCCTCCTCTCCTATCCTGTCTGGTGTCCCACAAGGCTCCATCCACAGCCCCATCCTCTTCTCTCTTTCATAAATGACCTTCCTCTCCCTGCCTAGCTGCTTAAGCTCCACTGCTACTCTATCAAATCACTCCTCCCCCATATCAGTTGTAGTCTGTTTGTTCTAGCTGCCAAAATATATGTATTGACACACCAGTCATCATGTTTCATTTATCAGTATGCAACCTGTAAGTCACTTCCTGTTTCATATCAATGTTTACCACCTGCAGTCACCCTATGTGGTACCCTTTGTATGTATATCCAGCCTGTATCATGTAACGTGCATTTCATGTATCTACTGTTATTACCTATCTGTGTTTGTACTTTTAAGTGTTTATGTCACAGAACCTCCTTGTGAATGAGCTTGCTCAATGGAGTTTTCTGCAATAAACTTGAACTTGAACTTGAACTGCCTCCCTCAAATGTGCATCATTATGCAGACAACACTATCATCTTTGCCTCTGGCCACTCCTACGACAGTGTCTTTCCCAATCTCCAGGCCGACTTCAACTGGGTCCATTTCTGGTTCCTGGAAAACCAGCTATAACTAAATGCAAATAAAACTGTCATCATGGTTTTTGGATCTAGACAGAAGTTAGCCTCCTCCCACCCCCCGTGATCACCACACTCTGGTTGGCTCCGCTTGAATTGGTCCCAGTCTTCAAATACCTGGACGTCTGGCTGGACGGACACCTCAGTTTCACCACTCACATTGAGTCTATCTGTGCCAAACTCCAGCTAAACTCTCCATCCTATATGACACAAAGCCAGCCACCACCTTCCTACCTGGTGCAAGCTTGTATGTAAAACAATCTTGCCAGTGTTGGATTAGGCCAATATTGTTTATGAAATGTCTCAACTTCATCTGTCTCCAAACTGGACATTCCACTCAACTCTTTCTGCCATTTTGCCACTGCCTCCTCCCACGCATTCACCACTGCACCCTCTCGCTCCCTCTCCCTTGCTTCACTGTCCCACAGAAGAACCATCACAGCATCTCCGTCATAGTGAAATACTGGTTCAGCTCCTTCCCCCACCTCACCTCCCGCCTGACCCAGCAAACTCCCTTGATTACTCTCTCCCGACACAGGGACTTGCGCTCCTTTCACATCCCTTGCCCACAAAATGTCTCTGACAAAGCCACCTTTTCACACCAGCTCCTCCTTCCTGGAACAGCCTTCCTTCTGACCTGCACCAGGCCTCCTCTTTTCAGTCATAAAAACTCCTCAGGCTCCTCCCCACCCCACCTTGCTCCAACTGCCCAAATATTTCCCAGAACACCCTCAAGCCCCTCCACCTTAATGATAAATTTCCTGCAGCAGTCCTGAACACTATTTCTGTATACTGGTTGACTCCATTATGAATGTAATAACTTTGTGTACTGTATGAAATATGGTTGTGTATACTGTGTCTTTTGAAATTAGCCTTTGTGAAACTCTTCTCACTTCTGTGTACGCCTGTACTCTGGATCACACCTGGAAACGAGCTTCAGCTCAGTGTGCCTTTCCAGGTTATCAAGTTTTAATAAATAAATAAATATAGTATTTCTAGTTATACACATACATGATGTATTTTCACACAGAAACCCTCAAATTACTGAATTATGTGAGTTCATACAGTACATGTTCTTGAAATAGCTGGAGTGTGGCAGACATGTGTTTGTCAATCTGACATTAAAACAAAATTGTTCTCACATGAACCTATTTTTGGAGGCTACATCAAAGACACACTGCCTCTATGAATTAACAAACTTTAGATTTATTTTATATCCATTAAACAACCCTGTGTTATATAGCCAGAAACAATGCAGAGTTTTGATGAAAATGAACTGACAGCTGTAATACAGACAAGGACATTTCTCACAGACATTCATTCATACCACTACAGTTCAGCACTGAAACTCAAATGATCAACTTTTCATGAGAACAACAGAATGATAGATTTTAAGCTAATCTATCTAAACCCAAACCAGATGGGTTAGTAACAAACTCTGAGTGAGAACAATCAGTTCTACAGACTGCTTTGACTGGAACTGCAAAGGCTTCTTTAGTCAGTCAGGGACTTAATTGCTAAAGCAGCAGGCAAGACAAGAATGATGTCATTGCTCATTGATAGGGACAGAAAAATCTTCACTGTTTTCAGTTACTGCAGAACACGTTAACAAATATTAATTTAGAAAACCACAAACCCAAACAGCATGATATTTTCAGGAAACACTAATCATAACACAGGATTTGAATTCAAGTGAATTCACGCTTTTCTTAAATATGTGCATTTGATCTTTCAATTTTCCCACTTTTCCGCCATGCCTGCCATGAAAAAGCGAAAACCTTGGTACAGTGCTGTGTTATTTACCATCAGAAACATCTCATAGCGACATGCTAATATAGCCACAGTATGTATCTAGTGTGGTCATTCAAATAGTATTTTCAAATGGAGGAGTTTTAAAATTGCAGTGGTGGACATCTTTAGTAACATACATAATTAAATACTTAGCTATAAAACCTAATTTAAATTATCTTAGAAAATTAAAAATACACTGATGATGAATTTAAGGATGTCAGAAATGTTTTTTAATATTTATAGGAATTTTCAATATTATACAGAATATAAGTAACAATATTCACATATAAAACATTTCATTGACATCATACGCTATATATAATGCATCCTCGATTAAATTAATGTCTGTATATATTTAAAGATAAAGCTGAGTATCTCAGTGGAGATCCAACTACTGGACTATACTACAGGAATTCAAACACAGAGAATTGCATTTTAATCCAATAAATAACTGTTGTATATTACACAAAACTAATTCCTTTATATAAATCCATTTAAAACCAATTAAATAATTATTATTTTAATAACATTCAGGAGCTGGTAAAAGCTTTAAGGTTAAAACTCTAATATACTTAATGTTAAGTTTTAAATTATTTTGCCCCTTGTCTTAAGTGCTTAGTGTGTGTATATATATATATATATTTATAAAATGGGTTGGTAAATCATAGACATTCCACTAACATGATTGGACAGAATGCATCACATGACCGTGTGTTATTTCCCAGCGACTGCGACACCTCTCATTACGACTGCATGCCTAAACTACTTTCTAGCCCACGGAACCTCTCCTCACCAGCAGTGGGATCACTCCACACCTGGCACACCCAGGCTGCCACACAAACACACACAGGCTGGCACCCACAGCAGTAACTAAAATGTGCTGTATATAGCTGCCCCACACAGTTCTAACTAAAGTCTGTATAGCTGCCCACACTAGGTACAATTATCTGGTTGATCCTGCCATAATTGTTAAACAAAAACTCATTAAAAAAATTATCTAGTTGATCCTGGTATTTTCACACTGTATCATGGTGGAGTCACTTTTACTTTTCTAGCTCTAGTATGCACTGACCGAGCAAAGTTAAAAATGGCAATGAAATTTCTGGCAGACTTTTAAAACAAATCATGTTATCTCCTCAAAAACACATGTAATCTCTCTTTTTATGTTATTGTTGTTCTTTTTTTGTAAAACCTGTAACTGTAATGGGGGCTAAACAAGCAGTCGTCTGTCTCTGTGTTGTAACATGACCAGTGGTTTTATTGCCAGTTCAGGACGTGCTGGCAGAGCTTGAAAAGAAGGTATTTTACTTTTAGATGCTGCGTAAACTCCTTTTTATTTTAAGGTTCCTCATATTTCTAACAAAGTGAAGCCACCAGACCGTAGAAGCAGAGCGAAGTCGCTGGCTTCAGATAGGATAGACGGAAGCATGAGCGAGAGTTGTTGCTATAGTAACTTCCTCACGCTTCCGCTACCCCTCTGAAGCTGCTGACTCGCCTCCCTGTCTGCTCTCTATAGTCGGTGGCTTCTTCTGCTGAAATATCAGAAACCTTAAAATAAAAATGACTTACACAGTGTCTGGAAGTAAAATACCTCCTTTTCAAGCTCTGCCAGTATGTCCTGAACTGACACAAACCATTCGGTCATGCTAACATAGAGACGATGACTCACCAAGCCAGCCCTCATTATAGTTGGAAGCTTCATTCAAAAATGAAGTAACATAAAAATGGGGATTACATAGTTTTAGACATAAAATTCTATGTGTTTGAACCTCTCCCACCAGGTCTTTAACACAGTTTACACTGCTTGATGACACTACAGTACAGAAATAAAACTGAAAGGATTAGAATGTAACACACTCTGACAATAGCAGGATCAACCAGATAAATACCACCTTTAACTTTAAACCCATCACAATTATGGCAGGATCAGCCAGATAACCTACTGTTATTTAAACATTTATCTCTGCCAGATGGGACTACTTTCTATGCGTCCTCCCCCTGCCCAAATATTTTGGCCATTTTATAAGATAGATAACCCACTGTTAAATTGATAAATTAAACTCTGATATCGCCACGCCTTTGGGTGGTTGACGACCGGTCAGATATCAGAGCGTGACCGCACACCTAAGAGTGGTTATCTATACATATATATATATATATATATATATATATATATAAAGATTCTAAATGTTTAAGGTATTAGCTCTAGTTTAAAGATATCATAATCTGTTTTTCATTTGTCAATATGCTTCCTCTTATTTGGGCATCTCCTCTTCCCGCCTTCTTCTTCACGATCTTGTCTTCTTTTCTTTTGCTCATTAAGTATGTTTTCAGTTATTGTGGACAAAAAAATATTTTAACCACTCAGCAAGTCAGCCAACATTTTGCTAAAACAGAGTTTTGAATTTTGCTCCAACCTTGTCTAGTTCTTCTTTGCATTGTAGGTATTACTGTCTTCTTTGAAAAGTATTTGGGCAGTGTCAGAGAAAATATGACGGGGTCTTGTCTAGGATGCTGAAAGGAGCAGACTCATGGTGGTTTAGTTCCTGAGAGAGACCATATACAATACAATATAAACTGCTTTTAAAATCATTTTGATGCTCTGGTTTTGTACCTACAGAAATATGACAGCAGCTGGAATCATGAAATGAGCCCCCAAAATATATTGGTCCACAAACGGACTTTTTAAACCAAAGACTAACCTGCTGACATCTGGCAAACAGGCTGCAGAACTGAAGTCTTAAAAGCAGCAGGCAAGGGAGAAATAACATTTCAGTGACAGTTAACTGCACTCTCACACAGCTCTGTCAACTGGTCCAAGGTATGGACAAGAAATTGAGCACTCTAACAGGCAGTCAACACTTTGCATCATGCTCCGTGGACATAGATGCCCCGGAGACAAAATAATTATAAGAATTGAATGTGTTTTGAAAATCTGCTCCCTCCTTCTACCCTGGCAGTTATAAAATGTGTTTCTGTAGCCAGAGTAGATGGTGGATATTAATTCTAGCTAAAGGCTACCAAAATGTATGCAAATGTTACATTTTGAAAAAAATACAAATTAATAAAAACAACATGCAAATGTAAAAATGTAATTATAAAAAAACTTAGAATTGTAATAAAACTGATATAATAATGCTCAAGCAACCTAAGTGCAACCAACTGATTATAGTGATAATCTATTTTAGGTTCTGGACGGGGAGGCAGGTGGAGTAAAACCATAATTAGGGATCCCTGAGAAGAAACACTACTACAATGAGTAACTTTTTCTTCTAACCCTAGGAATCCCCATTTATAGTTTCACCATATGCAGACTACAAAGCGATACCTTTAGAGGCTAAGTACAGAATCTACTTTGGAAAAAGGTTCTGCAGTATAGCAGTTCAAAAGCTGGCATCCTTTTCAGACTATATATCCCAACAATAGTGTGTTGTGAAGTGTGTACTGTTTTCCAGGTAGCTGCTTTGCAAATTTCTAATAAAGGGATGCCTTGAGGATGCTACCATGAACAAATGACAACATGACAGGGCTCGTGGTGGGTTTGGGCTGCAGCCAGGAGATACAGTGCCTGGTCAAAATAAATGACTCTGAAGCACCAGCCTGTTCTGGGCTTGTTTGATTTTATGAACTCAAAGGACTTAATGGACTGCCTATATTTTGCTATCCTTTGGAACTGTGAGAGCCTTGTCTGGTTTTATTGAAAACACCTTTTGCACTTTATGCTTTGTGCACTAAAATAAAGTATTTTGCACATTATCAGGAATCATTAGCAGTCTTTTTGAGCAACACTATAATTGTGTATCTTTGTTGCAAGTGCCGGTCCCTTCCTGCTTTTGCATATGACGGGCTTCAACTTTTTGTTGGCTGAATAGGTATGGCAAGCAAGGAAAACTGACCTCAAGTACCTCTTTGATAGTTGTACATGACATATTTGACAGACTCCTCTCAACAGTTCAAACATCCACTGATAGTATTCTCTCAACAAAACAAACAAAAACTTATCTTATCATAGGAGTAGGGTGTCCTTGATGTAGCCTCCATACGTATGTTTATGTGAAAACAGCATTGTTATTTAGATTGACAAACGGGTGTCTGCCACGCTTTGCTGTTTCAGGACCTGTACTGTATGAAGTCTCAAAATTCATTTTTTCTGAGGGATTATGTGTAGAAATACATCATGTATGTGTGTAACTAGACATACTATAAGTCATCCTGATGCCCCTGTCTCTTGCCCCTCAGTTGAGGATACTGCATTCTGCTTCCCACTGCCCCTCCAGTCAGGGCCAATGACACCTGTTGCCCCTGTTCCAGTCTCCACAGACAGGACTACTGTTCTCTGCTAAGCCCTAGAGTCCTAGGAACTCTGTCTCCACAGTTGGGGCTGCTGCATGCAGTCCAAGGCCAGCAAAGATGGGGCTTTGCCCCCTCTACTCACTTCCACTGTCCCCAAATGGGCAGGGCACTGCATTATGTGTAGTCTGTCTCACAGGCAGGGCTGCTGTACCCTGATACCACCCTTTGTCCTGCCACATGGTCATGGCATCTGCACCATGCTGTCCTCTGTCTCTGCACCACATCCAAGGCTGCTGCACCCTGCAAACCATGTTGGACACATTCAAGGCTGTTGTGGCCTGCTGTGCCCTAGAGTCCTATGCCACCACAGGAAGGGCTGCTGCACCCTGCTACCCTCTTTCCCCACCCTGTAATACAAGATGGAAGTGTTTTCCTTTTAAGCAGCTTGGGTAGTGTACCAAAGGATCTACTCTGTTAGCAGGGAACAGCATGGAGCAAGAACCCTAACTGTGGAAGCAAGAGGCTGTATGATGCAACATGGCACAGTGGGGTATCAAGGTACAGCAGCCCTGACTGAGACAAGGTGCATGTGTTGTAACTTCCCTGCCGATTTTGGTAGGGCAGGGTGCAACAAACAACACCTTTGGTGGCCTGGGGCAGCATGGTGCAGTAGCCCCAATTGTGGAGGCAGAAGCCCTAGAACTCTAGGGAATAGCAGAGCACAGCAGTCCTGTATGTGAGACTGGAACAGGGGGCAACAGGTGGAACTGGCCCTGCCTGTGGGGGGCAGAGGGAAGCAGGTGCAGCAGCCTCAATTGAGGGCAAGAAACAGGGGCATCAGGATGACATGTAGGATGTCTGGTTACACACATGCATGATGTATTTCCACACAGAATCCCTCTGAGACCGATTTTGTGAATTCATACAGTATATATGTTTTGAAACACAATGTGTGTAAGACACCTGGTTGTCAATCTGACATAAAGATATGGTTCTCACATGAACATATGTATGGAGACTACATCAAGGACACACTACTCCTATGGCTTAAACTTTAGATTTATTTTATATCCATTAAACAATCCTGGTTTATATAAGCAAATAACAATGCAGAGTTTTTATGTGACAGAACTCAGCTGTGATATAAGCAGGACAGTTCTCACAAAATTTCATTTATATCACTTCAGTTACCCACTGAAACACAAATGACCAACTCTTTATGAGAACAGAATGATAGATTGTAACCTAATCAATCTAAACACAAACCAGGTGGGTTAGTAGCACACTTGGGTAAAGACAATTAGCCCTACAGATTACTCTGACTGGGAAGTGCACCAGCTACTACAGGCAATTAAGGACTTCATTGCTGCACCAACAGGTGGGGCAGGAGCGATGTCATCACTCACTAATAAGGACATGACCATCTTCACTGTTCTTTACTGTTTTCAGTTACTGCAGAGCATATTAACAGACGCTGATTTAAAGAAAATCACAAAACCAAACAGCATGATATTTTCAGGAAACACTAATCGTGACACAGGGACTTAAATTCAAGTGTTTATTGTAAATCTGTAAAACACTGCATTTGATCTTTAAGTAAATCAATTTGTTAAAAAGGCATTAGAGGTGGATGCAAAAGTTGATCACGTAACTCCTAACTTTTGGAATACTGTAATATTACTTGTCTCACCACGAGTAAAGATTTAGGTGATTATTCCAGTCAGCACTGAGCACTGCTCCAATTGTGGTTACTCCAAATATTTATCTCTGACCCTGTGCAGTGTCATTTGCACCTTCTACCAATTTGCTACCATATCAGCCCAGATTTTCTGTTTGCTTGCTGTGTACATACTGTATTTATTCTTGTATATATCTTTGTATATATCTTTTAGTATATATCTGTGACAATTTGTACTATGTGTGGCAGTATCTCTGCCCTTATACAAGCTTGTTATAGCTGTTTTTACTGTATCATGCTGTTTCTCCAATGTTGCCATGTATGTATACTGTATGTTTTGTGCTCTTCCGGTCGTTCCTGAAAATAGGCATACTACTTGTCTAGTGTACTTACCCGTAAACAAAAGCTAAATAAATAAAATGTCTTGTACTTTGTATTTGATATGTATCCTCCCCCCCAACACCCTCCCAGGACGATCTGAATCGAGCGGTAGTCTGCTCAGTATGCCTTCCTGGTAAACTTTTAAATAAATAAAATAAATAAAGTCTTAAAAGCAATTCAAGTTTTAAACTCAGCAACTTCCCATGGCCTTGATGGGCTTACTGTAGAATTTTATAAGTTAACACAGGATCACGCAACTTCAGACTTAGAAGAGATATTTAACTACTGTCTACATACTAACATGATTCCCCAAAACATGCAAGAGGTTGTAATGATTTTTTATTTTTGTATGAAAAGGAAATAAATCTGACTTGTATAATTGGAAACAAATTAGCTTATTAAATGTGGATTTTAAAATATTGATGAAAATATTAAGTACAAGGCCAAGAACAGTGTTACCACAAATTATAGCTCCCTCTCAAACATGTGCAATTCAGGGCAGGAGCTTTTATAGTCATTTAATACTGTTAAGAGACCCCCAAAGAACAATACTAACAACAAACTGTCAGGGCTTGTTATCTCACTGGATCAAGAGAAAGCTTGTGATAGACTTTCTCATTCTTACATGCAGACACTGTTAAAGTATGGGTTCTCATCTGTCTTTATAAATTGGATTTTTACTTGTTGCAGAGGGTTAATCATGACACCTAATGTAAGCGGGTGGATGGGGTAAAGAATTTCTATACTCACAAGGGTGTGTTACGTTGTCCCTTAGTCCTCTTCTGCATATAATAGTTATTGATCCTTACTGAGGGCTTCACAACAGAATGTGTCTATTAAAAGGATAATATCACCACTTCACCTATTAACTGCAGAAGTATTGGCATACAATGATTATGTGTGCCTTCTGATAAAGGGTGAACAATCTTGTAAGTTGGCTTTATCAATATTAAAAGATTTCTACCATGCTTCAGCTCTAACCTAAATAAGAATAAATGTATTGGCCATGCCTTACAAAATACAGTAGATCAGAATGTTAGGATAAATGTAGAAGGTATCTCTGTTTCATCAGAGCCAATAAAATCTTGGTGTCACCTTTGGCAGTGGCAATGATGAACTATTAAAGAGGAAACTAAATGTGAGGAAGGTCTAAAAGTAAACAAATGGAAAGTGTAGCAAATGTCAAAAAAAAGGAGAATCTTCATGATAATGTCCTTTTAATCCCTATGTTTCTTTCTTTTTCTTAGTTATGTATTTCCCTACCCTCCTGCTTGAAACAAAATGATACATGTTTATTTTTTAGTTACCCTGGGGAGTAGGCTTACTTAATCCTATTAAATTGAATAAAACTTATTTATCATTAAAGGAAGGAGGGTTAGGATGATGAATCCAATCATGTTTTTATTGTAAGTTAATTAAAACAATATGGGAGATTTAGAATGAGATAATCCTGAGGTATCGATCTGTGATTATTAGAGTGGATAAATTATTTTCATCTTCTTGGAAAAAGGGTACTTGGTGACCAAAAGCACATAAAGTATCTGAGCTTCCATGTTATGTAAAAGACAACATTACAATCTTGTGAGATGGTCCCTTCCCTTTGAGAGGGTTAGTAAAAGTGAGAGAAATGTTTTATATGATATTATTATAAAGACAAATTTGAAACCTTACCTGCTTCTCAATCGGACCTGCATCAAAAAGCAAACTGCTTTAAAACTGTTAAATGACAGTAGAATCCACACTGTAGGTAGGATATGGTGTGGTTGTGCTGCCACAGTAAATTAAATGTCAGTAATAATAGAAAACATAAATTAGTGGAAGAATGATTTGTCCACATGAAGGATATAAAGGGTTTTGAAACACAAAATCACTTGCTTTTTAAGTGCCTCTTATACAGAATTTTTGGGGTTATGTTGCAGGTGTATGGAATGAGCCACTCCTTCTTTCAATACAATATGATGAACTAGCGCATAACCATGTTAACTATGCACTGGGGCAGTATGATTTCAACTTTCTATCTATTTGGTTCACCTACATAATTTTTTTTGTCTGGCAAATAAGATGATGTTAGTTTTACAGCAAAAGCAAGGGTCAATTGTTGATCTAGAGTAAATTATTTCTTCCTCAATGTTACAAATTTATTTTCAAGAACAAAACACTTTGCCATTGTATAAATATCAGATTTTTGGAAATCAAGGACTTGGGGAAAAAATGCATAAATTGGGAAAAGTATTAATTTATTGGACTGTGTTGTGTTAACTGAGATTGTTCTGTGCACATGAGATGATTTGTAACTAATGATTTTGTTTGTTCTTGTTTTGTTTTTCCTTTAATAAAACACCCTGCTCTTCTTCAGTAAGTGCCATGGGATCTTTTACTTCCACCTGGGCAGTGACCAGAGATGGGCAGAAGAGACATTGGTTTAATATCTCATCTGAAGGATGGCACTCCAACTGTGCAGTAGCCCCTCCTCATACTACACTACATTGTAAGTTATGGATATTACTCCCAAAGCACCTGGCGTGGTGGTAGAACCCAATCATCTCATCTTCCAGCCCTAAACATGAGCATGCTACCTGTAAAGCCACTGACACTGCAAATGTGTATATATATATATATGCGGTTGAGCTGGGAATTGCAAGACAGAAGGGATTTTATTGGGGTCTAGATGCAATGATGCAGTGTCTGTCTGGCCTCCTCCTTCCATCTGTGCCAGCACAATACTTTGCCCAACTGTACTGTTGCAGCACTACCCCAATCATAGAAACAAAGACTTTGTCAGCAGAAAATGACAATTTGGCCCACCCACTCTGCCCAGCTGTCCCCTGCCTAATCTGTCTTCACAGACCCTATGTTGTCTCTGGTGACCCTCCTCCTTCCTTCCTTTTTTGAAATGCACCCCTATATCTATTACACACATGCTTGAAGCACCCTACTGTTTTTGCCGCCACCATTTCTGCTGGCAGTCTGTTACATGCATCTACCACCCATTCAGTGAAAAACTATTTACTCACATCTCTCTTAAACCACCCCAGCTTCATTGCATGCCCCTGGTCTTGATGTTCATTCTAATTTAAATGAAACCCCCTTGCACTCTGTTCACCCCTGTGAGGTACTTGTAGGTCTCTATTATGTCACCTCTCACTCTCCCATCCAGGGCATACATGCTGAGATCCCTAGTCTCTCCTCATAGGCAGGACCACTGGAAAATTGTGGAAAAGTTACCCCAAATTGTGCAGCTTTTTGCAAAATTGCAGGAAGTTGGGAGTTCTACAGTAGACTCTGAGCACTTACAATAAATCTTTTAATGTTTTCTGCAGCATGTATTAGTCATCAGTATAAACTGCTAAATGAATACACTGCCACTTGAACATGTTTAAAACATAAAGAAAGTTTACGTTCTTAAAATGAATACTAAACTGATAAGCTATTGAATGCGTTGCCTATCTTCCAAAATTTAAAAGCATCTGCCTTATACAGTGCTAAATAGAGTCTACAAAGTGAGACACATCAAATCAATATTAAATAAATCCAGAAGACATACATGTTTCTGTTTCTGGATGTAGAATAATAAAGCCTAAGCAACAGCTGTTTACAGTGCTCTGCCAGCTATTCACCCACTTTGGTACAAGAAAAATAAGCAGATATAGTGGTGAATAACTGAGTATTAGTAAAATGTTAAAGTGTTTAATGTTTGTAATTTACACAGTAGGTATTGTACACTATTTCTGACAACACATATTTAAACATTAAATCTGGGTTTTGGGGGCTGGCAGGATAGACTAATGGTTAGAGGAACAAACTTTAAATAAGGATAGGACATCTAGCAGACCTGGGCTTGATTCCCACAACCTCCACTTGCATACTGTGTGACTCCGAGCAAGTCACTTAACCTCCTCAGTGCTCCTGGGTTGCTCCTGAAATAGGCACTTGTGCCTAGTGGGCCAATTCGTTTCCAAAAAATATAAAAAAGAAAATACCAATATATTTTGCAGCATCATACAGTAGTCGAGGTACCCTGTAATTTACCTGTGTTTTACTCTGGCTGCAATGATTTTGTTTAGTTAAAGATAAATGTTCACATACATATTATTTGTTTTATAAGCTTGTTTTTAGACTTTAGTCAGGTTTTTATTGTAGTCTGCGATGTGAGCATCTAGGTGGTAGATTGCTAAGAGTGAGATCACTGTTAGCAGCTAGCTTATTCAAGTTTAAAATCAGAAGGGTCATCCAAAATCCTCAGCTGTTTGAATCAAAACTAGTCTGAATGAAAGTATGCTCACAAGGAAAAACCTGTCCTACCACTTGAGAAAAGATTTCATACTGTAATTAGCATGAATGGGATCATTTGCACCTTTTCTACCATCTTTTGTTTCAGTCTCTGTGGCAAACAAAAATTTCTGATAGACTGCCTCAACACAAAACAAATACTTATGCTTGGCCAGTGGCTTTTAAACCAAACAAGACCAGGATTCAAAGAAGGCAGTGCACATAAAACCATTGCCTTACCTTGCACTACATTGTTTTGGCCAAACCTAAGTCTACATGCAAAATTGTCAATATATTTGAGAGTATTTTATTAAAAGATTAATACTTTTTACACAGTTCAATGTAAAAACTCAAAAATTGCAAGAAATTGTGGAACATGTCAGTTTTTATGGAGAATGGTAAAATTGAGGATTCTGCAAAAAATGTGGGTGCAATTTTCCAGAGGCCCTGAGTCTCTCCTCATAGGGCTTTGATGCAGCCCCAGCACCATTTTAGTTGTCCTTCTTTGGATTGCTTCCACCTCTGTCTATGTTCTTCTGAGACGCAGCCTACAACATCGGATAGCACTCCTGCTGGGGTCTCACCAGTGAACAAGACAGTGGCAACATCACCTCCTCCTCCTGCTGGATATGCCCTCCCACTGGCCCTACCCACTGCTTTGTCACGCTGTTCTGCCACCTTGAGGTTGTCAGATATGATCACTCCAAGCTCTATTTCCTGTTTCATGACTGTCAGTACCTCCCTCCATCCTATACTCAGCTCCTGGGTTCCCATGCCTGAGGATCCTGCATGATTTAGCACTTTTGACATTGAACCCTAAGTGCCATGTTTTGGACCACCTTGAGTTTCCCAAGAGCACTGCAAATTTCTCCACCCTCCTGAGTGTCCATCCTATAGTATATTTTGGTACATCTACAAATGGCATACCTTCCTTCCAGTCTCTCAACAGTGTCACTTATCAAGACATTGAAAGGGACCAGTCCCAGTACTGAGCCTGGTGGCACCTTGCTAGTCACAACTCTCTATCTCTTATCCAATAATCAGTTTCTAACCCAGTTCACTACTTTGGATCCCAGCAATAGGTTGCTCAGGTTCTTTATCAGCCTCCTGTGTGACACAGAGTTGAAGGCATTGCTGAAGCCTATGTAATGAAATGTTATACAGTATTTTAATATTTTATACAGCTAATTATGCTACAGTATCTACTGGCTATGAAGGAGAGAGAGAGGCTCACACTTATAATTCGATATAACATTATTTGGGAAGACTGCTTTGTCATGCTGACCAGAGAGAACCAGACTCATAGACAGCGTGACACAGACAGAAATGCTTGCTCAGAATGAACATATACAAAATGAAGTTTTGCAGTCCTTTACAAAAACAACCTTTATCTATAAGGCAACAGAATAAGTATGACTTGTAACTTTTACAACTGATAGCCGTGGCTGGCTATGCTGCAAGCTACAGTCTGTAGCTAAACTGTAGCTAGACTGTGATTTTTAATCTAGCTCCTTTTATTTTTACCTGCTTTTTCCTGTTTGTCTTCTGTTAGTTAGTCAGGGCAGATAGTGAGCCAGTCAGTTTTTAGAGTGACACCGGGACACCTCAACCAACCTCGCAGTGTGCACTGTGGCTGTTTGTTCCGTCCTGATATCGCCCTGCCCAAAAAGGACCTAAGGATTAAAGGACTTAGCTGCACCTTCATGCATTTTTTTTAATCCGACCTGAACTGTTGCTACTTCCTGCCTTTGTTTTTGGCTCTGACTGGCCATAGCTGGGGATAGGAAGTCGTGAGGTGAAGAGTTCAAGGAGAGGAGGCGGATCGCCTGACGAAAAGGGACCTGTGGTGCCGGTGCAGTACGGTGAGAGCGATTTGTTTGGGCTTTGTTTTGCCGTGGATTGGGTTGCTGTTCGAACAGTCCTGTGTCAGTACCTCTGGCGGGCATAGAAGGCTGGACTGATTTGGTGTAGCAGGTGGACTCGACCCTGTGGGGTGAATTGTGGCCAGGTTTGTGGCTGCTCGGGGACTGTGCTGTGGTTTGGCCGGTAGCTGACTGGCGGGCTGATAGTTCCTTTGGTTCTCTGGGGGCCTACTGGTGGGTTGGCACCAGCAGAAACCGAGGTCACAGCTGCAAGCTTTTTCAGCTGCAGTCCCTTGATGGGATTTTCAGGCCCCTGTTTCTGCGCCAATGGACCCAAGAGAAGATTTCTGCTATAATCTCACCCGCATACGGTCAGACCTTTAATTCTTACTATCTTTTGATTTACATTTCATTTCCTGGTTCAGGTAGTGAGAGGGCCTGGGGGTCTGAAGATATCTGTTATCCTTGATTTACTTGATGTTTGCACCTCAGTGAGAGGAAGTGCATTTATAAGCTCTTGTACATACTCTGGTTTAAGTTACAGCCTAGGAAGATATTTTATTTATTTTGTGACTGGAATGTTTTCTACCGCTGTCCAGGACTCAGGGGACTGGTCTGAATGCCCTACACTGTTTGAGTGGCCATCCATATTTTATTTCAGGATATTGTATGTATGTGGGGTGGTGTTGGTGGGTTATTTATTGAATGCTTGACTGAGTATTTTTGTCCGAAACTCTCACCCTCAGTGAGAGAGAGGAGAGGAGTTTCTGAAAGGGATTTATTAAGTTAATTGAGTTAATTTTTGTTTAGATGTTAGTCTAATTGTTTTTTTTTTATTTTTTTTTTTTTGACCCTCCTCAAGTGAGAGTTTTGGGAGTTTTGATCTTTGATTTGTTTTATTTATTTTAGGTTTTGATTTTATTTGTTGTTTTTTTTTCCTTCTTTTGGCTGGGCGTAATTTATTTCGATTTGGTGTGCAATATGTGTTGGAGGCCTGCCCCATGGTTGTGTGCTACTCATCCTTTACTCCTTCATGCCTCCACTTCCCCACCTTTGCAGTTTTCAACCTACCAGCGCTGTAGAGCACTGGGTACTGCCTGTTAGGGCCGGGTTGAAATGCGAATGGTGGAGGATGAATGAGCGGGCTCTCGGCTGGGGTCTTAGTCCAGAAGACACCCTGGGTGAAGTGGATTCAGGAACATGGTCCTCCATGCCTGATTTCCATACCCAAGGGCACCACCATTATTGGTGAGCAGGTAGCCGGCGGCCCTGGAAGCCCGAACAACTCAGGCGGTGTTATGCAATGCCAGATCTATCAAAAACAAGACTGCAGTTATTGCAGATCTTGTTGGGACAGCTGATCTGACTTGCATCACTGAGACCTCGCTAGATGAAAATGCTGGCCCCACATTGGAGGCTGCGATTCTGGTCGGGTACTCTGTGATACATTGCTCGAGATTGGACCGCGAGGGGGGTGTTGGCGGTCTGTTTCAAGACCAAACTGGGCCTCATGAGTGTACCCAGTTGAGGAGGCTGGGTCATTTGAGTGTACTGCAGTGGCAGGTGTGAGGCTGTAGGATTGCCCTCATCTGCTGTCCACCCGGCATGAGAAGTGATCCCTTCAGGAAGTAGCTAACTTCCTCATCGACATGGCATTTGAGTCGCCCAGGCTGATGGTTCTGGGTGACTTCAACACCTGAGTCGATGATGAATTCTCACAATTTGGACAACACTTCCTCCAGTTGATGACACACTGGGTCTTACACAGATTGTTACCTCTGCCACTCATAAACACGGTCCTCTCTTGACCTGATCTTCCTCCTGGGGATCGGAAGCCCTCGACTTGGGGTGGAACCTGTCAGATGGTCCGATCACTACACCATGGGGTTCAGTTTACGCACCCCCATTCATAGGCCTACCCCTGTGGAGATGGTCAGGTACCACCCTTTACGGGATGTGAGCCCTTATGGCCTGGTGGTGGTACTTGACCTTTCAGAGCTTCCTGAGGCATGTGGAGCCCAGAGACCTTGGTTCTGGCCCATAATAAGGCCATTTCTACTGCTCTGGACTCTATTGCTCCTGTCCATTTCGTCCTGTCCCCTTCGCCTCGGTCCCCTGGTTTGATGGGACCTTGAGGGAAATGCAGCAACTAGGATGAAGGTTAGAGCATTGGTGGCGGAAATCCACCCTGGAGGCCGGCCTATCAATCTACAATCTCTCATAAGAAGGCAGAGTTCCTGTCCAGGGAGATTGCGGCTGCTCAGAACCGACCAGCTCAGCTCTTTCGAACTGTAGACAGACTGTGCAACCCAGCCTGCCTGCAGTCTCAAAGAGCTTTTTCACAATTGGAGTGTGATGAGCTTGCTCGATTCTTTATGGATAAGGTGGCGGCATCAGGGTGAGATCCAACCAGCACACTCTATGGGGTAAGCTATTGATTGGTGCTCAGTCACTCTCCCCACTTTTCCTGGAGTACCTTGAACAGCTGGAGTTCATCGATGTCATGCGGATTGTCCAGGGTATGTGCCCTACATGTTGTAGTTTATATACAGGCCCAACTTCCCTGATTATGGGTTGTTCTGACATCATTGACCTGGTTTTGGCACAGATAGTCTGGTGCTCCCTAGAGTCAGGTGAGTTTCCTAGCTCTGAAGGAGGCGGTGGTGACACCCCTCCTGAAGAAAGCTTCTCTGGACCCAGACTATCCTACTAACTACAGATCTATCTCTAACCTCCCTTTGTGGGGAAGGTGATTGAGAAAGTAGTGGCTCTACAACTGGAGAACCATTTGACCATCCATGACATCTATGAACCTCTCCAATCTGGTTTTTGAAAGAGACATAGTACCAAGACTGCACTGGTTCAGGTGTTCAATGATCTCCTGATGGTGAGAGATCAGAAAAGCCATTCCATCTTGGTTCTTCTTGATTTCTCCTTAGCGTTTGACACCATGGACCATGGGGTACTGTTTGAATGCCTGAGGTTCATCTGTGGCCTGTCTGGTACAGTCCTCAGGTGGTTTAAGTCCTTCCTCAATGGCAGAACTCAGAGGGTGGTGTCAGGATTTATTCCTCTGACCTGGTCTCTGTCATGTGGGGTCCCTCAGGGTTTGGTGTTGTCCCCCATGTTGTTTGCGATGTACATGCTGCCCCTTTGAGACATTGTAAGATGGTATGGGCAGAGATTTCACTGCTATGCTGATGATACCCAGCTCTACCTGTCTTTGCACTTGACCAGGATAGAGCACTCCTGGTATTAACAACTGCCTCAATGAAATCCAGGATTGGATGAATTCCGCTGGTTGAAGTCGAACTGCGGGGAGGAGTACTGAAGCGATGGTTGTGGACCCCGGTCGCCAGGTAGAGGGTCAAAGCCTGGTTTGCCTACAGGGCTTTTCCTGGGAGTCTCCCAGCTTCTTGCCTCTGAATTTGTGCAGGACCTGGGGTGATTCTTGATGATGGACTAACACTCCGATCTCAGGTGTCAGCAGTTGTCAAGTCTTCCTTTACCATCTGAGGAACATCTCCAGAGTTAAGCACCTAGTTCCGCCTTGGTGATCTCCCTACATTGGTCCACGCCATTGGGACCTCGCACCTTAATTATTGCAACTCCCTTTATCTAGGGCTACTGGGGATTGATATCCCCACTTGCAGTTGGTGCAGAATGCAGCAGCCCGGTTGTTGACGGGGACTCCTTTGATGTGTCATATCTCCCCGGTGCTGCACAAACTGCACTGGCTGCTGATTCAGTGGTGGATCACCTTCAAAGTCGGATTTCTGACTTACAAAGCCCTACATGGACTAGGCCCGGACCACCTGAAGAGCTTCTGGTTCCTTACTGCCCAGGCGTCGCTCTGTCAGCTAATGAGGGGTTGCTAGAGATTTAAGGGTATCTTTAAACTCATTGGGCCCATGCCTTCATGTATGGCCCTAACCCTTGGAATTCTCTACCATCAGCTTAGGAGTGCATGACTGTGGGTGGCTTTAAACAGGCCTTTTAAACCTATCTATGGGCCAAGCCTATTCTGTTTGATTTTACTGAACTTATAAATTTTATCGCTACCTGTATTTAATTGTGTTTTTACTGTAATTTGTTTTATCCTGTTATTGTTAAAGCACCTTGATATTTTGAAACGCACTGTACAAATAAAGCTATTATTATTATGAATAGGAAAAGCCTATTATCAGCGTGAGGCCTTTAGGGTTTTAGTATGATGATATGACTTATTGATGTCAGATGTTCAGCATATTCTCAGAAGTATTTTTATGACAGATATACACCCTGTTTTTCTAGAAGTGTTATTATAATTTTTATCCTAAGAAATTCTTTGACAAAGTAGCTATTATGACATTTCTAGGAAAGATAATATCTCAGCCTTATGTAAGAAGAAAGAGTATATGTCAGCCCGAGACCCTGTTGAGTGTGTACTTTCACGGCCACACCAGAAGAGGGTCCCAGAAGCTGCAGCAAACCCAACGGATGACTCTAATGATGACAAGAGCTTGTATGGTTCCAAATTGCCAGAGAGGGTTTATGGAGTTTGTAGAAACGCTTAAGTTTACCTTTTCTTTATTCCCCAATAAAGGGCTTTTGAAATGTTACATGAGTGCTGGAAGGTCTTTTGTCACAACTCATGTATAGAACTCATATTATTTGTTTATCATTAGTGTCATTTACTGCTTAGTGTTTTATTTATTGTGAGTTTTACTAAGTTATAATAAGATAGACAGATTTATTCTTTACATTTTGGCACCCAAGACAAATTTATTCCTTACACCTAGATTAGCCACGCTTCACTGCCTTCCCTGATCTGTTTCCTAGTCACCCAGTCAAATCCATCAGATTCCCTTAGCATGACCTCTTCCTCCTTCCCCATGCATCAATGCTGCCTGTAGTCTTACAGTCCCCTGGATTCAAGATATTCAACAGTCTTTCCTTCGACAAGGTTTCCATTAATTTCCCTTCCACTGATGTAAGACTGACCAGCACATGGGGTCATAATGTCGCGACGACACAATGATGCAGCACTATACTGTGCTGCCAGTACAGCACGATATATTGCCAGCAGCATTTCTCTATGTTTTTGGGGCTATGCCCTGCACCTCACATGGGTTGCGCCTAACCTCCCAACTAAAATAATCAACTCGGGGGTACACTTAAATCTCACAAAGTGAGAAATAAAGAAAATTTCCATGAGTCTTGGACTGGGATTCGATACCGGTCCACAGATGCCTGTGGTTCTTCCCATCAAGCCATGGCAGCTGCTTGGTGGACCTTCTCCCATCTGAGGACTTATCCTCTGCAAGGGAACAGAGACAGGGTGCACAACCATGCATAGACCATTTAGTGGTTTTGCACCCTGTTTCTATTCCCACCAGCGCTCTCTGTTTTGTGCAGTTTTGACATGCACTGTTCTACATACCGAAACTGATCCAGTAGGAGACTGGCAAGCCTATAGTGGCTAGCTTCCTTCCCACTCCAGTTCTTATATGGAGGGACAGAAAAACATAGAATTTGTTGGCAGATAAGGACCACTTGGCCTATTCAGTCTGCACTCTTTGTCTCTGCCTATACTGACACCACACACCCTACCTGATCTCTGGCTAGTCCCCTCCATCTTTCCTACCAAGATTGCTTTGTGCATATCCCATGTATGTTTGAAGCCCACCACTGTTTTCTCTGTTCACCACCTCTGCTGGAAGACTATTCCAGGATCCACCACACTTTCAGTGAAGAAGTACTTCCTCAGAGCATGGGAAGGAAAGAAGGGTGGCAAGGAACAAAGGGAGCAGTGGAAAGTGGAAGGAGGAGGAGCCCAAATGGAAGATGGAGGGAAAGAAATTAATAGAGGAAAAATGAAGGGGGATATGGTGGGGGAGTAATGGGTCAGGAGGAAAGAAAGGTAGGGGGATATATGTACATAGTTATATGTTTGAAATGTTACTGAAATTGTATGTGTTGTTATTAAGGTTTTTGTTTATTATGAACAAAGTGCAACCAACGAAGTTAGATATATAAATTATCATGCTATTGGTGGAAAGATGATGATGAAAGGAAAGGAGGAGCATATGTGAATGATGATTAGCAAAAATGTTAATGTAATTACCTGGACTGTTCGGGGTATTACAAATCCAGTAAAGAGGTCTATTGCTGACAGCTCTTAAAAGAGGGGGAGCCCATATGCTTTGCTACAAGAAATGCACCTCAACAGAAGTAGAGCATGCTAAATTGGCTCGGGATGGTTGGGGAGATGCTATGCAGCTTTGGCCTCAGTGTGCAAAAGAGGAGTTGCAATATTAATACATAAAGGGCTGAACCTAGAGGCACAGAGAATAATTAGGGATACGATGGACGAAGGAGACTTATTTTTATTACGGGAACCCTGGATGGGGAGCAGATCACTTGGGATCAGTATATGCCCCAGCGTATATGAATACCAATTATGCTTCTTCGCTGGATTTATTGGTACGTGGGACCAATTCCCAGGGCTAATAATGGGGGATCTGAACTGGGCTATGGACCCGAAAATGGACCATTCTGAGGGAAAGGAGAAGTTCAGGAGGATGGAACATTGGCAAGAGGGGATGGCGGAGCTGGAAATGGTGGATATTTGGCAAACAGCAGTCCCAGGAGTGAGAGAGTATACTTTTTTTTGAACCCCCAAAATATGTGTAACCCTGGACCCCTGCCTTTTGAAAACAACAGGTGGCATGCTGTTGAAGCTGACAGCAGTACCTGGTGGGGACTGGGTTCGGGAGGACTAGGTTACTCGGCACAGGGGCCGAGGTTTGGCTACTCTGCACAGGGGCACCCAAGTAAATCCAACACAGGAAGCAATAAGTGTAATGTCCAAAACCAGGAATGGGATTCTACAGTGTGGCTTTTATTCACATCCAAGCTGAACAAACAAAGCATAGACAGACCCCACGGGCTACATTCCTGGTAATGCAGATTAGAGACAACAGAACACTTCTTCACATTTCAGCCCTCAGGCTCTGAACCCACCAGGCACATGGCCCGACTTGCATGCAGCTTTGTGTGTATATAGTCCGACTTGTACACTACTTGGGTTTTTTCTCCATGGCCTGCCCCCGCTGGCCACTTGATCTGCAGTCCATATGGGAATGAACCAGTTTTCCTATATTGTGACTCCCTAAACCACCTTAGAGCCTTCGACTCCTAGAGGAATTTTCCTTCCAATCCCATGTCTGGTACTTCCTCATCACTGGCCAAGTGCATGAGGCAAAGTAGAAATCCACAGAGCAAATCCATAGAGGTGGACCTGGTTACTAAAGATGGGGGTCTCTCACCTCCAGCTCCCACAATCCATACCCAGCCATTTCTCTGGAAACTAAACAACTCTTTTGAAAGCTTGGCAATGTAGATTACTGGGTAGACGTATGTCACATCTCCTCTATATGTCTTGACTTTCCCTTGTGCTGGACTTGAACATACTTTTACTTTTGGCTAAACCTATTACTCGAGGCCTCCCACTATTTCAGTAGTCCAATCCCACTTTAACACAGTTCAGGATGAAACATGGGCCCTTTAGAAAGAGCAGAACTCACCCTTCAGTTGCAGGTGCCCCACAGGCTAATCACAAAATCTTCTTGTACCCCACACACGTGGACAAAATAAGGCAGCTTCTTTCTCCAGCAGTAGCCAGGGGTTGCCCTGGAATAGCAGGCAAACCTTCCTGATCCATCCCCTCAGGGATGAGGCACAGAGACCCATATCAGCGGTGTCTCCACCACTAAAAAAACAGCTTACTGTGTCTCTCTTTAGGTGAAACACACACTTTCCTAAATGTAGCCCTGTTTCAGGGCTGAGGCTCCAAGAGCCTAGACAGAGTTGCTGTGCTCCTCTCACAACAATCTCCAAACTCCAACTGCCACAGACTGACTGTTCAAACCTCCCAACATTCTACTCTAACTCCCTTCTGCAGATTCCATTGTGGCTCATGCAGCTGCGATAGTTCTATGGTGATGTCATCCCTCAGTCTCAGCTGAGACTGAAAACAGAGTGAGACAGTGTGAAATCCATTTAACTGGAATTTCAGCAAGCTGCCTTCCTGCCTACCACTAGGTCTTACTGGGATTCTAGTAACCCCGGTAACAAGGGGTTACACTCGCCCTTGACCAGGAAAATGACTGCCCCGCAGTCATTGTTTACCCAGCTTAGGCCATCCCACCCTATGTGCTACATGCGGAGTGGGGTGATCAGGCCCTCTACCATGTGCTAGCACAGGCAGGCAACACTAAGGACCTAGAGGCCTTTAGCTGACATATCAGCCTCTACTCTACCCACTTACTATGGCCACCTAGTGGTTCTGGTAGAACTGTCCAGAGCATAGCCCCAATAGCTCAGCACTGCAGTCCCTATGGCCATTCAGGACCACAGCCTGTCTATCCCCACCAGCCCTCTAGGGAAAATCTGTCTGCCTCTAACTTAACACCCTAAAAGAAAAACAACCCAGGACCTCCCTGACCTTGGGCAACCTGCAACCACACACCAAGAAACTAATACCACACTATTACATTACTTTTACTGCCTCCTCACCTCCACAACCACACCTGTGGAAGGAAAGGGTTAATACAATAATAACAACAAAATCAACCACAGTACTTTAAATTACTACACACTAAAGTACTAGTGAGGAACTCAAGAGCCCCTCCTCCTCTTCTTCTTGTCTTTCTTCATCTCCTTCAGGAACACCTGCAAGAAAAAGAAAGACAACACACACTTAATCTGCATACACAGTCTACCTAAACCCTACCATCAAACACTAAAGAATCCCAAAGATTTTTTAGAAAAGGTAGAAACAGTACATACATTAGAAAACAGTAGAAAACAATGACATTATTTACAATATACATTTGGGGGATAGAGTGCCCTAAAGTCCCATCTAGTGACCACAGTGCCCAGGCTAGTCCATTAAAAGTCTCTCCTGGGCTGGAGCCTGGTGAAGCATAGTTCTAACAGGCCAAAGTCCCGAAGGGAGAGTCTTTGAGACAGTTCACACATTTGGAGTCTGCTAGTGTAGGTGTGTACTGCAATGTCATAAGGATAGAAAAGTTCGGACTTATCAGCCCCTTGTAGAACGATTAAAGGAACCGACCTGCTCTCAGTCAAGACTCTCCTGGCAGCATTCTTCTGATACAGTTGGGCGGACATCTTCCGGGAACTACAGGAGGGCACATCTGGGAACTCTGGGTTGATGTCATCTCTGAGATGGAACCATAGAACAGGAACAAAAAGGAAAACAGCTGGTCTGATGTCATCCGATTACCAGGTGATGAAGCAGGATACAGCTGGACTGGTGTCCTCTCTGCATCTGAAGTCATCTGGTGGGCCAGTCAATGGATTCTGGAAAGGCGGTACACTGTAGAACTGATGAATGTGGGGCACCTGACTTCTGGATGTCCATACTGGTGGATCAATAAAGGCACTGCACAGGCTGGTGTGGCAGTATTGACTACCACTGCTCGGCCTTCCATCTAGTAGGCACGGGCACATTTGCTGGGAGGTCCTTGCATTGAGGCCAATAGTACCGGGGTCAGGAGCTTGAATTATTACCCTGTCTGGCGCATATAATCTCACACAGTGGAAGGTTTCATGTCCCTCTCGTCCACTATTCACACTATGTCCATAAACAGTGTCCTGCCTCTCTTCCACTGGGTATATTTCTCATGAAACAGTCTGTTCTTGACATGCTTGTTTGCACAAGGATGCACACATTTCATTGCTTCGGCCCAGATCCAGGATTTCCTGCTGTGCTCAATCTCGTCCCAGACTCTCCAAGGAAAGGTAGGAAAGGTCATCCCATAGATCTCATTCACCTTCCTATGAACCAGTCTCCTCTTTACTAGCTTTGGTCAACCTGAGACCGCTGGCCTGGCTTGGGGTGGCCAGTCCTGGTTCTGCCAGCTATGCATCCTTAATGAGATTAGAAATGGATCCCTGACTTCTTCTTCTTGCATAGCCAGGGCAGTGGCATCACCACTCTCTTCCATGCATTCCTCCAAAGCAAGAACTTTAGGCTCTGTACCCGTTCCTTTTCACAAGACTACTAGGTTCCCCTCATCTTCTTCCTCACTGAGGATCTGAGCCCAGGAGTGAGCAGTCGTCCCCTCCTGAGACTATCCACTCATCACTAGGTGCGGAGGTCAACACCTCCCATTCAAAGGCCTCCCGCATCTCATCTTCTCCTGTGAGACTTGGGCTAGGCCCCCTCCAGGGGTCTACTGATGCTTTATCTGAACTTTCCTTTGAGATCTAGCATCCAAACATCAACATCTGGTTCTGTCTCTAAATCTGCACCCTCTAGCTTTGTGCCACACTCCCTCAGGGCCTTCTTCCAACAAGCTCCGCCTGGTGCTGTGTGCTGCCAACTACAGATTCCTGAACCTTTGTCCATGTGGGAGCCAAACGAATCTGGGGCACTTTATACAAGCCATATTTCTCAGGCACCCAGAACAGTGAGGTATCATGAGGACGTCCTTCCAGCTAAGCAAATTTGACACAATGCACTGGATATCCAGGAATCGCCACATGAGGAGGCAGTTGTCCTCCATAATGACACCTTTCAATTTCCTTAATCTATTTACTACTGCTGTTACTGCAGCCGGGCGTGATCCGGTAGCGAGCTGGTCCTGAGGCCATAACTGCAGGGAAAACAAACTAAAGCTCACTATTACTGAAAGTCCCACTTTACTGAACACATTTTTACTTTTAAAATGGCTCCTCTGCTGCTGTGTTTACTTTACTACCCACCCTGTAATGTGCGGCAGCAACACTCCTGGCATCAACATTCAGAAATTGAGTTCAAGCCACTGTGCATCCGATTTACACATGGGGCCAGATATTCAAACTGCGCCCAAAAGGTGCGCAACAGCAGGAGCAAGAATAAGTCAATTGCGCATATGCTAACACACGCGATATTCAAACATGGAGCAAGACAAATTGTGCAAGCAGCCTATGTCTGAATATTGCATCAACCTGCGCATAAGCGCAACCAGGAAGGGAAGCTGAGCAGTGATGATGTGCCATAGCGCAACCAGGAAGGGAAGCTGAGCAGAGCTGATGCGCCACCAGCGCAATCAAAGGCAGCCCAGCTGAGCAGTCCAGAGGCACCATAGTGCAAGCAAAGAGGCCCCAGAAGCATAGCAATGGAACTGCACAAGCAGGAGGTAGGCAGGGACCCACCACCCATGCCACAGATGGCCACAGGGACACACTGCTGAACCAACAATGTACCCCACACCCCAAGCACAGCATAACTGGGGAGGGATGGAACAGCCACTGGACCATGGGGACAAGCAAACAAAGCACATCCCGGCTGTGTTACTGCAGCACACCACTGTCAACCTGAGACTGGCACACAAAGGGGACGGAGCACCCAGTGTCCAGCGGCCTCTCCTGTGCACAGCACTCCCAGCACTGTGACCCAAGACACTCACCCATGCGCAGTGACCAGCACTGCAGGAATCCCCAGGCCCCTCCCGCACACTGCAACCTCGTGAACCACAGAACCATACAAGCCACACCCACCATGAGCACCCAGCAGTGGGTGGCAGCACACGGCAATACTGACTGGAAGCCTCACCACACCAGAGACACTGCCCCACACACATGCACACACATACCCATGACCATACCACACCAGATGCCATGCACACACTGCAACTGAGCACCTATAGCCAGCTGCAAACCGAGACCACCACAGTATTCCTATCAAAATATAAATGTAATAATAAGATGCATAACAAGAACAACAAACAACAACATATTTACAAAGCAGGGGTGGGGGGCATGGGTATGAGGTAGGGGTGGGTAAGGGGCAGGGTGAACAACTGGGAGAGGGAAGGTGGGGTTCGCTCAGTTCAGCTACCGCCTGGCAGCCTGCCCTCCTCCTGCCTGGTGCTGTGCCTGTGGCCTCCTCCGCCGCATCCCATGCTGCTGCAAGTCCAGGAGAATGGTGTGTGTGTGTCGATGGCCACCTGAGTGAGCTTCTCCGCAGGCCCCGCCCATCAGGCGCAGGATCCGGATACCTAGGACAAGGGATCAGAGTCAATGGCTGTGACTGTCCACATCCCTGAATCCCACCCATCATGCATGGCAGACAGCCAAGTGCCCCGCTCCTGTGATGGACTGCACCCACCCACAGTGACCGTGCACAAGACAAGCCCAACCAGCCAGCAATGGCCATGTGTACCACTGCACACACACTGCCCATGTCCAGCACAGCACAACAAGGCTGCCCAGTGGCGTGGCTACTGGTGGGATGCTAGTGCACAGCCATGTGCCTGGATGCATGGACCACCAGTGATGCACACACACACACATAGTGCCACTGGACAGTGATGACTGTCACATGTTGCATGCATGGTAGTGTTGCCCTGAAGGTGTCCGTGACCCCAGCATGCAATAGCATCCATGATGTAATGACACTCACCTCATCAAGCCGCTGCAGCAGGTGCTGCTGCAGCTGCGACTGCTGCTGTTGCTGCTGCTGTGGCTGTGGCTGTTGCACACCTCCTCGCCAGCCACCCTGGCACTGCCATCCCAGGCCTCAGCCTGTGCCCGCCTCCGCTCCTCCACGCCTGTGGGAGACTAAGGAAGAGAAACACATCAGTGAGATCCCAAAGCAAACAGCCCTCTGCCCCATTGAGTGTGCCTGCCCACACAACCAGACCCAAACAGCACACACCTGCAACACCTCACAGCAAATCACAGCCCAACCCACCCCATGCACAGTATTACATTACACAGTCCACCATGCAGACAATACCGGGCATACACAGCACACCCACCTGGCTTGGGCACAATGTTCCTCCGGGCACGCTGAACTGAGGCGCATGAAGCAGAGTGCACGCCCTCCTTCTGGAGTCGCCGTGGCAGTGCCTGCACTGCTCCGGGTCCTCCTCTGCCCAGTGGCCTGCTCCAGGGCAGTGGCGACCTGCTGCCACACATGGGTGCGTGGCATCTGCAGGGCACTCCCTCAAACAGTGAGCCATAGTGAGGCTCCACCACAGCCACCAGATTAGCTATTTCCAAAGCCCCCATTGTGGCGCTCTCACCGTGCATTTTCAAAAGTACAGTGGCATATGGCACCCGCAGCGGCAACCTCCTCGTGGAAATGTTGTGCAATACAACCCATCACTGCTCTATCGTGGTTGTTCGGACAGTGCCGTCGGTCCACACTTCACGCTGTCACCGAACAGCGTGATAGAGCCGCAACATGCCAGACGAGTAGCGCCAGGGGAAAAGGTCGGGACAAGGTCATGGGTCAGGTGGCGCAAGGCCACGCACAGCACCACGGAACGTCCACATGTCCTGGGCGATTGGACACCTGCGTGCCAGTGCCACAGTGGACTATTGGCAGTACTGTCACAGCGCCATATGGTGACCAGCGCTGTAGCGCCATTGGCACAATGGTGGCTGTGGCCTGAATTGCTGATCGTGCAGCACGTCATCAGCACGGCAGATGCCCGCGTAGCTACCTGGGCATGCGCAATGCAGTGTACCACACAGTCACAGAAATGCACCATTGGCTCAGCTGCTCAACCGTATTGCGTGAAAGCGCAATGGCACGACATTCAGCCGACACATGCAAATCATCTGATCAGCCATTCAAAGGCGCAGTGGCGTGATTTGCATCTCATTACAGTTGCTTCACCCTAATTTGCATGCATTGCACTATAAATGTGCGATATTGGGCTGCGCTGGCCAGATTCGGGTTACTGCAGGTGAGAGGTGAGTTGCATGCTGTGTGATGTTCTGGCTAATGGTCATGGGATAACACTGTAGACTGCACAGACAGGTGTCCACTTCCACCCATGCAGACCGACAGGACCGAGCAGAGCCAAGGTGAGGGGTGAGGATGGTGGGTGGAGGAGGGAGGCCTAACTCACTACACGGGAGACAGAGGCCCTCTCAGGCCTACCTGGAGGAGGAGCCACTTCTGAGTGGATGGCGGGCACCCCTCAGGCCCCTGCGGCTGCATGGGAGGAGGGGTAGCTCTGGGCAGTGAACCTGCACGAAGCCACCAGCGCTCCATGCAGAAATGCAAAAAGAAGATGGGGACAGACCGCAGGAGGGTGAAGGAGAAGGTGTCAGCCCTCAGCGGCACGTGCTGGCACAGGGGGGGCCAGCCAGAGGTGGCGGAGCTGACCCTGGCTGAGGACCGACTGGCTGCATCAATGCAGTGGAGTGCTATTGAGGGCGTACCAGGAGATGGATTTCAGACAGGTGGGCCCATCACTGTAACGGCATGACATGGTGGTGGTGTTGGGGGAGGTTGTTCACATGCACTCACATGTCCTCAGCTTTCGTTACAGATCCTGTCTCGCCTTCAGGGATGGTGGTGGTGGGTCCAGGCAGTGAGGAAGACCTGCCGGAGTTGGAGGAGGTCCATCCACCTCTGTCACCAGCCAGCATGCACTGCACCAGCATGCACGCCTGGCTGCCACCTCTGTTGTCGGTGAGTCAGGGTGGGGGTGCACAGCCTGTGTCTCAGCATTCTGGCATGCAAGCATGCCAGCATGCTGTGACTGTGGCTGTAGCATGTACCTGCACCATTGATGATGCAAGGACTGCAATGGGCAGTGACATATGTGTGTCCCATGACGGACACACAGCAGGCCAGCACATGCCCTGGGCCTAGCTGGCTCCAACGTGTGTGCCAGCATGTCGCACAGTCCCAGGCTGTGCCTGTAAGCACCGGGTGGGGCAGCACCAGTGGCTGTGAGAAGTCTGGCACTGCTGCAGCCACAGCAGTGGAACGAGGTGGTCCCTGGGGCACAGCGGTTGGAGGCGAGCAGCAGCAGTCACCCACCAGGTCTGGGGTACAGTGTCCAGCGGTGGCACATGCCCACCGCCCCTTGATATGCCCATTCCTGGTCCCAGATGACAGCGCCCACCCTCACAGGGGTGTTGAGCATCAGGACCTTCCATACCCTGGGGACAGGATGCTGATGTGGCACAGTACCTATTCGAAGAGCACACCCGCCTGCTGCGGAATCAGTACAGCAGCAAAGGCGGGGTTGCAACGTCCGTGAGGCACTGTGCGTGGCTGTGGAGCGACAGCAGGGACTGTGCTCTGATCCTTGCAGAGATGGTCCATATGCGGATGGATGTGACTGCCGCCATTGTCAGGCAGACCCAGGCATTGGTCGCTGTCGTGGCTGCATTGGGCACAGACGGAGGTGCCCCCTGTCCCGAGCACCCCACACATACGCTTTCCACTCCCCATTCCTGGTGTCATGCGACACCCAGCCTGTCGACGCTGGGTTCTGCTGGGCATCCCGAGCACCCCTGGTGCAGGTATGTTTGGCATGCTACAGAACCCTGTGCAGACAAGGTCGCGATCGCGCAGTGGGACCCCTGAGGTCCATCGGTGCCACCCCATGTGGCCCTGCTCAGCCTGCCAGTGCTTTGGTTCATGGCAGGCCACCCACGATCCGTGGTGGCCGTGGAACAGTGCAACATGACTGACCTGTCTCCCAGTGCGGGCCCTGTCTGGTGCTGCCCCGTGTGCAATGTGCGCATGGTGGGCAGTGCACTGGTGGGTGCCCTGCCCATCACGCCGACACACGGACCACCTGCACACCATCCCGACTGCTGTCCACAGGTGCATGTGCATGATGATGCCTGCATGGTACTGTACACCAAGGTGCAAGGGTGCCCAGCATCTGACACACGACTTGACAGTACAAGTGGTGGTGTGGTCTGTGGATCTGTGTGTTTGCTATGTCTGTTCCTGCTCTGCTGTGCACCTGCCCATGTACGCTTTGTGCCTGGTGTGTGTGTGTGTGTGTGTCCATATGACTGTTCACCCCTCCCTGATGGTGTGTTTGTGTGCCTGGTCCTTCCACTCCCTTGCCGCCATGCACCCCTGGTGTGTTACTCTGTGTGCCTGTGGGTTGCGCCTGACAGTGTTGGTTGCACATGGCCTTGACTTACCTGTGTCGTGCATAATGCTCCTCCGTGATGGTGTCCCAGTGCAGCTGGGCCTGCCGGATCAGTCGGGGTCCCGCCATCCAAGGGGCTGCTCATCACCATCATCACTGGCGCGCTGGCGTCCCATCGCTGTCCCCTCTCGACCTGAATGGCTATCCCACAGTCTTTGGCCTGTTGTGCAGGATACAACAGGCCAGGAATATCCCACAGGCCTTTGAGGGGCTGTACTGTAGGGCACCGATGGAGGTGTCTAGCATCGAAGCGGCCTTGAGCATCCCAAACACCCGCCGATGATGTTGCATGTATGCATGCGTCATTATAGCGCTTCTCAAGGAGTGGGGTCATGGGCGCCGGTATGGTGTGAGCAGCCAGGGACGGAGTGGCATCCGCCGTCACCTGTGTGGAGATGGTGGAGATAAGTATCATATTCAGGTCCATATTGCCAATATCCTGTGTGCCACTACCATAGCACCTGTGGCATTCCCACCCTTGCTCCCCCGTTTGCAATTCCTACATGCGTACTCACCCACTAGATGGCCTGTGGGATGTCCCACTCTCAATCGATGGCACAGTGTGGACTGCTACCATATGAAGGCATCATGTGCCCACCAGGGTGTGTGGCACAGATATTGATTATGCGCCCAGTGGCATCACACACCACCTGGCAGTTGACAGTGGAATAGCCCTTACTGTTCTATATGGCCCCATCAGGGCCAGGTGGCGTCGAATGGCCACATGGGTGTAGTCTATGGCCCTAGCATGCCAGGGTATACGTGCTACCCTGTGGAACTCCTGGCATGTTTGCTGCATGCCTGCCGCGTGGTGCTGGGGAAATGGATGTGCTCTGCAGCATGTGGCAGCAGTGCGCTGAGGAATTGGGTGAGGATGCGTGACGTGGCCGACTGTGTGATGCCTGTGGTGTCTCCTGTCAGCCTCTGGAAGGTGCCCGTGGTGAGCAGGCACATGCAGGCTGTCACCTTGGTCTCACTGACAGAGCGTGACTCCGCCGTGAGGGTGCCTGCATCACATCACTGCACAGCTCACAGAGCCGCCTCAGTATTGCCCTGTTCAGGTGTTACCAGCCCACGATCTCTATATCTGTGTACAGCTCATAGCTGATGCGGCATCGGTACTGCCTGTTGGGGGCATACCGCCGACTGGCCCTTGCACGGCCACGTCCCCCTGCAGCATGCATTCTCACCCCTCATTACAGCTTCCATGTGGAAGCTCACACTGTCCATCTCCCTGGCTTGGACCCCACCTGGCTGATGTTGCTCTTGTTACCCCGCTGCCCTGACTGCTACCTCCACTGCACCGGTACCCCAGCTGGCCTCTGCAGCCTATGGCCCACACAACTTCACTTGCCTGCCCTGTTCTGACCGTCGCTGTCTGTCTCTCTCTGTCTGTCTCGCTTGGCATCCCTGTATGCTTCTTGCGCCACTTCCTTGAGCCTTTTTTATTTTGGCTCATTTCGGCTGTGGCGCACCTTCCGGGTGTTCGCTGGTTGCGCATTGCGCAACCTTTGAATATCGTGATTGCGCCTTTATGCAGGGATCCACCTCTCGTGCATGCCTTCATTTGCATTGCGCTGTTGCTCAGCCTGTTTTCAGTGGCACAACTGCCTCCTGCTGAATATCGCAGAATGGAATACCTCGACTTGGCGTGACAAGAACCCTATTGCGCATGGCGCAAACCTCTTTTCAATATCCGCCCCTATTGATAACTTTTTGCTCAAACTGCACAAACTTGCACTGTTCTTTTTCTAACACATTTACATGATTTTCCACTGACTTTTCTACTTGCTGGAAACATTTTTTAACTCATAGTCCCTTAAAGCCTCGGATTTTAAGCACAGGATTGCCTGTAAACTAGCGTGCACATTTGGCTACAACTCACAGTCTTCTCTGGCTTTAAAACTTTAAACTGATGCTGAATCCATAACTATGCACACAGTCAATGGCCTCGTAGACTTGCATTTGCTGGTAGAACTTGACACAGTCGTTATTTATAAAGTGATCTACACTGCTGCACACATATTTGGCTGGCTTTTGGCAGAAAATCACTGTTTGAGCAACTTTTACTGTTGGTACTTACTGTTATCAGTAGTTGTTAGCTGCATGGAAAACGGCCTGCAGCCAATCTTGGAGGCCTCAGAAAGAGAACGGGTGGGCAGTCCTGCCGATCGCCTCCTCGATCACCGCACTGCAATTCAGATGATCAAGATGCGGTTGAGCCCGATTTTGAACAGACAAGTCCATTTTTGCAAGTTTTACAGCGCAATCACCGCGACGCTCCTCCACTAGCCAGTACATGCACCCATTCACACTCCCTCTCGAATGCTGGGCAGTCACTGTTGAGCTGGCTGAGGCTGGACTGATTGCAGCCCTCACCAATCACAAAACGCCATGCAATGAGCCTCTTCTTCCTCGGCGAGTGCTCTTCTCCTCACAGCGATCAAGCCGAGGCAAATTTAAACTGCAGAAACCACTTTTTTTTCAACTGACTCACTTGAGGGAGCCTATTTCGCCATTTACACTGCAAGTCTCTCAGTTCATTCAAAAAGCATTTCCAATATTCAGGGCACAATTTTCCTGTTACTACCCCTAGTCTTCCATACACTTTTCTTTATCACAGTGTTCTTTAAAAGCAGGCAAAATCGCAAACATTTGATGCAGGACAAGGGCACACTCTTTTAGCTTTACTGCCCTTGAAAACAGTTGGCATTTATCAGCAGCATAAGATCCACAGCACACAGCTACACACTCATTTAAATTTTTTCAGCTTTTGGGCTACCCACTGCTGAGATAGCCAAACGCTAGTCCCTTGCCTGACACCTTCCTGCCAGAATAAAATCCAAAGCAGTGCCTCCATTTTTGTAACCCTTGACCTCTGCCTTTTTGCAAAATGACAGGTGGCATGCTGTTGAAGCCGACAGTACCTGGTGGGACTGGGTTCAGGAGGACTAGGTTACTCGGCACAGGGGGCCTAGGTTTGGCTACTGCACAGGGGCACCTAAGTAAATCCGGAACACAGGAAGCAGTAACTGTAGTGTCCAAAACCAGGAATGGATTCTACAGTGTGGCTTTTATTCACATCCAAGCTGAACAAACAAAGCATAGATGGACTTCCACGGGCTACATTCCTGTAATGCAGATTAGAGACAACAGAACACTTCTTTCACATTTCAGCCCTCAGGCTCTGAACCCACCAGGCACACAGCCCGGACTTGCACGTGCAGCTTTGGGTACACAGCCCAACTTATACACTACTTGGTTTTCCTATGGCTCGGCTTCCCGGCCCACTTTATCTGCGGTCCATATGGGAATGAACCAGTTTTCCTATTTTCTGCCTCCCAAACCACCTTAGAGCCTTCGACTCTGAGAGAATTTTCCTTCCAATCTCACATCTGGGTACTTCCTCATCACTGGCCAAGTGCATGAGGCAAAGTAGAATCACAGAGCAAATCCGTGAGGTGGACCGATTACTAAAGATGGGGGTCTCCACCTCCAGCTCCCACAATCCATACCCGGCCATTTCTCTGGAAACTAAACAACTCATTTGAAAGCTTGGCAATGTAGATTACTGCAGACGTACTGCATGTCACACTCCTCTACATGTCTTGACTTTCCCTTGTGCTGGACTCTGAAAATACTTTTACTTTTAGCTGCTTCATTACTCTAGGCCTCCCACTACTTCAGTAGTCCAATCCCCTACTTTAACACAGTTCAGGATGAACATGGCGGCCTCTTGAAAGAGCAGAACTCACCCTTCGGTTGCTGGTGGTGCCCCACAGGTGAATCACAAAATCTTCTTGTACCCCACACACATGGACAAAATAAGGCAGCTTTTTCTCCAGCAGTAGCCAGGGGTTGCCCCTGGAATAGCAGGCCTTCCTGCCCCATCCCCTCAGGGATGGGGGCAGAGACCATATCAGCGGTCTCCACCACTTAAAATAAACAGCTTACTGTGTCTCTTTAGGCAGAAACATTACCACCTTTCCATAAAATGTAGCCTCGTTTCAGGCTGAGTCTCCAAGAGCCCCTGAGCACAGCCGCCTGCTGTGCCTCTCATAACAATCTCCAAACTCCAACTGCCACAGACTGACTGTTCAAACCTCCCAACATTCTCACTCTAAACCCTTCTGCAGATTCCATTGTGGCTCATGCAGCTGTGATAGTTCTATGGTGATGTTATCCTCAGTCTCAGCTGAGACTGAGAACAGAAATGGAGAGTGTGAGGTCCATTTAATTGGAATTTCTGGCTGCCTCCCTGCCTCACCACCTAGGTCTTACTTGGGATTCTAGTAACCCGTAAACAAGGGCGTTACATTACGGACGTGATAGATTATATATATATGCCACGAGAGAATGGTGTGTATGCGTGATGGGAGGTACAGCATAGCCCAATACATATCTCGGACCATGCTATGGTGATAATGAAAATACAAGGCAGAAAGACAGGGGATGCCTCCATGAAATTCCCCACTTAGCAGCCCAGAACATTGAATTTAGAAAACGCTGGAGATAGTTGGGACTCTCTTATGGCAACAAATGATAAGGAGGGAACCTCGAATAGCATATTATGGTAAGCGTAAGCAAGGTGTTTGTGAGGGGAGCAATTACTGAATAATGTATCCTGTATAGAAGAAAAAAGACTATGTGCACAGAGAAAGGAGCTCGAAAGTAAATTAAAGGAATTAGAGAAGAGAGTGGTCTGAGGGGAAAAGGGGAGGCCGTACGGACACTGGGGGTGATTCGGGAGGCTCTAAATGTACATCTCCAAGGTCAGAAGCGGGAGAGCTAATCTGTTTAACAGAAGGTATATTTGAGTGGAGAAATAAACTAGGACCAATGGTGGTCAATCTTATGAAGGGACACAGAAGGATGAATAGAATTATGGGAGTAAGAGATGAAAAGGTATCCTACAGAGTAAAGAAAAGGAGGTAAGGAAAGCCTTTGGGTCATTTTTTCAAAAAATTATACCAGGCAGAGGATGAGGAACAGAGGAAAGGATGTTAGAATTTCTAGAGAAAATAAGAGTCCCAAAGCCAGGCAGATGTAGAGGAAAAAGTTAGGAAAACCAATACGGAGGGGGGGGTGATGAGAGCTATCCAAAAGTTGCAGAAAGGGAAAGCTAGTGGTCCGAATGGGTATCCAGTGGAATATTATAGTTGATGGGGTCCAATCGAGCAGGTATTGTGCAGATGTTCCAACAGAGAGGGGATGGAGGAGGTTAACTTGCTGGATACATGTTGATGTTGCTAGTATATGCCTCATACCAAAGGAGGGAAAAGGATCCATTCCTGTGCGCCTCGTGTCGGGCTAATATCACTGTGTGAATTGTGATTTGAAGATAATGGCTAAAGTTTTGGCCAGTAGATTAGTAGAAATCTTACCGGGATGGTTCACCTGGACCAAACGGGTTTATTAAGCGATCATAGTCGATTACAATATGAGAAGTGTGTTACTTAACCATTTTGAGAGCAGGAAGGGGAAAGGAAGATATAGGATCCTCTCGATGGACGTGGAAAAATGTTTGACAGGGTGGAATTGAACTATTTGTTTGAAATACTGGGGAGGTTTGGTCTGATGAACCATTCCTGGGTGGATAAAGGCGATGTATAGAAAGCCCAGGGTGGATAGTTGTAAATAGGGCAGGTCGGAGAGTTTTAACTTGGAGAGAGGTGACGAGTAGGCTGCCCTGCTTCTACTATTGTTTGCGCTTGCAATAGAGCCTTTGGCAGTGGCAATTAGAGAAAGCAGGGACATACAGGGAGTGGGTGGAGGTAGCTCACAACAGAAACTGGCACTATCACGCAGATGACATGCTGTTGTTTATGAAGAATTCTAGGCGTTTGGTTCTCTCCACTTCTGGCCTCTTGATCGAGAGTTTGGGAAATTTTTGGGGTATAAAATTAATTTGGGAAAATCAGAGTTATGTGGTTTACTGGGTCGGGTGAGGAGATTAAACAATGGGGACTCAAGTGGTGGGGAGAGTGTGATATATTTAGGGGTCCAGGTTAGTCAGATCCTTGGGGTCACTATACAATTTAAATTATACTAAATTGATAAAACTATTAGAAACAGATCTGAAAGATGGATGCATTTGCCCATGTCATGGTTGGGCAGAAGAATATACAAAATGAATATGCTACCTAAGATCTATCTTTGAAATGCCACCTGGGCTTGTCTGCTGAGGATGATGATTGGGAAGGCCTTATGCTTTTATTTGGAAAGAAAGATCCGAGGTGAATCTGGGAGGTTAGCAGATAAGAAAAGGGTTTAACCTTCCAGACTTGAAAATTACTTTTGGCTATACAACAAAGATATGTGGTGGATTGGGTACATAAACCTGAACTGGCCAGATGGGTGGAATTGGAACAGGGAGAGGCACAGGGTAAATTAAGCATACCTCCACAGTAGAGGGTTAAGGGCATATAGGATGGGAAAATAAGTTAATCCCATGATAGTGCAAGTATTGTTGGCCTGGAAAGTGCTAAAGAGGAAAGGGTGGATACAAGGAAAAGAGACACTGTTGATGCCGGCAGCGGAAAATCCTTATTTCTTGCCAGGAATGGAGGATATAGGCTATGGGAATTGGGAGTGAAAGGGATAGGAAGTTTGGGACACCTATTGGTGAAAGGATGGTTCTGCTCATTACAGGAGTTACAAGAGGTGGTAGAAAGGGATAAGAGGATAGGTTCCAGCATTTCCAGACCAGGGCATATATAGGAAGAAAAAGAAAACAAAGGGCTGTAAGTGAAGTGGATCCGGTAAAGGGATGATATATGCAGCTCAAAATCAGGAAAAGGGGTTTATAGGTTGGCTGCTAAGAGAGGGAGGCTATATCCCAGATAGGACAGTAAGAACTAGGAAATTGTGGGAGAGGGACCTTGGGAGGAGATATCGGACCAGAACTGGACATAGCTGCTTCAGATGCACTCTGGAATAATGATATGTAACAGATATAAGGAGGCATACTTTAAATTCATTCATAGAGTGTATCTACCACCAGTAATTGCACATAAGGCGCACCCTGAAGTGTCACCCTTATGTGGAAGGTGTAGCTCAGAAAGGGGGACATGTGCACTGCTTTTGGGAATGTCCGATACTGCAGAAATATTGGAGGAGGTGGTGGATAGTGGGAAGGATTGCTGTGAGAAAGTTGCCAATGGATCCTTTGGGATGTTTATTTGGGGTGGAGAATGGGAAAGAGGAGGAATGGGTATTACTTCCTAGGTGGATTAGTGTGCTATTTGTCCTGGCTCGACATGGGATTCAGAACACATGGGTCTCACAGACTGCACCAACAGTGCAAGGTGGTGGAGGACGTGTTGCAGACACTGGGGCTTGAGAGGCTAACGATGTGTTGGGAGGAAGAGAAGAGGATTTGAAAGACATTGGGCCCTTTCTTGGCCTCCTGACGGAGGAAGAAAGTTGGATGCTATGGGAGGGTACAGGAGGATAAGAAAGGGAAGGTTGAAGTGAAGAGAGGTATGTAGATAGTAGTAAAGATGAAGTGGCGAAGGAGAGGGCTATGAACATGGTGAAGCAAGGTTAAGAGAGAGGATAAAAGTGAATGATAGAAGAGTATGGAAAAGATAGAAAGGAGTAGAAAATTGGATGTATTATGCATGAGTATATTGGTTGCACTTTGCTTTGCTTTGATTTGATTTGATTTCAATTGATTTTATTTTATGTTATATTTAATATAAATATAATTTAGCTTAATTTAATGTAATGCAATTCTGTAGAATTTGAATGAAACATTGTGTGGAATGAAGTGAAGAAACTGATCTCTGCAGAATATATTGGCTACAGTTGGATGAATAAGTTATGCATTTGATTGTATACAGTAGCTTATTGGAAAAGCAAATAAAAATATTACACACAAAAGAAAAATACTTCCTCATATCGCTCCCAAATTCCCCAAGCATCACTCTATGCCCCTTGTTCTCGTGCACCTTCTCTTCTGAAAAAATACTCCTCTCCTGTATCTTATTTACCCCCATGGTACTTATAGGTCTCCATCATGTCTGCCATCTCTCCTCTCTACCAGGGTGTACAAATTGAGGTTCCTCAGTCTCTTCACATAAGGATTATGATGCAACCCCTGCACCATTTTAGTTGCCCTCCTGGACAGCCTCCACCCTGTCTATGTCCTTTCTCAGATGTGGTCTCCAGAACTGGACACAGTACTCCAGATGGGATATCACCAATGTTTGATACACCACCTCTCTCCTACTGGTAATTCCTCCCTATGCATCCCGCTGCCCCGCCTATTGCTTTGCTGCACTGCCTTGCCATCTTGAGGTCATCAGATATGATAATCCCAAGGTCCTGCTCCCATTTTGTGACTATCAAGACGTCTTGCACTATTTTATACAACACCTCTGGGTTTCGTGCCCCAGGTGCATGATTTTCACTTTTTGTATAGAAACCCAGCTGTCCTACCTTCAACTGCTGTTTGAGTTTTCTCAGGTCTCTGCTCATTCTTTCCACCCTTCAGAATTCCTGCCCTTTGCTAATTTTGTTGTCATATACAAAGAGGCAGACTTTTCCTTCCAGCTCTTCTGCAACGTTGCTTAAGAAGACATTGAAGAGGACTGGTCCCAGTACTGAGCCCTGAGGTACCCATGCTGGTCACTCTCTCCTCATTAGAGTGAGTGCAGTTTACCACCCCTCTGTCACCTATTCATTAACCAGTTCATATCCAGTTACCACCTTCTATTCCACCCCAAACTACATATTTTCCTTATATGTCTCCTATGTGGTGAGGTGCTGAAGGCCTTGCTGAAGTTTAAAGACCATGTCAGCTCTTGTCCAGTCCTCTGGAATCATGCCTGTTTCTTGTGAGCAGCTGCATAAGGCTGTCAGTGGGGCAACTAGTACCTCCTGAGTTCCTTTAGAACCCTTCAATGTATTTCATCCCGTCCCATAGCTTTGCTCACCTTCAGAGCTGCAAGTCCCCTTTGGACTCTTACTTGAAAATGAACTTGTATCTACTTCCTTCCATTCCAGGCTTTGCACTAACCTACATGTGAACTTACTTCCTGTCTCTACTTACCTTTGCTCTATTCCCACTATATCCTTGTCCTATATCCGGTAACTAACTCATATGTTGGATACCACATTGTATTACTCATGTTATAAAACTGGTAAGTTTTGATTCCTTGGCTGCATTGTAATCAACAAGAAACTGTTTAATCTTATTTTATTCCAAGTCTTTTCTACCTTGTTCATGTCCAAATCACGTGTGTATGCTTTGCCTAGCTCCTAGAACAAATCGTATTTGTATGCTTATGAGTCTGTTAAACACCCCTATTTTTATTGTATCCCCGGTCACAATCGAAATGAGCCTCGACTCAGTGTGCCTATTTTGGTAACCAAGAGTTTAAAAATATCATTTTAGTAAATTTCTGCTACTCCCTGGTGGTCCATTCCCACCTCTCTCCACTGTGAAGACTGAGGAGAGGTATATGTTCAGGATGTTGACTTTGTCTTGGTTCTCATCTGCCCTCCTCCTCCTAGGCCCTTCTGATCATCACTTTCCCTCCACTTGTGCCTCTTCGCACTTATGTATCTGAAGAAAGCTTTATCTCCTTAGTAACCTCTTTGGCAATTCTTTCCTCTATCTGCACCTTTGCTCCCATTACTGCCTTGCATGCTTCCCTCTGCTTAACTAGGTATACCTTCCTGTCTACCTCCCTGGTATCACATCAATGTAGCAAAGATTTATTAGTGAGTACAAAACAGCAATACAAATTCAAGGCGCCTCATAACAGCGACTGGCACACAATAGCGAATGACACATTAAGGCGAACTGCACATAACAGCAAACACATAGTTAGCTGAACATTCTGATACCCCCACAATCAATGAGTGGTGTGGTGTTGTAATCCTAAAAATAGGGTAAAAACAATACACAACACCTGGCGATTGGGAATATAAGGGCATGTAGTGGTATGCTCTACTTACCTGTTCTGTTTGCTGCTGAGCAATAAACTAGTTGTTTTTGTGCTTCGCTATAACTGATTGTCACTCAATATGTGTCACTATTTTTGCTTCACTATATTGACGTTCGCTGTGTTTGACTTGTTATTTTGACATGGAACCTCCCTCTCACTGTGTTTCCTTATACCTCCTGACTGCCATCCTGTTTTCTTCACCACCTTGCCACTTCCTAGAGAACCATGACAGTTTTTCTTCTGTTTTACTCACTTCCTCACACAGAGGTTGGTTGCTTCTGCTTACTGTGCCTTCACTACTTCATGGTAATCCTCCCAAAGTATTCTGCTGGTTTCACTATGTGCCAAGGATGGTGGGCCTTGAGCTTTGTTAATCCCATTCCAGCTGCTAGGCCTCCATCCCTTTCATGCCCTCCCCTGCCAGCATTGGCTAGAGGTACTGCAGAAAGGTCAGTATTGTTAGGAAGTGGGATGGTAGGTGGTGGGGTGAGGGCATGCTAACAGAGGGATACCACCAGATCTGGATAGGACCAGGGCACACTGGGGTGATATGAGCCCAAGACAGGTCAGATGTGTTTGGTGCCCATGCCCAGGATCCCTCCAGACCATGTGGGAAGGTAGCCAATAGGCCGGCAGCGTCCATTCATCCATTATGGGCAGTGCTCTGCAATGCTAGGTCAGTGAAGAAAAGACCACCATTATGGCAGATTTAATGTCTGGTTCTTCACTTGATCTGTCTTGTATAATGGAGAACTGGCGAGTGACAATGCTGGTCCTGTTTGGAGGTGGCTGTCCTAGCGGATTTTTCATGGTGCACTGCCTATGGAAGGACTGGGAAGAGAATTGACCAGTTGTTTTAGATCCAACTGAATTCCACTGTGAACCCAGTTGGGAGGGATTACTTTGTTGTTTGAATGCATGGCCATGCATGGGGGGCCCAGTGTGGGATGCAGAACCCTTCTCATTTACTGACCTCTGGGACACAAGAGGGTTTTCATGCAGGAAATCGTGGACCTCATCGTTGAGATGGTGTTGGAGTCATCTAGATGATTAATTCTGGTGACTTCAATGCCTGGATTGAGGATGAACTCTTGCAATTTGGTCAGGATTTCCCCAGGACTTCTTGACCCCTCACTGTCCCTCCATCCTCTGCTTCTCTGAGGAGGGCCACTTAGGGGTTCAAGGGCCAGGCTAAAATCCTCCAGGGACAAAGCTTTTGCAGTAGCAACCCCAGTCCTATGGAACTCCCTTCCTAGACCTCTGAGGGAGGGCCCTTCCGTGGAGGCCTTTAGGAAGGGTCTGAAATCCACCTTTTTAGGAGTCATTTGTTTTTAAATTCTTCATGTTCACTGGCTGTTGGTTCTATTGACTGTATATTTATTATTATGTATTTAATTTGTTTTATTTGGTATACTGTAGGTGAGATTGTTTTGTTATTTTATATTTATGTACAGTAACATTTGATACTCTGTACAGTGCTCTGAGACCTCAGGAATGGGTGCTTGAAAAATTAAGGTTTAATAATAACTGGCTTAGCCTTTTTCCATAGGAAATCATGGTTTACTTTGCCATTACAAAGGAGTGTTTCTAATGGCAAACCACGCACTAGTTTCCTCGCTCTGCACACTCTGCTGCAGCTTTTCCTTCCGATTGTATACCCTCCTGTTCCCTGAGTTTCTGTCGCCCAGGTTGTCCCTCCCGGTGTACCCCCTCCAGTGTTTCCCTCATTACCAGAGTCCCCCCAAGTTGATTATAATTATTTAGGGGTAATGTGGGGCATAAATCATTAGGTAGATTGCCTCCTCTGGTGTGGTCATGGTTTTTGCTACTTGGTATAGTGTTAATCGCTGATTTTGTTTTCAGAGACTAGCACTCACTGTTATGTCTCATGCTCTTTAAACATTGCTGTTATCACATGTTGAGGCTATCCATGAGAACTGCATCCCAAACTAGGTGTGCTTTACCAGAATCATGGATATATCTCCTGTCGGCTTGCCACGCACTAGTGCAGAAAATGATTCTTCCATATTTGACTACAGGGATGTAGTCTATATTGCTGTTCTCAAGTCTTCCTTAACCAGACTGGACACACTCTTCCACTCATTCTGTCGTTTCACCCTAGACTGCCCCCTCTGCCCTTACCCACTGCTGTGACCACTACCGGTCTCTGTCCCTTCCCTCCCTAGAGGACAGGCGTCAGACCCACTGTGCCAATTTTATTGTTAGCTCTGATCCAACTCCTGCCCTAAACCTCACCACCTCCTTCTCCACCCCTCCACCTTCCACACACTCCATCAAAAGTGCTGACTCACTCTCCTTGGCCATTAAGCATAAAGCTATCTGCAAGCCAGTCTGCCTTTTCCAATCGATTCCCAAGCTATGGAATTCTCTCCCTATCCCTTAGCCATGCCCCTCCCTCATGCCTTCTATGCCCTCTTAAAATACTATATCCTGCACTGCTTACACCTGTCTGTAACTGTAGCCTGGTGTACTGTAATCTGTTGTGATCTCTGCTCCTGTTCTTATCCCTTGTTGGCTCTCCTCCTATGCATGCTGGCCTCTCTATAGAGTTTGTGTATTGTTGACATTGCCTGTTTTGTCTAATGGACAACCCTGCACTGTTGCTAGTAATCTGTATATAGTTGTATCACTGTTTGACCACTGTGTATCCTACACTGCTGCTAGTACTCTGTAAATGGTTGTACATATGTCCACTATATACCTGGCACTGCTGCAATTAATCTGTAAACAGTTGTACATACTCCCATTACCCCGGATGCATCTGGAAACAATCATATCAGCTCAGTATGCCCTCCTGGTGAAACCTTTAAATAAATAAATACATACATACAGTACATGCATATATATATATATATATATATATATATATATATATACAGTATATATATATATATATATATATATGTCTAACATGGAACCCAGCTCACTTCTATTAACTAGATAAATTGGGTTTCTGGGTACAGTGTTCACTTTCAGAGGGAGCTTTCCTAGGATGTTAAAAGTGACTGTGGTGAGATCTCTTCTGAAAAGTCATGTCTGGATCTGAACTGTTTGGTGAATTATAGACCTAACTTTATCCTTCCTTTTTGGGTAGGGTGATAGAAAAGATGGTCGCGCTGCAGCTTGAGGAAACTCTCATAGCTTTTGATATCTATGAACCCTCCAGTCTGGGTTTAGGTCAAGCTATATTACCAAAACAGCACTGATCAGTGTGCAGGATGATCTTCTCAGGGCCGGAGGTAGAGGAGTGTGGTCAACTCTCATTCTCCTTTGTCTCTCATCAGCATTCAACACCATGGACTATGGATTGTTGCTGGACCAACTCAGGGAGTATTGTGGACTTGTTGGTACTGTCATCCACTGGTTTGAGTCCTTCCCCAGAGACAAGACAAGAGAGGGTGGTGATGGAAAGTTTCTGCTCCCTCCTGAGCCCCTGCTCTGTGGAGTACCCCAAGGATCGATCCTCTCTCACATGTTCGCAGTATATATGCTGCTCCTGGGAGAACTCATTAGACAACACAGTCTGGATTTTCATTGCCATGCTGATGAAACTCAGCTGTATCTGTCTTTGCATATCTGGTGCTGTTGAGATTCAGAAGCAAATGGTTTAATACCTTTAATGGACCAACATAGATGTTACAAAAGAAAACAATGTCTAAGCTTTCATCCAACCAAGTTCTTCCTCAGAGACTTATGACTTGTTGATTCGTAATGATTGCACAGCACTCAAAGCCCTGGGATTGGGTGCTTGAGAAGTATGTAAGCCCCCTACTGGCCAGCGTCAGGAGGGTGGTACGCTGCTGGGAGGGCAAGGAGCAGTAGCAACTGTCGTGAGGGTTTTGATGGGTTTAAGGCCCTGTTTTCTGTCTTTGGACACCTGCTGTGGTTTTAGAGGAGGAGGAGACAGGTGCCCCCAAGTCATTGATTTTCCACAGGAGCAGAGTGTGGGGATCCCAGAGCTCTACGTTTATTAAAAGAATCTTTCAAGGACATGAACCCTTTGAGGGTCCCTGTGAGACATTTACTTTTATGGAGTAGTCTGCCTGTTCTATACAGTCATCAAGTCCTATTTTTATCATCTGAGGAACATCGCCAGGGTCAAGCACCTAGTTTCATCAAGTGACCTTCCTATGTTGATCCACGCCTTTGTGACCTCGCTCCTTGATCACTGCAACCCTCTACCTAGGGCTTCTGGGTGTTGATATCTGCTGCTTGCAGCTAGTGCAGAACGCTGGCCTCGGTTGTTGATGGGGATCCCTCAGGCATGCCACATCACACTGGTGCGCAAACTGCACTGGCTGCCTATTCAGTGGTGGTTCACCTTCAAGGTCTGGCTTTGATCTACAAAGCCCTACATGGAAAGGGTCCAGACTATCTGAAAGAGCTTCTGTCCCCTACTGCTCCGGGCGACGCTCTGCTCAGCTAACAAGGGGTTGCTAGAGATTCCTAGGGTATCCTTGAAGACATCGGGGCCCGGTGGCTTTTATGTATGTGGCCCCTAGTCCTGTGGAATTCTCTACCCAATCAGATACAAGAGTGCATGACCATGGAAGGCTTTAAGAAGGCTCTAAAGACCCACTTGTGGATCCAAGCTTACCCAAACTGACTTTTACTCTGTATTTATTTGTTTTTACTGTGGATTTTATAGTTTTACCTGTTCTTATTGTTCAGTGTCTTGATAATTGAAAGGCACTCTATAAAGATTATTATTATTATACAGAAACAGGCCAATATCACAACCAAAACTGGGTACATTAGGTATTCAGAGACGGTCTTATGGTGGCAGACTTGTAAAATATGTTGTGATGTCACAAGGTCAATCATTTATGTTATTTTAGGCTAGTACTTGACTCTTTGGGCGGATATTCAAAGGGTTGCGCCATGCGCAATAGGGTTACACATGCGCCAAGTCCGAAAGTGCGCCATTCTGCGATATTCAGCAGGAGGCAGTTGCGCCACCGAAAACAGGCTGAGCAATAGCGCAATGCAAATGAAGGCATCATAACCGAAGAGGTGGAACCATACATAAAGAAGCGCAATCACGATATTCAAAGACTTCGCGCCAATGTAAAGAGTTGGGCTGTAACCGGAGATTCTTAGCCGGAAATGAGCCAAAATAAAAGGCTCAAGGAAGAGGCACAAGAACGCGACAGGGAAGACACATGAGGCAGAGAGACAGAGAAGGCCAGAGTAACATACAGTGCAGGCCAGGGAGTGCACAGGACAGAAGAGGGCAGGGAAGGTGCATGGGGCCACAGAGTGCAGAGGCCAGTAGGTGTACCAGGTGCAGTGGGAGTAGCAGTCAGGACAGCGGGGGTAACAGAGCAACATCAGCCAGGGGTCACAAGCCAGGGAGATGGACAGTGCCAGCTTCCACATGGAAGCTGTAATGAGGGTGAGAATGCATGCTGCAGGGGCGTGGCCGTGGAAGGGCCCGTCGGCGGCACGCCCCAACAGGCAGTACCGTGCCCGCATCAGCTATGAGCTGTACACAGATGTAGAGATCGTGGACTGGTACCGCCTGAACAGGGCAATACTGAGATGGCTCTGTGAGCTGTGCAGTGATGTGAAGCAGGCACCCTCACGACGGAGTCACGCCTGTCGGTGGAGACCAAGGTGACAGCCTGCATGTGCCTGCCTGCCACGGGCACCTTCCAGAGGCTGACAGGGGACACCACAGGCATCACACAGTCGGCCACGCCACGCATCCTCACCGAATTCCCCAGCACACTGCTGCCACATGCTGCGGAGCACATCCAGTTCCCCAGCACCGCGGCAGAGCATACAGCAAACATGCAGGAGTTCCACAGGGTAGCACGTATGCCTGGCATGCTAGGGGCCATGACTGCACCCATGTGGCCATACGCATGCCACCTGGCCCTGATGGGGCTGCATATAGGAACAGGAAGGGCTATTCCAGTGTCAACTGCCAGGTGGTGTGTGATGCCACTGGGCCCATAATCAATGTCTGTGCCACACACCTGGCGGAGCACATGATGCCTTTATATGGTATCAGTCTGCACTGTGCCATCGATTCGAGAGTGGGGACATCCCCACAGGCCATCTAGTGGGTGAAGTACGCATGTAGGAATTGCAAACGTGGGGCAAGGTGGGAATGCCAAGGTGCTATGGTAGTGGCACACAGGGATATTGGCAATATGGACCTGAACATGATACTCATCTCCACCATCTCCACACAGGTGACAGCGGATACCCACTCCATCCCTGGCTGCTCACACCATACCCGCGCCCATGACCCCATCGCAGCAGCTATAATGGCTAGCATGCCGCATACATGCAACATCATCGAGGCGGGTGTTTGGGATGCTTAAGGCACGCTTCCGATGCCTAGACACCTCCGTCCGGGTGCCTACATACACACCCTCAAAGGCCTGTGGGATATTCCTGGCCTGTTGTATCCTGCACAACATGGCCAAAGACTGTGGGATAGCCATTCAGGTCGAGGAGGGACAGCGATGGGGATGGGCCAGCGCCCGGTGATGATGGTGATGAGCAGCCCCTTGGACGGGCGGGACCCCGACTGATCCGCGGCAGGCCCAGCTGCACTGGAACACCATCACGGAGGAGCATTATGCACGACACAGGTAAGTCAAGGGGCCATGTGCAACCAACACTGTCCTGGCGCAACTCACAGGCACACAGAGTAACACACCAGGGGTGCATGACGGCAAGGGGAGTGGAAGGACCAGGCACACAAACACACCATCAGGAGGGGCGAACAGTCATATGGACACACACACACACACACACACACACACACACAGGCACAAAGCGTGCGTGGGCAGGTGCACAGCAGAGCAGGAACAGACATGGCAAACACACAGATCCACAGACCACACCCACCACCTGTACTGTCCAAGTACGTGTGTCAGATGCTGGGCACCCTTGCACCTTGGTTGTACAGTACAATGCAGGCATCATCATGCACACGCACCTGTGGACAGCAGTCGGGATGGTGTGCAGGTGGTCTGTATGTGGTGTGATGCAGGGCACCCACCAGTGCACTGCCCACCATGACGCACAGTGCACACAGGGCAGCACCAGACAGGGCCCGCACTGGGAGACAGGTCAGTCATGTTGCACCATTCCATGGCCACCGCGATGCGTGGACGGCCCCGCCATGACCCAATAAGGTTTGGGGAGCTCAGGTAGTGGGACTCGTCAGTGGTGGCAGCACTGTCACAGGGTGTCCTGGAAGTGGCAGCTCTGGAGGCCTTTACCTGGGTGGCATGCTACCTGAGGGTAAGAGTTTGGTGGTGGGAGGCCCAGGACTGGGATTCACTTTGGGGCCTGCTGTGCCTGTGTCTGGGCAGGCCCTGGGACCTACTGTGCCCTGTCTCGGGTAAGTCTGACAGACAAATTTAAGGGCCTGGGGTTTTCCTGTGAGGTCGCAATAACATTTAAGATAAGGAAAAGTGCCACCAGATGCTACAGCTTCATGCTGGAGGTTGGTAGGGAGACTGCCCTTCAAATGGCTCATGGTTTAGCGGTTATGTAGGATGGGAGGGCCTGTCTTTTGGGAGCAGTCTTGGAGACTTAGGATGCTGCACCACAGCCTAAATAGCTCGTCTTACATGGGAAGGAGTAAATCACTCCCCAGTAGAGAGTAAAGCTAAATCAAGCATTTGGAAAGGGTTTTGTGCAAGAAGCTATAGATCTGAAAGAGCCATGCTGTCTAAATTCTTTAGATGTACAAGAACTATTGCTGCTGCACACTGTATGAGATATGATCTATCACATCCGGATCACATCTGGAATCGAGCCTCTGCTCAGTGTGCCTTTTCCAACTACCAAATGTTTAAAAAATAAAATAAACATTAGATCAAGTAATGAAACAGGAATGAAAAATGCTGAACTTGACTCTACCATCTTGTTGTTTCTGTGTCTCTCAACTCCATGGAGCTGCTCCAAGTTTAAATCATGATTAAGTTTCTGGGCTTAATCATTTTGGCCCAGAATAAAGTGTCACGCTTTTGAACATCGTTGGTGTTTGTGATTTTGTATTTGATTTTGGAAACATGAAGCAATGCCTTCTAATGAATACTATTTTAAACGGCTTCAGCTGCAGTGATGGGTTCCTGTGTTGAGTTTCAAGGCCCCCTTTTTTTTACCTTCAAGAGTTGTAGCAACTGAGGTGTCCAGAATTGGTGGTTCTTCTTGAAGTTCATCCACTGCCTTGGGGCCTTTGACAGTGCTGGCTGGAGGGTGAGGTAAACTGCTTCTGTGGCTTAAGACGTCATAAGGTAGGCCATCTCATTCCTTGTGTTGCTATGCTGCTGCAGGAAAGACTTCTGGTGAGAGTTTTTGGCTCTGTTCATTGTGCTCCTCCCACAACATCTGTGATACCCCCAGACATAGCAGGGAGGCTACAAATAACATTGTCTCTACTACTACTACCCTTTTAGGCAGTTTCTGACACAGTCAACCTTTTCTTTAAAATTTGCACTCCTAAAGTCCATCCTTGTATGGTTCATCTCTGTTTCTGCCTTAATGTTAAAACAGACTGCATGATGATCACTGGCACCCAGGAATTGCCAGAGAAACATAGAATTTGATGGCAGAAAGGACCACTTGGCTCATCCAGTCTGCCCATTTCTCCCTACCTACGCTATTGCGCAGACCGTGCTTGATCTATAGCTCTTTCTCCCTCTCCCTTCCTTTCCACTATTTATTTATTTATTTATTTATTTGAGACTAGGATTATGAAATACCTTTGAGCCAAGGCTCTTTTACAAAGGTCCCATGTCAGTAAGTACAGACAATAAAGGTCAAACAGGTTTCACGATACAAAATAGCAAACAGTTACTTCAGTTGTCATAATCTATTTATAGCGACAGTACAAATAACACTAGAAGGAAGTAGGCAAGAAGGGAAAGGGGCTGAGAAGAAGAGAGGACTGAGCGGAGCAGGGATGAGTATAGCAGCCAATAGGGCTTTGTCAGAACAGACACGGCGTAGAGCAATTGATGAGCACAGGACTAACAAAGTGCTAGTAGGGAGGACAATAGAGACAGCATTCTTCCCTTCTGTCTATCCCATGCATTCTTGAACCTCATCACTGTTCTTTCCCACACCACCTCCACTGGAAGACTGTTCTAGGAATCCACCACTTTTCTGTGAATAAGTACTTCCTCACATCTCTCCTGAATCTGCACCCCTCAACTTCGTAGCATGTCATCTTCTTCTTGAGCAAATTTCTTCTGAAAATACTGCCCTCCTGTAACATATTGACTCATGTGAGGTATTTAAAGGTCTTTATCATATCCTCCTCCTCCTCCCTATTCTTGGGTGTACTTATTGAGGTCTTTAGTCTCTCCTTGTAGGGCTTTTGATGCGACCCTTCACCATTTGTATTGCCCTCCTCTGGACTGCTTTCCTCTATATCCTTCTGGAGATGTGGTTTCAGAACTAGACACAGTACTCTAGGTGGGGTCTTACCAGTGATCTATACAGAGGCATCACCACCACCACCACCCGCTTTCTGCTGGTAATACCACCTCTATACACCCCTGCATCCCACTAGCCCTCCCTACTGCCTTGTCACACTACCTAGCCACCTTTAGGTCATATGATTACTCCCAGGCCTCTTCCCTGCTTGGTGGTCATCAATACCCTCCACCTATTTTGTATTCTGCCCTAGGATTTATGTGCCCTGAGTGCATCATTTTGCACATTTTGCATTGAAATCCAGCTGCCATACCCTTGACCCTCCTCTAGTTTTCTCAGCTTTCTGCTCATCCTTTCCACTTCTCCCCACCCCATGAGTTTCCATCCTGTTGCAGATTTTGTGTCATTTGCAAAGAGGCAGATCTTCTCTTCCAGCTCCTCTGCAATGTTCCTTATAAAGACATTAAAGAGGACCAGTCTCATAGCTGATCCCTGAGGCACCCCACTGGTCATCCTCCCATCCTTGGAGTGAACTCTGTTTACCACCGTCCTCTGTCACCTATATTCTAACCAATTTTTATCCATTTTATCACCTTTTGGACCCACTCCTAAGCTAACCAGCCTGCATACTAGCCTGTGTGGAACAGTGTTGAATGCCTTACTGAAATCTAGGTTAAGCCATGTCTACCTCCCCACCCTGATCCAGTTAGTTGGTCACCCACTCAAAGAAATCTATCAGATTTGTTTGACATGACCCTCCTTGTAAAACCACACTGCCTTGGTTCTTGTAATCCACTGGATTCAAGATGTTCCACAATCCTTTCCTTCAGCAGTGATTCCATTAACTTTCCCACCACCAATGTCAGGCTGACTGGCCTTTAATTGCCAGACTCGTCCCTGCTACCACTTTTGGGTGAGTTGGACTATCTGCCCTCCTCCAGAACCACTCCAGTTTCCAGTGAGCTGTAAAACAGAACTGTCAGACAAGGTCCCTGTTTTCTGTGGTTCTGCAGCACGTGACGATTGCCACAGAAATTAAGGCCAGCTGCAGAATTTTGGGCTGCCTAGAATTTGGGTCTGGCCACAGAAATTACACAGAAACTGACTCAATAAGTTAGACAGAGACTGCCCTCTCCTTTCTGCCCACTACTCTGCCTGTTTGTAGCTTTATAAGAACTAATATTCACCCCTAGTAATCTCAGCCACTCAAATCCTCCCCACCTAACCGCAAGAGACCCCTTGAGTCACCACATTTTTGTAATGGCACCTTTTTTTGGTCAAAGGCAGCTTAATGATCTGCTGCCTTTTCCTATCACAGCTAAAAGATGAGAATGCTTGTTCCTCATCCCAGTAGTGCTTTCTGGGGCCCACACAAACAGTACTGGGCATGAACCCAGCATTTGAGCCCAGCAGTAGTAAGCAATGACACAACAGGGTGTGCACTACACACTTGTAGCACATGGCAAGGGTTTCATAAAGCATAAGGCCACAGGCTTCGCGTTTTCTCAGCTCCTGGCTGTGTGCTAGAAATGTCTAGTGCACACCCCTGGGTGTCTTATTATGCTTATGAAATGAGCAGGTGAATTGTATATGCATGTCAGAATGAAAGATTTCTCTTTTATTTTAAATAAAATAGTTTCTCTGCCTGCTGGACTTTGGAGTGTTTTCAAGTGGTTGTGATGGCTCCTACACACACACACACACACACACACACACACACAGATTATTTCTATTAAACCCACAATCCAAAATTGTTTTTCCATTTTTCTTTCAAATTGGAGCCAGTGACTGGGCGAGCTTGCTGCCAGCACAGAGGAGTGGCGTGCAGTGCGCTGTGAGATCGGTGACTACAAACAAATGGTAAGGAGAACTCTGGATGGCAGTATTTTATCTTTTGTTTCAACTGATTCTGAGTTGGGGAGTTAAAAGCTTATTTTCTGTTTGGCAGCCAGGAGAGCATAGGTGAGGGACAATGGGAGCAAGCGGGCAGGCGGGCAGCGGGAAGTCATAGTGCTGGCCAGCCGTTGAGGTGAATGAGCAAGTGGGCAGGCAGGGGAGAGATCATGGCAGGCATGGATTTGTTTTGTTTTTTTGTGCCGTGTCCAGCTTGCCAGCACTTGATGTTAGCCATGTGCCAGACACTTCCAGCACTTGACTAACAACCAATCAGTGGCCTCAAAATCCTGAGCCCATTTCATAATAGGAAACAGCGTTGAACCAAAGAAGTGTGCCAATATAAAACAGAGTAACTCGATGATGCTCTGGGTGGAGTGAGTTTTGTGGCTAAGATATGCGGGTAACTTTTGTTTGTTTATGACTGGTTAGCGTGATATGTAAGAGGAGACCTCACAATACGCTTGAGGAAGAAGAGGCAGATGATCATTGGACAGTGTTGGACTGGCTATGAATAATGGCAAATTTAAAAGTGCAAAGCCACTGAGTGGCACTGTCAGTGCTATTTAGGAAGGTGGTGGGCTGAGATAGGCGGGGCTGGCTTTATCCGTTTAAAACCATGAGAGGGAAAGTGCTTGCTGGGGCAGAGTGCAATTTGCAGTCCATATGGGGTTAAGCACAAAGATGGCTGTGGATGAGACTGAGACGTTGCCAATCTGATGAATCGACAATGACGTAAGCTTGATAGGCTAAACATACAATGAAGCTTTAACGTGACTCTTCAGGATTTTGTACATTTCACGTATTTTTTCAAAAGCGTCTGCATTTTACATTACTAGCTTTTCCCTGAACTTGTCCTTTATTGTCATGATCTTGAAAACCTTTGTACGCCGCTGCAGACTTTGTGTTTTTCCCGATCTCATTGTCCAAACTGTATTTAGCAAATGCTAGCTTGTCTTCCATTTCAAACACGTAACCCGTATCTCCTCTCTCAATGCAGCCAACCATTCATAAACTTGCAATACATTCACCTTATCCTGTTGAAATCTTTCACATTCCTCTTGACTCTTTCTAGCTGTTCATCTTTCTTTTGACAGTACATTGCATTGCATAGTCAGAATCACTTTTGAGTTTTTCAATCCTAGTTTATAACTATATCCTTTACTCACCCAACTCCTTTGTTTTGGAGCCCACCTCCATGGCCCAGGAGTTAAAATCTTTTCTAAGACTGAATCTCACTTTCCATTACTTGGAGTGTGGTAAACAGGCGGCAACCATCAATCCCTTTTGATCTTGTCTCTTTTCACCGTATGTTTGGTATCCGAATACAGTGTGCGCAAATGCTGTCGGGTTACCGTGTTTTAATGTCCAGCATGAAATACCCCAACCCCCATGAGAGGTTAGAAAATTTGAAATGTCCAATTTAATTCTGCACTGATGGCCATTGTGAGAGTTCCCTCTATCTGTGTAGTGAAAACTGACAGTGTATCGATCCATTGTCTCTTTCCCAACTATGCAGTTTACTAGCTAAGGCTACGGGGAGAACAAACCTAGTCTGGTTCTTGAGCGAGTTGGCAGCTCTTGATCACATCAAGTGCTCTGTCTCTCACTGCTGGTGCGGGAGTCTGATGAGTAAACGGTAATGGTCAAGCAGACAGGTGCCTGTCTACCTAGCGTGATCCCCTGCTCCTGCCCCTTGAGTTAAAATGTATTTATTTAATTTGGCCTTCCTACTGTATTTTACTTTCCTGTTTTAAAGTTATATCTGTACTTGTTTTTATGTGCAGTGCCTTGGTTTTGAAAGGCGCTTATAAAAATAAAGTTTGATTTGATTTTGCTCCCCAGTAAGCACTTACTTTGCTTAAACTGTTTGTTTTCAGACTACTCTTATCCATGCCATGGTCTCCATTTTGTTAGACTTGGTAAAAGTATTTTGCAAGTTCTAAAACCAGATGGAAAGACAGTTCCAAATCAGTAAACAAAGGTTACTCACAAAGGGTTTTATTCCCATAAGCTTAGTAAGTAAGGATAGTGATGCACACAAAGATACATACCAGGAGCCCAAAACTCTCCTACGCCTGATGAGAATAAGTTTTCCTTGGAGAAGTTATAGTAAACAAAATCTTGTATAGTAAACTATGATCAAGTCCCGTTGTCTTAACAATGGGCTCATGTACACATAAAGAGTGCATTCTAAGTTACTCTGATTGGTCAGTTCGATGGGCTGCTCACTGATATCTAGTTTGCCCTTTTGGATATTACAGTGTATAAACTTTGTATACAAATCTTGCTGACATTGGAGTATAGAAAATGGGATAGTCAAGTAATAATGTTGACTATAACAGTGTGTTTTCTGTCTATAGATGGTGCTCCTGGCTTACAAATACATCAGAAACATTATAGAAAAATATCAGATATATACTAATAATTATGATCATGTCTTATTGCAGCAGATGGCTCTGTAGGCCACAACACATGTAGATAGAATCATCATTGGTTGTCTCATTACAGTAGAGAGGCAAGAATTACTTTGACTGAATGGCTTTGTCTAAGGTGATAGTGCTTCACAGCAAAATCTCACCTAGATATAGGCAAAAAGTAGGCAAAAAATATTTATTACATTATAAACTAAGTAATAACCAAACATACAGTGATCTAACTAATACATAGTAAAACCTACCTGAACCTACGAACACACGTAATGTGCTAAGCTGTGACGTCACATTATTACACATGAAGGATTGTGGTATGGCAAGTCTACACTTCTCTGGTCAGAGTTCTTTTGTTACATACAAATTCACCATTTCTTGAAACGGGACACCCTGACACAAGTTACAAGACCTCAGATGGTACTAGAAGACTTTTTTTTTTGCAGGAACAGTGTTGAAGCATAAGTCCAGATATATGCCAAATCAGAAAAGGTGTTGGGCATCTGCAGAGTCTTCATTAGAGAATATTAGGTTGAGGTGGGGACAGGCAGTTGGGACCTGGTCCCTGTGGGTGCATGGATGGGCAGATTGTGGAGAGGATGGCAGGTCACCACCTCACCACCGGGTTTTATGTGAAATGGGTGAATACAAAACAGCGAGCCCATAATCACAATGGCATGTCGGCAAGAACAGAAATGATGACACATTTTTCTTGCCGGGGTCTCTGCCCCTGAACCCCTTATTTAAATAACCAACTCAAGGTCGTAGCACCTCGAGGAGGGGTAAAACATTTGTTGTTGTTTTGTCCCCACTGAAATGCTGTTGCTGACTTTTGGGCTCACAGATTTGTCTTCACCCAGTTCATGGGCCACCCACCACAGTGACGAGAGTTTCTGTGGAAGGTGCTGGTCCAGTTTTCAGAACCCCACTGTGAGAAACACTTTGGAGCCACCACAGAGGATAAGTGTTGGCAGCACTGAGGGTCATTAAGCACCCATTACCATATCTTATGGCAATGCACAGGTGTTCAGGGTTACTGGATAGCAATCTACATGTAAATACAAATTATCTTGGCTAAAGACACCGCTTGTATATTTATGAGGAGGGTGTAAAACATTTGCTGTTGTTTTGTCCCCGCTGAAATGCCTTTGCTGACTTTTGGGCTCACAGTTTTGTCTTCACCCAGTTCACGGGCCACCTACCACAGTGACAAGAGTTTCATGGAAGGTGCTGGTCCAGTTTTTCAGAACCCCACTGTGATGAACACTTTGGAGCCACCACAGAGGATAAGTGTTGGCAGCACCGAGGGTAATTAAGCACCATTACCATATCTTCTGGCAATGCACAGGGGTTCAGGGTTACTGGACAGCAGTCTACATGGAAATACAAATTATCTTGGCTAAAGACACAGCCTGTATATTTATAACTAGGTTCAGACTGAGAAGCTCAAACAAAGTTAATGAAAAGCTTTTATTACTGTTGTTAATAGCTGCTCTTAAATGTATAATGATTCATTAGTTGTTAGATGTGACTCCTACTTTGGGTACCTAAAGGAAAAGAGTGCAAGATATCAGAAGGATGGGAAAAACATAACAGCAGGCATCAACTTTAGGCAAGAGGCCTTTCTTGGCTTATGCAGAACACAAGACAATTGTGATATGGGCATTCTAGATACATGAATGTAATCAGATTTTCAAAAAGGGGGTCTGGTTTAACTTTAAATTTTAACAAGTACTGTACACACCTGGACTATACAAAGCATTCCACTACAGTGTACTTGCCTGGAGAGGTAATGCCCTCATGGACATTGCTCACTTTCGCACTCAACTCCAGTGGACAAAATATGAGGATAATGCCTGATGTATAGATGATAACCATGGTGTAATCACCTTGAGTGGTTAGTAGGGCATCAGTAAACCTCAAGAGTGCAACTTGAGAGGTTTACCATTGCCCTAGCAACCTCGAGAGATGATTACACTGTGGTTATCACCTGTACATCAGGCATTATCATTATAGGGTATGGGACTCAACATGAGAATTTTTGAACAGAGGTCGTTAGTCTTACCTCATTAATGAATCTGCACTATGGCCACATGATTGTGTAGGAAAACTATTTATTAGGATACACGGACCGATAAACAACATGCTGAAATATCACCAGAGTTAAAATCTCTATCAGACATAGTGATTGCTAGACTCAGTAAAAGTAAACTGAGACAACTGGAATGTTATTTGAATACTGTACCGAGACTGCCTCGAGGTTTACATGGTCGCCATTGCAACCTCTTGCCGGTTAACAAACTGGTTACCCATGTATGACCATACATTATATTTTATAGTGCATGGCCACATTTCATTTAAAAATTAAACAGGCTCCTTACTGTTTTAAATTTAGGGCACCGCTGCAACCATTCTGGGTCATGCTTTCACCACCATGGCCATTTCTGGGCTTCGGTCATGTAATGCACATCGCATAAAGCAATCCTGTTGTTAAACTATCGATGTGACATAGCATTGATAGGTTAACAACATTAGAACGGACAGGTGATGGTTAACAACCTTAGAAATGATGGTTTCCTAAGGTTAACAGCATTCTACCATACACTATAAGGTTGTAAACAGCTTATTTTCAGTGGGTAACAAGGGCTACCCATACATTATAGAGAATAATGGATGGGTAAGTAGTTATAATGAGGATTTTATACCCCACTGAGGGTGAGATGCCACATAAACCCCAGAGTGAAGCTCGAGGGGTTTATTAAGGCATCCCACCGAGGGGTGTGTGTAAACCAAGTTTTACACCCTACCCATCCTTTATTTTGTATAATTGCTGGGGCTATTTGTTTGCCACAGCAATTATGGTTCTGGTCAGTAACATCATTGAACAAAATAAAGTGGAGAAAATAAAGCAGCAAAACAGTGTCACCATCAATATTGGCAGCACAAAATGAAGTGTGCTAGAACAATGAGGCATCGCAGGTAGCAAACAACATCCAACGCATGGAGACACTGCACTAGAACCCCAGTGGTCAGGAGCACAAGCCAACATGCCATCTCCCCTACCCTGTGTTTGTTCCTGGGGACATGCTAGCTTGTGCTCCTGGCCCCTTGCATTATACACGGCCATTCACATGGTGGCCATGGTCCACCTGTCCTCCAGTAGTTACCCCAGTGCACTGTCTCAATCACTCAGCATTCTGGGTGGGGGTACCCCACCATGTAGGTGCCTGTGCCATTAGATTACCATAGTAGGTGTCCAGTGGCCTGCCTCCCCAGTGGTGGTTGCACCCTGCTCTGTTCCATGTCCCTGCACCCCTCTGGTGTTCCTTTGCACGGGTGCCTGCTGCTGTGTGTTCTAGTGCAGTGTCTCCATGCGGAGGACGTTGTTTGCTACCTGCGTGTCATGTGGCCTGCATTATTCTGGCAGGCTTCATTTTGTGCTGCCAATATTGATGGTGACACTGTTTTTGCCGCTTTATTTTTGTCCACTTTATTTTGTTCTGTGATGTTACTGACCGGAACTGCAATTATACAAAGTAACTCTATTTCGGTACAGAGTCAAGCCATGACCATTGAGTTTTAATGGTCCACAGTGGCTGGCTCAGAACTGAAGCATCTTTTTTTCTACCTTGGGCCAATTAGGTAGTTGTTGTTTTTGTTTGAGCTCAGTAGAATTGTGTTAAAATAAAAGAAGAACTTACTGCCAATTTCTGTTGGGGAAGTTGAGAACACTGTAGGCGGGGACAGACCACACACAGGAAGCAGGAAGTTTACGGCAGGCGATGCTCTAAAGTAGGGAAACTAGGTACCTGAATGTCATTATAACCAGCTAGTTATAACGCTAGAATTATAACCCGGTTTCCTATGGCAAAAAACGGTAATCAGTTATTATAAAATCATAATAATCAATGATGCCATTTCTGATGTAATAATATGATGCTCACAAGTGCATACCTGTTTCTGTTTAGACAGGTGTCCATTAGTCCTACTGTATTCATAGCTGGTTGGGTATTCTGATGAGTCAAATAAATAATTAAATATAACTTTATTGTCAGCTGTATGAATCACAGTAGCATGTCTATATATGCCTGAATAAAGCTGATTATAAGAAAGGGATGTAAGGCTTTTTTTCACATCAGAGGTCCTTGTGACATCATGGGTCACTTGAGCACCACTCTCATTGTTTATGATGTCAATAGGATCCCTTCCATGACATCATAGATGTGTCATAATCATTCCCATCATTTAACCTATTTGGGGTACATATCCATTTTTCCCCTTCAAGGGTTCTAATTGTCTCTTCCACTTAAAAATAAATGGACTGTTGACTGTTCTGTCACTCGGTACCACCAGTTGAAGGATGAGTCTTGTCATTTCTCCCTCTCACCCTCCAGAGATCCATTTCCTCACCACTCTTAAATGAGCTGACGTGTATGATTTCCTCTGTTTTCCAGTCACCCCAGTACATTTCTCACCCCACAGACTCTCGGCATGTTCCAGTTTTCTCATTCTCTGCGAACTGGGCAGTTATGATTTTTAACCGGGAGACTTAATCAATGTCTGCATGCAAGCAGCTGCACTCCAGTAGTTGGATCCCCTCCTTTCTGAATGGATGTGAAGGATATCCTAGTTACATAAAATGCACAGTCCAGGTGTAGTTCCCTCCTGCATTCTTGTTAGAGATTCCAGTTTCTCCTCCCATTCCAAACTGAATTGATTCTCTTGCAGACTGTGAGAAATGAGGGCAGAAACAAGATAGTAGAGATATTAAATATATATAATTTTTAATAACAATCAAATGATCAGATTTAGAATCCTTATCCACTTTGACCCCAGCAGAGATCACACCCAGTCACTTTTGTTCAAAAGGTAATACATGTCCTAAATTTCTCCCTAAAAAGACACAGACACTGAGATTGATACCTTCCTTCCATCTTTAGTGTGGACAACCACTGCTGCAATAACTTAATGAGAAGGATAGCTACCTACTGCAACATTCGGATTTATGTCATCTGAAGGAAGTGATGGTAGAAAGGGCTCTGCACTTGAAGGTGGGGAAAATATAAAGACCCTTGCTTGTTTTGCTGTTTTACTCCTCTTGTACCCCTCCCTAGATCACACCTGGAAACAGCAGACACAGTGTGCTATCCCAGGCCTCTAACGCCTGTACAGACTACAGGGTTTAAAACAGTTTAAGGAGCTTAAACCTTTTGAGTCCCTGTACCTGGTTAGAGTCTGCACTTAACATGGTAAGTTGTCCTGTTTTATAAATAGTGCTAAAACCCTGATGACATCTATGCTTTAGCGCAGTTTTTAAAATATTACAGTGCTAGTCCATTTTACCTAAAGTGCGGATGGTCATGCACTGTTCACTCCATGTCATTCATTGACTGGTTGAATGATTTCAAAAGTTTCACCAAAAAGATATACTGAGCTGAAATTGTTTGTTTCAGATGTATCCTGGCTGGGGAGGTGGAAGAGGAGTATAAGAACAACAGAACAACAACATATGTGCTAAATCAAGAATCAGAGCAACAAATAATACTCTACGATAAAATGAACAATAAGCAAAAGCGATTTGTAAATGGATGGGGCAGAGAGCCTGCCGTTGGGTTCGAGAGAATACATTTCAAGGTGCAGAGTTTGCTGAAAAGGGAGGAGAAGGAAACAAAGGAGGGGTAAGCAAGTGCAGATTTGGTGAAAGAAAGAAGGAAGGTGCAGATAAAGGGAAGAGAAGGGGAAGAAGGGAGGAAGAGAGAGAAGGAGTGAATAAAATGATGGAGCAAAGAAGGGTGGAAGGGGATGAGGTAACTGAAGAGTGAGGTAGGGACAGGTCTCAGGCAAGGGCAGGATGGAGGTGAAGTCATAGAGGAGAAAGGAGGAGAGTGCTTGGAAGTGGAGGAGCAAATGGTTAGGGGCAGAGTTACAAAGTTTAGGAAAGCAGTGGAAGAAGGCAGCCTGGCCAGTTAGGGAATTTTCTAGAAGGGAGTTCGAAGGAGCAATAGTTAGAGCTATGAAGTGTGCATGAGGAGGGTGGTGGGGGAGAGAAGAGAGGTAGAAGAGGGAGGGAGGCCAGCCAGAATTTTGAGATAAAGGAGGCACAGTGAGAGAGGTGACAAGTTTCAAGGAAGGGAGGGAGGGTAAAGTATTAGGAACAGTGATGAGTTTGGGGTGGTCAGTCCAAAGTGAAGTGGCAGAATGAGGAAAGAGGGGTCCAGTCCACTCCCTTATAGACCCCTCTCAGACCTCCACCCTGTTCTCAAGCTAAATGACCAAAGCAACTCTGACCCCATCAAAAAGCAGAAACCCTAAACAACTTTTCACCACATGTGCCCTTCCTGACCAGTCCTCTCCCCACCTCCAGGTCACTGCTTGCTCCCCAGCACCCTGCCCAAAACACTTTCATCCTTACTCCTACATCACCAGAAGAAGTACTAAATGCCATCTACTCTTTAAACATCGCCAATCCAGCCCAGATGGCATCCATGCCAAGCTTCTACACATTTCACCACCAGCTATAGCAGTTCCTCACATACCTACCAAATTTGTCCTCGAGTCTGGTAAGGTCCCCTAGCATGGAAATCAGCCTACGCCATCCCTCTCCACAAGGGTGGCAACCCCTCAGTCCCCGGAAACCACCGTCCCATCTCCTCTTCCTCTCTCTTGCCAGGCTGCAAGAGTCTTTGCCCAGACCAGACTAATTGACTTTCTCCAGTCCACAAATTCCTCTCCTGATACCAATCTGGGTTCAGGAAGCACCACTCAACAATATCGCTCCTCCTCTGCATCACTGGACATATCCAATCTGTCTCGGATCAAGGCCAACTAACTGCTGCTATTTTTGTCGATTTGCTAAGGCCTTCGACTCTGTCTCCCACGCCCTGCTTCTGACAAAGTCATGCGGGAGCCAGACTCCCCCCACAGTACAATGGTTCAAATCCATCTCAAAATAGGCAACAGTCAGTCAGATTGCAAATTCCATGTCCCCTTCCCATCCTCACTGGTGTTCCCAAGGCCGATCCTAGGCCCAATTTTATTCTCCTTTTCATCAGTGATCTTCCCGCAGTCTGCATAAGGTCCCATATACATATGTATGCAGACAACACTATACTTTTCAGATCTGGCCCCATTCTAAGTGACATCCACTCTATTCTGCAACACGACTACAACAACATGCAGTCTTGGTTTCGTGCAAACAATCTAAAAATAAATACTTCCAAAACTGTTTCCATAACCTTCAGGTCAGCCCAAAACTGGCAAGACACTCAGCCCCCTGTAATCATTGTGACACTTGGACAGCTGGTTCTGATCACTATATGATTTTTTGTAATATAAAAATGTGTTATTGACTGTCTTTCATGAGAGATGCTGAGACAGCATGTGAGATGACACACACACACACACACACACACACACACAGGTTTTAGATACAAGATGTTACCTGGAAGGCCAGGAGATAATTACAGACTAGAACAGGCCTTAATTGGGATCTCCTGTTTATCTAGCTTTTATTGTAGCTTGCCAGCTGATAGGCTAGAATCATAAACTTTATAATGTTTAGAGGAAGAAGAGCAGGTTATGACACATTAGTGCAAAGTCAAAATGTTTCTTTGGTGTCTGTGAAGAACAGGAAGACACTCTACATCAAAGGGTCACATGAGAAAATGAGTTGTGCTGAGGTCACAGAATTTAATACTTTGGTAAGACATCCTGTTTTGCATAGATATATTTATTTTATATCCTGACAGGGAGGAGCTAGGTGACCTCATGCAAAGAGGTTGGCAAAGCCAGTTTTTAAACAGTATTCTTTTTCCATTTAAACACAAATGTTTGGACTCTAAAAAGAAACATCTACAGCACTGTGAGATAAGAATACCTTAGAACAGACAATTCTCAGAGTACTGTTGTAACCCCTAGGTGACTTATCCCAAGGGCTACTACCCCTGCCTGCTTGGCTAGTAGCAGGTTAAGGGGCCTGAGTTCTGAGACAGGTGCCTCCACCTGGAGGTCAGGGTTGGTAGTGGTCAAGCTAACCTGGGCACAGCCCTCCAGGACACTGTAACCCCTCTTTCCTCTCTAGTGGCCTGAACACTGTACAATAATCACTTTCACACCCCTGGTACACCACCCAAGTACCCACACTGTTTGCACTTACCACCAGGGCTAGTTCCTCTGGCTCAACCCTGGGGACCCCTGTAAAACAAGGTTATGCACAGCAAATAGCAACAATACAGTACTTTGATCACAAACTGGAACCACAGTCAGATTACATGCAGAAAAAGTTAGATCTGATTTATTCAGGGACTGGAACAAGGGAGGGCAAAATCAGGTTAATTATCTTAAAGGTTATATCAATCAAGCAGTTATGCATGCTTTGAGTCCCCCACACAGTCCACCTCTGGGTACCCAGGTGGAGAAGAGATGGGCTAGCCAGGACTGCTGTCTGGGGTTGTAGCTGGTTGGGGCCCTGTGATGGAAAAACATAACATGCACAGTACACAATATTTGTAATCCAGAGCCAGAGGGCTCAGTTCATAAAGGAAACAAAACAACAAAACAATCAGATGACACACTCAGACTAAGCTGTTGTTGCAGGGAGCTACCTGGTATTTACTCACGATACCCAAGACTGGACACAGGCTGAACGAAATCGAGACTGCAGGTGGTTGATCTGGAATGCCAGGAGAAGCAGGGCCCACACGAGTTGCAGAGGCATCGCTCCTGTTCAAGCGTAGAGCAGGGGGCTGATCCTCAGGCAGGTCTGTCGTCCATGGATTCTCTGTAGCGGTAGTCTGGCAAGGCCCAGACCGCATGGAGACAAATTCTGATGTAGTCCGCTTTGGGCTGGATACAGCTTCCAGTAAGCAGAACACAGTTCACACAGTGGGGAACTAACTCATGACCCACTATCAGCTATCTAGCCTATCACGGCAAGCTACAATAAAGCTAGATAAACAGGAGATCCCCAATTAAGGCCTGTTCTAGTCTGTAATTATCTCCTGGCCTTCCAGGTAACATCTTGTATCTAAAAGCCACTAGCAGCTCATAACACATTTAAATGTAAAGGAATTCTACTGTACCAGGCAAAGCGCCCTGGTCACAATCGCAAAGTCTCTGCACACACCGGAGCTTAGGGTAGCTGTAACTCCTGACAGGCCGAATGCATTAGCAAAATCTTCGGACTTCTTCAGGTTCAGCCTGGCCCACTTCAATAGCTTACTTTAGTCACACAAACTTGGATTTAGTCCACAATAATTCTCTCTCCCTCTCAGGAGCAGCAGGCAGACATGTAAGCCAAAACTCAGCTTCTACAGTTCTCCCATGCAAATCCACTCAGGATTGCTGGATCAGAATCACTTCAGCTCCTCTCAATTCACTTCCCAGGTCTGAACTAACTGAAAATTGCAAGAGTGTGGATTTCCCTAGATCCAAAATGTTTGGTTGGCTGATTTGGCTGTTAGTCAAAGCAAGAGCTCCCCTTCAGTTGCAAAAGAGCGCAAGACCCCAAACTGCAGTTCTTACAGATTTTGAATTCAGACAGCTCCTGTAGTAGCTACATTTTAGGTACCACCAGAACTGATTGGTCCAATTTGCAGTCCAGGACCAAGATAGTGGAGAAAACAAAACAGTCCTTGCTACAAAGAAAGCAGGTTAGACAAACTACATTATCATTATCACTCTAAATGATTTCAGCAAATAGTTACATCTTTCAACAGAGCTCCCTCTCAGATTACTTAAGCTGCAATCAGGCAGCTCTTAAAAGACAGTACACAGAGGCTATACAGGCTCTGGTAATCACATTTAAACTGTTAAAACACAGGACACCAGCCTGGCAGTGAGCATTTAGGCAAGCTCAAGGAAGACTTTTGTGAACCCCATTTGTAGGGGTTACACTGTGACAGGAGATTTTGTCTGCACTTTTAAACCTGTTTTGTTTAAGTGAAGTGTATGTTTTGTGATACATGGTTCTGTATTTACATTTGACATTTTTATCTATTTTAAGTAAACATCTCAGTTTTGAGACTACTTGGTGTGCCTTTAGAATTTTCTTTGCAAAGTGAAGCATATATGGTTAAAGCTGACACTGGGTATAGCTTACTGGTCTACCAAACTGAAAAGGTAAGAGCTTATTCTTAGGTCTTTCAAAGAGTTTTAAGGGTTCATTTTATACGCCTGATTAGGTGCCTGAAGGCAAAAGATATCTTGCCCCATGAAGAGCAGAATTTTCTGAGCCTGTACATTGGGTACTATAACAAGAGGTTCATAGTTTGAATCCCTCCAGACTTGAGACCAAAGTTTGATTCAAACCCACAAAACAGACTGTTGAGTGGGTTTGTGACAGATTGGTTGGCAGTGTGATCATTTGGTATTACAAGCATTTATTGTTCAGTGTGTCAGCTTGAGACTGTCAGCTCACTTGCAAAGAAAAGAAAAGGCAGTGATTTATTTTAAAAATGAGACAGAACTATATCACTTAGCGTACAGTCAAGTTCCTACCCATTTTTTTTTTTTCTCTAATGTGCAATCAGAGTAGCCATAGTTAGGAAGAAGATGGCTTCCAACTACAGCAGGCAGACTGCAGACTACTTAAAGCAGTTATGTGGGGACAGGGTCCCGTTCAAGGTGAAAGCCACCATGCAGAACCTCATAGATGCCCTAATGGTAGCAGATACCCAGAGCAGCCGAGTCACAGATAGTGACTGAAAAGGACAAACCTCGAGTATGGCAGGGCTAGCGCCAGTGCAGTGTCCAGATCTGATGAGGAGGGCAACGAGGCCACTGTCAGCAAAGGCCACAGCAGCTGGAGAAGGTCACCAGTATCCTGGATCCAGAAGTACTCAGGCTGCAAATTGAGTTGCGCAGAATGGAGCTGGAGTTCCGAGAGAAAAGAAGTGTGAATAGTGAGCTGCAGAGGAGAAGAGGAGCAAGAACACCGAGACATGGACCATGAAGAGTGTGAGCATCAAGGCAAACATGAACTGGAAAAGCTTCGACTTCAACCACCAGCACCAGAGCAGGTAAGTGGCTTGGGTTTAACTGACACTACAAGACTGAGTTACAAATTTAATTCCAAATTGATAGCTGAATTTAAAGAGGGGAGGATATGGATGCCTTTTAAATTCTTTTGAAAAGTTTGTATTCAGGCTAAAATTCCTAGGAGTCCTGGAGCTTCCAGCTATCCCTCTTCGTGACCTGGAAAGCTCGGGATGCATTGGGTCAAATGGACAATGAGGACAGCAATGATTACAGCAAACTTAAAGCTGCACTGTTAAATAAATTTGATTTAACTGCTGAATCATACAGAGCTAAATTCCGTAACCTCAGGAGAAGCCCTGACATGAGCTACCAGGAGCTAGCCTCGAAACAACGCCAGTTTTAAATCATTGGTGGGAAGGAATTGGAGCAAACTCTGTTGATAAAATTGAAAATGTGATTTTGTTAGAACAGTTTTTCTAGGCATGCCCAGCAGAGCTGAAAACCTGGCTGGGGACTGAGATCCCAAAACAGTGCAAGAGGGTTGCTGAACTCTCAGACCATTATGTCAAGAACAGACCTGCTCTGAGAGAAATGGGTGGGGTGGTAGCACAGAAAGGAAAAGCAGGCATTCAGGGCAGCCTAAAACCTCACTGCCTCCACCAAACTGTTAGCCCTAGGTTTCAAAGAAAATAGTTCTCTGAAATAAGAAATGCATGTTGGTTGTGTAAAGAAACTGGGCATATCACCAGACAGTGTCCAAAACAGATGACCAATACAAACAGGGGACTAGGAAGGAAGTGGGTTGTTTGTGTGTCCCTGAAGCATGCCTGTGAACATGAGGGAACACACACACCCAGTCATGGTGAATGGTGTACAGACACAAGGGTTAAGGGACACAGGGCATCCCTGACATTGGTAAAAGGGACCTAGTAGAACCTGGTCAGCTTATACCCAATAAATACATCACTGTACAGGACTTTACTGGTGAGAGCAAAAACATTGCCCCTCGCTAGTCTTTTCCTAGACTGGGGTGAAACGGGGAACTGTGCAACAGGTGGCTGTAGCCAAACCTTAGCAGTGGATGTGATCCTGGGCAACAATCTCAAACAGGGATGGTGTGTGCGGTTACCTGTAGCCAGCAGCAAAGGAAAATTGTAGCCCCTGAATCCCACAGAAGCCATTGTGGAAACCACTGAGAGGCTGGTTCCCCAGCCTGCATCTCCAGATGGGGAGATGAATGAAAAGAGGGTAGAAATTTCTCCAGTAGCAAGTAACCACTCAGCTAGAGAGGGTTACTCCAAAGAGGGGTAACCCATTGTCAGAGGGTTGGGATTGACAGTGATCCTGAGGTCCTTGATGCTAGTGCTAGGGACCCTAGTTTAGTGACTGAAGGGACCTGTCCCATGCCTTGGGAGTGTGTGAGTTTGCAGCTGCTCACAGAAGTGACCCTAGTCTAGAGAAGCTGAGGGCTTGGGCAGACTCGGACTGTGCACAGGGAGATGATGGAGGTATAAGATTTATTGGGAAAATGGACTTATGTATACTCAAGCTGTGCAGACAGAGGGAGGGTGCCAGGCAGGTAGTTTGTCATTCTGCAGGGGTATCATGAGCACTTGCTGAAGATTGCATTGATATTCCCTTGTCTGGTCATCTGGGAATCACGCGACTATGTAGTGATTGGCCCAGAATTTCTATTGGCCTAACTTTACCCAGCAGGTGAAGGAGTATTGCATGTCTTGTCACCGGTGCCAAGAAATAGGGAAGGCAAAGAAAACCCAAGCTTCCCTGATTCCATTGCCCATAGTGGAGGAGCCATTCCAGAGGGTGGGAATGGATATTGTGGGACCTTTAAATACCCCAGCTCCTCAGGAAGAGATTCATCCTGAATGTGGTGGATTATGCCACCCGGTAACCAAAGGCAGTCGCCCTACCCTCACTGAGGACAGACAAAGTGGTAGATGCCTTACTTGGGATTTTCTCCCATGTTGGGTTTCCACAGGAGGTAATCACCAATCGAGGGGTTTCTTTATGTCAGACCTGATGAAATGTTTATGGGAGAAGTGTGGGGTAGTGCAGAGATGCACAACATCAGATCACCCACAAGCCAATGGGCTTGTGGAAAGATCAATGGTACCCCGAAGTCAATGCTCTCTGGTGTTTGCTGAACAGCATGGGAGGGACTGGGAGAAATACCCTCCCCACCTGTTGTTTGCATACAGGGAGGTGCCCCAAGAGTCAACAGGATTTTTCCCTTGAACTCTTATATGGATGCTGTACATGGGCCCCTAGACTTGATCTGGGAGGACTGGGAAGGCAAGCATGCCACCCAGGGAACTCCCATAGTAGATTAAGTCCTTAAGTTTAGGGAAAGGCTAAAGGAGCTTATGGAGACAGCCCAGAGCAACCTGGCAGCTACACAACAGAAAAAATAGTGTGGTATGACCACAGAGCCAGAGCTCACTCGTACATGGTGGGTCAGTAAGTCATGGTCCTTATTCCGGTCAGGAAATACAAGCTGCAGGCTGAGTGGGCAGGACCGTATAAAGTGGTTAGGAAGGTAAATTACATGAACTATATTGTAGAGTCACCTGACCGAAGACAGACAGAAAGGATGTACCATGTTAACATGATGAAGCCATATGCAAATAGGGCTGACATGGTGTTTGCAGTGTGTAGTCCTGAGAAGGGGACGGATGAAGGAGACCTCCTTCTGGACTTGCTGGAAGAAAATAAGTGGGAGTCCTCTGTGGGGCAGTAAAATTGTCTCCCCAGCTGACCCGGACCAGATCCAGAAAGTAAGAGATTTTAGCAGACTTTGCCCCATTGTTGGCGCCAAGCCTGGACTAACCCTCTTAGCGACTCACGATGTGGAGACAGGGACACAGACACCCATATGGTGGACAGCATATCTGGTGTCAGAGCTGTCCCAAAAGGACATTAGGAAGGAAGTGGAGGAGATGCTGGATTTAGGGGTAATCCAGAGATCCCACACCCCTGGGCCTCACCATAGTCCTTGTGCCCAAGCCAGATGGCTCTACTCATTTCTGTATGGACTATCATGGACTGAATGCAGTCAAGTCAGGCGCCCATCTGATGCCCTGGACAGACAAACTCCTGGACAAGTTGGGGGCGACCTACCTTACGATGATTGACCTGACCAAGGGGTATTGGCAGGTAGAGTTAATGGACAGAGCTAGGGAGAGGTCGGCCTTCATCACTCCGATAGGCTTATTTGAATTTAAAGTAATGCATTTCAAAATGAAGAATGCCTAGCCACTTTCCAGGTTGATGAACCAGGTGTTAAATGGTGCTGAGGAGTACGCCGTGGTGTACCTGGATGACATTGCCATCTTTAGTACCAGCTGGGAGGAACACCTATCCCATCTTAGGGAAGTGCTGGGCAGGATACAGAGGGTCAGGCTCACTGTCAAAGCTAGGAAGTGCCAGGTGGCTATGGGAGAAGTGGCATACCTCAGGCATGTGGTAGGCCAGGGACAGCTCCATCCTAACCAAATAAAAAGAGGTAATCCAGGATGGCCCAGACCAGAAATGCAGAAGCAGGTCAGGAGTTTTCTTGGGACAGCAGGGTACTATAGAAAATTTGTACCCAATTATCAGTGCCCTAGCTGCCCTCTATCTGACCTGGTAAAGAAAAGAATGCCAAAGAAAATTACCTGAGACCCAGCCTGTGAGAAAGTCTTTACCAGATTGAAGGAGGCACTGTGCAGTGCTCCTGTTTTGACAAGTCCTGACTATAGCAAACCCTTTATAGTTCTATGCGGACACATCAAGCGGTTATTGGGGCAGTACTGAGTCAGACATCCAGCCAAGGGAAAGATCACTGTAGTGTATCTGAGTAAGAAGTTACTTTCCAGGGAGCAGGCATACTCTACTGTGGAAAAAGAATGTCTTGCCATAGTGTGGGCCTTAAAGAGTTGGAGCCATACTTATATGGGCAGCATTCTGCTGGCAGACTGACCACAACCCCTGGTTTGGCTGACACAGATGGGGAAAAACAATGGTAAATTGCTAAGGTGGAGTCTTCCTTTGCAAGTGTATGATATGACAATTCTGCATAGGGCTGGAGCCAAAATCAGAACTCCAATGGGCTGTCTCATGTGTACTAGGAGTGACGTGATTTGGGAGAGCATCCCATGCAGGGATCGAGCCCCAAATTCAGTCTAGGTGGGGAGGAATTGTGACACTTGGACAGCTGGTTCTGATCACTGTATGATTTTTGTAAAATAAAATGTGTTATTGACTGTCTCTCATGAGAGATGCTGAGACAGCATGTGAGATGACACACACACAGGTTTTAGATACAAGATGTTAGCTGGAAGGCCAGGAGATAATTACAGACTAGAACAGGCCTTAATTGGGGATCTCCTGTTTATCTAGCTTTATTGTAACGCCAGCTGCTAGGCTAGAATCATAAACATTTATAATGTTTAGAGGAAGAAGATCAGGTTATGACACCTTAGTGCAAAGTCATAAATGTCTCTTTGGTGTCTGTGAAGAACAGGAAGACACTCTACATCAAAGGGTCATATGAGAAAATGAGTTGTGCTGAGGTCACAGAATTTAATACTTTGGTAAGACATCCTGTTTTCCATAGATATATTTTTATATCCTAACAGGGAGGCTATATGACCTCATGCAAGAGGTTGGCAAAGCCAGTTTTAAACAATATTCTTTTTCCATTTAAACACAAATGTTTGGACTCTGAAAAAAAACATCTACAGTACTGTGAGATAAGAATACCTTAGAACAGACAATTCTAAGAGTACTGTGGTAGGATATTTTGTCTGCACTTTTAAACCTGTTTTGTTTAACAGATTTGTATGTTTTGTGATATATGGTTCTGTATTTACATTTTACATTTTATCTATTTTAAGTAAACATCTTAATTTTGAGACTGCTTGGTGTGCCTTTGAAATTCTTTTCTTTGCAAAGTGAAGCATATATGGTTAAAGCTGACACTGGGCATAAGCTTACTGGTTAACCAAACTGGAAAAGGAAGAGTTTATTCTTAGGTCTTTCATAGAGATTTAAGGGTTCATTTTGTATGCCTGGTTAGGTGCCCATAGGCAAAATATATCTTGCCCAAAGAGCAGAATTATCTGAGCCTGTACATTGGGTACGCTAACAAGAGGTTCACAGTTTGAATCCTCCAAGACTTGAGACCAAAATTTGATTCAAACCCACAAAACAGACAGGAAGGTTACCCTATTCTGTTAACTGTTCACAAGACTGCGCTCGGGGTTGGCACTGTGGGAGCAGAGGGCCTGACCTGCTGAGTGGGTTTGTGACAATCATCACCCTGGATGGAAACACTCTAAACACTGTCTCTTCCTATAAATACCTAGGAGTATGGCTAGACCCTTGCTAAACTACTCAACCCACATAGATGCAATCACTTTGAAGTGCCTCCCAAAGCTAGTCTTCTTTACAGAAACCATGACTCCCTCCCACTACCAGTTAGATGCACAACGCTAACAAAATGATCACTCCCATCTTTGATTACATGGACATTGTGAGACACCACCCACTCCACCTCGCCATCCAGGCTGGACTCTTATTCCACGCTTTTGCCATTTTGCAGCAAATTCCTTTCAGAACATACACCACTGCATGCTCCTTTTCTCCCTTGGGTTAGTGCCCCTCTCCCATCGCCATTTTGCCACTCCATTTCTTTTATTTCAAAATTTTGTTTCCTGCCCCCCCCACCTGGCTAACTAACCCCTACAGTCTTTCTCTCTACTCGCTGAGCTCTAGGGATTCCCTGCTTCTCCCTCCCAAGCCATCCTCATCAGCTGGCAAATCTGCCTTTCCTACCATGTCCTCTACCTATGGAACCAGCTTCCCAGACCCTCAGAAACTCACCCCGCACAAGTCCATTAAATCTCAACTTTGTCAGCTCTCCTTCTCCACCTGTAACTGCAGCTATTCTGCCTTTAACCAAATGAACACGGTTTAAACTTCAAAACTCTATACTGTATATTATTGTATTTATGTAACTGTAAGTAACTGTATATATGCAACTGAATGTAAATAACTCCTTTGTACAAAATTATGTGATTGAATGTAATATTCTTATGTATCTATTCTATGTATGTATACTGTGGTAACTCCCTCCCCTCACTCCGGGTCACACCTGGAAATGAGCCTTGGTTCAATGTGCTTTTCCTGGTTATCAGATGTTTAAATAAATAAAGTCTGGCAAGTGTGGTTTTGGTGCAGCACTGTAGACACTACTGCCATAATTAAAAATGGTGAGAATAATTTTACAATAATATCTCAGTGAGCAGGATGAGGGATACAGCTTTTGTTCCTATATAGCATGCAGAGTTTGGGATGGAGTTTTTATGGATGTCATCCACATACTCTGAAAAGTCGAGTTGCAGGTCTAGCCAGACCCCAAGGTACTTTAATGAGGGATCATTGTTGATTGTGACCCTATCTAAGGCGTGGAAGGGGGAGGGAGTCTGGATAGCTCTCCTTAGTGCCAAGGTCACAGAGACTGTTTTCTTGGCAATTAAGAGTTGCCTGATTTGTCTGGAACCAGCACTGAATGTTGCTGAAGTCTTGTTGCAGCCTGACCATCAGCTCAGACATGGAGAAACCAGAGGCAAATAGGACTGTGTCATCTGTGTACATATGGATGGATGCAGATCAACAGGCAGAGGGAGTCATTTGGAATATTGAGAAGAGTAATGAGGCAAAGATGGAACCTAGGGGGACACCAGTTTTGATAGAAAGGTGGAGGATATGGAATCACTGATTCTAACTGATTGAGATCTACCCACTAGGAAGGAGCAAAACCAGTTAGTTATGGAGTCAGAGAGCCTCGCTGCCTGGAGCTTGTCAAGGAGAAGAGGGTGCACAACAGTGCTGAAGGCTTTGGCCAAGCTGACAAAGATGGCAGAAGTGAGGAGGCCCTGATCCATGACTATGAGAATGGAGTCAGTTAGTCGTAGGTGGGAGGAGGTGGTGGAGTGGTGTTTATGGAAGCCAGACTGGAAGAGGGTGAAAAGAGGAGGAATCAAGGCAGGGAAGAGTTGAGTCAGAATATGTGTTCCTGAAGTTTAGCTAAGGTAGGGACCGGGAAGATAAGGTGGAACTTGCAAGGGTGGGCGTCCCCTCCTTTGGAAGGAGAATAACAGTGGTGTGCTTCAAGAGTCAGGGACAGAAGCAAGAGAGAAGGAGAGGTTGAGAGGGAGGAGACTGGCAAGGCGATAGCACGGGCAGAGAGGTGTAGGAATTTGGAGTCAAGCCCATCAGGTCTCCTACCTTTAGAGGGTTGAGAGCCAAGAGAGCTTTAGGAGAAATAGCAGGATTGACAGGAGAGAAGGAAGGATGCAATGTAGGGGCAGGAAGGGGGTGGGGGAGGGACAGAAGAAGGGAGGCACAGTAGGCGAAGAAGGAGTTGAACTCATAGGCAATGGAAAGAGGGTCAGAAATGGAGGTGTCACCACCTTGAGGACTGGGGAGGATAACTGGGGTGGGGGAGAGGGTGTGATGACCTTCTAGAACTTGGAAAGGTGGCTAAGGTTGTTCTGGAAGGTGGAGGAAAAGTCCACAGCCGTAAGTCTGGTGGCTCTGCAAGCATTCAAAGGGCTCTGTATCTGCTAAGGTCAGCCGGGGAGCCAGAGGACTTGTGTATCTTCCAGGCTAGATCACATGTATGGAGGCAGGCCAGCAAGTCAGCTGATATCCAGGGAGGTGGGAACCACAGACCCTGATTTTTCTGAAGGGGCATGCAGATTCCAGAATGAGAAGAATTTGACTGAAAGTAGTTGAGGGCAGAGTTGATGTTGCTGGCAGCAGAGATGGGGACCAGTTGGTGGCTAGAAAGCCAATATGTAGTGAGGACAAGTCCAGTAACTGAAAGGACCAAATCTGAATAATTTTAGGGGAACTGTGAGGCAATGAATTTTCGCTATGATAGATCATATTGTGGTCACTAAGGGTGTCAGGGAGGGTGCCAGTATCTGATACAGTAGGGGTGAGAGGTAAGTACCCAGTCCAGTAATGAATGATTAAGGGATCTATGCTTGTGAAGGATGGGGACTGAGATTATTTACGTCAAGTTGAAGAGACTTAATATTTTGACAGAGTTTAAATTGTGAGGGAGAGCCAATTAATACTGAAGTCCCCAAGGATGAGTAGTTCACCAGTGGAGGCATGAGTACAGATAATGGTTAGGAGTTCAGTGGCAGATGAAGGGCCAGCTAAGGGCAGAAATAGACACCAGCCATGAAGACAGGCTAAGAAAGGGATGGAGAGTTTGAGGAGGAGCATTTCCTATGCAGAGAGGAGGTAACAGCACTAGAGGTAACTGGAAAGGAAGTAGAGAGGTAGATGGCAACACCACCCCCTTTTTGCATGATCCTGCAAATGATGATCCAGGGATGGTGATAGTGGAGTCAGGGATCTTGGGAGAAAGCCAAGACTCCAATATTATCAACACATTCAGTAGAAGGGTAACCATGAGAGGCTGAAGTAGATCTATCTTAGGGAGAGCTTCATATATTGATGTGGACCATGCTCAAGCCTTTGTGGAGACAAGTGGGAGGGAGAGTGCAGGGCCAGGATTGGGCTCAATATCACCTGCCTGGAGGAGAAGCACTGAAATGATGAGCTTGATGGAGTCCAAGAAGTGATTGCCTGATGAGTGGGGATGAGTGGGGTGAGGCAGAGGGGCTGGAGGTGGGGACGAGGAGGATCTAAGGGTTTCCAGGTGGAGCCAAGAGGAGGAGGAGGAGGAGGGAGCAATTAGAGAGCCATAGGAATGGGAAGGGCGGGGGTGGGGAGAAGGTATGGGAGGAGAAGGTAGGAGAAGTAGAGATAGGGAGGAGAAGGAGGGGATGAGAAGGAGAGCTGGCAGGAAGGAGGGAGGCCAGGGAAAACAGGAGGAGAAAGGCTAAACAGGATATTAGAAGAAGGAGGCAGAGGGATCAGAGCTTTATATAAAGTAGGAGGGGAGGAAAGGAGGAAGGGATTGAGTAGTTAAGATGAACAGGTTAAGGGCAGGTAGAACAGGAACAGCTCAGTGAAAGAGATAGGTTGACCCTAACTAGTGCAGATGACAGCAAGTAGGGAGGAGGGAAGAAGAAAATGGTAGCCAGGCTGTGGAACAGAACTGGAATTATAATGGGAGGTTTAGAGGGCAAGAAAAACAGGGAAGGAACAGGTAGAAAGGAGCATCACAGTGATAACATACGAGGACCCTATATAGGAAATTAGTGCAGATTCACAAAAGTAAGGTGGAAGAAAGGAGGATGATGGTCACCAGACGGAAGAGAAGGAGAGATCTGCTGGAAGGAGATGGAGCCGCACAGACTGAGAGAGAGAGAGGGGCGACGATGTAGTATGATGCTGGAACACAGAAGCAAGTCAGCAATTAACTTGGTTGGGAGGCAAGTCCACAATTACCTTGTTTGGAGACAGTAGTGCAGATGCTGCAAACTATTTCTAAAAAGCAGTTTACAACACGCTTGCATTAGTGTGGATGCTCAGCATGGTTAATCTTAATCCATTTTTAAAAATGTTTCTGCTTACCGTGTGGTAGTGTGTAAAGGGCCTAAACTGTAAATGAATATGTAACCTCTTCAAGAATGGGTTATCACAGGGCCCTGTAAGTATAGAGGAACTGTCAGGAAAGAGTTACAGAACAGTGCAGCACAGAATGTTCAGTAAAGCTGTAAGCAAATGAGCCAGACAGGAAATAGAAGGAGTCAGAAGTACAAAAGTAGGGAAGTCCAGTTTAAAGGACAAGCAGACATGCTGTTCCCTAAATCGAATGTGCAAAATCAAACAGAACATGGGAATTTAAAGTTAAAACCGTACCTATGTAATGTTGTGCTCTGTACTGTTAAAAGGACAGTTTATTACCATTTCATCATATTTTAAGCAAAGCAGTTCATTTAAAAGCTGCAGTCCTGAATCTTCCTAATATGGCTATGATATCTGTGTGCAGGGATGTCACTGGAGTGACACTGCTCTAGAGCAATCACTGAGTGTGATTGGGACCTTTAAATATGACTATCATAGCACCTCTATATTGTGTTTATCAGCAAACTCCTTTACTGTGCACCGTGATAACCTTTCTGTCTAAAATATTGATGAACCACTGAGGAGAAAGATGAACTACCTACCTACCTACCTCCCTCCCCAACACTGATAGCTTCAGTAACGGAGGAAGACAAGGATCAGAATTGGCCCTCCATATGTCACTGGCTCATGTCAAAACTGGAGCTGAAACCTCTCTGGTCCCTTCTCCAGGTACCTCAGACAAATTTCCTGGTGGTTGGTAATGAACATTATTTTTCATGGGTAACACACATCTGGATCTTTGCCAGCTCGCTCCTGAAAGCATAGACACTTTGTTAGAACTGGGGAATCACTGGGCCAAGCAAAGGATTTGAGGAACTGGCAACTATTTTAAGTATTGTTATAATTGGGGTGATACATTTAAGACAAATCGAATATGAAATTATGTCAGAGGAAATGTTATAGAGCTAGAACTTCTAGATCAAAGCATGCCCTTGGATCACCTGAGTTGGACATGTAGCCATTATTGCTAGTTGAAGCACTGATGGATTGGGTGACATGGATAGAGTTGAGCACAGAATGTAAAAGAATGGCAGGGCATGCTATTATTCTGGCTCTACAGGACAAGATCTGTTAAAATGTCAATCCTTTGAAGATTTGGGAGCATTTGTAACCTCTTTATAATTGCAATAGCATGATGGAGGGAGCAGTTAAGCTGTGATAACTGCATTTCCTGGGTGGCTGAAAGGACACGTCTGTACTGCATAAGCACTTACACAGTACCTAGTGTAATTACTTGCAAAACCTGAAACGTTCTTCTTTTCCTCCACTCCTGACAGTTTATGGGTTGTTTCATTTTGTCTGCCCATAAGCTTTTCAGAAAATACATATTTGTGTAAATGTCTTGCTGTTCAAAGTAATATATAAAGTGAAGAGGATGATAGTGTATGTATTCATATCCCTGTCACATTACTTCCCACCTACATTATAATTGTGCAGATGTAGCTACGTACTTTACAATTTGTAGTGTACAGCATGGACTCTTCAGGACTTGATACAACAGCTTTGCTCCCACATCCTTAATTTTGTTCTCATTTAACCTGAAAAAAATAAAAAAGGCAGATAGGTTGATTATGAAATGGCCAAGAGAAACCAAGACGTAATTGGTCAGATATGATTACATAACTGTGAGTTATATTCCAGCAGAACAGCACAGCTCAAGAATACTTAATGTTCTAAACTTTGTCACTCAGTTTTTAAAATAAAAATCAATGGTGCCATTTTATCATTTCAATAAGGCATTCCAGGATGAATGGAATGTGGGATATGGCACTTCTCAGGTGCCTAATGCACTCGGCATTGCCTCCTTCTTCACTTCTTGAGCCCTGCAATTATTCCACAATAATGCACACCCTAGAGGGCCTTGTTTACTGAATATCTAGAGCTGGATTTTCTATTCCTGCATCCCCACGTGTATGGAGGAATTTGTAAAAGCATCCAAAATGGATACATTCAAATTCACACTAGGAGTTTGTGGGTCAGATTTTCTGGTTCTGATAGGTCTGGCTGAGCAAACCAGTACCAGAGCCAAAATGTGGTAAAAACTAAAAAGTATAATTCATTTAAAAATACAGAGTAATGGTTATGTTATAGAACTGGTCAAGATCTGCTGCACTGAAAAGACCAGCGGGAACCAATGTCTTCATGTCCTCCTCCTCCATCTGTTCCATCCCACCCACCTTGCTCTGCTGGTGTAATTTTTTGTCCTGATCAGTCCAATCGATGGGTCTGAGGATAATGAAGAAAGAAGTGCACAGGTGATTTAACAGCAACCAGCCATTGGGGCAGCAAGCACCAGTGGTGTGTGAATACCTTTTTTAATACTCAGCTAGAATCCATAGCTGGCAACCCATTTAATCTGCTCTGTATGTGTGGATTTTGCCCAAATCAGAAAACATTTAAAAAGATAAAAACCTATGTAGCCCTCCATAGATAGCTTGGGGCAATCCCCACCCTTGTAGACATTCCCTCCTTCCCTTTCCCCATCCTAACTAAAATTTCTAAAAAGATGACTCCTGTGCAAAACTTTACCAGGAGCTGACACGTCCTTTAGATTCACCCCCAACACCCCTCAATTCCCCAAATATCTGAATCTTCTCACCACTGACCCCTAATCCATGATTTCTGTGAGGGGAGCCAACACAGCCAAATTCCTGACTAACTCAGCCACCCACATCTCAAAAGCAAACTTTTGCATTGAACCTCATCAGTCATTTGGGTGTGCTACCAGGAGCGCGAGGTGGAACAGTAAGGCGTTACTGACTACAAAGCAGAGTCTGCCTAGCATCAACAATGCTACTTATTACTCTGCCCCATCTCTTGCATTCTGCACGTTAACTGTGAAAGTTTCTTTTTCTGAGTTGAGAATGAGCTAAATGCCAGCTGGGCTCAATAAACTAATTTGCATATTGTGCAGCACAGAATTAGAAACATAGAAACGTAGACAATGATGGCAGAAAAAACTGAGCCCACCCAGTTTGCCCAAGTTCCCTATAATCTCTGAAACCTACTGTTCCTCCAGGGTATAACCTCCATGTTCTCTCTCTAGTCTCCTCCTTGGTCCTGTTGCCCTAGTAACCACTATTCCTTCATTATGACCCAGCCCTGCTTGAACCCCCTGACTGTTTTCGCACTCCACCACCTCAGCCGACAGACTGTTCCAAGGTTCCACCACCCTTTCCATAAAGTAGTACCTCCTCACATCTCTCCTGAACCTACCTCCTGTTAATTTCCATTCATGTCCACGTGACCGTGAATTGGTATTCAGGCTAAATAGTTACCCTCAGTTCACTTTAATTCCTTTAAGGAACTTAAAATTCTATCATATCTCCCTCTCCCTTCCGATCTCAAGTGAGTACATATTTAACACCTTGAAAGGGTTTGCCTTGCTGGCCCTGAATCATTTTTGTAACTCTGTGCTGCACTGTCTCCAACCTGTCGTTATCGTTTCTGAGGTGAGGACTCCAGAACTGGGAGCTGTACTCTGGGTGAGTCCTCACCAGGGTTCTGCAGAGGGAAATATTACCTCCTTTGTTCTGCTATCAATACCCCTCCCAATACATCCCAGCATCCTGTTAGCCTTGCTATAGGCCTTGTTGCACTGACATGATTAAATGAGTCGCTAAGTAATACTCCCAGATCATGTTCTTCAGCTGTAGTGCCAAGTCTCTGTCCTCCCATGCAGTACTCTGTCTTGGGGTTCTTCTTCCCTAGGCACATTACCTTGCACTTTTAGCATTGAATTTTAACTGCCAGACCTTTGACCACCCTTCTAGTTTTGTAGGTCTCTCTGCATGTCCCTTATTCCCTTGTCACTATCCACCCTCCCATAGTTTTCTGTCATCTGCAAAGCGACACAACCTGCCCTATCTGTTAAATTATCTGTTTTTAGCAGTCTTTTAATTTCAAATAATGCTAACAGTAGGGCTTTATACTGAGTACTATATGGAGCTGCTAATAGGATCGGAGGAGGACTGCTTAAATGTGAGGATGTTATCTTTACAGGTATGTAGCCATGTATGGGACTAATACATATTATATACTGTATAAGCCCCTATACATGTATACATGCCTGTAAAGATAACATCATACATTTAGGCAGTCTCCTCGATCCTGATAGCAGCTCCACAGAGTGCCTACAGCCCTGTTCCTACTACGCATCATCATAAAATTATTTTTAGGTGCAGGGCTGCAGTGCACAGTGGACACTCAGCTTGTATTGGAAAGTTATGAGCCAAGCTTTGCAAGGTAAAATATTTGTTTTCCACTGGATAAAAAATAATTATTTATAGGTAAATTACTCCTAGGGCAGGCAACTACGTGGTATGAGTTGCCTGTTTGGGAGCTTGTCAGCAGCTCATTAAATTACATGCAGTTAAGTAAAGATGCTTCCTAAACAGAGAAGCTGACAAAATGGAACATAAAAGTTTCTGACTGAACACAGTTATAAAGTTATAGTTCAAAGCATTTTGATGGGGATATTTTGCAGCAGGGTGCTAGCTGAGAGTTCAGTCTGATATAGCTCAGAACAGCGGGATCATTCCAGTTTGGTCAGTTGACTCATTTGTGTGGAAAAATTTCAACACACATTCATTTCCTGTGGCTTGGTAACTGATTGTCTGTGGCTGGAGGGCTGGAGGTCATGCTGTAGGCATGAGTGCAGTTCTCCTCTTCTGAGGGTCATTTATGCCATTTCAGAACCAGGTCAAGTCAGCAAAGGTTTGATTCGATCCCACCAGTCAGATGGGGTCCAACCCATCTGGACAGACTCTCCTACCCACCCAGCCCCATTACACACCTTAACTCACACATGCATCCAAATTTCAATCCACATGGAACATAGAACAGACTCAGTACTACCGTATTTAATGAAATGTTCCTTTGTGAAAATTTCCTTGCAGCAGAAGGGCTACCAGTCTTATACTTACTCCAGGTTCTCCACCTGACAGTGTGGACTCTGTAGGGCTTCACATAGCACTTTCACTCCTGCATCGCTCACTTTGTTATGTCCCAGTCTGAGGAGAGAGACAGATGGTGAGAACCTGTTGTGAGTCAGACCCAGCATTAGCGGACAATCCTTGGGATCACCAGTATTCAGTATTATAGATAATCACTAACATGATTTCAGCCAACAAGCATACAGAGCCACTGTACCTCTCATTCTATGCACAGTGGGCTCTCATGTGGGAGATTCAAGAGGGAGTAGGACTGACATACTAGAATTAAAAAAATATATTATTTAAAATTATAAATCTCTGCAGATAAACTTGAGTGATTTATAATAAGATAATAAGGCCTCTGATGGATGTTTCTCATGGTATGAAGAGATTGTCTTGTGAGTGTAACTCCTAGGTGGCACTATCCCAAGGGCTACTACCACTGCCTGCTTGGCTAGTAGCAGGTTAAGGGGCCTGAGTTCTGAAACGGGTGCCTCCACCCGGAGGTCAGGTTGGTAGTGGTCAAGCCAACCTGGGCACAGCTCTCCGGGACACTGTAATCCTCCTCTTTCCCTCTAGTGGCCTGAACACTGTACAATTATCACTTTCACAATACACCTGGTACACCACACAAGTACCCACACTGTTTGCACTTACCACCAGGGCTGGTTCCTCTGGCTTGACCTGGGGACCCCTGTAAAACAAGGTTTTGCACAGCAGATAGCAACAAGACAGTACTTTAGCACAAACTGGAACCACAGTCAGAGTACATGCAGAAAAGTTAGATCTGATTTATTCAGGGGACTTGAACAAGGGAGGGGCAAAATCAGGTTAATTAGCTTAAAAGTTATATCAATCAAGGAGTTATGCATGCACTTTGAGTCTCCCACACAGTCCACCTCTGGGTACCCAGGTGGAGAAGAGATGGGCTAGCCAGGGCTGTTGCCCAGGGTTGAAGCTAGTTGGGGCCCTGTGATGGAAAACACAACATGCACAGTACACCTATATTTGTAATCCGGAGCCAGAGGGCTCAGTTCGTAAGGAAATGAAACAACAAGACAATCAGATGACACACTCAGATTAAACTGTTGTTGCAGGGACCTACCCTGGTATTTACTCGTGATACCCAAGACTGGACACAGGTTGAAGAAAATCGAGACTGCAGGCAGTTGATCTGGAATGCCAGGAGAAGCAGGCCCCACACAAGTCGCAGAGGCGTCATTCCTGTTCAAGCGTGGGGCAGGGGCTGATCCCCAGGCAGGTCTCTTGTCGGTGGCTTCTCTGTGCAGTGGGTAGTCTGGCTGGGCCAGTCTGGCAAGGCCCAGACCGCATGGATACAAATTCGGATGAAGTCCATTTTGGGCTGGATACAGCTTCCAGCAAGCAGAACACAGTTCACACAGTGGGGAACTATCACGACCCACTAGGAGCTCATAGCACATTTACATGTAAGGAATTCTACTGTACCAGGCAAAGTGCTCCCCGGTCACAATCATAAAGTCTCTGCACACGGGAGCTAAGGGTAGCTGGAACTCCTGACAGGCCGATCGCATTCAGCAAAATCTTGGTCTTCTTCAGGTTGAGCCTGACCCACTTCAGTAGCTTACTTTAGTCACATAAACTTGGATTTAGTCCAAAATAATTCTCTTCTGTCCCTCTCAGGAGCAGCAGGCAGACATGCAAGCCAAACACTCAGCCTTTTCACAGTTCTCCCATGTGAATCCACTCAGGATTGCTGCTCAGAATCATTTCAGCTCCTTATTCTTCAGCTTTCAGCTTAGATCTGCCCCTAAACAGCAGGTAGCTTGGGGATTCCCCAAGATCCAAAAGGTTCAGTTGGCTGATTCGCTGTCAGTCAAAGCAAGAGCTCCCTTCAGTTGCAAAAGGCGCAAAAGACCAAACTACAGCTCCTACAGATTTTGACTTCAGACAGCTCCTGTAGTCCGGCTACATTTTAGGTCCCACCAGAACTGTTTGGTCCAGTTTGCAGTCCGGGACCAAGACAGTGGAGACAAACAAACACAGAAACACAGAACATAGACTTTCACGGCAGATAAGGACCGCTTGACCCAGCTAGTCTGCCCATTTCCTACCTAGAGGATTAGCTGCAGATCCTATTTTACCAACAGCCTATTTCTTCCTGCTCCCCCCACAAAGATTGCCTTATGTGTGTCCCATGCAGTCCTGAATTCTCCCACAGTTTTAGACCCCAAACCTCCTCAGGAAGGCTGTTCCATGCATCCACCTCCTCTCTGTGAAAAAACACTTCCTCATATTACCCTGAGTCGTCCCCCTCTATCTTCAAATTGTGTCTCCTTGTTCTTGCACATCTCCTTTCTGAAAGATGCTACCCTCTTGGACTTTGTTGATTCCATGAGGTACTTAAACGTTCTATCATGTCCTCCTCCCTCCTTTCCTCAAGGGTATACATATTAAGCTCCTTTAGTCTCTCCTCTATTGGCTTCTTTTGCAGACCCTGCACCATTTTAGTTCCCTCCTCTGAACTGCTCCCATCCTGTCTATGTCCTTGCGGAGATGGGGTCTCCAGAACTGGATGCAGTACTCCAGATGGGGTCTCACAACTGTCTGTACAGGGATAACAACTTCCTGTTTTCTGCTGGTGATGCCTCTCCTATACATCCCAGTATCACCCCAGCTCTCCCTACCGCCTTCTCACATTGCTTGCCAACCTTAAGGTCATCTGATATGACTACCCTCAGGTCCCTTTCCATTTTTGTTGTTGTTACTACCTCCCCATTGTGTAATCTTCGCCTGGGTTTTTGTTTCCCAGGTGCATTATTTGCACTTCTTGCATTGAATCCAAGCTGCCATACTTCTGACCATTCCTCCAACCTTGCCAAGTCCCTTCTCATCCTTTCCACGCCTCCTTGTGTATCAACCCTGTTGCAGATCATTGTGTCATCTGCAAAGAGGCATACTTTTCTTCCAGTCCCTCTGCAATGTCACTTATAAAGACATTAAAAGGACTGAACCCAGTACTGAACCCTGCGGTCCCCACTAGTAACCCCTCTTTCTTCAGAGTGGACTACATTTACAATTACCTTCTGTGTCCTGTTGTCCAGCCAGTGTTTTACCCAGGCTACCACCCTGGGACCCACTCCAAGGCTGGTTAATTTGACTATTAATCTTTGTGTGGGACTGTGTCAAATGCCTTGCTAAAGTCTAGGTAGGCCATGTCCACAGCCCTCCCTGGTCTACTACTTTGGTGACCCAGTCAAAGAAATCAGTTAGATTAGTCTGACATGACCTTTCGCTGTGAACCCATGCTGCCTTGGGTCCCTGGCCCCACTGGCCTCAGGTACTCAACAATTCTTTCCTTCAGAAATGATTCCATCACTTTCCTACCACAGAGGTCAAACTGACAGGTCTGTAGTTTTCTGCCTCTGTCTTAGTCCCACTTTTGTGAAGGGAATCACATCTGCCTTCATCCAGTCCAGGTACCACACCATCCTCCCATGATTTGTTAAAAAGGGTAGTCAGTGGTGTCACTAGTTATCTGCTTATTTTTTAGAATTCTGGGGTGAATTCCACCTGGCCCCATTGCTTTGTTCACCTTCAGTTTTAGTTCTTTCAGAACCCTTTCTTCTCTGAAAGGACTGGGATCGACCCCCAGAGTGCTTCTGTTAATTGGATTAGGCACCTCCCCCACCTCCTGTTTTGTGAATGCTGAACAGAAGTATTCATTTTGTATCCCTGTTTTTCACTGTCCCTCTCTGCCCATCCACCGTCCATTCTATTCAGCCTCACTATCCCTCCCTTTGCCTTTCTACACTCCCTGATATACCTATAAAGGTTTATCCCCTTCTTAACCAAGTTGGCTGTCTTTTCCTCAGTTTGGGCCTTTGCTATTCTGACTACCCTCCTGCTTCCTTCTGCCTTAATGGGTATAGTTCTCTGTCCTGCTCCTCTGTGTTTCCTTATACTTCCTAAATGCTATCTTTTTCTCCCTAACCTTCACCCACCTCTTTTGGGAACCATAGTGGCTTTTATTTTGTTTTGATTTGTTTATTTGCTTCACACAAAGGCTTGTTGCCTCTGTAATAGCAGTTTTGATATTTCCCATTGTTGCTCCTACTCTCCTTTTCTAGCCTGTTTGCTAGTGTTTTCTAAGGCACTCTCCCATCTTGCCAAAGTCAGCTGTCCTGAAGTCCAGAACCCTCACTTTTGTATGGCTTGACTCTGTAGCTGAGTTTATCATGAACCACACTGTTTGGTGGTCACTTGTTCCCAAATGGCTACCCACTTCTAGATCTGAGATCCTCTCACTGACCCCATTTGAGAGTATGAAGTCTAAGACTGCTCCTCACGAGTAGGTTCCAGAACTAGCTGTCTGAGGCATGCCACCTGAAGGGCATCAATAATGGCCCTGCTTTTGGATGTGGCTGCAGCAAAGGTGCTCCAGTTAACATCTGGCATATTAAGGTCCTCCATCAACAGTATCTCCCTTTTTCTGCCATCCTAAGTATGCCTTCTATCATATCTTGTCCATTCCTCCCCTGACATGGGGTCTGTATGCAACCCTGTGTGGGTTGTGGTGCCATTCCAGCCTCTAAGGTGACCGCAGTGCCTCCTCTCCTCCCTGTTTACTCTTGTTCAGTTGCTTTTATCCCTTCCCTTACATAGAGGCTACTCCCCGCCCTCCCTATCTCTCTCTCCTGTAGGTTGTGTACCCTGGTTAGTTAACATCCCAGTCACGGTTCTCTGTGTACCATATTTCTGTGACTGCTATGATATCCAGGCATCCCTCTTCTATCAAGGCCACCAGTTCAGCAGCTTGTGCCCAGACTATGGGCATTGGTACTCATTACCCTCCATTTCTTGATGGCCTTACCCTTTTGCCCCATCCTATCCTTATTGCATATGTCACTTTCTCCATTTACCCTGCACTTCTCCTACAGACATCTCTATGTTGGTGTCTACCTCGCTTAGTACCCTGATTTTTTTGGGGAGGCTAGGATTTCCCTGCTCCTTTCCAGTGCCTCCCCTTGGCTAGTTTAAATGCTTGCCAATGAAGCATTTAAACCCTATCACCTAGGATCCTGGTTCCCTCCTAGACAGATGCAGACCATCAGCCAGTATAGGCCTGCATCCTCCCAGGGACTCCCAGTCCCCAATGAAGCCAAAACAGTCCTTGCTACAAAAAAGGCAGATTAGACAAACTACATTCTCATTCTCATTCTAAATAATTTTCAGCAAATAGTTTCATCTTTCAACAGAGCTCCCTCTCAGATTACTTATGCTGCAATCAGGCAGCTCTTAAAGAGACAGTACACAGAGGCTATACAGGCTCTGGTAAGCACATTTAAACTGTTTAAGCATGGGACACCAGCCTGGCAGTGAGCATTTAGGCAAGCTCAAGGAAGACTTCTTGGGAACCCCATTTGTGGGGGTTACATGAGGTTTGGGCAGACAGAATTGCCTGGCTTCACTTTGCTGGCCTCTCACCCAAGACTTGCCCTTTGAGTATCTTACACCATAAGAGCCCCCACCAAAGTCCTATCAACTTATAATAGCTGAAGCCTTCTCTAACAGTGAAGTTATTCACATTACAGTCACATTTTAAAAAAGTAATTCTGTTTATCCTTCCAAAACTCCTCAAAAAGTTTTCATTTATTTCTAAATTTGAAAGGATCTATCATATCTCATGCCCTCAAAGGCGGCCATGTTGTATGAAGGGTACATAACACAATATTCAGAATTCTGACAGCTACTGGAAAAATTGTTAGTAGTAAGGCACTGCAGTTGTAATGGGCTGTGTATATCATCTCTCTCAGATGGTTTGAGGCACTTGGCTGTGCCTTGTGCCTCACTACATGCCAGGAATTGAAAATATTCACAATACCTGCTGCCCTCTTGTGTCTTATTGTTTAACTGGACTCACCCAGGTTTGAGATGTGATCTGTGGTTTGGAGACACAATCACCATGTATATCCCACCATAACCTGGATGTCTGTATACAGTGGAGCCTTGTTATCGGAAATCAGTACATGCCATGCAAAACTGTTCTTACAACCAATGGCAGTTCTAGGAATATATCTGGTGCCCAGGAAAGACATTGAATGCTTATAATTGGGCAGAAAAGTGGAATTGCAAGGTGGAATGTGAGGCCAACTGTCACTGCTCGAACACAGTTTGGGCAGCACAGTAGATTTTACCTGGGCAAGTGACCCATCTTCCACGGCCTGGAGCAACCACTGCTTAAATAAGAATATTTTTCTTCAAGACTGCATGGAGAACACTAAAATCCATGTCAGATTAATGGTAAACATAAACTGAGACCAGGTCCAAATTAGTTTTTTTCAGCAATCTGTTTAGAATGGTATCAGAGAACCCTACCTCCCTCACCCACTTATATACCCCTGGGTTATGGTGAGCAATTGTTTTACCTCCCAAGCACAGTGAAATGTCTGTATAAGCTGTTACTTCATTTATTCCTCAACTATTTTGTGACTACTCTGAGCCCCAAATGTGCTAGAATATCCTACCCATCATCTCTTTGCTCATGTAACCAGAAAACCTCCCTCTGGGATTACTAGGGACTGGAGAACCACAAAAGGTTCTGAGGTTTTAAAGGTTATTTTTGATAAGCCATAAATAGTTCTGATACAAAAACAATTAAATAGGCAGAGTGGGCCTAATAAAGCCCGGCCTTCCAGTACCTAACATGCACCGCCACTCGGGGACGCTGACCCCAGTATCTGGATGAGTGTTTTTGGAGGGAGGAGGATGACCCTCCCCTCCCAGCCCTGCCATTGGGGAAATCCATGGCAGATTACCTGGGGTCAAGTAAATTGTAGATTGCCATGGACTGCAGACTACACCAGGGAAGAAGTTTGCCTAAAAGCAAGTAGGTAACCCTCCTGTGCGACAGAAGTTCCATTCCAGCGGAGCTTGGCTGCAAGGAAGGCTCCTACCAGGAGCCAGTCCTGAGGGAGACCACGCCTACTAGCCCTGGCAGACCAGTCAAGGCTCTGCCTTATAAATCCTTTGTCTGCCAGGGATTTTAAACTCCCTCTAGTGCCGATTAACCCCACAAATTGCTGAGGACTTCAGGCTACACCAGGGAAAGTAGGTTGCCTAAAGCAAGCAGGTAATCCTCCCCTGCACCAACAAAGCTCCATTCCACGGAGCTTGGCTGCAAGAAGGCTCCTACCAGGAGCCAGTCCTGAGGAGACCACACCTACTAGCCCCAGCAGACCAATCAGGGCACTGCCTTGTGAATCCTTTGTCTGCCATGGGTTTAAACTCCCTCTGGTGCCAATCGACCCCCACAGATTGCCAAGGACTGCAGGCTACACCAAGGAAGATGGCTGCCTAAAGCAAGCAAGTAACCCTCCCCTACATGGACATTCTGGCTGAGCTTGGCTGCAAAATAGGGCTCCTACTGAGCCTATCCAGAGGAGACTGCACCTACAAGCCCCCAGCGGACCAATCAAGGCTCTGACCTACCTGCCAGGTTGCTTCTTGCTGCTTCATAGAAAGTAGGCCACCGAGCAGCCCCACCCCACACTACGGCCCCCGAAGGACAAATGCAACAAGTACAGCACAGCAGAGTCTGTTCACCAGAGTCAGCCCAACAAGCCAGCTGGCAGCTGCACACTCTGCAACTCAGCAGGGAGGCATGGGAGCAGTGAGACAGCATCTGGACTCAGGAGGCATCCACAGGAAGAAGCAGGAACCAAGAGATTCTACTTGATCACCGTGGCAAGATTCCTGTTTAGCTCCTGTTATAGTTCATACAATGCACAGGAGTGAGGCCAGTCAGGGTCACATCAAAAATTTGAGTATAGGTGAAACACCCTATCTAGGGTAGGATTTAAAGACAGCAAAACAAAAGCAGGCAGAGTACAGAATAGATATGCTGGGAGTGGTGCAGTACAGTGGCTGTGGGGTGGCAGTTTTCAGGAAGACTTTCTGGAGACTGCAGTGCTGCCCATCTCGTGCACCTCTCTGGGCTGAAGGGGAGGTCCAGGCTGAGTTGGCTGGGATTTGGAGGCCTCCTGTCCTACCAGGGACTGCCAAGTCCACCACTTGTGCCTCAAAGAATGCCAAGGAGGAGGAAGAGCAGCTGGACTATGGTGGGCTCAGAAAGGGTGAGGTGGTGGGCCAGAGGTACATCCCCATATGGTATCTCTGCACAATTCCTACACGCTCTAGTGGGACTTTCCCAAAGAAGCACCTGTAGTAGTGATCAGAGGATGTGGGGTCCTCCATAGTGGAGACCCCAAGGAGGGGCTGAGGACCACAGAGGAGGAAGCAACTCTTGGTGGGGACTCCACTGTGAGGGGATAGATTTGGGGACAGGAAGGGAGTGAAGAGGAGGTTAGGTGCCTACACAGCACCACAGATCGGAGGGATGGGAAGCAGATCCTGTGGATCACTAGGACAGCAGAACAGCAGGAGAGCTAGATGTCATTGTCCCGTGGGGACTAATGACTGGGCTAGGAGTCAAGGTTAGGATAGTGCAGGAGGAGTTCATGGAGTTGGGGAGGGTCTTAGGCAGGTAGCACAATCAGTGGCCTTTTCTGAGGTGCTGCCTGTCTATGACAGGAGGAGATTCAACTCATACTCAAAGGACTGGTACAGAGGGAGGGTTCAGCTTCATTGGGATCTGGGGTCCCACCCAAAGGGATAAGGGACTATACAGGGAAATGGCCTGCATCCATCCAGGAAGAGAACCACAGTCCTTAATGATTGGTTTAAATGTTACATTGGCAAGCATTTAAACTAGCCGAAGGGTTGGAAAAGGAAGCAGAGACATAAACTGTCCCACCCTGCAAGCTGAAGTAGTCAGTATGGAGAACCCTAAGGAGGGAGATCCTCAAGGGTTCCTAGTAATGGGAAAAAATGGTAGAAATTAAAAGGGATGGGAAGGATGGCAGAGGGATAAGGAGAGAAGGCAAAAGTGAAAATAGGGGGTTTGAAAAGCAGGTGGTAGCAGAATTTGAAGGCCATCTGTGCAAATGCTCAAAGTCTGGGAAATAAAATCCCATACCTAGTGGCCATTATGGTAGAGACTGGCCTGGACCTTGTCATCATTACTGAGCCATGGTGCAATTAGAACCATGGCTGGGATATAACAATGCTAGCTATACTCTGTTCAGGAATGACAGGGTGGGTAAGAAAGGGAGGAGTGGCTCTTTCGTGAGGATAATATAAAAGCAACAGAAATACAGGGAGGGAGCATAGGTACTGTGGGTCATGCTAGAGAAGGGGAATGGAGCCGCTATTCACACTGACGGTGTCGAAACACACTCTGCATATCAGACCCTCTGGTCCCGCAGTGCCAAACCTCTAAGTGCAATATGTAAACAGGAGACAAACAGGGTAACCCTCCTGTCTGTTTTGGGTCCAAAACACCCACTAGTCTCAGGTGAAAATATGAGACCCTATTTCACTAGCACACCAGTTAATAGGATCAAATATCACACCCTCTTGGGAAATGCAGTGCAATACTTAACCCAGCTGCACCTAAGCTGATTCACAATTCTCCCCTTTAGACTCAATTGAGACCCAGGTATGTTCTTACCTTTGTGCAAAATGGTAACACTATAAGCCCTTAACAGTTATGTCAGCTTTATGAACACTGTTCCAGCATTCACATGCAGAAATGAAAAAGATTCGGCAGGATTAAGGAAACCAAAAAGTTTACTGAGATTAAAAATAATAAATACATACAAAACATTGAACCTATATACATTAATACTTACAGTCAAAGAAAATGGAATTACAAACAAAACATGCATGGTAAATGAATTATCTGACTACCCTAAGGTTCAAGTAATAAATAGGTGGTTGAATTTACCTGAAGTGCTGTGAGAGTTTATTTTCAGGAGTCCCCTTCAAAATCAAAGGCAAAATGCAAGTTTTCTCCCAGCTCGCTGGTAATGTGTTTTAAAAACTCCTCCTCCTGATGACACAGCTCACAGATACTGGCTATGAGGTCACTCAAACCTGTGCACTTGAATTAATTAGTCACATGTCTCAGCCCACTGCTCAAAGCGTTCCAATTAAAAAATATATATCTTCTTCTTAATTAGTGAGGCCTTATGCCAGGGTAGAATTACCCTTTGATGTCTTGAAACTTCCTGAGGAACTATGTTCACCTAGCTGTGAAATCTAACAGGTATCCGTTTAAAAGCTGCCTCTTAATCAGAGGTCAAAAATGCATACTTTGTCCTGGATTTCAAAGTAAATGAATGGTTTACAATGTGTGATAACCTGGCCTTTGAAGGAAGTTCTTAATTAAAGTTCCCACTGGGTCATGGAGAGTGTCATTTCTCTGACCACACTTTTGAAATTCCATCTCCCAATTTGCTGTTCTGCTGTCTGCCATATTTTTCAGCAGAAATTCACAGAACATACTTTTATATCACAGTTATAATACAATATAATAACAGGCAGATGCAATCCATGACAATGTGATCTACAGACCTCCAGCATGGGGAAGATGGATAAGGATCTGGTTGAAGGCTTCAAAAGATAGCAGATAAGGTGGAGGAGCTGTTGGTGGGGACTTCATCCTGCCGGATATAGACTTGAGCATTCCAGCTGCATCATCAGTTAGAAGCAAGGACATCCCAGACTCCCTGCAGGGCCATTCCTCAGGCAACTAGTAAGCTCAGTAGTGAGGGAGCAATATTGTACCTTGCACTCACAACTGAGGACAGTGTTGCAGATGTCACTGTGAGTGGTTACCTGGGGACCAGTGATCACAGTATGGTGTGGTTCAATGTAAGTACTGTGCCAGAATCCAACCACACAGCAAGGGTCCTGGACTTCAGCAGGACCAATTTTTCAAAGATGGGAATGCAACAGGGATGCCTTGATTGGGGGGACTTGGGTGGAGTGGAGGGACAGTGGGCAAAACTAAAGGGGGATAATGATGGTGACAAACCTTTGCATCAGGCAAGTAAGCAAAAGCAAGAAGAAAAGAGTCTGCTATAGTTCTCAAAGAGGTGGCTGGGAAGGTGGCATTCAGGAGGTATAAGGAGACACAGAGGGAGGAGGATGGGAAGTGTGTCAGAAGAAGCAGAGGGGCTGGAAAGCAATCAGGAGTGCAAAGACACAAATGGAGGAGAAAAAGATCAGGCAGTAGAAAAGGTGACACAACATTTTTAGGTATGTAAAATAAAAGAAAAGACCAGGAGAGGTTAGTAAAGCTAAGAAGGGAAGGGGAGTGTGGGAGAGGCACCAGGAAAAAGCAGACATGCTAAACAAATAATTTTGTTCAGTGTTCACAGAAGAAGAGGAAGACGAGGGACCACAAAAGTGACAGGAACATTGTTGGTGTGAAGGTGGACACTAGACCATTTACAGAGGAAAGAGTCCTGAAGGAGCTCGCAAATCTGAAAGTGCACAAGGCAATGGTGCCAGAAGGAATACATCAAGGATACAGAGGGAGCTCAGAGAGTGCTGGCTGTACCTCTGACAGTCCTGTTCAATCACTCACTCACTGGAGAAAGGAGTGGTTCTGGAGGACTGCAAGAGGGCAGATGTAGTCCCACTTCATAAAAGTGGCACCTGGGAGGAGTCTGAAATTACAGGCCAGTCAGCCTAGCTTTGGTGGTGGGGAACTTAATGGAGTCAGTACTGAAGGAAAGGATTGTGGAATACCTGCAATCCAGTGGCTTACAGGATCTGAGGCAGCATGGATTCGCAGCAGGAGGTCATGTCAAACAAATCTGATAGATTTCTTTGACTGGGTGACCAGGAAATGAGATTAGGGTGGAGTGGTGGATGTGCCTACGTACAGTAGATTTCAGTAAGGCCTTAAGCACTGTCCCATATAGGAAACTGGTAAACAAGCTGGGCAGCCTAAGTGTGTCCAAGATAGTAAACTGGGTATGGAACTGGTTGTGGGATGGACAACAGACAGTGGTGGTAAACAGAGTTCACTCCAAGGAAGGGATGGTGGCGAGCAGGGTGCCACAAGGATCATTACTAGGACTGGTCCTCTTTAATGTCTTTATTAGTGACATTGCAGTGGGGCTAAAGAGAAGGTATGCCTTTTGCAGATGACAGTAAGATCTGCAATAGGGTAGACACTCTGAGGATGATGAAAAATGAATAGAACTCTAAGTTATCTTGAGAAGTGGTCAAGAGTGTGGCAATTAAGTTTCAATGCAAAAAGTGCAAACTCATGCACTTGGGGCACAGAAACCCAGGGTGGAGTAAAAATATGGGGGTGGTACTGACCAGCAAACAGAAAAGGGACCTGGGGCAATCATATCTGATGACCTAAAGATGGTCAGACAGTGTAACAATTCAGTGGGGAGAGTTAGTGGATGCTGGGTGCATATGGAGAGCATAATTAGCAGAAAAGGGAGGTGGTGGAACCACTGTATAAACAGTTGGTGAGACCTCACCTGTAGTACTGTGTCCAGTTCTGGAGATCACATCTCTGAAAGGACATAGAGAGAGAGAGTAGAAGTGGTCTGGGGGGCAACTAAAATGGTAATAGATCTGCATCAAAGCCATATGTAGAGGGCCTAAAGGACCTCAGTGTGTATGGGTGAAACCCCCTACAAATGGGGGTTCCCAAAAGTCTTCCTTGAGCTTGCCTAAATGCTCACTTCCAGGCTGGTGTCCTGCATTTTAGCAGTTTAAATGTGATTACCAGAGCCTGTATAGCCTCCTGTACTGTCTCTTTAAGAGCTGTCTGATTGCAGCATAAAAGTAATCTGAGAGGGAGCTCTGAAAGATGTAACTGTTTGCTGAAAATCATTTAGAGTGATAATGATAATCTAGTTTGTCTAACCTACTTTCTTTGTAGCAAGGACGATTTTGTTTGTCTCCACTATCTTGGTCCTGGACTGCAAATTGGACCAAACAGTACTTGTGAGACCTAAAATGTAGCCGGACTACAGGAGCTGTCTGAAGTCAAAATCTATAGAATTGTAGTTTTGGTCTTTTTGCTCTTTTTGCAACTGAAGGGAGCTCTTGCTTTGACTGACAGCGAATCAGCCAACCGAACCTTTTGGGTCTGAGGAATTTCCCAAGCTGCCTGCTGTTTAGGGCAGATCTAAGCTGGAAGCTGAAGAAGAAGAAGAAGGAGCTGAAGTGATTCTGAGCAGCAATCCTGAGTGGATTAGCATGGGAGAACTGTGAAATGGCTGAGTTTTTGGCCTGCATGTCTGCCTGCTGCTCCTGAGAGGAGAGAAGAATTGTTTTGGACTAAATCCAAGTTTGTGTGACTAAAGTAAGCTACTGAAGTGGGCCAGGCTCAACCTGAAGAAGACCGAAGATTTTGCTGAATGCGATCAGCCTGTCAGGAGTTCCAGCTACCCCTAAGCTCCCGGGTGTGCAGAGACTTTGCAATTGTGACCGGGGGCGCTTTGCCTGGTACAGTAGAATTACCTTACATGTAAATGTGCTATGAGCTCCTAGTGGGTCATGAGTTAGTTCCCACTGTGTGAACTGTGTTCTGCTTACTGGAAGCTGTATCCAGCCCAAACGGACTGCATCCAAATTTGTCTCCATGCGGTCTGGCCTTGCCAGACTGGCCCAGCCAGACTACCCACTGCACAGAGAAGCCATCGACGAGAGACCTGCCTGGGGATCAGCCTCTGCTCCACGCTTGAACAGGAACGATGCCTCTATGACTCATGTGGGCCCTGCTTCTCCTGGCATTCCAGGTCAACCACCTGCAGTCTTGATTTTCGTCCAGCCTGTGTCCAGTCTTGGGTATCGTGAGTAAATACCAGGGTAGCTCCCTGCAACAACAGCTTAATCTGAGTGTGTCATCTGATTTTCTTGTTGTTTCATTTCCTTCTGAACTGAGCCCTCTGGCTCCGGATTACAAATATTGTGTACTGTGCATGTTGTGTTTTCCATCACAGGGCCCCAACCAGCTACGATGCCGGCCAACCCTGGGCAACAGTCCTGGCTAGCCCATCTCTTCTCCACCTGGGTACCCAGAGGTGTGACTGTGTGGGGGACTCAAAGCATATGCATAACTTCCTGATTGATATAACCTTTAAGCTAATTAACCTGATTTTGCCCCTCCCTTATTCAAGTCCCTGAATAAATCAGATCTTACTTTTTATGCATGTAATCTGACTGTGGTTCCAGTTTGTGCTCAAAGTACTGTACTGTTGCTATTTGCTGTGCATAACCTTGTTTTACAGAGGGTCCCCAGGGTCGAGCCAGAGGAACCAGCCCTGGTGGTAAGTGCAAACAGTGTGTGTACTTGTGTGGTGTACCAGGGGTATTGTGAAAGTGATTATTGTACAGTGTTCAGGCCACTAGAGGGGAAGGGGGTTACAGTGTCCCAGAGGGCTGTGCCCAAGTTAGCTTGACCACTACCAGCCTGACTTCAGGGTGGAGGCACCCATTCAGAACTCAGGCCCCTTAACCTGCTACCAGCCAAGCAGGCAGGAGTAGTAGCCCTTGGGATAGCGCCACCTAGGGGTTACAGATACAAACAGATTTTGATGGCATATAAGGACTGCCTGGCCAACCTAGTCTGCCCACCCTAGAAAAAGGTGGGGATAGGATGAGACTTTCAAATACCTCATGGGTATAAATAATGTTCAAGAAGGAAGCATTTTCAGAAAACAAAATGCTCAAGAACAAGGGTCATGCTGTGAAGCTGGAGGGTTAGATTCAGGAGAGATGTGAGGAAGTACTTCTGCACAGAAAGAGTGGAGGTGCCTGGAACAGCCTCCCAGTGGAGGAGGTGGTGGGGGCAAAACTGTACGAATTCAAGAATGCATGGGATAGGTATATAGGAACCTTAGTGGTAAGGAAAGGAGGGGTAAAGCGGATACCAAGCAGGGTCCACAGTGTTACAGTAGGTAGGGAAAATGGGCAGACTGGGTGGATCAAGCTGTCTTTATCTGCCATCAGATTCTATATTTTATGTTTCTATGTTCTCAGGAGAGGGAAGTTGGTGGCGGTTAGAGAGTGCAGAAGGGCAGGGCTGATAGATGCCGACTCTTTTATTTGGCCACACCTTTGGAACTGTGAGCTGTTGGCATCAGGACCTTCCAGGAACATTTGCCTAGCTGGGGCTGCCCACAATGGTTGGAGCCTAGAAAACACTTTTACCCCTTTACTCCTTAGTGTTTTCTTTCACCACCGACATGCTCATCAGATCTGCAGAGCTGTCACATTGTTACTCCGCTGTTTGTTTTGTTTCTAACTTAGATATAATTTCTATCAATGTTGTCCCTGTTTGCTGCCATTGAAAGAACCTTTGTTTAGGTATTGCACCTGCAGTTACAAGAGATCTACACAAATGACGCTCACACTGTGTGCGTTGTCATTTGGGCCTCTCCTATAGTGTGAGCGCCTGCAAGATCTGTTAAGGATTTAACCAGGCCACAGGAGACACTAGAAGAAGGCTTTGAGACTTTCATCACCATGAAGGCCATGGAAGCTCAGTGGAAGGCTGCAGAATCCAAACCAGCTTCTCCCCTTGACCACCCGCCCGGAAAGGAAAACACCCCAGCAGTCGCTCAATGCATCACCACCGAGGTTGTGGAGGACGATGGATAAATTTAAAAAGGGAAATGTCATTGTCAAGATTCTCCTCTTCTTTCAGCAACTATAAGCAGAAAGAGTAGCATGCTTCATCAGTGAGGTTAAGGTTTTTCATTGGAAAGTAAGACCTCCATGGCATCCGCCCGTGGCCTTGACTACAGCCCCCCAACCATGGTTGAGACAGCATGGACAGGACCTGGCTCTGGTACTGCCATACCTACTATGGACAATATGCAACCATTGTTGATGGGTTCTGCTTCATCGACGCCTGTAGTCACAATCCCTCAATCGGGTAACATTGACTCAGCAGGTTATGCTGGCATCATTCTCAGAGATGTTAGCATGCCTTTTGCATCAATGTAAGTGGCTGTGTTGGTTCTGTCAACAGGGACTGAACTTAGACAGACTCTCCTCCATTAGGTCACAGCACACCCACCCTCCTTCCCCATTTCTGCTGGCTGTCCTGCTGCCTTCATGAAAGGTTTGGTATTTGTGCCATATGTGTGTCTTCTATCACCAGCCACTCCTTGTGTGCCTCGTCCTGCTGTGGTCTCCTGGTTCCTCTTAGTAAGTGTCCCTCAAGCTTCTCTCTGGTGGAGAACTGAGTAATGAGAGAGCTTCTCATGTTTTCTATGCACCATCATTGCATGTCATCATGGGTAGCTCATAGCTAGACAACGTTTCCCAAAGGTCCTAATGCAGACAGCACACTGTTCCAAAGCTGTGGACCAATGGAGGAAAGTATACAGTTGATGAAATTTTTTACAAAGGAAATTTTGCAACCTTGGCAGTGAATTAAAACTTTGCAACATTTCTAGATGGGGCAAGTTGAGGATTCAGTTCATGAGCTTAGACAGGCCGGATTTTCAAAGGCTGGTGCAGGGTTTGGGTTAAGCCCTGTGCTACAATACTTTAAAACTGGCAGTGCATTAAATGCTTTTCCACAACTGCATCTGATTTAAGCAGGTCATATGCAGTTGCGATAGTTACCAATTTAAGACAGCTTGTGACAAACCTTTGGCACTAGCACCGTAAAAGATCCTGATTGATGCAAGCTAGACCACAAACAGTTGGTCTAATCTGCAGCACTTGCTGCACAGAATCAGTAAACCCATTAGATTGCTGTAAGCCTAGTGCATCATATCGAGGGGGTGGGGTGCCAGTGCGCCATATCGGGGTGGCGTGGGTACCAGTGCATCATGATCGGTGGAGTGGGGTGGGGGTACCAGTGCATCATATTGGGAGGCGATACCAGAGCATCATATCTGGGGTGAGGTTACCAGTGCATCATATTGTGGGGTACCAGTGAGTCATATCGGGGGTACCAGTGCATCATATTGTGGGGGTGGAGGTACCAGTGCATCATATCAGGGGTGGGAGTACCAATGCCTTGTGTCATATCAGTGGGGTGGGAGTACCAGTCGTCATATTTTTGCTGCACCTTGGGCTTTCAACAATCTATTGTTTTGAAAATCTGGGGCCTCTGGCAGCTTCTGGAAGTGCTCACTTTGTCACAGCATTTAACTGATGGAATTCTTCTGAGATGTTCTTTTCACAACTTTTCTTTCTTTTTCTTTTACAATTAAAATTTAGTAAAAATATTTACAGATTAACATGACAGTAAAATACAACAAGGGCAGCTAAACTATCCAGCCAATCAAAGACAAAGGATAGCAAGTTTCCCCCCAAAAAGTTTTGTAGCAATACCGGTGAAATCGTCATTCACAGCACTTCACTTACCCCAGTATTTTAATCTTGCATTGTGGACTTTTCAGGGCTTCTGACAGCAGTTTTACTCCTGAATCTCCCAGCCTGTTGCCACAAAGCCTAATGGTGAACAGATAGATAGGGAGGGACAATAAGTGCGCTATTCAAATGATATACAACCAAGAAAGAACCCTTGCATCTTAAAAAGCTTTTAGAAACATAGAATCTGACAGTAAATAAGGACTGCCTCACCCATCCAGTTTGTCCATTGCTTCATACCTACATTATTACAGCAGACAATATCCGATCTACAGCTCTTTCTCCTGCCCCACTTCCTTTCACTATGATTCCTTGTGCTTATCCATGCATTCTTGAACCCTACCACTGTTTTCACCCTCACCACCTCTGTTAGACTGGCTGTTCCAGGAATCCCTCACTGTCTGTGAAGAAGTAGTTATTCACATCTCTCGTGAATCTACACCCTCCTGCTTCATAGCATGTCCCGTTCTTCTTGAGCACCTTTTCTTCTGAAAATTTCTCTCCTGTACCTTATTTACCCTTATGAGATATTTAAAGACCTCCATAATATCCCCTCCTTCCTCTCTTGCAGGGTGTACATATTAAGGTCCTTTAGATATTCTTCATAAGGCTTTTGATGTAGACCCTGCACCAGTGTAGTTGGCCTCCTCTGGACTGCGGACACTCTATGTCCTTCCTGAGATGTAGTCTCTAGAACTGGACACAGTTTTTCTACTAACTTTTACAGCTCAGAAAAAACCCATGGGCATTTAAGTAACAAAACATTTAAACAACAAAGCCCTTTTAAGTTGTTAGAATGTGTTTTATTTAGTTCTGATACCATTTAGAAACAAGTCTGATCAGAGCCAATACAGCTGCAAAAGGGTGAATTTGCAGCATAGCCTTCTTATTACCCCACCTGGTGAACCACGTAGGTGATAGTGTTCAAATCCAGCCAAAGGTTGTATGCGCCCTGAAATGTCATTCTGTGCCACAGGTGCAAAACACATTGGTGAGGATCTGAAAAATGACAGCTGTCATGTTCATGAGGTGGAGTGAAAAAATGGCTATGTTGAAAATTGAGGCCAAAATATTTAAAATGACCGAGTGATGAGCAATCATAGAAAAATTTCAATGTATGCCTATAACTTTGTCATATTTATATATTTTATAAGCCAAATTTTCAACATAGCTTTTATGACCCACCTCATGAGCGATGGTGCTGAAAATTTTCAAACCCGCCTGAACAGTGATTTCTACCAAGTGACCATGAAATCGCCTTTCAAGACTGATTTGCATAATTCCACTGCCATGGTTCATGAGTGGGTTCCAAAAAGGCCGTGTTGAAATTTTGGGGTGATAAATATGCATAAATTATAAAGTTATGCCTCAAAGTTCAAAACCCCATTGAAATACATTGAACCACACTTACCTTAGTTTTTCATATTGCAGTCGCCAGTTGCAGCAGTAAGATGTATCTTCAATGAGAGGTGAATCTTCACCCTGAGACATGTTCTGCTGAATGAGGGTGTGTGGGAGGTGTGTAGGGGTGTGTCAGGTGGTGACTGCTGAGTCGGAAGTCGGGGTAGCGAGGTGAGATCAGCAAGGTCTGTTTTCTTTTACAGGTCTCAAGAAAAAATTGAGGACAGTTTTCTTTCTTACAGGATACATTTAAGAAATTAATACAGGACCAATGATTGGAGGGTGAGGTGCCACTAGACACCATGGAAGCATTATGGCAATACGGGAATGGTGATCAGAGGGTGGAGTGCCACTAGATACCAGGGAAACATTATATAAATATAGAGCCAGTGACTGGAGGCGGGGTGCAACTAAACACCAGGAAGCAGTACACGGTTGGGGGTGCTACCTAGCTCCAAACTGGAAGTGAGGCGAAGCAGGAAAATAGTATGCCTGGTCGGGAGGGGGAGAGGGGTGGAACGGCACTGTACTCAATTGAGAGGACTCCATGTGCTTCAACTCCACTGTGGAAGGACACAATGCTGGTATCCGGTCATGTGCTTCAGAGTCCTGCTCTACTCGTAATATATACAATAATGCATGGGGTGGTGTACATAATGAGAAATTGCTGCACCCGAGGTGTGAGGATGCTACATAAACCCCAAGGTGAAGCCGAGGGTTTATATAAACATCCACACTGAGGGTGCACATAATTTCTCATTATGTACACCACCCCATGCACTTTTATGTGTAATAACTGCTTGCTGTTTTTTTTTCCTACAGGAGAAAATAAGCTGAGAAGTATTTGAGAGAAAAGATTTATTTCTGCAACATTTTATGCTGTAACTAGGTCAATAACTAACTGTTAAGGAATTTTTTTAAATCACAAGTAGATTGGTACAATAATGATATATTTCTTGTCAGAACTAGTAGAAGGAATAGGAACTTGAACTACGTTGGAAAATAATTATTAGAACCATGATGTAATTATTGAGTCAGTCTCTTGTAGGAATTGTTATTGTCACACTGAAAGTCTCTGAAATCATTTTTTTTTTTTGCATTTTATGCCTTTTTGATTCACAGGTCATTTTTCTCACGTTTTCTTTTGGAGGCTTGAAATTCAGTTGGTTCCTATGGAGATGGGAGAAAGAGTGAGAGAGAGCAGTTAGTGCTTAGGGGCGGTCTGCATTTTACTGTGACAGGCTATGTCATTTATTGTGGTAATACTGCAGTTTTACTGATTATTATTTTTTTTTTACTGTCGAGGGCGTGAAGCGAGTGGTGACTGTTTACTACGCACATCAGTCTGATTCGAGGATGATATCTGCCGGACTCTGTGGAATTTCTTCAGCGGTGGTCCATGGTAGATATTTACAGTTACTCCCTCGTTGAAGACGCAGTTTGCGTCGAACATGTATGCATCGAGGAGGTTGCTGCGAGCTCAGTTATGGAGAGATTCGTGGCTGTTCCTTTTGGATTTCTAGGGTGGCAGAGGATGTAGATGGCTGTTGATCTGTGCTGTGCTTGGTGAGCAGGTCACTTATTTCTTTGTGAGACTCTGATAAGACAGAGTAATTGTTTATGGACTGAACATTTTATGGCCAGAGATTTGTTGTACTTCTGTGGGCAGCATTGGAATCAATGAGCTTTTGAATGCTCGTTTTCTGGTTGAATGGTTAGTAATCCGCTTTGTGTCTGGCAAGCCGGATTGTATTCATTTGTTTCATCATGGATCGAAGTTTATTGAGTCCTATGGTCATATTTCTATACAGAGTCCATTTTCTTTATGGTTTATGTTGGGTGCGATGTAAAATGGTGATTCGGTAACAACATTGGTTCAGGCCTATGGGATTTGTACAGTTTGTATGCTTGTATGTGTCATGTAGTGGGTTTTCTTTATTTTGATATATTCAAGGCTTAACAGGTTGTATGTGTGTAGGGTTGTCCCCAGGTCGAGTTTTTGTTTGGCGCTCATTGTACTCTATGTATGCATTCCTTGAGCATCTACTCCTTCTTGATGTCTGCCCATCTTAGGTCATACTGTTCTTTAGTTCGTAGGGCAAAATGAAGTCCTATGTTGAAAAAAGGTAGCTTAGAACTGATGTGGGGTTGTTTGTTGATAAGGTGCCTGACGAGTACAGTAAATCTGTTTCTTCTTCAGTTAGTGCTTCTGCTTTTAGTGGTCTGTTTCCTTTGCCCATTTTTTAATTGCCTTTGTTTTGCTACGAGAGGCGCTTTGTTTCTATGAAGTCTGTTCGAATACCTTGAATATTGAGTGGGGTACTTAACCTTAACTAAATGTCTGTCTATACTGGTACTATCACACACTGCTCCGGGTTCATACTCAGTGCCATCCTGACGTTTCAAGCAAAAAATAAATGTGCTACCTTGCTGTCTAGTTCTAGTGGTAGTTCAGTGAACTTCACTGTTGTTCCAGTTTGCCTCAGGAATGTGTTGAAGAGCCGTAGGTCGCTTTGTGTTTTAAAATAGGTATTTCTGCTCTCCTGTTCACTAACAAATTTTCTCTTTCCTCTAGATTTTGGAGCTGGAATAGAGCAGTCATATTGGTGAGTAGCCATACGTATTAAGACACTGACTTTTAATTGACGGAATTTTTGCGGTTTGTCTCATTTCTGTGGTAGTGCTGTTTAGCGAATGACAGTTGTCTGAGGAGGTTTAGTGGTGTGGTATGCTGCAGCACGAGGCAAGGGAGACAGCTGATGGTGCGTGTTTGCCATTATAACTTGTGAGTTATAACGGAGGATTATGACCTGATGTTGTCATTGAAAAATACAGCAAGCAGTTATTACAGCAATATGTCACATAGCTCTGCTATGCTGCCATAAAAATGGAATGTGTTTAATCAGGGTTAAAAAGTAGCTGTGAATTGATTTCCAAACATTCTTACCCAGTAGGGCTGTGTAAGGGTGAATATCATTTTCGAATACTATGAATAATGGGCTATCCAAATATTCAGAAATGAATAATGAATAGCCCACTAAGAGTGGTATTTCTAATATACCACCAATAATGGACTATCCAAATATTCACAAATGAATAACAAATAGCCCACTTAGAGTGGTATTAGTACCCATCTGGGGTGTTAAAAAAACAGTTTCCATGATTTTCCTCCTTCCCTAGGTAGCCAGGAGCTAGTCTCTGGACACTCGGCTCCTTTCACAGTAACAACCCACTGCCTTAACTCTGTGTCTCCTTATTATTGAAAAAAATTGAATGTTGCCAGTTTCACAGAAGCCAACACCACATTTCTCCTCAGACAAGCACCATGCTCTCAAAACAGTATATTCATTCTGTAATGCTCCCTTGACCTGACTGATGAATGAGGCTCATACCTTCAATTCCTGGCTAGCTGAGCTGGACCCCTAAATATCGTTGACCTCTGCCATCTGCTCTGTAGTTAGCCATCAATCAGCTAACGTCACAAGGGAGCATGTGGGAGCTGCACAGTCATGATGAAGGGACAGATCAGTAGCATCAAAGTAATGCCAGGCAGCCTGATTGGTTGAGCCTGCCCAGCATCACTTTGATGCTACTGACCTGCCCCTTCCTCATGATCATGCACTGCCACACTCACTCCTTCATGACATTGGCTGGTTGTGGGTAACATAGAGTAGGTAGCAGGAATCCATGCTATGGAGAGGGCTCAGACTGAGCTAGCTGGGAACTGAATGTATGACTAAGAGTCCCCTAATTCATCAGTCAGGTCAAGGGGGCATTCCAGAAGTAATGTACTGTTTTGGGATTGTGGGGCTTTTCAGAAGGAAAGGTGTGTCGGCTCCTGATGGAGCTGGCAATTATAACTAATTGTTTTTATATGTAGACAAAGAGTTAAGGGGAGCACAGATTTACTATTAAAGGACTCCAGGGGTGGCCAGGAGACTAGGCCTGGCCATCTAAGGGTGACAGTTTTTTTTAAAGATCACTCAGCTGAATACTGAATACCCAAATATTTGGAGCCCCGGATATAATATTTGGCTGAATATTCAGAAAAGATATTCCACAGCCCTATAAGTCAGTGCACCATGGGTAATGAATGCAAATTATCATGTTTAGTGATGTGAAAAACAGGGGTCAGTTACACGTAACAGCTGCAAATAACAAAGTCCGCAGTGTTATGTAAAGTAACAGCAGTGAGGGTGAGATTCTGAAAGTAATGGCAGGCTAGCCTCCTAAGTAATGGAGACTTTACACAGTACTTCTCCCAGAATGACCTCGAGCTGCTATCCTCTGTACTTTATAATCACCCCTCCTCCACGTGAACTCTTATTGCGTTGGGATTTCTGGGAGTGCACAAGACCTTCTTTGGCTACCCACAGCTCCTCATCCTAGTCACAGTTACTCTCTGATATTGATGGGGCCTCATCTCTGTCCTGTAGACCTCTTCACCGTCCCCCACTTTAGGGCCTGGTCATCCTACATTTGTCAGCCAAGATGATAATTTGGTAAGGGAGAGGGCAGAGCACACCCTCCATGGACAGGACAGTATGCCCTCTGTGGAAATGGTGGTGGGAGGCATTTTCACAGCCATCTCCTGCCCCACATTTAGAGGGTGATTTATTCTTTCATTAAACTGAAAGTGAGTTCTTTTGAAGATGGGTTGTGTGCCACACCAGACAGTCACTGAGGAAACCCTAAGGTCTTCAATTACAGCATCCATGACTGCAGTACTTACCTCAATTCTCGTAATTTACAGTGTGGACTCTGCAGCTCTTCACATAACACGTTTAGTTCAGACACCTCCACAAGATTATATTCCAAGCTAGACAAAAATAAGGGGGTGGAGAAATAAACTGATCAAATTCCTGTTGATTGACAGAATTATCAGCTCTCTGAGTCTCTGAGCTGTTGGCCTTACTGATTTTATGAGTTTATGAAGGTCCAGTTTTATGTTTAAAAGTACTTAATTTATAAAAGTTCAGTCAAGTACTTTAAATTCCACTCAAAAAGAGTATATGGTTTCATACTCTAAAGCCAGAGCTGCAGCCACCCTGAGGGATTGCCAGCAGGGGTGTAGTCCTGCAGGGTCGCGAGAGAGCAGTGACCCTTATTTTTCATGTTGAAAGGAGCTGTGCTCCCACACTTCTGATAGCAGTATGCATACTGCTGTACCAGACTGCATTGTTCTGGCTAGCAATCAAAATAGTTCTCCTGTTGTTTTCTTCCCAGCTGTCACAGTCTGCTAAGCCTGCAGGCTATCGCACCATTGCAGCTCTCTTTCAAGTCCAGACCATCCACTGCTTAACCTGATACAAAAGCGACACACTAGGTACAATAAGTTAACACTTGTCATAAATTAACTGTATCCCTTTCCCCACCCTTGCTCTCTCACTCAAGTGTGTGATTCCTGTCCTTGACCTGTCCTGTCTAAAGTTTGTTGTAGCTAGAAGAAAGTGCTAACAGGTGTGGTGCTTGGATTCATGAAACCTGGTGAAGTATGACACAAAATTAATTTATGGGTTAAACATGCTAGTCAGGGATCAGGACTTGGTAGGGGACAGCTATATAGTACCAAAGTGGAAATGAAAATTCCATCACTGGCAGCATTAGTTGGCACAGGGACTGTGATAAAAGTAACTGCATGCAATCTATCACTTGTCTTCTGCATGCACATGTTTGTGTGATTTTTATACTGTAAAAATAGTTATAAACAGCATTGTAAGGTAACTGCAGTTGCAGAGTTTGGTATCTTTTGTAGGAGGACTGAGGCTCATTTGTTTTGTGGGGAATTTGTTGTCTTATGTATGTTAGAAAACAGAACACTGTCTTATAGAAACATTAATACAGAAACTGTATTTTGGGGGTACATGCAGTAACGTGGGATTGAAAAACATAAGCCTTTTCAGGTTTAAAAGCTTGCGCTTTCTAATACCCTACCTGACATGTCTGGATGGGAGGGTGGGCTGGAGTTTTGGGAGTAGTTTTGAATGACTATCCTAGTTTGAAAAGGGACTGTGAAAATATATCATGAGTACGGGTCACTGGGGTCGGCAGGGCTGGAGAGGGATCGAGCATCCGAGGACAGCTCCCCCTCTGGGAGGGACGATTCCAGTTGCCAGTGCACTTCTGACCCCTGGCAGTGACTGGGGACAGAGCACCGAAGCTACAAGCAAGCAACTGAGTGGGGCAGGCACCAGGAGAAGTGCGTCTTGGGCGTCAGCATCACCTGAACATCATTGCCTCTACTCTTGGGGAGAAACGAGAAAAATGGTCCCAGGTCAGCTTGATGAGACAGCCACCACAGCAAGCCCCCACCCACATGTTGCTCCCTGAACTGGATCCTGGTAGAGGTGAGTAGAGTTTGGGGGTTTCTCGCTGCCCTGCCACGGGGTATGCCATGGGGGAAGAAGGGTTGCAGCCTGATGTCGGGTGCGGGGCTGGATGGGTGGCTGGGATGGATGCTGATCTGGGACCCAGGGGAAGAAAGAGAGTATAAAAAAAGCCTTACTTCACTACTGAATCTTGATTCATCAAAGAAAGTACCATGTTAGTGGTTCTGTTGGTATGCTTTTCTCTAGGGCTAGAAGACAGGAAGGTCATGGGTTCTAGTCACACACGGGAACTTAGGTTACTACCCAGAACTGACATTGTAGTGCACTATAATGGGGCATTACACTGCTGAGAAACAAACCTTGGTTTGTGTGTAAATTAATAATGTGCAATATTCTGTTCTTATTAATGTTCAATATATTATACAAAGTAAATTTTCTAAGATACCTTTTCGTGCTTTGCCTTTGTCAGGTATTACAGGAGCCAATACTGATAACTGTGTGCATTGAGGCATATCATGGTTCTACATAAATTTAGGGCCCCAGAACAATCAATTCGCCAGGGGTCTCCAAAACTGTAAAGCCAGTCCTGCTTAGGGGATGGGATCGATGGATCTCCTGGTCAGCTGGTGAGAAGGTGGAGAGAAGAGCCTATTGTGGGGGGCTTGAAGCTAGAGGAGCTGGTCTGGCTTGAGAATCTGGCCTGTTGGTGTCGCTTGTGGAAAATGTGGGAGCATTGCACCTCCTGGTCTGTCTTGGGGAGAGAGTTTGGAGTAAAGGGCTTACTGGTGTGGCTGGGGTTTTTGTTATGGGGGCATTGTGGAAGTAATGGTGCCTGTTAATGTTGTGTGGGAGGGAACTTGAAGCTTAAGGCTTCCTGGTCTAGTTCTGGGATCTGGCCTGTGAGTGCGGCTGGGTGGGGATTAGATTAATGGACCCTCGCCATGTAGTCATAATCTACAAAATCCAGGCACTCACTATTAAGTGCCCTGCTCCAAGTAGCTCCATTCCCACTGTAGCTTAGGCAAGCAGCACTGCTTGGGCCTACCATGTCTGTGAGCACCCGACTGTCCTCAGTGTTGCCTGCTAATGAAACAAACAGTGTCTGGCATTGTTCCCAACTACCTAACGACCACTGAGAACTGCACAATATGAGTTTACATAGGCAAAACTGATGACATGCCTAATAGCAGCAAGAAAATAAAAATCTGTTTAATGCTGTGTGTAGTGTAGGGGAGGGGCTGGGGTTGGGTACAGGCTGAACTGTCAACAGCCAGCTGGTCTGTACAGCAGTCCTAAGAAAAATAACACAAAGGGAAAGAGTGGACAAAGTGAAATGTAATGTAATGACTGCATGCCAGATCCAAAATGAAACCTTCTCATTACATTATTTAGTGTGTTTACAGTCCCCTGTGTTACAATTTAGTTTGGGACTATTTTTTGATATGTACTGTTATTTTATCAAAATATAATAATTGCATCGTTTTTCCATTTTATTCCATACTGGTTGTATTTTTTGCAGTAGAAGCCCATTTTATAAGCGCCAATAAGACAGCTGGTGTTGGTAGTACTGAGATACCTGCACACCCAGGGCTGAGGCACTCGGCTCTGGCCGCTTGCCTCACCCCCGCCCCTGCGTGCGGGTAGCTCAGTACTACCAACACCCAGCCATGTCTTATTGTTACAACATGAATGTTATTTGCAATGGCACTATTTCTAGAGTAAATTCCCACAACATCCACTTGAATACTGTGTGACTCTGAGCAAGTCACTTAACCACCCCAGTGCTCTGGGTCACCCCTGAAAACAGGCACTTGTGCCTAGTAGGGCTTACCCAGTTACCAAAGAACAAAAATATATACATAGAAAGGTCTAATGCAGCTACTTAAAGAACTGAGAGTATTTAGCAATATGGAACATATGGCACTCACCTTCTATGCAACCAAACTCTGGAATGCAATCCCTTAACACTAAAAATATGGAAAGCCATACACTTTTTAAAGCTGAACTAAAACAGCACCTGGTAAGTGTTCATGCATGTAACTGAATTTGATAAACCTGTACTTAAAGTTTTCACTCTGGGAAGTTGTTGTATCATGTACTCTATGTTAAAACTACAGTGTGTTTCTTGTATTTGTGAAAGTGTCTTGGTCATAACTCTTCCTAGTATATGCTCTAGGGGTGTTGGTCTGGTACTTTGGATTTAGTACATCAGTGGGCAGAGACAGGGAGGGTAGAATCTTCTGTTCAAATTGCAAGGTAACAAGTGTAATGTCTGCTGCAGTGATAGCTGACTGTACTAATTTTGACAATTTTTGTTAAAGAAAATAGAAAGCTAGTTATTTTGATAGTAATATTGCTGTTTGTAACAAGTCAAAGAAGGCTTTAAAAGCAGCCAAGTAGTGTCAAAATGCTCCAGAATGCATCTAAAACCTGATAGCTTACGGCAGACGGCTCCCAGACCCCATCCTGTGGGGGTGTGGGCGGAGGAGTGTCATGGCTCGTGGAGATCTCACACTTCCAAATTCAGCACTACACCACTGATTGCCAGGCTTCCCAGATCAGTTTGGTATTTGTCCTGTAACCCAGGGTGATTTTCCCATAAATTACATTGTTACATTTTTTACATTATTATTTCCTATGAAATCTGAACTGGTCAAGTTTCCTCTATAACAAACCTGTAATACTTTGCCCTGTCAACTGCTCCCTTTTCCTATAAAAATGCAGGAATACTGATAGACCTGGTTGCCTTGGGGTGGCTGACACCACAGTCTTGACAGCTCAGAGAACAAGACATATCAGTCCTGAAGGACGAAATGTCTAGTATGGCCACTGGGGTCACTGTTGCTCCATGTGAGAGTCAACTGTAGAGCAGGGCTGGGTGTTTGAATTCAAAACTCTAGTGCTAGCCCTAGGGCAGTGAAGCCCATATCCTAGTGGCCTTAAAGGGCCTTAAAGTGCAACCACAGAACTTAGTGGTGCTCTCACTCTTAGCCCCAGACTCCCTACTATACCACAGACCCCCAGTATACCCCCAAACCCCTCAAATAACACATTTCTTTCCCCACAGTATATAGTACATAAAGTTGTGTAGTGTGGGTTCCTTTTGTATTTACTGTGTACTTTAGGGGTTCCTTTTTATCATACCCCTTCTTCCCTACCAAATATTGACTACTTATGTCAAACTAATGTTAGAAGTGAGGAAAATCATAAACCTAGTATTTCTGGTAATTAAATGTCTATAAGTGTCTATTTTATTATAATATTTTGCAGGTCAACCTGAGTTTTCTTTTTTTAACTGTCTGTAAAAATCTGCTAAAACAGGATCATCTTGAAAACAGGCCTTTGGACCTAATGATGTGAAATGTCAAACTTCCTGTATAAAAATAAAGATTTTACTTACTAAGTTCTGATGTATTTTCACTTCACATTTATTTCCCATGTACAGTATATTTAATAGGTTAAGAAACTGTCTATTCTATTACTTGAACTAAAAATTGATTTAATGTGCCAAAAGCTTAGTCGGGGCTAAAATTTTGGGGTGGGACCGTTAACATAATGACAGTTTTTCTTAAATTCTTGACCTTTTGCCCAGTTCAATATAATGGATATAAGCAGATAAATGTGGTGATGAGCTGTTAGTCACCAGAAACATGTCTTGGCAACACCCTGACATACCTGCATTATGAAAACAGTGAGTGCAGTTAAAGTGCAACTTCCAGGAGAATTTTTAAAAGAAGCTGGAGGCTGCCATCTTTATTGTAGAGCCACACAAATTACAACATTTGTAATTTTAATGCTGTCTTTAAAACAGCTGAATGAGATTAAAACATCTAAATGAAGAATCTAGGAATAGCATAAATATATTACTGCTAAGAAAGGTCAGATGGCATTTCTTGTCGAGTAACTAATACTGCTGCTATAAAATACTTTTTTCTCAAGAATAAAATATGGCAATTTCATTTGGCTTTTAATAATAAGCACTCAAAACTGACAAATGGGTTAGGAAGTCAAAAATGTAATGAATAGACAAGGAATCCCCTACAAAGGAGATTTAACAGGTATGCTACAGTATGTTTTATTATTAAAACAGAATAAGAGCATATAGGAATTTTGGACTAATATATCAGTCTGCAGCACAGCAAGGGTTAATGGAAGCTGGAAGCTAGCTTTTGGAAAAACATTTCTTTCTTGCACCCACTAATTTACCAAGGACACCCCAACCTATCAAAACCATGCTAGCTCAAGAGGAAAATGCATGCCCTCACCATCCATGTGGGCAATTTTCAAAACTGTTTACAATCCCAATAATTGGAACCACTTTACAATTTACTGAGTTAGGTACTGTATAAAGGAATATGCTTGGATAATCTCTGGTATCTTTAGAATACCCAGACTAATGGCATTTATAGATGTGGACTTTCCTGTCATGGGTGGGTAACGAGGTACTTATGTCATTATCCAAACAAACTCTGGTCAGAGCTGATATGGCTGTGGAAAGCTTTTAGGAATGGCAGGAGGCGCTGAAAAAGAATATGCGGTGCTCTCACTGCACGTAGGCAGCCTGACACCTACTCAAGGATGTAGCATACCTGAAGCAGTTATACCAAGAGAAGGTGGGGATGTGACTGATGTCTGTATAAGACACTCATGAGATCACACCTGAATACTGCATCCAGTTCTGAAGGTCCCATCTGAGTAACAAACATACAAGGTGGAGGTGGTACAGTGGAGGGCAACTACAATGGCACTGGGCATATGGGATTAGACCTATGAGGAAAGATTAACCAAGTAGATATTTGAAATATTTATTTCATTTGGGTAAGGCATGTAAACCATTTTAAATATTGAATTTTTACAAGATATGCCAGTTGAGATTTAATATATGCTATATTGAATCGCAGCTGGCATATCCTATAAAATATCACTTACAGTGTGGTCAGTGCTGTTACCCATTAGTTCAAATGATTTGCACAATGCACATCTGCTGGAGAGGCAGTTGCAATGTTGTCTTCCTTTACAAGTTTTACAATGTGTTTTCTTAGAATATGCCTGTGGTATACATTGTTTTAACCTGGATAGTTCACAGAAGATGTGGCATCTTATTTTTAGTGGGGCTCTATATTTACACAATATTATGCTGCATTGCATAAAATCAGAACATGCTGAAAACAATATTTCACCTCTGGACTAGGCTACCCTGAATAAATGCACTATAGAGATGGTAAAAATGACCCCACTGAAAACAAGATATTGCATCTAATCTGGGACATCCTAGCAAATACAATGCAAAATGTATAAAATGAAGATCCCTATGAGAATGAGATGTAGCATCTCCTGTGCTATCCAGGATACAACATTTAGGATAAGAAAGATTTAAAGGAAATTTACTGTAAACTGAACTTTCCTGTGTTCCACATAACCAAGGTGGATATAAACAGTTTCTTTATTGTTTTATAACATATTAGATTGCAGTATTTATTTTGACTGTTGTAGCTATGATGATAGTGTGTACAGTGTGTGTGTGTGTGTGTGTGTGTGTGTGTGTGTGTGTGTGTCTGAAGGGTTAGTTTGACCAAAGCACCGGGCAAGTAATATTCTTCATTATGTTCTCAGGACACACTCTGTTTCAAAATTGAATTAAATCTGTGAAGCTTATTATCAGACTCTGTGGTCCTTCCTGCTTTATGAGTGCTCTCTATTTTGGAAGTTGTTAAATCATGACCTCACTGAAATCAAGATATTGTATCTAATCTGGGACATCCTGAGTAAATACAGTGCAAAATGTGTAAATGAAGATCTCTATGAGAATGAGATAGCATCTCTCCTGTGTTATCCATTATCACATAGTGTCTTAAGAGGTTAAAAACACTGAATCTCAACTGGCAAATCCTGTAAATGTAACTTACAGTGTGCTCATGCTTTACCCATTATGTCTAATGAATTTGCACAATGCAGATCTGCTGAGAGGCAGTTTCAATGCGGTCTTCCTTTTACATATTTTTACAATGTGTTTCCTAGAACATGCTTGCTGATTGCTATATACTATATTTAGCCTGGATAGTTCACAGAAGACATGGCATCTTATTTTCAGTGGGGCTCTATATCTACACAATATTATGATGCATTCCGTAAAATCAGAGCATGCCAAAAGAATATTTTACATCTGGACTAGGCTACCCTGAATAAATACATTTTAAAAGTGGTAAAATCATAAGCCCACTGAAAACAAGATATTGCATCTAATCTGGGACATCCTGAGTAAATACAATGCAAGAATGTGTAAAATGCAGACTCTATTACCATTTCCTGTGATATCCAGGATACAAAGTTTAGGATAAGAAATACAGTATTTAAATCTACTGTAAACTGAACTTTACTGTGTTCCACATACCAAGCTGACATAAACAGTTTCTTTTTGTTTTGTAACATATCAGATTGCAGTACTTATTTTGAATACTGTGGCCATAAAAGATGGTGTGTACGGTGTGTGTGTATGTGTGTGTGTGTTGCTGTATATAATAGACTATGTCTGAGACAGTACTTATCAGATAGTGTCTTAAGAGGTTAAAACACAGTGTAAATCTTGGACATTCCTTGCTGAGAATGGGTGACATTTATGAGGTATACATCTTTCTTGAAGGAGAATACCTGTCCAACTTAAACAAGTAGCAAGAAAATGCTTAAATGCTAAGTATTGGAATGTGCAAGTTGTTGCATTTCTAAGGAGTAAAAAATCTCCAGTTGAATAAAGCAATATTTCAGAAGCTCTTTCAGTTTCCTAATGGCCATCTGATTAGCAGCTGAGTTCTGTCTACAACACTGGAAACCGAAAGAAGGGATTATTTAGCTGTCATGGTGATTTGCAGTTGTGGAAGGATACACTGAAAACTCCTAAAAGATGTGTTCCACAGAAACACCTTTTTTCAATGGAAAGCAGGATGGCTGTAGGCTCCTCCCACAGCCATAATAAATTACCCAAATGATCTGATATGAATCCATTATCCAGGCCTGGTATCTGCCCAAAAATAGATATCTGAGCTTTGGCAGATGGCGATATGGCATAGTAACAGCACCATCTGAGCATCTGCAAATGTCTGCAGCAATAACATGTCACCGTTTTGCTCAGAGCTACTACCATCAGGATAAGCAGCTGCTTGTTGCACATGATGTGGGAAGATGCCCTATCCCTGTACCTATATGAGACAAAGAAGGGGTAACCTCATATAACCAGGAAGCAGTACCTGACTGTATAGGAGGAAGGAAACTCCTTAATTGTGGGGTGAAATTGTGCATAGAAGAACAAAAAGGAGCCTGATGGTGATCAACAGATAACTTGTTTCATGTATACAATAACATAAACTATATATCTCATTAAGTATTCATGAGTCTTTCCAGGCTGCTGAAAGTCTATTTGATTAGTCATTAATTTCTAAGGAATAATCAATCCAGCTAGCAACCACATGTTCCATGGCAGAAAACGTAGAAACATATCGATACTGGACTGCTCATGCCACAACACATGGCTCCAAAACAACTGCAAGAAAGTAATTTAAAAATCCCTCCCCAGAAATAAACTTGCTATTGAGATTAGATTTACAATTACAATAACAACCTCAAAGCTGATCATCTTCTGTGCTAACAGATTGGTGGAGGTGACCTTCAACTGTGCTTCTGGCCACGCATGCCCCTATCCAGTTGATAATCTCCAGGAAATGACCAGCTCATCCATCGTTATTGCTTATATATTACACTCCCAGGTTCTGTTAGCATTTGCACCATGAGATCCATTTATTAAATATACAAGTTAGTGGTTCAGTAGGTAGCATACATGCCTCTGGGCCTGGGTCAGAAGACCAGAAGGTCTTGGGTTCTAGTACCACACCAAACACTGGGGTAATACCCATAACTGACACTGTAGTGCAGTACAAGGGGTGCTGCACCCTTAAGGTGCCATCCATCTGATGAGACATTAAACCAAGGTCCTTTCTGCCCATCTCTGGTCACTGTCCAGGTGGAAGTAAAGATCTCTGGCACTTATCAGTGAAGGGTAGGCAAGTGAGCAAGGCAGAGGAGTTTCCCTGATGTCATGGACAACATTCTCCTATCAATAAAACAGTTCCATGTAACCCATCCCTAGGACACACCTGGAAATAAGCTGTCATTGCTTTGTGTGTTTTTCCTGGTCAAAATTAGAAATAAAAATAAATAAATAAAATATTAATTTGAGGCACAAGTGTATCAAGAAGATTTTGTGTAGCTCCTACCAATTTATTTAAGGGCTTATCAACATCCAGTGGAAAGGGTCTGAACTGTGCCTGGATTTCTGGAGGGTCATCTTTTCTAAAGAACTCAACAAACCTGAAAGCTTTACAGTAGTAGCAAGTCTGACCATTTGTGGGAGTTTGTACACCACTGCTCTCCTGCAAGTGGGAGATCTTGTTCAAAGCACTGTCAAGCCTTGTGGTTATGGAGCTAGCATGTCATGTTGCTAGGTGGAAGACCCGGATTTCTTGTCTTGAACCCAACTCCTACACTGGATCAAGCTAGCAGGCCCAGACTCTAAGAGTAGGGGAATGCTCACCGTTTTACTCAAGCAGTTCTTTTATAGGGTTTCAGGTGTGTCATTGACATTGTGGCTGGCCTTCTGATATCAGCCCTCAGCAAATGAAGAAGTAATAATCATCCTTGGAGCAGATGGGGGGCATGACAGTGCTGGATGTTGCTAGCATGCCCCTCCCATACCTTGATGTACCATTCAATGCCTTTTCCCTAGAGCTAGAAGGTACTGTTGGTGTTGAATGTGCAAGTCTCTATCAGCCTCAAATCAGAAGGACAACGCACAACTGTGGATGTGCAATCTGCCCGCATCTGTCCTCCACTACTGGTGTCCCAGCCTTGCGATTTAAACTGGGCCAATGGCTCTTCAAGACATCCCTACCATTCTGCCCCCAAGTAAATGTTGAGGAAAACAGGCACTCAGGAGCAGTTCAAGACACATTTTATTAACAATTGCAAATGCAGTACAAAGCAGTAGTGCTTATACATCGTAAAATTGATGGCAAGCCAGCCCATCACATGCAGTAGTAGTGCTATTGCTTGATAGCGCTAGCAGATCTGGGTTCTAAGTGAGCCAGGGCTGTGGGGGGCAGGCTGTGGTGTGTGTGTGGGGTTGAACATCACAGTGGACACAGTTTCCCTTCAGGGGTGAGATTTTAATTGCTGATACTGTTCTGCCCCTAGGAGAACACAATGGGTGGTGCAGCAGGAACTAGAGAGAGAGGACATTTTTAGCATTGCTATGTGTGAGTGCATACAGGACTGGGAGTAACAGAAGAAAGGAAATACTTTGGCCTTTTAAAATGATGGCCCTACTACTCTCAAAGACCATACAACCAGTGACCTAGGCTTTCCTCTCAGTGACGGACTGAGCAATCTGAAGGGGCGTCCGCCAGCTAGAAGGACCCCATCATGGGGTAAGTTATGATGGCGACCATATGAAGATAAGTCCATGGAGAATGAGGGGTGATGGGGTTAGGGAGTTGATTGTACAGAAGCGGCCAAGGTTGGCTGCAATCAACAATGTGGGTTCACTGAAAACCACAGATGCCAGAACTCCCTACATAGTGACATTTTGCATGTTTTCCTTTGGACATTTTATTTGTCATCTTAAGTTCACCTGCACGGTGATTTTAAAATGTATTATTTGCACTTCTGGTTTGTATTGCCATTTGAGCTTGCTAATAAATATTTGTCCTGGACTGCAGTTGGGTGCTGTCTGGGATTTTTCACTTGCTGGTACTCAACACCCAAAGTTGGATACAGTTCTATTGGTTTCAAAAAGTTGTGAAAAGGCATTTCTCGGTATGATTATTCCACTCCTGTTTGTATGCCAGTTTTACAGCTATGTATTTATAGGTACAGTCACTGGGTTCAGCTATCGCGGAATAGCGATTGCCGGTTGAGCTAGTGTACATCACCAAAAATGAATTATGACAATGTACACTTCCGGCGAACAGAAAGAGGGTGCTCGATCTCTATGTTATGTTGGGGCTGCGCTCCCTCCCGCAACCCCTACTAAAGGATTCTCAACTCTGGGGGGTGCATGTCGGGAGGGGGACCTGAAAAAAAAACCTGGACCAGCAAAAAACGGTCCGCCCAGAACCAAACCGCACCCTCTCAACCCCAGCCTGCCACCACCCGCCATGCCACATGGGCAGCTCAGCAGCTCACCACTACACTACACTCCACAAACCCTCCTCTCCTTCCATCCATCGTATAGCGTGGTCCCTCCCCCCATGCATGCGTGCATACATAGTGACATCCCGTAACTATATTATTACCCCCCATGCGGTTGCTATACTGCCAGGTAGCCCTGTGCACAGGAGCTGGGACTGAGTCGCCCTTTTGAAAGTGCTCAGTCGTGGTCACCCTGTACATTGTATATCCAGTCACTGTGTCTCTTATAAGAATGTGTACTCAAGTTCTTTGGGTGTTTGAACTGTGAGCAAAGTGGAACACATCTAGCACACAAAACACATTATTAATCAGGTTAAACACTTCTGTTTCATAAAACTAAATTTTAATTTAAAATCAAACTGTTGTATTTTGCAGAATATTGTAGAATCCCTCTGTTGGGAAGGGACTGTGCCCATTGAAATCAGAACTTCAGAATTTTAGAACTATGTGATGAAACATCTTCTTATGGTTATAACAGTGCCTGGGGCACATGTGCAAGCTTGACGAGGGAAATGGGCACTAACTTGTAGCTCACAGCTGCCTCAATAATCCATCAAGATCCAAGTATTAGAACCTCTACAAAACCAAGTTTTGACAAAATGCATTGGAGTAACAGAAGTGCTAAGGAAATATGAGTTTACAGCAGCCAAGATCATGAGGTTCAAATAATATTGTCATCTAAGTGAGAACCCACCCCAACAGACTGGAAAGATGGCCACCATGGCAGTATCACAAGCCCTGCTGACAGAGATGGATGGTTTAGTGTTAAAAGTATGCTGCAGCAGGTCCTACAGAGATCGTCTGTTTCAAAACATCAGTGACTGACTTCCTGGAGAAAGCACAGAGCCTACAGTGCCGGCAAAGAGACAAAGACACATTCCTTTCCTATACAGATGAAAAGGATACCAGGCATAAAGACCTTATCCAAAAACTCAAAAGGCTGATAAATTACAGTGGCATCGGGCTGAGGACATGAAGATCAGGAGATGGCGCAATAACACTTGGCTCTTAGGTTTTCCAGAGGGGTTGAAAAATTGGAGATGGCATCCTTCTTGTTACAGGAGCTCCTGAAGATCCTAAAATACACTTGGAAGCTGCCTCTTGAGATTGAAGGTGTGCATCGATCATTGACATCCAGTTCCTGAAAGAAGGAAACTGCCAAGACCCAGTCTAATGAAACTACTATGTTTTCCAGTGAAAGAGAAAATACTCCGTCTGGCCAGAGAAAATGGTTCACCATCTTGGGAAGGTTACATTATCCATATCTTTAATGACCACACCCAAGAGCTGGTCACCAGGAGAAAGGTGTTTAAAACTGCCAATAAAGCCTTTCCAGAACTGGGCATTCCATATCAATTGTAATACCCTGCAAAATTTAAAATCACTGGGAATGGTGTTTCTACAATCTTTAAGACCTTTGGAGAAGCTTTCGGTACCTCAACAAGTTCTGGCTAGAGAAGGTAAAACATGGGAGGCCAGTGCAGGAATCCTCACCCTAGAGCATGCACATAACCAGCTACAGCCATATGCACATCCAGGGGTCGCTATCAGCAACAGCAGACCAGTACCCAAGTCATCAGGCAGAATATGGACTGGTGGGATGATCCAGAGGAGAGGAAGAAGAAGTCTAGTGAAGCAGCAACAGATTGCCGTGATGGAAGCAGGGATCAGTTTCCTCTTTGCATGGCTCTGATAATCTAGGAAAATGCTATCAAACAGCAAGAGACTGACAAAAATGCTGCCCAAAGAAAGCTCCACCAATAAACAGATACACCTCCTTGCAAGCCACCAAAGATCCCCAGCAGGACTCCCACACACACATGGGCTGACACAGTATCTGCTACAATGAAGCAGGACAAGCAAACTACTAGCAACCCCAGCATCTGGACAGGGCTACTGCCCCATGAACTAAATGCTGGCACATGACCTGTAAACTGAAACCTGACATATAGCTCACATTGTAGCACAGATGGACACATACAAGGCTACTGCACTACCCCACATGCCCAAGGGTCTGTATCTTCTACTTAACTGTTAAATAGTAACATCCCCAGAGGTTGTTTTTTAATGTGCAGGTACAGTGAGATTATCAGTGGGAGTTGGAGGGAAATGCAAGGAGTAGGATTTTCTTTATATAATGGGCACACTTCTCATGGCAAAATGATTTGCTTATTAATACAGGCATGCACTGGCAGCCAGCGGGTATGTGGTTTATACACCACATTATTTAAAAATACCAGCTAAGTCTATTACCAAGTAGTCTTCCACCATGAACATGGGAATGATGGCCCCATCCCAACCTAGCCACCTCGACAGATTGCCTCCCACCAATATGGAAATGTAAGGATAATGACAGTTATTCATGCTTCCCAATTTCTGTCGCCGCTTGTCTTTTTTTTATATTTTGTAGTATATTCATTTTTCAAATTGCACAAAATACAACCTCAACACAACAAGCCAGAAACATCATAGGCTCACAATAATTTTCTTGTACAGTTTGGTAGTGTCTCAGACTTTTTCATAATATGGAGGCTCCTTTAATGTTCATAGTCCACAATATAAATGCAAATGGTGCCATGGAATTGTAGCCCAAGAGCACATGGCAAAGTTCAAGTTTAGATAGTCCAGAAATGGTATCCTGTCAAGCCCAAGCCCCAAAGGACAAATGGTGCCATGTGTACAGCTTCATGTAATTTCTGCACACGGTATAGTAAAACAGTCATTAACTGCTGTGCCTGCTCCAAAACTCAAGAGGACATCTAAATAGTTAGATGCAGGCACAGTTACACCTTGAATCATCCCCATAACTGTAAAACAAATTGATAACATTGCCCCTTTAATTATAGAAGGAGTAAGAACAAGCAGGGAGTAAGAAATCCACTGAAGGAATATGCAACACTTCCCCACCAACATTTAACTTTATTAAACCATCTCACTATCATAACAACCCAGTATGTTATGGGTATACTTAATATAACTCTATTTAAAGCAGACACACAAGGTCCAGAACTTTACTAATATAATGATTACAACAGAGGGTCAGATAGAGTCAAGTGGAGCAGACTGTTCTGGGAGGTCTTCTGCCTCCTCGGCTGTAGGATTATTGGCCTTCTTAGTTATAGCAGCCATCTTGAGGGCCCACTTCCCGTCCCCGGATCGGTAAGAATATAGACCTTACTGTCATAAACAATCCGTAACTTACCGGGAACTGGATGGCAGTGGGAATGTTGCACTCTCTCAAAACACACAACCCCAGCGAATCTCTTTCGGCAAGTGCAGGTTGCATATAAGTAGTCAGGGAACATGTGTACCATCTCCCCATCAAGATTAGCAGTCCAAATCGCTTTGCCAGGTTTAACAAGGTGTTCAAAGTCCGAATATTGTCCAAAACGACCATAAGAACCCTTGGGAGTTCCATTGTTAGTTTACATCTATGTGGGATCCGTATACCCTTATGATATTAAGTTCCAGGGTCGAGATGTGCGATCAAAACTGCTCAGTAAGCCAGTCCTTGAGAAATAACTTGGCGAGTCCTTCAGAGCTCTCTGGTATGCCGCTCAATTGAATGTTTTGAATCCACACTTGATTTTCTAATATTTCAAGCCTTTTATCAGCATGCTGGCACTCCTTAGTCCACTGTACCATAGCGCTTTTACAGGCCTCAGTGATGTTCACTTCTCCATGTCTCCATGCAGTAAGGTCCACAGAAGTCTCCACTGTGGCCTAAGCAGCCAGTTAGTATGTCCAGTTTCTGATTCATTGCCATTGAGGATGCCAGAAGTTGTTGCATTTTCAATCCCAGTGATTATCGGTTCCTCAGAGTCGAGCCCTCTGCCTGCAACATTTGTGTAGAGCATGTGTGAGGTCCGGTACCAGACCTTTCCTTTCTCTTTTCTGCCATCTCCAGATGGCTGATTTTTATCGTTTTGCCCATTTGGTTCCAGGGAAGATGAGGTTTCTGGTAGTGCAGCTGAAGTTCATCTGAAAGTTCAAAATAAGGTATTTTCCAAAGTTTAATAAAGTTAGATCTCGGAGCGAAATGCAGAGTGACTTCTCAGCTCAGGCTCACAGCACCCCCCACCCCACCCCACCGCTTGTTTTTAAGCCCATAATCTTACCACAGATGGAAAACTGGAGTGCCCTTCAAGCTAAAACAGGGAACTGAGCAGCCAGGAGGCAACACATTTCTGCCTTTTCACTAGTCCCGGTTCAGCTCTCACCGAAGCCACTGGGTGCATGATCCCAGGCTGCCGCTTTACCAGCCACACCTAGCTCCCCACAAATGCAAATACTGTGGTTTATGCTCCGATACACCTCAGCAGCAAGGGTGAAATTGCTCTCCTTCAAATAGAAAGGTATTTTAGACTGGGGACAACACCTGTCAATCTCTCCCTGCCAGCAGTACCCTCTATCTCTTGCAATCACAGGGCAGCCACTCTGTTTTTCATATCATAATAACCACAGGGAGTGCATCCCAAGCTAAATACCGTGTCCAGTGGCAAGTGAGCACCCACCCTGTACTTGACAGTCCTGCTTTGAGTGCTAGATCCCCTCATCCACATCTTCAAGTATGAATCCCACCACAATCTGTGAGTATGGAATGCAGTTAATCTGTGGTACACAACACTATTGGGCAAATAGAGGAGAAAGCGCATACCTTTGTACATTCAGTCTCTCCCCAGCCTCTATGCAGCCTACCTGGGCTGGTCCTCAACCAGCTACAAAACCAGGTGTCATTCATCTGTGGTATACCCACCTTCATCAGCCCACACAAGATAAAACTCTGGACTGCTCTCTCTGTTATTCCACACATGCCCTGTCTGGGGCAAGTGAAGTAGAAATTAATCTTAATACTTTGGTCTGTTGAATTGCAAATAGCTATGTGCACCACCAACAAACTTCAGCAACCAGCGGAAACTCAGATCTCGGGTAGGGGTTCAATGTGTTCTACCCCATTCAAATGGACTCCCAAGACCTCAAGACAGGACTGTAGATATGGTTTGAATACTGTACATATTGAGTTTTGGCTCATCACATTCCGAGGATGCCTGCCAATCTTCCTATAGGAGATACTTATTACCATACTGTACCAATTTCCCAGTTTTCTTTTTGCATTCAGTTGTACATCAATGTGCACCAATAACCTTTGATCCTCTGGTGTGCCACTGCAAGACTCTGCATGGAGCAGCACAGGCTTTGACTTTCTGCTAGGTTGGAGGCATAGGAGACAATGGTCCAATTCCAAACTCATGGGTTACCCTCTGCTCCAATAAGCAAACTTATCATGGCCAGTAAAACTAGTAAATTCATCACCTGGAACATGAAAGGTATCAACTCCCATTAAGCTAAGAAAAATACTGGATCACCTTAGGAGATTTGGGACGGTGATAGGATTTCTTCAAGAGACACTCCTCCTCAACCCAGAAGGGCAAAGTTCAAATCAGAATGGGTGACGCCAGTATTTAGCAGAGCATACAACACAAACAGCAGAGGGGTAGCCATTCTGGTCCATAAGGATGTGGACTGTAAGATAACAGCCACTCATACTGGCCCTGAGGTTCGATTCATGATAGTGACAGGTCAGCTGCACAGCACAACATCACACATTGCTGCACTTAAAGCCTGAATCAATTAAATGCATCCTTTATCACAGCACTGGCCCAGAGAATGGTGGAAGTAGGTAGGGGCAGTTTCTGACTGGAGGGTATGGACATGAACATGGCGTTAGATGACACTCTGGAGAATTATTTTCAGGCACTGGAGAAAACAAGACCCCTCCCCAACAACAGGAAAGTTGCCTGTAGAACTGGGTATTTCTGCCAGATTCTAAAAGGATCCCATTTATGACGGGGTGGGGGACTGAGACATTGAGACTGCAAAATCCCAGAAGGGCACTGCCTCCCAAACTGCCTGAGAATGCTGGACAAGAGTAGGACCATAGATGGACCACAACCCTAGACCACTAAATACAGCTGATGTAGATGCCAGTAACCCTCACACACCCCTCATGTCCTGTTCTCATAGCGAGGGATGGACCCCCTTCTTATTCCCTTACCATCCCCAACTAAAGTAACTAATACAATGACAGTAGAGTTTGTATTTTAAACATGGTTCTAGAAAATTAAGACCAACTGTGTTAATCAGCATACCGTTTATATCAAGGTAATTACTTCTTTGGTGCTGTATATCCACAGAGTAATACCGCTTGGATCACACACCATGTTGACTGATATTTGTTATACTTTGTGAACCTTTGCTTGAATGTGTCTGCACTGTTTGTTCCCATGTTCATGTAAATTTTGAAAATCGATAAAAGCTTTGATTACACACAAAATTATGAGTGCCTGGAATGTTTAGAAATAAAAAACCCTGATTGGTTAGGAATGATGTCATGATTTATAATCTTGTTTACAGTTTAACTTACCTCAGAGCTTCGGTTTGACACTGTGGATGCCATAATACCTCACATAACATCTTTAGTCCTGCATCTCCCAAAGTGTTAAAATCCAGTCTAGACAAAAACAACAAGGCAGAGTTTAGGAACACACACCTTTTAAAAAATAAAGGATTATTGAGGATGACTGCTGCTATTTTTAGAACCCATGTCATATTTAGAATGTTTTGCCCCAGTGCATGATGGTCATCCAAACGTGTAAATTTAACCAAATAAACTGTGGGGCTCGTACTTGTTTTGAGTAATATGGTTTCACAGAATGCCTCATGCTGGAAAAAGTCAGTAAGGTGTCACATTATGTTATTAGTAACAACATCCACTACTTGAGGTGCTGAAACATTAGTGATTAAGAAAAGAAAAGATGGGTACAGCGTTTGTTGCATTTGCTTTATGTGTCTCCCCAATGTAAAAAAAATTGCAAATTATCAATTGTAGGACACCCTTTTGAGCTATTCATTTCAGAAAATGTGGAAATATTTTATACTTTCATGTAGAAACCCATATAAACCCCATGTCATCTATATAAAACCTTTTGATTACATGTGAAAATGACAGTACACATGGCTAAATGAATACATAAAGGTGATATGCTGTTTTAGGTTATATCTGCTTTCATAGTTGCAGGTTGAGACTGGTCAGCTCTGGAGAAAAGTAAGTAAAAAACCCTTAAAAATAAAATATGTTTGAAGGCCATTCAATCAATTAAAAATGCATACAGATTGGAAAGAGTATAATATAAAAGAAACAAAGCAACCCATGACAGACAGACAGAAAGACATGGGCATAGAGCAGAAAGGGGCTACAGTTGTGGGAGCAAACTTCCTCACTGTCATCCTGTTTGAATCCTTAGCTGGACATAACCTAATTGGGTGAATCCTTTCTAATAAGGGTTTCATACATGAAGAAATATACATGTGCCAGTACCAAGTCTGAAAACTTTTTTCAAATTCTTCCGAGAAATTCGATTCTGGTTTACCAGGGAATGTCCTAAATAGAACCTGCAGATTGAAGCATTTACTTACATAACTCCTATCATTTAAAAAACATCTTGGTTGTAGTTAGGGTAATGTCCATGACAAACGAGTCTCCACACCCTCGAGTGTGAGGAAGGCTCAATAACACTATTAGAAAAGGATATTTTTTACCTTGTTGGTGTTTTTAATTATTTGATAGTTTATCTGGTTGATCCTGCCTCTGTCTCCTCCAGCATTTCATAATGCAGCTGCAGTGGTGCACCAGCCACCCACAGCTCTCTTCAAAATGATGTATCATGCGAGGAGCAGCCGTGGAATCTATCCATTAGGCTACTGCATTTTTTGGCTCTAATAGCTCCAGTTTGGAAGGTACCTGTCTCTGTGCTATCCAGAGACCAAGTATAGACTGCCAGCAGGACTGCCAGTCTATACCTGGTCTCAGGATAGCATGGAGACAGGTACCTTCAAACCAAACCGTGGAGTTAGAGGCAAGATCAACCAGATAAATTATTAAATAATTAAAACACCAATGAGGTAAAAATATCCTTTTTTCTAATAGTGCTATTCGGGCCCTTCTCCACAACCTGAGAGGGCCCGTTTGTCATTGATGTTTCCCTCAGATGTTTGAAGGTGTAGGGGTGAAATCCAGACCACCAGATTGGACCCAAAATGGTAAACTTGACCAGCTGAATCAGCTGGTCTGGTTTTACCCATTTTAGTTTGTCTGTTCTGACTTTTACAGATTTCATGAAGGGTAATGGGTTTGGGTGAAATCTGGACCACTGGAACCAGGATGGGCCTTTACTGTTTTGGTCCAGTCCAAATCTGATGGTCTGGAATTCACCCACACCCTTTCAAAATGTGGCCCATTAACTACAACTAACATCACCCTACGTGAATCCAGACCAGCTGGAATGGATGTACTAAAATGATAAAGCCATACCAACTGGTGGACCTGGAACAGCAGAACTGCACAAGTTGCACTTGGTCCAGCTGGTGAAACCAGACCAGTTGGTTTGTTTTACCATTTTTGGTCCCTTCTAGTCTAGCAGTCTGATTTGACCCATACCTACCAAGCTTAGCCAGGCAGTCCAGCCTCACTACAGGTCTTTGACTCCTCTACCACCCATGTTTGCCCAGGTGGTGGAGTTCCAGTGAGGCTTGGATGCCCCCACCCTCTCCTCTCACTGGCCTGGTAACATGCCAGGCTTGGTGCTCAAACCCAGGTGTTCTGCAGTGCCAATGGTAGTGATTCCATGTACTGACAGGCCGGGTCCCCTGATATTATTACTTGGGATGGCAGTCATCATTTTTACTTACGTCAGAGTGACACATTTGTGCAGTGCAGGTAATAGTACTTGCAATGTGTCTGCTTCCAAATCAGAGTCCTGTAGATTCAAATTCTGGATCTGATGAACATAGTTCACCTAGTGTGCAATCGCTAGGCAGTCACTCCTTTTCAGAGGTCTCTGAGCTACATATAGCTTATCCACACCCTGCAATGCTTTTCTCACAAAGTCCTCCTCATGTGCTTCAAACAAACACCAAAGGAGGTCAAGTAGATTGCCACTGTGAGTGTTTGTCTTTTTGAATCCATTTCAGCATCACACTTCTGTCCATGGGTGTACAGTTAGCGCTGTACTCTCTCATTAACAGCAGAGACTGTTTGTTGAATAAGCCAAACAAGAACCGGACAGTCAAAGTCAGATGGCCATTTTCTGGTGACAAGGTCCTCCAACAGCCTGCAGATCATTTGCTTGGAATCAGGGTTGCCACTATTCAGAAAGCAAAACACAGCAGCAAAGAACTCCTGAACACTTAAGTCATAAAACTATAAATTGTTTCCAAGTCAATGTCTTTCAGAAATGTTGCATTAAGAAAGGTTGATGGAATTTCTGAAAGCTTGAGCTCAAAGCCTCAAAGTCCATTTCATCAAAAGCACTTGTCGTGTCTTTACCCCATCCAGCAGCGATCAAGTTTGGAATGACACCTTGCATGGATTTTCCAGCATTACCTGGATGGTGCTTAGAAAATTCTGACAAAGTGCAGGAATATATGTGTGGTTGTTCTGGTACTTTGGAGAAAGTCAGCATCATCCTCCATCTGCTGCATCAACACCGTGCAGACAATCCAGCAGATGACAGGCCCGAGCTACATCGTGAAAAAGTTCGTTCTCCTTGACATAGTTATATGCTTCCGTAGCCTTGGCATTGTCTTTGAAAAGTTCATGAAAAACTGTTTTCGTTCTTCTTCCAAGAGCCCAGTATTTCAGCACAGAGATTAATTTCAACACATTTCTCAAGTTTCAGCAAGGCAGTTGGCCTGGTGGTGATGAGTAAAGAGGCTTAGGGGCAGAACTTCCTCCGCAGCAGGTGGCTGATTGTAACCCTGATGGAGGAAACACAGGCGAAGTGACTGTCAGCATCATTTTCATCTTCTTCAGTGGAAAACTGTAGCTCATCAAAGCCATCTATGACAAAGAGAATCTTATGTGAATAAGCCAGGACTTTCTTTAAAGTCTGCTTCAGACATGGGTAGTCATGCAAAATCACATCGTACAAATTTGTGTTGCTGCCTGTTTTGTTTAGCTCTCTGCAGCTGAAGTGAAAAATGTAGTCAAATTGCTTCTGGAATAGCTTCTCCAATGCCCAGTCCAACATAATTTTGTGGACTGTGTATGTCTTCCCAATCCCTGTAACTCCTTGTAGAATTACAGTTGAAGGAATTATTCCATTGTCATCTTCCTCAAATAGCTTTTCCATCGAATCACTGGTGAATTGTTTTTAAGGCCTTTCCTCATGGAATCAATGTGTTGCTGGCCTCTGGAGATCAGTTCATGACCTCTTTGCCTCGCTCTCGGAAATCCTTAACCATTAAAACTTGTGAAGCGCTCATCAAAGTCTATCTTTTGCCCAGGTAACGAGTTGTAGTCTTTTGTTTTCATAAACTTCTTTCTCACTGTGTCTTTATATTCAACTGGCAGTCTGGGAAGAGGGAGACAGAGAATTAGTTTTAAAAAATTCTAAAGATCATCATTGCATTACAAAAATATCATATTCAAAGCAGACCAACATGTGAAGTTTGCCATACCTTTTATGGTGACAACTGTCACTTTTAAAAGAAACATTCATATACTGTGGTTCACCAAGGCTGAAAGCACATGAAAGTTCTTTTTTCTAAACTCATCTTTGCTGATAAGTAGTATAACATCACAAGGTGCAGATACATTCGTAAGTTGACAGTCTGACAAGAAGGAGCTGACAATAGGTCACTAAGGACTATCATGAATCAATGGACATGAAAGAGTCAACTGATTAGACAAAGAATATCCACACTTACTGAAATAGTGTGATAGAGACAACTGCTTCATACTGGAACAGTTTGTCTGGTAAATGCAATTGACTACAAAACCAGGATAACAGGAATGAACAGAGCTAACCGAGGTGGAACTAAGGCACGCTACTCAGAAATGCCTAGGGGTGCTGTGCATAGGGGACCTTTAAATGAGATACTGGCTTACCTAGTTGCAAGCAGTTCAGAGATATAGTTGACTAAACCTGCTGTATATTAACACATTACCACCATTTTATAGAACTGTTGTGATGTCATGATGTAATGAATGGTGTCTACTACTTGTAGCAAGCACAGCTTGTTCCTCCATGACGTAACAGGGTTTTATAAAATTATGGCAATGTAATACCAATGTATGGCAGACTTAATCAAATGTATCTCAGGACTGCTTTCAGTTACAAGTAAGCCAGTGCCTCATTTAAAAGAACTTCTCATGGGCTGTGAGGCAATTGGGTCAATGTACAGGAACTGTTCCTTTACTATACCTTTAGTATATTCCTGCAGTCAGACCGGATTATGTTCAAGCCCATCTCACTCTAGGGGGTCAGCTGGGAGTAAAACATTTCAAGAAAGAGAAACACTACAGTTCTAGGGAGTGAGGGCACGGCACCTGATGTTCAGACACACCCTGCCAATTTACTGTGTCATGGCATTGGCTTTAAAGGCAGCTAGTTACCCTCCCACCTAGCCAGGGAGTGCATGGCACCACCAATTGTCTAGGAGGAGACAGGAGAAATAACTGGGATAACAAGAAACAAACAAGAGCCTCGAAAGTCCCATCTGTGCCCCTTTGCTGTTCTGCTATTTTGGTTCAAAATAGGGCCAATGTACTCATCAATATCTCCAGGCTGTTGCCAGCTGTACATTGATAAGGGCTTTCAAACTATGTTGGACTCCATTCATAAATGAAGCCCTTTCATAAAGAATGGGATGTTCTGAAATTCCAATTTTAGGGAAAGTTCTGAAATTGGAATCCTGCAGATAACAACTGAAATATGTTTTGCAGGAAGATAGAAACCCTGTTTAGCTCATCTGCTTCAAGGTGGCCATATTACAGGTAAATTGAGCATGAATGGTTCCTGGACAGGGCCAGACTGGGCACATGCCCCAGTAAAAATCTACTGTTCTCAAGCTCTGCCCCAGCAGTGATACATAGCTGGCAACATAGTCTGGAATTAAAGAGCCCTACATACCCAGGCACAAGCCCTCTGTACCTGCCTATGCCATGGTCATCCTTAGTTCCTGGAGCTGCCACTGGATTAAAGAGAATGGGTAGGCAGCACCAAGGTAGAGAATCAAGCTGATTACCACATTCTATATAATGCAGAAAAAACTAATTTATGGTGAGCCCAGGTAATTCCAGAAAACACTAAAACTGCCCTGGCACTTCAACCACAGGGTTTTGAATTTATTCCTTTACCTCAAGTGCTGCCTACTGTTCTCTTGTACTGTGTGGGTTGGCCAACCTGCGTGCTCTGGCTCAGTATACTGGAATGAACTGCTTCTCCTTTGTTTGCCACTGCCATTACTAATTTGCAAAGGAATCCTCGGAATTAATAGTGCTACTTTAGAGTCTGAGGAGTTCAAAGAGCAACCACTATGAACCCCACCTCCACCACTGAGGAAGTACCAGAGTGGCAGGGATGCTGGCGGTCGTGGATGGTAGTTTGCTGTTTTTCCACTTCACTAAATATTTATTTTACTTATGGATTTTGTCTACTATCAGGAACCAACTGAACCAGCTGACCCACTTCTGCTGAAGCTTGAATTTAAACATAAAATGAACAAACAGATGGTAAATAAAAGATTATTTAGCTACTCACCCATCAGTAACTTTTCCTGTGCTGCGAGGAGGCATCACGATCTGTAATATAATAAAAATCAATATATATATATATATATATATATATATATATATATATGATCAGAAATATTGCATTCTATACCCATGAGAGCTACACATGTACATCTTTTGTGTCAATTTACGTACTGTTCTTTTGCACAGCAGTTCACAGAACAAAACAAGTAAGCAGCCCTTTGCTTGTATTATTTCTACTGTATTTTATAATTTGGGGAGGCAGTGTAGCCTACTGATTATGCATAAAACTGTGAAATATGAGTTTGCAGGTTCTAATCCCACTACAGCTATAGGCACCCTGTATGACCATGAACAAGTTACTTTACGCACACATACACCCTTTGCTTGAGTTCCGCTCAGCTAGAAAATGGATAGAAGCAGAACCCTCCTCTACTGAAACCAGATGCATGTCAGTTGGGCTATTCTGATAAATAAATGGTAAGAAAAACTTTCTGAAATGCTAGCTCCTACAACCTGTTTACACAATCTGCCCAGTCAGGACCTGATCTTCAAAGGCATTCCAGATGTGTGCAACTTGCATGTATCTGAGGTTTTGATCCACAGCTGCAGGAGCCGCTGGAGTCAGGGAGAGTGCTGGACGGACTGTTGACATCCATTTGGATGCTATTCCATGCTGACAGTGGATCTTTGCTACCACAGGTGCATGGGGTGATGGATCGGCAGTTCTGCTAGACCTGCCGTATTCACAACAGACTATAAATTGTTGTAATCTTTACCAGCCAGTACCAATGCTGCCCAAGCCCACCATGGGGACTCTGAGGGCTGGAGGCTGGAAGAAGGGAGGGTCAATCAGGCCACATGAGCATTGTGGCCATGTTGAAGGGGGCCCATAGCCTCTGCCCCTGTGCCAGCCCTCCACACTGTGGAGAATGTCTCCAGAATTGGGGTATGCTCACCCCCTGTGTTGGCCATCCGCACTGTAGAGAATGTCCCCTAGAACTGGGGCATGCCCATCCCATCCCTCCAGCCCATTCCCATCTTAATTGCCCATGCAGTCAGGTGCACATCTCAGATCAGGTGCAATGCATATGGACCCATTCATTTCAATGTTTTATGTTGGCTTGCCACGCTTGCGTGCAAGTCAACATCTTGCCATAGTGGCAGATTTTGGAGGTGCATCAGCATGGGCTCGCATCAGTAGGTGCGTCTGGCATTCCCAATAAGGCAGCATGCTTTGTGCTGACACCAACATTATGTAAAGTGGACAAAACTTCTAAGGGAAGTGCCGCTGCAATCAGAGACAAGCTCCTCATGCAGCGGCACCGATGACATGCCTCCGATGAGCATTTCCTGGTTAACGTTTAAAATGAGACTTAGGTCTCAAAGAGAATACCACTGCAAAGGAATGAGACTGGACACCACTGTTTTCTCTTTAATTGTATTTACCAGAAAATGCAGCAAATAAAGAAGGTGTCAACCCTAAATGACTAGTTCGCACGTCCAACTAGATGCTACACAGTTTTGCTTTGTTGTTTGTTTGTTTACTTTGGCATTCAGACTTCTAAGATAAATAAATAAGGTGCTAAAAATGTAAATGGGTGGGCAGGAGCAAGTCCAGTGGGTGGGTGGTGCGGTCAGTTTTACCAGCAGAAGGGGGCTCTTGTTAACTGCTGAGAGAGACTGGAGAAGAAGGAATCACGTATCAGCCAGCCTCAACTTGCTACTCAATGACTGGCTGCAGTGTAACAGCTTTTCAACTTGGTACCATGGTCTGCACCACAGCTCACTCATTCTAGCTGTCCCGCATTCCCCTGCCTCCTGTCTCTGTTCAGCTACACAGCTCTTTGAGCGTGCATGGAAGCGTTACTTTTTACCTGTTTATCAAAGTGCATTCTATTTTGATTCTTTTCTAAACTGTTTTTCCGTCACTGTCTCTTCATTTCTGTCAGTCTGTGAAACAGACCTACCCAATTGCTCACTTAACTCCTTTGCTAATTACCTGTTCTTCCACCCCATCGCAAGGAGCCGGCAAAGGATTATCACCCAAGTTATTCTTCTGATCGAACGGAGGCAAAAAGGACACCACAGAAGTTATACTAATTGAAGTACAGCTGTGGAGCACACATGATTGTTCTGGATTTTGCCAGTTTGGTGGGCATCTCGGTCAGAGTGGCAGAGGAAAAAGGAACATTAGGAAATGGATGCCGTGGCTCTGAAATTCTGAGCTAGCGGGTGGGTGGCTGTGGGGAGGGGAGCAGTCCTCCCAGCTGAAATCTGGAGAAAGCACTTGGGAACTGGTGGGCTAAGATGAACTGCATACAACTTTTATAATTTTTTATATTTTATAATGAGAAAATGGGGTTGTTAAACATTTTGAAGTTTTGGGGAGCTTGGATTAGCACACCAGAATGTAAGAATGTAATACATTTGTTTTGTTTGGTATATTCTACATTAAATGTAATCCCACCCCATGGAAATGGTTTGTTGGATTGTAAAAACTTGCTGTAGCAAAGTGAAAAAAAGTTTGCTGTGACTTGGAGGGCTGCTGATAATGACAGATGAAAGTGGTAGTAGTCTCTTGCATTTGGTGGAGGAGGACTGTCAGGAATGGTAAAAGACGTAACGGTTTATTTTGTGACTGTATCCCTTGTTGCATGAAATACCAGTATCCCTTATTGCATGAAATACCAGTGTAGGAGCAGGGGAAAATAAGTGCATTAAAGTATAATATAAAAAGTTGTGTTACTCAAGAATAATCTTGTTCCAAAATCAAATGTTAGGTTGGTGTAGATTTTGATGTGGGGCATAGACAGCTACAGAGGAGCTATGTTGCATTTTCTAAGTTTGCAAATCCTTTATTAATTTAGCCTTTGTAATAATCCGTATCTTGTTTTTTTAATATTGCCAAAACATCTTCATCATGTGTCATGCACAAAGCACCATAAACTAATAAAAGAAAAAGGTTACTATGAGCACTGTGCTGTTAATAAAGCCTTGCAGTCTGGCAGAGTGAGGAGAGGGTTACATGTCCTGTTCTTCAGATCAGCTGGGAGAGGTTTCTTGTGCAGCTCTTAAGGGTAATTTTCCTCCCCTGTTTCCCCTTGAAGTACTTCATTTCCTGTAGACCCCCTAGAAACTTCATTATCCTTTACTGACAAGTGCTCTGGTAACTTTTAGTCAGCCGCATACTACTGTGGTTGGTTGAAGATGCAGCAATTGCTGTAGATGTGGTAGTCGGGGAGCTGTGAACAAATAAATCTTAAATCTCTTTCTGTAAAAGGGCACAAGAGGAATTGTGCTGCCCTGTATGAGTAGAATTGATTGAAAAAGGTTGTTACACCTTTTATTTGACCAACATAACTTAATATCTGACGTTGAAGCCACATAGACACCTATGTCAGGCATTGTGACAACACAGCTACAGGGACATTTCATACAAAACACTCATGTTAATTATTCTTGTATTGTTGAAGGAAAAAGAGGCGACTGTCCTGTTTAGCAAGTTTCTTCTCTGTGTTGCTGACTTTCTACATCAGGCTCGAAATGCAATGTCATCCATGCTAGGGTTACAAGATGTCCTCTTTTAGAGGATATGTCCTCTTCTCCAGCTGCCAAATATTCTTCATGTGACTTCATTATCCTTTTTTTTATTATTATTATTATTATATTATTTTATTATATATTTTTTACACTCTCCCACCAGGACCCCTTGTAGATGATCTGAAGGCGGTGGAGACTTTAAACCCATTTGCTCGGGGTCCTGCACAAAACTCATCGGGAGGTACTAAGTGGCCTCTTTTGGCATCCCAAAATCTGGTACTCCTACATGGTACCAAAGGGATTGTGCTGTGTCCGTCAGAGAGGAATTTATTTTTGGACCCCTTCAGTGCCGAAGGTAACTTGGATGCTCTCAGTCTATCAACATTAAAATGTGTAGCACTGACCTTTAAAAGTCACAGCAAATGGCCAGCATGCATAATAAGAATTATAAGAATAGTTTATTTATTTATTTATTTGCTTTTGTTAACCAGGTAAGCACACTATACAGCACGTGCCTCTTTTCAGGTGCTACCCTAGAGGATTACAAGTGTACAAATCAGAGTAAACAGGTAGAACAGGGAGCACATTAAGCCATTAAATAACAGTTACAATGAGAGGTACATGGTGAACAGGTTCATACAGTAGCAATATACATAGTGAAATAGGGACGAGGGTGAATAGCAATATGTAAAGGCAAGGGATAAAACAAAGTACATACAACAAACATCACATAGTTGGTGTCGAGGTGTTGTACAAACTGTTTCAATAACATTAGTTTACATTTTAATGGTTTGCATGTGCAGCAAAAGAGCTAACATTATAACAAAATCATGAAAATCTTTGTGGAGCAATTTCTGTGTCTGTGTGTGTGTGTATATATGTGAGGCCAACATATTCAAATGATTAGTATGGCACTTACCAAGTTAGCACCACACTAACCGTGTATAGCACCAGCATTTGGGAGGTGCCATATTCAGAGGCGTTAGGTGTGCTGCACTGTCCTGGAAGCCTGACAGTGCAGACAATACCATTGCATCTATGCAAATGAGAAATGAGGACTCTTGCATGCGTAAGGGGTGCAGTGATATATTAAACAGTTTTGGCAGTGTGCTTATAGTCTGCTTACTTTATTGAATGTAATCAAATTGTACATATTTTGTACCAAATCTTTGTATACTATCCTCATGTTCCCTACCCCCTCGTTGCACCAGGAGATGAGCAACTTGTTGCTCAGCATCCCTTTCTGATGAAATATTTCAGTTAATAAAGAAATAAAAAAGCCTCATTTCAGCAAGACTTAATGCTGCGAAAGCCCTGCCCTTAACAGTGCGCAGTGGCTGCATCCCCCAAGCCCATGCTGTAATTATTTATAATATCCCTGGTGTCTACAGGTTCCCCAGCAACCCAGTCACCCCTGTTGTACAGTTTCTCCAGTCTCCTTAGCATCTAGTGGTCCCCTCAAGCACCCATGCATGAATATCTTTAATCACCCACACTATGCATAACCTACATATACCCTGGTGACTAGTGGTCCCTCCCCACAAACAGTAACTAATCCCCCGCTAACCTGCTCACCCATACCAACCCCCACCCACAGAAACCAGTCCACAGACACAGACTGTGGTGGCAACTTCACAGCCCTTTGCTCACCTCTCGACCGGTCACTGTCTGACTGTCAGTGATTGATCATGAATACGATGTTAAAGCTAACTATCTGATTGTTGCTCGGACCAGCTGTGGGCTATTACGGACAACAGTACTGACTGCATTGTGGCTGACTCTGAATATTGTGACTGTAGTGCTGTGCTTGAAATCTAAACTTTGCTGTTTGTTTATTTAACCCCAAGGTCTCTGAATTACCTTTTAACAGTTTTTATGGTGTTGTATGAAAACCAAATAATGTTCTGTATATCATCATAATCACCTACTATCATCATCAGTGTGCAAGTCAGCACAGTGTTCTTAAAGTGTATAGCACTGCTTTTCTTTCAACAACAGCAACCAAAAAAAAAATTTAGAACCAGTCCTGGTCTTCTGAGAGAAAGTTTAGTTTTCAATTTACTAGTAACTCTCAAGGGTCTAACCCCCGCAACACAGCAACATACAGGTACTGTTGGCTGTCAGTTCCACTATATGGACTTGAGTGTTACAGGCTCAAAACCTTGAGGGTGGTCTCTGACTGAATGTTGTCACTTTGGAATTATTTTCCTTCCTAACTGTTAGAAGTCACTTTGGGAATTCTTTTCCCTCCTAACTGTCAGAAGTCAATCAGCAAAGGCCTAGTAGAAATGGTGACAATAGTCTTGTACAAGGGTGAAACCAGTTGCCTCCCAGTAAATGAAGGACCAGTTATATTCGATGGCTCTGTGTGTCTGAGCAGGGAGAAAGTGTTGTTATAACCAGCGAGAGCTCAGTCTGTGGTTATTTTGCCATTTGCAGGGTGCTGGTTCTATATTTGAAGTTCTTCTTCAGTTATGTCTGTGGGTTTTGACCACAGACACTTTTAGAGAGTTCATTGTGTGGCATCTTTGCTTGTCTTCTCAGTTCAGCTGCTGTTCCTGTCTTGCACACATGTATGGAAACTGCTTGCACCTTTTACAGACCTCTCATGGGATCCTTGCCCAGGAATTTCAGAGGGTGAGACTTCCTTCAATTGTACAAATATGTCAAAGACGAAAGGGGCACTGTATTCTGCTCAGACACATCAAGTAGAATCTAGTCAGGATCTTTATATGGTGTCTTCCAAATACTCCATGTCTCAAAGTGTTTTACGTAGGTCAGTGAGTTACACAGTGGTAGAGCATGGGACTATGCAGGCAGACATATGAGCCATTTAGCATTTAACAAATCGATGACCTAAATGCACACCCCAATTCCTGTCAACCTGTGCAGGGTGGGGGTGGGGTTAGTGTCACTTCAATACTTTACTGCCATTCCTATTATGCATCTCTCTAACTCCTGCACTATCAATGCCAATGCCAGCAAGCCAACATTTGGCATTGACAAATGCTTGTTTTCTTTAATTCTAACATTTTAGATTTTTAATTAGGGCTTTGCAAACACTTTTATTTTGGACAATTACACTCAAATACAGTACTGAACATTTTACAAATGTAAATATCACTCTTAAATATTTGCATGCGTTAGACCATATAAAGTTGTGTTTGACTTTGGCTGTGGCTCGTGTGATATACAAATGATTACTACAGCTTGTGACATGAATGCATATTTTATTTCACAGCTCTGCATATTTTGCTGAAACATCCCAAACCCTTAATCTTCTGTCACCATTAACAACAGAAAGAGTCTGAAATGAAACAAATATGCTTGGTGGCAATGAAACCTGTCCTCCTCAGGAGAGGGCATTCATGTGAGACCCACATGCTGCACAAATCCATGACTCACTTCCCCCCACCAGCCCGAATAACTAAATAAAGTATCAGACTATAAGACCCCTGGTATAGCTGCTTCCCATAGCATAAAGTACCATTCAGCTCCCATTTCATATAGCTCCTGCATGCCCTTCTTCACACCACATTTGCATTGTAAACACAGCCAGTCAAACATCACTGACACTGATCAATGGATTGTTTCATTTTGCTCTGTTGCCTGACTCTTATTCCACCTTTCAGAGGGTCCACAGAACCGCACCTTGTTCGTGGTGGATTCCATTAGGATAGAGGTTACCGTAAATATCCAGAGGGTCCACAGAACAGCACCGTGTTCGTGGTGGATTCCATTGGGATAGAGGTTACTGCATCTTCCAGAGGGTCCACAGAACAGCACCGTGTTCATGGTGGATTCCATTGGGATGGAGGTTACTGCACCTTCAGAGAGTCCACAGAACAACACCTTGTTCATGGTGGATTCCATTGGGATGGAGGTTACCATAACTTCCAGAGGTCCACAGAACAGCACCTTGTTTGTGGTGGATTCCTTTGGGATGGAAGGTACCACAATCTTCAGAGGGTCTATAGAACAGCTCCTTGTTCATGGTGGTTTCTTGTGGCAGAGGTTACCCTACCTTCCAGGGTGTCCATGGAGCAGCACCTTGCCCATGGTGAATTCCTTTGGTGGTGGAGGGTGTTATCCCCCTTAGATCTCCATGTGTAGGAATAGGGTGGTCAGTCAGGTTGTGAGACATGAATGCCAGTCTCTTGCTGCTGTGTTCTGGGGTTTTCCACCTTCTGTTTCATCCCTCCATTAGACACTGGTGGTGAGGATGCCATGAAATGCATGCACCAGTCAGACATCCTAGCATTCCAGCATCAGCCAACATTCACTTACCTGCAAGCAGCACTGACTACACTACCACCGAGGTCACCCAGGTGATGGTATAGCAGTGACAGCAGCTATCCTTCCCCAGAGGAGGAGGAGAGCAGCCTTTGCTCTTGTGGTTTATGAGGCATTTCATGTCTTGGGTGTATAAGTAGACCTCGTTATACAATACTCTCCATACATTATTCAGTATGTCATATAATTCATGATATTTGGAATCTTGGTATTTGTATCCATACAGTTGTGAAGCTGCCACTGTAAACACCTCTCCCATCACTAGGAGAGGTACTTGTGTTATTTCAGCTCATGCTCTTCTGCCTGTAGAAGGGTTGGCCATTCCAGGCAAGAGTTAATAGTGTCAGCCTGCTAGTGGGAGGAGCCTAACAAAAGGTCTTTGCACATAATGTTGTGGTTCACTGACAGTGGGAGAATTGAGTCTAGGAGGAGGAGGACTGGGGACGTCTTTCTCAAGGGAGGTACCCTGTTGCCTTTATTCTTGGGTACAGTCTGGGGACTGTGGGATTCACTGAGGATAAAGACCACCATAAGGATCATGCAACTGTGCAGTCTGAATGTCTTGAGAAACCTTCAGGCTAGGATCAGATCGAGAGAGGTTTGACAACAGACTGTCAAGTTTGCACAGAGAAAGACCCTGAGGTAACTAATCATGGGAGATCCGTAAAATGTTTCTTGCTTAGAAAAATAATACTTTAAGTTTATCATGTGTCCTTTAGGTGGCATCCGAATCTGGGACAAGGCGGTATCTGAATACATATACTAAGCAAATACTGCTGTGCTTGCATGTTTGCCTCTTGCATGAGGATACAGAACTTTATGATATGTGGTGTTTAGAGGATAGAGAACTAGATACTGATATATCTGTATCAAATTCACTGGAAACTGAAGGGTCAGCTTCTGCTTGACTACAAATTTATTAGTGCTTTATTGGTATTAAGGGAACAGCCAGCAGTAAGAGCCCCACATCCCACTGTAGGGCTGGTCCAATTTGCTCTTTGTGCAAACACATATTTTGACTTAATGGTTACTACAGTATCAGGCTGATTCTGCTAATTACCAGCTGACATTTGCTGTAACCAGAAACCACTGAATCCCTGCAGCTGATGTCAGAGCTGGGCTGCAGCAGTGAGAGATTCAATAGCCTGCAATGCATAATTTTGGTATTTTGGTATCTGTATTCATACAGTCATAATGCATCCTTTCCACCACTGGGGAGCACTTGTGTCAGTACAGCGCCATGTTGTTCTGCTGGTTGGAGGTTAGCAGTCCCAGGCAAGGGTTAATAGGCTCAACCTGCTAGTGGGAGGAGCCTAGCTAACAAAAAGTCTTTGCATTGAATGTTCTGGTTCTGGGGACTGATTCTGCTGACTTGGAAGCGGACATTTGCTGTTACCAGAAATCCCAGAATCTCTGCAGCTGATGTCAGAGCTGGGATGCAGCAGTCAGAAATTCAATAGCAGGCAGTACATTCTGAAGATTTTATAAGCTCAGATCAGATGTTTGGTGGTCCACTGTTCTCCCAGGGCTAAGTGCAGTCTGACTGTACTTGGCCCAAGTGGTTCAGCGGTACCAACAAACAAAAGATCATGGGCCCGACATTCAAAGTTTGCGCAGGCACAAATGGGTGTGTGCTTGTGCAAACTGTAGTGTTAACGCTGAACACAATATCCAAAAAGGTCAGTTGTAGGGCACTAACATAGGTAGTGTGTGCACAAAAATAATGTATGGAGGTGGGCAAAGGGAGGGTGGGGACAGGAATACCCACACAACCCAATATAGTACATTTGCACTATGCAAAAGGGATTAGTGTGGTCCTTTTGCATAGCACAAATACCGCTGAGCAAAACCATGTCTTACTCTGGCCAATCCTAGTGGCGCAGGAGGAGTACCACAGCCAACAACCAAGTTGACAGTGGGGGAGCACACCTGTTCCCTGGCAGCCAGTGGTCCCTCCGATCCCAAGTCCTGTAAACTTAAGTGATGTGCCTCATGTCCAGTGGTCCTCCCACTCCCGATCCTCAGCCCCATAAATATAACTGAAGCTCCTGGTGTTCAGTGGTCCCTTCCTGGTCCTTATCCCCAGCCCTGTAAAGCAAGTAACGTCCCTAGGGTCCAGTGGTCCCTCCCACTCCCCGATCCCCAGCCCGTAAACATAACTGAAGTCCCTGGTGTCCAGTGGTCTCCTATCTGCAAACCAGAGCCCGTTGTAATAAACATATTTCCTGGTGTTTAGTATTTAACACCACGGGCACGGTTACCCACCCTACCAACTTGTACCTGACCAGATGGTGCGCATCTCAGATATAGTGACTGGCTACAGCACTCCTCACACCTCCTTGGCAGGCTACCATATGACAAGGTGCATTCTATGTAGTACAGGAGTGTGACTTCTGTACTGTACTGTACAAAGAATGCACTCCTGAGTGCTCTGGGTGAGGGCGGGGTTGGTTACAGGGCGCAAACTTGCTGCCGCTATCCATACAGATGAGCCCATAATGGGCATGCAAATGACCCTTACCACCTTGCATTCCCAATGGGTTCATTTGCATGAGTCCATCTGAACATCACACCTAGGGCTACCATCGCTATTGGCTACGATGGCGCTCTTCTCTGCACAGCAGAGATCCATACTAGGCAGTACTACTTGATTTAGTTCTACACTGACATGCCCTTATAGTCAGTTGGATAGCACCAGTGTGCTATCCGACTGAATATAGCATCCTTGGGCTCAGGTAGCAAGGCAGTGTAACACTGCCATTTTGAATATCAGGCCCCTGAGCTTATAAAACCCTAACATGCACTGCAGGCTTTTGAATTTCCACTGCTGCAGCCCAGCTCTGACATGAGTTGCAGGGAATTTGGGGATTTCTGATAACAGCAAATGTCAGCCTGATAGTAAGCAAAATCAGGCAGACACAATCTACTTTACTGCAGTAAACAGAAGGTAAGAAAAATGTTTTGCACACAACTTGCAAAGTGGGACCAGCTCTGTATTAACAGTGGGGTTCTTAGTGCTGACTGTTCCTTTTAATGAAACATAGAATTTGTTGGCAGGAAAGGACCGGTAGGCTCATCTAGTCTTCCCTAATTTCCCTGCCTGTTTCTATACTCAGACCCTAATGGTCACAGGTGTCCCTCCCTCCCTCCACTCTTTCATCTAAGCATGCCCATGTGCTTGTTCCGCTCATACTTGAAGTTCCCCATTGTCTTTGCCTCCACCACCTCTTCTGGCAGGCTGTTCCAGGCATCCACCACCCTTTCTGTGAAGAAGTATTTCCTCACATCTCTTAAACTTCTCCTCCATCAAAGCTTTATGGCATGCCACTGTGTTCTGGTATGCCTCCTCCTCAAAGAAACTCCTCCCATGCATCTTGTTCACCTCCCCATGAGGTACTTATAAGTCTTGATCATGTCCCATGCCCTCCTCTCCTCTCTTCTCCTCTCCTCTCCTCCAAGGAGTAGTTGAGCTTCCACAGCCTCTCCTCATAAGCTTTCTCATGAAACCCCTGCACCATTTTGGTAGCTGTCCTCTGGACTGCTTCCACCCAGTCAATGTTCTTGCAGAGGTATGGCCTCCAGAACTGGACACAGTACTCTAGCTGGGGTGTCACTGTTGAGCGACATAGTGGCAACACTACCTCCCTTCTCCTGTTAGAAATAGCCCTCCTTATAGATCCCAGAATCTGGCTAGCCTTGCCAGCTCCCTTGTTGCACTGCCCAGCCACCTTGAGATCATCAGATAAGATCACCCCAGTTATAATGGCCTGTGGGTTGCGTGGACCAGGTACATCCACAGACCACAGTTATCCCAGTCAAATAAAAATATAATTGTCACAGCCCCGAGCCACTTAACATCCAAGGGAAACTCCTGTTCTTTTAATTCCTCAGTATATCTAAAACAGTGCCCATGAAGTGAAACTGCTCTTGGGCCATTAGAAACATTAGTATTTGGTGTGCACATTCCAAAATCAATTCTGATAACAGTTTCCTGAAGTCAGCAGACTTACCTTGTTGGCACTTTTAGTAAGGAGGGCAGCAACGTCCCTCTTATTGATTTTCATAAGTACATCTTGTGTGACCACTAGAGCATAATTCTCTAAGTAGTACTCTACCAGGCAGCATGCAATGTCTATTTTATCCATCTTCTCAAGCCTTCCTTTGGGGATCCTGCAGTATCCATCTTTCAGTTCAATACTGGTGAGGGTGGTCTTAAATTTCTTCAGCTCCTCTTCTAAAAGTTCTTCAAGTAACACTAGAATAATCTGTTGAGCCATTTCCTACTGGATCTGGAATAAAGAGTTTGACAGGATTAAAGGTTCGTTGGGGTTCTGCTCATCTGCCATAGGGTTGGGAGCAGTGCACACATTTCAGAATGTTCAGATGCATGGTACTATACTTTAGAATGAGACAAGAGATGATTTTTGAACTGCAGCGCTGGACTAAGCTATGGAATGTCAAGGTGATTTCAGAATTCTGGGGAGCATGCAATCTTGGAATGCTGCAGGGATGTGCCATCTCAAAATGTGGTGGGGACACTCAGTCTCAGAATGTGACAGGGATACACATCTAGGAATTTGTCAGGGACTGACAATTTTGGAATATAGTGGGATGTAGACTGCTGGAATGTGACAGGACACACCATTTATTCTGAAGTTGTTTGTCCCTGCCACATTACCCACCACATTTCGAAACTGTGCATCGTATCCCCACCACATTCCAACACTGTGCATCCCTGCCCCATTCTGAGATTGTGTTCCTGCCATTCCAAAACTGCACATCCCCACCACATTCTGAAGTAATATGTCAATGTCACATTCTGAAATTATGTTACCACCACATTCAAAATTGTGCCATCCTTGCATTCCAAAATTGTGTATCCCTACCACATTCTTAAATTGTGTCACCTCCACATTCTGAAATTGCATGTATGTGCCACATTCTGAAACTCAGTGCCCCTGCCACATTCTGAAATTGTGTCCTCATTACATTTTAAAATTGTGCATTCCTGTGATATTTCAAAAATGCTCACCTCACCACATTCCACAATTATGTGTTTCTGCCACATTCTGAAATTGTGTTTCCTAGTCACATTCTAAAATTGTACCTTCCTGCTAGATTCCAAAATTGTGTGTCACTGCCACATTTCAAAATTGCCTGTCATCACATTCCAAAACTGCATCAGCATGTGTTCTGAAAATGAGTGTTCCTGACACATTCTGAAATTGCAGGTCCAATCCACATCCTAAAATTTTGCACACCCCATTCTGAAAATGCATTTCCTGCCTCCAAAATGACACTTCCCACAGTGTTCCAAAAAGTGCATCCCTGCCCCATTCTGAGATTCTGTGTCCACCACATTGAGAAATTGCATATTGCCATCACAATCTGAAATAAAGGATCCCTGCCACATTCTGAAATTGTGCCTCTTTACCACCACATGCTGAAATTATGCATCCAAGACACATTATGAAAACTGTGTATCCCTGCCACATTTCACAACTGTGTGTAACTACCCCCATGGGGCTTACCTTAGTAAGGATACAGCACTGTTTTGTTTTCTGCCTCCAGTCTCCTGTGCAGCTGGAAATGGGACTGGAGGGCTTTCTAAGAGCCTCTGGTTGGATTTGGGCCACAGCTACCTCCCTGTACTCTGTGTGCTGCTGCCAAATCTTCTCATTCCTCATTCATAAAGAGCAGGGTCAAGGTCCTTTGGTTGTCTGTGCCTACTGGTGCCGTGGAAAGTTTCTTCCACTAGTTCTAGGTTTTTTATGGGCAGCCATTGCTGTAGCAATACTGTCGCACATGCATAAGTCTGTGCATGTGCGGGCCTAACTATAAAAGGAGCTGCAGCTCCCAAAGAAACAGTGTTTGTGTGGCCATAATTTAAAGGTTTCCTGGCTCCAGGGCAGGCAGTGGAGCTGGGATATAAGTATAAAATACCCTGGGTGCAGTCTTGGTGGTTTTCTGGTCCCCAAATAAGCAGTGGGACCAGGAACAGTATTGATTGAATGATTCCTTTATTTATAAAAGCACCTTTCCAAAACCAAGGCACTTGTACATTCCAAGTAATAGAACAACATACTTAAAACATAATATAAATGTTTAAAATTACAATAAAATTAAATTAAAATGCAGCATAAATAATTTAAATACTGCATAAGCCATCAATTTTATCCAGATTCAGGATAGGCTAGCTGAAACAAATATGTTAACGCTGATTTAAAACTGTTGATGGCCAGGCACTCTCATATCCGATAAGGTAGAGAATTCCACAAGATCAGGGCCACATAAGCAAAGGATCGGGCCCAGATGTTTTCCAATGGACCCTGGCAATCCCTCAATGGTGGATTGGAGGTGGAGAAGGTGGTAGGGACAGAGGAGATCTTGCAAGTAGTGGGGTCCCTGATCATGTAGGGCCTTGTAGGTCAGTAACTTGACCTCTAAGGTGATCCACCACTGTACTGGCAGCCAGTGCAGTCTGTGCAGCACAGGTGTTACATGACTGGCCTGGAGGTACCAGTTAGCAACCTGGCTGCCACTTTCTGCACTAGCTGCAAGCGTGGATATCAACCCCTGGCAGCCCTAGGTAAAGGGCATTACAGTAGTCGAGAGAAAGGTAATGAAGACATGGACCAAGGTTGGAAGATCATCAGAAGGAACCAAGTGTTTCACCCGACGATATTCCTCAGATGGTAAAATGAGGATTTAACAACTGCTGACACCTGTGATTTAGGGTTAGACCATCATCAAGTAACACCAGGTTTCGCACCTAATCTGAGGTTATCAGCTGAGCACCTCGAGCCAAAGCCCTGATGGTTTCCCAACTGAGAGATGTGTGCACGCACACCTGCAGCCTTAAAGGGGTGCTTAATTGCCTTTTCTTTTGGAGTCCTGACAGTGAAATGGGGCCTCTGTGAGGCAAACAGATATTACCTGGCCCTGTCTAGGAAATTTGGGCCAGGAGCATATTGTTAATAGTCCTAAATGTGTTTTAAATCATCGTTATAGTCTGCCAAAGCAGCCCCATGAAACAAAAGGCAGCTCCTGTGAATTCCCCTGCTGTGGCTGGTGGATGGTGCTCAACGTTCCCTTCTGGTGCCTACATTGCCAATCCTGTGGGGAGTGGGTTATAAAAGAGGCTGTGCCCTGTGTTTATGGGGAGTCCCAGCCAAGAATGAGAGGGGAGACTGTGTTGGAGGGCTGCACTGAGCCAGTGGTCTAGCCTGTGTGCAGAAGGCCCCTCCGAGCCTAGAAGAAGTCTGAGTCAGAGTGCTTAATTTTGTGAACTGCTAACTTTCTTTTCCCAGTGGAATTTATTTGAACTGCTGTGGCCCAATTGTAAGCCTGCAAACTGTTTGCCCTGTTTGAACTGTTCCGTGATTGGAAGAAAATTCGTGGGCTGGCCAGAGACTGTGAAGAAGCCCAGACATACTGCTGTTCAGTAGAAGCAGGATGTCTTGCAACAGCCATAGGTGACCACAAGCTTGGGTGGTCCTTGTGAAGACAAAAGGCCTGAGTGGCTAAGATGACAAAAGGCCCAGGGGCTAAGATGATGAATGGCTTGTCACGGGTGAATGGTCCAGCACCTGCTTCACATCTGCAGCCACTGATGTGGTATGTTGAGTGACCATCTGCTGAAACTAGAGTGGTACCACTAAACTTTGATCTTCCTCAACACCCCTGCAGCCTGCAGAAACTGGGAGCACCTCTGAGCTGTGGCTCCTAGGAATTATTTTCAAAAGTAGTTAGTTTAGTTAGATATTCATGATTTGAAGTCCTGGGTAGACTTTGTTAAGCTTCAAGAAAAGCCCAGACAGAGGAGTGAAACATTACTGGTTTTCTCATTTTGAAATTCCATTGGGGCCCCTTTTTGCAAAGTTCTTCCAGTTTATTGTTAAAAACTGCTGTCTGCCCTGCATCCCCATCAGCCATCATCCTTGCACCATCTGGCTGGCCACCAGCAACCCAGTGAGGTGCCCACCACAATGGACAGTAACAGTTTTTGCGGCGGTGGGAGAAACCAGGTGCACCCACTTGGGGTGATATGGGGACTGTTTTGGGACAACTGTTTCAAACAAAATTGTTGGTTGATAAGCTGTTTATTCCCTTTTTCCCTCTTCTGTACTAAATAGGAAGTTATTTCGTGTTATGATACTGGTTCACAGCTATTGCTTTGTGTGTATTTATCCTGTGTGGGGACAGTTTAACGTGTGGGAGGAAACTAAAATTTTTCCTGGGGGAGGTAAGGGCTGTCACAACCCTACTTAGCAGGTCAGGCCCTCTGCTCCCACAGTTCCAACCTCCAAAGCGCAGTATTGTGAACAGGTAACAGAACAGGATAACCCTCCTGTCTGCTTGTGGGTCGAATCACCTTTGGTCTCAAGTTTTGGGGGAATTCAAACTGTGAATCTCATGCTAGTGTACCCAAATGTACAGAGCTCAGATAATTCTGCTCTTTGGGGAATGCTAGATATCTTTTGCCTAAGGGCACCTAACCAGGTATCAAAATGAACCACTTAAAACTCTATGAAAGACCTTGGGTATTTCTTACCACACCAGGCAGTCTCTTTTAAATAAGAGGTTTGCTTAAAATGGATAGAAATATGTAAAATGTAAACACAGAACACTATATTGCAAAGCATACAATCCCTTAAAAGAACAAGGTTAAAGTACAAACATAAACTCCTACCACAATACAATTATACTTTCCTATCTAATGTATACCTTCTTACATGCTTAAAGTTAGATGATGTTTCTAAGAGCCCACAAAGAAATGTGTGATTAAAGATCAAACACAGAATAGTTCAAACTTTCTCTATACCCACCTCTTCCATGATGTCACCCTAGCGCCTCCTTGTTAAATATAAAAAATAATACACACAGGATGTCCTATCAGGAGGTATATTAAATAAGGTGACATCAGCAAAACTCATTTCCCAAATTATAAGTCTGTGATTTTCCAGTTCTTCTCTTTGATCTTTGAACAGTTCCTGTTCCCAGCCCATATCAAAAGACATTTTACAACTCTGCAGTTCTCACCCAGATGCCATATAGCTTATTAAACAGCAGTTGAAATTAACTGTTCTTCCTCTGAAGACATCACAAAATGTATATTTTAGTTTCCCAGCTTCAAAGAAGCACAGATCATCAACAAGGCCATGAAATGCAACTTTTTGAAGTTAATCACATTACAGAGTTCTGCTGTTTAACATATATCCTATCATTTAACTGAAACCTGGGGTGGGGATCATCCACAGGCTGTCTCATGAGGGACACTCAAAACAAATTCTGTATACAAATATCATAGAGCAATCATAACCAGCTGGCCAAGCGTCATAATCCTCCTACCTAGACTGTATCTGGGGCTCTATTCCCTGCATGGGATAAGCTTCCCAAATCAGTTCGCTCCTCATAAACACGTGATAAGTCATCTGTGTTCTGACTGGTCACTCCAGCCCTATGTAGAATTGTCATGTTGTACCCTTGCAAAGCAAGACTCCATCTTAACTGTCTATCATTAGTATTTTCATTTGCATTTCAGCAAACCAGGGGTTGTGGTCAGTTTGTACCTCAAAATGCTGCCCATAAAAGTACTGGCTCAACTTCTTTAGGGCCCACACTATAGCAAGACACTCTTTTTCCACAGTAGAGTATGCCTGCTCCCTGGGAAGTAACTTTTACTCAGGTACTACTTACTGGTGATCTTTCCCTTGATTGGATGTCTGACTCCATACTGCCCCAATACCCATGTCTGAGGCATCAGTCTGAACTATAAAGGGTCTGCTATAGTCAGGACTTGTCAATACAGGAGCACTGCACAGTGCCTCCTTCAGTCTAGTAAAGGCTTTTTCACAGGCTGGTTCCCAGGTAATTTTCCTAGGCATCCTTTTCTTTACCAGGTCAGATAGGGGAGCAACAAGGGCACTGGAATTTGGTACAAATTTCCTATAGTACCCTGCTGTCCCTAAAAACTCCTGACCTGCTTCTGAGTTTCTGGTCTGAGCCACATCTTGATCACCTCTATTTTTGCTTGGTAAGGCCAGAGCTGTCCCCAGCCTACCGCATGCCAGAGGTATGCCGCCTCTCCATGGCCACCTGGCACTTCTCAGCTTTGACAGTAAGCCTCCTCTGTATCCTGCCCAGCACTTCCCTAAGGTGGGACAGGTGTTCCTCCCAGCTGGCACTAACATCAGTCGTGGTAGCATCCTGGATGCCTGCAAGCTCCCTCCTGGAGCTGGACACCGCCAGAGCAACTAAGAGGCCTCACAGCCCCCCACACTCACATCAGTCATGGTAGCATCCTGGATGCCTGCAAGCTCCTTCCTGGAACTGGACACCACCGGAGCAACCAAGAGGCCTCACAGCCCCCATGCTTACATCAGACGTTAGCATCCTGGATGCCTGCAAGCTCCCTCCTGGAGCTGGACACCGCCGAGCAACTAAGAGGCCTCACAGCCCCCATACTCACATCAGTTGCAGTAGTGTCCTGGATGCCTGCAAGCTCTGTCCTGGAGCTGGACACCGCCAGAGCAACTAAGAGGTAAGGATGCCTCTCTGTGTGGGTGTTGCATAAAGGTACCTTAAGAGTCCTTTTGTGTCCCCACACAGCTACTGATTGTTTTTGTGGGACTGGATCACTGCCTGCTGCCTAGCTGTTCACAGTAATTTCTCAAGGGTTCCTTAAATCGGGGAGTAGTCTGCCATGCTACTGACTGTCTGGTGCTTGTACATCGCTGCCTAGCCACCTTCACAGGCTTCTTTTTTGGGAAATTTCAATCTGCTGTTACTAATTTGAGGTCTGCTTAATCGTTTACTGCTTTGTTTGTAACTAAGGCATTTGTAACTAAGGCATTTGTACAGTGTTTTGTGAGCTTACCTGCTTGCCCTGGATGTCGCCATGTCTGGTTTTCTCGTGCATGCGCAGTAGCAGCTGTGATCAGGACATAGCCCAACAACTTTGCACATGGCAGTGAGGGTTTAAGCCCTGTAGTCCTTCTGCTGCATACTAATATTGTCCTATGTTCTGGTTTCCTCGATAGGCCTCACAGCCCCCCCATGCTCACATCAGTTGCGGTAGCATCCTGGATGCCTGCAAGCTCCCTCCTGGAGCTGGACACCACTGAGCAACTAAGAGGTAAAGAATACCTCTCTCCAAGGGTACTATCTGTGTGGGTGTTAGCCATCGACGCTGTGCATTGACTGCCCCACCCGCCCCAGCCACCCAGGGGCATCCCTTAATTTATAGGTCCTCCCCTGACATCACTTCCTGCCTGCCAATCACTTCCTGCCTGCCAAAATACTAAGTCCCCACTTTTCCATTTGCAGGTTATGCTTGCCAGCCACTAGAGGGACCCATACACTCCCACCTCAGGCTCCACTGCTTGTCTTCCTCCCCAACTTTCTGGAACCTCTCAACCTCCTGTGCCACTTCGCTTCTCTCCAACTCACACTCTGGTCAGCGTCAGGGTAAAAAGTAGTAAATAAAAAGATGCTCAGTCCTCTTTCCCCAGCTGACTCTCAATGATACAAGCTTGGATAAGAACTTGGTCACCAGCCTAGTGAGTAGTGATAGCACTGCACCAGCCCACTCATATTATATGTTATTGCTTACATAACACACATATGTCTAGGGTTGCTCTCTAGCAAGCATTACATGTGTTTCCCTTTAAAGGTGCAAAGGCTTGTTTACCCTCCGTAACTTACACCTCACACCTCCTCATTTTGGGGAAAGGCACTGAAAGCAGCAGGATTTGTTAGTCGCCATGTAGTTGTTTTAGCAATAATGTTTTTTGGGCAAAACCGTCAATATACCAATGTTTCTTTTCATTTTCCTTCATTCCTGAATAAAGATACATGAATAGTGAAGTTTTAAAGATCAAATGCACTAGTTTTACCATATTTGTAATAAAAGCTTGAATTCAAGTCCCTGTGACATGATTAGTGTTTCCTGAAAATATTGTGCTGTTTGAATTTGTGGCTTTCACTAAATCAGCATCTGTTAATGTGCTTTGCAGTAACTGAAAACATTGAAGATTTTTTGCCCCAATCAGTAAGTGATGTTGTCATTCTTGTCAAGCCTGCTGCTTAAGCAATTAAGTCCCTGATTGACTGAAGAAGCTGTTGTAGTTCCCAGTTCAGTGTAGTCTGAAGAGCTAATTGTTTTCACTCAAAGTTTGTTACTAACCCATCTGGTTTGTGTTTAAATTGATTAGCTTAAAATCAATCATTCTGTTCTCATAAAAAGTTGATCATTTGAGTTTCAGTACTGAACTGAAGTGTTATGAATGAATGTCTGTGAGAAATTACCTTGTCTGTATCACAATTGTGAGTTCTTTCTCATCAAAACTCTGCCTTGTTTTCTGGCTATATAACATGTGGTTGTTTAATGGATATAAAATAAAACTAAAGTGTGTTAATTCATAGAAGCAATGTGTCTTTGATATAGCCTTCATAAACAGGTTCCTTATGAGAACAATTTTTGTTTTTGTCAGATTGACAAACACGTGTCTGCTACACTCTGCTATTTTACATTAACATGTACGTGTAGAACTCATAAAATTCAGTTCTTAGAGGGTTTCTGTGTGAAAATAAATCATGTTTGTGTATAACTAGAAATACTATATGGCATCCTGATGCCCCTGTCTCCTGCCCCTCAGTTGAGGCTGCTGCACCCTGCTTCCCTCTGTCCCCCCCCACAGTCAAGGCCAATTTACCCTGTTGCCCCGTGTTTCTGTCTCCACAGACAGGGCTACTGTGCAGCGCTAAGTCCTAGAGTCCCAGGACCTCTTCTTCAACAGTTGGGGCTGCTGCACCATGCTGCCGCAGGCCACCAAAGGTGGGGCTTTTGCTGCAGCCTGCTACCCACTTCCATTGCCCCAAATGGTCTGGGCCACTGCACTATATACACCCCATCTCACAGTCATGGCTGCTGTACCCTGATGCCCTACTGTGTCCTGCATCACAGTCAAGACTTCTGCACCATGCTGTCCTCTGTCCCCTGCCACCACTGTGCCCTGCTGCAACATAGAGCCTCTTGCCTCTACAATTAGGGTTGCAGCAACATACTGCTTCCTGGCACCAGAGTCAGATCCACTGGTACACAGCATAAGCTGCTTAAATAAAAAGCAAAAATACTTTCACCTTGTGTTATAGGGTGAAGGACAGAGGGTAGCAGGGAGCAGCAGCCCTGACTGCTGGGGCAGGAGACAGGGGAGGCATCAGGGTACATCAGGTTAAACTGTGGGACAGGGTGCTGCAGCCACACTTGTTTGGGACAAGAGACATGTGAAGCAGGGTGTAGCAAAGGATCTGACTCTGGTGGCAGGGGGCAATAGGGAGAAACTACTCCAACTGTGGTGGCAGGGGACAGGGTGCGGCACATGCTCTTCCTTATCTTATAGCAAGTGGCAGCATGGAGCAGCAGTCTTAACTGTGGAGGCATGGGCCCTAGGGAACAGCAGGCCACAACAGCCTTGACTATGTGGACAGGCATAGGGTGCAGCAGCCTTGGATGTGGTGGCAGAGACTGAGGACAGCATGGTGCAGATGCCTCGACCATGTGGCAGGACACAAGGGGGCATCAAGGTATGGCAGCTCTGACTGTGGGACAGGATGCTTGTGGTGCAGCAGCCTTGCCCAGTTGGGGCAATGGAAGTGGGTAACAGGTGCAGCAAATCCCCCACCTCTGGTGGCCTGGGGCAGCATTATGCAACAGCCCCAATTATGAAGGCAGGGGACCTGGGACTCTAGGGCTTAGCAGAGCACAGCAGCTCTGACCATGGAGACAGGAACAGGAGCAATATGGTGCATTTGCCTTGACTGTGGAGGACAGAGGGAAGCAGGGTGCTGCAACCTCAACTGTTTGTGCAGCGGGCAGCAAGTGTAGCAGCCCTGACTGTGTGGAGAAGACAGTAGGCAGCAGGGTGTAGCAACCTGAAATGGGGGCAGGAGATGGGGCTTGTGGGGCAGGGTAAAGGGGGCAACAGAGAGCTGCTGCCTCAACAGTTGGGCAGGAGACAGGGGCATCAGGATGCCATATAGTATTTCTAGTTATACACATACATGATGTATTTTCACACAGAAACCCTCAAAAAACTGAATTATGTGAGTTCATACAGTACATGTTCCTGAAATAGCCGAGTATGGCAGACACATGTTTGTCAATCTGACATTAAAACAAAATTGTTCTCACATGAGGCTACATCAAAGACACACTGCTTCTATGAATTAACAAAGTTTAGATTTCAAATCCCTGGAAATCTTACTGTATTCTAACTAATGCAGTATGGTCTCACCATAGGAGCTGAAAGGGTTAATAGAACCTATGCAAATGATGGAATGCTAGGCTTGAGCTCAGTTTTTAAACCACTATCCCTGGTAAACAATCTCTAGCAAATCAGTTCTTTTTACTCAACACCTCAGTAAGACATCTCCGGTGCTCCTCCTTCATCTCTTGAAGAAAGTTTATTTTCTCTATTTTATATCAGTTAATTTTTGGGTGTGTGTTCTTATCACTGTCCTTGGTTTTCAGGTAGCAATTGTTTAGATTTTAGTTTGTAACCGGTAAGTAGTCATTTTTCTCCCCGGTTCCTTATCCGAGGAGAAACAGACAGTTCCCTTAATTTTTCTTTTATATTGTATTAGTTAGTGTTTATTATTTCTGACTCGGTATAGTTGGTAGTTATTTCAAATTTATACCAGAGTAATTTTCCAGTGTGTGGGTCCCTTATTCCAACTGGGGTAACTACTGGATACATACTTCTGAAGCCTGTTTTCTTTTTCTGGTGTAACAACTGACCAAAAAAAAGGACAGTTTTTAGTCTTTTCTGAATACTGTTTCTCATGTCACAGAAACCAAAAAAGAAAACAGGACCCACAGGTTTCCAGCACTGTTCAGAGTGCGGGGAACTGTTAGCAAAGGCTGATCCTCACTTAATTTGTTTGTTCTGTCTGGGGTTTGACCACATTCAGACAGACTGTGAGATCTGTGCTAATTTTTCTCAGTCTACCCTTGATAGAAGGTTAAAGAGACTAAAGGAAAAAGTGTTGGATAAGGCCGCCAACCTGGCTACTGAACAGACTACCGAACTGGAGGGACTGCCCTGTGACAGTGCTGACAGTTCCACAAAAAAGAGAACTGTGGATAAGGCTGCTGAACCAGCCATCGCGGTTAAGAAAAACATAAAGAAAAGCACCAGGAACCGCAACCGACCCCAACAGCGGTTCCTCCTGCTGAAGAGATTGCAAATACAATCAGAATTATTCAGTCTTTGCAGTCTCCGGTTCCAAGCAGCTGGTTCTGTGAACCCCCGGTCCACAAGTCCCCAGTTTAATAGACCAAGGTGGGGAACTTTATGATGATACTGGTCTTGATGAAGATCCAGAGGAGGGCGATGGAGATGATGATTATGATGAACCTATAGAGCCAGACATCTCTCCTGATGCCCACAGGCCGGATTCCCCTAATAAGGGAACTAAGGAGTTTTCCTCATACTTTGCTTTTATGAAGCAGGTTGCCCAGTCTCTTGACCTCCCATCCCAAGATTCTCTGGAAGATGAGGAGGAAGAGAACTATAAAGAAATGATGGACATTCCTCCATCAAAAAGGCTGCTCCTCCCACTGCAGAAATCTTTAAGGAAGCAGACCATGAAAATTTTGGAGACTTCCACTTCTGTCCCTCCAACAGATAAGAAAGTGGACAGGAAGTACTGGGTGGATAAGTCTGGGGCCGAGTATTTGTTTGGTCACCCCAGCCTTGAAGGTGTGGTACAGGCTGCAGCTTGTGACAAAGCTGACATCCCTCTGGCTTCCCACCCTCAAGAAAAAGACTCCAGGAGGATGGACTCAATAGCAAAAAATATTTGTTTGGGATCCTTCCTAGCCATCAGGCAGGCATCCTATATGGTATATTTAGCCGGATACCAAATATCTGTGTGGTCTACTGTACTGGAAATTGCCAAGTCTGTTCCCCTTCCAATGGCTGCTGACCTGGAGGAAGCAGTTAAGAGGGGCATTGAAGCTTCAAAAACCCAGTTTAGGATGGCAGTGGATACAAATGACACTGCATCCAGACAAATGGCTTCAGCAGTGTCCTTAAGAAGGTTTGCATGGCTGAGAACCACTAACCTCTCACAGGACACACAGAATAAGGCCTTCAATTTTCCCTGTGACCCTGTGTCTCTGTTTGGACAACAAACAGTGGTATATATAAAAAAAATGGATGAATACAAGGCTGCTTACAAAAGTGCAGCAGTAAAGGACAGAACTGCCAACCCTCAAAGGTTCCATTCTAGGGGTGGCAGGGTCAGGACTCCTTACAGGCCTTATTTCCAGCCCCAGGCATTTCCCCAGTATCGGCCATTGAGATACTTTAGGGAAGGGGCAGGAGGGGCATTGATCACACTAGCCCCACTCTCCAGCCAGTAGCTCAACCAAAACAGACTTCCTGAGCAGAATGTCCAGGTCACCTCCCCACTGCCAGTAGGGGGCAGACTGGCCCACATCACCACAGACAAGTGGGTTCTGGAAGTAGTGGGCCAGGGTGTGGTACTCAGCTTCAAAGCCAAACCAAGGCTAAGATCAAAGGCTTTCAAGCCTTCTTACCCATCAGAAACAGCCCTACTAGAAAATGAAGTGTCATCCCTTCTGCTGCTTCAGGCAGTACAGCCAGTCCCTGCCCTACAAAAAGGCAAGGGTCTGTATTCCAGATACTTCCTTACATTAAAGAAAACAGGGGAGTGGCATCCCATTGTGGACCACAGATACCTGAACAAGCATCTGGCAAAGCCAAAATTCAGGATGGTCGCTCTATTCACCATTATATCTACTCTAAGACAGGGAGACTGGCTGGCTTCCCTGGACCTAAAAGATGCTTACTTCCATATCCCAATCAGAAGGTCACACAGAAGGTACCTCAGATTCAGGTTGCCATCAGGCCATTATCAATTCAGAGCAATGCCCTTTGGATTAACATCTGCTCCAAGGGTATTCACAAAATGCCTAGCTGTCGTGGTAGCACACTTAAGATGGCTAGGAGTGTCAGTATTTCCTATCTGGATGACTGGCTCATTGTAGGCCAGTCATAGCAACAAGTGAGAGAGGCAATCTCAATCACTCAGACCACCTTGTCCTCCCTGGGGTTCCTAGTCAATCAAAAGAAGTCTGTCCCAAAACCAGTGCAGTTGCTCCAGTATATAGGAGCAGAATTGAGTACAAAGACAGGAATGGCTTACCTTCCTCAAGACAGGGTGTACAGCCTTGTTCAAAAAGTCAGGTCTTTCTCACTGCATGTTCCCAGACCAGCAAGGCATTTCCTGCAGCTGTTAGAGCACATGGCAGCCTCCACTGTAACCATCCCAGGAGCCAGGTTCCAGATGAGAGACATCCAGTTTCATCTCAGGGAGTACTGGTCCAAAAGAAAGACCCCTTATCAAAGCTGGTCCCAGTCACAGCCACCCTTATTCAAGCGCTGCAATGGTGGCAGGTAAGGGAACACCTCAGACAAGGGGTACCTTTCCTACAGCAGTCCCCTTCTCTGGTGCTTACCACAGATGGTTCCCTTCTAGGGTGGGGGGCACATCTGGGGGATCACACTGCCCATGGCACATGGGGAAAGCAGGAATCCCTTCTGCACATCAATCTACTAGAGCTCAGAGCAGTTCTTCTAGCCCTTCAGTCTTTTGCCACTCAGGTGGTAGGGAAGGTGGTGCAGGTCAGAACAGACAACACAACCACCACGTATTACATAAACAAACAAGGAAGCACACGGTCAACCCCTCTTTGTACAGAAGCTATGAGAATTTGGACACTAGCTTACTCTCTAAAGGTGTCCCTTTCAGCTGATGATCTCCTGGGCAAGGACAATGTCCTGGCAGATGCACTCAGCAGGATGAACCAGAATCAAAGGTGCCGTATCCGGGGATCTGCTACCCGCTGGTTAAATTCTTCATTCCTGTCCTCTCTCAAAAAGAGGGATAAAGCCTGGAACAAAGCTAAGCTAACCCAGTCCCCATCGGACTGGGCAGAGTACAGAAGACTCCAAAACCTATGTAAGGTTTCCATCAGATCTGCTAAGGGCAATTACTACCAGCAGCTCCTTAGTACCTCTGTCAGTGACTCTCATGGTTTTTGGAGTCATGTTAACACCATCATAGGGAAAAACAAGTGCAATACCATCTCTGATATAGTCATGGATGGTTGTAATTGCAATAACCTGCTCATTATCGCTGAGGTTCTTAACTCCAGATTCACTGACCTCTCCTCCTATACTGCACCTCCTGGGCCTTTATCTGTCACTCTGCAGGATAACCTTAAACCTTCCAACTCATCTTTCACCCTTCGACCAGTCTCTGAGCATGAAATCTTACACTTACTTAAGTCCATCTCTCCTGCTGGATCGGCAGGGGCAGATGGACTCTTACTAAAATTCCTAAGAACAGTTGCACCGTCTATAGTCTCTCCAGTGACTAGACTTTTCAACCTGTCTCTGCTTACAGGACATGTCCCTTCTCTCTGGAAGATTGCTCGAGTTGTACCAGTCTACAAAAAGGGGTACACCACTAACCTGGATAACTACCATCCTATTGCCATCCTCTCCACCCTTTCTAAAATACTGGAGAGAATTGTTGTTACCCAGGTCTCGGATTACCTGTACTCCTTCAAACTCCTCACCCCTGACTAACATGGTTTCTGACGTGGGCACAGTACATCCACTGCTCTCATACAGTTTACAAATTATGTCAGACTCGCTATGGACAAAGGCTCTCTCACTGGGGATACTTTTGTTGATCTTACAAAAGTGTTTGATTTAGTTGACCACCCGCTGCTCCTATCAAAGTTGTCATCCCTAGGCTTCTCACCCTCTGTCACCTCCTGGTTCCAAAATTATCTTTCAAAGCGGCAACAATTTGTCCAGATCAGAGATACTAAGTCCCCTCTTGCTCCTACTTGGATTGGAGTGCCTCAGGGTTCAATTCTTGGTCCTCTCCTGTTTACAGTTTTCATAAATGACATCCCACCACTCACTGGTGCTTACTCAGGTCTGCTATATACAAATGATCTTGTTCTTTACTCATCCTCCTCAAACCTCTCAGATATCAAACTGAATCTCAGTAGTAACTTCAATACCTTTCAGAGTTGGCTATTGCAAAACAAGCTTGTCTTAAATAAAAATAAAACAGTGACTATGCTCTTCAGTTCAGGTTCAAAAATTCAGTCCTGCACCCAACCATTAAGTATCAAAGCGCTTGATGGCTCTCCCCTTAACACAGTTACCTCTTTTAAATACATAGGAGTAACTCTTGATTCTGCCTTGGATTTTGACCTGCACCTAGCCTCAGTCATTAAATTTGTCAATATTCAACTTGGACTGGCATATAAGGTAAGACATAGCCTAACATCCACGGTGAGGATGGCCATTGCACAGAGGATCCTGAGACCCAAATTGGTGTATGGATTAATAGCCTTTCCAGCAACTACTGGAGGTCTCCTCCGAAAGTGGGATGTCTGCTACAACAGCATTTGCTGGTTTGCTTTGTCTTTGCCCAAACGTACTCATCGATGCACACTATACTCCAGTCTGGGATGGTTTACCACCTCAGCCTTCCGACAGTTACTTCCTACTGTTTTATAAAGAATATAATCTCCTCCCAGATACCTGACAAACTGGCTCTGCTGCTCAAACCTGTGACCTCTGCCTACCCACTGAGATCAACTGACAAATCCCTTCTTGTCCAACCAAGATGTAAAACCAATATGAGGGAGAATGCTTTCTTTAGCTAGGCCCCTAAACTATGGAACTCTCTTCCACTGAGTCTAAGAATCTCCCCTTCTCCACACAACTTCAAACAAGAGCTTTGTATTTCTCTTTTAAGCTCTGAACCCTGCTCCTGTCCTCTATACCCACTCCTGTGCTGGTTCCTCCTAGTTGCCTACTGGCTCCAACCTCTATTACTCTCAAACCTGCTTGGAAATCTTGTTATTTCCTCTCTTCTAGCACTTACTCACTAGTTGTATGACTTACGACTGTTAGTTATTTGCACTTATATTTCTGTTTTGTTACTACATATAGATTCCGGCAAATGTACTGCCATTGCTGAAATTTTGTATAAGTGTACTATGTCTGGCTTCTACTTGTTCCCATGATGTTTTCTTGTATCTACTATTGTATACGTATGTAATCTCCTGGGTCATTCCTGAAAATAGGCAGCTATGCTGTCTAGTGTACCTACTCAGTTAACAAAAACTAAATAAATAAATAAATAGTCACTGATCAGGCAGGTCTTACAGACCATTTTCAGGAGGTGGGGCACTCCAGAAGCGGATTTGTTTGCAGCCCCAGACAATTACCAGTTCCCAGAGTATTGTTGCAGACCACCCACCAGGGGCACAATTCCTTTGAATGCACTCCTGTTGAATTGGACAGGGACATTCTTGTATGCTTTCCCTCCATTCCCTTTACTGCTCAAAATCTTGAACAAACTCAGGCTTCAACCAGCTTCAATGATTCTCTTTGCTCCAGATTGGGCCAGGCAGCCTTGGTACTCCATTCTTCTTTCAGTGTCAGTAGCCAAGCCTATCAGTCTTCCCAGGAGGTACAATCTACTGACCTCCTCTCAGGGCAGAATCATGTACCCCAACCAATTATCCCTTAGACTTAAGGCATAGCTCTTGAGGACCTGGAGTATGCTGACTTGCATCTTTCAGAAGGGTTATGGATATACTAAGAATTTCCAGAAAATCCTCCACCAAGAAAACGTATGTCTCTAAATGGAAAATATTTTCTATTGGGTGCCAGGGCAGAGGTCTGGATCATTCTCAGGCTAACATTTCTGTTGTCTTGGACTATATGGCTCAATGGCACTCCATAAACCAACTATTTACACTCTGAGCGTGCATTTGGCAGCTGTTTGCAGCTTATTTATCAGCAGAAAAAGCTTCATCCTCCTCTTTGGTGTCAAAGCCAGTATACAAAAAAATCTTTAAAGGGCTGCTACATTTACACCCACCACATAGGAAGCCCACTCCCATGTGGGACCTGAATATTTGCATTGTTCAGCTCATGCAACCTCCATTCGAGCCCATGTCCTCAGCAGACCTGAAATATGTGACCTGGAAAACCATATTCCTGGTTGCCATTACCTCTGCCAGGAGGATCAGTGAACTCCAGGCATTATCCACAGAGCCAGGATATATCACAGTCCACAGGGACAAGATAGTCCTTAGAACTAGTAGAAAGTTTTTGCCTAAGGTGGTATCTGATTTCCACCTTAACCAGGCAATTACCTTGCCAGTCTTCTTTACAGATCATTCCACTTCAGGTGAACGTAGACTGCATAGCCTCGATGTAAAGAGGGCAGTCAGTTACTATCTTGACCACACACAAGGCCACAGACAGAATGAAACCGAGCTCTTCCTTTCCTTTGGAGAGGCAGGAAAGGCAACCTGCCACAAAGTGATCCATTGCCAGATGGATTGTAACCTGTATCCAGTTCTGTTATGGCAAGATGGGTGGGAACCACCTGCAGGGCCTCAGGCCCATTCAACTAGGGATACTACAGCCTCCTTAGCAGCTACTAGGGACATTCCTCTAATAGATATCTGCAAAGCTGCAACTTGGAAAACAGTCCACACATTTACAAAACATTACTGTTTGGACTTCCAAGCCAGAGGTGATGCCAGGTTTGGCACAACAGTCCTGCAGAGCCTGTTTCCTAAATAGGTTATAAGCCCACCTCAAAGGCACTGCTTGGTATCTGCATTAGTCAGAATTCAGTAAGATTTCCTGGGGTTTGAAGAAAAATTACTCACCTTAGTAATCTTGTTTCTTCTAAGGCAACCTTATTGTATTCTGAGCTCCCTCCCTCCCTTCCTCCCCTTCTGATACCTATGGCCACTGCATTACAGCTGTGCTACTGTTGTTGTAAACCTGGGGAGTATATACTGTTTTTATTTTGGGCATCTGTGACTTGAGTCTTCTGGGATGCCTAGGTTTTTTGGAAGTATTTGAAACAGGGGTAATTTCCACTTATTTTCTCCTGCCAGTTCTGGGGCAGGGAGGTTGTTATGATTGTTAATATCATTACTATTATTCTTATTATTGTTATTTTTATCCTTTATTAAGAGGAAACTGCTTAGTGCATGCTTCATAAGAATCTGATGGTTAGAGATTGTTTACCAGGGACAGTGGTTTGAAAACCAAGCTCAGAGTCTAGCATTCCATCATTTGCATAGGTTATATTAACCATTTCAGCTCCAGGGCAGTCCTATGGTGAGATCATACTGCATTAGTCAGAATACAGTAAGATTCCCTTAGAAGAAACAAGATTACTAAGGTGAGTAATTGTTTCTTATTTTATATCTGTATAAACAACTCTGTGTTATAGAGCCAGAAAACAAGGCAGAGTTTTGATGAAAATGAACTGGCAGCTGTAATAGAGGCAAGACCATTTCTTACAGACATTCATTCATACCACTACAGTTCAGCACTGAAACTCAAATGATCAACAGTTCATGAGTACAGAATGATAGATTTTAAGCTAATCTATCTAAACACAAACCAGATGGGTTAGTAACAAACTTTGAGTGAGAACAATCAGCTCTACAGGCTGCTTTGACTGGGAACTGTAAAAGGCTTTAGTCAGTCAGGGACTTAATTGCTAAAGCAGCAGGCTAGACAAGAATGATGTCATTGCTCACTGATAGGGACAGAAAAATCTTCACTGTTTTTAGTTACTGCAGAGCACATTAACAGTTGCTAATTTAGAGAAAACCAGAAACCCAAACAGCATGATATTTTCAGGAAACACTAATCATGACACAGGGATTTGAATTCAAGTGAATTCATGCTTTTGTTAAATATGTGCATTTGATCTTTAAATTTTCCCACTTTTCTGCCATGCCTGCCATGAAAAAACAAAAACTCTTGGTAGAGTGCTGTGTTGTTTACCGTCAGAAACATCTTGTAGTGACATGCTAATATAGCCACAGTATGTATCTAGTGTGGCCATTCAAATGGTATTTTCAAATGAAGGGAGTTTTAAAAATTGCGAGTGGTGGACATCTTTAATAACATACATAATTAACTGCTTAGCTATAAAACCTCATTTAAATTATCTTAGAAAATTAAAATACACTGATGATGAATTTAAGGAGGTCAGAAATATTTTTTAATATTTATAGGAATTTTCAATATTATACAGAATATAAGTGACAATATTCACACATATAAAAACATTTGATTGACATCATACACTATGGGCAGATATTCATAGCAGTTCACAGATAAGCACAACAGGATTAGCATGCGCAACTTCTGAAGATAATGAAGCAACAGTATTCAGTGGGAGCAACTGCACAGTGCAAGTTGCAGTGTGCCAATGTGCAATAGTAATAAATGCATGCACAAAGACAGGGGGCGGACCCATGAAAATGCGGCACAGTGCAACATTCAACTGCCGAGCAATGGCGCAAGCGAGGAGCAACTGCCAGTTGTGCAGAGCAGTCTTGAGCCTATAAAAACAGGGAGCAAGTAGGAGGAGAGCACCTGCACCAGATGGGAGGACAGAGGGAGACAGACAGGCCATCTGACAGAGGATGAGGGAGACAGGGAGAGGAAGAGAAGGACAGGAAGAGAGAGAGAGCGTGTGAGAGTGCCACTCACGGAGGCCCATGGAGGGAAGGGGGAGAGAATGGGTAACGAAGGGAGCCACTGGACCCAAGGGGTGCGACACAGGCACCCAAAGTGGTGGGCGACAGAGCCAGCAGGCAAACCCAGCCAAGGCAGAATACCCCTTGAGGAGACTGCCAAGTGATAAAGCACTGCCCCATGGAGACAGGGGCCAGTGGAGCCGGATGCCCGGGGTGACAGGACAACAGGGCCATGGCCAGTGTGGCATTCAGATGGAGGCAGTAATGAGGTGTAAGGAGACAGGAAGCAGAAACAATATGGCGTGGAAGGGGCCATCAGCGATATGCCGGAACAGGTACTGGCCCCGCCGGCTTTGAGACCCGTCACGACAAATATATGGGCCGTATTGCCTGAACCATGCAATCTGAGGGCAGCTCTGTGAGCTGTGCAGTTAGGGAGATGCAGGCAACCACTAGACAGAGTTACGCCTGACAGTGGAGACAAAGGTAACAGCTGTCATGTGCCTGCTCACCACGGGCACCTTTCAGAGACCAACAGGGGACACCACAGGCATAACCCAGTCAGCCACATCAAGGATCCTCACACAATTCCTCAACGCCCTGCTGCCACATGCTGTGGAACACATCCACTTACCCAGCACACAGGTGGAGTGTATAGCAACCATGCAGGACTTCCACCAGGTAGCACGTGTGCCTGGCGTGTTAGGAGCCATAGACTGCACCCATGTGGGCATCCACATGCCACCTGGTGCAGAAAGGGTAGCCTACATCAACAGAAAGGCTACCCCAGCATCAAGTGCCAGGTGGTGTGCGATGCCAGGGGTCACATAACCAATGTCTGTGCCACACAGCATGGGGGATCACATGACGCCTACATCTGGCACAGCTGGAGGAGTGGCACTGTATGTGAAAAATGACATAAGGGCCACAGAGATCCAGGAGGAACAAAATGGGGGAGAGATACTGTGGGTTAAGCTGGAAAGGAAAATGGGAACAGCCATCCGCACAGGTGTGGTCTTTAGACCACCAGCCCAGGAGGAAGAAACAGATAGGGAGCTGATGCTAGCCATCCAAAGGATGGCAGACAAGGGTGAGGTAGTACTGGTTGGAGACTTCAATATTCCAGACGTGGACTGGAGCATCCCAGCAGCAGCATCAACTAGGAGCAGATTTATCCTGGACTCCCTTCAGGGTGCCTTCCTCAAGCAACTGGTCATGGAACCAACTCGGCAGAAGACAATACTGGACCTCGTGCTCACAAACAGGGACAGTGTGATGGGGGTAACAGTGGGGGAGCACCTGGGGAACAGTGAACACCAGTCATTGTGGTTTGAAATCACAAAAAGAGCAGAACCAAACCACACAAAAACATCGTATCCTGGATTTTAGGGGGGCAGATTTTGGGAAAATGGGGAGATACTTGAAAGAGGCATTAAGGGGAATGGGACAGGAATCAGGGGTTGAGGAACAGTGGGCAGTATTTAAAATGGGGATTACAAGAACAACAGAATTATGCATTAAGCAGGTTAGCAAAAGGAAAAGGAAGAGGAGACCATTATGGTTTTCCAAAGAGGTAGCAAAGAAAGTGAGAAAAAGATTGCATTCAGGCAATACAAAAAGACACAGGCAGAAGGGAGGGAGAAGTACCAGGAGAAGCAAAGGGAGGCAGGGAGGTCAGTAAGGGAAGCAAAGCTCAGACAGAAGAACACATTGCAAAATCAGTGGTAGAGGGACAAAACCTTTACAGGTACATAAGGAAAAAGAAAGACAAAGGAGGGATAGTGAGACTGAAGGGGAGGATGGGGGCAGCGTGGAGGATGACAACAGTAAAGCTGACATATTGAACAGGTATTTCTGCTCAGTCTTTACTGAGGAAGAGGAGGGTAATGGTCTGAAGGGTACAAGGGGTGAGAATGGTGCAGAAATGGACACAAGTCCCTTTACACAAGAAAGAGTCCTGAAGGAACTGGAAGTAATAAGAGTTGATAAAGCAATAGGGCCAGATGGGTGAAACACCCCAGGGTCCTTAAAGAACTAAGAGAGGTGGTGGCTGAACCTCTGGCTATTCTGTTTAGCCGATCACTGGAAACAGAGGAGGTACCCAAAGACTGGAGGACTGCAGATGTAGTCCCCCTATACAAAAGCGGGAACAAAGAGGAAGCAGGGAACTACAGACCAGTCAGCCTCACCTCGGTAGTGGGGAAGATCATGGAAGCACTACTGAAGGAGAGATTGGTGGTACATCTGGTTGTCAATGGACTACAGGACCCAAGGCAGCATGGTTTCACCAGGGGGAGGTCATGTCAGACCAACCTCGTTGAATTTTTTGACTGGGTGACTAGAGAGGTGGATCAGGGGAGGGCAGTGGACATGGCCTATCTGGACTTCAGCAAGGCCTTTGACACTGTGCACATAGAAGCCTATTACACAAACTGGGGATTATGGGTGTGGGCAGGACAGTAGTATGGTGGGTAGGTAACTGGCTGGGTGGCAGGACACAGAGGTGGTGGTAAATGGCTGTCACCCACAGAGGAAGAGTGACCAGTGGGTACCACAGGGATCAGTGCTGGGACCGGTCCTATTCAACATCTTCATCAGTGACATTGTACAGGACCTAGAAGGCAGAATTTCACTGTTCGCTGATGACACAAAGCTCTGTAACAGAGTAGACACACCAGAGGTGTAGACAGAATGAGAAGGACCTGCAGAAACTTGAAGAATGGTGAGGCTTGGCAGTTGAAATTCAATGCAAAGAAGTGCAAGATAATGCATATGGGGCACAAAAACCCTGGCACAATATATCAGTTGGGGGTGAGGATATAGCATGCACCAAGCAGGAAAGGGATCTTGGGGTTATCATCTCTGATGACCCCAAGGCAGGAAACAGTGTGACAAGGCAGCAGGTAAAGAATAGGATGCTGGGATGCATAGGCAGGGGCATCACCAGCAGGAAAAAGGGAGGCTGTACTCCGCCATACAAGACACTAGTGAGGCCCCACCTGGAGTACAGTGTACAGTTCTGGAGACCATACCACGTAAGGACATAGACAGGGTAGAGAAGGTTCAGAGGAGGGCAACAAAGATGGTGCATGGATTGCATCACAAGTCCTATGAAGACAGGTTGAAGGAACTGAACATGTAGTCCCTGGTGGAGGGGAGGGAGAGAGGGGATATGATAGAGACATACAAGTATCTCACAGGGAGGAACAGGGTGCAGGAATACACTATTTTTAAGTGAAAAAGATGCTCCAGGACTAGAGGGCATGGGATAAAGTTGGAGGGAGGACGATTCAGAGGAAACATGAGGAAGAATTTCTTCACAGAACAGGTGGTGGACAAGTGGAACACCCTGCCAGAGGAAGTGGTGGGGGCTGAGACAATCACAGGATTTAAGAATGCATGGGAGAGACATAAAGGAATTCTGGAGGTCAGGGGTAAGGGGCAACAGACTTCTAGGAAAACATAAACTGAATTTACAAGCTCAAATGGGCAGACTGGGTGGGCCATAGGCCCTTATCTGCCGACACTGTCTATGTATCTATGTAGCTTGGCACTGGAAACAGGTTCAAGAGTGGGGACATCCCCACTGGACATCTAGTGGGTGAGTATGGTGAGACCACAGGCAGCAGGGTACAGCAGGGCATGGAAGGGGATGGAAGGGTGGGGAACCACTGAGTGAGACTGGGAGGGGCATGCGGCACAGTGACAGGGGTCACCAGGCTAACCTATTCACCTCTCTCTCACCCTCTCCACACACAGGTGACAGTGGCTACCCACTCAGGCCCTGGCTGCTCACCCCTACCGAGCGCCCGCCGTCCCCCAGCAGAGAAACAGTACAATGAGGCACACAGCCAGCACGCGAACATCATTGAGCGTGTGTTTGGGATGCTGAAGGCACAGTTCCATTGCCTGGATGGGTCTGGTGGTGCCCTACAAGACAGCCCTTGAAGGCCTGTGGCTATTCCTGGCCTGCTGGATGCTGTACAACATGGCCATTGACCGTGGAATAGCTGTCGAGGTCAATGAGGGGAACAGCAATGGGGACACACAGGTGAAGGGCGAGAAGATGGTGTGCAGCCCCCTCGGGTGGAGGGATCCTTGGCTCATGTGGCTGGCATGCCACCGACGAGACATGATAGTGCAGGAGCACTATGGTGCATGCAGGTAGGTGGACAGACACTCTTGCACAGAACCGACACAATGACAGGGTACACAGCCATATGTGGCCATGCACACACAGGTGCGGTGTGGTGGCAGAGCAGTGCCACATAGCCACACGCAACACCACACCACACAGCACTGCACAGCATCACACATACAGTGGCACTCACATGCACGTGACCGGGTCCCAGCATGTGGCATGGTTCAGATGCAGGGCACCGGTGCTCATGCGCAACTAGTGCAGTCGATGGCCATCATGCACGCACTCACACAGGCCAGCGGCTGTGCAGGTGCGCCATGGGCTGTGTGGCACTCCCACACGGCTGCCACACTGTGCCATGCACACACAACGCCCATGTGCACACAGGGAGGTGGCTGCAGACAGCTGACAAAGGGGCCGTGCACATCAAGTTCACTGTGCACACGGCCACCACAGACACAGGGATGGCCGCTGCAGCCGCCCAGCCTGTGCAGGCTGTGCAACGGCCACGGGGGGGGTCTCTGACCACCCCACAGGGGTGGGACTGCGGGACCATGACCGGGTCCTCGCAGGGGTCTACAGGCCCCCAAACAGGCCTGCTCCAGGCATGCTGGGGATGCCCACAGCAGAGCCTGGCATCGACATGGATGGGGTCACCTGACGCCAGGGTTGTGGGATGGACAGTGCACTTCGCAGTGTCTGTGGTGGGCAGCCATGCCTTGTGGCAGCCAATTGGGCAAGACTGATCATGATCGCACTGTCAATGCAGTCCAGGGCTGCAGTTTTGTCCTCCCGTAGGTGTTGAATTGCCTCCAGGACCTACGCGGTGCCCCTCTTGCACTGCTCAGCTGCCTGGCGCACCTCTGCATGGAGTGCCCACCCCCCCAGCCATGAGCAGCACCTGTTGCTCCATGGAGGCCTGCAACAATTGGGTGTGCTCTGGGCAAGGGATTGGCATCCTGGGGGTGCGTGGGCATGGCGCTGTCTCACCGGTGTCATACGACCGTGCTGTATGCCCCCTCCACTCAGGTGGGTGCTGCACAGCATGGCCCTCATGGGGTTGGGCAATGTCAGTCACCCCGGCGACAGATGCAGCACCAGCCCCCCCACATCTCCAGCCATCTGCTGCTGTCACCCATCTGGCCCCTGTGCACTGGCCAGTACCTGTGCAGGTGCCCTACCACTCTGCGCCACTGTGCCTGCACACACAGCAGTACCAGGGGCAGTTTTGGGCAGCAGTTCTGGCAACAGGCCACTGGCCGCACAGCCGGTGTGGGTTTATGGTATGGGTAACTCCTCTGACAAGCCCCCTGCCGTCCAGGACAATGGTCTGTTCATCATCAGTGTCAGACCCGCCCCAATCTGTGTCTCCATGCAGAGCATGCTGTGGCTGGTGTCTCGCTGGAACACAGCCAGTGCCTCATCCCACCACACCCAGGACATTCGGCTGGACGGTGATGGTGTTCTGCAGCCTATCGGTCTCCCGGATGCACGTGGAGGTGGATTGCTGGTCCTCCGAGGCTGGGTGAGCTACCATGATAGCTGCAGGTGCCTCTGCTACTGCATGCAGGTGGGCTGGTGCTGTAAGGGAACACAGATGCGTTAGGGCTGCTGACCCCACAGGCCACCTCCCCCGCCTGCCTGCCAGCCATACCTACCATGCAGTGAAGGGCCCCCTCCAGTCTGGAAGCCACTACTGGTACCCCCTCCACCACACTATGCCGCATGGTAGCCGCCACCATCTCCTCCTGCAGCATGAGGTGTGGCACGGTGGCCTGGCCCCCACCAGTGGCCGACCCTGGCAACCCAGATGGATGCCACCTTCTCCTTTATTTGACGCTTGCCAGTGCCCACCTTTTTCTTGCACTCCTGTGCTGACTGCTGGTGGCTGCCCTGCTGGTTCATGGCCTCTGCCACCTCCTCCCAGGCTGCGGTCCTGGCCTGGGGTGTGCCAGTGGTGCCACTCAGCAACGGCTCCCTCTTGAGGTATGCCTCGAACAGGGCATTTGCCTCTGCTCTCGTAAAGTTGGATCTGCACTTCCGGGCAGGCCTATGCTCCTCACCCTCCTCGTGCTCGGACATGAAGCTACCTGTGGACATGGACATGTGGTTAGTGGCTGCAGCGGGCCTCACTGGCCATCCACCACACTGTGCCGGCCCTCCCCTGGCAGGTGCAACTACTCTTGTCCGGTTGGAATACCGGTCCATGGCCTGTGATATTGTGCTGCACCTTTATAGTGCAGCTAATGCAAATGAGCTGATGCGCAACCATATTGACATGCAAATGTCCCCATTGCACCCCAGATAGGCTGATGAGCTGATTTGCATATCTCAGCTGAACACTGTGCTGTTGTGCATTATGCAATAGACTTGTTCCGGCTCATGTCATTGCACAATACTGTGACGTGCGCAGTGCGTACCCACCAACATGCATATGCAATGGCATATGCTGCCGCCTATTGCACTGCATGCACTGGGTGCACTATAGGGGCCACCATGCCATGCGTCATGGGCCCTATGATGCTCGGGACAATGGCACTCGGGCACCATGGGACAATGGCACTATTGGTCCCATGGGGCATGCCGCCATCATGGCCCTATTGCACATTATGCATTGTGTGCTCAATTGCACTCCCACACACATTGCGTGTGCTGATCCCTGACTCCCACCATGCCCTGTGCCTCCCAGTGTCCTCTGCCCCACATGCCAGTGTGGCCACGCCCATGCTGTGCTTCCCCGGAGATTCGCGATTGCCATGGACAGCGCATCTCCGTGCAAGGTGCGTATCCTGTGCACATTGTGCACGTGGCAACAGGGTGCCATTTTTTCATTCTACAGTGCTGCCTGAACATGCTGCATTGCGCAGTGCCCCATGCCCAAAACTGGAGCCAGGTTGAGTTCGTGAACCTGGTGGCCCAGGTGGAGCCCCATGCTGCCTGCCTGTTTGGCCAGCAGCCCCTCACGAGACCCAGGACCAACGTGTGGCAGGAGATTGCTGATGGTTTGTCCAGGCCACCAGTGTGCTGCGCATCAGGGAGCAGTGTCGCCACTGGTATGGGGACCTGGTCTGGAGGAACCCAGAGCAGCTAAGGGCGCTGCAGGTGCGCGTCTGGCAGGGGGACCATGCCACGGCCAGGTGAGTGGGCCCCGACTGCATCTGTGCAAATCCACTGTTCCATGGGGCTGGTAGGGCTGCATGCCATGTTGGGAGGAGGGCTGTTGTAGCATGCCCTGTGGCATGGTATTGCCAGTCACTGTGTGCCCTGCACAGCATGGGTGGTGGGGGCAGTGGGTCCATGTTGTGGCTGTGTTCTGATGTGTGCCTGTCTGTGTTCCCATTCTAGGACCTGAGGACTGGAGGAGAGCCAGGGTGGCTGAAGCACCTGGTGGTCTGCAGCAGGCCACTGTGGGCCCATTGGTGGCAGGTGGAGGCCTGGCTGGGTGTGCAGTACGAGACCAGCATGTGGAGTGCCATGGGGAGCAGGTAGGCACTGTGAGGTTCCACAATGTTGTGCAGGGTGGGTGGCTGGGTTGGGGTATGGCCTTGGTCCCCTGTGCCTTGTGCCATGGCAGCTGTGGTTGGCACATGGTGCAGTGTGGCTGGCACCACAGGGTGGCCACTGCACATGTGGGGTAACTGCTGGTGGGCCAGGTGCATCCGGCCACCACTTGTACCACTGCAGTTCCACCTACAGCACCATGCTACTTGTCTGCCACAGTGCCATCAGGTGGCCCTTGGGCAGTGGATTCCAGTGCTGTGTATCACTGTGGCTTGCTGGGTTGGTGGCAAGCATTGGCCCACCAGCTGTGGGTGGCTGGGGTGCCACTCCAAGGACGTGTGCACCCACTGTCTACTGCACATGGGGGGGCGGGGCTGCTCTGTACTTGCACTGATCATCTGTCCCTTCCTCTGTCATAGGTGTCCGGAGGGGTTCCAGCCTCCCGCAGTACTGCTATCTGCTGCAGCAGATCATTTTAATCACTTCTCATACAATGGAGATAGCGGACCAGACCCAGTGGATCCTGCTCTGGGACCCGGCGCAGGAGGGCGCCAAGGCGAAGGCGAATATGGCCAGCCTTGAGGACCTGACCCCTTCACCACTGTCCTCCCTACCCCTACCTCTCCCCATCCACCTGTACAGACCCTGTCCCCTGACCCCTTCCCACCTACCCCTCCTCTCTCCTGTGTTCTATGTTACTGTTCAGCTGTGTTTCATTCAGACATGATATTTGTTACTTGTTTACCCTTCTGTGTCTGTGTGTGCTTTGCAGCTGGCGAGTGGGTCCTTGCTGCAGTCAGGTGGTGTGTGGTCATGTGGTGCACCTGTGCCACTGGATGGTGCATGCATGGTGCTGGTCTGCCTCTCGGTCGGTGGCTGTGCCATGGGGTGACACTGGGAGGACAGTTCGGGATGTGTGGCGTGTGTGTGGTGGGTGCCATGTGTTGGGGTGTGGCTTGTTGTTGGCTGGGTGGCTGCATGCCTCTGGTGTGTGGTGGCCGGGGGTGCCTGTTCCTGTACGTTAGTGCCACCTGTGCCCTGCGTCCACCGTGGGGGGTAAGGGGCCACCAGCTGCATGCTTGCACTCCCTGTGCAGTGGTGCCCTGTGTGCTGGCTGGGTCCCTGCCAGTGTTCCTGGCCTGGTGCGCCAGCCTTCCTGCACTGTTCCCCCCTGTGATATTCATCTGTGTTGCACTGGTGCATGTTGCGGTGTGCAACCATTGAATATCGCAGTCACTGCATCATTGCACAGTTGACTTGTGCTGCGCCAGGGTTGTGCATGCTTTTGGTGTATTTCTGAATATCCCACCCTTTATATAATGCATCCTCAACTAAATTAATGTCTGTATACGTTTAAAGATAAAGCTGAGTATCTCGGTGGAGATCCAACTACTGGACTATACTACAGGAATTCAAACACAGAGAAATGCATTGTTACCCATTAAATAACTGTTGTATATTACACAAAACTAATTCCTGTTATATAAATCCACTTAAAACCAAATAAATATTATTATTTTAATAATATTCAGGGAGCTAGCACAAGCTTTAAGGTTAAAGAAACTATAATATACTTAAAGTTAAGTTTTAAATTATTTTGCCCTCTTATCTTAAGTGCTTTAGTATGTAACCCGGGCTGGCCACAACTAGCAGGTGGGAGTCTCCAGGGGTCGGGCTGGTGGTATTTTTTGTGTTATTAGCACTGTGCGGTGCCTCCATTATGTAACACCCTACTTGGGACCTGGGCTCCAGGAGAAAAATGTCACTCGGCATGTTGGCTAGGTTTGGCTACTCTGCACAGGGGCACCCAAGTATTCTGGACACAGGAAGCAATGACTGAATGTCCATGCAAGGAGTTGGGATTCTAAAGTGTGGCTTTTATTCACAACAAAAGGAACAATAAAGCATAGACCGGACCCAGGGCTACACTCCTGGTAATGCAGATTTTCCTCCACAGACACACATCTTCTTAAATCTTAAACCCTCAGGTTTAGCAACACACAGGGCAAACTGCCCTAGTTTTACTCTTCTATGGTTTCCCTGGCTCAGCTCCCTTGCTAGCCCTTGGACTACTTATCCATTTATCATGGAGATTTACTGGTGGCTCCCTATACCACGGCTGAGCACTTCTGGTTCCATCAGAGAATCTTCTTCAACAATCCCACGTCTGGGTACTTTTCTCGATCACTGGCTAAGTACCTGAGGGAAAGCAACAGGTGTCCCAACGCGAACCTGTGGAGGTGAATCTAATTATGCCAGATGGGGTCTCCCACCTCCTGCTCCCATAATTCATACCCGGCCATTCCTCTAGACTTTAGCATCTCATCTCTGAAAACATTTTTCCATGTAGATTATCCATAAATGTATTTCACATTTAATCTACTAGCTTTTAACTTCTAATGTGCTGACTTGAAGCTGGCTTATTAAGTGGCTGTGTCCATTTCTCTAGACCCCCACTGTTAAAACAGTCCAAATCCCACAAGCTTCTAAGAACGGTACTTGGCTGTCCTTTCCTGACCCACAGTAACAATTCTTAAAACTCACACAGTCTCTGGTAAAAACATAGGCCCTTTGTCAGAGTAGACTCACCCTTGGTTGCAGGTGCCCCACAAGCTTTTTCTTTTTCTCCTCTGGAAAAACACACAAACTTCTGAGTGTCTCAGCACAAATCTTCCTTAGGCAGCTTCTTTTCTCTTTAGCTGGGCCAGGGATTGCCCTGGAAGCAGGCTGGTTTCTTTCCCCATACCCTCAAGGATGGGGCCCTAAATCACTGGAAGTGGTCTCTACCACTTCAGCCTAACACTTTAGGTGTTCCTCTTCTGGTGAGAACAGACACCCTAAAGGACAGGTAGCTCTCTGACAGAGCTAAGGGCTCTGAGGGCCTGCAGCTGCAGCATACCTCTTCACTCCACTGAGCCCACTACTGAACTACTACTGACTGACTTCAAATTCCCCAACATTCTATCCTAACTTCCCTAGCTGCAACATTCCAATGTGGCTTATGCAGCTGTGACAGTTCTAAAATGGCATCATCCCTCAGTCTCAGCTAAGACTGAGAACAGAGTGAGACAGTGTGAAATCCATTTAACTGGAATTTCACAAGCTGCCTTCCCTTCCTGCCACTAGGTCTAACTGGGATTCTAGTAACCCCAGGTAACAGGGGGTTACACTCACCCTGGGCCAGGTAAATGTCTGTCCGCAGTCATTAGTCACCCGGCTTAGGCCATCTCACCATATGTGTTGAGTACGGGGAGGTAGTGCTACCTTCTCCCCTACCATGTGCCAGTACAGGCAGGCAACACTAAGGATCTAGAGGCCTTTGGTTGACACATCAGCCTCTACTCTACCCACTGACTATGGGTACCTAGTGGCTCTGGTAGAATTGTCCAGAGCATAGCCCTAATAGATTTTATTTATAGATTTATTGAAATGCAATCGAATTACAAACCTTTGAGTCACAGACTCTTTTGCAAAGGCTCCACGTCGGTTACAGGTGGTGGAGGGTAAACAAATACAGTATAAGACATACATAGACAGGCAGTATTTACAGTAATAGTACTGATGGAGCGGTCCAGGCTAAAACTTATATACCGGTGAGGGTATTAGGCAGCAATCTTAGAGTCCCAGGCCAGGGACTTGTATGATGCTAATTCATGGGGTCTAGAGAGACCCTGTGTCGAGAATGGGGAGGATATGGGAAAAAAAAATTGAGTGGCCAATGTTAGCCACAGACACATTTTGCACTCTCAAGTAGTTGAGCCTTGAGGCCTGTTTTAAATAGTGAGATGCTGTGGGTCTGGGAGAGTGAGGGTGGTAATACATTGAGCCAGAGAGGGGCTCGGTAGCGGAAGGATCTTTGTCCAAGGAAAGTTCTACATAGGGGGACCAGAAATGATGAGCTTGCTGCAAGTCTTATATTGCACCTGTGGGGTGCTGCACTGATTATAGGGAGAAGGCCGATGAGGGCTAGGTGAAGATGTATCGTTTTTGCAAGGATGCAGGTGTGGTACTTAAATCTTTGTTGGTAGTTTAGCCAACCAGTCAAAGTATAAAGATCGCAGGTGTGGTTAGTCTGTCACTGCCTGTGACTAGGTGGCAGGCTTTATTCAAGGCAGTGTTTATACTGTTAAGTGCGGTGGATTCTGCAGAGCCGTATATAACAATCCCGTAGTCAACTAGAGAGAGGATGGAGAAGGTGACCGCAAGTTGCATGGCCTGTGCAGGTAAGCAGTGCTTGAGTCTGTACAAGATGCCCACTCTAGTATTGACAGCGGAAGTGAGAATTTGGATGTGACTCTGGTAGGAGAGGGAGGTGTCTAATATGATACCCAGGTATTTGAAGTTGGTAACGTGTTCCAGTGGGGCGCCTAGTGTGTTCTTAATTAGAGTGCAGACTGACTATGTGGGCTTTGGTGATGCACAAGATCATGGACTTAGTTTTATTATAGTTGATGATTAGGCGGTGTTCAGTGAACCAGTTCTCTAAGCTCCCAGAAATGACTCTGAAGGGCTTGTTGGAGGGCGCTCGGTTGGGTGTGTTTCCAAAACAGTACTGCATCATCAGCGTGAAGTAGAAGATGACGGCTGCACGCCTTAGGGAGAGAGTTTAAAAAGAGGGTGAACAGCAGTGGGCCAAGAATTGACACCTGTGGGACCCCAGAACAAACTGTTTTGGGGGTGGAGATAGTGGTGTTTATCCTGACTTGCTGTGACCTGCCTGAGAGGTAATCCTTGAACCAGGCCGTAGCCTCTGGGACCACATTTAGTTTTGGGAGGACACGAAGCAGTAGCTCGTGACTGACCATGTCAAAAGCCTTGGTTAGATCCACATAGATCACCCCTGTGATAGAGCCTTGTTCGAGGGCCTCGTGGATGAACAAGGTGAGCTCTGAGAGTGCCGTGATGGTACTATGGCCAGTCCGGAAACCATGCTGTTCCTGGCTGAGAAGGTTATATTTAGTTAGGTGTTCAGTTATCTGGTCAGATAATATTCTTTCAAGTGCTTTGGAGAGAGGTGGAAGTATTGAGATAGGTCTATAGTTGCTGGTGTTAGTGGGGTCACCGCTCTTCAGAATGGGAGTGATTATGGCTTTCTTCCAGGTTGAGCGGAACTGACCGAGGCATAGCGAGAGGTTAAGAATTTTAGTGAGGTGTGGTAATGTGACTTCCAGGGTGAGCCAAATGAGTTTAAGATCTAAGGAGTCATTGCTGTTATGGGTATTGGAGATAGCTTTGGTAATATAGTGTTTTGCCTCATTGCAGTGGATGACTCGAAGCCGGAATGGAGGCGAGTTGACATTACACGAGGTTTGAGGGAGAGTGGGGGGAGGTGGAAGAAATTTGGACGGAGGATATGGGAGAGGTTTGAGAAGGCTGAGTTAAGGACTTCTGCGATGAGTGGAGTGATCCTGAGTGACATCACCATTTAGATTAAGTTGGGTGGAGTGGGGAGCAGGATTTACCACTGAGTTCTTTTATGTTGTTCCAGAATTTTTTCCATCTCCCCAGGAGGAGGTAAGGGTTGTTGGTAGTAATTAGCTTTCACCTGCCGCAATGCCCATGTACATTTATTGCATGCCTCCTGGTAGAGTTGTCTATCCTGGGTACGTTGGGAGTCAAGGGCCTTATGCCAGAGGTTGTCCCTTTGCTGTAGCAGGTTTAGTAGTGGGGGTGTGATCCATGGGGTGGTTCTGGTTTTCACTACTTGCTTAGAGAAGGGAGCAACTAAATCGCAGGCTTTGTTGAAGATGGTTATAAAGTGGCAAGAGCAAGGTCAACTGACTGTGCAGTGTAAATGGGGAGCCAGCTGCTGTTAGTTAGATGGGCTTTGAGGTTCTTTATGCTTCCTTTTTTAAGTCTATGTTGCCAGGAGATTTTTGGAGGGGCAGGGGGCAATTTGCCTGACCACCAGCATGTAACCGGGGAGTGGTCACTGATAGAGTCAGGGAGCATTGTTGCCTTGGAGAAGTTACCTGGCCTGTTGGTGAAAATGAGGTCAAGAAGGGTGGAGGTCCCGGATCTATTGTCCCTTCTGGTAGGGGAGGTGACTAGTTGGGTGAGATCAAAGGCCAGGGCAGCGTCTTTGTAGCTGGATGAGGCTGGGGATAACCAGTTGATACTGAAGTCACCCATTAAGATGATTTCACTAGTGTTAGGTAGTTGGGAGATAATGTGGAGGATAGAGTCAAATGTGAGTTTTGATTTCTGGGGATATAGGCCGAGATGATGTGGAGTTTGGTGCCCAGGCTGAGTTTTACTGTAAGTATCTGGGCACCGTATTGTGGTGCGGGTGTATGGACTTCTGTGGCATTGAGTGAGGATTTAACATAAATAACACAGCCACTGCCTCTCTTGCTGGTCCTATCTGCCCAGAAGATGGCATAATTATAGAGGGAGACAGCATCACAGAGAATTTTATCAGAGAGCCATATCTCAGAGAGTGCTAGTACGTCCGGAGCATACAAGGGCAATCCAGCCTTGGAGAGGTGTGTGTTTTTTAGGAAGGCTGCATATATTTAGGGTAGCTAGCAGCAGACTCCCCTGAGGGTTTTTTGGAGAGGCCATAGTGCAGGGTGGTCCTGGGTTAGGGTGGATGTTGCCAGATAATAAGAGAAGTAAAAAGGTGTGTCGCAGGAGGTCCAACCTTCAGAGTTTGGATGAATGACGCTGGGATTGGTTGGGTGTAAGGCTTTTTACGTTGGTGGTGGGGACAGGGAGACTAGGAATGATGCAGGAAAGAAGGGTTAGGAAAGTAAGGGGGACGATGGTGGGGCTTGCGTGGGTGGTGGGGCTAGAGGTCTGGAGGGGTAGAGGTGAGGTACAGTGTTTACCGTGTGTGAGAATGTGGGTTAACTTGAGCGTGTGAGAGAAAAGGCCAACAGGATCAGTTTGGCTAGTGTGGGAGATGCTGGAGGTACAGGGTCTGTGGTTACCTTTGAGAGCAAAAGGGATAGTGTAATAGTTATAATGGTGTGGGTTGGGTGCCTTGGGGGGGGGTTGTAGAACAAGCTACGGGATCCTGGAAATCAGGAGGGCAGCTAATAGTAGTGTGAACATTGTAAATGTAGAAAGTGAGAAGTATGTTACAGTGGCCACTAGTGTGCAGTCAGTATAACCTGCAGCTGGAAAAGTTGGCTGATAGGTTATTTCGACAGGTCACCTGACTAAACCTGTCTATAAATTGGAGTGCGACCAAGAAGAGGTGGTGGTGGGGGCGGTGGGAGCGAGGCGCATAGCGTTCGGTGAACTGCTGACCAGCCTGGCGCGATAGAAATAGTAAAAACGCTTTTCAAATTTCAGTCCTGCCATTTTGACTACGCCACTGGAGAGGAGATTTTTTTCAGTCTTTTAAATGGAAGAAAAGGCGCCAACTTGCAGTTGAGCGGTGCAGGCAGAACGCTGGCATCTCTCCCCAAGCGTTGGAATTGGCTTTACCTTGGCTGGGGGTTCAGGGACCCCTACGGCAATGTGGGGATGGCTGTGGTGCACCGTGACCTCCGCTCCTCGGGGTTCTGGTCTGTAAAGGACAAAGGAGAAGAGCTCTGTTAAAATAGGTAGGGGCGGGGGAGGAGAGGGACAGGACAAAGCAACAGGGAGGTCAGCTTGGGATAGGGTGGTGGGCTGAGCCGTAGAGCGCTATGCTGTACAGGGAGTGGGGGCAGAATTAAGGTATTTCACGAACCACAATTTGGTATGGGCTCCTTGCAACAAATACAAAGGTATATCCCAGCAACAGTTAGGCTGCTATGCTGCGACAGGCAGGCTAGAATTACTGGAAAACCTATCTAAATACACTTACTCACTTAAAGGGGAATAAACTGAGAAAATTAAGGTAACAGGGCAAATGCAGGAAATACAATGCAGGGCTTAGACAATATTTGTAAAATTCTAGTCTATCTCCACTTGTTCAGCGATAGAAATAGTAAAAATGCTTTCAAATTTCAGTCCTGCCATTTAGCCCACTGAGAGGAGATTTTTTTTCAGTCTTTTAAATGAAGAAATGTGCCAACTCGCAGTTTGAATAGTGCAGGCAGAACGCTGGCATCTCTTCAGTACTGCAGCCCCTACTGCAGGTCAGGACCACAGCCTGTCTTCCCCCTCCCAGCCCTCTAGGGAAAATCTATCTGCCTTTAACAAAAAACCCAAAACAAATACACAACAGGAACCTCCCCAACCATGGACACCTGCAGCCACACACCAGGAGCTAATACCATACACAATGCATTACTCCCACACTCCCCCACAGCCATACCTGTGGAAGGAAAATTACATACAGTAACCACAACAACAACAGTACTTTAAACCCAAATACTTTTTAAAGTACAAGGGGAATTCTGATGAGTTCCTCCTCCTCTTCTTGTCTTCTCTTCTGGTCTTCTTCAGGAACACCTGCAAGACAAGAGAAAACACACCTAATCTGCATACACAGTTCTATCTAAACCCCTACCATCTAAACACTGAAGAATCCCAAAAAGATTTTTTTAGAAAAGTAGAAAACAGTAACAGTAAAAACAGTAGCAAAATGGAATATTTACAATACAGATTTGCAATTTTGGGGGGGATGGAATGCCCTAAATGTCCCTTCTAGTGACTCACAACACCCTCAGGCAAGTCCAATAAAGAGTCTCTCCTGGGCTAGAGCCCGGTGAAGCAAAGTTCTAGCAGGCCAAAGTCCCGAAGGGGAGAGTCTTTGAGGACAGTTCATACTTTTGGAGTCTGCTGATGTAGGGTGTGTGTACTGCAAATGTCAGAAATAGAAAAAGTCTGGACTTACCAGTCCCTTGAAGAATGGAAAACATACAACACCTGTGTCCCCGCTGAAGACTCTCCCTGCCAGCATTCTGTTAATACAGCTGGGCAGACATCTTCCAGAACATGAACAGGATGGCACATCTGGAAACAGCCAGGCTGATGTCATCTCTGGAGATGGAACCTTGGAACAGGAACAAAAATGACAACAGATGGTCTGAAGTCATCCGATACCCAGGCGATGAATCAGGATACAGCTGGGCTGGTGTTCTCTCTGGATTTGAAGTCATCTGGTGGGCCACGTTGATGAATTCTGGAAAGCCAGTACACTGTAGAACTGTCGAAGGTGGAGCACCTGGATCCTGGACGTCCAGACTGGTGGAACAACATAGGAACGACAAGGGCTGGAATGGCAGCATTGGCTACCACTGCTCTGCTCTCCACTTGGTAGGTATGGGCACATTTGCAATGTTCTTGACATTGTGGGAAATAGCACAATGGGTCAGGTGCAAGAATTATTACCCCATCTGGGTGCTCATAATTCACATTGTGAAAGGATTCATGTCCCTTGCTGTCCACGATCCGAACAGTGTCTATAAACAATGTCCTTCCCACTTTCCATGTTTGGAACTTTTCTTGCAAGATTCTGTCTCTTACAAATCTGCTGGCACGAGGGTGCACATGTGTCATGGCCTCTTCCATAATCCAGGATTTCCTGCAGCTTTCTATCTCCTCCCAGATCCTTCGAGGAAAGGTAGGAAATGATTCTCCATAGATTTCATTTGCTTTCCTACGAACCAGTCTTTCCTCCTTATGACATTTGGTCAACCTGCGACCTCTGGCCTGGCTTGGGGGCACCCAGTCCTGGTTCTGCCAGCTACGCATTCTTAACGACACAAAAAATGGATCCCTGGCTCCTTCTTGCACCGCCAGGGCAGTGGAATCACCACTCTCTTCCATTTGTTCCTCTAAGCCAGGAACTGGAGGCTGTGAACCCACTCCTTCTTCCTCAGGCCAAATGGGTCCCCCTCATCATCTTCACTGATAATCTGCACCCAGGAGTGAGCAGTTGTCCTCACTCCTGAGACAATCCACTCCTCACTAGGCATGGAGGTTGACACCTCCCATTCAGTGGCCTCTTCTGTCTCATCTTCACCTATGAGACTTGGACTAGGCCCCTCTATCCACGAATTGGCTGATGCTCCCTCTGCACTGTGTCTCAGTGACTCAGACTCGGACACATCAGTCATCTGTGCTGTCTGTTGATCTGCACCCTCTAGTTTTATGCCACACTTTACTGAACTTCCCTTTTCAGGTCCTTCCTGGTGCTGTGTGCTGCCCATTACAGGTTCTTGTAATTTTGTCCATGTGGGAGCCAAACAAATCTTGGGTGCTTTGGTCAAACCATATTTCTCTAGGCACCCAGAACAGTGAGGTACCATGAAGATGTCCCTTCCAGCATTTAAGCACATCACACATACTCGTAATGGATATCCAGGAATCACCGCATGAGGAGGCAGTCGTCCTCCATAGTAGTACTTCTCAATATTTCTCAACTTGTTTACTTTTCCTATGATCATAGTTCAGGCATGATCCGGGCAGCAGGCTGGTCCTGAAGCCATGACTGCAGAGATAACAAACACTCACTCTTATTACAAATCCCACTTGGTAGAAAAAAACTTTTCACAAAATGGCTCCCTCGCTGCTGTGTTTACATTACTGCCCCAGCCTGTAATGGTGGCGGCAGCACTCCTGGTGCATCAACGTTCTGTAAATGGGTCAAGCCACTGCACATCCCATTTACTCACTGTACTGATATCATTAGCTCAAACTGCACAAACTTCCACTGGTTGCTCACTTAGCACATTTATATGATTTGCCATGGACTTTTTACTTACTGAAGACACTGTTCTAGCTTACAGTCCCATAAACCCTCAGTATTTCCTTACTTTAGGATTCCCTGTATTTCTTGTTGCATCTCATACAACTCACAGTCTCTCACATGGCTCTGAAAATTATACTGTTGCTGAACCTATAATTATGCTCACAGTCTATTGCTTAGAATTCTTGTTTTAGCTTCTTGCAAAATTGGCACAGTCCTTCTTTGCAAAGTGACTACACTACTACACACAGATTCAGCTGGCTTTTGGTGAAATTACACAGTTTGAGCTATTTCTGTTGGATGGTACTCACTGTTATCAGTAGCTGGTTGTGTCGATAGAAAAACGGCCTACAGCCAATCGTAGAGGCCTCTGGAAGGAAGCGGGCTGGCAGTCCTGCCAGTTGTCCCTTGGAACACCACACTCACAGTCCAGATGATTGAGATGCGGGTTGAGCCCGAATTTGAACAGAGAAGTCAGTTTTGAAACTTTTTACAGTGCTTTCCGTCACTGTGATGCTCCTCCTGCAAGCCAGTTCGCACACTCCACTCACTCTCCCTCTCGAATGCTGTGCAGTCGCTCTAAACTTGGCTTGGAGGTGGGACTGATTGCAGTCTCACCAATCACTGATGCCATGCAAATGAGCCTCTTTCCTCTCAAATGCTCTTCTCCTCACAACTAGCATCAAGCAGGCAAAATTTAAACTGCAAACCACACTTTTTTTTTCAACTGTAGCTCCTTGGTGGGAGTCCATTTTAACCATTTTTCATGGCCATTAGGCACAACAAGTCTCCCAGTCCACACAGAAAGCATTTCCAACATCTAGGGCACAATTTTCCATTTGCTTCCCACAGTTTTCCACACTTTTCTTTGTCACAATTACTTTTAAAAACTGGCAAACGCTGTAATTTGATGCAGGACAAGGGCATACACACTCTGGCTTTACTGCTCCTTGGTAGTTGGCAATATCACAGCACACAGACAACAGTACACAGCAGCACATTTAGTTGGCAATTGCTTCAGATTTTGGGCTACCCTCTGACAGATAGCCAAAATGCTAGCCATCACCCAAGTAACCTTTCTTGCTTTTCTCCCAAATTTTAATAGAATCCCAGTGGTAACCTCCAATTTTGCAGGCTGGCACAACTACCAGGTGGAAGTCTCCAGGGTTGGGTTGGTGGTATTTTTTGTGTTATTGGTGCTGTGCAGTGCCTCCATTATGTAACACCCTACTTGGGACCTGGGCTCGGGGAGAAAAATGTCACTCGGCATGTTGACTAGGTTTGGCTACTATGCACAGGGGCACCCAAGTATTCTGGACACAGGAAGCAATAACAGAATGTCCATGCAAGGAGTTGGGATTCTAAAGTGTGGCTTTTATTCACAACAAAAGGGAACAATAAAGCATAGACGGACCCCCCACGGGGTACACTCCTGGTATTGCAAATTTTCCTCCACAGACACACATCTTCTTAAATCTTAAACCCTCAGGTTTCGCAACACACAGGGCACACTGCCCTAGTTTTACTCTTCTATGGTTTCCCTGGCTTGGCTCCCTTGCTAGCCCTTGGACTACTTATCCATTTATCATGGAGATTTACTGGTAGCTCCCTATACCACCCCTGAGCACTTCTGGCTCCATCAGAGAATCTTCTTCAACAGTCCCACATCTGGGTACTTTCCTCGAGCACTGGCCAAGTACCCAAGGGAAAGCAACAGGTGTCCCAGAGCGAACCAGTGGAGGTGATCTGATGATGCCAGATGGGCGGGGTCTCCCACCTCTTGCTCCCATAATTCATACCCGGCCATTCCTCTAGACTTTAACACCTCATCTCTGAAAACACTTTTCCATGTAGATTATCTATAAATGTATTTCACATTTAATCTACTAGCTTTTAACTTCTAATGTGCTGACTTGAAGCTGGCTTATTAAGTGGCTGTGTCCATTTCTCTAGATCCCCACTGTTAAAACAGTCCAAATCCCACAAGCTTCTAAGAACAGTACTTGGCTGTCCTTTCCTGACCCATAGTAACAATTCTTAAAACTTACACAGTCTCTGGTGAAAACATGGTCCCTTTGTCAAAGCAGACTCACCCTTGGTTGCACGTGCCCCACAGGCTTTTCCTTTTTCTCCTGTGGAAAAACACACAAACCTCTGAGTGCCTCAGCACAAATCCTCCTTAGGCAGCTTCTTTTCCCTTTAGCTGGGCCAGGGGATTGCACCTGGAAGCAGGCTGGTTTCTTTCCCCCCATCCCCGCAATGATGGGGCCCTAAACCACTGGAATTGGTCTCTACCACTTCAGCCTAACACTTTAGGTGTTCTTCTGGTGAGAACACACACCCTAAAGGACAGATAGCTCTCTGACAGAGCTAAATACTCTGAGGGCCTGCAGCTGCAGCACACCTCTTCACTCAGCTGAGCCCACTACTGAACTACTACTGACTGACTTCAAATTCCCCAACATTCTATCCTGACTTCACAAGCTGCAACATTCCAATGTGGCTTATGCAGCAGCAACAGTTCTAAAATGATGTCATCCCTCAGTCTCAGCTGAGACTGAGAACAGAGTGAGACAGTGTGAAATCCATTTAACTGGAATTTCTCAAGCTGTCTTCCCTGCCTGCCACTAGGTCTAACTGGGATTCTAGTAACCCCAGGTAACAGGGGGGTTACAAATATGTTATCTATAGATATATATGAAAGACTCTAAACGTTTAAGGTATTAGCTCTAGTTTAAAGGTATCATAATCTGTTTTTCATCTGTCAATATGCTTCCTCTTATTTGGACATCTCGTCTTCCTGTCCTTCTTCACTTTTCTTTTCTTCTTTTTTGCTCACTAAGTATATTTTCAGTTAGTGTGGATAAAAATAAATATTTTAACCACTCAGGAAGTAAGACAGCATTTTGCTAGAACCAGAGTTTTGAATTTTGCTCCAACCTCGTCTAGTTCTTCTTTGCATTGTAGGTATTACTTTCTTCTTTGAAAAGTGTCTGGGCAGCGTCAGAGAAACTATGCTGTGGGGTCTTGTCTAGGATGTTGAAAGGAGCAGACTCATGGTGGCTCAGCTTCTTTGAGAGACCATATACAATACAATATAAACGGCTTTTAAAATAATTTTGATGCTCCGGTTTTGTACCTACAGAAATGTGACAGCAGCTGGAATCATGAAATGAGCCATCCAAAAGATGCTGGTCCACAAATGGACTTTTTTAAACCAAAAACTAACCTGCTGGCATCTAGCAAACAGGCTGCAGAACTGCAGTCTTAAAAGCAGCAGGCCAAGGGAGAAAGAACACTTTGGTGGCAGTTAACTGCACTCTCACACAGCTCTGTCAACTGGTCCAAGATATGGACAAGAAATTGAGCACTCTAGCAGGCAGTCACGCTTTGCATCATGCTCCATGGACATAGATGCCCGGAGATGAAACAATTATAAGAATCGATATGTTTGAAAATCTCTGCTCCCACCTTCTACCCTGGCAGTTGTAAAATGTGTTTCTGTAGCAAGAGTAGAAGATGGCTATTATTCTAGCTAAAGGCTACCAAAACATATGCAAATGTTACATTTTTGAAAAATACAAATTAATAAAACAACATGCAAATGCAAAATGTAATTATAAAAAACAACTTACAATTGTAATAAAACTGATATAGTAATGCTCAAGCAACCTAAGTGCAACGATTATAGTGAGAATCTAGTTTTAGGTTCTGGACGGGAGGCAGGGTGTGAGTAATACCATAATTAGGGATCCCTGAGAAGAAACATTACTACGATGAGCAACTTTTTTTTCTAACTCTAGGAATCCCTCACTTATAGTTTCACCATATGTATGCAGACTACAAAGCGATACTTTTAGAGGTTAGGTCCCGAACCTACTTTGGAAAAAAGGTTTTGCAATACAGCAGTTCCAAAGCTGGCATCCCTTTTGGACTGTATTTCCTAACAATAGTGTGTTGTGAAGGTGTGTACTGTTTTCCAGGTAGCTGCTTTGCAAATTTCTAATAAAGGGATGCCCCTTGAGGATGCCACCATGAACAAATGATAATATGACAGGGCTCGGTGGTGGGTTTGGGCTGCAGCCAGGGAGATACAGTGCCTGGTCAAAACAAGCATTTGTCAATGCTGAATGTTTGCTTGCTGGTATTAGCATTGGAAATGCAGGAGTTAGACAGATGCAGAGTAGGGATTGCAGTGAAGTACTGAAGTTCACACCAACCCCACCTCCATGCTGTAGAGATGGACAGGCATTGGGGTAAGTGTTAGGGTCATTGCCATGACAGTCATGCCATGTCACCTCACCCTATTCTTCAGACACCGATACGTGTTGAGGTGTGCGGCTTTACAGTCACCCCATTGCATAAGGACATATGCTGAAATGGGTGCAGCTTAGGAGAATGGGGTGAAGTCTGGGGCCGAAGAGTCCAAGGTACACCTCGATGCCTCACAGTGGCTGGGAGTGGGATGGCATAATCAGTACAGTTGCCAATCCAAAGGCACGTGGCACACCCTGATGCCTGTCAGTCTGTACAGGGTAGAACGTTATGGTTAGAAACCCTAATGCCTCGGGCGTTTGTTGGTATTTGCACTACAAGTTTTCAACATGGCCTTTTTGTGACCCTACCTCATGAAAGCATTTGGGACCTCTTCTAATGAAGAGTGACAGTGTGATTTTGTCAATGTGTCCTGAACATTCGGTTCCAACAGCGACAGTGCCATTGTGCGCCACATGTACGAAAACACAGATTGGGCAGGATGTGAAGAATGACAGGTGTACCATGCATAGGGAGGTGTGAAGAGATGGTAATGTTGAAAATCTGTAGTGGGAATATTAAAAATATTCACATTTCCAGCATATGTGGAAACTGCACAACGCAAGCACGTAACACAGTCATTGTATTGACTTTTGTCACCAAATTTTCAACATAGGTATTTTAGGACCTCTGCTCATGAACAGTGTCACTGTAATTTTCTTAATGTGCCCCAAACACTGATTTCCCACAGTGGTTGTGCTAGTCTGCGCCGGAAGTGGAAAAACACATTTCAGCCAGGATTTGAAAAATGACAGCTGTACTGTTTATAAGGAGGGGTGGAAAAATGGCAATGTTGAAAATCTGGAGTGCAAATATTACAAATGTGCGAAGTTACAAGCATGCGTGGAAACTGCACAACGCACACTCGTAACACAGTCATTTTATGGACTTTCGTCACCATATTTTCAACATGGGCATTTTAGGACTTCTGCTAATGAACAGTGTCACTGTGATTTTCTTAATGTGGCCTGAACACTGATTTCACACAGAGACCGCACTATTGTGCGCGGAATCTTGAAAACACATTTCAGCCAAGATGTGAAAAAATGATACTGCTATAGGAGGTTTGGAAAAATGGCAATGTTGGAAATCTAGAATGAAAATATTGCAAATTCACGAGAGTTACGAGCATCGTAGGAACGCTGTGCAATGCAAGATCAGTAAAACAGTCACTTTTGGATTTTACAACCAAATTTGCAACATAGAGTTTGAAAGCCACCTCATGAACACTTGGCACTGTCATTTTGTTAATTGGTCCTGAAAGGTGATTCCACGCAGTTACCACGAAATCACCTTTCGGTGCCGAATAATGCCATGGCAGTGACAGAACCTGGAGGAGGGGTCCTAAACCCCATGTTGAAAATTTGGTGCCAAAATTCCAAAAATCCTGAGAAATGCATCAAGTTGAAAAAAACTTATTTATTCCAGTATACAGCTTACCGGCATTTCCTCAGTTTGCAGTTGGCTTTGAAGAGTGCAGACGTGTTCCCGGTCCACCGAAGATCATCAAGCCAGGCTCCGGAGGTAAGTATGGATTGGGGGTATGGGGAGGCTGGGTGCGCAGAGAAGTGCGGATGGGGAAGCAGCAGGACAGACTGCGAGGACCGTTTTCTGTTTTACAGGAACAAGAAAAAATGAAAAAACATTGTGGGATGTTTTTTTTTATTAACAGGAGATTTGGCATGCTGGGTGGGCTCCCAGCATGCCAGCCAATGTTTTGTTTTGGGGGCTGGTGTGGCCGATGGGGGTTGGGCACCCCGTCGGCTACATACAAGGGGTGCAAGAGTCGAGTTGGGAACCCCTCAGCACAAATCTACATTTGGAGGGGAAATTATACCAATGGAGTGGCTCCCTGTTGGCGCATCAAACGGGATGGGGGCTGAAGTTGACGGGGTGGGGCCCTCATCGGTAAACAGAGACTATGTTTGGGGGCATGCTGCTGGGGATTGGACACCCCCTTGGCAGTCACAGGCTGGGTATGTTGTTTGTGAATGTGGCGGCAAGCGCCACCATGTCACAAACAATATTACTACTAATATTCCACCCTGCAATGACGGGTCACTCCCTCATTGCTGCGAATGGCTCATGCTGCAATGATGAGGCGGCCCCGATTGCTGCGTGAAAACATTACAAGTTAGTGGCACTTTTGGAAGCCAGTATTATCAGCACACTGTGCCTCTATTGGTCCACTACTGACAAGCCCCCAAATGCAATGCCTCCATTCGCTGCCACACTGCGACGGTTCTACAACCCACTTCTCTCCTAAGCTGCCACATAATGTTCCTTGCGCATGTGTGCAAGCAAACATAATAAATGACTCTGAAGCACCAGCCTCTTCTGGGCTTGTTTGATTTTATGGACTCAAAGGACTTTAATGGACTGCCTATATTTTGCTATCCTTTGGAACTGTGAGAGCCTTGTCTGGTTTTATTGAAAACACCTTTTGCACTTTATGCTTTGTGCACTAAAATAAAGTATTTTGCACATTATCAGGAATCATTAGCAGTCTTTTTTGAGCAACACTATAATTGTGTACCTTTGTTGCAAGTGCTGGTCCCTTGCTGCTTCTGAATATGACAGGGCTTTAACTTTTTTTGTTGGCTGAATAGATATGGCAAGTAAGGAAAATTGCCCTCAAATACCTCTTTTGATAGTTGTACACAACATATTCAACAGACTCCTCTCAACAGTTCAAACATCCACGGGTAGTTTTTGCTCAATAAAACAAACAAACAGAAACTTATCTTAAAGGTCAAATGCCAATGTTTTACAGATTTACAATAAACACAGGAATTTAAGCCCCTGTGTCACGATTAGTGTTTCCTGAAAATATCATGCTGTTTGGTTTTGTGGTTTCTTTAAATCAAAGTATGTTAATGTGCTCTGCGTAACTGAAAACAGTGAAGAACAATGAAGATTTTCATGTCCCTATTAGTGATGATGACATCAATCCTGACCAGCATGTTGCTGCAGCAATGAAGTCCTTAATTGCATGTAGTAGCTGGTGCACTTCCCAGTCAGAGTAATCTGTAGGGCTAATTGTCTTTACTCCCAAGTGTGCTACTAACCCACCTGGTTTGCATTTAGATAGATTAGGTTACAATCTATCATTCTGTTCTCTCAAAGAGTTGGTCACTTGTGTTTCAGTGGGTGATTGAAGTGGCATAAATGAATGTTTGTGAGAAATCTCCTGTCTGTAGCACAGCTGAGTTATGTCACATAACAACTCTGCATTGTTATTTGCCTATATAAATTATCCAGGATTGATTAATGGATATAAAATAAACTAATGTTTGTCATAGAACTAGGGTGTCCTTGATGTAGCCTCCATACATATGTTTATGTGAGAACAGCACTGTTATGTCAGATTGACAAACAGGTGTCTGCCACACTGCTGTTTCAGGAACCTGTACTGTATGAACTCTCAAAATTCATTTTTCTGAGGGATTATGTGTGGAAATACATCATGTATGTGTGTAACTAGACATACTCTATGTCATCCTGATGCCCCTGTCTCTTGCCTCTTAGTTGTGGCTAATGCACTCTGCTTCCCATTGCCCCCCCCTCCAGTCAGGGTCAATGCCACCTGTTACCCCCAGTTCCAGTCTCCACAGACAGGACTACTGTGCTCTGCTAAGCCCTTGAGTCCCAGGCACTCTGTCTCCACAGTTGGGGCTGCTGAATCATACTGCCAAAGGCCATCAAAGGTGGGGCTTTTACTGTCTCCTTCTACTTGCTTCTACTCACCCCAAATAGGCAGGGCCACTGCATTATGTAGTCTGTCTCACAGGCAGGGCTGCTGTACCCTGAAGCCACCCTTTGTCCTGCCACATGGTCATGGTATCAGCACCATGTTGTCCTCTGTCTCTGCCACATCGAAGGCTGCTGCACCCTGCAAACGTGTTGACACATTCAAGGCTGCTGTGGCCTGCTGTGCCCTAAGTCCTATGCCACCACAGGAAGGGCTGCTGCACCTGCTACCCTCTTTCCCCACCCTGTAATACAAGATGAAAGTGTTTTTCCTTTCAAGCAGCTTGGGTAGTGTACCAAAAGATCTGACTCTGTTAGCAGGGAAGAGCATGGAGCAAGAATCCTAACTGTGGAAGCAAGAGGCTGTATGATGCAACATGGCACAGTGGGGCATCAAGGTACAGCAGCCCTAACTGAGACAAGGTGCATGTGTTGCAACTGCCCTGCTGATTTGGGGTATTGCAGAGTGCAGCAAAGCCGCACCTTTGGTGGCCTGGGACAGCATGTGCAATAGCCCCAACTGTGGAGGCAGAAGCCCGGAACTCTAGGGAATAGCGAGAGCACAGCAGTCATCTTGCTAAGGAGACTGGAACAGGGGAAACAGGTGGTACTGGCCCTGCCTGGGGGGAGGCAGAGGGAGCAGGATGCAGCAGCCTCAATTGAGGGCAAGAAACAGGGGCATCAGGATGACATGTAAATATGTCTAGTTACACACATGCGTAATGTATTTCCACACAGAATACCTCAGAGAACTGCATTTTGTGAATTCATAAAGTATATGTTTCTGAAATACAATGTGTGGCAGACACCTGGTTGTCAATCTGACACAAAAATATTGTTCTCACATGAACATATGTATGGAAGCTACATCAAGGACACACTACGTCTATGATTTAAACTTTAGATTTATTTTATATCCATTAAACAATCCTGGATTTATATAGGCAAATAATACAGAGTTTTTATGTGACAGAACTCAGCTGTGATACAGACAGGAGATTTCTCACAAACATTCATTTATATCACTTCAGTTACCTACTGAAACACAAATGACCAACTCTTTATGAGAACAGAATGATACATTGCAGCCTAATCTATCTAAACACAAACCAGTTGGTTTAGTAGCAGACTTGGGTGAAGACAATTAGCCCTACAGATTACTCTGACGGGAAGTGCACCAGCTACTACAGGCAATTAAGGACTTCATTGCTTCACCAACAGGCGGGGCAGGAGTGATGTCATCACTCACTAATAAGGACAGGACCATCTTCACTGTTCTTCACTGTTTTCAGTTACTGCAGAGCACATTAACAGACGCCTGATTTAAAGAAAATCACAAAACCAAACAGCATGATATTTTCAGGAGACACTAATCATGACACAGGGACTTGAATTCCTGTGTTTATTGTGAATCTGTAAAACACTGGCATTTGATCTTTAAGTAAATCAATTTGTTAAAAAGGCATTAGAGGTGGATGCAAAAGTAGATCATGTAACTCCTAACTTTTGGAATACTGTAATATCACTTGTCTTACCACGAGTAAAGATTTAGGTGATTATTTCAATCAGTACTGAGGAAGTTTTAAAAGCAATTCAGGCTTTAAACTCAGCAACTGCCCATGGCCCTGATGGGCTTACTGTAGAATTTTATAAGTTAACACAGGATCACGCAACTTCAGACTTATAAGAGATATTTAACTACTGTCTACATACTAACATGATTTCCCAAAACATGCAAGAGGCTGTAATGATTTTTTATTTTTGTATAGCGAAAATAAATCTGACTTGTATAATTGGAGACAAATTGGCCTATTAAATGTGGATTTTAAAATATTGATGAAAATATTAAGTACAAGGCCAAGAACAGTGTTACCACAAATTATAGCTCCCTCTCAAACGTGCAATTCAGGTCAGGAGCTTTTATAGTCATTTAATACTGTTAAGAGAACCCCCCCAAAGAACAATACTAACAACAAACTGTCAGGGCTTGTTATCTCACTGGATCAAGAGAAAGCTTGGAATAGACTTTCTTATTCTTACATTCAGACACTGTTAACAAAGTACGGGTTCTCATCTGTCTTTATAAATTGGATTTTCACTTGTTGCAGAGGGGTAATCATAACGCCTAATGTAAACAGGTGGCTGGGGGAAAGAATTTCTATATCTTGAGGGGTGTGTCAGGGTTGTCCCCTTAGTCCTCTTCTGCATATAATAGCTATTGATCCCTTATTGAGGGCATCACAACAAAATGTGTCTATTAAAAGGATAATATCCCCACTTTACCTATTAACTGCAGTAGTATTGGCATATGATGATTATGTATGCCTTCTGATAAAGGGTGAACAATCTTGTAAGTTGGCTTTATCAATATTTAAAGATTTCTCCAAGTTTCAGGCTCCAACCTAAATAAGAATACATGTATTGGTCATGCCTTACAAAATACAGTAGCTCAGAATGTTAGGGTAAATGTAGAAGGTATTTCTGTTTCATCAGAGCCAATAAAACTTCTTGGTGTCACCTTTGGCAGCGCAATGATGAACTATGAAATTGAGAAACTAAATGTGAGGAAGGTCTAAAAAAGTAAACAAATGGAAAGTGTAGCAAATGTCAAAAAAAGGAGAATCTTCATGATAACGTCCCTTTTAATCCCTATTTTTCTTTTTCTTAGTTATGTATCTCCCCTACCCCTCCTGCTTGAAACAAAATTATACATGTACATTATACATTAGCCCCTTATCATGATCACCCCTCTGTGACCTTTGGTGCCAACTTCAACTGCTTTCCTATAACATCCCCTTTGTAAACTGCTAAGGTACTATGAAACCATTTATTAGACCAGTGGAACCCTCTGCTCCCTGGGCCAATGATATTACCCAATGTGTACCATGTACAAACCATAAACTTATGTATGTTATTACCTAACTATGTACCCTCTGACCTCATATGTACTCAGCTACTGCTGTCCTACAGTTACTCATGTATCCCTCTCCTTGTTATGTTTCTTACCCAATGTCATCCGATATAATTCTGCTATGTATGTACACTCTGGATCTACAAATGTATACCTAAGACTACTGTTTAATGTTGCCAAGATATGTACTCTCTGTCACTAATCCCGGGTCGCCCCTGAAAAAGGGATCTCTGGTCTCAGTGGGCTTACCCGGTTACCAAAATCTAAATAAATAAATAAATACATTTTTATTTTTTAGTTACTCTGGGGGAGTAAACTTAATCGTATTAAATGGAATTTAACATATTCATCACTAAAAGAAGGTGGATTAGGGATGATAAATCCAATCATGTTTTTATTGTAACTTTATTAAAAACAATTTGGGAGATTTAGAATGAGATAATCCTGAGGTATGGGTTCTGTGATTATTAGAGTTGATAAGTTCTTTTCATCTTCTTGGAAAAGGGTACTTTTAGGTACCAAAAGCACATAAAGTATCTGAGCTTCCACGTTATATAAAATACACCATTACAATCTTGTGGAGATGGTTCCTTCTCTTTGAGAGGGTTAGTAAAAGTGAGAGAAATGTTTTATATGACATTATTATAATGACAAATTTTGAAACCTTACCTCATTTTTAACTGGACCTGCATCAAAAGAGCAAACTGCTTTAAAACTATTAAATGACAATAGAATCCCACAGTGTATGTAGGATGTGGTGTGGTTGTGCTGCCACAGTAAATTAAATGTCAGTAATAATAGAAAACATAAAGGGTGGAAGAAATATATTGTCCACATGAGGATATGAAGGGTTTGGAAACACAAAATCACTTATTTTTTAAGTGCCCATTTATGCATAATTTTTGGGGTTATGTTGTAGGTATATGGAATGAGCCACTCCTTCTTTCAATACAATATGATGAACTAGCGCATGACCATGTTAACCATGGTTAGGGATGTATGATTTCAGCTCTTTATCCGTTTGGTTCACCTGCATAATTTTTTTTGTCTGGCAAATAAGATGCCAGTTATTATTACAGCAAAAGCAAGAGTCAATTTTTGATCTAGAATAAATAATTTCTTCCTCAGTGTTACAAATTTATTTTCAAGAACAAAACACTTTGGCATTGTATAAATGTCAGATTTTTTGGAAATCCATGACTTGGGTGCAAAAAAAATGCATAAATTGGGAAGAATATTAATTTATGGGAATGTTTTGTGTTAACTGAGATTGTTCTGTGCATATGAGATGATTTATAACTGATGATTTGGTTTGTTCTTGTTTTGTTTTCCTTTAATAAAACACCTGCTCTTCTTCAATAAGTGCCATGGGATCTTTCACTTCCACTTGGGTAGTGACCAGAGATGAGCAGAAGGGACATTGGTTTAATATCTCATTTGAAGGATGGCACCCCAACTGTGCAGTACACCCTATGCACTACATTGTAAGTTATGGATATTACCCCAAAGCACCTGGCGTGGTGGTAGAACCCACAATCATCTCATTTTCTAGCTCTAAACACGAGCATGCTACCTGTAAAGCCACTGACACTGCAAATGTGTATATATAATATGTAGTTGAGCTGGGAATTGCAAGACAGAAGGGATTTTATTGGGGTCAGGATGCAATGATGCAGTGTCTGTCTGGCCTCCTCCTTCCATCTGTGCCAGCACAATACTTTGCCCAACTGTACTGTTGCAGCGCTACCCCAATCATAGTAACAAAGAATTTGTCAGCAGAAAATTACAATTTGGCCCACCCACTCTGCCCAGATGTCCCCTGCCTAATCTGTCTCCACAGACCCTATGTTGTCTCTGGTGACCCTCCCTCCTTCCTGTCTTTTTTGAAATGCACCCCTATATCTATTCCACACATGCTTGAAGCACCCTACTGTTTTTGCCACCACGATTGCTGCTGGCAGTCTATTGCATGCATCTACCACCCATTCAGTGAAAAAATGTTTCCTCACATCTCTCTTAAACCACCCCAGCTTCACTGCATGCCCCCTGGTCCTGGTATTCCTTCTAATTTAAATGAGATCCCCCCTTGCACTCTGTTCACCCCTGTGAGGTACTTGTAAGTCTCTATTATGTCACATCTCACTCTCCTCTCTTCCAGGGTGTACATGCTGAGATCCCTGAGTTCTCCTCATAGGGCTTTGATGCAGCCCAGTACCATTTTAGTTGCCCTTAGCTAGACTGCTTCACCCTGTCTATGTTCTTTCTAAGACACAGCCTACAACATCGGACATAGTACACCAGTGAACAAGACAGTGGCAACATCACCTCCCTCCCACCTCCTGCTGGATACGCCCCTCCTTATGTACCCCATCATCCCACTGGCCCTACCCACTGCTTTGTCACGCTGTCCTGCCACCTTGAGGTTGTCAGATATGATAACTCCAAGCTCTTTTTCCTGTTTCATGACTGTCAGTACCTCCCCCATCCTATACTCAGTTCCTGGGTTCCCATGCCTGAAGATCCCGTGCATGATTTTGCACTTTTTGACATTGAAACCCAAGTGCCATGTTTTGGACCACTCCTTGAGTTTCCCAAGAGCACTGAAAATTCTCTCGACCCCTTCCTGAGTGGCCATCCTATAGCATATTTTGGTACATCTACTAAATGCATACCTTCCCTTCCAGTCTCTGAACAGTGTCACTTATCAAGACATTGAAGGGGACCAGTCCCGGTACTGAGCCTGGTGGCACCTGGCTGGTCACAGCTCCATCATTTGAAGAGTTCCATTAACCACCACCCCTCTATCTCTTATTCAGTAATCAGTTTCTAACCCAGTTCACCACTTTGGATCCCAGCAATAGGCTGCTCAGGTTCTTTATCAGCCTCCTGTGTGACACAGAGTTGAAGGCCTTGCTGAAGCCTATGTCATGAAATGATGTACAGTATTTTAATATTTTATACAGCCTATTATGCTACAGTATCTACTGGCTATGAAGGAAGAGAGAGGCCCACACTTATAATTCGATATAACATTATTTGGGAAGACTGCTTTGTCATTCTGACCAGAGAGAGCCAAACTCATACAGAATGTGACACAGACAGAAATGTGTGTGCAGAATGAACATACAAAAATGATGTGTTTCAGTCCTTTTACAAAAACAACCTTTATTTATAAGGCAACAGAATAAGTATGACTTGTAACTTTCACAACTGATGGCCACCGGGATGGGCATGCTGCAAGCTACAATCTGTAGCTAGACTGTGATTTTTAATCTAGCTCCTTTTATTTTTACCTGCTTTTTCCTGTTTGTCTTCTGTTAGTTAGTCAGGGCAGATAGTGAGCCAGTCAGTTTTTAGAGTGACACCGGGACACCTCAACCAACCTCGCAGTGTGCACTGTGGCAATTTGTTCCGTCCTGATATCGCCCTGACTGAAAAGGACCTAAGGATTAAAAAGACTTATGCTGCATCTTCGTGCATTTTTTAATTGACCTGAACTGTTGCTACTTCCTGCCTTGGTTTTTTGGTCCGACTGACTGTAGCTGGGGATAGAAGTCGGAGGTGGAGAGTTCAAGGAGAGAAGGTGGATCGCCTGATGAAAAGGACCTGTGGTGCTGGTGCAGCCAGTGCAGTACATGAGAGGATTTGTTCGGGCTTTGTTTTGCCGTGGATTGGGTTGCTGTTCGAACAGTCCTGTGTCAGTACCTCTGGCGGGCATAGGAGGCTGGACTAATTTTGTGCAGCAGGTGGACTCGACCATGTGGCATGTTTTGTGGCCAAGGTTTGTAGCTGCTTGGGGGACTGGGCTGTGGTTTGGCCAGGTAGCCAACCGGGTGGGCCGATAGTTCCCTTAGATTCTCCAGGGGGCCTACTGGTGGTTTGGTGCCAGCGGAGAACCGAGGTGGCAGCTACGAGCATTTTCAGCTGCAGTCCCTTGGATGGGATTTTTCAGGCCTCTGTTTTTGCGCTCAATGGACCCAAAGAGAATATATCTGCTATAATCTTACCTGCATATGGTCAGGCAGTGAACATGCCTGTGTTTCTGTTAGATCCTCCCCCCCAGGTAATGAGAGGGCCTGGGGGTCTGAAGACATCCCTTATCCTTGATTTACTTGATGTTTGCACCTCAGCGAGAGGAGGTGCATTCATAACCTCTTGTACACACTCTGGTTTAAGTTATAGCCTAAGAAGAGATTTTATTTATTTTGTGACTGGAATGTTTATAAGCTGATCTACCACCATCCAGGACTCAGGGGACTGGTCTGAATGCCCTAAACTGTTTGAGTGGCCATCCATATTTTATTTTAGTATATTGTATGTATGTATGTGGGGTGGGTGTCGGTGGGTTATTTATTGAATGCTTGATTGATTATCTCTGTCCGAAACTCTCACCCCTCAGTGAGAGAGAGAGGAGGAGTTTCTGAAAGGGGTTGTATTAAGTTAATTGAGTTAATTTTTGTTTAGATGTTAGTCTAATTGGTTTTTGTTGTTGTTTTTATTTTGACCCTCCCTCAAGTGAGAGTTTTGGGAGTTTTGATCTTTTGATTTGTTTTATTTATTTCAGGTTTTGTTTTGATTTTATTTGTTTGGGTTTTTTTCTTCTTTTTTGGCTGGGCATAATTTTTTGATTTGTGTGTGCAATATGTGTTGGAGGCCTGCCCCCATGGTTGTGTGCTATTCATCTCTACCCTTCACACTCTGCCCTTTTTTCTCCCCTTTGCAGTTTTCAGCCTACCAGCGCTGTAGAAACTGGGTATTGCCGATAGGGAGAGGGTGGGCTGGGGATGTGAACGGTGGAGGATGAATGAGCGGGGCTCTTGCATCGGTCGTTAGGTCCAGAAGACACCCTGGGTGAAATGGATCCAGGAGCGTGGTCCTCCATGCCTGATTTCCATACCCAAGGGCACCACCACCATTATTGGTGGGCAGGTAGCCCGGGCAGCCCTGGAAGCCTGTCCAACTCGAGTGGTGTTATGCAATGCCAGATCTATCAAAAACAAGACTGCAATTATTGCAGATTATGTTGGGACAGCTGATCTGGCTTGCATCACCGAGACCTGGTTGGATGAAAATGCTGGCCCCACATTGGAGGCTGCGATTCCGGCTGGGTACTCAGTGATACATCGCTCGACATTGGACCGTGGGGGAGGGGGGTTACAGTCTGTTTCAAGACCAAACTGGGCCTCATGAATGTACCAGTTGAGGAGGCTGGGTAATTTGCGTGTACTGCAGTGGCAGGTGTAGGCTGTAGGATCGCCCTCATCTACTGTCCACCCCGGGATGAGAAGTGATTCCTTCAGGAAGTAGCAGACTTCGTCATTGACTTGGCATTTGAGCCGCCCAGGCTGATGGTCCTGGGTGACTTCAATGCCTGAGTCGATGATGAACTTTCACAGTTTGGACAACACTTCCTCCAGTCATCACTGGATCTACAGATTGTTACCTCTGCCACTCATAAACATGGTCACTCTCTTGACCTGGTCTTCCTCCTGGGGATCGAAGCCCTCAACTTGGGTGGAACCTGTCAGATGATCCGATCACTACACTGTGGGGTTCAGTTTTCATGCCCCCTTCCTAGGCCTACCCCTGTGGAGATGGTCAGGTACCACCCTTTACGGGATGTGAGCCCTTATGGCCTGGTGGTGGTACTTGACCCTTCAGAGCTTCCTAGTAAGTGGGAGCCCAGAGACCTTGGTTCTGGCCTATAATAAGGCCATTTCTACTGCTCTTGACTCTATCGCTCCTGTCCATGTTTGTTCTCCCCTTCTCCTTGGTTCCCCTGGTTTGATGGGACCTTGGGGAGATGCAGCGACTAGGATGAAGGTTAGAGCGTTGCTGGTGGAAATCCACCCTGGAAGCTGACCATCTTAGATTGATGGAATATTATCCAGTCTATCAATCTACAATCTCCCCTAAGAAGGCAGAGTTCCTGTCTGGAGAGATTGCGGCTGCTCAGAACCGACCAGCTCAGCTCTTTCAAACTATAGACAGACTGTGCAACACAGCCTGCCTGCAGTTTCGAAGAGCTTTTTCACAATTGGAGTGTGATGAGCTCACTCGATTCTTTACGGATAAGGTGGCTGGCATCAGGGCAGAGATCTAACCAGCACACTCTATGGGGGAAGCTATTGATCGCCGCTTGGTCACTCTCCCCCATTTTTCCTTGAGTACCTTTGACCAGCTGGAGTTCGTCGATGTCATGCAGATTGTCCAGGGTATGCGCCTACATGCTGTAGTTTAGATCCAGGCCCAACTTCCCTGATTATGAGTTGTTGTGACATCATTGGCCCAGTCTTGGCATGGAGAGTCTGGTACTCCTTAGAGTCGTGTGAGTTTCCTAGCTCCCTGAAGGAGGCGGTGGTGACACCCCTCCTGAAGAAAGCTTCTCTGGACCCAGACTATCCTACTAACTACAAGATCTATCTCTAACCTCCCTTTGTGGGAAGGTGATTGAGAAAGTAGTGGCTCTACAACTGGAGAACCATTTGACCATCCATGACATCTATGAACCTCTCAATCCATATTTTGAAAGAGGCATAGTACGAGACTGCGCTGGTTTGGGTGTTCAATGATCTCCTGATGACAAGAGATCAGAAAAGCCATTTCATCTTGGTTCTTCTTGATCTCTCCTCATTGTTTGACACCGTGAACCATAGGATACTGCTTGAATGCCTGAGGTTCATCTGTGGCCTGTCTGGTACAGTCTCAGGTGGTTTAAGTCCTTCCTCACTGGCAGAACTCAGAGGATGGTGTCGGGGATTTATTCCTCTGACCCGGTCTCTCTGTCATGTGGGGTCCCTCAGGGTTCGGTGTTGTCCCCAATATTGTTTGCGGTGTACATGCTGCCCCTCAGAGACATTGTAAGATGATATGGGCTGACATTTCACTGCTATGCTGATGATACCCAGCTCTACCTGTCTTTTGCACCTGACCAGGGTAGAGCACTCTCGGTATTTAATAACTGCCTCACTGAAATCCAGGATTGGATGAATTCCAGCTGGTTGAAGTTGAACTCAGGGGGAAAAACTGAAGTGATGGTTGTGGACCCAGGTCACCGGATAGAGAGGTCAGGGGCTGGTTTGCCTATGGTCTTTTCCTGGAGGGCTCCCAGCTTCTTGCCTCTGAATGGTGAGAGACCTGAGGGTGATTCTTGACGATGGGCTGACACTCCGATGTCAGGTGTCAGCAGTTGTCAAGTCTTCCTTTTACCATCTGAGGAACATCTTCAGAGTCAAGCACCTAGTTCCGACCGGTGATCTCCCTACATTGGTCCACGCCTTTGTGACCTCGTGCCTTGATTATTGCAACTCCCTTTATCTAGGGCTACTGGGGCTTGATGTCTGCCACATGCAGCTAGTGCAGAACGCAGCAGCCTGGTTGTTGATGGGGACTCCTTTGATGTGTCATATCTCCCTGGTGCTGCATGAACTGCACTGGCTGCTGATTCACTGGCAGATCACCTTCAAAGTCAGACTTCTGACTTACAAAGCCCTAGATGGACTGGGCCCAGACCACCTGAAAGAGCTTCTGGTTCCTTACTGCCCTGGGCGATTGCTCTGCTCAGCTAATGAGGGGTTGCTAGACATTCCAAGGGCATCTTTAAAATCATCGGGATCCTGTGCCTTCATGTATGCGACCCTAATCCTTTGGAATTCTCTACTCCATCAGCGTCAGGAATGCATGACTGTGGGGGGCTTTAAACAGGCCTTTTTATACCTATCTATGGTGCCAAGCCTATTCTGCTTGATTTTACTGAACTTATGAATTTTATCGCTATCTGTATTTGTGTTTTTACTGTATCTTGTTTTATCCTGTTATTGTTAAAGCACCTTGATATTTTGAAAGGCGCTGTACAAATAAAGCTATTATTATTATGGATTTGGAAAAGCCTATTATCAGCGTGGGCCTTTAGGGCTTTAGTATGATGATATGACTTATTGACGTCAAATGTTCAGCATATTCTCAGAAGTATTTTTATGACAGGTATACACCCTGTTTTTCTAGAAGTGTTATTTGTAATTTTTATCCTAAGAAATTGCTTTGACAAAGTAGCTATTCTGACGTTTCTAGGAAAGATAATATCTCAGCCTTATGTAAATAGAAAAGTACATAATGTCAGCCCGAGACCCTGTTGAGTGTGTGTGCTTTCATGGCCACACCAGAAGAGGGTCCAAAAAGCTGCAGCAAATCCTACAGATGACTCTAATGATGACAAGAGCTTTGTATGCTTCCAAATAGCCAGAGTGGGTTTATGGAGTTTGTAGAAATGCTGTAAGTTTACCTTTTCTTTATTCCCCTAATAAAGGGCTTTTGAAATGTTACATGAGTGCTGGATGGTCTTTGGTCACAACTCATATACAGAACTCATATTATTTGTTTATCACTGTTGTCATTTACTGCTTAGTGTTTTATTTATTGTGAGTTTTACTAAGTTATAATAAGATAGACAGATTTTTTCCTTACATTTTTGCACCCAAGACAAATTTATTCCTTACACCTTGATTAGCCACGTTCACTGCCTTCCCCTGATCTATTTCCCTAGTCACCCAGTCAAATCCATCAGATTCATTTAGCATGACCTCTTCCCCCTTCCCCCATGAATCAATGCTGCCTGTAGTCCTGCAGCCCCCTGGATTCAAGATACTTAACAGTCTTTCCTTTGACAAGGTTTCCATTAATTTCCCCTCCACTGATGTAAGACTGACCAGCACATGGGGTCATAATGTTGCACGACCCAATGATGCAGCACTATACCATGCTGCCAGTACAGCACGATATATTGCCAGCAGCATTTCTCTATGTTTTGGGGCTAAGCCCTGCACCTCACATGGGTTGCGCCTAACCTCCCCAACTAAAATAATCAACTCGGGGGTACACTTAAATCTCACAAAGTGCGAAATAAAGAAAAATTCCATGTGTCTTGGACTGGGATTCGATACCTGGTCCGCAGATGCCTGTGGTTCATCCTATCGAGCCACGGCAGCTGCTTGGTGGACCTTTCTCTCATCAGAGGACTTATCCTCTGCAAGGGGAACAGAGACAGGGTGCACAACCACACATAGACCATTTAGTGGTTTTGCACCCTGTTGCTATTCCAGCCAGCGCTGTCTCCATTGTGCGGTTTTGACTTGCGCTGTTCTACATACCGCAAACTGACCCAGTAGGAGACTGGCCAGTCTAGATTTGCTAGCCCCTTTCCCACTCCAGTTCTTATGTGGAGGGACATAGAAACATAGCATTTGTTGGCAGATAAGGACCACTTGGCCCATTCGGTCTGCCCTTTTTGTCTCTGCCTATACTGACACCACACACCCTACCTGATCTCTGGCTAGTCCCCCCCCCCATCTTTCCTACCAAGATTGCTTTGTGCATATCCCATGCATGCTTGAAACCCACCACTGTTTTCTCCCTCTACCTCTGCTGGAAGACTATTTCAGGCATCTACCACACTTTCAGCGAAGTACTTCCTCATATTGCTCCTAAATTCCCCAAGCCTCACTCCATGCCCCTTATTCTCGTGCACCTTCCTTCTGAAAAATACTCCTCTCCTGTATCTTATTTACCCCTATGGTGCTTATAGTTCTCCATCATGTCTGCCATCTCCTTCTCTCTTCCAGGGTGTACAAATTGAGGTTCTTCAGTCTCTTCTCATAAGGATTATGGTGCAACCCCTGCACCATTTTAGTTGCCCCCCTCTGGACAGCCTCCACCCTGTCTATGTCCTTTCTCAGACATGGTCTCCAGAACTGGACACAGTACTCCAGATGGGATCTCACCAATGATTGATATACCACCTCACTCCTACTGGTAATTCCCCTCCCTATGCATCCCGCTGCCCCTACCTATTGCTTTGTTGAACTGCCCTGCCACCTTGAGGTAATCAGATATGATAATCCCAAGGTCCCGTTCCTGTTTAGTGACTATTAATACCTCTTGCACTATTTTATACAACACCCCTGGGTTTTGCACTTTTTTGTACAGAACCCCAGCTGTCCTACCCTCAACCACTGTTTGAGTTTTCTCAGGTCTCTGCTCATTCTTTCCACTCCCTTCAGAGTACCTGCCTGTTTGCTAATTTTGGTGTCATCTACAAAGAGGCAGACTTTTCCTTCCTGCTCTTCTGCAATGTTGCTTAAGAAGACTTTGAAGAGGACTGGTCTCAGTACTGAGCCCTGAGGTACCGACGCTGGTCACTCTCTCCTCATTAGAGTGAGTGCAGTTTACCACCATCCTCTGTCACCTATCCATTAACTTGGTCATTTCCAGTTTACCACCTTGTGTTCCACCCCCAAACTACGTAGTTTGCTTATATGTCACCTATGTGGTGAGGTGTTGAAGGCCTTGCTGAAGTTTAAGGACCATGTCATCTCTTTTCCAGTCCTCTGGAACCATGCCTGTTTCTAGTGAGCAGCTGCATAAGGCTGTCAGTGGGGCAACTAGTACCTCCCTGAGTTCCTTTAGAACCCTTCTATGTATTTCATCCCGTCCCATAGCTTTGCCCACCTTCAGAGCTGCAATTCCCCTTTTGGACTCTTACTTCTGAAAATGAACTTGTATCTACTTCCCTTCCATTCCAGGCTTTGCACCAACCTACATGTGAATTTACTTCCTGTCTTCTCTACTTACCTTTGCTCTACTCCCCACTATACCCTTGTCCTATATCCGGTAACTAACTCATATGTTGCGTACCACATTGTATTCCTCATGTTATAAAACTGGTAAGTTCTGATTCTCTGGCTGCATTGTAATCAACAAGAAATTGTTTAGTCTTATTTTATTCCAAGGCTTTCCTACCTTTGTTCATATCTAAATCACGTGTGTATGCCTTGCCTAGCTCCTAGAACAAATTGTATTTGTATGCTTATGAGTCTGTTAAACACCCCTATTTTTATTGTACTCCCGGGTCACACTCGAAATGACCCTTGGCTTAGTGTACCTATCTTGGTAACCAAGAGTTTAAATAAAATTTCATTTTAATAAATTCCTGCTACTCCCTGGTGGTCCATTCCCACCTCTCTCCACTGTGAAGCCTGGCGAGAGGTATGTGTTCAGGATGTTGACTTTGTCTTGGTTCTAATCTGCACAGTACTCCTCCTAGGCCCTTCTAATCATCACTTTCCCTCCACTTGTGCCTCTTCGCACTTATGTATCTGAAGAAAGCTTTATCTCCTTTAGTAACCCCTTTGGCAATTCTTTCCTCTATCTGCACCTTTGCTTCCATCACCGCCTTGCCTGCCTCCCTCTGCTTAACTAGGTATACCTTCCTGTCCACCTCCCTGGTATCATATTAATGTAGTGAAGATTTATTAGTGAGTACAAAAGAGCAAAGCAAATTCAGTGCCTCACATAACAGCGACTGGCACACAATAGCGAATGACACATTAAGACTGCTCACTTTGAATACTGTAACTATTATTGTTACACCAATGTTACTTACCTACTTAATTTATGACTTGCTGTCGATTTGAATCCGTGTTGTTTTACCTATGTTAGGACCTTCCACAAGTTTAATCCAAGCGCAGCCCTAGCTGTCTGCTCTCTCAAGTGTATATTTATTTTTATGTATCTAACATGTTCTGTCATTCCACTGTCCTAACCTCTTCTTTTATTGTTGTCTTCCCCCCCCTTATTGACGAGGTACCTTTGTAAATGAGTCTTTGACTCAAAGGTTGTAAAACTGATTCTCTACAATAAATAAATAAAAAAAAAATAAATAAAGACGAACTGCACATAACGGCAAACACATAGTGAGCCGAACATTCTGATACCCCCGCAATCAATGAGCGGCGTGGTGTTGTAATCCTAAAAACAGGGTAAAAACAATACACAGCACCTGGCGATTGGGAATATAAGGGGGTGTGTAGTGGTATGCTCTGCTTACCCTGTTCTGTTTGCTGCTGAGCAATAAAATAGTTGTTTTGTGCCGCTATAACTGATTGCCACTCAACATGTGTTCACTATTTTTGCTTCACTATTTTGATGTTCACTGTGTTTGATTTGTTATTTTGACATAGAACCTCCCTCCCTCTGTGTTTCCTTATAACTCCTGACTGCCATCCTTTTTCTTCACCACCTTTGACACTTCCCTAGAGAACCACAACTGTCCATTTTCCTTCTGTTTTTTTTTTATTCACTTCTTCCTGGTTAGTTGCTTTAGTTGTACCTTTCCATATTTTGCCCACTGTGCCTTCACTACTTCCTGGTAATCCTCCCAAAGTATTGTGCTGGTTTCACTATGTGCAAAGGATGGTGGGCCCTTGACTTTTCTACTCCCATTCCAGCTGCTAGACCTCCATCCCTTTCATGCCCCTCCCTGCCAATGTTGGCTAGAGGTACTGAAGGAGGTCAGTATTGTTAGGAAGTGGGATTGTAGGTGGTGGGATGAGGGGCATGCTAACAGAGGGATACTATAGATCTGGAGAGGACTGAGGCACTCTGGGATGATATGAGCCCAAGACAGGTCAGATGTGTTTGGTGCCCATGCCCAGGGATCCCTCCAGACCATGTGGGCAGATAGCCAATAGGTCAGCAGTATCCATTCATCCGTTATGGGCAGTGCTCTGCAATGCTAGATCAGTGAAGAAAATGATCACCATTATGGCAGATTTAATGCCTGGTTCTTCACTTGATCTGGCTTGTATAATGGAGAACTGGCTGAGTGACAATGCTGGTCCTGTTTCAGAGGTGGCTGTCCTTGCCGGATTTTCCATGGTGCACTGCACATGGAAGGACTGGGAAGGAATTGACCAGTTGTTTTAGATCCAACTAAATTTCACTGTGAACCCAGTTGGGAGGGATTACTTTGTTGTTTTAATGCATGCCCATGCATGGGGACCCAAGTGCAGGTTGTAGAACCCTTCTCATTTACTGGCCTCTGGGACACAAGATGGTTTTCATGCAGGAAATCGTGGACGTCATCGCCGAGATGGCATTTGAGTCACCCAGATGATTAATTCTGGGTTATTTCAATGCCTGGATTGTGTATGAACTCTTGCAATTTGGTCAGGATTTCCTCCAGGACTTCTTGACCCCTCACTGCCCCCTCTATCCTCTCCGCTTCTCTGAGGAAGACCTCCTAGTGGTTCCAAGGGCCAGGCTAAAATCCTCCAGGGACAAAGCTTTGCAGTAGCCACCCAGCCCTATGGAACTCCCTCCCTAGACTTCTGAGGAGGGCCCTTCCATGGAGGCCTTTAAAAGGGGTCTGAAATTCCACCTTTTTATGGAGTCATTTGTTTTTTAAATTCTTCATGTTTACTGGCTGTTGGTTTTATTGACTGTATAACTATTTATTATTATGTATTTAATTTGTTTTATTTGGCATACTGTAGGTGAGATTGTTTTGTTATTTTATATTTCCTTTATGTACAGTAACATTTGATACTCTGTACAGTGCTCTGAGGCCTCAGGAATGGGCGCTTGAAAAATTAAGGTTTAATAATAACTGGCTTAGCTTTTTTCCCATAGGGAAACTGTGGTGTAATTTGCTGTTATAAAGGAGTGTTTATACATGCACGGTTTCCCTTGCTTCAAGTATGCCCTGCTGCAGTTTTTCCTTCCAATCACTGACTGCAAGGTTTCCGAAGAGTGAACCACCACTGCACTTGAGCAAGTGTAAATTTAAAAGAATATCTACAAGAAGAATCAAACTAGTGCTTTTACTGAAAAAAAGGCTTGAAATGAATAGAAAATGAAACAAGTCATGGGTCGCACGCTAAAATATAGCCATGTTAGGCCACACAGACCATCATTTTATATAATTGCTGTGATTTAAAAGCCTATTGGAGTAAAAATGAAGCTATGGTAAAAGTTGACTATTCCTGAAAATGCTGATAACTAGTCAGAAATATTTAGTATGGGAAGTGATTTAACTGAAAATCTGTCTACTTATAGTATAGAAGGAGAAAGTATGATACCAGAAGTAGCAATAAACAATAAAATAATGGTTCAGGATGTAGATTTACAAAAGTTTAAACCACGCTCAAACTCCCCCCCATAACCTTAGTGTTTCGGTATTTGAGAGAGTATGTGAGAATGAGTTTAGAAAGTTGTTTCAAGAAAAACAGGAGAATAAACAATATATGAACATTACTAAAAAGGAGAGAAATATAATTAAACTACTAAAAGCAGATAAGACCATTACCATTAAAAGGGCAGACAACGGTGGTGCAGTGGTTATACAAGATACAGATAAATATATACAAGAATGTCTTAGAAAATGGGCTTTTTATTTGGAGGCATCTGATTGGCTGGTACCCGTTCCACAGGGGTACATTAACTTTCAATAGATGCCCACCAAATAAAAAGTGCCAGCCAAAACCGCTTATGCCCAGCTAAGTATCCTTGTGCCCAGCCTGCTTCATCATTGGCTGAAGCACTGGGCACAAAATGTCAAACTGCCGCCATTTTTTTTTCAACATTTAGCAAGAGTCACGCCACCACCACCACCACCACCACACACACAAACACTACTTCAACGACACAGCAGCCAGTAACTGAGAAAAAAAATAATACTTGTTTTGCGAGCTTTAAACCACTCTTTTTTGCTTTTTCCCCCTCCTAAGAAAAATGACTGCTGCCTCCCGCTCACTCAGTTTCACCTGACGGCCACCACGAAATCAGCCCAATAAACTGACAACATTTATCAGAAAACTAGCACAATCTTTTTCCCCCTATCTTTCAGTTCCTCTCCTGACCAGTGTCACTGCCAATTCCCTGTCTTCCCGAGAATCAATAGTGACTTAAAAAAAAAACGGCATGCCTGCAGAGCAGCAAACATATTTTTTTTAACCCTGCGGTCCACTCAGACAGCTGTTCTATAGATGTCCTGCCCCCAGCCTGCTCCGCTCCTGTACTCCGTCAAACAAGTCTGCTGGATAACACAGTAAAGCTTCTTCTCTCAGCGACTAACCCATCCCTACCCACAAATGAATACAATTAAGCTTCTTGTCTCAGCGAGTAACCCATCCCTACCCACAAACGAACATCCCTTCAAGTGGGAAATAAAATAACCTTTCTTTTCGGCAACTGCTGCTGCCGTCCATTTCCACTCACCTCGGTCTCGCCACATGCTCCACAAATATCGCTACTGCATATTGGAACCCGGTCAAGCTCTCCACATTCGGGACGCGCAGCAAAAAACAATAATCATTTACAGTTTCAGCGGCAGCTAGAAAAAGTGCACTTTAAATTTAAAACTAACATCCTGGTCCTTGCACCTCATACCCTCGCTCTGCACTTCCTGCCTTTGCGTGGCAGAGGCTAACAACGTCGCAACTTCTGATTGGGGCAAAAAAATATGTCAAGACAGACAGAAAACTGCTTTATTTTTAAAATAACAATGGGAAGAACTGTATTAGCTCTGTAGTAGTCATAGTGGGTGGGGGCAACAAGACATGGAACAGCACAGAAAAGGAGGAACTACTTTACAGCATAAACATTTAAATTTCATTGCACTCTGTTTTTTCAATTTCTTTTTATATTTTATTAAATCTCACATAAAAATGCCACAGGTAGCCCATTTTCTAAGCGCAATAATGCCCTCCAGGGTGGGCGGTATGGGCAATACCGGACCGGCCAGGAGCTATAAGGCCCTCCGCCTGTGGCGTCAGGCCTCATTACGCCCCAGCTGGTCCGGTATTGCCCAATACCGCCCACCCTGTCGGGCATTATTGCTTACTTAGACAACTTAGTTATAGTGATCACTATGAATTGATGAAGTGGGATCCTACTACTTCTTTTAAGCATTGTAACTAGAGGAAGCATTAGATAAGGGAATTATTACTCAAACCATACACAAAGTTTTGAGAGTGACACATCCAGTGAGAGCATGTTTCTATACACTCCCTAAAGTTCATAAGGGTTTAATTGAACCACCGGGATGCCCAATAGTGTCAGGGATAGGAGTCTGTAGGAACCTATATCCCAATTTGTAGATGTGCATATAAAGGAATTGGTGACTCAACTACCAGCTTACCTGAAAGATACAACTCAGGTTTTAGGGATACTAGATGAAATACAATTGGAGCAAGACTGGTTTCTAGTGACTTTTGATATAGAATCACTTTATACAAATATTTTGCATGAAGACAGAATTCAGGACCTTAGATTCTGGTTGGAAATTGGTACAGATTTTGACCCTGGTTTGATTGACTTTCTATGTGAGAGTGCCCGCCTGGTGCTGAAGGTAAATGTTTTTCTATTTCAAGGCCTCTATTACCTGCAGACAAAAGGAATGGCTATGGGGGCTTCTTTTGCCCCCAATTATGCCAACCTTTGCTTAGGATATTGGAAGAGCAAAAATGTCTTTTGCCCTGAGACTAATCTTTTTTACTATAACTCTCTGGAGGCGTTTTATAGACAACATTATAATGGTGCGGAAAGAAGGCAGAGATGAACTGGAGAAATTTAGGGAGTGGATGGAATATACCAACCCTAATTTAACATTTACAGTTCATGCTAGCATGAGTGAGATATGTTTCCTAGACCTGTCAATTTCTAAAAATAGATGGTACAATTATTTATTTAAATTCTGGTGTGACCCGGAATTAATTACATACATCCATAAACATAACAAAATACATACATGTCATTTCACAATTAACAGTCAATATAGACATACTGACCAGATCAAGGATACAATAACAGGTTAATTACAATCAATATCAATAGGAGTAGAAGTATTGTTATACACAGGCAATCTCAATCAGACTGATGTTCCAATAAGGTTAGATCGGCAGCAGGAGTCTGGTAGAGTCAGTGGTAGCAGTTGCAGAGGCTCAGATCCAACAGGTGGGCCTTAAGGCCCTTCTTGAAGCCCCCCAAGGGAGGTACATCTGAGACTACTAGGAGACCATTCCAGATAGGTGGGATGAAGGCAGTCCTAGGGAAGTCCTAACACTAGGGACATGGAGAAGCTAATGGCCAGAGGATCTTAGTGTTCTCCCATTCTTTTGGGAGCTAATGTGTTAATTAGGCTAGGAGGGGCCATTTTGCTGGAGCTTAAATGCAAGGCAGAGTGATGGATATGATAATCTGCCATCTAGAGAAGGCCACCTAAGAGATAATAGTACCTTGCAGTGATGCTCCCATGGTGACATCTCTGCAGCAGCGCCTATCTTGTGATACCGTATTTTTAACCTTTGTATTTCAGAACTTCTTACAGATTGTAGTAAAGGGCCCCATATAGCAAGGTTGGAAGGAGTATACCAATGGAAGCCTTGAGTTTGGATTTATGAGTGAGGAATGGGCTGAGGCGATATAATAGACATAACTTTTGGTTGAGTTTCTTTGTCAGATCGTCAATGTGGCTTTTAAAGGAGCAGTCTTGGTCTAAGTATACACCTAGGTATTTGATACAATCGATCACTTCAATTTTTGAGCCATTGGAAAGAGCGGAGGACAATAAATGTAAACACGTTGGGCCTAGGCTTTTAGGGCCAATAAATGGCTTTTGGTCTTTTACTATTTAGAACTAATTTATTAGCAAGAAACCAATTCTCAAGTAGACCAAGGTCTTCAATTAGGACTAATATGTACCACAAGGAACAGATAGGAATACAGTCCTCTATGTGACAAGCTGCCATCCACAGCATATGAAAAATAGTATTCCTAAGCCCCATTTCCTAAGAGTTCAAAAGAACTACAGTGAGGAGGAAGATTTTCAAACTGAGTGTGAAAAATGAGACAGAGGTTTCAGCACAGGGGTACTGTCAGGAAATGTTAAACAGGGTGGAAATGGAAGTGAAATTGAAAATAGAGATGAATTGATCAAACAATCAAGACAAGAAAAAGTTAGGAATCTCAGGGCCTGAATTTCATTACAACTTTTGGAAATAAATCTCAAGAAGTGAGGAATATTATTAGAAAACATTGGAATATTATAAGTTCAGATTCGATTTTGGGTAAGATTTGCTATTCAGTGCCCAGTTTCAGTTATAAAAGAGGAAGAAATTTGGCAGATATGCTGACACAGTCTTCAGCCTATAGAAAATAATAGACAGTTATGGCTACCAGACTTACCAGCAGGCAATTATAAATGCAGTAGATGCAAATATTGTCCTGTGATGGAAAAAACTGCACTATTTACCAGCCTTAATGCTATCAAGGTGTAAGACATCAGGAATTTTATTAATTGTGATGGTACATATGTGGTGTATATGGCCACCTGCAATAAGTTCTATGTGGGCATAACCACTAGATAACTGGAAGTACGGGTGGCGGAACATATGAGGGCAACAGAAAATATTGATCTTAGGAATGCTCTAGCAGGTCACGTGTTTGAAAGTAATGATAAGAATGCCCATAAATTTACATTTAAAGGCATAGAAAAATGTTATGTAGGGAAAAGAGGAGGTAACTTAGATAACATTTTGTTACACAGAGAAGCACTGTGGAGTTTTCAGTTGGGAGCTTCTATATGACCCAGGTTTGAATGAGAACTGGGTATAATGCCACTTTGAATAAACACTAATATGTATGTTGATACAATCAAGAAAGGAGATATTATTAGTGGTTTTTGAAGTTATGTGATTTAAAATATACTCCATACATGTACAGATGGGGATGTAGGGGACAACAGAAATGTATGTAAAAATAGATCTACAAGACATAAAAGGAAATCTAAAAATATAGAATTTTAGAGTTAATAATGTCCATTGACAATAAAATAATTAGCCCTAGGTAGGGATTCTATATAGATAGGATTAAGTATTTAAAATATGTCTTTTAGATAAATATTCCCATTAATAATGGGGATATGTATTATAATTCATATTTTCATCACGCCACAATTAATGTAGTTATAATCCTGAACTGATAAACTGTGGTCCAATATATGACTATAATAAAAATGTTGTGTATGTATATATATATTATATATATATATATATATATATATAATGGACTATGATAAAAACATGATATTGACAATAATGGAGATATTGCTGATAACACTGTCTTTAACAGTCAGGATAATTAGCTATTACATGCTTTTGTATGTTCTGTAGGTATGTGGTAAAAGCATTTTATGCACTTGTCACTTTAAATTAATTATGAGCTTGTAATTAGACAGCTCTTTTGATAGGTGGATGGGTATATTTAACTGTGTTTGATTTTTCTCACTAGTGTTCCCTTGAAAAAGCCAAGCATGGCGAAACCGGTTGGGGGTGATGTCTGCTGTTCTACATTTATATATTATAATAAATTAGTTTTATAATGATTTAGCGTGTCCAGGTGCCAGTTTGTTTTGTTAGAACAAACCCTCAAGTCGTCTCTGGGTTTATATGGCATCCCACACCTTGGGGTGTCTAACATTCTCGTTACAACCACCTCCCATCCATTATTCTATATTTTATACTTACTTACAGTTAGTTGATTTACTAGCCCTCACACAGGTGGTTACCTCCATTACTCATCAACATGGACATGCCTTGGACTTAGTGTTCTTGCTGGGGCTTGCAGTTAATAACCTCAGGATTGGTCTGGTAAGTTTGTTGGATCTTTGGGATCCCTTGAGTCCATCCCCTATAGAGATGGTTCATTATAGCCCTTTGAGAGGGTTGTCTGTAAAAGGATTCCATGTGGTAGTGTATCTCTCAAGTGTGATTGTTGCTTGTGCAATTGGATCAGAGGAGGTGGTGGTGATGATAACCTGCTATAAGGTCATTACCTCAGCCTTTGAAGCAGCCGCATTGGTCCGTATTTAATCCCTAACTCAGCATTTGAGATCCCCATGGTTTGACAGGCATCTCAGGGAGCTGAAGTCAAGGGGTCAGAGGTTGGAGAGTTTTTGGAGAAGATCTAGGTTTGTTAAGAACAAACTTGCTTTGAGAACTCACTACGGTGCGTGTCAAAGGATGATCTTCCATAAGAATGCAGTATTTCTGTACAGGGAGATCACTGCAGGGAAAAAATGACCAGCTCATCATTTCAGGTTGTGGACAGACTTTTATATCAATCAATATATGGTGTGGTCGTGGTTTTTGCTGCTCGGTATAGTGCTAATCGCCAATTTTGTTTTCGGTGACTAGCACTCACTGTTATGTCTCACGCTTTTTAAACCTTGCTGTTATCACATGTTGAGGCTATCCATGAGAAACTGCACCCCAAACTGGGTGCACTTTACCAGAATCATGGATGTATCTCTCTGCTGGCTTGCCATGCACTAGTGCAGAAAATGACTCTCCCCATATTTGACTACAAGGATGTAGTTTATAGCGCCATTCTCAAATCTTCCTTAACTAGACTGGACACACTCTCTACTAATTCTGTCATTTAACTCTAGACTGCCCTTCCCCCACCTGTACCCACCACTGTGACCACTACCAGTCCTTGTCCCTTACCTCCCTAGAGGACAGGTGTCAGACCCACTGTGCAAATTTCACTGTTGAGCTCTGATCCAACTCCCTGCCTCTATACCTCACCATCTCCTTCTCCACCCCTTCACCTTCCACACACTCCATCAAAAGCGCAGACTCACTCTTCTTGGCCATTGAGCACAGGGCTATCTGCAAGTCAGGTTGCCTTTTCCTATCGATTCCCCAAGCTATGGAATTCTCTCCCCTATCCCTTAGCCATGCCCCCTCCCCTCATGCCTTCTATACCCTCTTAAAAGACTATATCCGCACTACTTGCACCTGTCTGTAACTGTAGCCTGATGTACTGTAATCTGTTGTGATCTCTGCTCCTGTTCTTATCCCTTGTTGGCTCTCCTCCTATGCATGCTGGCCCTCTCTATAGAGTTTGTGTATTATTGATATTGCCTGTTGTTTTGTCTAATGGACACCATGCACTGCTGCTAGTAATCTGTATATAGTTGTATCACTGTTTGACTACTGTACATCCTACACTGCTGCTAGTAATCTATAAATAGTTGTACATATGTCCACTATATACCCAGCACTGCTGCAATTAATCTGTAAACAGTTGTACATACTCCCATTACCCCTTCCCCCCGGGATGCATCTGGAAACGAGCTTCATCAGCTCAGTATGCCCTCCTGGTGAAACCTTTAAATAAATAAATAAATACACACATATATATATATATATATATATATATATCTAACATGGAACCCACCTCATCAATTAACTAGGTATATTGGGTTTCTGGGTACAGTGTTCACTTTCAGAGGAGGGCTTTCCTAGGATGTTAAAAGTGACTGTGGTGAGATCTCTTCTGAAAAAGTCATGTTTGGATCTGAACTGTTTGGTGAATTATAGACCTAACTTTATCCTTCCTTTTTTGGGTAAGGTGATAGAAAAGATGGTGGCGTTGCAGCTTGAAGAACCCCTCATGGCTTTTGATATCTATGAACCTCTCCAGTCCGGGTTTAGGTCAAGGTATGTTACCAAAACAGCACTGATCAGCGTGCAGGATGATCTTCTCAGGCCAGAGGTAGAGGAGTGTGGTCAACTCTCATTCTCCTTTGTCTCTCATCAGCATTCAACACCATGGACTATGGATTGTTGCTGGACCAACTCAGGGAGTATTGTGGACTCGTTGGTACTGTCATCCACTGGTTTGAGTCCTTCCCAGAGACAAGACACAGAGGGTGGTGATGGAAAGTTTTGCTCCCTCCTGAGCCCCTGCTCTGTGGAGTACCCCAAGGATCAATCCTCTCACATGTTCGCAGTATATATGCTGCTCCTGGGAGGGCTCATTAGATGACACAGTCTGGATTTTCATTGCCATGCTGATGAAACTCAGCTGTATCTGTCTTTTGCATGTCTGGTGCTGTTGAGATTCAGAAGCAAATGGCTTGATACCTTTTAATGGACCAACATAGATGTTACAAAAAGAAAACAATGTCTAAGCTTTCATCCAACCAAGTTCTTCCTCAGAGACTTATGACTTGTTGATTCAGTAATGATTGTACAGCACTCAAAGCCCCTGGGATTGGGCTTGAGCGCTTAATATGTAAAGCCCCTCCTCGTGGGGCAGGCTTGGCCAGCTTTTTTAGTTTCCTTAGCCCTCCTTCCCTTTTTAGCTTGGTTAGAGGGAGGCCCCTGCCTTGATTGTTGTGCTACCACCAGGGGCAGCCAGGAGGAAGGTATAAAGCCTTGGTTTTCCTGGGTAGAGGGGACAGAGCAGCAGTCAGCAGTGGTTGTAGGGGCAGTGCTTTGGGAACCTCCCAGCCTAGGCAGGTCGACTTCAGCAGTGTTGGAGCATCAGGAGGGTGGTACGCCGCTGGGAGGGCAAGGAGCAGTAGCAACTGTCATGAGGGTTTTGATGGGTTTAAGGCCCTGTTTTCTGTGGTTGGACACCTGCTGTGGTTTTAGAGGAGGAGGAGACAGGTGCCCCCCCCAGGTCATCAATTTTCCACAGGAACAGAGTGTGGGGGACCCCAGAGCTTGCTTAAGGTTTGGGGAGCTCAGGTGGCGGGACTGCATCAGTGGTGGCAGCACTGTCGCAGGGTGTTCTGGAAGTGGCAGCTCTGGGAGGCCTTTACCTAGGTGGCATGCTACCTGAGGGTAAGAGTTTGGTGGTGGGAGGCCCAGGTCTGGGATTCACTTTGGGTCCTGCCGTGCCTGTGTCTGGGGCAGACCCTGGGATCTACTGTGCCCGTGTCTCGGGTAGGTCTGACAGACAAATTTAAGCACCTGGGGTTTTCCCGTGAGGCTGCAATAACATTTAAGATAAGGAAAGGTGCCACCAGATGCTACAGCTTCATGCTGGAGGTTGGTAGGGAGACTGCCCCTTCAAATGGCTCATGGTTTAGCGGTGATGTAGGATGGGAGGGCCTGTCTTTTTGGGAGCAGTGGTGGAGACTTAGGCTGCTGCGCCCCCTGGCCTAAATAGCTTGTCTTGCATGGAAGGAGTAAATCACTCCCAGTAGAGAGTAAAGCTGTAAATCAAGCATTGGAAAGGGTTTTGTGCAAGAAGCTATAGATCTGAAAGAGCCATGCTGTCTAAATTCTTTAGATGTACAAGAACTATTGCTGCTGCACACTGTATGAGATATGATCTATCACATCCGGATCACATCTGGAATCGAGCTCTGCTCAGTGTGCCTTTCCAACTACCAAATGTTTAAATAAATAAAATAAACATTAGATCAAGTAATGAAATAGGAAAGAAAATGCTGAACTTGACCCTACCAGCTTGTTGTTTCTGTGTCTCTCAGCCCCATGGAGCTGCTCCAAGTTTAAATCATGATTTTCTGGCTTAATCATTTTGGGCCAGAAAAGTGCACGTTTTGAACATCGTTGGTTTGTGATTTTGTACTTGATTTTGGAAACACGAAGCAATGCCTTCTAATGAATACTATTTTAAATGGCTTTAACTGCCACAATGGGTTCCTGCACTGAGTTTCAAGGTCCCCCTTTTTACCTTCAAGAGATGTAGCAACTGAGGTGTCCAGAATTGGTGGTTCTTCTTGAAGATCATCCAGTGCCTTGGGGCCTTTGACAGTGCTGGCTAGGGGGTGAGGTAAACTGCTTCTGTGGCTTGAAGACGTCATAAGGTAGGCCATCTCATTCCTTCTGTTACTATGCTGCTTCAGGAAAGACTTCTGGTGAGAGTTTTTGGCTCTGTTTGACAGTGCCCTCCCTACAAGATCTGTAATACCAACAGACGTAGTGAGGGGGGCTACAAATAACGTTGTCTAATACTACTACTACCTGCTTAGGCAGTTTCTGATGCAGTCAACCTTTTCTTTAAAATTTGCACTCCTAAAGTCCATCCTTGTATGGTTCATCTCTGTTTCCATCTTAATGTTAAAACAGACTGCATGGTAATCAGTGGCACCCAGGGAATTGCCATAGAAACATAGAATTTGATGGCAGAAAAGGACCACTTGGCTCATCCAGTCTGCCCATTTCTCCCTACCTACGCTATTGCCGCAGACCGAGCCTCCCACTTCCTTTCCACTATTTTATTTATTTGAGTCTAGGATTACGAAATACCTTGTGAGCCAAGGCTCTTTTACAAAGGTTCCACACCAATAAGTACAGACAATAAAGATCAAACAGGTTTCACGATACAGAATAGCAAACAGTTACTTCAGTGGTCATAATCATATTTATAGTGACAGTACAAATAAACACTAGGAGGAAGTAGGCAAGAAGGGGAAAGGGGCTAAGATGAGAAGAAGGTGTGAGCGGAGCAGGGATGAGTATAGCAGCCAATAGGGCTTTGTCCGAACAGACACAGGGTAAGAGCAATTGATGGGCGTAGGACTGACAAAGTGCTAGTAGAGAGGACAATAGCAAACAGCATTCTTCCCTTTGTCTATCCCATGCGTTCTTGAACCTCATCACTGTCTTTCCTACACCACCACCACTGGAAGACTGTTCTAGGAATCCACCACTCTTTCTGTGAAGAAGTACTTCCTCACACCTTTCCTGAATCTGCACCCCCAACTTTATAGCATGTCATCTTCTTCTTGAGCAAATTTCTTCTGAAAAATACTGCCCTCCTGTACCATATTGACTTTTGTGAGGTATTTAAAGGTCTTTATCATATCCCCCTCCTCCCCTGTTCTTGGGTGTACTTATTGAGGTCTTCAGTCTCTCCTTGTAGGGTTTTGATGCAGACCCTGCACCATTTGTGTTGCCCTTCTCTGGACTGCCTTCACTCTGTATCCTTCTGGAGATGTGGTCTCCAGAACTAGACACAGTACTCTAGCTGGGGTCTTACCAGTGATCTATACAGAGGCATCACCACCACCACCCGCTTTCTGCTGGTGATACCCCTCCCTATGCACCCCTGCATCCCACTAGCCCTCCCTACTGCCTTGTCACACTACCTAGCCACCTTTAGGTCATATGATTACTCCCAGGCCTCTTCCCTGCTTGGTGGTTATCGATACCACTCCACCTATTTTGTATTCTGCCCTAGGATTTCTGTGCACTGAGTGCATTATTTTGCACATTTTTGCATTGAAACCCAGCTGCCATACCCTTGACCCCTCCTGTAGTTTTCTCAGCTTTCTGCTCATCCTTTCCACTTCTCCCCCACCCCATGAGTTTCCATCCTGTTGCAGATTTTGTGTCATTTGCAAAAAGGCAGACCTTCTCTTCCAGCTTCTCTGCAATGTTCCTTATAAAGACATTAAAGAGGACCAGTCTCATAGCTGATCCCTGAGGCACCCCACTGGTCATCCTCCCATCCTTGGAGTGAACTCTGTTTACCACTGCCCTCTGTCACCTATCTTCTAACCAATTTTTTATCCATTTTATCACCTTTTGGACCCACTCCTAAGCTAACCAGCCTGCATACTAGTCTGTGTGGAACAGTGTTGAATGCCTTACTGAAATCTAGTTAAGCCATGTCTGCCTCCCCACCCTGATCCAGTTAGTTGGTCACCCACTCAAAGAAATCTATCAGATTTGTTTGACATGACCCCCCCTGTAAAACCACACTGCCTTGGGTCTTGTAACCCACTGGATTCAAGATGTTCCATAGTCCTTTCCTTCAGCAGTGATTCCATTAACTTTCCCACCACCAATGTCAGGCTGACTGGCCTTTAATTGCCAGTCTCTTCCCTGCTACCACTTTAGGGTAGTGGGACTATCTGCCCTCCTCCAGAACCACTCCAGTTTCCAGTGAGCTGTAAAACAGAACTGTCAGACAAGGTCCCCTGTTTTCTGTGGTTCTGCAGCACGTGAAGATTGCCACAGAAATTAAGGCCAGCTGCAGAATTTTGGGCTGGCCACAGAATTTGGGTCTGGTCACAGAAATTACATAGAAACTGACTCAATAAGTTAGACATAGACTGCCCCTCTCCTTTCTGCCCACTACTCTGCCTGTTTGTAGCTTTATAAGAACTAATATTCACCCCTAGTAATCTCAGCCACTCAAATCCTCCCCACCTAACCGCAAGAGACCCCTTGAGTCACCACATTTTTGTAATGGCACCCTTTTCTGGTCAAAGGCAGCTTAATGATCTGCTGCCTTTTCCTATCACAGCTAACAGATGAGAATGTTTGTTCCTCATCCTAGTAGTGCTTTCAGGGGCCCACACAAACAGTACTGGGCATGAACCCAGCATTTGAGCCCAGCAGTAAGAAAGCAATGACACAACGGGGTGTGCACTACACACTTGTAGCACATGGCCAGGGGTTTCATAAAGCATAAGGCCAGAGGCTTCGTGTTTTCAGCTCCTGGCTGTGTGCTAGAAATGTCTAGTGCACACCCCTGGGGTGTCTTATTATGCTTATGAAATGAGCAGGTGAATTGTATATGCATGTCAGAATGAAAGATTTCTGTTTTTATTTTAAATAAAATAGTTTCTCTGCCTGCTGGACTTTGGTGTGTTTTCAAGTGGTTGTAACAGCACCTCCTACACACACACACACACAGGTTATTTCTATTAAATCCCAATCCAAATTTGTTTTCTCTATTTTTCTTTCAAATTGGAGCCAGTGACTGGGCGAGCTTGCTGCCAGCACAGAGGAGTGGCGTGCACGTGCGCTGTGAGATCGGTGACTACAAACAAATGGTAAGGAGAACTCTGGATGGCAGTATTTTTATCTTTTGTTTCAACTGATTCTGAGTTGGGGAGTTAAACAGCTTATTGCTGTTTGGCAGCCAGGAGAGCATAGATGAGGACAGTGGGAGGCGGAGTGGGCAGTGGGCAGCGGGGAAGTCTCGCAGTGCTGGCCAGCCGTTGAGGAGGTGAATGAGCAAGTGGGCAGGCAGGAGAGATCATGGCAGGCATGGATTTGTTTTGTTTTATGTGCTGTGTCCAGCTGCCAGCACTTGATGTTAGCCGTGTGCCAGACACTTTCAGCACATGGCTAACAACCAATCAGTGGCCTCAAAATCCTGAGCCCATTTCATAATAGGAAGCAGTGATGAACCAAAGAAGTGTGCCAATATAAAACACAGAGTAACTCGATGATGCTCTGGGTGGAGTGAGTTTTGTGGCTAAGATATGCGGGTAAGTTTTGTTTGTTTTATGACTGGTTAGAGTGATATGTAAGAGGAGACCTTACAATATGTTTGAGGGAAGAAGAGGCAGATGATCATTGGACAGTGTTGGACTGGCTATGAATAATGACAAATTTAAAAGTGCAAAGCCACTGGTGCACTGTCAGTGCTATTTGGGAAGGTGGTGATGCTGAGATGGGTGGGGCTGGTTTTATCTGTTTTAAAAGGGAAGGCAGTATAAGCCTGATAGTTTAAGGCTCTGAGCTGAAAATCTGGTGACATCCAGAAGACCAGACCTGGGTTTGAATCCACAGCTTCAACTTGCATACTGTGTGACCCTGAGCAAGTCACTTAACTTCCCTGTGCTCCCAGGTCGCTCCCTGTAAAAAGCTTTCAGTTTAGTGTGCTACTCCTGTTTAAACAACTACATAAAAAAAATAATAAAAGCATGAGAGGGAAAGTGCTTGCTGGGGTAGAGTGCAATTTGCAGTCCACATGGGGTTAAGCACAAAAGATGGCTGTGGATGGGACTGGGACGTTGCCAATCTGATGAATTGACAATGGCGTAGATAGGCGAAACATACAATGAAGCTTAAACATGACTCTTCAGGATTTGTACCTTTCACGTACTTTTTTCAAAAGCATTCTGCATTTTACATTACTAGCTTTTCCCTGAACTTGTCCTTTATTGTCATGATCTTGGAAACCTTTGAAGCACAGCAGACTTTGTGTTTTCTCTGATCTCCCTGTCCAAACTGTATTTAACAATTACTAGCTTGTCTTCCATTTCAACACACCAACCCATGATCCTCCTCTCGATGCAGCCAACCATTCATATACTTGCAATACATTCACCTTATCCTGTTGAAATCTTTCACATTCCTCTTGACTCTTTCTAGCTGTTCATCTTTCTTTTGACAGTACATTGCATTGCATAGTCAGAATCATTTTTGAGTTTTTCAATCCTAGTTTATAACTCTATCCTTTACTCACCCAACTCCTTTGTTTGGAGCCCACCTCCATGGCCCTGGAGTTCAAATCTTTTTCAAGACTGAATCTCACTTTCCATTACTTGGAGTGTGGTAAACAGGGCAACAACCTTCAATCCCTTTTGATCTTGTCTCTTTTTTCATGCATTGTGTTTGGTATCCGAATACGGTGTGCACAAATGCTATCCGGTTTACCATGGGTTTTATGTCCAGCGCAAAAATCCCCAACCCCATGAGAGGTTAAAAATTTGAAATGTCCAATTTTAATTCGTGCTGATGGCCATTGTGAGAGTTCCCCTCTATCTGTGTAGTTAAAAATTGACAGTGTATCCATCCACTGTCTTTCCCAACTATGCAGTTTACTAGCTAAGGGCTACGGGAGTGAACAAACCTAGTCTGGTTCTTCGAGCGAGTTGGCAGCTCTTGATCACATCAAGTGCTCTGTCTCTCACTGCTGGTGCGGGGAGTCTGATGAGTAAACAGTAATGGTCAAGCAGACAGGTGCCTGTCTACCTAGCGTGATCCCCCCTGCTCCTGCCCTTGAGTTAAAAACATATTTGTTTAATTTGGCCTTCCCAATGTATTTTACTTTCCTGTTTTAAAGTTATATCTTTACTTGGTTTTATGTGCAGTGCCTTGGTTTTTGAAAGGCTATAAAAATAAAGTTTGATTTGATTTTGCTCCTAGTTAATTACTTTGCTTAAACTGTTTGTTTTCAGACTACTTTATCCATGCCATGGTCTCCATTTTGTTAGACTTGGTAAAAGTATTTTGCAAGTTCTAAAACCAGATGGAAAGACAGTTCCAAATCAGTAAACAAAGGTTACTCACAAAGGGTTTTATTCCCATAAGCTCAGTAAGTAAGGATAGTGATGCACACAAAGATACATACTGGGAGCCCAAAACTCTCCTACATTTGGCATAGAATAAGTTTCCTTGGAGGAGTTACAGTAAACACAGTCTTGTATAGAGCTATGATCAAGTCCCGTTGCTTGACAATGGGCTCATGTACACATAAGAGTGCATTCTAAATTACTCTGATTGGTCAGTTTGGTGGGCTGCTCACTGATATCTACTTTGCCCTTTTGGATATTACATGTATAAACTTTGTATACAAATCTTGCTGACATTGGAGTATAGAACAATGGGATAGTCAAGTCAATAATGTTGACTATAACAGTGTGTTTTCTGTCTATAGATGGTGCTCCCGGCTTACAAATGCATCAGAAACATTATAGAAAAATAGCAAATATATACTAATAATTATGATCATGTCTTATTGCAGCAGATGGCTCTGTAGCCACAACACATGTAGATAGAATCATCATTGGTTGTCTCATTACAGTAGAGGCAAGAATTACTTTGACTGGAATGGCTTGTCTAAGGTGATAGTGCTTCACAGCAAAATCTCACCTAGATATAGGCAAAAGTAGGCAAAAATATTTTATTACATTATAAACTAAGTACTAACCAAACATACTGTGATCTAACTAATACATAGTAAAACCTACCTGAACCTCATGAACATACGTAATGTGCTAAGCTGTGACGTCACATTATTACACATGAAGGATTGTGGGTATGGCAAGTCTACACTTCTCTGGTCAGAGTTCTTTGTTACATACAAATTCACCATTTTTGGAGGACACCTTGACACAAGTCACAAGACCTCAGATGGTACTAGAAGACTTTTTTTTTTGCAGTGAAGAGTGTTGGAGCATAAGTCCAGATATATCGCCAAATCAGAAAAGGTGTTGGGGCATCTGCAGAGTCTTCATTAGAGAATATTAGGTTGAGGTGGGGACAGGCAGTTGGGACCTGGTCCCTGTGGGTGCATGGATGGGCAGATTGCAGAGAGGATGGCAGGTCACTACCTCACCACAGGGTTTTATGTGAAATGGGTGAATACAAAACAGCGAGCCCATAATCACAATGGCATGTTGGCGAGAACAGAAATGATGACACATTTTTTTCTTGCCGGGGTCTCTGCCCCTGAACCTTAAATAACCAACTCCAAGGTCATAGCACCTCGAGGAGGGGGTAAAACATTTGTTGCTGTTTTGTCACCACTGAAATGCTGTTGCTGACTTTTGGGCTCACAGTTTTGTCTTCATCCAGTTCATGGGCCACCCACCACAGTGACAAGAGTTTCTGTGGAAGGTGCTGGTCCAGTTTTTCAGAACCCCACTGTGATGAAACACTTTGGAGCCACCACAGAGGATAGGTGTTGGCAGCACTGAGGGTCATTAACATGGCAGGATTAACCTGTATGCAAATTACGCCATGGCGTAGGGCCCCGAGATTCAGGAGGGCCCCCACTGTTAACCTATTTAGTTATTTTTTAAAATCCTGGCTGTACTGGGTGACCGCCGATGGGCCGAATTGCTGAAAAAGCACCCCCCTTCTTGGAGTCAGCCCCCCCTGCCCCACTGAGTCAGCTGGTGAGTGGTGACCCTCCCCAGCTGCGCTTCTGAGCAAGTGAGCCTCTCAGTCTCTCCAACTGCGCAGCTCCTACTCACCTCTGATTCACCCTGACCCCACAACACACAACCAATCATGTCCATCAGAGGTCCTTTGGAGGTGTGGCTACTGGGGAGCTGGAATCAGTGCGTTCGTGTGCATGGTGTCGGTGTGTGGCCGGGCAGTGATGAGGAGGAGGAGAACGAGAGAGAGCTGTGGTGGTCAGTTGTTGTTGCCAGTGGCTGGTCTCATCTATCAAAGAAGAGTCTCTGCCTAAAGACACAGAAGTAGAGAGAGAGAGAGAGAGTCTGAGCAGGCCGTGGGGGGTCACCTGGAGTTGGATTTGGCTTTAGTGCAGCATCGCAATGCTGCTGTTTTTTCCGTGTAGCCACTAGCCAGGATCAGTTAGTGCTGCTGCTAGTTGGGCCTTTGGTCCTGCTGTGAATGTGAGGAGTCCTCCCATGCCGGGCCGCACTGCAGGGCCAAGTCGTCACCCCGCCTGCCGTGATCTTGAGGAAACAATCAAGAGGACAGCCTGGACTCATTACATTCATATTCACACCAGTCAGGCTACATCAGGTATGTTGTGTTGACTAGTCGTCTGTTCTGCAGTGTCCAAGCCATTTGTGCTGCAGAAATAACTCTTTTTATTGCATTGGAGAAACAAACTAAGTTGTGGTTGTCTCTGGTCATGGTCTGTCTGAGTGTTCAGTAACCTGAGTAGTGTACTGATGAGTCTTTAATAAGATTTGAGTTTGGCACTGAGTGGACCACGGGGTGCTGATACGTCACCGGAGGGAAACTAACTTGTGGGACTTGCTCTTGTTGGCACAGATTTGTCTTGGTTTGATTGGAGTCATACAAATTATCTTGGCTAAAGACACCGCCTGTATATTTATGACTAGGTTCAGACTGAGATGCTCAAACAAAAGTTAATGAAAAGCTTTTATTACTGTTGTTAATAGCTGCTCTTAAATGTATAATGATTCATCAGTTGTTAGATGTGACTCCTACTTTGGGTACCTAAACGAAAATAGTGCAAGATATCAGAAGGATAGGAAAAAAATAACAGCAGACATCAACTTTAGTCAAGAGGCCTTTCTTGGCTTATGCAGAACACAAGACAGTTATGATATGGGCATTCTAGATACATGAATGTAATCAGATTTTCAATAAAGGGGTCTGGTTTAATTTAAGTTTTAACAAGTACTGTACACACCTGAATTATACAGAGTATTCCACTACAGTGTACTTGCCCGGAGAGGTAATGCCCCTCATGGACATTGCTCACTTTTGCACTCAACTCCAGTGGACAAAATATAGATGATAATGCCTGATGTACAGATGATAACCATGGTGTAAGCACTTCGAGTGGTTGCTAGGGCATCAGTAAACCTCGAGAGTGCAACTTGAGAGGTTTACCATTGCTCTAGCAACCTCGAGAGATGATTACACTGTGGTTATCACTTGTACATCAGGCATTGTCATTTATAGTGTATGGGACTCAACATGAGAAGTTACACCCCCCCCCAAACACAGGTCATTTAGTCTTACCTTATTAATGAATCTGCATTATGGCCACATGATTGTGTAGGAAAACTATTTATTCAAACAACATGAAGTCTTGCTGTATTCTGACATATGCAGTTAGGTCCTGCCTTTCAACTGCCCTGGAGGACAAAGAGTTAAACTTTCCATGGCCAACATGGAATGTTCACCGCGAGCTCGGTTGAAGCCCCTGTCTGCTGTTGTTTAAACTCCAACTGTCAGATTCTTTACTCCGCCTCACTGAACAGTCGCTCTGGAGATTTCTCCTTTGCTCGGTTCAAAAAAGTTGGTTAAAGTGTCGGTTTTTTCACTCGGTTTCGACCGAATTGCTGCTACCGATCTATTGGTTTAAGTCTCTGTCTGTGGTACCGTGAGTACTAGATAGGTTTTCTGTATAGTTTCTGTGTGGAACTTGTAAATTATGGATCGGTTCGGATGAACCGATCCGTTTCAAAAAAAAAATACCCAAAAAACTTTGTGTTTTACTTAGAGTGTGGTAACCGTCCAGATCGGTTCTAAAAACGGATTTTATTACTTTTTCCAAGACCAGGACACGGTCAGGAATCGATAGGGGAGTCTTGCCTGGTGGATTGCCGAAAAAGAGTATGTTTTGTTAGGACTGGCCATGTCTGAGAAACCCAAGAGAAAAACCGGCCCACTGGGTTTCAACACTGCAGTGTGTGTGGGGAAGTCTTTGCCAAGGTTGATCCCCACACCACCTGTGTTTATTGTCTGGGGTTTGTCCACTTCGATTCAGACTGCCAAATTTGTAAGAATTTTCCCAAATCTACCCTGGAAAAGAGATTAGGTAGACTGAGGGAAAGGGTGGCCGAGAAGTCCGCTGACCCGGATGGCCAGCCCTGTTCGGTTCCGACCAAACCAGAAGGAGTGCCCTCTGACCAGGGTGATACTTCTTCGGGCAAAAGGAGAGCTGATTCTGAGGAGTCGGTTCCGGTAAAAAGAAAAGAAAGGATAAATCGTCCGGTTCGGACCCAGAAATTCATACTCCGACCACCGATGAGATAACCAAGGCGATAAGGATAATGCAATCGCTTACTTTGGTTCCGACTGAACCGGCACCATCTGGCAGGGATTAGGTTCGGTCAGTTCCACCGGTTCCAGATTACACTTTGGAAGAATCTTATGAACCAGGTGAGGAGGAAGAAGAGTATGAGGATGATGATGGTGATTATGAAAGTCTGGATGTGCCTATTGACCCGGACATCTCCCCAGACAGACCTTCAGGTGTTTCTCCTCCTAGGCTTTCTGAGTCTCCTTCTCACTTTATGTTTTACAAAAAAGTGGCTGAGACCCTCCAGCTTCCTGTGGAGGAAGCAGTAGAGGATCAGGAGAAGCCTGATTTTGTTGAAATGATGGACATCCCAGAGTCCAGGAGACTGTCTATTCCCCTCCACAAATCTTTTGGGAAACAGACACATAAAATTCTTAAGACTCCTAACTCCATACCTCCTGTGGACAGACAAATGGACAAGAGGTATACTCTTTCAGGCTCAGACATGAAGTTCCTTTCACAGCAATGCAGCCATGTTAGAGAAGTGCAGGCTGCAGCCTGTGATAAGGCAAATATCCCCTTGGCATCACACCCTCCAGATAAGGACTCCAGGAAGACTGATGCCATGGCAAAGAAACAATACATGGCAGCATCTTTGGGACTCAGGCAGGCTAACCATATGGCCTACACAGCTAGATACCAGAAGTCCAGGTGGGACACTGTGCTGGCTCTGACAACAGACCCCTGACCAGCTTGCCAAGGAGCTGGAGCAGGTGGCTGCAGATGGGATTGAGGCATCCAAAGTGCAATTTCATGCTGCTGTGGACTCCAGTGATGTTTCATAAAGAGTCATGGCTACATCTGTGGCTCTTCGGAGGATAGCTTGGCTCAGATGTACTAGCCTATCACAGGATACCCAGGCTAAAGCCATGGATTTCCCTGTTATTGGTAATTCTCTGTTTGAGGAGCAGACAGAGAACTACATGAAAAAAATGGATGAGTACAGGACCACTTACAATGAGTGTTCAGGCCAAAGAAAGGCAAGCTACTCCTCAAAGGCAGCAGTCCAGGGGCAGGGGTAGGCCTTTCCAAAGGCATTTTTACCAAGTTCAGGCCTCCTCTTCTTACTCTCAGAGGGGGTTCTTTAGAGGGAGAGGCAGACAGAGGATGAGCAGGCCTGCATCCACCCCTCAGCCTAAAGCTCCTGCCAAGCAGACACCTGATGGGTCTGCCCGGCCTATTCTCCAATACCAGTAGGGGACAGGCTGGCTTACTTTGTCCAGGACTGGAAGTCTCTGACATCAGACAAGTGGGTCCTGGAAGTAGTGAGCCAGGGACTGGATCTCAGCTTTAAAAAATTTCCCAAGATGAGAACCACATCCTATCCACCTGCAAATCCATCAGAAACCCTTGCCTTAGAGGCAGAGGTTTCTTCCCTCCTAGCTCTCAGAGCTATAGAGAGGGCTACCACCCTACACAAGAGCAAACGATTGTACTCCAGGTACTTTCTAACCCCCAAAAAGACAGGAGAATGGCTGCCCATTCTGGGCCTAAGATATCTGAACACACACCTTTTAAAACCAAAGTTCAAAATGGTGACTCTGGGAATAATCCTTCCTCTAAGGCCAGGGACTGGCTAGCCTCCTGGACCTCAAAGATGCCTATTTTCACATTCCCATCAGGTGCTCCCACAGAAAGTACCTCAGGTTCAAGTTGCCTCAGGCCACTATCAATTCAGAGCAATGCCTTTGGCTAACATCGCCCCAAGGGTTTTCACAAAGTGCCTGGCAGTAGTGGTTGCTTTCCTAAGGAGAAAAAAGATCTCCATCTTCCCATACTTGGACGACTGGCTCATAGTGGGTCAGTCTCCAGACCAAGTCAAGTCACATTTGCAAATAACTCAGCAAGTGCTCACTTCTTAGATTCCTTCTCAACCTTCCAAAGTCAGTTCTCGAACCAGTACAGCTCCTCACCTTCATAGGGGGAGCTGGATACAATAAAGGCAAGAGCCTTCCTTCCCCTGGAAAGGGCAAGGACCCTTATGAAACTGGCCTCTTCATTCACCCTGCAGGTGTCTCGACCAGCAAGGCATTTCCTTCTGCTTCTGGGCCACATGGCAGCTTCCACAGCAGTGGTCCAAAAAGCAAGATCCAGATGAGGGACATTCAGTTCCACTTAAGAGCCTTCTGGTCCCAAAGAAAGGATTCTCTTACCAAACTAGTCCCAGTGACTCGAACCCTGATCCAGGCCTTGCAATGGTGGCAAGATCATGACAATTTGAGACAAGGGGTTCCTTTTGTCACTCAGTCTCATTCAGTGATACTCACCACAGATGCTTCCTTGCTGGGCTGGGGAGCCCATCTGGGGGATCGTACCACCCAAGGGCTGTGGTCACCTCAGGAATCTCTGCTTCACATCAGTCTCTTGGAACTCAGAGCAGTGCTTTTGGCACTGCAAGCCTTTTCCAAATCTGTGCAGAACAAGGTGGCCCAGGTCAGAACAGACAACACCACCACCATGTGGTACATCAACAAGCAGGGAGGCACTTGGTCTATGGCCTTGTGCACAGAAGCAATGAAGTTGTGGTCCCTGGCCTATTCCCTGCAAACCTCTCTGATAGCAGTTCACCTCCCAGGGAAGGACAATGTCCTAGCAGATGCTCTGAGCAGAATATCCCAGGGCCATCACAAATGGACCCTAGATCCTCTAGTTTTGAAAGTGATTTTCTCGAGATGGGGCACTCCACAGATAGATCTTTTTGCAGCCCCAGACAATCACCAACTTCCTCTCTTTTGTTGCAGACCCCCAGTCCTGGTCTCAGTCCCCCTGGATGCTCTGATCCTGAATTGGGAAGAGAAATTTCTGTATGCTTTTCCCCCCTTCCCTCTCCTGTTCAAAGTGTTAGTCAAGATAAGGTCACAACCATGCAAAGTGATTCTGATTGCTCCAGACTGGGCCAGGCAGTCCTGGTATCCCCTGTTGCTGTCCCTAGCAGTCCACCTTCCCCTGTCTCATCCCAGGAATTACAACCTGTTGACATCCTCTCAGGGGAGGATTTGGTATCCAAACCTTCGTTCTCAATCTCAAGGCATGGCTCTTGAAGAGTTAGAGTTTGCTGATCTGCATCTTTCCCAAGGGTTCTGGATATCCTTAAGGCTTCTCAAGCCTTCCACAGAAAGACTTACAACTCCAAATGGAAAAGATTCAGTATTTGGTGTTCTAAGAAAATATTTCTCCAGATTCTGCTGAGTTGCCTATGGTTCTGGACTATATGGTCCATCTCAATGGCTTAGGCCTTAGGCCAGCTACACTTAAAGTGCATTTGGCAGCTGTTTCTGCTTTCCTGTCAGTAGGCATTCATCCCTCTGTCAGCCCATCCTGTGTTTTGTAAGTTCTTCAAGGGATTGCTTCACACCAATCCCTTTAGGGATCCTGCTCCTGTTTGGGACCTTAATGTTTGCATTGCTCAGCTTATGCAACCTCTTTGAGCCTTTGTCCTCTCGCAGAGCTTAAGTACTTGACTTCGAAAACTGTGTTTTTGGTGGCCATTACCTCTGCCAGGCATATCAGTGAATTGCAAGCCCTGTCAGTGGAACCAGATTTCATCTCTTTCCATAGAGATAAAGTGGTCCTAAGAACTAACAGAAAGTTTTTGCCTAAAGTGGTTTCAGATTTCCACCTCAACCAGTCTATGTCTCTCCCTGTTTTCTTTACTGACCATTCCTCCTCTGGAGAGAGGAGGCTACACAGCTTAGATGTTAAAAGGGTCCTCAGCTACTACATAGAGCGCACCAAGGGTCACAGGTTTGAATCCCTCCTGTTGTTCCTCACGTATGGAGAGGTTGGTAAGGGCAAACCTGCCACTAAGAGATCTATTGCCAAGTGGATTGTTTCTTGTATACAATTCTGCTATGAGAAACTGGGTAGAACTCCACCCTCAGGCCTGAGGGCCCATTCCACTAGAGGTACAGCTGCTTCCCTGGCTGCTGCCAGGGATATTCCTATCTTAGAAATTTGTCAAGCAGCCACCTGGAAAACAGTCCATACATTCACCAAGCATTACTCTCTGGCTATCCAGGCTAGGAGTGATGCTTTGCTTTGCAAGCAGTACTTCAGAGCCTGTTTCCAAAGTAGGTTCTGTCCCTCCTCCATGGAGGTACTGCTTGGTAGTCTGCATATGTCAGAATACAGCAAGACTTCATGTTGTTTGAAGAAAAAATTACTCACCTTAGTAATGTTGTTTCTTCTAATGGAGTCTTGCTGTATTCTGACCCCCCCCCGCCTCCCTCTCAGAACCTAGTGTTTGGGATGTGGGTGGGCAGGAGCAGTGTTGGCACCCTAGGGGTGTCCCCTTTTTCACCCTCCTTTATTTTGGGTGAGTTATATTGTTTTAGGATGTGTTTTGTTTTGGATTTCCTGACTTGAGTCTTCTTTTGAAACCAAAAACCCTTTTATATAGATATAGTTGCTAGTTGGCTAGTTTTGAGTTTTACAGTTTCCACACAGAACTTCTAGTGAGTATTGCTTGTAAAGATCTGATGGTTGGAGTTTAAACAACAGCAGACAGGGCTTCAACCGAGCTTAGTGAACATTCCATGCTGGCCATGGAAAGTTTAACTCTTTGTTCTCCAGGGCAGTTGAAAGGCAGAACCTAACTGCATATGTCAGAATACAGCAAGACTCCATTAGAAGAAACAACATTACTAAGGTGAGTAATCTTTTCTTAGGATACACGGACTGATAAACAATGTGCTGAAATATCACCAGAGTTAAAATCTCTATCAGACATAGTGATTGCTAGACTCAGTAAAAGTAAATTGAGACAATTGGAATGTTATTTGAATACTGTACCAAGACTCGCTGAGAATGGCTGCGGTGGTGCCAAAATTTAAACAGTATGGAGCCTGTTTAATTTTTAAAATTGAAATGTATGGCCATACACTATAAAATATAATGTATGGTCACCAGGTAATCTCTCACCGGTTAACAAATTGTACTCATGTATGACCATACATTATATTTTATAGTGTATGGCCATACATTTCAATTTTAAAATTAAACAGGCTCCATACTGTTTAAATTTAGGCACCACGCAGCCATTCTCAGTCATGCTTTCACCACGTGGCCGTTTCTGGAAGGGTCTGTCATGTAGTGCACGTGAGCAAAGCAATCCCTGTTGTTAACCTATCGATGTGACATAGCATCGATAGGTTAACAACATTGGAATGGACAGATGATGGTTAAAAACCTTAGGAAATGATGATTTCCTAAGGTTAACAGCATTCTACCATACATTATAAGGTTGTAAACAGTTTATTTTCAGTGGGTAACAAGGGCTACCCATATATTATATAGAGAATAATGGATAGGTAAGTAGTTATAATGAGGATTTTATACCCCCACTCCCGAGGGGTAGGATGCCACGTAAACCCGAGCGAAGCTCGAGGGGTTTATTAGAGCATCCACCCGAGAAAATGTAAATCAGGGTTTCTACTCCCTACCCATCCTTTATTTTTATATAATTGTTGGGGCTGTTTTTTGCCACAGCAATTATGGTTCCGGTCAGTAACATCATGGAACAAAATAAAGTGGACAAAAATAAAGCAGCAAAACAGTGTCACCATCAATACTGGCAGCACAAAATGAAGTGTGCTAGAACAATGTAGGCCACATGACATGCAGGTAGCAAACAACATCCAACACATGGAGACACTGCATAGAACCCCAGTGGTCAGGAGCACAAGCCAACATGCCATCTCCCTACCCTGTGTGTTGTGTGTGTTCCTGGGACATGCTAGCTTGTGCTCCTGGCCCTTTGCATTATACACGGCCATTCACATGGTGGCCATGGTCCACCTGTCCTCCAGTAGTTACCCCAGTGCACTGGCTCCATCACTCAGCATTCTGGGTGGGGTACCCCACCATGGTAGGTGCCTGTGCCATTAGATTACCATAGTAGGTGTCCAGTGGCCTGCCTCCCAGTGGTGGTTGCACCCTGCTCTGTTCCATCTCCCTGCACCCCTGTGCTGTTCCTGTGCATGGGTGCCTGCTGCTGTGTGTTCTCGTGCAGTGTCTTCATGCGGAGGACGTTGTTTGCTACCTGCGTGTCATGTGGCCTGCATTATTCTGGCAGGCTTCATTTTGTGCTGCCAATATTGATGGTGACACTGTTTTTCCTGCTTTATTTTTGTCCACTTTATTTTGTTCCGCGATGTTGCTGACCAGAACTGCAATTATACAAAATAACTCTATTTTGGTACAGAGTCAAGCCACAGACCGTTGGAATTTTATCGCGGTCCACAGCGGCTGGCTCGTAAACTGAAGCATCTTTTTTTTCTAACTTGGGGCCAATTAGGTAGTTGTTGTTTTTTGTTTGAGCTCAGTAGTATTGTGTTAAAATAAAAGAAGAACTTACTGCCAATTTCTGTTGGGGAAGTTGAGAACACTGTAGAGCGGGGACAGACCACACACAGAGAGCAGGAAGTTTGCGGCAGGCGCATGCTCTAAAGTAGGGAAACTAGGTGCGTGAATGTCATTATAACCAGCTAGTTATAACGCTAGAATTATAACCCAGTTTCCCTATGGCAAAAAACAGTAACCAGTTATTATATAATCATAATAATCAATTATGCCATTTTTGATGTAATAATATGATGCTCACAAGTGCATACCTGTTTCTGTTTAGGCAGGTGTCCATTAGTCCTACTGTATTCATAGCTGGTTGGATATTCTGATAAGTCAAATAAATAATTAAATATAACTTTATTGTCATGAATCACAGTAGCATGTCTATATATGCTTGAATAAAGCTGAGTTATAAGAAAGGGATGTGTAAGGCTTTTTTTCACATCAGGGGTCCTTGTGACATCATGGGTCACTTGAGCACCACTCTCATTGTTTATGATGTCACTAGGGTCCCTTCCATGACATCACAGATGTGTCATAATCATTCCCCATCATTTAACCTATTTGGTGTACATATCCATTTTTTTCCCTCTTCAAGGATTCTAATTGTCTCTTCCACTTAAAAAATAAATGAACTGTTCACTGTTCTGTCACTCGTGTACCACCAGTCGAAGGCTGAGTCTTGTCATTTCTCCCTCTCACCCTCCAGGGATCCATTTCCTCACCACTCTTAAATGAGCTGACGTGTATGATTTCCTCTGTTTTCCAGTCACCCCAGTACATTTCTCACCCCACAGACTCCTCGGCATGTTCCAGTTTCCTCATTCTCTTGTGAACTGGGCAGTTATGATTTTAACCCAGGGAGACTAATCAATGTCTGCATACAAGCAGCTGCACTCCAGTAGTTGGATCCCCTCCTTTCTGAATGGATGTGAAGGATATCCTAGTTACATAAAATGCACAGTCCAGGTGTAGTTCCTCCTGCATTCTTGTTAGAGATTCCAGTTTCTCCTCCCATTCTGAACTGAATTGATTCTCTGCAGACTGTGAGAAATGAGGGCAGAAACAAGATAGTAGAGATATTAAATATATATATTTTTAATAAAATCAAATGATCAGATTTATAATCCTTATCCACTTTGACCCCAGCAGAGATCATCACCCAGTCACTTTTGTTCAAAAGGTAATACATGTCCTAAATTCTCCTAAAAGACACAGACACTGAGACTGATATCTTCCTTCCATCTTTGGTGTGGACAACCACTGCTGCAATAACTTAATGAGAAGGACAGCTACCTACTGCAACATTCGGATTTATGTCATCTGAAGGAAGTGATGGTAGAAAGGGCTCTGCACTTGAAGGTGGGGAAAATACAGAGACCCTTGCTTGTTTTGCTGTTTTTACTCCCTCTTGTACCCCTCCTCTGGATCACACCTGGAAACAGCAGGAACAGTGTGCTATCCCAGGCCTCTAACGCCTGTACAGACTACAGGGTTTAAAACAGTTTAAGGAGCTTAAACCTTTTGAGTCCCTGTACCTTGGTTAGAGTCTGCACTTAACATGGTAAGTTGTCCTGTTTTATAAACAGTGCTAAAACCCTGATGACAGCTATGCTTTAGCACAGTTTTAAAACATTACCAGTGCTAGTCCATTTTACCTAAGCACGGATGGTCATGCACTGTTCACTCCATGTCATTCATTGACTGGTTGAATGATTTCAAAGTTTCACCAAAAAGATATACTGAGCTGAAATTGTTTGTTTCAGATGTATCCTGGCTGGGGGAGGTGGAAGAGGAGTTTAAGAACAACAGAACAACAACATATGTGCTAAATCAAGAATCAGAGCAACAAATAATAATCTGCTATAAAATGAACAATAAGAAAAGACAATTTAGAACGGATGGGGCAGAGAGCCTGCCTGTTGGGTTTCGAGGGAATACATTTCAAGGTGCAGAGTTTGCTGAAAAGGGAGGAGAATGAAACAAAGGAGGGGTAAGCAAGCGCGGATTTGGGGAAAGAAAGGAGGAAGCTGCAGATAAAGGGAAGAGAATGGGAAGAAGGGAGGAAGCGAGAGGAGGAGGAGTGAATTAAACAATGGAGCAAAGAAGGGGGAAGGGGATGAGGGTAACTGAAGAATGAGGTAGGGACAGGTCTCAGGCAAGGGCAGGATGGAGGGTGAAGTCATAGAGGAGAAAGGAGGAGAGTGCTTGGAAGTGGAGGAGCAAATGGTTAGGGGCAGAGAGTTACAAAGTTTAGAAAAGCAGTAGAAGAAGGCATCCTGGCCAGTTAGGGAATTTTCTAGAAGGGAGTGCAAAGGAGCAATAGTTAGAGCTATGAAGGGTGTCCAAAATCCCAGTGGTGCCTCCAAGATGTAACCCGTAGGTGATGCTATCCAAAGGGCTACTATCCCTGCCTGCTTGGCTTGTAGCAGGTTAAGGGGCCTGAGTTTTGAAACGGGTGACTCCACCTGGATGTCAGTGTTGGTAGTGGTCAAGCTAACCTGGGCACAGCCCTCTGGAACACTGTAACCCACCTCTTCCCCCTCTAGTGGCCTGGACACTGTACAATGATCACTTTCACAATACCCCTGGTACACCACACAAGTACCCACACTGTTTGCACCTACCACCAGGGCTGGTTCCTCTGGCTAGACCCTGGGGACCCCTGTAAAACAAGGTTATGCACAGCAAATAGCAAATAGCAACAGTACAGTACTTCAAGCACAAACTGGAACCACAGTCAGATTACATGCAGAAAAATTAGATCTGATTTATTCAGGGACTGGAACAAGGGAGGCAAAATCAGGTTAATTAGCTTAAAGGATTTATCAGTCAAGCAGTTATGCATGCTTTGAGTCCCCCACAGTCCACCTCTGGGTACCCAGGTGGAGAAGAGATGGGCTAGCCAGGACTGTTGCCTGGGGTTGCAGCTGGTTGGAGCCTGTGATGGAAAAACAACATGCACAGTACACAATATTTGTAATCCGGAGCCAGAAGGCTCAGTTCGTAAAGGAAACAAAACAACAAGACAATCAGATGACACACTCAGATTAAGCTGTTGTTGCAGGGAGCTACTCTGGTATTTACTCACGATTCCCAAGACTGGACAGAGGCTGGACGAAAATTGAGACTGCAGGTGGTTGATCTGGAATGCGAGGAGAAGCAGGTCCCACACGAGTCACAGAGGCGTCATTCCTGTTCAAGCGTGGAGCAGGGGGCTGATCCCCAGGCAGGTTTCTCATCGATGGCTTCTCTGTGCAGCGGGTAGTCTTCTGGGCCAGTCTGGCAAGGCCCAGACCGCATGGAGACAAATTCTGATGCAGTCCATTTTGGGCTGAATACAGCTTCCAGCAAGCAGAACACAGTTCACATAGTGGGGAACTAACTCATGACCCACTAGCAGCTCATAACACATTTACATGTAAGGGAATTCTACTGTACCAGGAAAAGTACTCCTCGGTCACAATCGCAAAGTCTCTGCACACGCTGGGAGCTTAGGGGTAGCTTTAACTCCTGACAGGCCGATTGCATTCAGCAAAATCTTCGGACTTCTTCAGGTTGAGCCTGCCCCACTTCAGTAGCTTACTTTAATCACACAAACTTGGATTTAGTCCACATCATCTCTTCTCTCCTCTCAGAGGCAGCAGGCAGACATGTAAGCCAAAACTCAGCCTTTTCACAGTTCTCCCATGCAACCACTCAGGATTGCTGATCAGAATTACTGGCTGCTCCTCCTCAATTCACTTCCCAGCTCAGAACTAACTGAAAATTGCAAGAGGGGATTTCCCAAGATCTTAAAGGTTTGGTTGATTGATTTGGCTGTCAGTCAAAGCAAGAGCTCCCCCTTCAGTTGCAAAAAAGGCACAAAAACCCCAAACTGCAGTTCCTACAGATTTTGAATTCAGACAGCTCCTGTAGTCTGGCTACATTTTAGGTCCCACCAGAACTGATTGGTCCAATTTGCAGTACAGGCCAAGATATTGGAGACAATCAAAACAGTCCTTGCTACAAAGAAAGCAGGTTAGACAAACTACATTATCATTATCACTCTAAACGATTTTTAGCAAATAATTTTATCTTTCAACAGAGCCCTCCCAGATTACTTAAACTGTACAAGGCAGCTCTTAAGAGACAGTACACAGAGGCTATGGTTGCGTCTGGTAATCACATTTAAACTGCTAAAACGCAGGACATCGTTCTTGGCAGTGAGCATTTAGGCAAGCTTCATGAAGACGTTTTTGAACCCCCTTTGTAGGGAGTTACTGTAGGTAGATTTTGTTTGCACTTTAAACCTGTTTTGTTTAAGAGATTTTTGTGTTTTGTGATATATGGTATTTCATTTACATTTTTATATTTTTGGCGAACATCTCAATTTTGAGACTACTTGGTGTGGCTTTTTAAATTATTTTCTTTGCAAAGTGAAGCATATATGGTTAAAGCTGACAATGGGCATAGCTTACTGGTTTACCAAAGGGAAAAGTTAAGAGTTTATTCTTAGGTCTTTCAAAGAGTTTTGCACCATTTTGTATGCCTGATTAGGTGCTCAAGGCAAAATATATCTTGCCTCCATGAAGAGCAGGATTATCTGAGCCTTGTACATTGGGTACTCTAACAAGAGGTTCATGGTTTGAATCCTCCAGACTTGGAGACCAAAGTTTGATTTGAACTCACAAACAGACAGGAGGGTTACCTTGTTCTGTTAACTGTTCACAAGACTGTGCTAGGAGGTTGGCACTGTGGGAGCAGAGGGCCTGACCTGCTGAGTGAGGTTTGTGACAGATTGTTGGCAGCAGTGTGATCATTTTGTATTAAAGCTTTTATTGTTCAGTGTGTCAGCTTGAGACCATCAGCTCACTTGCAAAGAAAGAAAATGCAGTGATTTATTTATAAAAAGGAGACAGAACTATATCACTTGGCGACAGTCAAGTCCCACCTATTTTATTTTTTTCTAAAGTGCAAGTCAGAGTAGCCGTAGTTAGGAAGAAGATGGCTTCCAACTACAGCAGACTCATACTGCAGACTACTTAAAGTAGTTGTGTGGGGACCAAGAGAGTCCCATTCAAGGGTGAAAGCCACCAAGCAGAACATTGTAGATGCCCTGATGGTAGCAGACCTTAGAGCAGCGAGTCACAGATAGTGACTGAAAAGGACCAAACCTTGAGTGTGGCAGGCTAGTGGCCAGTGCAGTGTCCAGATTTGATGAGGAGGGCAACAGGGCCACTGTTAATGAAGGGCCACAGCAGCAGGGTAAGGTCACCAGTATCCTGGATCCAGAAATACTCAGGCTGCAAATTGAGTTGCGCAGAATGGAGCTGGAGTTCCAGAGAGAAGAGAAGCATGAATAGTGAGGTGCAGAGGAGAAGAGGGAGCAAGAACACCAAGACATGGACCATGAAGAGTGTGAGCACCAGAGGCAACATGAACTGGAGAAGCTATGACTCCAACCACCAGCACCAGAGCAGGTAAGTGGCTTGGGTTGAACTGACACTACAAGACTGGGATACAAATTGAATTCCAAACTGATAGCTGAATTTAAAGAGGGGGAGGATATGGATGCCTTTTTAAATTCTTTTGAAAAAGTTTGTATTCAGGCTAAAATTTCTAGGGAGTTCTGGAGCTTCCAGCTATCCCCGCTACTTACCAGGAAAGCTCAGGATGCATTGGGTCAAATGGACAATGAGGACAGTGATAATTACAGCAAACTTAAAGCTGCACTGTTAAAGAAATTTGAATTAACTGCTGAATCATACAGAGTTAAATTCTGTAACCCTGGAGAAGCCCTGACATGAGCTATGAGGAGCTAGCTCTCAAACAACGCAGTTTTTAACACGTTGGTGGGAAGGAATTGGTGCAAACTCTGCTGGTAAAATTGAAAATGTGACTTGTTAGAACAGTTTTCTGGGCATGCCCAGCAGAGCTGAAAACCTGGCTGAGGACCGAGATCCCAAACAGTGCAAGAGGCTGCTGAACCTCAGACTGCTATGCCAAGAACAGACCTGCTCTGAGAGTATGGGACAGGGTGGCAGCACAGAAAGGAAAAGCACGCCTTCAGTGTAACTGCAAACCTCACTTCCTCCACCAAAACAAGTTAGCCCCAGGTTCTAAGAAAAGATTCTCTGAAATAAGAAATGCATGTTGGTTGTATAAGAAACTGGGCATATCACCAGACAGTGTCCAAAATGGATGACCAATACACAACAGGGACTAGGAAGGAAGTGGGTTGTTTGTGTGTCCCTGGAAGCATGCCTGTGAACATGAGGGAATACATACACCCAGTCATGGTGAATGGTGCACAGACTAAGGTTAAGGGACACAGGGCATCCCTGACATTGGTAAAAAGTGATCTAGTAGGACCTGTCAGCTTATGCCCAATAAATACATCACTGTTCAGGACTTTACTGGTGAGGCAAAACATTGCCCCTCGCTAGTGTTCTCCTAGACTGGGGTGAAACAGGGGGAACTGTGCAACAGGTGGCTGTAGCCAAAACCTTAGCAGTGGATGTGATCCTGGGCAACAATCTCAAACAGGGGATGGTGTGTGAGGTTACCTGTAGCCAAGCGGCAAGGGAAAATTGTAGCTCCCTGAACCCCACAGAAGCCATTGTGGAAACCACTGAGAGGTTGGTTCCCCAGCCTGTGTCTCCAGATGGGGAGATGAATGAAAAGGGGGTAGAAATTTCCCCAGTAGCAAGTAACCACACAGCTAGAGGTTACTCAAAGAGGGAGGGGTGACCCATTGTCAAAGGGTTGGGATTGACAGTGATCCTGAGACCCCTGATGCTAGTGCTAGGGACCCTAGTTTAGTGACTGAAGAGGACCTGTCCCATGCCTTGGGAATGTGTGAGAAGTTTACAGCTGCTCAGAGAAGTGACCCTAGTCTAGAGAAGCTGAGGGCTTGGGCAGACACGGACGGCGCATAGGGAGGTGACAGCAGACATAAGGTTTATTGGGAAAATGGACTTATGTATACTAAAGCTGTGCAGACAGAGGGAGGGGTGCTAGGCAGGCAGCTTGTCATTCTGCAGGGGTATCATGAGCAGTTGCTCAAGATTGCACATGATATTTCCTTGTTTGGTCATCTGGGAATTGCGCACACTATGTAGCGGTTGGCCCAGAATTTCATAGTGGAGGAGCCATTCCAGAGGGTGGGAATGGATATTGTGGGGCCTTTAAATACCCCCAGCTCCTCAGGGAAGAGATTCATGCTGACTGTGGTGGATTATGTCACCCAGTACCCAGAAGCAGTCACCCTATCCTGACTCAGGACAGACAAAGTGGTAGATGCTTTACTTGGGATTTTCTCCCGTGTTGGGTTTCCACAGGAGGTAATCACCGATCGAGGGGGTTCCTTCATGTGAGACCTGATGAAATGTTTATGGGAGAAGTGTGGGGTAGTGCAGAGATGCACGACACCGTATCACCCACAAGCCAATGGGCTTGTGGAAAGATTCAATTGTACCCTGAAGTCAATGCTCTGGGTGTTTGCTGAACAGCATGGGAGGGACTGGGAGAAATACCTTCCCCAGCTGTTGTTTGCATACAGGGAGGTGCCCCAAGAGTCAACAGGATTTTTCCCCTTTGAACTCTTATATGGATGCTGGATACATGGGCCCCTAGACTTGATCTGGGAGGACTGGGAAGGCAAGCATGCCACCCAGGGAACTCCCATAGTAGATTATGTCCTTAAGTTTAGGAAAAGGCTGAAGGAGCTTATGGGGACAGCCCAGAGCAACCTGGCAGCTACCCAACTGAAACAAATAGTGTAGTATGACCACAGAGCCAGAGCTCACTCAGTACATGGTGGGTCAGGAAGTCATGGTCCTTATTCCGTCAGGAAATACAAGCTGCAGGCTGAGTGGGCAGGACCTACAAAGTGGTTAGGAAGGTAAATAGACGTGAACTATATTGTGGAGTTACCTGACCGAAGACAGACAGAAAGGATGTACCATGTAAACATGATGAAGCCATATGCAAACAGGGCTGACATGGTGTTTGCAGTGTGTAGTCCTGAGGAGGGACGGATGAAGGAGACCTCCTTCTGGACTTGCTGGAAGAAAGTAAGTGGGAGTCCTCTGTGGAGGCAGTAAAATTGTCTCCCCAGCTGACCCGGACCAGATCCAGAAAGTAAGGGAGATTTTAGCAGACTTTGCCCCATTGTTTAGCACCAAGCCTGGACTAACCCTCTTAGCGACTCACGATGTGGAGACAGAGATACAGACACCCATACAGTGGACATCATATCTGGTGTCAGAAGCTGTCCAAAAGGACATTAGGAAGGAAGTGGAGGAGATGCTGGATTTAGGGGTAATCCAGAGATCCCACAGCCCCATAGTCCTTGTGCCCAAGCCAGATGGCTCTACTCATTTCTGTGTGGACTATCATGGACCGAATGCAGTCACGAAGTCAGACGCTCATCCGATACCCCGGACGGATGAACTCCTGGACAAGTTAGGGGGGGTGACCTACCTTACGACGATTGACCTGACCAAGGGGTATTGGCAGGTAGAGTTAATGGACAGAGCTAGGGAGAGGTCGGCCTTCATCACTCCGATAGGCTTATTTGAATTTAAAGTAATGCATTTCAAAATGAAGAATGCCCTAGCCACTTTCCAGGTTGATGAACCAGGTGTTAAATGGTGCTGAGAGTACGCTCTGGTGTACCTGGATGACATTGCCATCTTTAGTACCAGCTGGGAGGAACACCTATCCCATCTTAGGGAAGTGCTGGGCAGGATACAGAGGGTCAGGCTTACTGTCAAAGCTGGGAAGTGCCAGGTGGCCATGGGAGAAGTGGTATACCTTGGGCATGTGGTAGGCCTGGGACAGCTCGATCCTAACCAAATAAAAATAGAGGTAATCCAGGCATGGCCCAGACCAGAAATGCAGAAGCAGGTCAGGAGTTTTCTTGGGACAGCAGGGTACTATAGAAAATTTGTACCCAATTACAGTGCCCTGGCTGCCCTCTATCTGACCTGGTAAAGAAAAGAATGCCAAAGAAAATTACCTGAGACCTAGCCTGTAGAGAAAGTCTTTACCAGATTGAAGGAAGCACTGTGCAGTGCTCCTGTTTTGACAAGTCCTGACTATAGCAAACCCTTTATAGTTCGATGGATGCCTCAGACATGGGTATTGAGGCAGTACTGAGTCAGACATCTAGCCAAGGGAAAGATCACTATGCTTAGAATGTATCTGAGTAAGAAGGTACTTTCCAGGAGCAGGCATACTCTACTGTGGAGAAAGAATGTTTTGCCATAGTGTGGGCCCTAAAGAAGTTGGAGCCATACTTATATGGGCAGCATTTTGTGGTGTGGACTGACCACGACCCCCTGGTTTGGCTGACGCAGATGGGGAAAAACAATGGTAAATTGCTAAGACGGAGTCTTCTTTGCAAGTGTATGATATGACAATTCTGCATAGGGCTGGAGCCAAAAATCAGAACTCCAATGGGCTGTCTCATGTGTACAAGGAGTGACGTGATTTAGGAAGCGCATCCCATGCAGGGGATCGAGCCCCCAAATTCAGTCTAGGTGGGGAGGAATTGTGACACTTGGACAGCTGGTTCTGATCACTATGATTTTTGTAAAATAAAAATGTGTTATTGACTGTCTCTCATGAGAGATGCTGAGACAGCATGTGAGATGACACACACACACCCACACAGGTTTTAGATACAAGATGTTAGCTGAAAGGCCAGGAGATAATTATAGACTAGAACAGGCCTTAATTGGGGATCTCCTGTTTATCTAGCTTTATTGTAGCTTGCCAGCTGCAAGGCTAGAATCATAAACATTTATAATGTTTAGAGGAAGAAGATCAGGTTATGACACCTTAGTGCAAAGTCATAAATGTCTCTTTGGTGTCTGTGAAGAACAGGAAGACACTCTACATCAAAGGGTCATATGAGAAAATGAGTTGTGCTGAGGTCACAGAATTTAATACTTTGGTAAGACATCCTGTTTTCCATAGATATATTTTTTTTATATCCTAACAGGGAGGAGCTATATGACCTCATGCAAAGAGGTTGGCAAAGCCAGTTTTTAAACAATATTCTTTTTTTCCATTTAAACACAAATGTTTGGACTCTGAAAAATAAACATCTACAGCACTGTGAGATAAGAATACCTCAGAACAGACAATTGTAAGAGTACTGTGGTAGGATATTTTGTCTGCACTTTTAAACCTGTTTTGTTTAACAGATTTGTATGTTTTGTGATATATGGTTCTGTATTTACATTTTACATTTTATCTATTTTAAGTAAACATCTTAATTTTGAGACTACTTGGTGTGCCTTTGAAATTCTTTTCTTTGCAAAGTGAAGCATATATGGTTAAAGCTGACACTGGGCATAGCTTACTGGTTAACAAACTGGAAAAGGAAAGAGTTTATTCTTAGGTCTTTCATAGAGTTTAAGGGTTCATTTTGTATGCCTGGTTAGGTGCCCATAGGCAAATATATCTTTCCCTCAAGAGCAGAATTATCTGAGCCTGTACATTGGGCACGCTAACAAGAGGTTCACAGTTTGAATCTCTCCAAGACTTGAGACCAAAATTTGATTCAAACCCACAAAGCAAGACAGGAAGGTTACCCTATTCTGTTAACTGTTCACAAGACTGCGCCTGGGGTTGGCACTGTGGGAGCAGAGGGCCTGACCTGCTGAGTGGGTTTGTGACAATCATCACCCTGGATGGAAACACTCTAAACACTGTCTTTCCTATAAATACCTAGGAGTATGGCTAGACCCCTTGCTAAACTACTCAACCCACATAGATGCCATCACTTCGAAGTGCCTCCCAAAGCTTCGTCTTCTTTACAGAAACCATGACTCCCTCCCACTACCAGTTAGATGCACAACGCTAACAAAAATGATCACTCCCATCTTTGATTACATGGACATTGTGTACGACACCACCCACTCCACCTCGCTGTCCAGGCTGGACTCCTTATTCCATGCTTTTTGCCATTTTGCAGCAAATTCCCCTTTCAGAACACACCACTGCATGCTCCTTTTCTCCCTTAGGTTAGTGCCCCTCTCCCATCGCCATTTTTGCCACTCCATTTCTTTTATTTCAAAATTTTATTTCGACCTACTGCCCCCCCCACCTGGCTAACTAACCCCTACAGTCTTTTCTCCTTACTAGCTGAGCTCTAGGGATTCCCACTGCTTCTCCCTCCCCAAGCCATCCTCATCAGCTGGCAAATCTGCCTTTTCCTACCATGTCCTCACCTATGGAACCAGCTTCCCAGACCTCAGAAACTCACCGCACAAGTCCATTAAATCAACTTCTTGCTCTCTCTTCCACCTGTAACTGCAACTAGTCTGCCTTTAACCAAATGAACATGGTTTAAACTTCAAAACTCTATACTGTATATTATTGTATTTATGTAACTGTAAGTAACTGTATATATGCAACTGACTGTAAATAACTCCTTTGTACAAAATTATGTGATTGAATGTAATATTCTTATGTATCTATTCTATGTATGTATACTGTGGTAACTCCTTCCCCCTCACTCCTGGGTCGCACCTGGAAATGAGCCTTGGCTCAGTGTGCTTTTCCTGATTATCAGATGTTTAAATAAATAAAGTCTGGCAAGTGTGGTTTTTGGTGCAGCACTGTAGACACTATTGCCATAATTAAAAATGGTGAGAATAATTTTTAGAATAATATCTCAGTGAGCAAGATAAGGGATACAGCTTTTGTTCCTATATAGCATGCAGAGTTTGGGATGGAGTTTTTTATGGATGTCATCCCCATACTCTGAAAAGTCGAGTTGCAGGTCTAGCCAGACCCCAAGGTACTTTAATGAGGGATCATTGTTGATTGTGACCCTATCTAAGGCGTGGAAAGGGGGGAGGGAGTCTGGATAGCCTCTGCTTAGTGCCAAAGGTCACAGAGACTGTTTTCTTGGCAATTAAGGGTAGCCGATTTGTCTGGAACCAGCACTGAATGTTGCTGAAGTCTTGTTGCAGCCTGACCATCAGCTCAGACATGGAGAAACCAGAGGCAAATAGGACTGTGTCATCTGTGTACATATGGATGGATGCAGATCAACAGGCAGAGGGGAGATCATTTTGGAATATTGAGAAGAGTAATGAGGCAAAGATGGAACCTAGGGGGACACCAGTTTTGATAGGAAGGTGGAGGATATGGAATCACTGATTCTAACTGATTGAGATCTACCCACTAGGAAGGAGCAAAACCAGTTAGTTGCGGAGTCAGAGAGCCTTGCTGCCTGGAGCTTGTCAAGGAGAAGAGGGTGCACAACAGTAGTGAAGGCTTTGGCCAAGTTGACAAAGATGGCAGAAGTGAGGAGGCCCTGATCCATGACTATGAGAATGGAGTCAGTTAGTCGTGAGTGGGAGGTGGTGGAGTGGTGTTTATGGAAGCCAGACTGGAAGAGGGTGAAAAGAGGAGGAATCAAGGAAGGGGAAGAGCTGAGTCAGCAATATGTGTTCTTGAAGTTTAGCTAAGGTAGGGACCGGGAAGATAAGGTGGAACTTGCAAGGAGTGAGGCGTCCCTCCTTTGAAGGAGAATAACAGTGGTGTGCTTCAAGAGTCAGGGACAGAAGCAAGAGAGAAGGAGAGGTTGAGGAAGGGAGGAGACTGGCAAGGCGATAGCAGGACTGAGAGGTGTAGGAATTTGGAGTCAAGCCCATCAGGTCTCCTACCTTTAGAGGGTTGAGAGCCAAGAGAGCTTTGAGAAATAGCAGGATTGACAGGAGAGAAGGAGAAGGATGCAATGTAGGGGCAGGAAGGGGTGGGGAGGGGGACAGAAGAAAGGAGGCACAGTAGGCGAAGAAGGAGTTGAACTTATAGGCAATGGAAAGAGGGTCAGAAATGAGGGTGTCACTCACCTTGAGGACTGGGGAGGATAACTGGGGTGGGGGGGAGAAGAGGGTGTGGATGACCTTCTAGAACTTGGAAAGGTGGTTAAGGTTGTTCTGGAAGGTGGAGGAAATGTCCTCAGCCGTGGGAAGTCTGGTGGCTCTGGTGCAAGCATTCCGAAGGGCTCTGTCTCTGCTAAGGTCAGCCGGGGAGCCGGAGGACTTGTGTATCTTCCAGGCTAGATCACATGTATGGAGGCAGGCCAGCAAGTCAGCTGATATCCAGGGGAGGTGGGAACCACAGACCCTAATTTTCCTGAAGTGGGCATGCAGATTCCAGAATTAGAAGAATTTGGACTGAAAGTAGTTGAGGGCAGAGTTGATGTTGCTGGCAGCAGAGATGGGGACCAGTCAGTGGCTAGAAAGCCAATATGTAGTGAGGACAAGTCCAGTGACTGAAAGGACCAAATCTGAATAATTTTAGGGGGAACTGTGAGGCAATGAATTTTGCGCACATGATAGATCATATTGTGGTCACTAAGGGTGTCAGGGAGGGTGCCAGTATCTGATACAGTAGGGGTGAGAGGTAAGTACCCAGTCCAGTAATGAATGATTAAGGGATCTATGCTTGTGAAGGATGGGGACTGAGATTATTTACGTCAGTTGAAGAGACTTAATATTTTGACAGAGTTTAAATTGTGAGGGGGAGAGCCAATTAATACTGAAGTCCCCAAGGATGAGTAGTTCACCAGTGGAGGCATGAGTACAGATAATGGTTAGGAGTTCAGTGGCAGATGAAAGGGACAGCCAAGGGCAGAAATAGACACCAGCCATGAAGACAGGCTAAGAAAGGGATGGAGAGTTTGAGGAGGAGCATTTCCTATGCAGAGAGGGAGGTAACAGCACTAGAGGTAACTGAAAGGAAGTAGAGAGGTAGATGGCAACACCACCTCCCTTTTTTGCATGATCCTGCAAATGATGATCCAGGGATGGTGATAGTGGAGTCAGGGATCTTGGGAGAAAGCCAAGACTCCAATATTATCAACACATTCGGTAGAAGGGTAACCATGAGAGGCTGAAGTAGATCTATCTTAGGGAGGAGGCTTCATATATTGATGTGGACCATGCTCAAGCCTTTGTGGAGACAAGTGGGAGGGGAGTGTGCAGGGCCAGGATTGGGCTCAATATCACCTGCCTGGAGGAGAAGCACTGAAATGATGAGCTTGATGGAGTCCAAGAAGTGATTGCCTGATGAGTGGGGATGAGAGGGGGTGAGGCAGAGAGGCTGGAGGGGTGGGGACGAGAGGATCTAAGGGTTTTCCAGGTGGAGCCAAGAGGAGGAGGAGGAGGAGGAGCAATTAGGAGCCATAGGAATGGGAAGGGCGGGGTGGGGAGAAGGTATGAGGAGGAGAAGGTAGGGAGAAGTAGAGATAGGGAGGGAGAAGGAGGGGGATGAGAAGGAGAGCTGGCAGGAAGGAGGGAGGCCAGGGAAAACAGGAGGGGAAAGGAGCTAAACAGGATATTAGAAGAAGGAGGCAGAGGGATCAGAGCTTTATATAAAGTAGGAGGGGGGAGGAAAGGAGGAAGGGATTGAGTAGTTAAGATGAACAGGTTAAGGGGCAGGTAGAACAGGAACAGCTCAGTGAAAGAGATAGGTTGACCCTAACTAGTGCAGATGACAGCAAGTAGGGGAGGAGGGAAGAAGAAAAATGGTAGCCAGGCTGTGGGAACAGAACTGGAATTATAATGGGAGGGTTTAGAGGGCAAGAAAAAACAGGGAAGGAACAGGTAGAAAGGAGCATCACAGTGATAACATACGAGGACCCTATATAGGAAATTAGTGCAGATTCACAAAAAGTAAGGTGGAAGAAAGGAGGATGATGGTCACCAGACGGAAGAGAAGGAGAGATCTGCTGGAAGGAGATGGAGCCGCACAGACTGAGAGAGAGAGAGGGGCGTACGATGTAGTATGATGCTGGAACACAGAAGCAAGTCAGCAATTAACTTGGTTGGGAGGCAAGTCCACAATTACCTTGTTTGGGAGACAGTAGTGCAGATGCTGCAAACTATTTCTAAAAACGGTTTACAACACGCTTGCATTAGTGTGGATGCTACAGCATGGTTAATCTTAATCCATTTTTTAAAAATGTTTCTGCTTACCGTGTGGTAGTGTGTAAAGGGCCTAAACTGTAAATGAATATGTAACCCCCGCACCCAAGAATGGGTTATCACAGGGCCCTGTAAGTATAGAGGAACTGTCAGGAAAGGGTTACAGAACAGTGCAGCACAGAATGTTCAGTAAAGCTGTAAGCAAATGAGCCAGACAGGAAATAGAAGGAGTCAGAAGTACAAAAGTAAGGGAAGTCCAGTTTAAAGGACAAGCAGACATGCTGTTCCCTAAATCGAATGTGCAAAATCAAACAGAACATGGGAATTTAAAGTTAAAACCGTACCTATGTAATGTTGTGCTCTGTACTGTTAAAAGGACAGTTTATTACCATTTCATCATATTTTAAGCAAAGCAGTTCATTTAAAAGCTGCAGTCCTGAATCTTCCTAATATGGCTATGATATCTGTGTGCAGGGATGTCACTGGAGTGACACTGCTCTAGAGCAATCACTGAGTGTGAATTGGGACCTTTTAAATATGACTATCATAGCACCTCTATATTGTGTTTATCAGCAAACTCCTTTACTGTGCACCGGTGATAACCTTTCTGTCTAAAATATTGATGAACCACTGAGGGAGAAAGATGAACTACCTACCTACCTACCTACCTCCCTCCCCAACACTGATAGCTTCAGTAACCGGAGGAAGACAAGGATCAGAATTGGCCCTCCATATGTCACTGGCTCATGTCAAAACTGGAGCTGAAACCTCTCTGGTCCCTTCTCCAGGTACCTCAGACAAATTTCATGGTGGTTGGTAATGAACATTATTTTTCATGGGTAACACACATCTGGATCTTTGCCAGCTCGCTCCTGAAAGCATAGACACTTTATTAGAATTGGGAATCACTGGCCAAGCAAAGGATTTGAGGAACTGGCAACTATTTTAAGTATTGTTATAATTGGGGTGATACATTTAAGACAAATCGAATATGAAATTATGTCAGAGGAAATGTTATAGAGCTAGAACTTCTAGATCAAAGCATGCCCTTGATCACCTGGTTGGACATGTAGCATTATTGCTAGTTGAAGCACTGATGGATTGGGTGACATGGATAGAGTTGAGCACAGAATGTAAAAGAATGGCAGGGCATGCTATTATTCTGGCTCTACAGGACAAGATCTGTTAAAATGTCAATCCTTTGAAGATTTGGAGCATTTGTAACCTCTTTATAGTTGCAATAACGCATGATGGAGGAGCAGTTAAGCTGTGATAACTGCATTTCCTGGGTGGCTGAAAGGACACGCCTGTACTGCATAAGCACTTACACAGTACCTAGTGTAATTACTTGCAAAACCTGAAACGTTCTTCTTTTCCTCCACTCCTGACAGTTTATGGGTTGTTTCATTTTGTCTGCCCATAAGCTTTTCAGAAAATACATATTTGTGAAATGTCTTGCTGTTCAAAGTAATATATAAAGTGAAGAGGATGATAGTGTAATGATTCATATCCTCTGTCACATTACTTCCCACCTACATTATAATTAAGCAGATGTAGCTACGTACTTTTACAATTTGTAGTGTACAGCATGGACTCTTCAGGACTTGATACAACAGCTTTGCTCCCACATCCTTAATTTTGTTCTCATTTAACCTGAAAAATAAAAGGCAGATAGGTTGATTATGAAATGGCCAAGAGAAACCAAGACAGTAATTGGTCAGATATGATTACATGACTGTGCGTTATATTCCAGCAGAACAGCACAGCTCAAGAATACTTAATGTTCTAAACTTTGTCACTCAGTTTTAAAAAATAAAAATCAATGGTGCCATTTTATAATTTCAATAAGGCATTCCAGGATGAATGGAATTGTGGGATATGGCACTTCTCAGGTGCCTAACGCGACTCGGCATTGCCTCCTCCTTCACTTCTTGAGGCCTGCAGTTATTCCACAATAATGCACACCCTAGAAGACCTTGTTTACTGAATATCTAGAGCTGGATTTTCTATTCCCTGCATCCCCACGTGTATGGAGGAATTTGTAAAAGCATCCAAAATGGATACATTCAAATTCACACTAGAGTTTGTGGGTCAGATTTTCTGGTTCTGATAGGTCTGGCTGAGCAAACCAGTACCAGAGCCAAAATGTGGTAAAAACTAAAAAGTATAATTCATTTAAAAATACAGAGTAATGGTTATGTTATAGAACTGGTCAAGATCTGCTGCACTGAAAAGACCAGCGGAACCAATGTCTTCATGTCCTCCCCTCCATCTGTTCCATCCCACCCACCTTGCTCTGCTGGTGTAATTTTTTGTCCTGATCAATCCAATCAATGGGTCTGAGAATAGTGAAGAAAGAAGTGCACAGGTGATTTAACAGCAATCAGCCCTTGGGGCAGCAAGCACCAGTGGTGTGTGAATACCTTTCTTTTTAATACTCAGAATTCATAGCTGGCAACCCATTTACTCTGCTCTGCATGTTGTGGCTATTTTGCCCAATTCAGAAAACATTTAAAAAAGATAAAAACCCTCTGTAGCCCTCCATAGATAACTTGAGGCAATCCCCCCCCCCCGTAGACATTCCCTTCCCTTCCACTTTCCCCATCCTTACTAAAATTTCTAAAAAAAGATGACTCCTGCGCGAAACTTTACTGGGAGCTGACACGCCTTTTAGATTCACCCTCCAACACCCCTTCAATTCCCCAAATATCTGAATCTTCTCACCACTGACCCCCTAATCCATGATTTCTGTGTGGGGAGCCAACACAGACAAATTCTGACTAACTCAGCCACCCACATCTCAAATGCACACTTTTGCATTGAACCTCATCAGTCATTTGGGTGTGCTACCAGGAGAGCGACGGGGTGGAACAGTAAGCGTTACTGACTACACAAAGCAGAGTCTGCCTAGCATCAACAATGCTACTTATTACTCTGCCCCATCTCTTGCATTCTGCACGTTAACTGTGAAAGTTTCTTTTTTCTGAGTTGAGAACGAGCTAAATGCCAGCTGGGCTCAGTAAACTAATTTGCATATTGTGGCAGCACAGAATTAGAAACATAGAAACGTAGACAATGATGGCAGAAAAAAAACTGAAGCCCACCCAGTTTGCCCAAGTTCCCTATAATCTCTGAAACCTACTGTTCCTCCAGGGTATAACCCTCCATGTTCTCTCTCTAGTCTCCTCCTTGGTCCTGTTGCCCCTAGTAACCACTATTCCCTTCATTATGACCCAGCCCTGCTTGAACCCCTTGACTGTTTTCGCACCCACCACCTCAGCCGGCAGACTGTTCCAAGGTTCCACCACCCTTTCCATAAAGTAGTACCTCCTCACATCTCTCCTGAACCTACCTCCTGTTAATTTCCATTCGTGTCCGCATGACCGTGAATTGGTATTCAGGCTAAATAGTTACCCATAGTTCACTTTAATTCTTTTAAGGAACCTAAAAAATTCTGTTATATCTTCCCTCTCCCTTCCGATCTCAAGTGAGTACATATTTAACACCTTGAATAGGGTTTGCCTTGCTGGCCCTGAATCATTTTTGTAACTCTGTGCTGCACTGTCTCCAACCTGTCATATCGCTTGAGGTGAGGACTCCAGAACTGGGAGCTGTACTTTCAGGTGAGTCCTCACCAGGGTTCTGCAGAGGGAAATATTACCTCCTTTGTTCTGCTATCAATACCCCTCCCAATACATCCCAGCATCCTGTTAGCCTTGCTATAGGCCTTGTTGCACTGACATGATTGCTTAAATGAGTCGCTAAGTAATACTCCCAGATCATGTTCTTCAGCTGTAGTGGACGTCTCTCTCCTCCATGCAGTACTCTGTCTTGGGGTTCTTTTTCCTAGGCGATTATCTTGCACTTTATAGCATTGAATTTTAACTGCCAGACCTTTGACCACCCTTCTAGTTTTGTAGGTCTCTCTGCAGTGTCCCTTATTCCCTTGTCACTATCCAGCCTCCCACATAGTTTTGTGTCATCTGCAAAGTGACACAACCTGCCCTATCTGTTAAATTATCTGTTTTTAGCAGTCTTTTTAATTTCAAATAATGGTAACAGTAGGGCTTTATACTGTAGGTACTATATGGAGCTGCTAATAGGATCGGAGGAGGGGGACTGCTTAAATGTGAGGATGTTATCTTTACAGGTAGTAGGCATACGTATGGGACTAATACATTATATACTGTATAAGCCCCTATACATGTATACATGCCTGTAAAGATAACATCATACATTTAGGCAGTCTCCTCGATCCTGATAGCAGTTCCACAGAGTGCCTACAGCCCTGTTCCCTACTACGATCATCATAAAATTATTTTTAGGTGCAGGGCTGCAGTGCACAGTGGACACTCAGCTTGTATTGGAAAGTTATGAGCCAAGCTTTGCAAGGTAAAATATTTGTTTTCCACTGGATAAAAAAATAATTATTTATAGTAATTACTCTAGGGCAGGCAACTACGTGGTATGAGTTGCCTGTTTGGGGCTTGTCAGCAGCTCATTAAATTACATGCAGTTAAGTAAAAGATGCTTCCTAAACAGAGAAGCTGACAAAATGGAACATAAAAGTTTCTGACTGAACACAGTTATAAAGTTATAGTTCAAAGCATTTTTGATGGGGATATTTTGCAGCAGGGTGCTAGCTGAGAGTTCAGTCTGATATAGCTCAGAACAGCGGGATCATTCCAGTTTGGTCAGTGTTGACTCATTTGTGTGGAAAAATTTCAACACACATTCATTTCCTGTGGCTTGGTAACTGATTGTCTGTGGCTGGAGGGAGCTGAGGTCATGCTGTAGGCATGAGTGCAGTTCTCCTCTTCTGAGGGTCATTTATGCCATTTCGAACCGGGGTCAAGTCAGCAAAGGTTTGATTCGATCCCACCAGTCAGATGGGGTCCAACCCATCTGGACAGACTCTCCTACCCACCCAGCCCCATTACACACCCTTAACTCACACATGCATCCAAATTTCAATCCACATGGAACATAGAACAGACTCAGTACTACCGTATTTAATGAAATGTTCCTTTGTGAAAATTTCCTTGCAGCAGAAGGGCTACCAGTCTTATACTTACTCCAGGTTCTCCACCTGACAGTGTGGACTCTGTAGGGCTTCACATAGCACTTTCACTCCTGCATCGCTCACTTTGTTATGTCCCAGTCTGAGGAGAAAGAGAGACAGATGGTGAGAACCTGTTGTGGAGTCAGACCCAGCATTAGCGGACAATCCCTTGGGATCACCAGTATTCAGTATTATAGATAATCACTAACATGATTTCAGCCAACAAGCATACAGAGCCACTGTACCTCTCATTCTATGCACAGTGGGCTCTCATGTGGAGATCTAAGAGGGAGTAGGACGGCATACTAGAATTAAAAAAATATATTATTTAAAATTATAAATCTCTGCAGATAAACTTGAGTGATTTATAATAAGATAATAAGGCCTCTGATGGATGTTTCTCATGGTATGAAGAGATTCGTCTTGTGGTGTAACTCCTAGGTGGCACTATCCCAAGACGCTACTACCACTGCCTGCTTGACTAGTAGCAGGTTAAGGGGCCTGAGTTCTGAAACGGGTGCCTCCACCCGGAGGTCAGGTTGGTAGTGGTCAAGCTAACCTGGGCACAGCCTCCGGACACTGTAATCCTCCTCTTTCCCTCAGTGGCCTGAACACTGTACAATTATCACTTTCACAATACACCTGGTACACCACACAAGTACCCACACTGTTTGCACTTACCACCAGGGCTGGTTCCTCTGGCTTGACCCTGGAGACCCCTATAAAACAAGGTTTTGGACAGCAGATAGCAACAAGACAGTACTTGAGCACAAACTGGAACCACAGTCAGAGTACATGCAGAAAAGTTAGATCTGATTTATTCAGGGGACTTGAACAAGGGAGGGGCAAAATCAGGTTAATTAGCTTAAAAGTTATATCAATCAAGGAGTTATGCATGCACTTTGAGTCTCCCCACACAGTCCACCTCTGGGTACCCAGGTGGAGAAGAGATGGGCTAGCCAGGGCTGTTGCCCAGGGTTGAAGCTGGTTGGGGCCCTGTGATGGAAAACACAACATGCACAGTACACGATATTTGTAATCCGGAGCCAGAGGGCTCAGTTCGTAAAGGAAATGAAACAACAAGACAATCAGATGACACACTCAGATTAAACTGTTGTTGCAGGGACCTACCCTGGTATTTACCGTGATACCCAAGACTGGACACAGGTTGGACGAAATCGAGACTGCAGGCAGTTGATCTGGAATGCCAGGAGAAGCAGGGCCCACACAAGTCGCAGAGGCGTCATTCCTGTTCAAGCGTGGGGCAGGGGGCTGATCCCCAGGCAGGTCTCTTGTCGATGGCTTCTCTGTGCAGTGGGTAGTCTGGCTGGGCCAGTCTGGCAAGGCCCAGACCGCATGGATACAAATTCGGATGAAGTCCATTTTGGGCTGGATACAGCTTCCAGCAAGCAGAACACAGTTCACACAGTGGGGAACTAACTCACGACCCACTAGGAGCTCATAGCACATTTACATGTAAGGGAATTCTACTGTACCAGGCAAAGTGCTCCCCGGTCACAATCGTAAAGTCTCTGCACACACCGGGAGCTTAAGGGTAGCTGGAACTCCTGACAGGCCGATCGCATTCAGCAAAATCTTCGGTCTTCTTCAGGTTGAGCCTGACCCACTTCAGTAGCTTACTTTAGTCACATAAACTTGGATTTAGTCCAAAATAATTCTCTTCTCTCCCTCTCAGGAGCAGCAGGCAGGCATGCAAGCCAAACACTCAGCCTTTCACAGTTCTCCCATGCAAATCCACTCAGGATTGCTGCTCAGAATCATTTCAGCTCCTTCTTCTTCAGAATCCAACTTAGATCTGCTCCTCAAACAGCAGGCAGCTTGGGATTCCCCAAGATCCAAAAGGTTCAGTTGGCTGATTCAGCTGTCAGTCAAAGCAAGAGCTCCTCTTCAGTTGCAAAAAGGCTCAAAAGACCAAACTACAGCTCCTACAGATTTTGACTTCAGACAGCTCCTGTAGTCCGCTACATTTTAGGTCCCACCAGAACTGTTTGGTCCAGTTTGCAGTCCGGGACCAAGACAGTGGAGACAAACAAACACAGAAACACAGAACATAGACTTTCACGGCAGATAGGACGCTTGACCCAGCTAGTCTGCCCATTTCCCTACCTAGAGGATTAGCTGCAGATCCTATTTTACCAACAGCCTATTTCTTCCTGCCCCCACAAAGATTGCCTTATGTGTGTCCCATGCAGTCCTGAATTCTCCACAGTTTTAGACCCCAAACCTCCTCAGGAAGGCTGTTCCATGCATCCACCTCCTCTCTGTGAAAAAACACTTCTCATATTACCCTGAGTCGTCCCCTCTATCTTCAAATTGTGTCTCCTTGTTCTTGCACATCTCCTTTTCTGAAAGATGCTACCTCTTGGACTTTGTTGATTCCCTGAGGTACTTAAACGTTTCTATCATGTCTCCCCTCTCCCTCCTTTCCTCAAGGGTATACATATTAAGCTCCTTTAGTCTCTCCTCTATTGGCTTCTTTTGCAGACCCTGCACCATTTTAGTTGCCCTCCTCTGAACTGCTCCCATCCTGTCTATGTCCTTGCGGAGATGGGGTCTCCAGAACTGGATGCAGTACTCCAGATGGGGTCTCACAACTGTCTGTACAGGGGGATAACAACTTCCTGTTTTCTGCTGGTGATGCCTCTCCCTATACATCCCAGTATCACCCCAGCTCTCCCTACCACCTTCTCACATTGCTTGCCAACCTTAAGGTCATCTGATATGACTACCCTCAGGTCCCTTTCCATTTTGTTGTTGTTACTACCTCCCCATTGTGTAATCTTCGCCTGGGTTTTTGTTTCCCAGGTGCATTATTTTGCACTTCTTTGCATTGAATCCAAGCTGCCATACTTCTGACCATTCCTCCAACCTTGCCAAGTCCCTTCTCATCCTTTCCACGCCTCCTTGTGTATCAACCCTGTTGCAGATCATTGTGTCATCTGCAAAGAGGCATACTTTTTCTTCCAGTCCCTCTGCAATGTCACTTATAAAGACATTAAAAAGGACTGAACCCAGTACTGAACCCTGCGGTACCCCATTAGTAACCCTCTTTCTTCAGAGTGGACTCACATTTACAATTACCTTCTGTGTCCTGTTGTCCAGCCAGTGTTTTACCCAGGCTACACCCTGGGACCCACTCCAAGGCTGGTTAATTTGACTATTAATCTTTTGTGTGGGACTGTGTCAAATGCCTTGCTAAAGTCTAGGTAGGCCATGTCCACAGCCCCTCCCTGGTCTACTACTTTGGTGACCCAGTCAAAGAAATCAGTTAGATTCGTCTGACATGACCTTTCCGCTGTGAACCCATGCTGCCTTGGGTCCTGTGCCCCACTGGCCTCTAGGTACTCAACAATTCTTTCCTTCAGAAATGATTCCATCACTTTCCCTACCACAGAGGTCAAACTGACAGGTCTGTAGTTTTCTGCCTCTGTCTTAGTCCCACTTTTGTGAAGGGGAATCACATCTGCCTTCATCCAGTCCCAGGTACCACACCATCCTCCCATGATTTGTTAAAAAGGGTAGTCAGTGGTGTCACTAGTTATCTGCTTAATTTTTTTAGAATTCTGGGGTGAATTCCACCTGGCCCCATTGCTTTGTTCACCTTCAGTTTTAGTTCTTTCAGAACCCTTTCTTCTCTGAAAGGACTGGGATCGACCCCCAGAGTGCTTCTGTTAATTGGATTAGGCACCTCCCCCACCTCCTGTTTTGTGAATGCTGAACAGAAGTATTCATTTTGTATCCCTGTTTTTTCACTGTCCCTCTCTGCCCATCCACCGTCCATTCTATTCAGCCTCACTATCCCTCCCTTTGCCTTTCTACACTCCCTGATATACCTATAAAAGGTTTTATCCCCCTTCTTAACCAAGTTGGCTGTCTTTTCCTCAGTTTGGGCCTTTGCTATTCTGACTACCTTCCCTGCTTCCTTCTGCCTTAATGGGTATAGTTCTCTGTCCTGCTCCTTCTGTGTTTCCTTATACTTCCTAAATGCTATCTTTTTCTCCCTAACCTTCACCGCCACCTCTTTTGGGAACCATAGTGGCTTTTTATTTTGTTTTGATTTGTTTATTTGCTTCACACAAAGGCTTGTTGCCTCTGTAATAGCAGTTTTGATATTTCCCCATTGTTGCTCCGCCCCTCCTTCTAGCCTGTTTGCTAGTGCTTTTCTAAGGCACTCTCCCATCTTGCCAAAGTCAGCTGTCCTGAAGTCCAGAACCCTCACTTTTGTATGGCTTGACTCTGTAGCTGAGTTTATCATGAACCACACTGTTTGGTGGTCACTTGTTCCCAAATGGCTACCCACTTCTAGATCTGAGATCCTCTCACTGACCCCATTTGAGAGTATGAAGTCTAAGACTGCTCCCTCACGAGTAGGTTCCAGAACTAGCTGTCTGAGGCATGCCACCTGAAGGGCATCAATAATGGCCTGCTTTGGATGTGGCTGCAGCAAAGGTGCTCCAGTTAACATCTGCATATTAAGGTCCCCCATCAACAGTATCTCCCTTTTCTGCCATCCTAAGTATGCCTTCTATCATATCCTTGTCCATTCCTCCCCTGACATGGGGTCTGTATGCAAACCCTGTGTGGGTTGTGGTGCCATTCAGCCTCTAAGGTGACCCGCAGTGCCTCCTCTCCTCCCTGTTTACTCTTGTTCAGTTGCTTTTATCCCTTCCCTACATAGAGCCTCCCCTGCCTCCCTATCTCTCTCTCCTGTAGGTTGTGTACCCTGGTTAGTTAACATCCCAGTCACGGTTCTCTGTGTACCATATTTCTGTGACTGCTATGATATCCAGGCATCCCTCTTCTATCAAGGCCACCAGTTCAGCAGCTTGTTGCCCAGACTATGGGCATTGGTACTCATTACCCTCCATTTCTTGATGGCCTTACCCCTTTTTGCCCCATCCCTATCCTTATTGCATATGTCACTTTCTCCATTTACCCCTGCACTTCTCCCTACAGACATCTCTATGTTGGTGTCTACCTCGCTTAGTACCCTGATTTTTTTGGGGGAGGCTAGGATTTCCCTGCTCCTTTCCAGTGCCTCCCCCCTTGGCTAGTTTAAATGCTTGCCAATGAAGCATTTAACCCTATCACCTAGGATCCTGGTTCCCCTCCTAGACAGATGCAGACCATCACGCCAGTATAGGCCTGCATCCCTCCAGGTGGACTCCCAGTCCCCAATGAAGCCAAAACAGTCCTTGCTACAAAAAAAAGGCAGATTAGACAAACTACATTCTCATTCTCATTCTAAATAATTTTCAGCAAATAGTTTCATCTTTCAACAGAGCTCCCTCTCAGATTACTTATGCTGCAATCAGGCAGCTCTTAAAGAGACAGTACACAGAGGCTATACAGGCTCTGGTAAGCACATTTAAACTGTTTAAACGCAGGACACCAGCCTGGCAGTGAGCATTTAGGCAAGCTCAAGGAAGACTTCTTGGGAACCCCCATTTGTAGGGGGGTTACATGAGGTTTGGGCAGACAGAATTGCCTGGCTTCACTTTGCTGGCCTCTCACCCAAGACTTGCCCTTTGAGTATCTTACACCATAAGAGCCCCCCCACCAAAGTCCTATCAACTTATAATAGCTGAAGCTTCTTCTAACAGTGAAGTTATTCACATTACAGTCACATTTTAAAAAAGTAATTCTGTTTATCCTTCCAAAACTCCTCAAAAAAGTTTTCATTTATTTCTAAATTTGAAAGGATCTATCATATCTCATGCCCTCAAGGCGGCCATGTTGTATGAAGGGTACATAACACAATATTCAGAATTCTGACAACGCTACTGGAAAAATTGTTAGTAGTAAGGCACTGCAGGGTTGTAATGGGCTGTGTATATCATCTCTCTCTCTCAGATGGTTTGAGGCACTTGGCTGTGCCTTGTGCCTCACTACATGCCAGGGAATTGAAAATATTCACAATACCTGCTGCCCTCTTGTGTCTTATTGTTTAACTGGACTCACCCAGGTTTGAGATGTGATCTGTGGTTTGGAGACACAATCACCATGTATATCCCACCATAACCTGGATGTCTGTATACAGTGGAGCCTTGTTATCGGAAATCAGTACATGCCATGCAAAACTGTTCTTACAACCAATGGCAGTTCTAGGAATATATCTGGTGCCCAGGAAGCATTGAATGCTTATAATTGGGCAGAAAAGTGGAATTGCAAGGTGGAATGTGAGGCCAACTGTCACTGCTCGAACACAGTTTGGGCAGCACAGTAGATTTTACCTGGGCAAGTGACCCATCTTCCACGGCCTGGAGCAACCACTGCTTAAATAAGAATATTTTTCTTCAAGACTGCATGGAGAACACTAAAATCCATGTCAGATTAATGGTAAACATAAACTGAGACCAGGTCCAAATTAGTTTTTTCAGCAATCTGTTTAGAATGGTATCAGAGAACCCTACCTCCCTCACCCACTTATATACCCCTGGGTTATGGTGAGCAATTGTTTTACCTCCCAAGCACAGTGAAATGTCTGTATAGCTGTTACTTCATTTATTCCTCAACTATTTTGTGACTACTCTGAGCCCCAAATGTGCTAGAATATCCCCATCATCCTTTGCTCATGTAACCAGAAAACCTCCCTCTGGGATTACTAGGGACTGGAGAACCACAAAAGGTTCTGAGGTTTTAAAGGTTATTTTTGATACCATAAATAGTTCTGATACAAAAACAATTAAATAGGCAGAGTGGGCCTAATAAAGCCCGGCCTTCCAGTACCTAACATGCACCGCCACTCGAGGACGCTGACCCCAGTATCTGGATGAGTGTTTTTGGAGGGGAGGAGGATGACCCTCCCCTCCCAGCCCTGCCATTGGGGAAATCCATGGCAGATTACCTGGGGTCAAGTAAATTGTAGATGCCATGGACTGCAGACTACACCAGGGAAGAAGTTTGCCTAAAAAGCAAGTGGTAACCCTCCTGTGCGACAAGTTCCATTCCAGCGGAGCTTGGCTGCAAGGAAGGCTCTACCAGGAGCCAGTCCTGAGGGAGACCACGCCTACTAGCCCTGGCAGACCAGTCAAGGCTCTGCCTTATAAATCCTTTGTCTGCCAGGGATTTTAAACTCCCTCTAGTGCCGATTAACCCCCACAAATTGCTGAGGACTTCAGGCTACACCAGGGAAAGTAGGTTGCCTAAAGCAAGCAGGTAATCCTCCCCCTGCACCAACAGAAGCTCCATTCCACCGGAGCTTGGCTGCAAGAGAAGGCTCCTACCAGGAGCCAGTCCTGAGGGAGACCACACCTACTAGCCCCCAGCAGACCAATCAGGGCACTGCCTTGTGAATCCTTTGTCTGCCATGGGATTTAAACTCCCTCTGGTGCCAATCGACCCCCACAGATTGCCAAGGACTGCAGGCTACACCAAGGGAAGATGGCTGCCTAAAGCAAGCAAGTAACCCTCCCCTACATGGACATTCTGGCTGAGCTTGGCTGCAAAATAGGGCTCCTACTGAGCCTATCCAGAGGAGACTGCACCTACAAGCCCCCAGCGGACCAATCAAGGCTCTGACCTACCTGCCAGGTTGCTTCTTGCTGCTTCATAGAAAGTAGGCCACCGAGCAGCCCCACCCCACACACTGCCCCCAAGGACAAATGCAACAAGTACAGCACAGCAGAGTCTGTTCTCACCAGAGTCAGCCCAACAAGCCAGCTGGCAGCTGCACACTCTGCAACTCAGCAGGGAGGCATGGGAGCAGTGAGACAGCATCTGGACTCAGGAGGCATCCACAGGAAGAAGCAGGGAACCAAGAGATTCTACTTGATCACCGTGGCAAGATTCCTGTTTAGCTCCTGTTATAGTTCATACAATGCACAGGAGTGAGGCCAGTCAGGGTCACATCAAAAATTTGAGTATAGGTGAAACACCCTATCTAGGGTAGGATTTAAAGACAGCAAAACAAAAGCAGGCAGAGTACAGAATAGATATGCTGGGAGTGGTGCAGTACAGTGGCTGTGGGGTGGCAGTTTTCAGGAAGACTTTCTGGAGACTGCAGTGCTGCCCCATCTGCGTGCACCTCTCTGGGCTGAAGGGGGAGGTCCAGGCTGAGTTGGCTGGGATTTGGAGGGCCTCCTGTCCTACCTAGGGACTGCCAAGTCCACCACTTGTGCCTCAAAGAATGCCAAGGAGGAGGAAGAGCAGCTGGACTATGGTGGGCTCAGAAAGGGTGAGGGTGGTGGGCCAGAGGTACATCCCCCATATGGTATCTCTGCACAATTCCTACACCGCCTAGTGGGACTTTCCCAAAGAAGCACCTGTAGTAGTGATCAGAGGATGGTGGGGTCCTCCATAGTGGAGACCCCAAGGAGGGGCTGAGGACCACAGAGGAGGGAAGCAACTCTTGGTGGGGACTCCACTGTGAGGGGATAGATTTGGGGACAGGAAGGGAGTGAAGAGGAGGTTGGGTGCCTACACAGCACCACAGATCGGAGGATGGGAAGCAGATCCTGTGGATCACTAGGACAGCAGAACAGCAGGGAGGCTAGATGTCATTGTCCCGTAGGGACTAATGACTGGGCTAGGAGTCAAGGTTAGGATAGTGCAGGAGGAGTTCATGGAGTTGGGGAGGGTCTTGGGCAGGTAGCACAATCAGTGGCCTTTTCTGAGGTGCTGCCTGTCTATGACAGGGGAGGAATTCAACTCATACTCAAAGGACTGGTACAGAGGAGGGTTCAGCTTCATTGGGATCTGGGGTCCCACCCAAAGGGATAAGGGACTATACAGGGGAAATGGCCTGCATCCATCCAGGAAGAGAACCACAGTCCTTAATGATTGGTTTAAATGTTACATTGGCAAGCATTTAAACTAGCCGAAGGGGTTGGCAAAAGGAAGCAGAGAGACATAAACTGTCCCACCCTGCAAGCTGAAGTAGTCAGTATGGAGAACCCTAAGGAAGGGAGATCCTCAAGGGTTCCTAGTAATGGGGGAAAAAATGGTAGAAATTAAAAGGGATGGGAAGGATGGCAGAGGGGATAAGGAGAGAAGGCAAAAGTGAAAATAGGGGGGTTTGAAAAGCAGGGTGGTAGCAGAATTTGGAAGGCCATCTGTGCAAATGCTCAAAGTCTGGGAAATAAAATCCCATACCTAGTGGCCATTATGGTAGAGACTGGCCTGGACCTTGTCATCATTACTGAGCCATGGTGCAATTAGAACCATGGCTGGGATATAACAATGCTAGGCTATACTCTGTTCAGGAATGACAGGGTGGGTAAGAAAGGGGGAGGAGTGGCTCTTAACGTGAGGGATAATATAAAAGCAACAGAAATACAGGGAGGGGCATAGGTACTGTGGGTCATGCTAGAGAAGGGGAATGGAGCCGCTATTCACACTGACGTGTGTCGCAAACACACTCTGCATATCAGACCCTCTGGTCCCGCAGTGCCAAACCTCTAAGTGCAATATGTAAACAGGAGACAAACAGGGTAACCCTCCTGTCTGTTTTGGGTCCAAAACACCCACTAGTCTCGAGTCCTGAGGTAAAATATGAACCCTATTTCACTAGCACACCCAGTTAATAGGATCAAATATCACACCCTCTTGGGGGAAATGCAGTGCAATACTTAACCCAGCTGCACCTAAGCTGATTCACAATTCTCCCCTTTTAGACTCAATTGAGACCCAGGTATGTTCTTACCTTTTGTGCAAAATGGTAACACTATAAGCCCTTAAACAGTTATGTCAGCTTTATGAACACTGTTCCAGCATTCACATGCAGAAATGAGAAAAGATTCGGCAGGATTAAGGAAACCAAAAAAGTTTACTGAGATTAAAAATAATAAATACATACAAAACATTGAACCTATATACATTAATACTTACAGTCAAAAGAAAATGGAATTACAAACAAAACATGCATGGTAAATGAATTATCTGACTACCCTAAGGTTCAAGTAATAAATAGGTGGTTGAATTTACCTGAAGTGCTGTGAGAGTTTATTTCAGGAGTCCCCTTCAAAATCAAAGGCAAAATGCAAGTTTTCCCAGCTCGCTGGTAATGTGTTTTTAAAAACTCCTCCTCCCTGATGACACAGCTCACAGATACTGGCTATGAGGTCACTCAAACCTGTGCACTTGAATTAATTAGTCACATGTCTCAGCCCACTGCTCAAACGTTCCAATTAAAAAAATATATATCTTCTTCTTAATTAGTGAGGCCTTATGCCAGGGTAGAATTACCCCTTTGATGTCTTCAGAAACTTCCTGAGGAACTATGTTCACCTAGCTGTGAAATCTAACAGGTATCCATTTAAAAGCTGCCTCTTAATCAGAGGTCGTAAAATGCATACTTTGTCCCTGGATTTCAAAGTAAATGAATGGTTTACAATGTGTGATAACCTGGCCTTTGAAGGAAGTTCTTAATTAAAGTTCCCACTGGGTCATGGAGAGTGTCATTTCTCTGACCACACTTTTGAAATTCCATCTCCCAATTTGCTGTTCTGCTGTCTGCCATATTTTTTCAGCAGAAATTCACAGAACATACTTTTATATCACAGTTATAATACAATATAATAACAGGCAGATGCAATCCATGACAATGTGATCTACAGACCTCCAGCATGGGGGGAGATGGATAAGGATCTGGTTGAAGGCTTCCAAAAGATAGCAGATAAGGTGGAGGAGCTGTTGGTGGGGACTCATCCTGCCGGATATAGACTTGAGCATTCCAGCTGCATCATCAGTTAGGAGCAAGGACATCCCAGACTCCCTGCAGGGCCATTCCTCAGGCAACTAGTAAGCTCAGTAGTGAGGGAGCAATATTGTACCTTGCACTCACAACTGAGGACAGTGTTGCAGATGTCACTGTGAGTGGTTACCTGGGGACCAGTGATCACAGTATGGTGTGGTTCAATGTAAGTACTGTGCCAGAATCGAACCACACAACGGCAAGGGTCCTGGACTTCAGCAGGACCAATTTTTCAAAGATGGGGAATGCAACAGGGATGCCTTGATTGGGGGGGGACTTGGGTGGAGTGGAGGGACAGTGGGCAAAACTAAAAGGGGGGATAATGATGGTGACAAACCTTTGCATCAGGCAAGTAAGCAAAAGCAAGAAGAAAAAGAGTCTGCTATAGTTCTCAAAAGAGGTGGCTGGGAAGGTGGCATTCAGGAGGTATAAGGAGACACAGAGGGAGGAGGATAGGGAAGTGTGTCAGAAGAAGCAGAGGGGGCTGGAAAGCAATCAGGAGTGCAAAGACACAAATGGAGGAGAAAAAAGACCAGGCAGTAAAAAAAGGGGACACAACATTTTTTAGGTATGTAAAATAAAAGAGAAAGACCAGGAGAGGGTTAGTAAAGCTAAGGGGGGAAACGGGGAGTGTGTGGAGAGGCACCAGGAAAAAGCAGACATGCTAAACAAATAATTTTGTTCAGTGTTCACAGAAGAAGAGGAAGACGAGGGACCACAAATAAGTGACAGGAACATTGTTGGTGTGAAGGTGGACACTAGACCATTTACAGAGGAAAGAGTCCTGAAGGAGCTCGCAAATCTGAAAGTGCACAAGGCAATGGTGCCAGAAGGAATACATCCAAGGATACAGAGGGAGCTCAGAGAAGTGCTGGCTGTACCTCTGACAGTCCTGTTCAATCACTCACTCACTGGAGAAAGGAGTGGTTCTGGAGGACTGCAAGAGGGCAGATGTAGTCCCACTTCATAAAAGTGGCACCTGGGAGGAGTCTGGAAATTACAGGCCAGTCAGCCTAGCTTTGGTGGTGGGGAACTTAATGGAGTCAGTACTGAAGGAAAGGATTGTGGAATACCTGCAATCCAGTGGCTTACAGGATCTGAGGCAGCATGGATTCGCAGCAGGAGGTCATGTCAAACAAATCTGATAGATTTCTTTGACTGGGTGACCAGGAAATGAGATTAGGTGGAGTGGTGATGTGGCCTACGACAGTAGATTTCAGTAAGGCCTAAGCACTGTCCCATATAGGAAACTGGAAACAAGCTGGGCAGCCTAGAAGTGTGTCCAAAGATAGTAAACTGGGTATGGAACTGGTTGTGGGATGGACAACAGACAGTGGTGGTAAACAGAGTTCACTCCAAGGAAGGGATGGTGGCGAGCAGGGTGCCACAAGGATCATTACTAGGACTGGTCCTCTTTAATGTCTTTATTAGTGACATTGCAGTGGGGCTAAAAGAGAAGGTATGCCTTTTTGCAGATGACAGTAAGATCTGCAATAGGGTAGACACTCTGGGGGATGATGAAAAAAATGAATAGAACTCTAAGTTATCTTGAGAAGTGGTCAAGAGTGTGGCAATTAAGTTTCAATGCAAAAAAGTGCAAACTCATGCACTTGGGGCACAGAAACCAAGGGGTGGAGTAAAAAATATGGGGGAGTGGTACTGATGACCAGCAAACAGAAAAGGGACCTGGGGCAATCATATCTGATGACCTAAAGATGGTCAGACAGTGTAACAATTCAGTGGGGAGAGTTAGTGGGATGCTGGGGTGCATATGGAGAGGCATAATTAGCAGAAAAAGGGAGGTGGTGGAACCACTGTATAAACGGTTGGTGAGACCTCACCTGTAGTACTGTGTCCAGTTCTGGAGATCACATCTCTGAAAGGACATAGAGAGAGAGAGAAGTGGTCTGGGGGCAACTAAAATGGTAATAGATCTGCATCAAAGCCATATGTAGAGGGCCTAAAGGACCTCAGTGTGTATGGGTGAAACCCCCCCTACAAATGGGGGTTCCCAAAAAGTCTTCCTTGAGCTTGCCTAAATGCTCACTTCCAGGCTGGTGTCCTGCATTTTAGCAGTTTAAATGTGATTACCAGAGCCTGTATAGCCTCTGTGTACTGTCTCTTTAAGAGCTGTCTGATTGCAGCATAAAAGTAATCTGAGAGGGAGCTCTGTTGAAAGATGTAACTGTTTGCTGAAAATCATTTAGAGTGATAATGATAATCTAGTTTGTCTAACCTACTTTCTTTGTAGCAAGGACGATTTTGTTTGTCTCCACTATCTTGGTCCTGGACTGCAAATTGGACCAAACAGTACTTGTGAGACCTAAAATGTAGCCGGACTACAGGAGCTGTCTGAAGTCAAAATCTATAGGAATTGTAGTTTTGGTCTTTTTGCGCCTTTTTTGCAACTGAAGGGGGAGCTCTTGCTTTGACTGACAGCCGAATCAGCCAACCGAACCTTTTGGGTCTGAGGGAATTTCCCAAGCTGCCTGCTGTTTAGGGCAGATCTAAGCTGGAAGCTGAAGAAGAAGAAGAAGGAGCTGAAGTGATTCTGAGCAGCAATCCTGAGTGGATTCGCATGGGAGAACTGTGAAATGGCTGAGTTTTTGGCCTGCATGTCTGCCTGCTGCTCCTGAGAGGGAGAGAAGAGAATTGTTTTGGACTAAATCCAAGTTTGTGTGACTAAAGTAAGCTACTGAAGTGGGCCAGGCTCAACCTGAAGAAGACCGAAGATTTTGCTTAATGCGATCAGCCTGTCAGGAGTTCCAGCTACCCCTAAGCTCCCGGTGTGTGCAGAGACTTTGCAATTGTGACCGGGGAGCGCTTTGCCTGGTACAGTAGAATTACCTTACATGTAAATGTGCTATGAGCTCCTAGTGGGTCATGAGTTAGTTCCCCACTGTGTGAACTGTGTTCTGCTTACTGGAAGCTGTATCCAGCCCAAAACGGACTGCATCCAAATTTGTCTCCATGCGGTCTGGGCCTTGCCAGACTGGCCCAGCCAGACTACCCACTGCACAGAGAAGCCATCGACGAGAGACCTGCCTGGGGATCAGCCCTCTGCTCCACGCTTGAACAGGAACGATGCCTCTATGACTCATGTGGGCCCTGCTTCTCCTGGCATTCCAGGTCAACCACCTGCAGTCTTGATTTTTGTCCAGCCTGTGTCCAGTCTTGGGTATCGTGAGTAAATACCAGGGTAGCTCCCTGCAACAACAGCTTAATCTGAGTGTGTCATCTGATTTTCTTGTTGTTTCATTTCCTTTACGAACTGAGCCCTCTGGCTCCGGATTACAAATATTGTGTACTGTGCATGTTGTGTTTTCCATCACAGGGCCCCAACCAGCTACGATGCCGCCAACCCTGGGCAACAGTCCTGGCTAGCCCATCTCTTCTCCACCTGGGTACCCAGAGGTGTGACTGTGTGGGGGACTCAAAGCATATGCATAACTTCCTGATTGATATAACCTTTAAGCTAATTAACCTGATTTTGCCCTCCTTATTCAAGTCCCTGAATAAATCAGATCTTACTTTTTATGCATGTAATCTGACTGTGGTTCCAGTTTGTGCTCAAAGTACTGTACTGTTGCTATTTGCTGTGCATAACCTTGTTTTACAGGGGGTCCCCAGGGTCGAGCCAGAGGAACCAGCCCTGGTGGTAAGTGCAAACAGTGTGTGTACTTGTGTGGTGTACCAGGGGTATTGTGAAAGTGATTATTGTACAGTGTTCAGGCCACTAGAGGGGAAGGGGGGGGTTACAGTGTCCCAGAGGGCTGTGCCCAAGTTAGCTTGACCACTACCAACCCTGACTTCAGGGTGGAGGCACCCATTTCAGAACTCAGGCCCCTTAACCTGCTACTAGCCAAGCAGGCAGGAGTAGTAGCCCTTGGGATAGCGCCACCTAGGGGTTACAGATACAAACAGATTTTGATGGCATATAAGGACTGCCTGGCCAACCTAGTCTGCCCACCCTAGAAAAAAGGTGGGGATAGGATAGAGACTTTCAAATACCTCATGGGTATAAATAATGTTCAAGAAGGAAGCATTTTTCAGAAAACAAAATGCTCAAGAACAAGGGTCATGCTGTGAAGCTGGAGGGGGGTTAGATTCAGGAGAGATGTGAGGAAGTACTTCTGCACAGAAAGAGTGGAGGGTGCCTGGAACAGCCTCCCAGTGGAGGAGGTGGTGGGGGCAAAACTGTAACGGAATTCAAGAATGCATGGGATAGGTATATAGGAACCTTAGTGGTAAGGAAAGGAGGGGTAAAGCCGGATACCAAGCAGGGTCCACAGTGTTACAGTAGGTAGGGAAAATGGGCAGACTGGGTGGGTCAGCTGTCTTTATCTGCCATCAGATTCTATATTTTATGTTTCTATGTTCTCAGGGAGAGGGAAGTTGGTGGCCGGTTAGGGGGTACGAAGGGGCAGGGCTGATAGATGCCGACTCTTTTATTTGGCCACACCTTTGGAACTGTGAGCTGTTGGCATCAGGACCTTCCAGGAACATTTGCCTAGCTGGGGGCTGCCCACAATGGTTGGAGCCTAGAAAACGTTTTACCCCCTTTACTCCTTAGTGTTTTCTTTCACCACCGACATGCTCATCAGATCTGCAGAAAAACGCTGTCACATTGTTACTCCGCTGTTTGTTTTGTTTCTAACTTAGATATAATTTCTATCAATGTTGTCCCTGTTTGCTGCCATTGAAAGAACCTTTGTTTAGGTATTGCACCTGCAGTTACAAGATCTACACAAATGACGCTCACACTGTGTGCGTTTGTCATTTGGGCCTCTCCCATAGTGTGAGCGCCTGCAAGATCTGTTAAGGATTTAACCAGGCCACAGGGAGACACTAGAAGAAGGCTTTGGAGACTTTCATCACCATGAAGGCCATGGAAGCTCAGTGGAAGGCTGCAGAATCCAAACCAGCTTCTCCCCCTTGACCACCCGCTCCGGGAAAGGAAACACCCCAGCAGTCGTCAATGCATCACCACCGAGGTTGGGGAGGACGATGGATAAATTTAAAAAAAAGGAAATGTCATTGTCAAGATTCTCCTCTTCTTTCAGCAACTATAAGCAGAAAGAGTAGCATGCTTCATCAGTGAGGTTAAGGTTTTCATTGAAGGAAAGTAAGACCTCCATGGCATCCGCTCCGGTGGCCTTGACTACAGCCCCCCCAACCATGGTTGAGACAGCATGGACAGGACCTGGCTCTGGTACTGCCATACCTACTATGGACAATATGCAACCATTGTTGATGGGTTCTGCTTCATCGACGTCTGTAGTCACAATCCCTCAATCGGGTAACATTGACTCGCAGGTTATGCTGGCATCATTCTCAGAGATGTTAGCATGCCTTTTTGCATCAATGTAAGTGGCTGTGTTGGTTCTGTCAACAGGGACTGAACTTAGACAGACTCTCCTCCATTGGGTCACAGCACACCCACCCTCCTTCCCCATTTCTGCTGGCTGTCCTGCTGCCTTCATGAAAGGTTTGGTATTTGTGCCATATGTGTGTCTTCTATCACCAGCCACTCCTTGTGTGCCTCGTCCTGCTGTGGTCTCCTGGTTCCTCTTAGTAAGTGTCCCTCCAAGCTTCTCTCTGGTGGAGAACTGAGTAATGAGAGAGCTTCTCATGTTTTCTATGCACCATCATTGCATGTCATCATGGGTAGCTCATAGCTAGGCAAACGTTTCCCAAAGGTCCTAATGCAGACAGCACACTGTTCCAAAGCTGTGGACCAATGGAGGAAAGTATACAGTTGATGAAATTTTTTTACAAAGGGAAATTTTGCAACCTTGGCAGTGAATTAAAACTTTGCAACATTTCTAGATGGGGCAAGTGCGAGGATTCCAGTTCATGAGCTTAGACAGGGCCGGATTTTCAAAGGCTGGTGCAGGGTTTGGGTTAAGCCCTGTGCTACAATACTTTAAAACTGGCAGTGCATTAAATGCTTTTTCCACAACTGCATCTGATTTAAGCAGGTCATATGCAGTTGCGATAGTTTACCCAATTTAAGACAGCTTGTGACAAACCTTTGGCACTAGCACCGTAAAAAGATTCCTTGGGACTGATGCAAGTTAGACCACAAACAGTTGGTCTAACTTGTAGCACTTGCTGCACAGAATCGGTAAACCCATTAGATTGCTGTAAGCCTAGTGCATCATATCGAGGGGTGGGGGTGCCAGTGCACCATATCGGGGGTGGTGGGTACCAGTGCATCATATCGGTGGAGTGGTGGGGGTACCAGTGCATCATATTGGGGCGATACCAGAGCATCATATCTGGGGTGAGGTTACCAGTGCATCATATTGTGGGGTACCAGTGAGTCATATCGGGGGTACCAGTGCATCATATTGTGGGGGTGGAGGTACCAGTGCATCATATCAGGGTGGGAGTACCAATGCCTTGTGTCATATCAGTGGGTGGGAGTACCAGTACGCATATTTTTGCTGCACCTTGGGCTTTCAACAATCTATTGTTTTGAAAATCTGGCCTCTGGCAGCTTTTGGAAGTGCTCACTTTGTCACCAGCATTTAACTGATGGAATTCTTCTGAGATGTTCTTTTTCACAACTTTTCTTTCTTTTTCTTTTACAATTAAAATTTAGTAAAAATATTTACAGATTAACATGACAGTAAAATACAACAAGGGCAGCTAAACTATCCAGCCAATCAAAGACAAAAGGAAGTAGCAAGTTTCCCCCCCCCCCAAAAAAAGTTTTGTAGCAATACCGGTGAAATCGTCATTCACAGCACTTCACTTACCCCAGTATTTTAATCTTGCATTGTGGACTTTTCAGGGCTTCTGACAGCAGTTTTACTCCTGAATCTCCCAGCCTGTTGCCACAAAGCCTAATGGTGAACAGATAGATAGGGGGAGGGACAATAAGTGCGCTATTCAAATGATATACAACCAAGAAAGAACCCTTGCATCTTAAAAAGCTTTTAGAAACATAGAATCTGACAGTAAATAAGGACTGCCTCACCCATCCAGTTTGTCCATTGCTTCATACCTACATTATTACAGCAGACAATATCCGATCTACAGCTCTTTCTCCTGCCCCACTTCCTTTCTACTATGATTCCCTTGTGCTTATCCCATGCATTCTTGAACCCTACCACTGTTTTCACCCTCACCACCTCTGTTAGACGGCTGTTCCAGGAATCCCTCACTGTCTGTGAAGAAGTAGTTATTCACATCTCTCGTGAATCTACACCCCTCCTGCTTCATAGCATGTCCCGTTCTTCTTGAGCACCTTTTCTTCTGAAAATTTCTCTCCTGTACCTTATTTACCCTTATGAGATATTTAAAGACCTCCATAATATCCCCCTCCTTCCTCTCTTGCAGGGTGTACATATTAAGGTCCTTTAGATATTCTTCATAAGGCTTTTGATGTAGACCCTGCACCAGTGTAGTTGGCCTCCTCTGGACTGCCGACACTCTATGTCCTTCCTGAGATGTAGTCTCTAGAACTGGACACAGTTTTTCTACTAACTTTTTACAGCTCAGAAAAAAACCCATGGGCATTTAAGTAACAAAAACATTTAAACAACAAAGCCCTTTTAAGTTGTTAGAATGTGTTTTATTTAGTTCTGATACCATTTAGAAACAAGTCTGATCAGAGCCAATACAGCTGCAAAAGGGTGAATTTGCAGCATAGCCTTCTTATTACCCCACCTGGTGAACCACGTAGGTGATAGTGTTCAAATCCCAGCCAAAAGGTTATTGTGCGCCACTGAAATGTCATTCTGTGCCACAGGTGCAAAAACACATTGGTGAGGATCTGAAAATGACAGCTGTCATGTTCATGAGGTGGAGGAAAATGGCTATGTTGAAAATTTGGAGCCAAAAATATTTAAAATGACCGAGTGATGAGCAATCATAGAAAAATTTCAATGTATGCCTATAACTTTGTCATATTTATATATTTTAATGCCAAATCTTCAACATAGCCTTTTTATGACCCCACTTCACGAGCGATGGTGCTGAAAATTTTCAAATCCCGCCTGAACAGTGATTTCACCAAGTGACCATGAAATCGCCTTTCAAGACTGATTTGCATAATTCCACTGCCATGGTTCATGAGTCGGGTTCCAAAAAGGCCGTGTTGAAATTTTGGGGTGATAAATATGCATAAATTATAAAGTTATGCCTCAAAGTTCAAAACCCCATTGAAATACATTGAACCACACTTACCTTAGTTTTTCATATTGCAGTCGCCAGTTGCAGCAGTAAGATGTATCTTCAATGAGAGAGTGAATCTTCACCCTGAGACATGTTCTGCTGAATGAGGGTGTGTGGGAGGTGTGTAGGGGTGTGTCAGGTGGTGACTGCTGAGTCGGAAGTCGGGGTAGCGAGGGTGAGATCAGCAAAGGTCTGTTTTCTTTTTTACAGGTCTCAAGAAAAAAAATTGAGGGACAGTTTTCTTTCTTACAGGATACATTTAAGAAATTAATACAGGGCTGATGATTGGAGGGTGGGGGTGCCACTAGACACCATGGAAGCATTATGGCAATACGGGAATGGTGATCAGAGGGTGGAGTGCCACTAGATACCAGGGAAACATTATATAAATATAGAGCCAGTGACTGGAGGGCGGGGGTGCAACTAAACACCAGGGAAGCAGTACACGGTTGGGGGTGCTACCTAGCTCCAAACTGGAAGTGAGAGCGAAGCAGGAAAATAGTATGCCTGGTCGGGAAGGGGGGAGAGGGGTGGAACGGCACTGTACTCAATTGAGAGGACTCCATGTGCTTCAACTCCACTGTGGAAGGACACAATGCTGGTATCCGGTCATGTGCTTTCAGAGTCCCCTTGCTCTACTACGTAATATATACAATAATGCATGGGGTGGTGTACATAATGAGAAATTATGTGCACCCGAGGTGTGGGATGCTACATAAACCCCCAGGGTGAAGCCCGAGGGGTTTATATAAGCATCCCACACTGAGGGTGCACATAATTTCTCATTATGTACACCACCCCATGCATTTTTATGTGTAATAACTGCTTGCTGTTTTTTTTCCCACAGGAGAAAATAAGCTGAGAAGTATTTGAGAGAAAAGATTTATTTCTGCAACATTTTATGCTGTAACTAGGTCAATAACTAACTGTTAAGGAATTTTTTTTTTAAATCACAAGTAGATTGGTACAATAATGATATATTTCTTGTCAGAACTAGTAGAAGGAATAGGAACTTTGAACTGCGTTGGAAAATAATTATTAGAACCATGATGTAATTATTGAGTCAGTCTCTTGTAGGAATTGGTTATTGTCACACTGAAAGTCTCTGAAATCATTTTTTTTTTTTGCATTTTATGCCCCTTTTTTGATTCACAGGTCATTTTTCTCACGTTTTCTTTTTGGAGGCTTGAAATTCAGTTGGTTCCTATGGAGATGGGAGAAAGAGTGAGAGAGAGACGGTTAGTGCTTAGGGGCGGTCTGCATTTTACTGTGACAGGCTATGTCATTTATTGTGGTAATACTGCAGTTTTACTGATTATTATTTTTTTTTTTACTGTCGAGGAGCGTGAAGTGAGTGGTGACTGTTTACTGTACTTACAGTCATCTGATTCCGAGGATGATATCTGCCGGACTCTGTGGAATTTCTTCAGCGGTGGTCCATGGTAGATATTTACAGTTACTTCCTCGTTGAAGACGCAGTTTGGCGCTTAACAGTGTATGAATCGAGGAGGGTTGCTGCGAGCTCAGTTATGGAGAGATTTCGTGGCTGTTCCTTTTGGATTTCTAGGGTGGCAGAGGATGTAGATGGCTGTTGATCTGTGCTGTGCTTGGTGAGCAGGTCACTTATTTCTTTTTGACGAGACTCTGATAAGACAGAGTAATTGTTTATGGACTGAACATTTTTATGGCCAGAGATTTGTTGTACTTCTGTGGGCAGCACATTGGAATCAATGAGCTTTTGAATGCTCGTTTTTCTGGTTGAATGGTTAGTAATCCGCTTTGTGTCTGGCAAGCCGGATTGTATTCATTTGTTTCATCATGGATCGAAGTTTATTGAGTCCTATGGTCATATTTCATACCAGAGTCCATTTTCTTTATGGTTTATGTTGGTGACGATGTAAAATGGTGATTCGGTAACAACATTGGTTCAGGCCTATGGATTTGTACAGTTTGTATGCTTGTATGGTGTCATGTAGTGGGTTTTCTTTATTTTGATATATTCAAGGCTTAACAGGTTGTATGTGTGTAGGGTTGTCCCCAGGTCGAGTTTTTGTTTGGCGCTCATTGTACTCTATGTATGCATTCCCTTGAGCATCTACTCCTTCTTGGATGTCTGCCCATCTTAGGTCATACTGTTCTTTAGTTCGTAGGGCAAAATGAAGTCCTATGTTGAAAAAAAGGTAGCTTAGAAGTGATGTGGGGTTGTTTGTTGATAAGGTGCCTGACGAGTACAGTAAATCTGTTTCTTCTTCAGTTAGTGCTTCTGCTTTTCGTGGTCTGTTTCCTTTGCCCATTTTTTTAATTGCCTTTGTTTTGCTACGAGAGTGCGCTTTGTTTCTATGAAGTCTGTTCGAATACCTTTGAATATTGAGTGGGGGTACTTAACCTTAACTAAATGTCTGTCTATACTGGCTACTATCCCACGCACTGCTCCGGGTTCATACTCAGTGCCATCCTGACGTTTCAAGCAAAAAATAAAATGTGCTACCTTGCTGTCTAGTTCTAGTGGTAGTTCAGTGAACTTCACTGTTGTTCCAGTTTGCCTCAGGAATGTGTTGAAGAGCCGTAGGTCGCTTTGTGTTTTAAAATAGGTATTTCTGCTCTCCTGTTCACTAACAAATTTTTCTCTTTCCTCTAGATTTTGGAGCTGGAATAGAGCAGTCATATTGGTGAGTAGCCATACGTATTAAGACACTGACTTTTCGTGACGGAATTTTTGCGGTTTTGTCTCATTTCTGTGGTAGTGCTGTTTAGCGAATGACAGTTGTCTGAGGAGGTTTAGTGGTGTGGTATGCTGCAGCACGAGGCAAGGGAGACAGCTGATGGTGCGTGTTTGCCATTATAACTTGTGAGTTATAACGGAGGATTATGACCTGATGTTGTCATTGAAAAATACAGCAAGCAGTTATTACAGCAATATGTCACATAGCTCTGCTATGCTGCCATAAAAATGGAATGTGTTTAATCAGGGTTAAAAAGTAGCTGTGAATTGATTTCCAAACATTCTTACCCAGTAGGGCTGTGTAAGGGTGAATATCATTTTCAATACTATGAATAATGGGCTATCCAAATATTCAGAAATGAATAATGAATAGCCCACTAAGAGTGGTATTTCTAATATACCACCAATAATGGACTATCCAAATATTCACAAATGAATAACAACTAGCCCACTTAGAGTGGTATTAGTACCCATCTGGGGTGTTAAAAAAAACAGTTTCCATGATTTTCCTCCTTCCTAGGTAGCCAGGGCTAGTCTCCTGGACACCCCGGCTCCTTTCACAGTAACAACCCACTGCCTTAACTCTGTGTCTCCTTATTATTGAAAAAAATTGAATTATTGCCAGTTCCACCAGAAGCCAACACCCACATTTCTCCTCAGACAAGCACCATGCTCTCCAAAACAGTATATTCATTCTGTAATGCTCCCCTTGACCTGATTGATGAATGAGGGGCTCATACCTTCAATTCCTGGCTAGCTGAGCTGGACCCCCTAAGTATCGTTGACCTCTGCCACCTGCTCTGTAGTTAGCCATCAGCCAGCTAACGTCACAAGGGAGCATGTGGGAGCTGCACAGCCATGATGAAGGGGGCAGATCAGTAGCATCAAAGTAATGCCAGGCAGCCTGATTGGTTGAGCCTGCCCAGCATCACTTTGATGCTACTGACCTGCCCCCTTCCTCATGATCATGCACTGCCACACTCACTCCTTCATGACATTGGCTGGTTGTGGGTAACATAGAGTAGGTAGCAGGAATCCATGCTATTAAGGAGGGCTCGACTGAGCTAGCTGGGAACTGAATGTATGACTAAGAGTCCCCCTAATTCATCAGTCAGGTCAAGGGGGGCATTCCAGAAGTAATGTACTGTTTTGGGATTGTGGGGCTTTTCAGAAGGGAAAGGTCGGTGTCGGCTCCTGATGGAGCTGGCAATTATAACTAATTGTTTTTATATGTAGACAAAGAGTTAAGGGGGAGCACAGATTTACTATTAAAGGACCCAGGGGGTGGCCAGGAGACTAGGCCTGGCCATCTAAGGGGTGACAGTTTTTTTTTAAAGATCACTCAGCTGAATACTGAATACCCAAATATTTGGAGCCCCCGGATATAATATTTGGCTGAATATTCAGAAAAAGATATTCCCACAGCCCTATAAGTCAGTGCACCATGGGTAATGAATGCAAATTATCATGTTTAGTGATGTGAAAAACAGGGTCAGCTACAGGTAACAACTGCAAATAACAAAGTCCGGCAGTGTTGCGGTAAAGTAACAGCAGTGACCTCTAGGGTGAGATTCTGAAAGTAATGGCAGGCTAGCCTCCTAAGTAATGGAGACTTTACACAGTACTTCTCCCAGAATGACTCGAGCTGCTATCCTCTGTACTTTATAATCACCCCTCCTCCACGTGAACTTCTTATTGCGTTGGGATTTCTGGGAGTGCACAAGACCTTCTTTGGCTACCCACAGCTCCTCATCCTAGTCACAGTTACTCTCTGATATTGATGGGGCCTCATCTCTGTCCTGTAGACCTCCTTCACCCCTCCCCCACTTTAGGGCCTGGTCATCCTACATTTGTCAGCCAAGATGATAATTTGGTAAGGGAGAGGGCAGAGCACACCCTCCATGGACAGGACAGTATGCCTCTGTGGAAATGGTGGTGGAGGGCATTTTCCCACAGCCATCTCCTGCCCCACATTTAGAGGGTGATTTATTCTTTCATTAAACTGAAAGTGAGTTCTTTTGAAGATGGGTTGTGCACACCAGACAGTCACTGAGGAAACCCTAAGGTCTTCAATTACAGCATCCATGACTGCAGTACTTACCTCAATTTCGTAATTTACAGTGTGGACTCTGCAGCTCTTCACATAACACGTTTAGTTCAGACACCCCCACAAGATTATATTCCAAGCTAGACAAAAAATAAGGGGGGTGGAGAAATAAACATGATCAAATTCCTGTTGATTGACAGAATTATCAGCTCTCTGAGTCTCTGAGCTGTTGGCCTTACTGATTTTATGAGTTTATGAAGGTCCAGTTTTATGTTTAAAAGTACTTAATTTATAAAAAGTTCAGTCAAGTACTTTAAATTCCACTCAAAAAAAAGAGTATATGGTTTCATACTCTAAAGCCAGAGCTGCAGCCACCCTGAGGGATTGCCAGCAGGGGTGTAGTCCTGCAGGGTCGCGAGAGAGCAGTGACTCCTTATTTTTCATGTTGAAAGGGAGCTGTGCTCCCACACTTCTGATAGCAGTATGCATACTGCTGTACCAGACTGCATTGTTCTGGCTAGCAATCAAAATAGTTCTCCTGTTGTTTTTCTTCCCAGCTGTCACAGTCTGCTAAGCCTGCAGGCTATCGCACCATTTGCCGCTCTCTTTCAAGTCCGAACCATCCACTGCTTAACCTGATACAAAAGCGACACACTAGGTACAATAAGTTAACTTACTTGTCATAAATTAACTGTATCCCTTTCCCCACCCTTGCTCTCTCACTCAAGTGTGTGATTCCTGTCCTTGACCTGTCCTGTCTAAAGTTTGTTGTAGCTAGAAGAAAGTGCTAACAGGTGTGGTGCTTGGATTCATGAAACCTGGTGAAGTATGACACAAAATTAATTTATGGGTTAAACATGCTAGTCAGGGATCAGGACTTGGTAGGGGACAGCTATATAGTACCAAAGTGGAAATGAAAATTCCATCACTGGCAGCATTAGTTGGCACAGGGACTGTGATAAAAGTAACTGCATGCAATCTATCACTTGTCTTCTGCATGCACATGTTTGTGTGATTTTTATACTGTAAAAATAGTTATAAACAGCATTGTAAGGTAACTGCAGTTGCAGAGTTTGGTATCTTTGTAGGAGGACTGAGGCTCATTTGTTTTGTGGGGAATTTGTGGTCTTATGTATGTTAGAAAACAGAACACTGTCTTATAGAATCATTAATACAGAAACTGTATTTTGGGGGTACATGCAGTAACGTGGATTGAAAACATAAGCCTTTTCAGGTTTAAAAGCTTGCTTTTCTAATACCCTACCTGACATGTCTGGATGGGAGGGTGGGCTGGAGTTTTGGGAGTAGTTTTGAATGACTATCCTAGTTTGAAAAGGGACTGTGAAAATATATCATGAGTACGGGTCACTGGGGGTCGGCAGGGCTGGAGAGGGATCGAGCATCCGAGGGACAGCTCCCCCTCTCTGGGGAGGGACGATTCCAGTTGCCAGTGCACTTCTGACCCCTGGCAGTGACTGGGGGACAGAGCACCGAGGCTGCAAGCAAGCAACTGAGTGGGACAGGCACCAGGAGGAGTGCGTGCGGACACGTGCGCGCTCTCTCCCCTGACATCATTGCATGCCCTACTCTTGGGGGAGAAAACGAGAAAAATGGTCCCAGGTCGGCTTGATGAGACAGCCACCCTCTGCAGGCCCCGACCCCGAATGGTGCTCCCTGAACTGGATCCTGGTAGAGGTGAGTGGAGTTTGGGGGGGCTCCTCGCCGCCCTGCCACAGGGGTACACCATGGAGGAAGAAGGGTTGCAGCCTGATGTTGGGGTGCGGGGCTGGATGGGTGGCTGGGATGGATGCTGATCTGGGACCCAGGGGGAAGAAAGAGAGTATAAAAAAAAAGCCTTACTTCACTACTGAATCTTGATTCATCAAAGAAAGTACCATGTTAGTGGTTCTGTTGGTATGCTTTTCTCTAGGGCTAGAAGACAGGAAGGTCATGGGTTCTAGTCACACACCGGGAACTTAGGTTACTACCCAGAACTGACATTGTAGTGCACTATAATGGGGCATTACACTGCTGAGAAACAAACCTTGGTTTGTGTGTAAATTAATAATGTGCAATATTCTGTTCTTATTAATGTTCAATATGTTATACAAAGTAAATTTTCTAAGATACCTTTTCGTGCTTTGCCTTTGTCAGGTATTATGCAGAGCAATACTGATAACTGTGTGCATTGAGGCATATCATGGTTCTACATAAATTTAGGGCCCCAGAACAATCAATTCGCCAGGGTCTCCAAAACTGTAAAGCCAGTCCTGCTTAGGGGATGGGATCGATGGATCTCCTGGTCAGCTGGTGAGAAGGTGGAGAGAAGAGCCTGGTGGGGGGCTTGAAGCTAGAGGAGCTGGTCTGGCTTGAGAATCTGGCCTGTTGGTGTCGCTGGAAAATGTGGAGCATTGCACCTCCTGGTCTGTCTTTGGGGAGGAGTTTGGAGTAAAGGGCTTACTGGTGTGGCTGGGGTTTTTGTTATGGGGGCATTGTGGAAGTAATGGTGCCTGTTAATGTTGTGTGGAGGGAACTTGAAGCTTAAGGCTTCCTGGTCTAGTTCTGGGATCTGGCCTGTGAGTGCGGCTGGGTGGGGATTAGATTAATGGACCCTCGCCATGTAGTCATAATCTACAAAATCCAGGCACTCACTATTAAGTGCCCTGCTCCAAGTAGCTCCATTCCCACTGTAGCTTAGGCAAGCAGCACTGCTTGGGCCTACCATGTCTGTGAGCACCCGACTGTCCTCAGTGTTGCCTGCTAATGAAACAAACAGTGTCTGGCATTGTTCCCAACTACCTAACGACCACTGAGAACTGCACAATATGAGTTTACATAAGCACAACTGATGACATGCCTAATAGCAGCAAGAAAATAAATAATCTGTTTAATGCTGTGTGTGTTAGGAGTCGGGGTTGGGTACAGGCTGAACTGTCAACAGCCAGCTGGTCTGTCACAGCAGTCCTAAGAAAAAAATAACACAAAGGGAAAGAGTGGACAAAGTGAAATGTAATGTAATGACTGCATGCCAGATCCAAAAATGAAACCTTCTCATTACATTATTTTAGTGTGTTTACAGTCCCCTGTGTTACAATTTAGTTTGGGACTATTTTTTGATATGTACTGTTATTTTATCAAAAATATAATAATTGCATCGTTTTTTCCATTTTATTCCATACTGGTTGTATTTTTTTGCAGTAGAAGCCCATTTTATAAGCGCAATAAGACATGGCTGGGTGTTGGTAGTACTGAGATACCTGCACACCCAGGGGCTGAAGGCACTCGGGCTGCGGCCGCTTGCCTCACTACGCCACTGGGTGTGCGGGTATCTCAGTACTACCAACACACAGCCATGTCTTATTGCTTGCGTCATGAATGTTATTTACAATGGGCACTATTTCTAGAGTAAATTCCCACAACATCCACTTGAATACTGTGTGACTCTGAGCAAGTCACTTAACCACCCCAGTGCTCTGGTCACCCCTGAAAACAGGCACTTGTGCCTAGTGGGTCTTACCCAGTTACCAAAGAACAAAAATATATACATAGAAAGGTCTAATGCAGCTACTTAAAGAACTGAGAGTATTTAGCAATATGGAACATATGGCACTCACCTTCTATGCAACCAAACTCTGGAATGCAATCCCTTAACACTAAAAATATGGAAAGCCATACACTTTTTAAAGCTGAACTAAAAACAGCACCTGGTAAGTGTTCATGCATGTAACTGAATTTGATAAACCTGTACTTAAAGTTTTTCACTCTGGGAAGTTGTTGTATCATGTACTCTATGTTAAAACTACAGTGTGTTTCTTGTATTTGCGAAAGTGTCTTGGTCATAACTCTTCCTAGTATGCTCCCTGAGGGTGTTGGTCTGGTACTTTAGTTAGTACATCAGTGGGCAGAGACAGGGAGGGTAGAATCTTCTGTTCAAATTGCAAGGTAACAAGTGTAATGTCTGCTGCAGTGATAGCTGACTGTACTAATTTTGACAATTTTTGTTAAAGAAAATAGAAAGCTAGTTATTTTGATAGTAATATTGCTGTTTGTAACAAGTCAAAGAAGGCTTTAAAAGCAGCCAAGTAGTGTCAAAATGCTCCAGAATGCATCTAAAACCTGATAGCTTACGAGGCCGAGGCAGCTCCCAGACCCCCATCCTGTGGGGTGTTGTGGGGCGGAGGAGTGTCATGGCTCGTGGAGATCTCACACTTCCAAATTCAGCACTACACCACTGATTGCCAGGCTTCCCAGATCAGTTTGGTATTTGTCCTGTAACTCCAGGGTGATTTTCCCATAAATTACATTGTTACATTTTTTTACATTATTATTTCCTATGAAATCTGAACTGGTCAAGTTTCCTCTATAACAAGCCTGTGTAATACTTTGCCCTGTCAACTGCTCCCTTTTCCTATAAAATGCAGGAATACTGATAGACCTGGTTGCCTTGGGGTGGCTGACACCACAGTCTTGACAGCTCCAGAGAACAAGACATATCAGTCCTGAAGGACGAAATGTCTAGTATGGCCACTGGGAGTCACTGTTGCTCCATGTGAGAGTCAACTGTAGAGCAGGGCTGGGTGTTTGAATTCAAAACTCTAGTGCTAGCCCTAGGGCAGTGAAGCCCATATCCTAGTGGCCTTAAAGGGCCTTAAAGTGCAGCCACCAGAACTTAGTGGTGCTTTCACTTCACCCCAGACTCCCTACTATACCACAGACCCCCAGTATACCCCAAACCCCTCATATGACACATTTCTTTCCCCACAGTATATAAGTACATAAAGTTGTGTAGTGTGGGTTCCTTTGTATTTACTGTGTACTTTAGGGGTTCCTTTTTTTGTCATACCCCTTCTTCCCTACCAAATATTGACTACTTATGTCAAACTAATGTTAGAAGTGAGGAAAATCATAAACCTAGTATTTCTGGTAATTAAATGTCTATAAGTGTCTATTTTTATTATAATATTTTGCAGGTCAACCTGAGTTTTCTTTTTTTTTAACTGTCTGTAAAAATCTGCTAAAACAGGATCATCTTGAAAACAGGCCCTTTGGACCTAATGATGTGAAATGTCAAACTTCCTGTATAAAAATAAAGATTTTACTTACTTACTAAGTTCTGATGTATTTTCACTTCACATTTATTTCCCATGTACAGTATATTTAATAGGTTAAGAAACTGTCTATTCTATTACTTGAACTAAAAAATTGATTTAATGTGCCAAAAGCTTAGTCGGGGGCTAAAATTTTTGGGGGTGGGACCGTTAACATAATGACAGTTTTTCTTAAATTCTTGACCTTTTGCCCAGTTCAATATAATGGATATAAGCAGATAAATGTGGTGATGAGCTGTTAGTCACAGAAACATGTCTTGGCAACACCCTGACATACCTGCATTATGAAAACAGTGAGTGCAGTTAAAGTGCAACTTCCAGGAGGAAATTTTTAAAGAAGCTGGAGGCTGCCATCTTTATTGTAGAGCCACACAAATTACAACATTTGTAATTTTAATGCTGTCTTTAAACAGCTGAATGAGATTAAAACATCTAAATGAAGAATCTAGGAATAGCATAAATATATTACTGCTAAGAAAGGTCAGATGGCATTTCTTGTCGATAACTAGTACTGCTGCTATAAAATACTTTTTTCTCAAGAATAAAATATGGCAATTTATTTGGCTTTTAATAATAAGCACTGCAAACTGACAAATGGGTTAGGAAGTCAAAAATGTAATGAATAGACAAGGAATCCCCTACAAAAGGAGATTTAACAGGTATGCTACAGTATGTTTTTTATTATTAAAACAGAATAAGAGCATATAGGAATTTTGGACTAATATATCAGTCTGCAGCACAGCAAGGGTTAATGGAAGCTGGAAGCTAGCTTTTTGGAAAAACATTTCTTTCTTGCACTGCTGCACTAATTTACCAAGGACACCCCAACCTATCAAAACCATGCTAGCTCAAGAGGAAAAATGCATGCCCTCACCATCCATGTGGGCAATTTCCGCAAAACTGTTTACAATCCCAATAATTGGAACCACTTTACAATTTACTGAGTTAGGTACTGTATAAAGGAATATGCTTGGATAATCTCTGGTATCTTTAGAATACCCAGACTAATGGCATTTATAGATGTGGACTTTCCTGTCATGGGTGGGTAACGAGGTACTTATGTCATTATCCAAACAAACTCTGGTCAGAGCTGATATGGCTGTGGAAAGCTTTTAGGAATGGCAGGAGCGCTGAAAAAAGAATATGCGGTGCTCTCACTGCACCGTAGGCAGCCTGACACCTACTCAAGGATGTAGCATACCTGAAGCAGTTATACCAAGAGAAGGTGGAGATGTGACTGATGTCTGTATAAGACACTCATGAGATCACACCTGGAATACTGCATCCAGTTCTGAAGGTCCCATCTGAGTAACAAACATACAAGGTGGAGGTGGTACAGTGGAGGGCAACTACAATGGCACTGGGCATATGGGATTAGACCTATGAGGAAAGATTAACCAAGTAGATATTTGAAATATTTATTTCATTTGGGTAAGGCATGTAAACCATTTTAAATATTGAATTTTTACAAGATATGCCAGTTGAGATTTAATATATGCTATATTGAATCGCAGCTGGCATATCCTGTAAAATATCACTTACAGTGTGGTCATGCTGTTACCCATTAGTTCAAATGAATTTGCACAATGCACATCTGCTGAGAGGCAGTTGCAATGCTGTCTTCCTTTTACACAGTTTTACAATGTGTTTTCTTAGAATATGCCTGTGGTATACATTGTTTTAACCTGGATAGTTCACAGAAGATGTGGCATCTTATTTTAGTGGGACTCTATATTTACACAATATTATGCTGCATTGCATAAATCAGAACATGCTGAAAACAATATTTCACCTCTGGACTAGGCTACCCTGAATAAATGCACTATAGAGATGGTAAAAAAATGACCCCACTGAAAACAAGATATTGCATCTAATCTGGGACATCCTAGCAAATACAATGCAAAAATGTATAAAATGAAGATCCCTATGAGAATGAGATGTAGCATCTCCCCTGTGCTATCCAGGATACAACATTTAGGATAAGAAAGATTTAAAGGAAATTTACTGTAAACTGAACTTTCCTGTGTTCCACATAACCAAGGTGGATATAAACAGTTTCTTTATTGTTTTATAACATATTAGATTGCAGTATTTATTTTGACTGTTGTGGCCATGATGATAGTGTGTACAGTGTGTGTGTGTGTGTGTGTGTGTGTGTGTGTGTGTGTGTGTGTGAAGGGTTAGTTTGACCAAAGCACCGGGGCAAGTAATATTCTTCATTATGTTCTCAGGACACACTCTGTTTCAAAATTGAATTAAATCTGTGAAGCTTATTATCAGACTCTGTGGTCCTTCCTGCTTTATGAGTGCTCTCTATTTTGGAAGTTGTTAAAATCATGACCTCACTGAAATCAAGATATTGTATCTAATCTGGGACATCCTGAGTAAATACAGTGCAAAAATGTGTAAATGAAGATCTCTATGAGAATGAGATGTAGCATCTCTCCTGTGTTATCCATTATCACATAGTGTCTTAAGAGGTTAAAAAAACACTGAATCTCAACTGGCAAATCCTGTAAAATGTAACTTACAGTGTGCTCATGCTTTACCCATTATGTCTAATGAATTTGCACAATGCAGATCTGCTGAGAGGCAGTTTCAATGCGGTCTTCCTTTTACATATTTTTACAATGTGTTTTCCTAGAACATGCTTGCTGATTGCTATATACTATATTTAGCCTGGATAGTTCACAGAAGACATGGCATCTTATTTTCAGTGGGGCTCTATATCTACACAATATTATGATGCATTCCGTAAAATCAGAGCATGCCAAAAAGAATATTTTACATCTGGACTAGGCTACCCTGAATAAATACATTTTAAAAGTGGTAAAATCATAAGCCCACTGAAAACAAGATATTGCATCTAATCTGGGACATCCTGAGTAAATACAATGCAAGAATGTGTAAAATGCAGACTCCTATTACCATTTCCCCTGTGATATCCAGGATACAAAGTTTAGGATAAGAAATACAGTATTTAAATCTACTGTAAACTGAACTTTACTGTGTTCCACATACCCGAAGCTGACATAAACAGTTTCTTTTTTGTTTTGTAACATATCAGATTGCAGTACTTATTTTGAATACTGTGGCCATAAAGATGGTGTGTACGGTGTGTGTGTATGTGTGTGTGTTTGCTGTATATAATAGACTATGTCTGAGACAGTACTTATCAGATAGTGTCTTAAGAGGTTAAAACACAGTGTAAATCTTGGACATTCCTTGCTGAGAATGGGTGACATTTATGAGGTATACATCTTTCTTGAAGGAGAATACCTGTCCAACTTAAACAAGTAGCAAGAAAATGCTTAAATGCTAAGTATTGGAATGCAAGTTGTTGCATTCTAAGGAGTAAGAAATCTCCAGTTGAACAAACAGACAATATTTCAGAAGCTCTTTCAGTTTCCTAATGGCCATCTGATTAGCAGTGGAGTTCTGTCTACAACACTGGAAACCGAAAGAAGGGATTATTTAGCTGTCATGGTGATTTGCAGTTGTGGAAGGATACACTGAAAACTCCTAAAAGATGTGTTCCACAGAAACACCTTTTTTCAATGGAAAGCAGGATGGCTGTAGGCTCCTCCCACAGCCATAATAAATTACCCAAATGATCTGATATGAATCCATTATCCAGGCCTGGTATCTGCCCAAAAATAGATATCTGAGCTTTGGCAGATGGCGATATGGCATAGTAACAGCACCATCTGAGCATCTGCAAATGTCTGCAGCAATAACATGTCACCGTTTTGCTCAGAGCTACTACCATCAGGATAAGCAGCTGCTTGTTGCACATGATGTGGGAAGATGCCCTATCCCTGTACCTATATGAGACAAAGAAGGGGTAACCTCATATAACCAGGAAGCAGTACCTGACTGTATAGGAGGAAGGAAACTCCTTAATTGTGGGGTGAAATTGTGCATAGAAGAACAAAAAAGGAGCCTGATGGTGATCAACAGATAACTTGTTTCATGTATACAATAACATAAACTATATATCTCATTAAGTATTCATGAGTCTTTCCAGGCTGCTGAAAGTCTATTTGATTAGTCATTAATTTCTAAGGAATAATCAATCCAGCTGGCAACCACATGTTCCATGGCAGAAAACGTGAAACATATCGATACTGGACTGCTCATGCCACAACACATGGCTCCAAAAACAACTGCAAGAAAGTAATTTAAAAATCCCTCCCCAGAAATAAACTTGCTATTGAGATTAGATTTACAATTACAATAACAACCTCAAAGCTGATCATCTTCTGTGCTAACAGATTGGTGGGAGGTGACCTTCAACTGTGCTTCTGGCCACGCATGCCCCTATCCAGTTGATAATCTCCAGGAAATGACCAGCTCATCCATCGTTATTGCTTATGTATTACACTCCCAGGTTCTGTTAGCATTTGCACCATGAGATCCATTTATTAAATATACAAGTTAGTGGTTCAGTAGTAGCATACATGCCTCTGGGCTCGGTCAGAAGACCAGAAGGTCTTGGGTTCTAGTACCACACCAAACACTGGGGTAATACCCATAACTGACACTGTAGTGCAGTACAGGGGTGCTGCACCCTTAAGGTGCCATCCATCTGATGAGACATTAAACCAAGGTCCTTTCTGCCCATCTCTGGTCACTGTCCAGGTGGAAGTAAAAGATCTCTGGCACTTATCAATGAAGTGTAGGCAAGGCAGAGGAGTTTCCTGATGTCATGGACTACCTTCTCCTATCAATAAAACAGTTCCATGTAACCCATCCCGCAGGACACACCTGGAAATAAGCTGTCATTGCTTTGTGTGTTTTCCTGGTCAAAATTAGAAATAAAAATAAATAAATAAAATATTAATTTGAGGCACAAGTGTATCAAGAAGATTTTGTGTAGCTCCTACCAATTTATTTAAGGGCTTATCAACATCCTGTGGAAAGGGTCTGAACTGTGCCTGGATTTCTGGAGGGTCATCTTTCTAAAGAACTCAACAAACCTGAAAGCTTTACAGTAGTAGCAAGTCTGACCATTTGTGGAGTTTTGTACACCACTGCTCTCCTGCAAGTGGGAGATCTTGTTCAAAGCACTGTCAAGCCTTGTGGTTATGGAGCTAGCATGTCATGTTGCTAGGTGGAAGACCGGATTTCTTGTCTTGAACCCAACTCCTACACTGGATCAAGCTAGCAGGCCCAGACTCTAAGAGTAGGGAATGCTCACCGTTTTACTCAAGCAGTTCTTTTATAGGGTTTCAGGTGTGTCATTGACATTGTGGCTGGCCTTCTGATATCAGCCCTCAGCAAATGAAGAAGTAATAATCATCCTTGGAGCAGATGGGGGCATGGACAGTGCTGGATGTTGCTAGCATCGCCCTCCCATACCTTGATGTACCATTCAATGCCTTTTCCTAGAGCTAGAAGGTACTGTTGGTGTTGAATGTGCAAGTCTCTATCAGCCTCAAATCAGAAGGGACAGACACAACTGTGGATGTGCAATCTGCCACATCTGTCCTCCACTACTGGTGTCCCAGCCTTGCGATTTAAACTGGGCCAATGGCTCTTCAAGACATCCCCACCATTCTGCCCCCAAGTAAATGTTGAGGAAAACAGGCACTCAGGAGCAGTTCAGGACACATTTTTATTAACAAGTGCAAATGCAGTACAAAGCAGTAGTGCTTATACATTGTAAAATTGCTGGCAAGTCCAGCCCGTCGCTGCAGCAGTAGTGCTACCGGTCGTAGTGCTAGCAATCTGGGTTCCAGAGTGAGCCTGGGCTGCGGGGGGCTGGCTGTGATGGTGGTGGTGGGGGGGTTTGAACATCCCAGCAGACACAGTTTCCCTTCAGGGGGTGAGATTTTAATTCCTGATGCTGTTCTGCCCCCTAGGAGAACACAATGGGTGGTGCAGCAGGAACTAGAGAGAGAGGACATTTTTAGCATTGCTATGTGAGGTGCATACAGGACTGGGAGTAACAGAAGAAAGGAAATACTTTGGCCTTTTAAAATGATGGCCTACTACTCTCAAAGACCATACAACCAGTGACCTAGGCTTTCCTCTCAGTGACCGACTGAGCAATCTGAAGGGACGCCCGCCAGCTAGAAGGACCCCATCATGGGGTAAGTTATGATGGCGACCATATGAGAGATAAGTCCATGGAGAATGAGGGGTGATGGGGTTAGGGAGTTGATTGTGCAGGGAAGCGGCCAAAGGTTGGCTGCAATCAACAATGTGGGTTCACTGAAAACCACAGATGCCAGAACTCCCCTACATAGTGACATTTTGCATGTTTTCCTTTGGACATTTTTTTATTTGTCATCTTAAGTTCACCTGCACCGGTGATTTTAAAATGTATTATTTGCACTTCTGGTTTGTATTGCCATTAGCGCTTGCTAATAAGTATTTGTCCTGGACTGCAGTTGGGTGCTGTCTGGGATTTTTTCACTTGCTGGTACTCAACACCCAAAAGCTGGATACAGTTCTATTGGTTTCAAAAAAGTTGTGAAAAGGCATTTCTCGGTATGATTATTCCACTCCTGTTTGTATGCCAGTTTTACAGCTATGTATTTATAGGTACAGTCACTGGGTTCAGCTATCGCGAATAGCGATTCCGTTTGGGCTAGTGTACATCACCAAAATGAATTATGACAATGTACACTTAAGTAAGTAACAGAGAGGGTGCTCGATCTCTATGTTATGTTGGGGCTGCGCTCCCTCCCGCAACCCCTACTAAAGGATTCTCAACTCTGGGGGGTGCATGTCGGGAGGGGGGACCTGAAAAAAAAAAAACCTGGACCCAACGCAAAACGGTCCGCCCAGAACCAAACCGCACCCTCTCAACCCCAGCCTGCCACCCACCCGCCATGCCACATGGGCAGCTCAGCAGCTCACCACACACTACACTCCACAAACCCTCCTCTCCTTCCATCCATCGTATAGCGTGGTCCCTCCCCCCATGCATGCGTGCTTTACATAGTGACATCCGTCACTATATTATTACCCCCATGCGGTTTGCTATACTGCCAGGTAGCCCTGTGCACAGGAGTTGTGGACTGAGTCGCCCTTTTGAAAGTGCTCAGTCGTGGTCACCCTGTACATTGTATATCCAGTCACTGTGTCTCTTATAAGAATGTGTACTCAAGTTCTTTGGGTGTTTGAACTGTGAGCAGTGGAACACATCTAGCACACAAAACACATTATTAATCAGGTTAAACACTTCTGTTTCATAAAACTAAATTTTAATTTAAAATCAAACTGTTGTATTTGCAGAATATTGTAGAATCCCTCTGTTGGGAGGGACTGTGCCCATTGAAATCAGAACTTCAGAATTTTAGAACTATGTGAATGAAACATCTTCTTATGGTTATAACAGTGCCTGGGGCACATGTGCAAGCTTGACGGGAAATGGGCACTAACTTGTAGCTCACATGCCTCAATAATCCATCAAGATCCAAGTATTAGAACCTCTACAAAACCAAGTTTTGACAAAATGCATTGGAGTAACAGAAGTGCTAAGGAAATATGAGTTTACAGCAGCCAAGATCATGAGGTTCAAATAATATTGTCATCTGAAGTGAGAACCCACCCCAACAGACTGGAAAGATGGCCACCATGGCAGTATCACAAGCCCTGCTGACAGAGATGGATGGTTTAGTGTTAAAAGTATGCTGCAGCAGGTCCTACAGAGATCGTCTGTTTCAAAACATCAGTGACTGACTTCCTGGAGAAAGCACAGAGCCTACAGTGCCGGCAAAGAGACAAAGACACATTCCTTTCCTATACAGATGAAAAGGATACCAGGCATAAGACCTTATCCAAAAACTCAAAAGGCTGATAGAATTACAGTGGCATCGGGCTGAGGACATGAAGATCAGGAGATGGCGCAATAACACTTGGCTCTTAGGTTTCCAGAGGGGTTGAAAAATTGGAGATGGCATCCTTTCGTTATTGCGAGCTCCTGAAGATCCTAAAATACACTTGGAAGCTGCCTCTTGAGATTGAAGGTGTGCATCGATCATTGACATCCAGTTCCTGAAAGAAGGAAACTGCCAAAGACCCAGTCTAATGAAACTACTATGTTTTCCAGTGAAAGAGAAAATACTCGTCTGGCCAGAGAAAATGGTTCACCATCTTGGGAAGGTTACATTATCCATATCTTTAATGACCACACCCAAGAGCTGGTCACCAGGAGAAAGGTGTTTAAAACTGCCAATAAAGCCTTTTCCAGAACTGGGCATTCCATATCAATTGTAATACCCTGCAAAATTTAAAATCACTGGGAATGGTGTTTCTACAATCTTTAAGACCTTTGGAGAAGCTTTCGTACCTCAACAAGTTCTGGCTAGAGAAGGTAAAACATGGGAGGCCAGTGCAGGAATCCTCACCCTAGAGCATGCACATAACCAGCTACAGCCATATGCACATCCAGGGGTCGCTATCAGCAACAGCAGACCAGTACCCAAGTCATCAGGCAGAATATGGACTGGTGGGATGATCCAGAGGGAGAGGAAGAAAGAAGTCTAGTGAAGCAGCAACAGATTGCCGTGATGGAAGCAGGGGATCAGTTTCCTCTTTGCATGGCTCTGATAATCTAGGAAAATGCTATCAAACAGCAAGAGACTGACAAAAAATGCTGCCCAAAGAAAGCTCCACCAATAAACAGATACACCTCCTTGCAAGCCACCAAAGATCCCCAGCAGGACCCACACACATGGGTTGACACAGTATCTGCTACAATGAAGCAGGACAAGCAAACTACTAGCAACCCCAGCATCTGGACAGGGCTACTGCCCCCATGAACTAAATGCTGGCACATGACCTGTAAACTGAAACCTGACATATAGCTCACATTGTAGCACAGATGGACACATACAAGGCTACTGCACTACCCCACATGCCCAAGGGTCTGTATCCTTCTACTTAACTGTTAAATAGTAACATCCCCCCCAGAGGTTGTTTTTTTTAATGTGCAGGTACGGTAGATTATCAGTGGGAGTTGGGAGGGAATGCAAGGAGTAGGATTTTCTTTATATAATGGGCACACTTCTCATGGCAAAATGATTTGCTTATTAATACAGGCATGCACTGGCAGCCAGCGAGGTATGTGGTTTATACACCACATTATTTAAAATACCAGCTAAGTCTATTACCAAGTAGTCTTCCACCATGAACATGGGAATGATGGCCCCCATCCCAACCTAGCCACCTCGACAGATTGCCTCCCACCAATATGGAAATGTAAGGATAATACTGTGTTATTCATGGCTTCCAATTTCTGTCGCGCTTGTCTTTTTTATATATTTGTAGATATTCATTTTTCAAATTGCACAAAATACAACCTCAACACAACAAGCCAGAAACATCATAGGCTCACAATAATTTTCTTGTACAGTTTGGTAGTGTCTCAGACTTTTCATAATATGGAGGCTCCTTTAATGTTCATACGTCCACAATATAAATGCAAATGGTGCCATGGAATTGTAGCCCAAGAGCACATGGCAAAGTTCAAGTTTAGATAGTCCAGAAATGGTATCCTGTCAAGCCCAAGCCCCAAAGGACAAATGGTGCCATGTGTACAGCTTCATGTAATTTCTGCACCGGTGTAGTAAAACAGTCATAACTGCTGTGCCTGCTCCAAAACTCAAGAGGACATCTAAATAGTTAGATGCAGGCACAGTTACACTTGAATCATCCCCATAACTGTAAAACAAATTGATAACATTGCCCCTTTTAATTATAGAAGGAGTAAGAACAAGCAGGGAGTAAGAAATCCACTGAAGGAATATGCAACACTTCCCACCAACATTTAACTTTATTAAACCATCTCACTATCATAACAACCCAGTATGTTGGGGTATACTTATTATAACTCTATTTAAAGCAGACACACAAGGTCCAGAACTTTACTAATATAATGATTACAACAGAGGGTCAGATAGAGTCAAGTGGGAGCAGACTGTTCTGGGAGGTCTTCTGCCTCCTCGGCTGTAGGATTATTGGCCTTCTTAGTTATAGCAGCCATCTTCGAGGCCCACTTCCCCGCGTCCCCCGGATCGGTAAGAATATAGACCTTACTGTCATAAACAATCCGTAACTTTACCGGGAACTGGATGACGTGGGGAATGTTGCACTCTCTCAAAACTGCACGAACCCCAGCGAATCTCTTTCGGCAAGTACAGGTTGCATATAAGTAGTCAGGGAACATGTGTACCATCTCCCCATCGAAGATTAGCAGTCCAAATCGCTTGCCAGGTTTAACAAGGTGTTCAAAGTCCGAATATTGTCCAAAACGACCATAAGAACCCTTGGGAGTTCCATTGTTAGTTTACATCTATGTGGGATCCGTATACCCTTATGATATTAAGTTCCAGGGTCTAGATGTGCAAGTACCAAACTGCTCAGTAAGCCAGTCCTTGAGAAATAACTTGGTCGAGTCCTTCAGAGCTCTCTGGTATGCCGCTCAATTGAATGTTTTGAATCCACACTTGATTTCTAATATTTCAAGCCTTTTATCAGCATGCTGGCACTCCTTAGTCCACTGTACCATAGCGCTTTTACAGGCCTCCAAGTGATGTTTCACTTCCTCCATGTCTCCATGCAATGAGTCCACAGAAGTCTCCACTGTGGCTAAACGGCCAGTTAGTATGTCCAGTTTCTGATTCATTGCCATTGAGGATGCCAGAAGTTGTTGCATTTTCAATCCCAGTGATTGTACGGTTCCTCAGAGTCGGCGCCCTCTGCCTGCAACATTTTGTGTAGAGCATGTGTAAGGGTCCGGTACCAGACCTTTTCCTTTCTCTTTTCTGCCATCTCCAGATGGCTGATTTTTATTAGTTGGCCATTTGGTTCCAGGAAGATGAGGTTTCTGGTAGTGCAGCTGAAGTTCATCTGAAAGTTCAAAATAAGGTATTTTCCAAAGTTTAATAAAGTTAGATTCTGAGCCGAAATGCAGAGTGACTTCTCAGCTCAGGCTCCACAGCACCCCCCACCCCACCCCACCGCTTGTCTTTAAGCCCATAATCTTACCACAGATGGAAAACTGGAGTGCCCTTCAAGCTAAAACAGGGAACTGAGCAGCCAGGGAGGCAACACATTTCTGCCTTTTCACTAGTCCCGGTTCAGCTCTCACCGAAGCCACTGGGTGCATGATCCCAGGCTGCCGCTTTACCAGCCACACCTAGCTCCCCCACAAATGCAAATACTGTGGTTTATGCTCCGATACACCCTCAGCAGCAAGGTGAAATTGCCTCTCCTTCAAATAGAAAGGTATTTTAGACTGGGGACAACACCTGTCAATCTCTCCCTGCCAGCAGTACCCTCTATCTCTTGCAATCACAGGGCAGCCACTCTGTTTTTTATCATAATAACCACAGGAGTGCATCCCAATAAATACCGTGTCCAGTGGCAAGTGAGCACCCACCCTGTACTTGACAGTCCTGCTTTGAGTGCTAGATCCCCTCATCCACATCTTCAAGTATGAATCCCACCACAATCTGTGAGTATGGAATGCAGTTAATCTGTGGTACACAACACTATGGGCAAATAGAGGAGAAAGCGCATACCTTTGTACATTCAGTCTCTCCCCAGCCTCTATGCAGCCTACCTGAGCTGGTCCTCAACCGGCTACAAAACCAGGTGTCATTCATCTGTGGTATACCCACCCTTCATCAGCCCACAAGATAAAACTCTGGACTGCTCTCTCTGTTATTCCACACATGCCCCTGTCTGGGGCAAGTGAAGTAGAAATTAATCTTAATACTTTGGTCTGTTGCATTGCAAATAGCTATGTGCACCACCAACAAACTCAGCAACCAGCGGAAACTCAGATCTCGGGTAGGGGGTTCAATGTGTCTCTACCCCATTCAAATGGACTCCCAAGACCTCAAGACAGGACTGTAGATATGGTTTGAATACTGTACATATTGAGTTTTGGCTCATCACATTTCCGAGGATGCCTGCCAATCTTCCTATAGGAGATACTTATTACCATACTGTACCAATTTCCCAGTTTTCTTTTTGCATTCAGTTGTACATCAATGTGCACAATAACCTTGATCCTCTGGTGTGCCACTGCAAGACTCTGCATGGAGCAGCACAGGCTTTGACTTTCTGCTAGGTTGGAGGCATAGGAGACAATGGTCCAATTCCAAACTCATGGGTTACCCTCTGCTCCAATAAGCAAACTTATCATGGCCAGTAAAACTAGTAAATTCATCACCTGGAACATGAAAGGTATCAACTCCCTATTAAGCTTAAGAAAAATACTGGATCACCTTTGGGTACTTGGGATAGGTATAGCATTTCTCCAAGAGACACACCTCCTCAACCCAGAAGTGGCAAAATTCAAATCAGGATGGGTGGCACCAGTATTTAGCAGAGCATACAACACAAACAGCAGAGGGGTAGCCATTCTGGTCCATAAGGATGTGGACTGTAAGATAACAGCCACTCATACTGGCCCTGAGGTTCGATTCATGATAGTGACAGGTCAGCTGCACAGCACATACATCACACATTGCTGCACTTAAAGCCTGAATCAATTAAATGCATCCTTTATCACAGCACTGGCCCAGAGAATGGTGGAAGTAGGTAAGGGGCAGTTTCTGACTGGAGGGGTATGGACATGAACATGGCGTTAGATGACACTCTGGAGAATTATTTTCAGGCACTGGAGAAAACAAGACCCCCTCCCCCAACAACAGGAAAGTTGCCTGTAGAACTGGGTATTTCTGCCAGTTACGAAAGGGCCCCATTTATGATGGGTGGGGGACTGAGACCTACATACTGCAAAATCCCATAAGGGCACTGCCTCCCAAACTGCCTGAGAATGCTTGACAAGAGTAGGACCATAGATGGACCACAACCCTAGACCGCAAATACAGCTGATGTAGATGCCAGTAACCCCTCCACACACCCCTCATGTCCTGTTCTCATAGCGAGGGGATAGAACCCCCCCCTTCTTATTCCCTTACCATCCCCAACTGAAAGTAACTAATACAATGACAGTAGAGTTTGTATTTTAAACATGGTTCTAGAAAATTAAGACCCAACTGTGTTAATCAGCATACCGTTTATATCAAGGTAATTACTTCTTTGGTGCTGTATATCCACAGAGTAATACCCCGCTTGGATCACACACCATGTTGACTGATATTTGTTATACTTTGTGAACCTTTGCTTGAATGTGTCTGCACTGTTTGTTCCCATGTTCATGTAAAATTTTGAAAATCGATAAAAGCTTTGATTACACACAAAATTATGAGTGCCTGGAATGTTTAGAAATAAAAAACCCTGATTGGTTAGGAATGATGTCATGATTTATAATCTTGTTTACAGTTTAACTTACCTCAGAGCTTCGGTTTGACACTGTGGATGCCAGATCACCTCACATAACATCTTTAGTCCTGCATCTCCCAAAGTGTTAAAATCCAGTCTAGACAAAAACAACAAGGCAGAGTTTAGGAACACACACCTTTTAAAAAATAAAGGATTATTGAGGATGACTGCTGCTATTTTTAGAACCCATGTCATATTTAGAATGTTTTGCCCCAGTGCATGATGGTCATCCAAACGTGTAAATTTAACCAAATAAACTGTGGGGCTTCGTACTTGTTTTTGAGTAATATGGTTTCACAGAATGCTCATGCTGGAAAAAGTCAGTAAGGTGTCACATTATGTTATTAGTAACAACATCCACTACTTGAGGTGCTGAAACATTAGTGATTAAGAAAAGAAAAGATGGTACAGCGTTTGTTGCATTTGTTTATGTGTCTCCCCAATGTAAAAAAAAAATTGCAAATTATCAATTGTAGGACACCCTTTTGAGCTATTGTTTCAGAAAATGTGGGAAATATTTTTATACTTTCATGTAGAAACCCATATAAACCCCATGTCATCTATATAAAACCTTTTGATTACATGTAGAAAATGACAGTACACATGGCTAAATGAATACATAAAGGTGATATGCTGTTTTTGGTTATATCTGCTTTCATAGTTGCAGGTTCGGAGCTGGTCAGCTCTGGAGAAAAGTAAGTAAAAAAACCCTTAAAAAATAAAATATGTTTGAAGGCCATTCAATCAATTAAAAAAATGCATACAGATTGGAAAGAGTATAATATAAAAGAAACAAAGCAACCCATGACAGACAGACAGAAAGACATGGGCATAGAGCAGAAAGAGGGCTACAGTTGTGGGAGCAAACTTCCTCACTGTCATCCTGTTTGAATCCTTAGCTGGACATAACCTAATTGGGTGAATCCTTTCTAATAAGGGTTTCATACATGAAGAAATATACATGTGCCAGTACCAAGTCTGAAAACTTTTTCAAATTCTTCCAGAAATTGATTCTGGTTTACCAGGGAATGTCCTAAATAGAACCTGCAGATTGAAGCATTTACTTACATAACTCCTATCATTTAAAAAACATATTGGAGTTGTAGTTAAGGGGTAATGTCCATGACAAAACGAGCCCCCCTCCACACCCTCGAGTGTGAGGAAGGGCCCGAATAACACTATTAGAAAAAAGGATATTTTTTACCTTGTTGGTGTTTTTAATTATTTGATAGTTTATCTGGTTGATCCTGCCTCTGTCTCCTCCAGCATTTCATAATGCAGCTGCACGAGTGGTGCACCCACAGCCACCCACAGCTCTCTTCAAAATGATGTATCATGCGGGGAGCAGCCGTGGGTCTATCCATTAGGCTACTGCATTTTTGGCGCCTCTAATAGCTCCAGTTTGGAAGGTACCTGTCTCTGTGCTATCCAGAGACCAAGTATAGACTGCCAGCAGGACTGCCAGTCTATACCTGGTCTCAGGATAGCATGGAGACAGGTACCTTCCAAACCAGAACCGGTGGAGTTAGAGGCAAGATCAACCAGATAAATTATTAAATAATTAAAAACACCAATGAGGTAAAAAATATCCTTTTTTCTAATAGTGCTATTCGGGCCCTTCCTCACAACCTGAGGGGCCGCTTTGTCATTGATGTTTCCTCAGATGTTTGAAGGTGTAGGGGTGAAATCCAGACCACCAGATTGACCCAAAATGGTGAACTTGACCAGCTGAATCAGCTGGTCTGGTTTTTCCCATTTTAGTTTGTCTGTTCTGACTTTTACAGATTTCATGAAGGGTAATGGGTTTTGGGTGAAATCTGGACCACTGGAACCAGGATGGGCCCTTTACTGTTTTGGTCCAGTCCAAACTGAGTGGTCTGAATTCACCACACCCTTTCAAAATGTGGCCCATTAACTACAACTAACATCACCCTCACGAGAATCCAGACCAGCTAGAATGGATGTACTAAAATGATAAAGCCATACCAACTGGTCGACCTGGAACAGCAGAACTGCACAAGTTGCACTTGGTCCAGCTGGTGAAACCAGACCAGTTGGTTTGTTTTTACCATTTTTGATCCCTTCTAGTCTAGCAGTCTGATTTGACCCATACCTCCAAGCTTAGCCAGGCAGTCCAGCCTCTCACTACAGGTCTTGACTCCTCTACCACCCATGTTTGCCCAGGTGGTGGAGTTCCAGTGAGGCTTGATGCCCCCACCCTCTCCTCTCGCTGGCCTGGTAACATGCCAGGCTTGGTGCTCAAACCCAGGTGTTCTGCAGTGCCAATGGTAGTGATTTAGCTGTACTGACAGGCCGGGTCCCCCTGATATTATTACTTGGGATGGCAGTCATCATTTTTACTTACGTCAGAGTGACACATTTGTGCAGTGCAGGTAATAGTACTTGCAATGTGTCTGCTTCCAAGTTAGAGCTCTGTAGATTCAAATTCTGGATCTGATGAACATAGTTCACACAGTGTGCAATCGCTAGGCAGTCACTCCTTTTCAGAGGTCTCTGAGCTACATATAGTTTATCCACACCCTGCAATGCTTTTCTCACAAAGTCCTCCTCATGTGCTTCAAACAAACACCAAAGGAGGTCAAGTAGATTGCCACTGTGAGTGTTTGTCTTTTTTTGAATCCATTTCAGCATCACACTTCTGTCCATGGGTGTACAGTTAGCGCTGTACTCTCTCATTAACCGCAGAGACTGTTTGTTGAATAAGCCAAACAAGAACCGGACAGTCAAAGTCAGATGGCCATTTTCTGGTGACAAGGAGTCCTCCAACAGCCTGCAGATCATTTGCTTGGAATCAGGGTTGCCACTATTCAGAAAGCAAAACACAGCCGCAAAGAACTCCTGAACACTTAAGTGCGCAAAACTATAAATTGTTTCCAAGTCAATGTCTTTCAGAAATGTTGCATTAAGAAAGGTTGATGGAATTTCTGAAAGCTTGAGCTCAGAGAAGCCTCAAAGTCCATTTCATCAAAAAGCACTTGTTGTGTCTTTACCCCATCCAGCGCCAGCGATCCAAGTTTTGGAATGACACCTTGCATGGATTTTCCAGCATTACCTGGGTGGTACTTAAAGAAAATTCTGACAAAGTTCAGGAATATATGTGTGGTTGTTCTGGTACTTCTGAGAAAGTCAGCATCATCCTCCATCTGCTGCATCAACACCGTGCAGACAATCCAGCAGATGACAGGCACGAAGCACATAGTGAAAAGAAGTTCGTTCTCCTTGACATAGTTATATGCTTCCGTAGCCTTGGCATTGTCTTTGAAAAAAGTTCATGAAAAACTGTTTTCGTTCTTCTTCCAAGAAGCCCAGTATTTCAGCACAGAGATTAATTTCAACACATTTCTCAAGTTTCAGCAAGGCAGTTGGCCTGGTGGTGATGAGTAAAGAGGCCTCGGGGCAGAACTTCCTCCGCAGCAGGTGGCTGATTGTAACCTGATGGAGTGAAACACAGGTGAAGCACTGTCAGCATCATTTTCATCTTCTTCAGTGGAAAACTGTGGCTCATCAAAGCCATCTATGACAAAGAGAATCTTATGAATAAGCCAGGACTTTCTTCAAATTCTGGTTCAGACATGGGTAGTCATGCAAAATCACATCGCAAATTTGTGTTGCTGCCTGTTTTGTTTAGCTCTCTGCAGCTGAAGTGAAAAATGTAGTCAAATTGCTCTTGGAATAGCTTTCTCCAATGCCCAGTCCAACATAATTTTGTGGACTGTGTATGTCTTCCCAATCCCTGTAACCTTGTAGAATTACAGTTGAAGGAATTATTCCATTGTCATCTTCCTCAAATAGCTTTTCCATCGAATCACTGGTGAATTGTTTTTAAGGCCTTTCCTCATGGAATCAATGTGTTGCTGGCCTCTGGAGATCAGTTCATGACCCTTTGCCTCGCTTCGGAAATCCTTAACCATTAAAAGCCTTGTAAGCGCTTATCAAAGTCTATCTTTGCCCAGGTAACGAGTTGTAGTCTTTTGTTTTCATAAACTTCTTTCTCACTGTGTCTTTATATTCCAACTGGCAGTCTGGGAAGAGGGAGACAGAGAATTAGTTTTTAAAAAAATTCTAAAGATCATCATTGCATTACAAAAATATCATATTCAAAGCAGACCAACATGTGAAGTTTGCCATACCTTTTATGGTGACAACTGTCACTTTTAAAAGAACACATTCATATACTGTGGTTCACCAAGGCTGAAAGCACATGAAAAGTTCTTTTTTCTAAACTCATCTTTGCTGATAAGTAGTATAACATCACAAGGTGCAGATACATTCGTAAGTTGACAGTCTGACAAGAAGGAGCTGACAATAGGTCACTAAGGACTATCATGAATCAATGGACATGAAAGAGTCGACTGATTAGACAAAGAATATCCACACTTACTGAAATAGTGTGATAGAGACAACTGCTTCATACTGGAACAGTTTGTCTGGTAAATGCAATTGACTACAAAACCAGGATAACAGGAATGAACACAGCCAACCAAGGCAGAACTAAAGACACCGCTACTCAGAAATGCCTAGGGGTGCTGTGCATAAGGGGACCTTTAATGAGATACTGGCTACCTAGCTTGCAAGGAAGTTCAGAGATATGGTTGACTAAACCTGCTGTATATTAACACATTACCACCGTTTTATAGAACTGTTGTGATGTCATGATGTAATGAATGGTGTCTACTACTGTAGCTAAGCACAGCTTGTTCCTCCATGACGTAACAGGGTTTTATAAAATTATGGCAATGTAATACCAATGTATGGCAGACTTAATCAAATGTATCTCAGGACTGCTTTCAGTTACAGGTAAGCCCAGTGCCTCATTTAAAAGAACTTCTCATGGGCTGTGAGGCAATTGGGTCAATGTACAGGAACTGTTCCCTTTACTATACCTTTAGTATATTCCTGCAGTCAGACCGGATTATGTTCAAGCCCATCTCACTCTAGGGGGTCAGCTGGGAGTAAAACATTTCAAGAAAGAGAAACACTACAGTTCTAGGGAGTGAGGGCACGGCACCTGATGTTCGACACACCCTGCCAATTTACTGTGTCATGGCATTGGCTTTAAAGGCAGCTAGTTACCCTCCCACCAGCCAGGGAGTGCATGGCACCACCAATTGTCTAGGAGGAGACAGGAGAAATAACTGGGATAACAAGAACAAACAAGAGCCTCGAAAGTCCCATCTGTGCCCCTTTGCTGTTCTGCTATTTTGGTTCAAAATAGGGCCAATGTACTCATCAATATCTCCAGGCTGTTGCCAGCTGTACATTGATAAGGGCTTTCAAACTATGTTGGACTCCATTCATAAATGAAGCCCTTTCATAAAGAATGGATGTTCTGAAATTCCAATTTTAGGGAAAGTTCTGAAATTGGAATCCTGCAGATAACAACTGAAATATGTTTTGCAGGAAGATAGAAAACCCTGTTTAGCTCATCTGCTTCAAGGTGGCCATATACAGGTAAATTGAGCATGAATGGTTCCTGGACAGGGCCAGACTGGGCACATGCCTCAGTAAAAATCTACTGTTCTCAAGCTCTGCCCCAGCAGTGATACATAGCTGGCAACATAGTCTGGAATTAAAGAGCCCTACATACCCAGGCACAAGCCCTCTGTACCCTGCCTATGCCATGGTCATCCTTAGTTCCTGGAGCTGCCACTGGGATTAAAGAGAATGGGTAGGCAGCACTCAAGGTAGAGAACTAAGCTGATTACCACATTCTATATAATGCAGAAAAAAACTAATTTATTGGTGAGCCCAGGTAATTCCAGAAAACACTAAAACTGCCCTGGCACTTCAACCACAGGGGTTTTGAATTTATTCCTTTACCTCAAGTGCTGCCTACTGTTCTCTTGTACTGTGGGGTTGGCCAATCCATGCACTCTGGCTCAGTATACTGGAATGAACTGCTTCTCCTTTGTTGCCACTGCCATTACTAATTTGCAAAGGAATCCTCGGAATTCTAATAGTGCTACTTTAGAGTCTGAGGAGTTCAAAGAGTAACCACTATGAACCCCCACCTCCACCACTGAGGAAGTACCAGAGTGGCAGGGATGCTGGCGGTCGTTGGATGTGGTAGTTTGCTGTTTTTCCACTTCACTAAATATTTATTTTACTTATGGATTTTTGTCTACTATCAGGAACCAACTGAACCAGCTGACCCACTTCTGCTGAAGCTTGAATTTAAACATAAAAATGAACAAACAGATGGTAAATAAAAGATTATTTGCGCTACTCACCCATCAGTAACTTTTCCTGTGCTGCGAGGAGGGCATCACGATCTGTAATATAATAAAAATCAATATATATATATATATATATATATATATATATATATATGATCAGAAATGTTGCATTCTATACCCCTCGAGAGCTACACAGTGTACATCTTTTGTGTCAATTTGCGTTACTGTTCTTTTGCACAGCAGTTCACAGAACAAAACAAGTAAGCAGCCCTTTGCTTGTATTATTTCTACTGTATTTTATAATTTGGGGAGGGCAGTGTAGCCTACTGATTATGGCATAAAACTGTGAAATATGAGTTTGCAGGTTCTAATCCCACTACAGCCATAGGCACCCTGTATGACCATGAACAAGTTACTTTACGCACACATACACCCTTTGCTTGAGTTCCGCCAGCTAGAAAAATGGATAGAAGCAGAACCCTCCCTACTGAAACCAGATGCATGTCAGTTGGGCTATTCTGATAAATAAATGGTAAGAAAAACTTTCTGAAATGCTAGCTCCTACAACCTGTTTACCAATCTGCCCAGTCAGGACCTGATCTTCAAAGGCATTCCAGATGTGTGCAACTTGCATGTATCTGAGGTTTTGATCCACAGCTGCAGGAGCCGCTGGAGTCAGGGGAGAGTGCTGGACCGGACTGTTGACATCCATTTGGATGCTATTCCATGCTGACAGTGGATCTTTGCTACCACAGGGTGCATGGGGTGATGGGATACGGCAGTTCTGCTAGACCTGCCGTATTCCTGACGGACTGCCAAATTGTTGTAATCTTTACCAGCCAGTACCAATGCTGCCCAAGCCCACCATGGGGACTCTGAGGGCTGGAGGCTGGAAGAAGGGGGAGGGTCAATCAGGCCACATGAGCATTGTGGCCATGTTGAGGGGGGCCCATAGCCTCTGCCCCTGTGCCAGCCCTCCACACTGTGGAGAATGTCTCCAGAATTGGGGTATGCTCACCCCCTGTGTTGGCCATCCGCACTGTAGAGAATGTCCCCAGAACTGGGGGCATGCCCATCCCATCCCTCCAGCCCATTCCCATCTTAATTGCCCATGCAGTCAGGTGCACATCTCAGATCAGGTGCAATGCATATGGACCCATTCATTTCAATGTTTTTATGTTGGCTTGCCACGCTTGCAAGTCAACATCTTGCCATAGTGGCAGATTTTGGAGGTGCATCAGCATGGGCTCGCTCAGTAGAGGTGCGTCTGGCATTCCCTAATAAGGCAGCATGTTTGTGCTGACACCAACATTATGTTAAAGTGGACAAACTTAGTGAAGTGCCGCTGCAATCAGAGACAAGCTCTCATGCAGCGGCACCGATGACATGCCTCCGATGAGCATTTCCTGGTTAACGCTTAAATGAGACTTAGGTCTCAAAGAGAATACCACTGCAAAGGAATGAGACTGACACCACTGTTTCTCTTTAATTGTATTTACCAGAAAATGCAGCAAATAAAGAAGGTGTCAACCCTAAATGACTAGTTCGCACATCCAACTAGATGCTACACAGTTTTGCTTTGTTGTTTGTTTGTTTACTTTGGCATTCAGACTTCTAAGATAAATAAATAAGGTGCTAAAAATGTAAAATGGGTGGGCAGGAGCAAGTCCAGTGGGTGGGTGGTGCGGTCAGTTTTACCAGCAGAAGGGGGCTCTTGTTAACTGCTGAGAGAGACTGGAGAAGAAGGAATCACGTATCAGCCAGCCTCAACTTGCTACTCAATGACTGGCTGCAGTGTAACAGCTTTTCAACTTGGTACCATGGTCTGCACCACAGCTCACTCATTCTAGCTGTCCCGCATTCCCTGCCTCCTGTCTCTGTTCAGCTACACAGCTCTTTGAACGTGCATGGAAACGTTATTTTTACCTGTTTATCAAAGTGCATTCTATTTTGATTCTTTTCTAAACTGTTTTTTCCCGTCACTGTCTCTTCATTTCTGTCAGTCTGTGAAACAGACCTACCCAGTTGCTCACTTAACTCCTTTGCTAATTACCTGTTCTTCCACCCCCCATCGCAAGGAGCCGGCAAAGGATTATCACCCAAGTTATTCTTCTGATCCGAACGGAGGCAAAAAAAGGACACCACAGAAGTTATACTAATTCGAAGTACAGCTGTGGAGCACACATGATTGTTCTGGATGTTGCCAGTTTGGTGGGCATCTCGGTCAGAGTGGCAGAGGAGAAAAAGGAACATTAGGAAATGGATGCCGTGGCTCTGAAATTCTGAGCTAGCGGGTGGGTGGCTGTGGGGAGGGAGCAGTCCTCCCGCAGCTGAAATCTGGAGAAAGCACTTGGGAACTGGTGGGCTAAGATGAACTGCATACAACTTTTATAATTTTTTTTATATTTTTATAATGAGAAAAATGGGGTTGTTAAACATTTTGAAGTTTTGGGGAGCTTGGATTAGCACACCAGAATGTAAGAATGTAATACATTTGTTTTGTTTGGTATATTCTACATTAAAATGTAATCCCACCCCTGGAAATGGTTTGTTGGATTGTAAAACTTGCTGTAGCAAAGTGAAAAAAGTTTGCTGTGACTTGGAGGGCTGCTGATAATGACAGATGAAAGTGGTAGTAGTCTCTTGCATTTGGTGGAGGAGGACTGTCAGGATGGTAAAGACGAATGGTTTATTTTGTGACTGTATCCCTTGTTGCATGAAATACCAGTATCCCTTATTGCATGAAATACCAGTGTAGGAGCAGGGAAAATAAGTGCATTAAAGTATAATATAAAAAGTTGTGTTACTCAAGAATAATCTTGTTCCAAAATCAAATGTTAGGTTGGTGTAGATTTTGATGTGGGGCATAGACAGCTACAGAGGAGCTATGTTGCATTTTCTAAGTTTGCAAATCCTTTATTAATTTAGCCTTTGTAATAATCCGTATCTTGTTTTTTAATATTGCCAAAACATCTTCATCATGTGTCATGCACAAAGCACCATAAACTAATAAAAGAAAAAGGTTACTATGAGCACTGTGTTGTTAATAAAGCCTTGCAGTCTGGCAGAGTGAGGAGAGGGTTACATGTCCTGTTCTTCAGATCAGCTGGGAGAGGTTTTTGTGCAGCTCTTAAGGGTAATTTTCCTCCCCTGTTTCCCCTTGAAGTACTTCATTTCCTGTAGACCCCTAGAAACTTCATTATCCTTTACTGACAAGTGCTCTGGTAACTTTTAGTCAGCCGCATACTACTGTGGTTGGTTGAAGATGCAGCAATTGCTGTAGATGTGGTAGTCGGGGAGCTGTGAACAAATATATCTTAAATCTCTTTCTGTAAAAGGGCACAAAGAGGAATTGTGCTGCCCTGTATGAGTAGAATTGATTGAAAAAGGTTGTTATACCTTTTATTTGACCAACATAACTTAATATACTGAGTGCAGCCACATAGACACCTATGTCAGGCATTGTGACAACACAGCTACAGGGACATTTCATACAAAACACTCATGTTAATTATTCTTGTATTGTTGAAGGAAAAGAGGTGACTGTCCTGTTTAGCAAGTTTCTTCTCTGTGTTGCTGACTTTCTACATCAGGCTGCAATGCAATGTCATCCATGCTAGGGTTACCAGATGTCCTCTTTTAGAGGATATGTCCTCTTCTCCAGCTGCCAAATATTCTTCATGTGACTTCATTATCCTTTTTTTTATTATTATTATTATATTATTTTATTATATATTTTTTTACACTCTCCCACCAGGACCCCTTGTAGATGATCTGTGAAGCGGTGGAGACTTTAAACCCATTTGCTCGGGGTCCTGCAAAAGGCTCATCGGGAGGTACTAGTGGCCTCTTTTGGCATCCCAAAATCTGGTACTCCTACAGGTACCAAAGGGATTGTGCTGTGTCCGTCAGAGAGGAATTTATTTTTGGACCCCTTCAGTGCCGAAGGTAACTTGATGCTCTCAGTCTATCAACATTAAATGTGTAGCACTGACCTTTAAAAGTCACAGCAAATGGCCAGCATGCATAATAAGAATTATAAGAATAGTTTATTTATTTATTTATTTGCTTTTGTTAACCAGGTAAGCACACTATACAGCACGTGCCTCTTTTCAGGTGCTACCCTAGAGGATTACAAGTGTACAAATCAGAGTAAACAGGTAGAACAGGGAGCACATTAAGCCATTAAATAACAGTTACAATGAGAGGTACATGGTGAACAGGTTCATACAGTAGCAATATACATAGTGAAATAGGGACGAGGGGTAGAATAGCAATATGTAAAGGCAAGGGGATAAAAACAAAAGTACATACAACAAACATCACATAGTTGGTGTCGAGGTGTTGTACAAACTGTTTCAATAACATTAGTTTACATTTTTAATGGTTTGCATGTGCAGCAAAAGAGCTAACATTATAACAAAATCATGAAAATCTTTGTGGAGCAATTTCTGTGTCTGTGTGTGTGTGTATATATGTGAGGCCAACATATTCAAATGATTAGTATGGCACTTACCAAGTTAGCACCACACTAACCGTGTATAGCACCAGCATTTGGGAGGTGCCATATTCAGAAGCGTTGGGTGTGCTGCACTGTCCTGAAGCCTGACAGTGCAGACAATACCATTGCATCTATGCAAATGAGAAATGAGGACTCTTGCATGCGTAAGGGGTGCAGTGATATATTAAACAGTTTTGGCAGTGTGCTTATAGTCTGCTTACTTTATTGAATGTAATCAAATTGTACATATTTTGTACCAAATCTTTGTATACTATCCTCATGTTCCCCTACCCCCCCCCTCGTTGCACCAGGAGATGAGCAACTTGTTGCTCAGCATCCCTTTCTGATGAAATATTTCAGTTAATAAAGAAATAAAAGCCTCATTTCAGCAAGACTTTGCTGCGAAAGCCCTGCCTTAACAGTGCGCAGTGGCTGCATCCCCCAAGCCCATGCTGTAATTATTTATAATATCCCTGGTGTCTACAGGTTCCCCCAGCAACCCAGTCACCCCTGTTGTACAGTTTCTCCAGTCTCCTTAGCATCTAGTGGTCCCCCTCAAGCACCCATGCATGAATATCTTTAATCACCCACACTATGCATAACCTACATATACCCTGGTGACTAGTGGTCCCCCTCCCCACAAACAGTAACTAATCCCCCCCGCCAACCTGCTCACTCCATACCAACCCCCACCCCCACCACAGAAACCAGTCCACAGACACAGACTGTGGTGGCAACTTGCACAGCCCTTTGCTCACCTCCTCGACCGGTCACTGTCTGACTGTCAGTGATTGATCATGAATACAGTGTTAAAGCTAACTATCTGATTGTTGCTTCGGACCAGCTGTGGGCTATTTACCGGACAACAGTACTGACTGCATTGTGGCTGACTCTGAATATTGTGACTGTAGTGCTGTGCTTGAAATCTAAACTTGTGCTGTTTGTTTAACTGCCCCAAGGTCTCTGAATTACCTTTTAACAGTTTTTATGGTGTTGTATGAAAACCAAATAATGTTCTGTATATCATCATAATCACCTACTATCATCATCAGTGTGCAAGTCAGCACAGTGTTCTTAAAGTGTATAGCACTGCTTTTCTTTCAACAACAGCAACCAAAAAAAAAAATTTAGAACCAGTCCTGGTCTTCTGAGAGAAAGTTTAGTTTTCAATTTACTAGTAACTCTCAAGGGTCTAACCCCCGGCAACACAGCAACATACAGGTACTGTTGGCGTCAGTTCCACTATATGGACTTGAGTGTTACAGGCTCAAAACCTTGAGGGGTGGTCTCTGACTGAATGTTGTCACTTTGGAATTATTTTCCTTCCTAACTGTTAGAAGTCACTTTGGGAATTCTTTTCCCTCCTAACTGTCAGAAGTCAATCAGCAAAGGCCTAGTAGAAATGGTGAACCCAATAGTCTTGTACAAAGGGTGAAACCAGTTGCCTCCCAGTAAATGAAGGGACCAGTTATATTCGATGGCTCTGTGTGTCTGAGCAGGGGAGAAAGTGTTGTTATAACCAGCGAGAGCTCAGTCTGTGGTTATTTTGCCATTTGCAGGGTGCTGGTTCTATATTTGAAGTTCTTCTTCAGTTATGTCTGTGGGTTTTGACCACAGACACTTTTTTAGAGAGTTCATTGTGTGGCATCTTTGCTTGTCTTCTCAGTTCGCTGCTGTTCCTGTCTTGCACACATGTATGGAAACTGCTTGCACCTTTTACAGACCTCTACCATGGGATCCTTGCACCCGAGAATTTCAGAGGGTGAGACTTCCTTCCAATTGTACAAATATGTCAAAGACGAAAGGGGCACTGTATTCTGCTCTGGCCTACATCAAGTAGAATCTAGTCAGGATCTTTATATGGTGTCTTCCAAATACTCCATGTCTCAAAGTGTTTCGTAGGTCAGTGAGTTACACAGTGGTAGAGCATGGGACTATGCAGGCAGACATATGAGCCATTTAGCATTTAACAAATCGATGACCTAAATGCACACCCCATTCCTGTCAACCTGTGCAGGGTGGGGTGGGGTTAAGTCATCAATACTTTACTGCCATTCCTATTATGCATCTCTCTAACTCCTGCACTATCAATGCCAATGCTAGCAAGCCAACATTTGGCATTGACAAATGCTTGTTTTCTTTAATTCTAACATTTTAGATTTTTAATTAGGGCTTTGCAAACACTTTTATTTTGGACAATTACACTCAAATACAGTACTGAACATTTTACAAATGTAAATATCACTCTTAAATATTTGCATGCGTTAGACCATATAAAGTTGTTGTTTGACTTTGGCTGTGGCTCGTGATATACAAATGATTACTACAGCTTGTGACATGAATGCATATTTTATTCACAGCTCTGCATATTTTGCTGAAACATCCCAAACCCTTAATCTTCTGTCACCATTAACAACAGAAAGAAGTCTGAAATGAAACAAATATGCTTGGTGGCAATGAAACCTGTCCTCCTCAGGAGAGGGGGGCATTCATGTGAGACCCACATGCTGCACAAATCCCGTGACTCACTTCCCCCTCCCACCAGCCCGAATAACTAAATAAAGTATCAGACTATAAGACCCCCTGGTATAGCTGCTTCCCATAGCATAAAGTACCATTCAGCTCCCATTTCATATAGCTCCTGCATGCCCTTCTTCACACCACATTTGCATTGTAAACACAGCCAGTCAAACATCACTGACACTGATCAATGGATTGTTTCATTTTGCTCTGTTGCCTGACTCTTATTCCACCTTTCAGAGGGTCCACAGAACCGCACCTTGTTCGTGGTGGATTCCATTAGGATAGAGGTTACCGCAACATCCAGAGGGTCCACAGAACAGCACCGTGTTCGTGGTGGATTCCATTGGGATAGAGGTTACTGCATCTTCCAGAGGGTCCACAGAACAGCACCGTGTTCATGGTGGATTCCATTGGGATGGAGGTTACTGCACCTTCCAGAGAGTCCACAGAACAACACCTTGTTCATGGTGGATTCCATTGGGATGGAGGTTACCATAACTTCCAGAGGGTCCACAGAACAGCACCTTGTTTGTGGTGGATTCCTTTGGGATGGAAGGTACCACAATCTTCAGAGGGTCTATAGAACAGCTCTTGTTCATGGTGGTTTCTTGTGGCAGAGGTTACAGTACTTTTCAGGTGTCCATGGAAGAGCACCTTGCCCATGGTGAATTCCTTTGCTGGCGGAGGGTGTTATTCCCCTTAGATCTCCATGTGTAGGAATGGGGTGGTCAGTCAGGGTTGTGAGACATGAATGCCAGTCTCTTGCTGCTGTGTTCTGGGGTTTTCCACCTTCTGTTTCATCCCTCCATTAGACACTGGTGGTGAGGATGCCATGAAATGCATGCACCAGTCAGACATCCTCGCATTCCAGCATCAGCCAACATTCACTTACCTGCAAGCAGCACTGACTACACTACCACCTGAGGTCACCCAGGTGATGGTATAGCAGTGACAGCAGCTATCCTTCCCCAGAGGAGGAGGAGAGCAGCCTTTGCTCTTGTGGTTTATGAGGCATTTCATGTCTTGGGTGTATAAGTAGACCTCGTTATACAATACTCTCCATACATTATTCAGTATGTCATATAATTCATGATATTTGGAATCTTGGTATTTGTATCCATACAGTTGTGAAGCTGCCACTGTAAAACACCTCTCCCCATCACTAGGAGGGGTACTTGTGTTATTTCAGCTCATGCTCTTCTGCCTGTAGAAGGGTTGGCCATTCCAGGCAAGAGTTAATAGTGTCAGCCTGCTAGTGGGAGGAGCCTAACAAAAAGGTCTTTGCACATAATGTTGTGGTTCACTGACAGTGGGAGAATTGAGTCTAGGAGGAGGAGGACTGGGGACGTCTTTCTCAAGGGAGGTACCCTGTTGCCTTCATTCTTGGGTACAATCTGGGGTGAGTGTGTGATTCCCTGAGGTAAAGACCACCATAAGGATCATGCAGCAGTGCAGTCTGAATGTCTTGAGAAACCTTTAGGCTAGGATCAGATCGAGAGAGGTTCGACAACAGACTGTCAAGTTTGCACAGAGAAAGACCCTGAGGTAACTAATCATGGGAGATCCGTAAATGTTTCTTGCTTAGAAAAATAATACTTTAAGTTTATCATGTGTCCTTTAGGTGGCATCCGAATCTGGGACAAGGCGGTATCTGAATACATATACTAAGCAAATACTGCTGTGCTTGCATGTTTGCCTCTTGCATGAGGATACAGAACTTTATGATATGTGGTGTTTAGAGGATAGAGAACTAGATACTGATATATCTGTATCAAATTCACTGGAAACTGAAGGGTCAGCTTCTGCTTGACTACAAATGCATTAGTGCTTTATTGGTATTAAGGGGAACAGTCAGCAGTAAGAGCCCCACATCCCACTGTAGGGCTGGTCCCAATTTGCTCTTTGTGCAAACACATATTTTGACTTAATGGTTACTACAGTATCAGGCTGATTCTGCTAATTACCAGCTGACATTTGCTGTAACCAGAAACCACTGAATCCCCTGCAGCTGATGTCAGAGCTGGGCTGCAGCAGTGAGAGATTCAATAGCCTGCAATGCATAATTTTGGTATTTTGGTATCTGTATTCATACAGTCATAATGCATCCCTTTCCACCACTGGGGGAGCACTTGTGTCAGTACAGCGCCATGTTGTTCTGCTGGTTGGAGGGTTAGCAGTCCCAGGCAAGGGTTAATAGGCTCAACCTGCTAGTGGGAGGAGCCTAGCTAACAAAAAGTCTTTGCATTGAATGTTCTGGTTCTGGGGACTGATTCTGCTGACTTGGAAGCGGACATTTGCTGTTACCAGAAATCCCAGAATCCCCTGCAGCTGATGTCAGAGCTGGGATGCAGCAGTCAGAAATTCAATAGCAGGCAGTACATTCTGAAGATTTTATAAGCTCAGATCAGATGTTTGGTGGTCCACGCTGTTCTCCCAGGGCTAAGTGCAGTCTGACTGTACTTAGCCCAGAGTGGACAGCGGTACCAGCAAACAAAAGATCATGGGCCCGACATTCAAAGTTTGCGCAGGCACAAATGGGTGTGTGCTTGTGCAAACTGTGTGTTGCGCTGGAACACAATATCCAAAAGGGTCAGTTGTGGGCACTAACATGGGTAGTGTGTGCACAAAAATAATGTATGGAGGTGGGCAAAGGGAGGGGTGGGGACAGGAATACCCACACAACCCAATATAGTACATTTGCACTATGCAAAAGGGATTAGTGTGGTCCTTTGCATAGCACAAATACCGCTGAGCAAAACCATGTCTTACTCTGGCCAATCCTAGTGGCCACAGGAGGTACCACAGCCAACAACCAAGTTGACAGTGGGGGAGCACACCTGTTCCCTGGCAGCCAGTGGTCCCTCCCGATCCCAAGTCCTGTAAACTTAAGTGATGTGCCTCATGTCCAGTGGTCCCTCCCCACTCCCCGATCCTCAGCCCCATAAATATAACTGAAGCTCCTGGTGTTCAGTGGTCCCTTCCTGGTCCTTATCCCCAGCCCTGTAAAAGCAAGTAACGTCCCTAGGGTCCAGTGGTCCCTCCCCACTCCCCGATCCCCAGCCCCGTAAACATAACTGAAGTCCCTGGTGTCCAGTGGTCTCCCTATCTGCAAACCAGAGCCCCGTTGTAATAAACATATTTCCTGGTGTTTAGTGGCCCCCAACACCACGGGCACCGGTTACCCACCCTACCAACCCCCTTGCCTGACTTGATGGTGCCGCATCTCAGATATAGTGACTGGCACAGCACTCCTCACACCTCCTTGGCAGGCTACCATATGACAAGGTGCATTCTATGTATAGTACAGGGAGTGTGACTTCTGTACTGTACTGTACAAAGAATGCACTCCTTGGGTGCTCTGGGTGAGGGCGGGGTTGGTTACAGGGGCGCAAACTTGCTGCCGCTATCCATACAGATGAGCCCATAATGGGCATGCAAATGACCCCTTACCACCTTGCATTCCCAATGGGTCATTTTGCATGAGTCCATCTGAACATCACACCTAGGGCTACCATCGCTATTGGCTACGATGGCGCTCTTCTCTGCACAGCAGAGATCCATACTGGGCAGTACTACTTGATTTAGTTCTACACTGACATGCCCTTATAGTCAGTTGGATAGCACCAGTGTGCTATCCGACTGAATATAGCATCCTTGGGCTCCTGGGCAAGGGCAAAGGGCAGTGTAACACTGCCCATTTTTGAATATCAGGCCCCTGAGCTTATAAAAACCCTAACATGCACTGCAGGCTTTTGAATTTCCCACTGCTGCAGCCCAGCTCTGACATGAGTTGCAGGGAATTTGGGGATTTCTGATAACAGCAAATGTCAGCCTGATAGTAAGCAAAATCAGGCAGATACAATCTACTTTACTGCAGTAAACAGAAGGTAAGAAAAAATGTTTTTGCACACAACTTGCAAAGTGGGACCAGCTCTGTATTAACAGTGGGGTTCTTAGTGCTGACTGTTCCCTTTTAATGAAACATAGAATTTGTTGGCAGGAAAGGACCGGTAGGCTCATCTAGTCTTCCCTAATTTCCCTGCCTGTTTCTATACTCCAGACCCTAATGGTCACAGGTGTCCCTCCCTCCCTCCACTCTTTCATCTACGTAGCATGCCCATGTGCTTGTTCCGCTCATACTTGAAGTTCCCCATTGTCTTTGCCTCCACCACCTCTTCTGGCAGGCTGTTCCAGGCATCCACCACCCTTTCTGTGAAGAAGTATTTCCTCACATCTCTCTTAAACTTCTCCTCCATCAAAGCTTTATGGCATGCCACTGTGTTCTGGTATGCCTCCTCCTCTGAAAGAAACTCCTCCCATGCATCTTGTTCACCTCCCCATGAGGTACTTATAAGTCTTGATCATGTCCCATGCCCTCTCCTCTCCTCTCTTCTCCTCTCCTCTCCTCCAAGGAGTAGTTGAGCTTCCACAGCCTCTCCTCATAAGCTTTCTCATGAAACCCCTGCACCATTTTGGTAGCTGTCCTCTGGACTGCTTCCACCCAGTCAATGTTCTTGCAGAGGTATGGCCTCCAGAACTGGACACAGTACTCTAGCTGGGGTGTCACTATTGAGCGACATAGTGGCAACACTACCTCCCTTCTCCTGTTAGAAATAGCCTCCTTATAGATCCCAGAATCTGGCTAGCCTTGCCAGCTCCCTTGTTGCACTGCCCAGCCACCTTGAGATCATCAGATAAGATCACCCCAGTTATAATGGCCTGTGGGTTGCGTGGACCAGGTACATCCACAGACCACAGTTATCCCAGTCAAATAAAAATATAATTGTCACAGCCCCCGAGCCACTTAACATCCAAAGGGAAACTCCTGTTCTTTTTAATTCCTCAGTATATCTAAAACAGTGCCCATGAAGTGAAACTGCTCTTGGGCCATTAGAAACATTAGTATTTTTGTGCACATTCCAAAATCAATTCTGATAACAGTTTCTGAAGTCAGCAGACTTACCTTGTTGGCACTTTTAGTAAGGAGGCAGCAACGTCCCTCTTATTGATTTTCATAAGTACATCTTGTGTGACCACTAGAGCATAATTCTCTAAGTAGTACTCTACCAGGCAGCATGCAATGTCTATTTTATCCATCTTCTCAAGCCTTCCTTTGGGGATCCTGCAGTATCCATCTTTCAGTTCAATACTGGTGAGGGTGGTCTTAAATTTCTTCAGCTCCTCTTCTAAAAGTTCTTCAAGTAACACTAGAATAATCTGTTGAGCCATTTCCTTACTGGATCTGGAATAAAGAGTTTGACAGGATTAAAGGTTCGTTGGGGTTCTGCTCATCTGCCATAGGGTTGGGAGCAGTGCACACATTTCCAGAATGTTCAGATGCATGGTACTATACTTTAGAATGAGACAAGAGATGATTTTGAACTGCAGCGCTGGACTAAGCTATGGAATGTCAAGGTGATTTCAGAATTCTGGGGAGACATGCAATCTTGGAATGCTGCAGGGATGTGCCATCTCAAAATGTGGTGGGGACACTCAGTCTCAGAATGTGACAGGGATACACATCTAGGAATTTGTCAGGGACTGACAATTTTGGAATATAGTGGGGGATGTAGACTGCTGGAATGTGACAGGACACACCATTTTTATTCTGAAGTTGTTTGTCCCTGCCACATTACCCACCACATTTCGAAACTGTGCATCGTATCCCCACCACATTCCAACACTGTGCATCCCTGCCCCATTCTGAGATTGTGTTCCTGCCCATTCCAAAACTGCACATCCCCACCACATTCTGAAGTAATATGTCAATGTCACATTCTGAAATTATGTTACCACCACATTCAAAAATTGTGCCATCCTTGCATTCCAAAATTGTGTATCCCTACCACATTCTTAAATTGTGTCACCTCCACATTCTGAAATTGCATGTATGTGCCACATTCTGAAACTCAGTGCCCCTGCCACATTCTGAAATTGTGTCCTCATTACATTTTAAAATTGTGCATTCCTGTGATATTTCAAAAAATGCTCACCCTCACCACATTCCACAATTATGTGTTTCTGCCACATTCTGAAATTGTGTTTCCTAGTCACATTCTAAAATTGTACCTTCCTGCTAGATTCCAAAATTGTGTGTCACTGCCACATTTCAAAATTGCCTGTCATCACATTCCAAAACTGCATCCGCGCCATGTTCTGAAAATGAGTGTTCCTGACACATTCTGAAATTGCAGGTCCAATCCACATCCTAAAATTTTGCACACCCACCCCATTCTGAAAATGCATTTCCCTGCCTCACTCCAAAATGACACTTCCCACAGTGTTCCAAAAAAGTGCATCCCTGCCCCATTCTGAGATTCTGTGTCCACGCCACATTGAGAAATTGCATATTGCCATCACAATCTGAAATAAAGGATCCCTGCCACATTCTGAAATTGTGCCTCTTTACCACCACATGCTGAAATTATGCATCCAAGACACATTATGAAAACTGTGTATCCCTGCCACATTTCACAACTGTGTGTAACTACCCCCCCATGGGGCTTACCTTAGTAAGGATACAGCACTGTTTTGTTTTCTGCCTCCAGTCTCCTGTGCAGCTGGAAATGGGACTGGAGGGCTTTCTAAAGAGCCTCTGGTTGGATTTGGGCCACAGCTACCTCCCTGTACTCTGTGGCTGCTGCTGCCAAATCTTCTCATTCCTCGGCCCCATAAAGAGAGCAGGGTCAAGGTCCTTTGGTTGTCTGTGCCTACTGGTGCCGTGGGAAAGTTTCTTCCACTAGTTCTGGGTTTTTTTATGGGCAGCCATTGCTGTTAGCAATACTGTCGCACATGCATAAGTCTGTGCATGTGGCTCTAACTAAAGGAGCTGCATTCTAAAGAAACAGTGTTTGTGTGGCCATAATTTGTAAGGTTTCTGGCTCCAGGGCAGGGTGGAGCTGGGATATAAGTATAAAATACCCTGGGTGCAGTCTTAGGGTTTTCTGGTCCCCAAATAAGCAGTGGGACCAGGAACAGTATTGATTGAATGATTCCTTTATTTATAAAAAGCACCTTTCCAAAACCAAGGCACTTGTACATTCCAAGTAATAGAACAACATACTTAAAACATAATATAAATGTTTAAAATTACAATAAAATTAAATTAAAATGCAGCATAAATAATTTAAATACTGCATAAGCCATCAATTTTATCCAGATTCAGGATAGGCTAGCTGAAACAAATATGTTTTTAACGCTGATTTAAAACTGTTGATGGCCAGGCACTCTCATATCCGATAAGGTAGAGAATTCCACAAGATCAGGGCCACATAAGCAAAGGATCGAGCCCCAGATGTTTTCCAATGGACCCTGGCAATCCCTCAATGGTGGATTGGAGGGGGTGGAGAAGGTGGTAGGGACAGAGGAGATCTTGCAAGTAGTGGGGTCCCTGATCATGTAGGGCCTTGTAGGTCAGTAACTTGACCTTAGGGTGATCTCGACTGTACTGGCAGCCAGTGCAGTCTGAGCAGCACAGAGGTTACATGACTGGCCCTGGAGGTACCAGTTAGCAACCTGGCTGCCACTTTCTGCACTAGCTGCAAGCGGTGGATATCAACCCCTGGCAGCCCTAGGTAAAGGGCATTACAGTAGTCGAGGAGAAAGGTAATGAAGACATGGACCAAGGTTGGAAGATCATCAGAAGGAACCAAGTGCTTCACCCGGACGATATTCCTCAGATGGTAAAATGAGGATTTAACAACTGCTGACACCTGTGATTGTAGGGTTAGACCATCATCAAAAATAACGCCCAGGTTTCGCACCCAATCTGAGGTTATCAGCTGAGCACCCCGAGCCAAAGCCCTGATGGTTTCCCAACTGAGAGATGTGCATGCACACCTGCAGCCTTAAAGGGTGCGAATTGGGTGCCTTTTCTTTTTGGAGTCCTGACAGTGAAATGGGGCTCCTGTGAGGCAAACAGATATTACCTGGACCCGTCTAGGAAATCGGGGCCAGAACATATTGCTAATAGCTCCTAAATGGGTTTTAAACTAATGTTATAGTCTGCTAAAGCAAGGCAGCCCTAATGTAAACAAACATGGCAGCTTCCTGTGAATCTCCCTGCTGCTGGGGCTGCTGGGATGGGATCAAAGGGCACCTTCTGCTGCCTGGGAAAATATTGGCCAATCATGTGGGGAGCTGGGGGTGGTTATAAAAGAGGCTGTGCCCTGTAAGCTATGGGGAGTTCCAGCCAAGAATTAGAGGGGGGAGACTGTGTTGGAGGGCTGCACGAGCCAGTGGCTAGCCTGTGTGCAGAAGGCCCCTCCGAGCCTAGAAGAAGTCTGAGTCAGAGTGCTTAATTTTTGTGAACTGCTAACTTTCTTTTCCCAGTGGAATTTATTTGAACTGCTGTGGCCCAATTGTAAGCCTGCAAACTGTTTGCCCTGTTTGAACTGTTCCGTGATTGGAAGAAAAGTTACGTGGGCTGGCCAGAGACTAGAAGAAGCCCAGACATACTGCTGTTCAGTAGAAGCAGGATGTCTTGCAACAGCCATAGGTGACCACAAGCTTGGGTGGTCCTTGTGAAGACAAAAGGCCTGAGTGGCTAGATGACAAAAGGCCCAGGGGCTAAGATGATGAATGGCTTGTCACGGGTGAATGGTCCAGCACCTGCTTCACATCTGCAGCCACTGATGTGGTATGTTGAGTGACCATCTGCTGAAACTAGAGTGGTACCACTAAACTTTGATCTTCCTCAACACCCCCTGCAGCCTGCAGAAACTGGGAGCACCTCTGAGCTGTGGCTCCTAGGAATTATTTTCAAAAAGTAGTTAGTTTAGTTAGATATTCAAGGATTTGAAGTCCTGGGTAGGACTTTGTTAAGCTTCAAGAAAAGCCCAGACAGAGGAGTGAAACATTACTGGTTTTCTCATTTTGAAATTCCATTGGGGCCCCTTTTTGCAAAGTTCTTCCAGTTTATTGTTAAAACTGCTGTCTGCCCTGCATCCCCATCAGCCATCATCCTTGCACCATCTGGCTGGCCAACCAGCAACCCAGTGAGGTGCCCACCACAATGGACAGTAACAGTTTTTGCGGCCGGTGGGGAGAAACCAGGTGCACCCACTTGGGGTGATATGGGGACTGTTTTTGGGACAACTGTTTCAAACAAAATTGTTGGTTGATAAGCTGTTTATTCCCCTTTTTCCCCTCTTCTGTACTAAATAGGAAGTTATTTCGTGTTATGATACTGGTTCACAGCTATTGCTTTGTGTGTATTTATCCTGTGTGGGGACAGTTTAACTGTGTGTGGAAGGGAAACTAAAATTTTCCTGGGGGAGGTAAGGCTGTCACAACCCCTACTTAGCAGGTCAGGCCCTGCTCCCACAGTTCCAACCTCCAAGCGCAGTATTGTGAACAGGTAACAGAACAGGATAACCCTCCTGTCTGCTTGTGGGTCCGAATCACCTTTGGTCTCAAGTTTTGGGGGGAATTCAAACTGTGAATCTCATGCTAGTGTACCCAAATGTACAGGCTCAGATAATTCTGCTCTTTGGGGAATGCTAGATATCTTTTGCCTAAGGGCACCTAACCAGGTATCCAAAATGAACCCTTAAAACTCTATGAAAGACCTTGGGTATTTCTTACCACACCAGGCAGTCTCTTTTAAATAAGAGGTTTGCTTAAAAATGGATAGAAATATGTAAAATGTAAACACAGAACACTATATTGCAAAGCATACAATCCCTTAAAAGAACAAGGTTAAAGTACAAACATAAACTCCTACCACAATACAATTATACTTTCCTATCTAATGTATACCTTCTTACATGCTTAAAGTTAGATGATGTTTCTAAGAGCCCACAAAGAAATGTGTGATTAAAGATCAAACACAGAATAGTTCAAACTTTCTCTATACCCACCTCTTCCATGATGTCACCTAGCACCTCCTTGTTAAATATAAAAAAATAATACACACAGGATGTCCTATCAGGAGGTATATTAAATAAGGTGACATCAGCAAAAACTCATTTCCCAAATTATAAGTCTGTGATTTTCCAGTTCCTTCTCTTTGATCTTTGAACAGTTCCTGTTCCCAGCCCATATCAAAAGACATTTTACAACTCTGCAGTTTTCTCACCTAGATGCCATATAGCTTATTAAACAGCAGTTGAAATTAACTGTTCTTCCTCTGAAGACATCACAAAATGTATATTTTAGTTTCCCAGCTTCAAAGAAGCACAGATCATCAACAAGGCCATGAAATGCAACTTTTTGGAAGTTAATCACATTACAGAGTTCTGCTGTTTAACATATATCCTATCATTTTAACTGAAACCTGGGGTGGGGGGATCATCCCACAGGCTGTCTCATGAGGGACACTCAAAAACAAATTCTGTATACAAATATCATAGAGCAATCATAACCAGCTGGCCAAGCGTCATAATCCTCCCTACCTAGACTGTATCTGGGGGCTCTATTCCCTGCATGGGATAAGCTTCCCAAATCAGTTCGCTCCTCATAAACACGTGATAAGTCATCTGTGTTCTGACTGGTCACTCCAGCCCTATGTAGAATTGTCATGTTGTACCCTTGCAAAGCAAGACTCCATCTTAACTGTCTATCATTAGTATTTTCCATTTGCATCAGCAAACCAGGGGGTTGTGGTCAGTTTGTACCTCAAAATGCTGCCCATAAAAGTACGGCTCTAACTTCTTTAGGGCCCACACTATAGCAAGACACTCTTTTTCCACAGTAGAGTATGCCTGCTCCCTGGGAAGTAACTTTTTACTCAGGTACACTACTGGGTGATCTTTCCCTTGATTGGATGTCTGACTCCATACTGCCCCAATACCCATGTCTGAGGCATCAGTCTGAACTATAAAGGGTCTGCTATAGTCAGGACTTGTCAATACAGGAGCACTGCACAGTGCCTCCTTCAGTCTGGTAAAGGCTTTTTCACAGGCTGGTTCCCAGGTAATTTTCCTAGGCATCCTTTTCTTTACCAGGTCAGATAGGGGAGCAACAAGGGCACTGGAATTTGGTACAAATTTCCTATAGTACCCTGCTGTCCCTAAAAAACTCCTGACCTGCTTCTGAGTTTCTGGTCTGAGCCACATCTTGATCACCTCTATTTTTTGCTTGGTAAGGCCAGAGCTGTCCCCAGCTCACGATGCCAGAGGTATGCCGCCTCCCATGGCCACCTGGCACTTCTCAGCTTTGACAGTAAGCCTCCTCTGTATCCTGCCCAGCACTTCCCTAAGGTGGGACAGGTGTTCCTCCCAGCTGGCACTAACATCAGTCGTGGTAGCATCCTGGATGCCTGCAAGCTCCCTCCTGGAGCTGGACACCGCCAGAGCAACTAAGAGGCCTCACAGCCCCCCACACTCACATCAGTCATGGTAGCATCCTGGATGCCTGCAAGCTCCTTCCTGGAACTGGACACCACCGGAGCAACAAGAGGCCTCACAGCCCCCCATGCTTACATCAGACGTTAGCATCCTGGATGCCTGCAAGCTCCCTCCTGGAGCTGGACACCGCCGAGCAACTAAGAGGCCTCACAGCCCCCATACTCACATCAGTTGCAGTAGTGTCCTGGATGCCTGCAAGCTCTGTCCTGAGCTGGACACCGCCAGAGCAACTAAGAGGTAAAGGATGCCTCTCTGTGTGGGTGTTCTGCAAAGGTATTTAAGAGTCCTTTTGTGTCCCACACAGCTACTGATTGTTTTGTGGGACTGGATCACTGCCTGCTGCCTAGCTGTTCACAGTAATTTCTCAAGGGTTCCTTAAATCGGGAGAGTAGTCTGCCATGCTACTGACTGTCTGGTGCTTGTACATGCTGCCTAGCCACCTTCACAGGCTTCTTTTTTGGAAATTTCAATCTGCTGTTACTAATTTGAGGTCTGCTTAATCGTTTACTGCTTTGTTTGTAACTAAGGCATTTGTAACTAAGGCATTTGTACAGTGTTTTGTGAGCTTACCTGCTTGCCCCTGGATGTCGCCATGTCTGGTTTTCTCGTGCATGCGCAGTAGCAGCTGTGATCAGGACATAGCCCAACAACTTTGCACATGCGCAGTGAGGGTTTAGCCCTGTAGTCCTTCTGCTGCATACTAATATTGTCCTTGTTCTGGTTTCTCGATAGGCCTCACAGCCCCCCATGCTCACATCAGTTGCGGTAGCATCCTGGATGCCTGCAAGCTCCCTCCTGGAGCTGGACACCACGGAGCAACTAAGAGGTAAAGAATACCTCTCTCCAAGGGTACTATCTGTGTGGGTGTTAGCCATCGACGCTGTGCATTGACTGCCCCACCCGCCCCAGCCACCCAGGGGCATCCCTTAATTTATAGGTCCTCCCCTGACATCACTTCCTGCCTGCCAATCACTTCCTGCCTGCCAAAATACTAAGTCCCCACTTTTCCATTTGCAGGTTATGCTTGCCAGCCACTAGAGGGACCCATACACTCCCACCTCAGGCTCCACTGCTTGTCTTCTTCCCCCAACTTTCTGGAACCTCCCTAACCTCCTGTGCCACTTCGCTTCTCTCCAACTCACACTCACCTCTGCCCACACCTCCCCCAGCACCCTGCCCCACAAACTAGCCCCACATCCTGACTCATTACTGCTCCACTGTACCCACACCCAGTGACCACAAGGAGTCGTTATTTCTCACCCTGTTTCCGACCCCAACCCTGCCTGCATCAGACCTCCAGAATGTAGATCACTGCCCTCACCCAGGCACTTTTCTAGCTGCCCTGGCAGAGACTTGAATTTTGTACCCTGTCCACCAGAGTCCGTGTCACTACCACCAATCCAAAGTGGTAACCATGTTTTCTGGAAGTGAAGCTAAATACTTCTACCTTTCTACCCTACTACCACCATAAGTGCCATGTTAGTCCACTTCCTCCTAAAATGCTTCCCCCTCATCTACTTTCTAGTACCCTCATCCCACCAGCCAGTCATCTCCCCTGGATCACTGGTACCAGTGCCAACAATTCTCCCAGACATAGCTCGCACTCACCCCACACTGACCATGTACACTGGCCTACAGCACTCATCCCCTGGGTACCACTCCACTGCCTTCCCAGGCCCCCTTTGGTGGCTAATCATTCTCGCCATCCCAACCTGGTAATCTCTACCCATCCCCTGTTCCCTGAAGGTCCCTCCCCCATCCCCACATACATGTAGGAAGCATACATACCACCAAATCTTGGCCAGAGCCATGGTCCTCCTTCTACTCTTAACAGGCAATATACATCCTAACCCAGGCCCCGCCCAGACCAGCCCACGAGGTGGGTCCCCTGGTCTGAGTGTTGTCTCCATGAATATATGCAGCATATTGAAAAAATGTGATACCCTCCAATGCTGGGTCATGCTGCACAAACCAGACATCATTGCACTGGTAGAAACCTGGCTATCAAAATCCACTCCTGACTCCTTTGTCTCCCTCCCTGGCAACACCCTATACCGGGAGGATCGTGAAGGCAAACGTGGAGGTGGCTGTGCAATCTATATCAGGGATACTCTCACTGGTCAAGCACTCCCTGCTCCGGCCCTTCCAAGTGGGGCACAGGCTTTTACCCTTAAACTTACTCCGGACCCCTCCAGGGGCCCCTTTATCTCACCTCTGCCTACATTCCCCCAAAGAACCAAAACCCAACACTATTATCCTTAACTGATGATCTTGCCACCCTCCCTCACAGGGCTGAACAAGTTCTTGTGGGGGACCTTAACGTGAACTGGCTCAGCGCCACCTTCACCACCACCTGGGACTCCTTCGCGGCCATTGATGTGACACAACTAATCTCCCAACCCACAAGAGTAAACTCTAAGAGAGGTATCAGCACCCTCCTAGATGTTATCATCACCAACCACCCCAAAAGAATTCTGGACATCCAAGTCCTCTGACTCACTCAGTGACCACTCCCCTATCCTATTCTGCTGGGTGACCACCTCGCCCCGACCCACAGCCCAGCACACACTCCGCTGGCGTTTCAGACCATGTGGGTTGAAAAACCTCAACCAATTTCTTGCCCAAATAAACTGGTCCTCCATTCACCATGCTCCTGATATAGACACTGCCCTTGCCTTCTTTTCCCAAACCTTTAACAAAACCTGTGACCTCTTCGCACCCCTCACGGCTTCCCGAACCAAAAAACATAACATGCCCTGGATTACTCCTGCCCCATTACAGTTGCTCAGGCTTAGTAATAACCTATGGCACCTTGCAACAGAAACAGGCTGGCTGGATGACAGACAGGCCTACAATGCTGCACGGAATAAGTGCACTTGGGCCATCAGGAAAGCCAAGGCCAACCACTACCAGGCCACACTCACCTCCTCCTGGGGGTGTGCCCAAACTTTCTGGGATAATGTCAAACAATTAAATGGGAGTGCACGCTCCCCTACCCCATCCCAGATCACCATTGATGGCACTACCACTACAGACCCTGCAAACATTGCAAACTACCTTAACACATCCTTTATGGACCTTAGCACTATCCTCTCCAGTAATTTCTTCGACCCACCACCCTCCCTACCTACCCCAGCCCTCCAACACCTTAGCTTCTACCTATGTAGGGTAACTGCGCAGGAAGCAAGACTCCACCTGATCCGTGCATTAAAAAGCAACAGTCCCGGTGACAACTCCCTGGACCCCAGCATTCTCCATCTGGTACTGGATCAGGTCCTTGCCCCATTCACCAGCCTTCTCAACAAATCCCTCTGCCTGGGGTAATTCCCTACTGCATGGAAAACTGCCATTGTTACTCCCATTCACAAAGGGGGTGACAGGTCCTCAGCCGGGAACTACTGGTCTATCTCCATACTCCCACCCCTCTCCAAAGCCCTAGAAAAGCTGGTTGCCAGGCAAATCACTGAGTACCTGACCAGTCACAACATCCTCTGCCCTGAACAGCATGGTTTCCATGCAGAACACAGTACCGGCACTGCATTAGTTGAATTTTCAACTTTCCTACACTCCTCTCTGGACTCTGGCTCCCTAGCCGGGGCAGTGTTCGTCGACCTCTCAAATGCATTTGACACTGTCTCCAACCCCCTCCTGCTGGATGCAGTGTGCCACACTGGCTTCACTACTGGGCCACTCGCCTGGTGCTCCAGCTACCTATCTGCCCGCTCCTAGCATGTCAGAATTAATGGGACACTTTCCAAAACTTGTCCCATCTGCTAAGGGGTACCTCAGGGCTCCATTCTGGTACCCCTACTGTTCTCACTCTACCTTAACACCCTGCCTAGTGCATACACTGGGAAAATTCTGCTGTGTGCAGATGACGCCGTCATCTTTGCCACCCACCATAACCCTTCTTCCCTCCAGGACTACCTACAACTTTCCTATAATGAAGCTGAAACCTGGTTTAAAGAGCACAGACTGGTCATAAATCTAAAAAAAACAAAAACAATGCTTTTTGCCCACCCCCAAAACAAAGCCAGCAACTTCCCACTCCATGTCCTCCCCTGCTCCAAACAGCCACTAGAGCAAGTCCACTCCTACAAGTACCTTGGGGTCTCCTTTGACTCAGCCCTCGCCTACCACACCCACATTGATGCACTTGCCTCAGCTACCAATGTGTGGCTAGGTATCTTATACCACTACAAAAACTGTCCCCCCACCCGCTGCCCTCCAGCTAGCAGTTACATCCTCTGTATTATCCCTGGTTGACTATGGACTACCTGTCTACGGTGCTGCTGACACGACCGCCCTCAATAAAATTTGCCTCATCCTAAATAAGGCATGCAGGCTAATCACTGGGGCCCCTAGGCTCACACATTCATGCCAGCTCTATGATATAGCAACATTGCTGAACCTAGACGAATGGCTGCGATATCAAATATGCCTAATAGCAAAAAAAACTCTTCTCGGGCTATCCTCACCTGGGCTGACAGCCTCCCTCTACCTAGCCCAACCCTTGGTCTGTACACAGACCTCCTGCAAGGCCACTTTTCTGGTACCAAGATCTAGGACCTCCCATGGACAGAGGTCATTCCGCTATAGAGCTCCATCCTGGTACAACTCTCTCCCTGTCCCCAACTCGGATGCCCCCACGATTTCCAAATTCAAAACTGCACTCAGAAGCTAACTATTTAACACGCGTAGTTGCACCTGTCTATAATTTGAGGCACAACACTTGGTGCCCTGACAATGCCCACTGGGCTGCATCCATACCACGCCTCTTTAGATCCTAACCCTTTTCTGTTTATACTGCTATTATCCTGTTGCTTGCTCTTTCCTCCATGCAAGTATGTACCATTTCTGATTAAACTGCTTTTATCCTGTTGCTTGCTCCTACTTTCATACTAGTATGTGCCATTGTAACCAAACTGACCTCTCTGTATAATTGTCATTATCACATGTGCTTGCAAACTATGTAACCCATATCCTGGAACCAATAATACTTGTATTTGTATTTGTCCTCAATGTGATGAGGTACCTTTGGAAATGAGCCTCTGGCTCAAAGGTTGTAAAGTGATGTGGAAATAAATAAATAAACAAACAATCTAAAGATGGCAATGTCATCCAGGTATGCCACATCGTACTCCTCAGCACCATTTAACACCTGGTTCACCAACCTTTGGAAAGTGGGCGGGGCGTTCTTCATTCCGAAAGGCATTACTTTAAATTCAAATAAGCCTATCGGAGTGATGAAGGCCGACCTCTCCCTAGCTCTGTCCGTTAACTCTACCTGCCAATACTCCTTGGTCAGGTCAGTAGTCATAAGGTAGGTCACTTCTTCCAACTTGTCCAGGAGTTTGTCCGTCCGGGGCATCGGGTGGGCGTCTGGCTTTGTGACTGCATTCAGTCCATGATAGTCCACACAGAAACAAGAAGAGCCATCTGGCTTGGGCACAAGGACTACGGGTGAGGCCCAGGGGCTGTGGGATCACTGGATTACCCCTAAATCCAGCATCTCCTCTACTTCCCTCCTAATGTCCTTTTGGACAGCCCTGACACCTGATATGCTGTCCGCTGTATGGGCATCTGTGTCCCTGTCTCCACATCATGCGTCGCTAAGGGGATTAGTCCAGGCTTGGCGCTAAATAGTGTGGCAAAGTCTACTAAAACCTCCCTTACTTCCTGGACCTTGTCTGGGGCCAGCTGGGGAGACAATTTAACTACCTCCACAGAGGACTCTTGCTTACTTTCTTCCAACAAGACCAGAAGGGGGTCTCCTTCATCCGTACCCTCCCCAGGACTACATATTGCAAACACCATGTCAGCCCTATTAGCATATGGCTTCATCATGTTGACATGGTACATCCTTGCTGTCTGTCTTCTGTCAGGTAACTCTATGATATAGATAACGTCATTTATCTTCCTAACTGCTTTGTACGGTCCTGCCCACTCAGCCTGCAGCTTGTCTTTCCGGACCAAAACAAGGATCATGACTTCCTGACCCACCGTGTATGAGTGAGCTCTGGCTCTGCAGTTGTACCACACTTTTTGTTTCTGTTGGGCAGCTTCCAGGTTGCTCTGGGCTGTCCCCATATGGTCCTTCAGCCTTTCCCTAAACTTAAGGACATAATCCACTATGGGAGTTCTCTGGGTGGTGTGCTTGCCTTCCCAGTCCTCCTTGGTCAAGTCTAGGGGCCCATGTACCTGGCATCCATATAAGAGTTCAAAGGGGGAAAATCCTGTCGACTCTCGGGGTACCTCCCTGTATGCAAGCAACAGGTGGGGAAGGTATTTCTCCCAGTCCCTCCCATGCTGTTCAGCAAACTCTCGGAGCATTGACTTCAGGGTACCATTAAATCTTTCCACAAGCCCATTGGCTTGTGGGTGATATGGTGTTGGGCATCTCTGCACCACCCCACACTTCTCCCACAAACATTTCATCAGGTCTGACATGAAGGAACCCCCTCAATTGGTGATAACCTCCTGCGGAAACCCAACTCGGGAGAAAATCCCAAGTAAGGCATCTGCCGCTTTGTCTGTCCTCAGTGAGGACAGAGCGACTGCTTCGGGGTACTGGGTGGCATAATCCACCATAGTCAGGATGAATCTCTTCCCTGAGGAGCTGGGGGTATTTAAAGGCCCCACAATATTCTACCCTCTGGAATGGCTCCTCCACTATGGGCAATGGAATCAGGGCGGCTTGGGTTTTCTTGCCCGCCTTCCCTATTTCTTGTTATCGGTGACAAGTTCTGCAATACTCCTTCACCTGCTGGATGAAGCTGGGCCAAAAGAAATTCTGGGCCAACTGCTACATAGTGCGCATGATTCCCAGATGACCAGACAAGGAAATATCATGTGCAGTCTTGAGCAACTGCTCACGATACCCCTGGGGAACAACAAGCTGCCTGCCTATCACCCCTCCCTCTGTCTGCACAGCCTGAGTATACATCAGTCCATTTTCCCAATAAACCTTATGTTTACCATTACCTCCTTGTGCACTTAGGGTCACTTCTCTGAGCAGCTGCAAACTCCTCACACATTCCCAAGGCATGGGACAGGTCCCCTTCTGTCGCTAAACTAGGGTCCCAAGCACTAGCATCAGGGCACTTAGGAACACTGTCATCCCTAACCCTCTGACAATGGGTCACCCCTCCCTCATCAGAGTAACCCTCCGTAGCTGTGTGGTTAACTGCTGCTGGGGAAATTTCTACCCCCTTTTCATTAGTTTCCATATCAGGAGACACAGGCTGGGGAACCAGCCTCCCAGTGGTTTCCACAATGGCTTCTGTGGGGTTCAGTGAACTACAGTTTTCCCTTGCTGCTTGGCTACGGGTAACTGCACACACCATCCCCTGTTAGAGATTGTTGTCAAGGATGACGTCAACTGCTAATGTTTTGGCTACAGCCACCTGTTGCACAGTTTCCCCATTTCACCCCAGTCCAGGAGAACACTGGTGAGTGGCAATGTTTTCTCTTCATCAGTGAACCCTAGTACAGTAACATATTTATTGGGTATAATCTGACCAGGCTCTACTAGATCCCCTTTTACCAATGTCAGGGATGCCCCTGTGTCCCTTAACCCTTGTGTCTGTACACCACTCGTTGTGACTGGGTGCATGTGTTCCCTCATGTTCACAGGCATGCTTCCAGGGACACACAAACAACCCACTTCTTCTCTAGCCCCCTGTTGCATATTGCTTGCCCTTGTGGGACACTGTCTGGCAATATGCCCAGTTTCTCTACAGACCCGACATTAATTTCTTTCCTCAGAGATATCTTTTCTCTGAAACCTGGGGCTAACATGTTTCAGTGGAGGCAGTGAGAATTTTTGCTGCCCTGAAGGCACGCATTTCCCTTTCTGTGCTGCCATGCCTGCACCATTTGCTCTCAGAGCAGGTCTGCTCTTGGCATAGCAGTCCAAGAGTTCAGCAGCCTCTTGCACTGTTTTGGGATCTTGGTCCTCCAGCCAGGTTTTCAGCTCTGCTGGGCATTCCCAAAAAAAACTGATCTACCAGAATAGCATTTTCAATCTTATCTACAGAGTTTGCTTCAATTTCTTTCCACCAAAGTTTTAAAAACTGACATTGTTTCATGGCTCGCTCCTCGTAGCTCATGTCAGGGCTTCTCCTGAGCTTACGGAATTTAGCTCTGTATGATTCAGTAGCTAGATCAAACTTTTTTAAAAGTGCAGCTTTAAGTTTGCTGTAATCATTACTGTCCTCATTGTCAATTTGACCCAGTTCATCCCGAGCTTTCCCGGTAAGTAGCAGGGATAGCTGAAAGCTCCAGGACTCTCTAGGAATTTTAGCCTGAATACAAACTTTTTCAAAGGAATTTAAAAAGTCATCCATATCCTCCCCCTCTTTAAATCTGGCTATCAATTTGGAATTCAATTTGTAACCCAGTCCTTTAGTTCCAGTTAAATCCAAGCCACTTACCTGCTCTGGTGCAGGTGGTTGGAGTCGCAGCTTCTCCAGTTCATGCTGCCACTGGCTCTCACGCATCTCACGGTCCACCTCTTGCTGTTCACGGTCCACCTATTGCTGTTCTCGGTCGTCTCTCTTCTCCTGGAACTCCAGCTCCATTCTGTGCAACTCAATCTACAGCCTGAGTACTTCTGGCTCCAGAATGCTGGTGACCTTCCTCTGCTGCTGTGGCCCTTCGCTGGCACTGGCCCTGCTGTCATCCTCATTGGATCTGGACACTGCACTGGCCACTAGCCCTTCCATGCTCAAGGTTTGGTCCTTTACAGTCAAAGTCTGTGACTCAATGCTCTGGGTATCTGCTGTCATTAGGGCATCCACGAGGTTCTGCTTGGTGGATCTCACCTTGTACAGGACTCCTCTGTCCTTGCACAACTGCCTCAAGTAGTCTACAGTGAGCCCTCTGTAGTTGGAAGCCATCTTCTTCCCTAACTGCGGGTACTCTAACTTGCACTTTAGAAAAAAAAATAAAACAGGTAGGAACTTAACTGTAAGCAAAATGATATAGTTCTGTTTCCTTTTTTAAATTAAATCACTGCCTTTTTTTTTTTGCAAGTGAGCTATACGGTATCAAGCTGACACACTGAACAATTTAAAGCTTGTATTACCAAACATATCTACACCGCTGCCAACCAGTCTGTCACAAACCTACTCAGCAGGTCAGGCCCTCTGCTCCCACAGTGCCAACCTCCGAGCACAGTATTGTGAACAGGTAACAGAACAGGGTAACCCTCCTGTCTGCTTGTGGGTCCAAATCACCTTTGATCTCAAGTTCTGGGGGAATTCAAACTGTGAACCTTATGCTAGCGTACCCAAATGTACAGGCTCAGATAATTCTGCTCTTCGGGGAATTCCAGACATCTTTCGCTTAAGAGCACCTAACCAGGTATCCAAAATGAACCCTTAAAACTCTATGAAAGGCCTTGGGTATTTCTTACCTTTTTCCAGTTCAGAAACACCATTAAGCTTAGGAACAGTTGTCAACTTTAACCACCTATACTTCACATATAAAAGAAAGAATTTCAAGGGCACACCAGGCAGTCTCTTTAAAATAAGAGGTTTACTTAAAAAATGGATAGAAATATGTAAAATGTAAACACAGAACACTATATCACAAAGCAAACAATCACTTAAAAGAACAAGGTTAAAGTACAAACATAAAGGCCTACCACAATACAATTATACTTTCCTATCTAATGTATACCTTCTTACAGTGCTTAAAGTTAGATGATGGTTCTAAGAGCCCACAAAGAAATGTGTCACTAAAGAGCAGACACAGAATAGTTTAAACTGTCTCTATACCCACCTCTTCCATGATGTCACCTAGCTCCTCCTTGTTAAATATAAAAAGAATACACACAGGATGTCCTATCAGGAGGTATATTAAATAAGGTGACATCAGCAAAAACTCATTTCCCAAATTATAAGTCTGTGATTTCCTAGTTCCTTCTCTGTGATCTTTGAGCAGTTCCTGTTTCCAGCCAATATCAAAAGACCTTTTACAACTCTGCAGTTTTCTCACTTAGATACCATATAGCTTTTTTAACACCAGTTATTAACTGTTCTTCCTCTGAAGACATCATAAAATGTATATTTTAGTTTCCCAGCTTCAGAGAAGCACAGATCATCAACAAAACCATAACATGCAACTTCTTGGAAGTTAATCACATTACAGACTTCTGCTGTTTAACATATATCCTGTCATTTTAACTGAAACCTGGGGGGGTCATCCCACAGGCTGTCTCATGACAGACACTCAATAACACATTCTATATACAATTATCATAGAGCAATCATAACCAGCTGACCAAGCGTCACAAGGGCCACCTTGGGTAGCCTGTTTATGCCCCTGCCCCAGGTGAGCACCAGACATTGTTCCTGGTATTCCATTTGTGTACTGCACTCAAAAGAACCCAGGCCAACCTCAAGATAGGTTAACTTGAGAAGAGGGCACTGGGTGCACAAGATGGAAAGACCCCCCTCTTACATATATGTCTCCCACATTTCAAATTTGTGTATCTCTGCCATATTCTAAACATTTATGACACTGCCACTACTTTCTGAGACTGAGCCATTGCTGCATTCCACAGTTGCAAACTAGTGGCCTTCTGGAATCTCATCCCTGCAGTATTCTAAATACTGGACACAACGTTTGCATTCTAAAGCCACGTTTGCCATTGCATTCCATTGCCCTAAAGGCCACCTAAACCATCTTTTTTTTTACACATTCTTTAAATGACTCCATAGGACTGTAAAGGAGAGGCTGTTGTTTACATTTATACTGAAACTGCATTTATTAAAGTAGGATGAATGCAGTTTCATAGTATTTGAAAACTGTAAACCCAGACTCTTCTGGTTCAGAAATCTTGCTCTCAGCATCCTAAAATGGTTCCTTGAGGATGTTGTACATGAGAGAGATGCCAACTGTGCGGATATATTCTAGCTGTAACCATATTCAAATGTGAATGACTTTAAAACAAAGAATGATAGCCTGGTATTGTCAGCACGAAAGTTGTTCAGCACTAAAATATCTACAAAATGAGTGGTTTCATTCATAGATATCTTTTAATTTTTTTTAATTAGCAATAAAAGCAGCAGCAAATTCAATTGCATGCCAACCTATTGGGGAAAGGCTAACCCAGCTAGCACTGGAGAATGTTGGAGACAGAAGCAATGTTTCAAAAGATAAATCCTACTCTAACATACCAGAAGCTGAAGGGGTTAGAGAAGAAGAACAGATAAGGAGGGATAGATAAAGTGGTCCTGGGGCACTCAATGCTAAAATATATGGACATGATGATATGAAAGGGGAGGAAAGAATACATCATGACAACATCTCTCTTTGGCATAAAAGTCCTGGATATTAAGAATAATACAGATGGATAGTTGGTGGGTACTATAAACCCAATCACAGTGTTGCATATTGGCACCAGTGACATAGGCAGAAGATACAGATAGGATATCCACAGAGATTTTGAGGAGGAGGGAAGACATCTGAAGGAGAATGGGTGCAATACCATAATTTCTGAAATATTACCAGTACCAAGGGCTAGTAAGGCCAAAAGCAGAGAGTCTGTACAACTAAATGACTGGCTTCAAGAGAGAAGACTTTTTGTGCGAGACAGAAGATGTTTTGTCCAAGAGAGAAGTCTTTTTGTTTATAAGGAACTGGGAATAGTTTGGAGATACAAGATGCTATGGGAGGGATGGACTGCTCTTAAATAGATATGGGTCATGGCTATTTGCAAATCAGATAAAAAATATGATCTCAAAATATTTAAACTGAGGGATGAAGGAAAAGGGAGAGGGCCTACAATATCTAGGGTCACCACTAAAATGTAATCTAAACCTCAGATCAAAACTCTATGTATGGGGATAGAAATTTCTACTTATAAAAACCACAACTCTAACCCTAAAAATCGATGAGCTGGAACACATGCTAGTGAGTGAGGAAATCAATACACGTGCCATCACGGAGACCTGGTGGTACAAGGAAGACTTGTGGGGAAGGGATATTTAAGGATATAGACAGTTTAGTAAGGACACAGTAAATAAATGTGGAGGAGGAGTGGCGATATATGTATCAGATTCTATAGAGGCAGATCTAGTGGATATAGAAGGAGGAGATAACCTAGAACATATATGACTGAAAAGCTACTCCAAATCTAGCAGTAAAATTATTCTGGGTACAGTTTATAGCCACCTTCCTGAGACAAGGAGCTTGACCAGAAATTGTGTGATTTTTTTGGGGTCAGTTGGTTCCTGATAATAAAAGAATTTTACCAGGTGATTTGAACATGCCTGGCATTGACTGGGAAAAAATGGAGGGAAGGACACATACAGTACATAACTTTCTGGATACACTAAACAAAATGGGTCTTGACCAATATGTAAATACTTATACAAGAGGAGAAAATATTCTCGACTTGGTGCTGAGCAACATGAAGGAAGATATAGTGAACTGTCACATCCTTTCACCTCTGGGAAATAGCAACCATCAATTGGTTATGTTTGAGGCTGTGAAGGATCCAATAAAATAAATGGGATAACAAAAATAAAATGCTTTGAAAGCGAAGACTTTGAAAGGATGGAATATGAACTTAGTGCATGGGACTGTAGACAGGATTTTAAAACCAAAAGCCAAAAGGCAATATGGGATGCACTGAAAAATACATTAGAACAGCTTGTAAAATTATATGTACCAGAAAAAGTTAAATATAGTAGGGTTGGAAGGTTACTGAATGGATGAACAAGAACATCAAGTAGTTAATAATAAGAAAAAGAAAGGCATATAACATGGCTAAAAACAAAATAATTCCCCAGAGGCATGGGAGAGTTACAAGGATACAGTTAGGTTGTGCAAAAAGACCACTAAAAAGCCAAACAGGACTAAGAACTAAGGTGAGCAACATATGTAAAAGAGAATAATAAAACCTTTTATAACTACATTAACCAGAAGCATGGTAATAATATGCAGGTGGGCAAACTGGGGGATGATAAGGGTAATTTAGTTAAGGATGAAAAACAAACAGTATAAATGTTCAACAGTCATTCCTGCTGTGCATTTAATCCCAAAACATACAGTACAATACTGGTCACCCTAGAAAGAGAAGGGCTGAGGTACGAGTTGGACAAAAACATCATTAGAACTAGGCTACATCAGATAAATGTGAACAAGGCACCAGGACCAGATGGGGTACATCCTAGGGTCATCAGGGAATTGACAGATGAAGTGGCAGGACCAGTGACAATGCTATTTGAAACTACCTTGAACAATGGATGTGTTGTGGACAGTTGGAGAAGAGCAACGGTAATACCAATATACAAGAAGAGTAATAGAAAAGATAGCAAAAATGATCATCCAGTGGGTCTCATGTCAGTGTTGGGGAAGCTGTTGGAGAGACTAATTGTAGATGAAATAAAGATATTTCTTCTAGAGACTAATAATGTAGACATAACCCAACACAGGTTTACTAGGGGAAGGTCATGCCAGACTAATCTGCTACAGTTCTTTGATAGGATTAGCAGGGCACTGGTCACAGGACAGTCAGTGGATGTAATATTTTTGGATTACAGCAGGGCATTCAACACTGTATCACACTTCGAATTAGTCTAAGTCCTGAAGGACTTAGGGATCAGTATTAAATTATTTGCCTGGATAGAATCATGCTTGACAAATAGAAAGCAGCAGGTCTACATCAGGGGTGTTTCATCTGAATGGACTGATGTTACTAGAGTTGTTTTGCAGGGATCCACGTTGGGACCAAGCTTGTTCAATATCTACGTGTTATCAATGAACTGTGAATGAGCAGTTTGGGTAGCTAAGTTCACGGATGACACCAAAATCGACTCCTTGGCACAGAATTCCTGGGAAGTGGTAAAGTTGTAGGAAAAGGTAACTAGACTGGAGCAATGGGCAATTTTACATAAGCTCAGATTTGGTGTTGATATATGCTCTGTTATGCATTTGGGAAGAGCAAACCAGAGAGCCCAGTATGTATTGAACGGGAGAGTTCTGAACGAAACATCTGAAGAACAGGATCTGGGAGCATCAATAACAAATGATCTGAAATTCAATAGGCAATGTCAGTAGAAAGTTAGAAAGGCTAATGGTATTCTGAACTGCATTAGGAGGCATGTACTGTAGCTAGTAGGGAGAGGGAGGTGGCGATCTCCCTGTATATTTCCCTTGTGATGCCACACTTGGGCTACTGCTCCAAGCTGATGTTCTCCTCTATGAGGGGGTGGTTAAGATTTTGGAAGGAGTTCAACATAAAGCCACGAAGATGGTAGCAAGTCTTAAACAATTAGAATACACTGATGGATTACATTCTTTGGGTCTGTACACATTGAAATATATAAGGTTGCTGCGGGGTTTCTGTCTATTCTATGGGTCACTAATGAATGATGATCTCTGGGAGTGCCTGGGTTTTGAAATTAGAGACCAGAGGTACAAAACTAGATCACATAATATGCAGATAAAGGGGGAGACATGCAACCAGGCATAGAGCTTCCTGGTACAACCAAAGAGTGGTGGCAGTATGGAATGATCTACCCCTGCAGGTGATAGGTAGCATGACCACGTCAGAGTTCAAAACCAGGCTGGAGTGAGTCCACAGTGAAGTAAGGGGGGTTACTAGCAGCATACCATAAGGTTCAGTACTAGGTTCTGTCCTTTTTAATGTCTTTGTAAGTGACATTGCAGAGGGACTGGAAGGAAAAGTACGTCTCTTTGCAGATGACACAAAGATGTGCAGCAGGGTTGATACACAAGGAGGCATGGAAAGGATGAGAAGGGACTTGGCAAGGTTGAAAGAATGCTCAAATGTATGGCAGCTTAGATTCAATACAAAGAAGTGCAAAGTAATGCACCTGAGAAACAAAAACCCAGGGGAAGAGTACACAATGGGGGGTGAAATACTGACAACAACAAAAATGGAAAGGGACCTGGGGGTAGTTATATTAGGTAACCTAAAGGTGGGCAAGCAATGTGAGAAGGCAGTAAGGAGAACTAGGGGATACTGGGATGCATAGGTAGAGGCATCACCAGTAGAAAACAAGAAGTTGTCATCCCTCTGTACAGGCAGTTGGTAAGACCCCATCTGGAGTACTGCATGCAGTTCTTGAGACCCCCATCTCCACAAAGACATAGACAGAAGGGAGGCTGTCCAGAGGAGGGCAACGAAAATGGTTCAGGATCTGCACCAGAAGGCATACAAAGAGAAACTAAAGGAGCTTAAAATGTATGCCCTTGAGGAAAGGGGGGGGGGGAACATGATAGAAACTTTCAAGTACCTCAAGGGAATCAACAAAGTCCAAGAAGGTTTCATCTTTCGGAAAAAGAGATGTGCAAGAACAAGGGGGCACAATTTGAAGATAGAGGGGGCCTGGCTCAGAGGTAATGTGAGGAGGTACTTTTTCATGGAGAGATTTGTGGATGCATAGATCAGCCTTCCTGAGGAGGTTGTGGAGTCAAAAACAGTGGGGGAATTCAAGAATGTATGGGACAGACATAAGACTAGTGGGAGGTAGGAGGAAGTAGGCTGTTGGTTAACTGGGATCTTCAGCTTATCCATTAGGTAGGGAAATGGGCAGACCAAGTGGGCCAAGCGGTCCTTATCTGCCATCAAATTCTATGTTTCTATGTTTATTGTGTAAATGAGGGCATATCAGGATATTGTCTTGTGTAAGGGGTGAGCTTAAAATTGGCCATTGGCCTAACTAACTCATAACCAACCTATGTAACCTATGTATATATTATGGTAGCACGGTAGTGCTACCATAGTTAGGGCTGAGGAGCCATTTCTATGCTAAACCCCAAAACTTTGCACCTTAATAACTTTGCAACCGTTTGACAGATTTGGCTGAAATTTGGAATACATGATCAAGAACCATAGGCCTTGGCATCTGCCAAGTTTTGTACCAGTCTGATACACGGCTGTGGAGTTGATTGCGTTTGATTTGCAGCGCTGCTTATGCTTTTTTCTGGAATTCCTCACGGTCGCTTGGTACAGGTCGCGACGTTTGTGCGACCGCCTGAAATCTTCAGGGAACATGCGGCCAGGGTCCCCGATGTGCCTTTTGAAGATTTGGTGAAAAAATATTAAACGGTTCAAAAGTTATTCAAAAAACAATTTCCCATTATAAGTCAATGGGAAAACTTAACAAAAAGTTCAACACTTTCGCAAATGGGCCTGTTACTTTTGCAAATCAGCCATTTTGTTTTCAGTTGGTGATTAGAAAAATGCTTGGCATTTAAATTTGGGACCCTCTAGCAACCTAACCTAATTCTTTTTGTATTCACCTAGTCGGACCCTGAGGGTGCTAGCCATGTCTTTATTTTGGGGTAAAACACCCCAGAAATGTGTTTTTCAGATTTCTGGAAAAAGTACTTTCGCAAAGTGCATTCAGCCTCCGCGAAAGTCTTGCAAATGTTTGCGAAAGCTTTCGCAAATTGCGACAGTAATTTTCTAGTCTGTGGGAAAATGACAGCAATTCTTTGGCACTGCACTGCAAAAGAACGATTTGGAGTTTTGGGCTGAAATTTGGAGAGAACACAGCCGACATCTCACAGATGTGCCTTTCAGTGTTGTATTGAAAAAATATTACATGGCAGCAAAGTTATGGCACTCCAAAGCTGACGTTTTTTCCCATAGGATAACATTACGGCGCCCGACGCATTACAGGAATCCTTTGGCACCCTGCTGCAAAATACGGTTTGGTCTTTTTCCAGAAATTTGAGGAAGACAGCCAACAGCCCACAGATGTGCCTTTCAGTAGTTTGGTGAAAAAATATTACAGGGAGGCAAAGTTAAAGGCGCTCTGAACTTCTCTTTTTCCCATAGGATAACATTACGGCGTTCCTTGGCGCCTTTCCAGGGCCGTATCTCGGAAACGGTGCGGATACGACTTTTTCGTCGGAAAAACCTTTAGCCCCCTATGGGGGCTAAGAACAAAACTAGCCAGGACAGTCATAAATCATACGACTTTTAAATTTTTTTTCTACATCGTACAGTGCCTGAGATATAACCTATTTAGTATTCCAAGTCCTCATTTTCTGCTCCGATACCCATTATTATGCATACATTCTTTGTACACACTGTCTTTCTCTATTCAGCTTTAGGGGAAAACCAGCCTGTGCGCTTACATTACTGTTACCATTGCCCTTTCCGCTTGCAGTTCCATGCCTGTTTCACTTACCGTTGACGTCTACGCCACCACGTGCGTCATCCTTTGCGTTTTCATTTGCGCTTGTGTTTCTGTTATTTTTTGCCATTTGTGTCTACCGTACTGTTTCTCTTTCTGTTTCACTTTGTGTCACCATGCCCATTGACATTTCTGTTTGCAAGCACCATGTTACTATGTGACAACACATCACGTGGCACACTGTTCCCGTCTACGCCACTGTGTTCGTTACCCTTTCTGTTCTCATTTGCTCTTGCGTTACCTTGTGCGCCACTGTTAGCACTTCTGTTTGTGTTGCTGTTCCTGCTACTATGCCACAAGACATCATGTGGTGGGAGTGCGGAGCCCTTTGGGCCCCGCGCTCCCGCTGCCGCATTACGTGCGGGGAGCATGGGGCCCCATGTGCGTTATCCTTTGCGTTTCATTTGCGCTATGCTTCTGTTATTTTTTGCCATTTGTGTCTACAGTACTGTTTCTCTTTCTGTTTCACTTTGTGTCACCATGCCCACTGACATTTCCGTTTGCAGGCACCATGTTGCTATGTGACAACACATCACGTAGCAGACCCGTTCCCGTCTATGCCTATGTGTGCGTTGCCTTTCTGTTATCATTTGCACTTGCATTACCATGTGCGCCACTGTTAGCACTTCTGTTTGCGTTGCTGTTCCTGCTACTATGCCACAAGACATCATGTGGTGGGAGTGCGGGGCCCGCTGAGCTGTGTGCGCCACCATTACATTCACTATTTCTCATTATCATTCTCAAAAAAGAATTAGGGCATAAAACTCCATTTAATGCATTAGTTAGGGTTGTTCCACAGCGACAAAAGTGAGGAAATTCGCTGTTAGGGTTGAAAACCTAACTCCGGATTCACCCCCCCAGCACCACACACACTCACAGACAGACACACACACACACACACACACACACATATGCAAGTATGGGGGAGGACCAAGTCAACACAACCAATGACAGACATCCAGCAGCAGGTGACAGAAATAACAAACAATTGTCTATATGTACTACGAGACATCCCCATCCACCTGACCAGGTACTGCATGCTCAGTGGAGATCAACAGCAAAACTGAGGCCATGTACACCAAACATACACATCCCTGATTGCAGCTGCACAATGTACCACACTTAGTAGTTGCATGGCCTTACCTACCGATGCCCCACCAGACCACACCACATGTGGTGGGCCACCTGACAATAGAGTTCAGCAATACCAAGGAGTTGTACAGGTATAATATCTCTGATTATAACAAGGGTTTGAGAAATGCAGCTTTCTAATTGACTGTAAACATTGTAACAGCCTTATGTTTAGTTTTTATTAACATACATGTAGAGCCTAACCATATGATGAACATGGTTTAATGTTGTTTAAAAAACAGTTTTATTATGATAGCAATAAACCACTCCCAGGTATTATGTTAATGGTCAGTTCATCACTGTCTAGCAACATGTGCATCTCGGCTATGCCTCATTCAACATTAAACCCCTACAAGGTGATTAACAGACCATTTAACATAACTGTTGGTCATGCCTTATTGCTTAATTGTCTTTATGAGTAGATACTCTCCTGTGCTAGGCACTGCAGCAGCTTACAACACAGTGTCCCACCCAGTTACACCATACACTGTCTAGTTACTGGAGAATGGCTGTGAATATGAACTCATGAAGATTAACAGTGTAACTTGATCATTACAGTCATCGAAACCTTTAGTGTGGGATTATAACTGACAGAGCTCAGTGATAGAGAATAACCCTGCTGTCCTAGTACGCTTACCCCATTGTGAGTTAAATCAATACTAAAAGACATTCTGTTTATATCTACACTATACCTACTTGATTCCTATTTACCACAATTAACATAGTTATCACTTTGATAGCATCAGTGACAGAAGTGTGGCAAACCCAAACACTAGGCATACAGCCTTAGTATGAAACAACTGTTAAAAAAAATTACACTCTGTCCGTAAGTGGCATAGATCACTCATTGCAACAACAGTAAATGTATTACTATTTGAATAAGTTAGTCATCACAGATGCAATGAGATTGTCTTTATCAGGTACAACATACTCAGTAAGTGCCTACAGGAAAATCTATCCTATATACATCTCCGATACAGGTACGTCATTGTTGGCTCAGTAGTGCTATGATATTTAGAAGTTGCTTGGTCTGATCCATGCAATTACACTGTTTCTTACAAGGAATACTTACTGCATCTTTAGTATTGAAACACACTGAAGGTCTATGTATGTACATCAGCAGTACACCTTCATCAGTAAGAATGCATCTGATACTGGCAGTACGAATTTCACAGCGTTGAACAGGCAATGCTTTTCCATACGTTTACATCAGCTTCTCTATCTTGAGTAAACCGTTGCAGTAAATGTACTACTATGTAAATCACATACTAAATGTAACACTACTTTTATCTTGAGCATGCTAGTGTCTTGTAGTTAATTTATGTACTTCTCTTAATTAATGTATACTCACTAGTGTTAAAACCTTTCTACAACTGTCATCATGCACCTTCAGCATTTATATTGACTAACGGCACAGTACCAGTTGTGGTGTGGTGTGGGGCATCGGTAGGTAAGGCCATGCAACTACTAAGTGTGGTACGTTGTGTGCAGCTGCAATCAGAGATGTGTACGTTTGGTATACATGGCCTCAGTTTTGCTGTTGATCTCCATTGAGCATGCAGTAGCTGGTCAGGTGGGTGGGGATGTCTCGTAGTACATTTAGACAATTGTTTGTTATTTCTGTCACCTGCTGCTGGATGTCTGTCATTGGTTGTGTTGACTTGGTCCTCCCCCATACTTGCATGTGTGTGTGTGTGTGTGTGTGTGTGTGTGTGTGTGTGTGTGTGTTTGTGTGTGTGTGTGTCTGTGTGTGTGTGGTGCTGGCGGGGTGAGTCGGAATTGGGGTTTTCAACCTAACAGCAATTTCTCACTTTTTCGCTGTGGAACAACCCTAACTAATGCATTAAACGGAGTTTTTTGCCTCTAATATATATATATATATATATAAAACTTCCCCTCAGTCTCATCCCATCGGCTTTATAGCTATGTAAATGACAGTCCCACCAGGTGCCACATCACTTCTTTGCATGCCCACTGTCTCCACAATACCCCCTATGGCACTCGTTGTGTCCCATATACCCCCTGCCCCCTCTTGGCAAGCAGTTTCACCACCATCTCGGCCCCTCTAGTGTTGTGCCAGGTGGGGGGTATCCCTGTGGCAATTCCTGCAAGTGCACCACTTGTTTGGCACTAGCCTGTGGCTGGGGCATCTCCTGGGTTTTTGGTGCAGGGACACCTTCTTTTATATAATTGGGTACAGGGTCCCTAACACATCCAAAGTTCACTGCAGCTCTAAAGCAATGCAACTTGCATTGTTCTCAGGGGTCTTTGAAAATGGAACTTATTGTATATGGTGTACCGCCCACCTCTGCAGCTGCTTAGCTGGCTATTTAGACACCAGCACCCCCCCCACCATACTTAGACATTGATAACCAGCATAGAGACTCAGGTGCATTCAAGGTAGAATGCATAAAAAAATTCTAATAAAATCAGGAATCACAGCTTTTTTTAAATTTCCTAATAGAAGAGTGAAATCCTCAGTGGGGCTATAAGGAACATACATAATACTGAGTGCCCCACCCCCCCAATACGCACATAGTTGCTGGTACCAATGGGTGTGGAGGGTATGTTTGCACTTCAGTCTTGAAAGTGCCCCTTTAGTGCTTACAAGGACAGGAGGGAAGCAGTCATGGTCTCCTTTGCAATTCTGTGTGTGCAGCCCAGTCTCCAATTGAAATCCAACCTGCAGGCATACCTCTCAGCTGTCCCTCATTACGAGGGATATCCCTCATTTAACCCCTCAAAATTTCCCTGTCCCTTATCTGGTCCTCATGGAAAAGGAAAATCTAAATTTCCAAGGTAGAATATCTGCACTCAATCACACCGAGAGGTACGCTGTAAGGAAGGCAAATCCTCAAAAATACATAAATGTTCAGAGAACAGCACTCCAAAGAAGAATGCCACTGGAAACTGTGCTGCTGTAGTACTAAAATAGTACTTTTCAGATTTATTCAAGTGAAATTTACCCAGCACTCCAGCAATCTGTTGTTCACCAAAAAAGCAGAGCCCCTAGTGCCTTAGCAACTTGCCTTCCAAAGAGGGCGTGTACAGACCAATTCAAGCATTCACTATTTATACAAAAAACAATGTAACATCATCCCTCCATCCACATTGTGATTGGACTTTTAAATAAGTATCCATTCTACTTTTTAATATATTAGGTAAAGTTTCTGTGTCACAAAATCTTATAAATAAAATAAAAAATAGTAATATTGCCAGCATTTAGAAAGAAAATTTAAGGTAATAAACAAAAAAATAATTTATTTACTTTATAATTACTAAGAAAGTATTATTTTCAAAGTCCTTTAATTGCTGATGTCCTATAAATATTACTTCTACTTAATTTATGGGATCAAGCTCTCATAAATAGAAGTGATCAACCACTATAATAAAGATTATATATATATATATATATATATATATACACATATATTCTTTGTAATAAAAGAACTACCAGCAAAAGGGCTATTTTTTTTGTGTGTAAAATTTTTATTTGCATTTCCAAACTTTTACAACAAACGAGTAAATAAATAAATGTCTCATTTCGCCACAGACAAAGTACCATAAGAAAGCTCAAATGAATTCTTCTTCATCATAGTATTTGGTGTATATTTAGCCATTTTTAAACTCAATTAAAAGCTCAGATCCCAGTGGCGAAGGCCATCACCATTTCTAAAAGGAAAAAAAAAAAAAAAAAAAAACCACCCCACCTTCTTCCCCCAAAACAGAAGCCAACTTAATCCAGAACAATACCATCAACTATTTACAATGATCCACATTCTACAATACATAAGTACTGCAAAGCAGTTAATAAAAATCCTCGCTAGGTTACTGGAACCCTGAAAGTGTTAAACAATGGGCTCAGAGCGTGTGTGTTACAAGGGAAACTACTCGGGGTTAGAAACCATTTCACAGGCATCCAACATGATATCTTCATTTATCCACACCCTCCCTTCTCTATGCCCTCCTATCCTGCTGGGAAAGAGCCGAGAGGAGCGGATTCCATATAACTCCAAAGATCTCAGCTCTTTCTTGAATCTGGTAAGCCCTCCTCTCCATAGCCAAGGCCGATGCCGCCAGTGTTTTCCATTGAGTAAGAGATGGATCTTTTGCAGAGATCCAGGTGTTTAAGATACACTGCCTGGCAATTGCTAACGCCACCCTTAGCCACTTCCTGTGCGTACTCCCATCTCCCCCATCCCCCCCACTCAATTCCCAATAATAGTTCAATCGGATGCAGGGATATCCCGGCCTCCGCTCTCTCGTTTAAGAACTCCACCAATTCCTCCCAAAAGCTCTGTAGTCGGGGGCATTTCCAGAAACAATGAAAATATGTGCCCACCTCCTTATTACATCGAGGGCATACTTCTGAAACCTCCGGGGCTTTTATGAACCATAACCGGAGGGGAAAAAAGCCTATGAACATACTTATAGGCCGACTCCTTGTATTTGTTTGATAACAGTAGGCCCATATGTGTTTCCACTATTAGCTCCCAATTCGATTCTGAGATCTCGACCCCAAGGTCCCTCTCCCACAGTGCTCTTCTGCTCGAGCTATCCTCTATCAGGCCTTCCCTCAAGATACGCACTACAGTGCCTATTATTCCCTTAGGGTTGCTCCGGGCCTTACAAATTGCCCCTTCCAGACTCATCTGCCGCGTAGGCTGAGAGCTTGGCTCCCCCAGCCTACGAGCAAAATCTCTAGCCTGCAAAAATCTAAATGCATGGCTACCCGGGATCCCACATCTTGTCCTTAATTCCTCTAAGGAGGAGACATGTGGGCCCTTATACAGATCTCTCACACACTGGATGCCTCTCTCGTCCCAAACCCGAAAGCCCAGGTCCTCCAGTCCAGGCAGAAAGAGGGGGTTACCACTCAGAGGAAGGAGTAGCGTCTCCACCTTGTTACCCCCCACCCCAGCCCTTATCTGTTCCCACCCCTCCAGTGTCCATACTACCATCGGGCTAGGATATGGTTGGTGTGCGTATGCCCTTCTACCTCCCTTCCTCAAAAAGGCTGATAGCCGGCCTTTCACCCCTCCCCTCTAGGTCTAGCCAGCATGCTGCCTCCGGACACGCCACCCAGTCCTTAATTATCCTCGCCATGCAAGCCAGAAAATAACTTTTTAACATCTGGGAAGCCTAACCCCCCTCTTCTCGTCTCCAGTTTCAATCTTTGCAGGCTGATTCTAGGCTTCTTTCCTTGCCAAAGATATCCGGAGAACCCTCTGTCCAGTCTCTTCATATCTTTTTTAGTAAGACCCAGAGGAAGCATCTGTAAATAGTACAAAATCCTGGGCAGGATATTCATTTTTATAATATTCATCTGGCCTAGCCATGACACCGGATATGCCCTCCATCTTTTCATGTCCCTCAACACTTCCTCGATCATTGGCGTATAATTCAGTCAATATAAATCAGCCAATGATCTTCCAATATGAACCCCCAGGTATTTCAAGGCCCCTTTCACCTCCCGCAGCCCCCATTTTTGTAGATCTACTGACTGTTCTCCACCCAAGCACATTGCCTCTGATTTTGCCAAGTTTATTTTGTAACCTGAAAACACTGAGAAGCACTCAATTAAATCTAGGACGGCAGGTAGGGATTCTTCTACCCGACTCAAGTACAGGATCATATCGTCAGCATATAAAGATAATTTATGCTGCCGCCCCCGCCCCAGAACCCCTTCACCCTCTTGCATTGTCTGATGGCTGCGCCGCGGCTCAAAGCGAGGTCAAACAACAGAGGAGAGAGGCATCCTGCGAGTCCCCTAAATAATTCAAAAACTTGTGAAGGCCACCATTAACCACCACTGAAGCTTTGGTGAACAATACAAGACCCTCACCATGTTGAAACCCCAGGCCAAACCACCCACCTAAGACCTCCATCATGTATTCCCATTCAATCCGGTCAAGCGCCTTCTCGCGTCCAGTGCCAGAACTAAAGTGGTCCCTGGTGGCGAGAGGAGACATGAACCACATTCAACAGTCTCCTGATGTTGTGATATGAATGCCTCCTTTATGAATCCAGTTTGATCTGGGTCCACCAAACTAGGCATCAACATCTCGAGCCTGCCTACCAAAACCAACCGCATATATCTTGCATCCACATTCCAATAATGAGATGAGGTGGGCAGCGCACTCCCTGGGGTCTTTACCCTGCTTAGGGATCACACATATGTTCGCCATTTCCATAGATGGTGGCAGGGACACCCCCTTCCTAGTGCCTCTATATACTTCCCAGAGCAGATCCACTACCTGATGGCTCACTGTCTTATAGAATTCAATAGGGAGTCCATCTGGGCCAGCCGCTTTGCCCGACCTGATACCCTTAATGGCCTTCCCTATTTCCTCCTTGGTAATATTAGCCTCAAGGGCTGTTCTTTGCTGTTCAGACAACTGCCCTAGCCGGACCCCATCAAGAAACTGTTCCATCCTGCCCCTATTCCCTTCTGCCTCTCTTTGACATAGCTTACTAAAAAATTCCCTAAATCTTTCCCCAATGACCTGAGGTCTCTCGTTCACGTTCCCATGCCTGTTCCGTATTTCCAGCACTCTGGTTTTCCCACTTCTCCCTTTAATCAGGTTAACAAGGAGGGGGCCAGGCTTGTTCCCCCATTCATAGAATCTCTGCTTCACTAGCCATAAATGCCCCCCTTGCCTGCTCCTCCAGCATATTATTCAACTCTCCTCTGGCAGCTGCCAGCCCCGGCTCACTAGCTACGTCTCCTTTAAGTACCTGTCCCTCCAGTTCCTTAACCCTTTGGAGTAGGGTCTCATATTTCCTGTTCCTTTCTTTTTTATACCCCGACACAAAGCCAATAATAGCCCCCCCTTAGGTAGGCCTTCCCTGCGTCCCATAAGATCTGTGGAGAGGGAGCCGTTTCCTTATTTAGGTCTACATATCTCTTCATTTGTTCATTCAAAAACTCCCTAAACTTCTCATTCCCCATCAAGTATGAGGGGAACTGCCACATATTGAGCCTCTCCCCAGATCCTTCCATTTCTACCGTCAGAGTGACCATGGCATGGTCAGATATATGGATGGGTTCGTATGTACCTCCACTACTTTTGATACCACCCTCCTTCAGTGTAAATGTGATCTATCCTCGACCAGCTCTTATGGGGGTTAGAAAAAAAGGTGTATTCTCTTATTTTTGGGTTCGCCGTCCTCCACACATCTATTAGGTCAAGATCCAATAGACCTTCCCTCCACTCCTTTAAAAATTTGCCCCCTTTGCCCCTACCCTTCGAGTGATCCATCACCGTGTCAGGGGTGCAATTAAATTCCCCCCCAAAATCAACCCCTTGAATTGTTCTTTGGCCATCACTTCAAGTAAGTGTCTGTAAAACTGGGGCTAAGTGACCGCGGGGGCGTATACACTACCAAACGTAGTCGGAGTTCCTCCAAGCACCCCCTCCACAAACACATATCTGCCTTCCCTCCTATCAGACACAGTTCTGGTTACCTGAAAAGGAAGATTCTTGTGGATAAGAACTGCCACCCCCTCTTATGCGAGGAGAAGGAAGCTGCATACACCTCCCTACCCAATTCCTGACTAGCTTTCTATGCTCCGCTGGAGTCAAATGAGTTTCTTGCAGAAGGCCTCCTGTGTTCCAACCCTCCTTAAGGCAGGTGAAGCAGGGTCCTCTTGATAGGACGAAACCCCCAAGCGTTCCATGACACTACTTTACTTTAGCTCTGAGCCATCATCCTTGTAAACTACTTTTACTCCTTTCCTTCCCTTTCTCTTACCTCTCAGCCCCCTCTGTCCAGTAACCTGATATCTTTTCTCTTTTTGACATGTGGATCGAGATGCAACAATTTTTAACATAACAGCCCCCAATCAACATTTAACCCCCACAACTTATTTACAATATACCCAAAGTCGAACCAATACAAGGCGTGCAAGCTTGCTGGCCAGTATGTTCCCAGAGCTAAAGTAGGGCTTGAACCATGAAGAATAGAAAATTCTCTACGTTCAACCTTCCCCCAGGCAAATTTCCGCCACAGATCCCCATCCCATTCACCAGCATGTATAAGTCTCCCACCCCACCTTCCCCCAAAACTGTGGAAAAACCTTTAATTAAGAGAAAGTCTGGCGCAACTCTTTGGGGTCTCCTGGGACTAATAAGATTGAGAGCCCCACAAATCCTCAGACCCGGAAAAGGTCCATAATAGTTCATTGTCCCTTTTTTTAGCGCCGAGCTCCTCCGCTGAACCTCCACGACAGGGCCGCACCATGAGGGTCTCCAGGTTAGGCCGCGCACCCATATATCCACGCGCAGAGGCCCCTGGAGGCCCCTGTGTGTTTTCCCTTCAAAGTCATGTCCAAAACCACAGTTTCATTATCAGTCCCATGTGATGGGGTAGAAAACAGTCATAATCATATTGCTTGAAGAATACCTGACCCGAGTGAATCTCGTGCATCGGGAAGTCAACCACTCGTCCTCTGGTAGCGCACTGCTATACACCACGAACTTCCATAAACTTGTGACATAGAAAGAGACTAGATGAGCACCGGACATTTCCCTGATTATCCCAGCTTTTTTTGGAGCTCCGCAACAAAACACCTTGCCTTCTCCACCTCCCAGAAGCTATAAGTGGCTCCTTCGTGCCTAATTTTCAGTATGGCTGGGAACACTATGAACCAGTCCACTCCCAGCCTCTGACAAGTCGCAATCACATCGTTGAATTCCCTTCTCTTTCTTCCGATTCGAGGCGAGTAATCTTGAGACAGAAATAACCGTGCCCCCTTATACTGAAGCTCAGGGAGAGCTTTATATGCTCGCCACATCTCCTGCCTGTCCTGGTAATTATGGAAGCGTATGATCACTTGTCTTGGGGGCTGGCCATTCTGTGGTTTGGGTAGGACCGCCCGGTGTGCCCGCTCTAACTTCAGCCTTCCACCTTTTGGCTGCATTCCCAGGAGCTTGGGCAGAACTTTAGCACAGAAGCCCAGGATATCAGGGCCTTCCTTTCCCTCCGGTAACCCTCTCAGCCTCAAATTGTCTCTTCTTAAGTAATTCTCCTGGTAATCGAGCGTCTCCCTCATTTCTGCCACCTGTTTCTCCAGCTCGGTGATCCATCTGCCAAGAGGGCTCAACTCATCCTCTGCAGTCGAAATTCATCCCTCCAGCTCCTCTACCCTCTCATTCTGCCTCTCCACCTGCGATTCCACCAAAGCGAGCCTCCCCTCTATTTTGTTCTCGAGGCTCTCTAACATGGGCGCGAGTGCTGCCATGAGCTGATCTTTCAGCTCGCGACCCAAAGCCGACATCTCTGCCGCCGAGAGGGAGATCGGGCCTGCATAGCTCATTGCAGGACCCGACGCGGCCTTCCGACTGTTTTTTGCCGGTGTTTTCTGGTTTTTCGTTGCCGTGGTGACCACAAAGTCGTCCATCCCGTTCTCCGATACACTCCAAAAATGTTGTTCGCGTGTCAGCTAGCTCTTTTAGGCGGTTTTACAATGAAGTTTAAGCCCGAAGGAGGGAGCGATGAGAAAGCACGTCTTCACTCCATCTTGCGGTCACGTGACCCCAAAAGGGCTATTTTTAACAAAAGGCAGAGATATAAACTACATTCATTATTAAATCTCACAGAAAAGATATCACAAAGAAGGTTTGATACCTAGATATACACATTAAAGTATATATGAAATCTAGCATCTAAAGAAAGCTCCTCCTGCATATTGTAATACATATATATGTACACACATATACAAAAAATTATTATTTACACAGGCCAAATGCAAATATCTTAACACACATGAATTCATCAAATGCAAGCTCATGTGTAACTATCTACTAAGTTTTTAAACATCTTTCAGAAAACTTATCTATTTTATCTATTTAGTATCTGTCTAAATCTGTCACCCATTGTACATTTATTCATCCCTTAAGAATGGTTTAAGGTCCCATCTTTCATTTAATCCACTAGGGCTGACAGTATTTATTCTAAATATCCAATAACTTTCTCTCTTAAGTGACAAGTTCTGTCTATTCCCTCCCCTTTCTGGTCTTCTGACCCATTCTAAGGCCATAGACTTAAAGCTATTTAGCTCAGAACCGTGTTTTTCTAAAAAATGTCTTTCCATTGAGGTATCTGTTCTTTGATTAATTATTGATCTTACATGTTGTTGTATACATTCCTTCAACTTTCTTACTGTTTTACCAATATAATATAACTTACACTCACACCACAGAACATATACTACAAAAGTAGTACTACAAGTAATGAAGTCTGTAATCAAAAATTTCTCTCCATTTGGTGCCAAAAATTCAGATCCAGGTTGCATATATTGACAAACATTATATTTCTGACACTGAAATAGCCCCTTAGGTTTTACTGGTAGCCATGTTTCCTTAACTTTTTTATAAAATCTACTGTTTACTAGCTTATCTTGAAGGCTATATGTTCCTCTAAAGGTCACCCTCAGTGAATCACCCACTAATTATTTTAAAGAACTATCAGCCCTCAAAATGTCCCAGTTCTTCCAAACTACATTCCCCACCTTTCCTGATATTTTATTATACTCTAACGAGAGTGTAATAGGTTCTCCCTGTTCTAGTTTAACAATCTTCCTAACATTTTGTACTTTATCTTTTAACAGATCTTGTTGTGTCTTATTTTGAACTTTATCCAAGGTATCTCTCAGACAATGGTCGCTATACCCTCTTTCCTTGAATCTTATAATCAGATCTTCTGCTTGTTTATTAAGCTCACTATCAGAAGTGCAATTCCTCCTCAATCTTTATGAACTGTCTGTATGGGATAGAGTCTTAATTTGGCTGAGTGGGAGCTATCCTTTCTCAGCAATGCATTCGTGGCTGTCTCTTTTTTGTATCCTCTAATTGAAATGAACTTCGTTATGAAATTACCAGTGAGCACAGTGTCCAAAAATTGGACCTCTTTAGGGTCAGTAACATACGTGAATTTCAAATTTCTATCATTAATGTTCAACCATTTCACAAACTCATATACACTTTCACTACCCCCATTCCAGATACATAAACAGTCTATAAAACAACCCCATTTCATGATATTTTCAAAAAAGGAATTTATTTCTGGGTTTAACAACACTTCTTTTTCCCATAACCCCATAAAAAGGTTTGCATACGATGGGGCCATTGAGGCCCCCATAGCTGTACCACACATTTGGCTATAGAACACATTGTCAAATTCAAAATAGCTGCCACTCAGCACAAAATTCAAGGCCTTTACAACAAATTCCACTGGTGCATTTGTATGTACTCTATCTCTCACTAAATAATATTCTGCTGCCTTAACCCCATCTTTATGTCAAATCAATGTGTATAAGGATTCTACATCCACACAGATCCATCTATACCCATATTTCCATTCAATATCTTGAAACTTCCTTATAGTGTCTCCAGTATCCTTCACATAAGAAGGTAGAGTGAGCATGCTATATTGTAAAAATAGATCAATAAACTGACTTAAATGTTCTGTTATTGACCCAACCCCAGAAACAATAGGTCTCCCAGGTGGCTCTAAAATACTTTTGTGTACTTTAGGTAAACAGTAGAATGTTGGTACAACTGGATATTCGCAGTACAAATATTTAAACTCAGAATCTGAAATGCTTCCATTTTTCTGTGCCTCCCTTAATAATCTAAATAGCTCATTCTGATAGGAAAAAGTGGGATCAAGGGGCAATTTTCTATCATTATTTATATCAAAAAGTAATTTCTCCACCATACATTTGTAATTAATAGCTTCCATTAAGACTACATTACCCCCTTATCTGCTTTTTTTATTATGATATTTTCATTTTCCATAAGTTCTTTCATAGCTTGAATTTCTGCCTTTGTAAGATTGTTTCTCCAAGATCACTGTTGTTGTGCTAATAATTCTTTTAATTTAAATAACACGGTATTCTCAAAAGTAGAAATGGAGCTATTGATAACCAAGGACAAAAATCAGACTTGCACTTAAAAAATGCCTCTCTCATTTCTACAGATTCACTAACTGAAATACTTGAATCACTGATATCCTCCACATGATTAGTTTCCATAAGATCCAGCAAAAAGCCCTCATTAATATTTTTCATTTCAATATTCTCATTTAACTGTTCATTATCTAGCCCCTCTGCTGCTTGTATCAAAAAATCAATATCTTCATTGGAAGAAAAATCTATTGTGTTTCATTAAAGCCCATTATTGCCCTTTATTGAATAGCAGCCTGTCTAGAAAAAAAAAGTAACGTAATCTAATTTTTCTGAACAATTTGAAAATATCTACAATCACAGAAAATGAGTTTATTGTTGGTGTTGGCACAAAGTTCAAACCACGTTTCAATAAAGAAATCAGAGCTTTTGTTAATTGAATCTTAGTAAGATTAATTATCTGTAATTGGCCTTCATGGGCGCTCTCAGAGTCCTTCGATTTTTGTTTTCTCTCTCCTCTCTTACTTCTCCATCTCCATCTCCTCCTACAGTGTCCACCTGATTGCTCTTTCTTGTATCATCTAAAAAAGCCCCTTTTGGATTCAAGGTCATATTCCTAGTCCGATCTATAATCACATTCTTGGAGATCTGTATTTCATTATCTCCCTGGGCATTTTTTTCATTAATTGACTTAGCTGCAGATGTTCTGCTGCATGATCTCCATCTACTTTTGCTTCTCTGTCTTATATTCTTCGGTAACACATAGGCATTTTCTTCATAATTTCTGCTATCTCTTTGCAATTTGATTTGTTTTCTTGCTATAGTGTCTCTTTCATGCCTCACAATTTTATTCCTTAGTACTTTATCCAAATGGTCAAAATCCAAATGGTTTTTAAATAAAGACACTTCGAGCTTTACTTTTCTGATCTCCTCCTCAAGAACTTCATAATCCTCTGTATTTTCTTCTACTATTAATTTCGTGTATGCAAGCGACGCAGCCTCTGAAATCTTTAGCCATGCTTCCTTACGTCTAAAGTTCTCTAAACCACAGGATGGAATTTTGGTTACTCGAAGCCCACGTGGAGCTTGTACTTTCTCTATATAAGTTTCCAAGGATGTAATGTTATAGCTTAAGTTAGAGCGCTGTTCTCTGAACCCTCATGGAAAAGGTGCTGCACACGTAGAGAATGTGCTATAAATTCAGACTTTAAAGCAGAAATAATATTCTAAGATGCTGAATCAAAAATAAACTTTGTATAAGTAAAGACAATGATTTCCAGAGTGTTCTGAACTTGTATATCCATGTTTGAGGATGTGTCCCTCATTATAAGAGTCCGTGTCCCTTGCTGTCCCTCATTTTGAGAGTCCATGTCCTTCATTTCAGTGACAAAAGGTTGAGAGGTATGCCTTCAGGCAGACCTGCACAGGGGCCTCTGTCAGATGTTCAAGCTTACTGTTATGTCAATGCAACTGTGCTGCCTTGATTCAATGCAAAACTTGACCATTTACTTCCATTTGTACTCATGGAACCAAAAAATCCTGAAATGATTTTAAGGTTTGCTTTTGGGGGCAAGAGTGATACATTATTTCTTGTAATTGAAAATGTGCTAATTTCTGTGTATAAAATCAGTTGTTTGCATAGTTTATTAAATAATTTATTTAAAATTTAGTTGACTGTAAAAAGCATTAGGTCACAAGACCCTTTTACAGGTTAGACCCTGATGTATGTACAACAATACAAATGGAACATCGCAAAATGCATTTTACAAAAAACAAGGCAAGAAGTATAAATATCACAAATGACAATCACAAAAAAACATTTTCCAACATCTAACATAGTAAATAAAACAAAATAAAAATATATTACAAAAATAATTATGTCATCTATTAAAAATGAATACATTCGATTTAATAATCCAATGCACACAGACATCAAGGAATGGAAACATGTTATCTGCAGTTGCACCCTGCCTCAGACCTGGGTAATCTTTTCAGTGAGATTGTGAAACTTTATGTTGCATAAATAAGCTGTCAAACTATTCAAGTTTTAACAGCTGTTCATCTAGAAGCTCGTTGTTCTTCAGTAGTTTTACAAATAGGAATTTTTACGATAATGATATCATCTGATCTTAATGCTTTCAAGTTCTGTTTTTGTTCAAAAATGCTGCAAGAGCTAATAAGATAATAGTACACCCCTCCCCCCACACACACATGGGGGCACACACACATGGGAGAGCACACACACACACCATCAAACTGAAGTCAAAATGGAAAGATTTCTGAAGTTATATAAAGAAACAGACTATTTTTCACCTAACAATTTAAAAATATCAAAAACAAAGGGAAAAAAGTAAAAAAAACAACTTAAAATGTACTGGATGAAGACAGGCAAAGGCTTAAATCTTACCTGAGCAGAAGGAAGAGGAAACTACTGTATCTCAAGCAGTAGTAGCAGCAGCAATTTAAATCTTAGCTAACCCCCTTACTGCACATTGGATTCAGAATATCAAATCCACAGTAAGAAAGGCAGCAGAAGGGCTACAGAAAAAAAATATTTTATTTACGGTCTCGGAGCCAGACTGTCTCCTACAGCAAATCCAAACTAGGAAACTGAGTAACGGAGCTTTAGAACTGTTGCACTTTCATGTGGGCGTGGTTACTAATGCAAACTCTAAAGTTTAAATGTGTTGTGAGGGAAGCAGGTGATTTTCGGTAAGTCACAAAGGATAACTAAAGGTGAAAGAACATGGAACAAATGCTTTGAGCATGGAGCTGTCAACTAGGAGGTCGAAGGTTCAAATCCCACTGCAGCCACTGACTTTAAAGTGTGACACTGGGCAAGTTAGTTGACCTCACTGCATGTTGGTTTCTCCCAACATTAACTGGTAGAAGCAGGACCCCAATGAAAATGAGATGCTGCATCACAGTTTAGGTAAATAATAAAACCACCCAAAAGGCAAGGATCTGTAAAGGGGAGCTGCACTGAACCTGCCCCCCACCCCATAAGCTGCTCTTTAAATACTGGACCTAATTCTGTTATTATTCTTGTGATACAAGCTTTTTAGCTATTCTGGTGTTTCTGATTTACACTAGTGGTAAGTACCTTTTTAGATAGAGCTGTTCAAATACCTTTGGGATTGCTCCACAGAGGGATGAAAGGCAAGCCTTTCCATTTTCTACCCTAACCTCTTCATTGGGCTGTCCTGGTAACCAAGACACAGACTGAGTGTGTGTCGAGCCGTGTCTAACCCTTGTGGGGTTTGCACCCCAGAGGGATGAAAATCAGCCAACCATTTCTACTCACCGTCTCTACCACCCTTTTTACTTCCCCCTCCCTCTCCTTACCCTTCCACTAACTACTTATTATCTAAAAACTCTGTCTCTCCAGCCACACTGTCCCACCTGTCTACATGACCTCCCAACTCTATTCTACTCTCCACTCTGCACCTTCAGGTGCTCCACAATTCCTTTGCTTGACAGATGCTGCTTTGTGCATTCTGGGTTACCGGTTCTGAATACCTGTTTTATCTATCTAAATTATGTACATGTGTGTAATAGCATGTATATTACTTGTAAACATTGTTGTTTAATATTTACTGTATTCTGTGTTTTATATTTGTTTATTCCATCCCCCCCTTCCCCCGGACACATCTGGAAACAAGCTATTTCAGCTTTGCATGCTTTTTCTGGTGAAACTTTTCAACTAACTAACTAAATACTTCTTCTGACTGTCTCATTGAATATTCGATCGGTATTCAGCATTCAAATATTCTGGTATTCAGTATTTGGGTATTTAGTGATTAAAAAAAAAAGAAAAAACACCCTTCTCCCTGCTTATTTTTCAATATCTCACCTCCTCATCTTGCCTAAACACAAAAATGTAGTTACTGCATCCCTCACCTACTCTCTGCACCCTGATCCCACCCTCCTCCCCTAGCACCCACAATGTGTGTAATATTACCATTAAGTTCCATGGTGGATGACAGGCACAATCCACCCACACCCACAGTCAGCTGATGTCTTTATCAAGCAAAAAACAAGATTAGAATGATCTTCCTGTTCAGAGCCAAAGTTTGCAAGCCTATGCTGCTTTTAAAGGCAGTTTAAAATCTTATGATAGTGATGCTTTGGTTTGTGTTGAAGTAATCTGCATTTAACGTATTACGTACTGTGTTTATTGTTCATACCTGTTTTGTATACTGTATTGTATATTTTCAAGTCCCCTTTGATGACAGGCCTTTATGCTCTTGGGTTCTCACCCAATAAACAAACTTAAAATAAAAATATAAAATAAAAAGTGCTTGTCTGAATCGAGCACAAAGTATTCCTTTGTTGCCCCATCCCCCAACCTGACAGCACCTTAGCCCCACTCCTTCCCCCTCCCCCAGCACCTGACCTAACATCTGAAAAGGTGGTAGAACCTTCCCTCTTCCATGATCAGTAGCCATCCAATAAATAACTGTGCTTGTGCTCTCTGAGATAATAAAATCAGCTACATGACCTTGGACCATGGGGAGTCCAGCAGAACGTAGACTACATGGGTGGATGACAGTATTGTCAGCACGGGAAGCATGCCTTGCGCATGCCTATGCTCATTGACACGTGGCATGCCCGAATGTAAGGGGTCAAACCTATGAGAGGAAAACCAGATGGCGAACTGCATCACACACAGTCTGCAGGCTCGTCCAACCCTCCACTAGCTGCAAGCTCCCCCCCCCAGCTTGAGAGACCAGATCAGCAGTTCTCTACCCCCAGAGGGAACTCACCCTAGTTAAAACAACTACACTAGGGACTGCATGGAGACCTGGTCAGGGCAAGAGAAGGAGTGGGATGGGGCAGGACGGTCACCGAGCTGAGAAAATGCCACGCCAGAGAAAAGGGATAAAACGGAATATAAAAAAAATAAATTCTTGCTGAAAATAATCTGTATGTGGTGCACACATTGTACAGGAACAACTATACAGGAGCAGTGCACACACTATACAGGAACAGTAGGCACATTGCACAGGAACAGTACGCACACTGTACAGGAACAGTACACACAATGTACAGGAGCAGTACACACACTATACAGGAACAGTACACACACTATACAAGAACAGTACACACACTATACAGGAACAGTACACTAGAGATGTGCGAAATTAGAAAAGTTGGCTTCACAAAATATTTTGTGAAATTCACATATTTCACAAAATATTTTCTGAATGCGATATTACAAAATTCCATGGTGGAAATGTGAAATTTCACCATGACATACAAATTACCCACGAAATGCAAATTTCACCCATAAAACTGTGAAATTCTGGTGGAATTGGTAGTGCACATTGCAGTGAGGTGCACCAATTTCGCATTTGGTGAAAAAGTTTCACAAAATTGCATAATTTCATCAGGAAAATTTAATTTTCCAACATCTCTACAGTACACGCACTATACAGGAACAATAAACACACTATACAGGACGAGTCCACACATTGTACAGAAACAGTACGCACACATAGAAACATAGACTGTACAGGAACAGTCCACACACTGTACAGGGCCAATACGCACAGTGAACAGGAGCTGTGCAGACAGTGTATATGAATGGTTCATATACTGTGCAGGGGCAGTACACACAATGTACAGGAAAGTGGTACGCATAATTTACTGGAATGTTACACTCAATGTACAGAAGTGGTACATACACTGTCCTGGTGTTTATACATACATTGTACAAGAGCAGTGATGTTCTTCTAAATGGGAAGAAAGCAATGGACACAGTGGTGCACAACAGGATAAGAGATCAAACCAGGCTCTTATACTCTGTGTAGTAAGATACTGAACTGTTGAAACTTTAGTCACCAGTATTTAAAGAACTGTAACCCCTAGGTGGCACTATCCTAAGGGCTACTACCCCCTGCTTGCTTGGCCAGTAGCAGGTTAAAGGGCCTGAGTTCTGAAACGGGTGCCTCCACCAGTGGTCAAGCTAACCTGGGCACAGTCCTCCGGAACACTGTAACCCCCCTCTTTCCTTACTAGTGGCTGGAACAATACACAATAATCACTTTCACAATACCCCTAATACACCACACAAGTACCCACACTGTTTGCACTTACCACCAGGGTTTTCTCTGGCTCAGCCCTGGGGACCCCCTGTAAAACAAGGTTATACACAGCAAATAACAGCAGTACAGTACTCTTGCACAAACTGGAACCACAGTCAGGGTAAATGCAAAAACGTGTTAGATCTAATTTATGTAAGGGACTCGAACAAGGGAGGAGTGTAATCAGGTTAATTTGCTTTAAAGACTCTATCATTCAAACAGTTATGCATGCACTTCAAGGCCTATAAACAGTCACACACTCTGGGTACCCAGATGGAGAATGGTGGGCTAGCCAGGAACGTTGCAGCTGGTTGGGGCCCTGTGATGGAAGAAAAAAACAACATGCAGAACACACACTATTTGTAATCTGGAGCTGGAGGGCTCAGTTTGTGAAAAGAAAAACAACAAGACAATCAGATGACACACTTTTAGATTAGGTTGTTGTTGCAGGGAGCTACCCTGATGATTACTCATGATACCCAAGAAGGGACACAGGCTGGACAAAAATCGAGACGGCAGGTGGTTAATCTGGAGTGCCAGGAGAAGCAAGGCCCACATGATTCACCGAGGCATTGTTCCTGTTCAAGCGTGGAGCAGGGGGCTGATCCCCAGGTAGGTCTCTCGTTGATGGCTTTCTCTGTGCAGCGAGTAGTCTGGCTGGGCCAGTGTGGCAAGGCCCAGGCCAAATGGAGAAAAATGTGGATACAGTCCATTTTGGGCTGGATATAGCTTCCAGCAAGCAGAACACAGTTCACACAGTGGGGGACCAAATCACAACCCACTTTCCATGCACAGCACATTTACATGTAAGGAAATTCTACTGTACCAAGCAAACCACTCTCTGGTCACGATCGCAAAGTCCCTGCACAAAACAGGGATTCAAAAGCAGCTGGAAATCCTGACAGGCTGATCGCATTCAGCAAAATCTTCAGTCTTCTTCGGGTATGAGCCTGGTAAAAAAAAAAAAAAAAATCAGTGGCTTACTTCATTCTCACAAACTTGGATTTAGTCCAAAATAATTCTCTTCTCTCCCCTCCCTCTCAGGGGCAGCAGGTAGACATGCAGACCAAAAACTCAGCCCTTTCACAGTTCTCCCATGCCAATCCACTCAGGATTGCTGCTCAAAATCTCTTTGAGCTCTTTCTTCTTCGGCTTCCAACTTAGATCTAACTGAAAATTGCAAGCAGTCTGGGATTTCCCCAAGATCCAAAAGGTTTGGTTGTCTGATCTGTCTGTCAGTCACAACAAGAGCTCCCCCTTCAGTTGCAAAAAGGCCCCAAAAGCCCAAAACTACAATTCCTACAGATTTTGACTCCAGACAGCTGCTGTAGTCCGGCTTCATTTTATGTCCCACCAGTACTGATTGGTCCAATTTGCAGTCCAGGCCCAAGACAGTGGAGACAAACAAAACTGTCCTTGCTGCAAAGAAGGCAAGTTAGACCAACTACATTATCATTATCATTCTAAATGATTTTCAGCAAATAGTTACATCTTTCAACTGAGCTCCCTCTTGGATTACTTATGCTGCAATCCAGGCAGCTCTTAAAGAGACAGTACACAGAGGTTATACAGGCTCTGATAATCACATTTAAACTGCTAAAACATAGGACAGAAACAACGAACATGCGAGCACCCATACAGCAAATAAAACGGCAATAGACAGAATGTAAATCCAAAATTTAATATGCAGACCAGCACGAATACAAAACGGTGGCTAAAAAAGTACTAACGTTTCACCTGGTACACTGCCAGGCTTCTTCAGAGTAAAAGATCAGCATACAAATGCCTCAGTAAATATACAGTGCAATTAATCATGTGACATAAATTCACCAATACATACAATGTCCCTTTTAAGTGACTAATAATCATTAAATGGACCCTTGGGGACTACATTAGATTCCCAATATAATGTAATTATCCATTGGTCCCATACTTTTACAAGGTAACACCAATGAAAATAAACTAAACTTGGTAACCTCAAATGAAATGTTTCATCTATTATTATATACTATACATATATTGCATGGAACAATTTCAAATTCAGATCATGTTGCATATACATTTCAACATTAATCACAGTCCATACAATTAACTAGATTAAAACACAGACAAAACTATTAAATGAGGTAACCAGGCACTGTCTTAGTACAAAGCAGCAGGGGAAAAAAACAAGCAATATATCACTTATACTTTTTCAAGAAAGCTGCAAGCTCAATGTTTTCATTAAGGCCCATATGTGAACAGGCTCCTAAAGTATAAATCCAATAACTTTCTCTCTATCCTATCTTTCTATTTAGGTCACCCCCTCTGGGACCTATAGTGACCAATCCCAGACCCAGAAATGTAAAATGTGTTTCTTGGGACTATATTTTGAGACATGTTTAGCAATGGCATAGGTCATATCTCCTCTTTCTACTGCCCTTACATGTTCACCTATCCTTACTTTAAAATTTCGTGTAGTATGTCCAACACAGTATGCCCCACAGTCACAATTTAACAAATATAATATACCAGAACTGTTACATGTGTCGAAATCATTCAGTTCTATATTATTCCCTGTAACTGGATGTTTAAAATCTTTACAGCAATTAATGTATTTACAATACATGCAATTGCCACACCTATGTTTACCTTTAGGCCTAGATGTTAGTAACATTTGTTTGTCCTTGGTGTTAGTAGTTACTATATTAGATACAACATAATCCCTTACATTTTAACATTTTCTATAAATTACTTTTGGTCCGTTCTTGGTCACTTCTTTTAATTCAGGTTCGAGCTCTAAAATAGACCAATTATTAACAATAATCTGTTTAACTTCATGAGCTCGACTAGAGAAGCTGGTGACAAAGGGGCACTCAGTTTTTGATTTATTATTTTGTTGTTTATACAACAAAGTTTGGCCCCTATCCAATTGATCCACTTTCTTAATAGCTGATACAATACTTTTATTACTATAGCCTCTATTTTAAAATCATTGCACCTGTTCACTTAGTTTTGTGTCATATTCTGTACGTTCAGTACAGTTTCTTAGGGTTCTTATTAACTGTCCCTTAGGAATGTTGAACCCAGTATGGAAAGGATGACAACTATCAAATCTTAACAAAGTGTTCCTATCAGTATTTTTTTGGAACAAAGTAGTACAAGCTCCACCTTTACCATCTTTGTAAATTTTCAAATCAAGAAATGTAACAGCAGTCTGATGAAGTTCATATTTATATGTTAAACTACTACTAGTGGATTCCATCCACTGGATAAATTGTCCAAAATCATCTGCTGTACCTTTCCAAATGATCAATATATCATCAATAAAGCGCCACCACAAATCCACACTATCAAAGTATGGATTTGTGGTGGCGCTGTACAGATGATACAACTCCCACTTTCCCACAAATAAAGTTGCATAGCTAGGAGCCATTGTGGTACCCATTGCCGTACCTCATAGTTGGTTATCTAATTGAACATCAAATAAAAATATATTCATGGTCAAAACTAATTTTGCCAACTGTACCAAAAAACATGTAGGTATTTTTACTCTGTCTTCCTCTGATCTAGTGTCTAAAAAGAAAGACAGAGCTCTCAATCCCTCATCATGTGGTATTACAGTATATAATGAATTAACATCAACTACAGCAAAATACCAGGACTGTTCAACACACAGCTCCTCAATGATTTGCACCACTTGAGTAGAATCTTTCAGATATGATCTTAAATTCTGTACTATAGGCTGTAAAAAGCTGTCACGATACGTTGAAATTGGTTTAGTGAGCCAACCACTTCCCGAAACAATAGGTCTCCCAGGGGGCTGTTTTAAACTTTTGTGGATTTTAGGTAAAGCATAAATTGTTGGAATGACTGGGTATACAACTGTAAGAGATCTGTATTCAATTTCAGAGATATATCCTTTCAAAAAACCTTCATTTAAACATCTATCTACTTCTTTTTTAAAGGAGTCCACAGTTTTGTATGTAATCTTAACATAAAAAGTCTCATCACTAACAAGTCTAGTTACTTCCCTAATATAGTCTACAGTACTGAGTACCACAATGGCTCCTCCTTTGTTTTCTGGCTTAATGGTTAAATGTTGGTTAGAATTCAAGCTTTTCAAAGCCTCCCTTTCTTCTCTAGTACAATTATCAAAATGCTGTATTTCCTTTTTCTCCTGTAAATGTTTCAAATTCATCTCACATTTTTTAATAAATACTGCAACTGTGGAATTTATGGGTCAACAATATTCAGATCTCGGTTGTAATCTTGAGACGTTACACCAACACCATAATTATCATCAGATTTATTCATTATACATTTAAACGTCAAATTCCTACCCAATTTATGTAAATCTACAAATGTATTAAAATTATCTACACCTGTCATGGGGCAAAAAGACAAACCCTTACTTAGAATTGAAAGATCATGTTGTGTCAGAATATGATTAGATACATTAATGACTGGCACCAAAGGGTCCAGTAGATTGTCGTCCAACAAGGATGCACCTTTTGAAAGGGAAAAATCACAATGTAATAATACTTGGCCACTGTTTTGAACATTATTTTGTACATCAAAGCAGTGGTCAAGTTTAAGTAAATCATCCTGAGGACGACCAAACACCTCATCTACCAGGATGTCTGGCTGGATATCACCAAAATTATGATTAGCACCATCATTTAAACCTGATACATTTTCCAATATCTCTGAAACTGGAATTACTTCAGTTGTAAAATGGATGTTGATTTAGGCATTAAATTGTGATCATTACAGGACACAGGAACAATCAAAGAAGATTGTACATCACACACTCTGTTGCATGAACTAACTTTATGATGTAAATCATGCAAAATATTCTTAATTAGTAGTTGGTCCTGTTTTTTCTGCCACACTGCCCCCCCATCCTCTTTGCTGGAAGTGCACATTCTGAAAATGAGCGCGGCACTGCCGCTGACTGTGTCTGGTCCCCTGGTTGTATGGGGGGGACTGTTCTGGTGGGGATTCCCCCATCAAACCATCTAGATGAGAATCAGAATCGTCTGTATCTGACGGTCCCGTCGTATAATCCACAGGACACCAGCCTGGCAGTGAGCACTTAGGCAAGCTCAAGGAAGACTTTTTGGGAACCCCCATTTGTAGGGGGGTCACACCCTTCCCTGCCTGGGAAAACTTGGCATCTGCATCAAGGTGAGGCTGACTGGTCTGTAGTTCCCCGTTTCCTCTTTGTTCCCACTTTTGTATAAGGGGACTACATCTGCTGTCCTCCAGTCTTTGGGTACCTCCCCTGTTTCCAGTGATTGGCTAAACAGGATAGCCAGAGGTTCAGCCACCACCTCTCTTAGTTCTTTAAGGACCCTGGAGTGCACCCCATCTGGCCCCATTGCTTTATCACCTCTTATTACTTCCAGTTTCTTCAGGACCCTTTCTCGTGTAGAGGGACTTGTGTCCATTTCTGCACCATCTCTCACCCTAATACTCCCTTCAGACCCATTACCCTCCTCTTCCTCAGTAAAGACTATTGAAATACCCTGTTCAATATGTCAGCTTTACTGTTGTCATCCTCCACTGGCCCCATCCTCCCCTTCAGTCTCACTATCCCTCCCTTTGCCTTTCTTTTTCACTTATGTACCTGTAAAGGTTTTGTCCCTCTACCCACTGATTTTGCAATGTGTTCTTCTGTCTGAGCTTTGGCTTCCCTTACTGACCTCCTGCCTCCCTTTGCTTCTCCTGGTTCTTCTCCTATCCCCTTCTGCCTGTGTCATTTTGTATTGCCTGAATGCAATCTTTTGGCTTTCACTTTCTTGCTACCTCTTTGGAAAACCATAATGGTCTCCTCTTCCTTTTCCTCTTGCTAACCTGCTTAATGCATAATTCTGTTGCTCTTGTAATCCCCATTTTAAAACTGCCCACTGTTCCTCAACCCTGATTCCTGCCCATTCCCTCAATGCCTCTTTCAAGTATCTCCCATTTTCCCAAAGTCTGCCCCCTAAAATCCAGGATCGTGTTTTTGTGTGGTTTGGGTCTGCTCCTTCTGTGATTTCAAACCACAATGACTGGTGATCACTGTTCCCCAGGTGCTCCCCCACTGTTACCCCAATCACACTATCCCTGTTTGTGAGCACAAGGTCCAGTATTGCCTTCTGCCGATTTGGTTCCATGACAGTTGCTTGAGGAAGGCACCCTGAAGGGAGTCCAGGATAAATCTGCTCCTAGTTGATGCTGCTGTTGGGATGCTCCAGTCCACATCTGGAATATTGAAGTCTCCACCCAGTACTACCTCACCCTTGTCTGCCATCCTTTGGATGGCTAGCATCAGCTCCCTATCTGTTTCTTCCTCCTGGGCTGGTGGTCTATAGACCACACCTGTGCAGATGGCTGGCCCCATTTTCCTTTCCAGCTTAACCCACAGTATCTCTCCCCCATTTTGTTCCTCCTGGATCTCTGTGGCCCTTATGTCATTTTTCACATACAGTGCCACTCCTCCTCCTCCCTTCCTACCTGCCCTGTCTCTTCTGAATATGTTGTAGCCAGGTATGGCCATCTCCCAGTCGTGGTTATCATTACACCAGGTTTCAGTGATGGCCACAATGTCCAGGTCTGACTGCACCATGACAGCCTCCAGATCTTCCATCTTGTTGCTAAGGCTCCTGGCAGGTGTGTCACCAGAGAGACTCAAACCATTGGCCCCTTCTTCAGGCAATTCACACAGTTCCACAAAACACAGAGACTAAGCATCCTCAGACGTGATACTTTGCACTTCACTTTTAGGGAGCATTGGCTCCAAGGACAAAGCTGGGGGGGGTTAGGCAGTCCAGAAGGCCCAGCTTCATCCCCACAATTAATCATGGGGTTACCTCGAAACAGCTGACTCAGTTCATAAGAAGGGTAATAGGCATAGTCGCACTCACTTTCGTCAGAAGTGGACTGACAGTCATTATCATTCTGGGCCTGCTGCAGAGGAAACCTTAAATCTGTGACCACTGGAGGGTAGGTTAACTCTGTTTCTTTCTTGCAGCAGCATGAGTCACCGGCCCAGGGGGCTCAATTTCTGGGGGTTCAGCCTCAATCATGACTTGGCCAATAGGTAGGAAGTAGTTACGGTGCATGGTCTTGACAGCTTTGGAGTTGTTCTCTGGGTGCACCTTATACACAGGTAAATCGTCCAACTTTCCAACTACTACATGGGGAAGATGGTGCCACCGATCAGCAATTTTGTGTTTACCATGCAGTCCCAAATTGCATAACAACACACGGTCTCCAGGTTGAAGCTCTTGAGCCTTTACTTTTTTATCATGCTTCTCTTTGTTGGCTAGATTTCTCTTGGCGACCATTGTCTGGGCCAGTTGATAGGCATGGTTCAATTGAGCTTTCAGTTTTTGTACATATTGCAAGTAGTTTTTGGGTTGGATCCCATCTGGAGAGACCCCAAAACAGACATCAACAGGCAGCGGGGCCTCTCTCCCGAACATGAGGCAGTAGGGGGAGAACCCAGTAGCATCATTTTTCATGCAATTGTATGCTTGTACCAAGGTGCTAATCTGCTGGCTCCATTTATGTTTGTCTTTTGGGTGGAGGGTGCACAGCATGTCTAGAATAGTGCGGTTAAAATGTTCTGGTTGAGGGCTTCCCTGCAGTTGTTAGGGGGTGGTTCTTGACTTTTGCACCCCCCCATAGAGAGAGCATTTCTTTGATTAGTTGACTCTCAAAGTCTCTGCCCTGGTCAGAGTGGATCTGCTGAGGGGCACCATAGTGGACGAAGAAATTTTCCACTAGCACCTTGGCCACGGTATATGCCTTTTGATCTTTGGTGGGAAAAGCTTGTGCATACCATGTGAAATGATCCGTAACCACTAACACATTGCCAATGTTCCGCTGATCAGGTTCTAAACACAAGAAGTCTATACAGATTAGTTCCATGGGGGTGCTGGTAGTAATATTAACAAGGGGGGCAGCCCTCTGAGGCAGAGCTTTACTTTGCAGGCAGCAACTACAAGTCTTTTCATGGTGCTCAACATCGGCCCCCATTTTGGGCCAGTAGAAACGAGATTGTACCAGGGCAAGGGTTCTGTCAATACCGAGGTGCCCCATGTGATTGTGGAGGGACCTCAGTATCAAATCTTTAAAGGCCATGGGCAGGATCAATTGTTGCTTGTCTACTTTGCCACTATGATCTACTGTCTCTCTACACAACAACTGATTGAGCAACTTCAATCTAGGGCCTTCTTTAAACAATAAAACAGTTCGCAAGTCAGTGGAACGTGACTTAGACACATCTTTTCCTGCACGCAGGGCATCAAGTGCTGGCTGAATCATAGGATCTTGGGATTGAGTCCACTGAATGCTGTCATTGTCAAATTGAGGTAGTGCACTAATATCTAGAGCAGAGAAGTGGCAATAAGTAGCTGGTATGCAGGTGTCAGAAGGGCCCAAGCAATCTACTAAACAGTCCACTGTGTCCGCAGACATCTGTTCATCCCTATCAAACTTTTGGCACAATGCTTGAATGTCAAGTTCAGATAGCCTGACCCAATCACTCTTGGAGGTGGGCCTTCGTGCTAGGGTGTCAGCATCAATATGGTTCAGGCCCAGTCTGTATTCGACAGCATAATCATAGGTTGATAATGCAGAAAGCCACCGGTGTCCAGTGGCATCTAACTTAGCTGAAGTCTGTACATAGGTCAATGGGTTATTGTCAGTCTTCACCAATATCTTTGCCCCCATAGAGGTATTAATGAAACTGGTCAACGATGGCCCATTTTAGTGCAAGGAACTCCAACTTATGCATATGGTAGTTTTGTTCGGATGGGGTCAAGCTCCGACTGGCAAAAGCTACCAGTCTCAGGCCATCCTCATGGTCTTGATACAGCACAACTCCTAGACCCTGCAGACTAGCGTCCATATGTAGCACATACGGTTTGATGGAGTCAGCATAGGAGAGGATGGGGGCATGGATGAGCTGGTATGTGATCTCATGGAAGACTGCTTCACAGTCGGGCATCCAGCAGGGTCCGAAGAGTTCACCTGGGTGGAAGTATACTTTTTCTGGATCTTTAATGGCCCCTTTTTTGTATTTATGATTATTAGGAGGGTAACCCTGGGTAAGGTTCAAAAAGTGGGCGAATCACCTTGGAATAGTCTTTTATGAACCTGCGGTAGTAGCCACAGAACCCAAGGAAACGTAGTTCTTTCAGATTATGGGGCTGGGGCCAGGTAGTCAGTGCTTCAACCTTACTGGGATCAGTCTCTATCTCTTTTGTAGATACTATGTGCCCCACATACTTCATGGAGGTTTGGAAAAACTGGCACTTGTTAATGGACAGCTTGAGGCCGAAGTCTTCCAGTCAGTTTAGGACTTCAAACAATCAGTTCTCATGCTCCTCTAAGGTGCCACCAAACACAATGACATCGTCCAAGTACACCAGGCATTCCAGCAAATTCATATCTCCCACCACACGTTCCATCAGTCACTGAAAGGTGGCCGGGCACCCAATATCCCCTGTGGCATCCTCAAAAACTCATAGAACCCCAATGGACAGATGAAAGCTATTTTCTCATGGTCTTCCGGGGCCATCAGGATCTGGTAGTATCCACTGCAAAGATCCAACACCGAGAACCATTTGCTCCCATTCAAGCAGTCCAGGGCATCTTGTATACAAGGCATAGTGTATTGGTCTGGGATGTCCACCGGTTCAGGATTCAATAATCAACACACATCCTCACAGACCCATTCTTCTTATGTACAACCACATTGGGAGAGGCGTATGGGCTCCTGGATTCTTGTATCACACCAGCAGCGAGTATTTCCTGCAGGTGTCTTCTCACATCATCTATGTCTGCTGGGGCTTGGCGTTGGGACCTCTCTTGAAATGGCTGTTCATCGTGCAGGCATATGTGATGCTCCACACCCTGGACACATCCCATATCCCATTCCTTCAATGAAAACACTTGGTCTCTCTGGGCAAGTCTCTTGCTAATTCTAGCCTTCCATTCAGCTGGCAATGGGGAGTCACCAAAGTCAAACAAGTCTGGGGTCACTCTCTCCTTCTCACCAGGGTGCTTGTTGCTGGGAAATACTGCAGTGTCTGTTCAGTATACCATAGCTAGAGTGCACCCTCTGTTCACCCAGACCTGTTACAAAAAACACTACCTGCACCGGTCCGGTGGCATTGAGGGTTGAGGCATTTAGCCTTACCTCACGTCACGCTTGCAACCCAGGTTCAGGAATGACCTGGGGTCATCAGGGAGCTGGCTGGGGGATGGCAAGGAGCAGGATTACCTCTCCATAGTCCTGTCGCACCGGGTGGAGGTCTGGTGGAGGCACAGGCAGGAGTGCAGCTAGTAGAGTAGGGTGCACTGCAGTGCCTGATGTGCACATGCCTCCACACGCATACATTCAGTGCCCCAGATGCACGTAGGTACAGGGGAATCAAGGGGAAAAAAATGAAAACTGAAAATAGGAAAAAAAAAACACTACCTGCTTTGTAACTTGGCCAAATTGGCTTCTTTGCTGCTGTAAGTAGTTTCTTCAGGTTATCCTACCCAAGTTTGCTAATTTAAACAGAAAGTGTTTCATCTGATATACAGTCTCCACATACTTCTTAACCAGTGAAAAGAATGATCTGTTTCATAGATATCAGGTTATTCACCTGTTTGTAAGCACTAAATTACCCTGAGCACATCCCATTAGTAAGCCTCTTCTTATGCTTTGAGAAGTAATCTGTTAGATCTGCTAAATACAGTCAATGGTCTAATTAAACATAATCTTCACATCTTTAGTGATATTGGCCAGGATATTCAAAGCAGTTACATGGCGCAACTGAGTTGTGCTGGCGCAAGTGCGGACTTGCCCCAAGGAGCGTTATTCAGTGGGAGCCATTGTGCAATGCAAATCTCATTGCACCAATGCGCAACTATAATGAATGCATGCTCAAGAGCAGGATGCGTGCCCATGAATATTCGGCCCAGTGCGATATTCAACCATGGAACCATGGGGCAAGTGTAGAGCAAAACCTGGATGCACTAAGCAGACTTGAGCCTATAAATACAGGATGCAAGCACACAGACAGCACTTGTGCCAGGCAAGAGGGAAAGAGAGAGAGAGAGTGGCATGAGATGTTGGACAGACAGACAAACAGACAGAGCAAGGGAGACAGAGCCAGTGAGAGACAGAGAAACTGTCACAGGCAGCCACAGGGGTAGAGGGACAGAGGTGGCAGTGGAGAGTGAGCCATGGGCTGAGAGAGAGTGAGAGGGACAGGCAGGCACAGTGCCACGCAGTGCACCAGGGTGGCATACAGCCTGCAGCAGCCGACTGCCCAGGGGGAGACAGGACATCAGGGGCCATGGATAGTGTGCCGTTCCTAATGGAGGCCGTAATGAGGGGTGTGAGGGGTCAGGAGGAACAGCGACGTGGCTGAGGAAGGGCCCATCAGTGGTATGCCCAGAACAGGTGGTACCGTGCCTGCACCACCTTTGAGAACTACACAGATACGGAGATTGTCGGACGGTACCGCCTGAACAGGACCATTCTGAGGCAGCTCTGTGAGCTGTGCAGTGAGGAGATTCAGGCACCCACAAGACGGAGCCATGCAATGTCTGTAGAGACAGAAGTGACAGCTCTCATGTGTCTGCTCACCATGGGCACCTTCCAGAGACCAACAGAGGACATCATAGGCATAACCCAGTCGGCCACGTCATGTCTTCTCACACAGTTCGCTCTGCTGCCACATGCTTTGGAATACATCAATTTCCCCAGTACACAGGTGGCGTGTACAGCAACAATGCAGGACTTCCACAGGGTAGCATGCATGCCTGGCATGCTTGGGGCCATTGACTGCACCCACATGGGCACCAGCACACCATCTGGCCCTGAGGGTGTGGCCTATATAAATAGGAAGGGGTTCCCTAGTGTGACCTGCCAGGTGGTATGTGATGCCAAGGGGTGCATCACCAATATCTGTACCACACACCCTGGGAATGCACATGATGCATTCATCTAGCACAGCTCTGCACTGTGTCACAGGTTCAAGCATGGGGACATTCCCACGGGCTACCTAGTGGGTGAGTATGGGATGGGCAAGGGGTGCTGGGTAGAGCAGGTCATGTGATGGGGAGGGCAGGGTAGGTTTGCTGGTGAGGGCACCAGGGACAGGCAAGGGGCACAGCAAAGGATGACACAGGGCTAACCATGTCATTATCCACACACGAGACAGTGCCTATCCACTAAGGCCCTGGCTGCTCACCCGCTATCAGTGCCCATCATCCCCAGCAGAGGAATGCTACAATGAGGCAGACGCCAGCATGCAAAACATCACTGAGCATGTATTTGGGATGCTGAAGGCACAGTTCTATTGCCTAGATAGGTCTGGCGGTGCCCTACAGTACAGCCCCTCGAAAGCCTGTGGCCTGTGGCCTGTTCCTGGCCTGCTGCATACTGCACAACATGACCATTGACCATGGGATACCTGTCAAGGCTGATGAGGGCGACAGTAGTGGGGACAATGAGGGCAATGGGCTGGAGGGTGGTTGACAGCCCCCACCCGTGCAGAGGGATCCCCGGCTGCAAAGGATGGCACAGCAGCATCTAGACACCATCGCACAAAAGCACTATGGTTGCAGGTAGGTGGCACCAAACCCACGCACTGGCCACACACACAGGTACAGCACACAAGCACACAGGCAGGGGCATGCATGGCAATGGGTATGCACACACAGAGGTGTGGTGCAGGGGTAGGGGAGTCAGTGGCACACATCCACATACAGCTGCACACAGCAGTACACAGCAACACACACATTAACCCACGTGCCCAGGTGCTGGCTAATGGTGGGGATCAGATGCATTGCACCAGTGCACAGGAACAACCAGTGCAGAACTGCCCTCATCACCCCCATGCCACATGGGCCAGCAGCCGGGCAGGCATGCACACAGGCAGCATGCGATGCGACACACAGGTGCCACACAAGTGGTATGCACACACACATGCTGCCCATACATGCACACAGCAGCGGCTGCAGGCTGCAGTCAGGGTGGCACGCACATCAGGGCCACTGCGCGGAACCATGGCCACCGCTGCCATGGGGGTGGCTGCGCTGGGGCCGATCAGCAGCCACAGGCTGTTCATCGGCCACAGGGGCATTAGCAATGGCCTCCAGGATTGAACTGTGGGACCACAACCGGTCTGCGAGGGGCGGTAGGCACCCAAACAGGCCCACCCAAGGCATGCCTGGGATATGAACAGCATAGCTCAGCATTGACAGTGTGGGTGTCGCCCAACACCGGGATTGTGGGGTGGACAGCGCACTGTGTGGGGTCTCTGATGGCCGGCCACACCCTGTGGCAGCCAGCAGTGCAAGGCCATCCATGATCGCATTGGCAATGCGATCCTGAGATGCAGTCGTGGCCTCCTGCAAGCGTTATATAGGCAACAGGAGCTGCACAGTGCCCCTCTCACACTGCTTGGCCACCTGGCACACCTCCACGCCCAGTGCACGCACCCCAGTGGCAACCAACACTTGTTGCTCCACGGATGCCCGCAGCAAATGGGTGTGCTCTGCCAACTGGTCAGTGCCCTAGGGACCCTGGGTGGGGCACCGACCCTCCTGTGGTGACCGACTATGCTGCATAGCCCCCCACTCAGGTGGGCATTGCACAGAGGGTCCTCATGGGGTATGTCCCTAGCAAGTGCCCTGACAACAGACCCCACATCCGGCTGCCCTGTGGCTCCTGCAGCCTTCTGCCATTGCCCATTTGGCTGTTGAACGCTGCCCAGTGCCTGCGCGGCCACACCACCACCACCATATGGCACAGCTGTGGCATTGCACACAGCAGCACCTGCAGTGGTGGTGGTCAGCTGTTCCACCACTGATAGGCCACTGGGAGTGCTGCCTGTGTTGGTGTCTGGTATGGGCATCTCCCTCACAACACCACCCACGCTGTCCAGGATCATGGTCAGGTCATCATCGGTGTCGGACCCCTCCCAGATCTGTCTCTCCACACAGAGGACACTGAGACTGGCATCCTGTAGAAACACATCCAGGGCCTCATCTGACCCCATGCCCAGGACATCCGGCTGGACAATGGTGGTGTGCTGCAGCCGATCAGGCCCCCAGATGCCCATGGAGGTGGATGACTGGTCCTTCTGGGCTGGTCCTGCCACCATGGATGCTATTGGCACCCCATCCTCTGCATGCAGGCATGCTGTGCTGAAAGAGAAAAACAGGTGTGTCAGTGATGCAAGGCCCACGAGTGCCAACCCCCCCCAACACAGCCACTGCATGCTGTGCATGTCCAACATACGTACCATGCAGTGATAGGCTGCCACCCATCTGGAATCCTCCACCTGGCACACCCTCCAGAGTGCTGTGGCGCATGGTGGCTGCCACCAACTCCTCCTGCACCGTGAGTTGTGGCACATCAGCAGGCCGCACTCTGGTGGCTTTCCGGGCTGCACCGGATGGCTGCCACCTTCTCTTTGATGCACCGCTTATCGGTGCCCACCTTCTTGCAGCACTCCTGGACTGACTGCTGGTGGCTGCCCTGCTGGTTGATGCATGCCACCACCTCCTCCCAGGCCCCAACCCTAGCTTGTGGTGTGCCCATGGCACCACTCAACAGTGGCTCCCTGTTAAGGTAGGCCTCAAACAGGGTCTCTGCCTTTGTGAAATTGGGCCTGCGTTTGCAAGCAGGCCCATGCTCCTCACCCTACTCACGTTCTGACATGTTGTTACCTGTGGACATAGATAGCACAGTGTGTCAGTGTCAGCAGCACCCTAATCTGTCCCCCCTGCTGTACTAGCTGGGCTCAGTGTGCTCCAGCAGCATGCACAACTTACCTCAGATGGTTGCAATACCGGTCCATGGCCTGTGCTGCTCCGTGGTGCTTATATAGCGCAACGCATGCAAATGATCTTTGGCGCAATGGTAATGACATGCTAATTTCCCCAGTGTGCCACACATTGGCTGATGAGCTCATTTGCATGTGGCGTCTGAATATCACGAATTTGCTCCATGCACAATGAGATTGCTCCGGAGAAAGTCTCAGCACAATGCCCAGGTATGCGCACTGCGCATGACCGCAGTGTGCATGCGCCGGTCTGTGTGCTCCTGCCTACTGTGCACTGTGCACCCACTGCGCAATAGGGACCGTGGCGCATGGTGCACCATGCCAGCTTTTGTGCACAAGCGCACTGTGCGGTGGCCGACCCCTGACCCCTCGTGTGACCCCTTCTCCTTTACACTACCCTGCCATGTGCTAGTCTGGCCACGACCATGTCATGCATCTCTAGCATTGTGCGATGGGTGGACACAATGCATGTACCCTCGCATCATGCATCTGGCGCATGTTGTGCACACGTGTGCCTCCGGCCACCATTTTGCTTCCCCACATTGTGGTTGGCACTATGGCGCAGCGTGGTGTTTGACGGGCAAGGAACTGGACCCAGGTCAAACTGGTGAACCTGGTTGCGTGTGTTCTGCCACACTCCCCACAGCTCTTTGGACAGGTGCCCCCTGCAGCAGCCAAGGGTAGCAGTGTGGCTGGGGATTGCTGCCAATCTGCAGCAAGCCACTGGGATGGCCCGGACAGGGGTGCAATGCTGCCACAGGTATGGGGACCTTGTGCGGCAGGACCCAGAGCACCTGCAATGGCTGCAGGCACGCGTACAGCAAGGGGGTTTGCCATGGCCAGGTAAGTCAGTCCATTTCACATGTGTGCCCTAGTGCTGTACTGTGGTGTTGGCTAGTCTGCCCAGCATGCCTAACAGTTGGGTACACTGTCATCATGCGTATTACAGAGTGGCATTGTCAGCCACAGCTTGCATTGCAATACGACCGTGTCAGGCAGGGGCACACCCTGTACACAGGGAAGGGGGTGGTGGACAGCTGCTGTGGATGTGTCCTGATGTGTACCTGTTGGTTGTTCAATTTCCAGGCCCTGAGGATCGATGCTGTGTGAGGGAGGCAAGGGCAGCAGGAGCAGCACAGCAGGCTGTGGCGGGCCATGGTTGCAGTGCCAGAGCAGGACTAGTACCAGCGGGGCCGCAGAGGGCAGGTAGGCACTGTCTTGGTCCTGCACATTTTACTTGGGGGGGGTTGCAGCGGGAGAGTGGGTGCGGGCATGGCCACCTGTGTGATGTGCCATGGCAGCTGTGTATGTCGCACTGTGCGTGGTGCATGCCACTGTGGGGCTGCCACTGCACACGTGTGCCAGCTGTTGGTGGGGTGGGTGTGCACCCGGCTGACACTGTTGTTGATGTGGTTCTGCTGGTGCACTGTGCCATGTGACTGTCATTCCGCAGTTGGGTGGCCATTGTGCATCAGGGACCACCTCAGTGCATTGTACTGGTGTGCCGAGTTGCTGACAGGTGTTGGCCCATCCCCCTGTAGGTGGCCATGTGGGCACTACATAGGTGTGTGTTCCCGCTGCCCATTGCGCACGGGTGGGCATGGTACCTTGGGACATTGCACTGATCACCTGTCCTATCCCTTGTCATAGGTGTCCAGTGGAGGGTGCGGCTACCTCTATACTGCTGGACTGGTGACATCCACGACCATGGAGGCAGTCTTTCAGATGCACTGCATGATGTTGGCCGACAGTCGACAGAGAGGGCACTGAGGGGTGGCAGGGCGTGGCCACCGTTAGATTTTGCCCCAGCATTCCCATTTCTCCTGCCGTACCTTCCCCATCAGTCCCCATTCCCACTGTACAGTCCCAGTTCCCTGTCCCCTTCCCTTGCTATCCTACCCTTTCCCACCCCTTGTTACTGTATATAGTTATTTTGAATACATTTCTATTTTGCTTTACCTGCCTGTGTCAGTGTCTGCTTTGCAGGTGGCGTGAGGAGCCATGCTGCAGTGGCCCAGTGCCTATCCATGTGGTGTGCATGTGTTGGGGTGCGTGCTGTGCTTCTGTGGATCACTGCTGTGTGCTGCTGTGTGTCCCATGGTGGTGGTGTTCCTCCCCTCGGTTGCTGGCTGTGCCTAGGGGTGCCCTTGGGGTGGCTGTCAGGGTTGTGTGGCAAGTGTGTCTGCTTGGCTGCGTGGTCCTGGGTGTGGCACGGCCTGGCCTGGTCTGGTTGTGCAGGGGGGGCACAGCCTGCTGCCTGCAGAGGGCCCCCTTGGTGGCCCTCTGTCCCCCATGGGCATCCCCTGTTGTCTCCTGTCTATGCCACTGTTGTGTTATGGGGTGGGGGTCTGGGTGCCTGTATGTGCCCTGCTAGTGGTGGTCTCCTGCAGCCTGTTGCTCCACTGCCCTGGCTCTGCCCCATGGTCTCTGCTCTGTGCCATGTCCCCCCCCTCGGTTGCTTTGGTGCTGTGCTTCCATGGTTGCCCTGGGGCTTCTGTGTCTGCCCATGGCGCACCTGTGGTTGCCCCATGGCACACCTGGCGCATCCATGGTTGCTCCATGGCACAATTGTGCCATATTCAGCTGTGTTGCGCTGGCGCAGTTCGGCATGCACAACCTCTGATAACTGGCACTCGTTGCACCATGGTGCATTGGCTTTGGGCTGCACCAGACTTGCATCGGCCTTTGGCGCATTTCTGAATATCTGGCCCATTATGTTATTCAATTCATTATTCTTCTAAAGACATAAAACAATATGTATATACCTTTAAATTTAGCCAGAGTCCTTGTTGTCTTTAAATAATATTTTCTTTTTTCTCAAACTGTGTCTTTCTTGGACCTGAAAGTGTTAACATTTAGTAGTTAATTTTCTATCTAATATTCTTTCCTGTTATATCTGTTTTCAAAGAACCCCCTGTTATGTTACTTTTATTATTTTAACTTACATGTGAGGCAGTATTTTTGTTTGTTTTCATACCACATGTAGACACATAAATGTGTTGCTTTCATAAAACATATATAAATGGCTTCATATTGCCTATTGTCTTCTCCAGTGGTAACTGATTCCCTAGAAGTCTGGCCTATTCTAAACTTTAAATTACTTTATTATGCCAACCCAAACAACATCTGTTTCACTCAGTAAAAACTCTGTTCCTGCTTTCCACATATTTAGCGTCTGATGCACTTGAAAAACTCACTAAATTCCACATGGTTTCTCTATGCCTCTTTGTTTTCCTTTCCTTTTATACACGTTTCACTCTTTTTTACTTCATAGCACTTGGGACACTTGTAAGGCTTACTAGTGCTCAAATCCTCTGATGCTTGCGGCTCCTGTTCACATTCTGCAAGTGTCACATTCCTTTCTAATTTACGACATGCTGAACGCTGTGCTTATGGTGCTTGACTCATTTAGTCTTGTTTTCATTAGCTCACTTGCTTAAATAACTTGCTATGCCTGTTTATCCTTTCTGTCAGGGTTTTAAAACTCAGTATGTAACGTGTTGCTGGTACTTACTTAGAGACTTGTGCTACAGAACATTAGCACTCGTTTAGTTCCTGTGTTTTCTTGATTCTCTTTCGGTTTCAGCAGCACAGAGGGGGCTGTGACCCTCCCTCTTATGTGCGTTGAGTAGTCATGTGATAACATGATGATGTCACCATGCACTGAGAAGGCAGTTGCCTAAGTGTCTGCATGGCTCAGTTGGTAGTACATCTGCCTCTGGACCACTAGGTCGTGGGTTTGTGGGTTCTTGTCCCACACCGGGATGGGACTTGCACCTAAAAAAAATAAATAAATAAATATACAAATTGATGGCATCTGAGTGCAGTATTAGGGGGTGCTGTACTACTGGGGTGTACCATCCTTCGAATGAGATGTTAAACTGAGGTCCCTTCTACCCATCCTGGTGGGTGTCCAGGTGGAAGTAAAAGAACCCAGGGCACTATTTGCAAAGAGTAGGGGACATTCCCAGTGTCCTGGCCAACCTTCCCATAATCTGGTTCATGCAATTGTCCAGGCTGTGTGTGGGTGTTGATGTTCATCATGGCTGCCACAACACAGTCAGTCACTTCACTTCCTGTCATTGCTTGTAAGTGCTGTGGGATACACTGTGTATGAAAAGTGCTATATAAATGCTGATACTTCTTCTATAGCAACCATGGCTTGCTCCATGGACATTATATCAGCCAGCTTGTTGGTGCTTGAGAAACTGGAAGGAGCTTTCTATTAAATTAGTTTAAATCCATCTGTTTGGGTTTATTCATTCTCACATGTTATTGCTAACATGAATTGCTCTCCTTTTACTGAAGGTTTTTAGTGTACTGTTCAAATTATTTATGTGTGATATTTTGAAATAGTCCACAACATGTCATGCTCTGTATTCTCCTTGTTTTAAAGTGCACTACGGTAACATCCTAACACTGCTTAATAGTATGTGTGCATTTCTGACAGTACTTATCCTCAACTTTCTAGGCACATCACTTGTTGTTCAGGCATTATAATGTTCATAATGTTAAGGCATTCGTTGCTTTTTCTTTATCCTAATAGTTATCTCTGCTGTAATGCCTTGTTTTTATATGCGGTTTATTAAAACAATAAAGCTTTTTCAATTTCAAAAAGGCATTCATCGCCTGTTCTTCGACTGGGTCTCATTTTACATCAGTCATGGTGTCAGTATTATGTTGTACTTATGAATTGTTACTTTCTCTTATTTCCATTTAACATCTGATTATCTTTAGACTGGTCAGTTTTAAGACCAACAGTATAGTTTTTATTTCTTTTACTCCCTGGCTGTTGTATTCTTATGCACCAACTTTGGTCTTTATACTGGATCTCATTTTACACCAGGTCCTATACTCAGTGTTCTTATATGCTTATTGCCTGTGCCATTCTATTTACTTTCTGTTATGTTCATTTAACTTCTGATGATTTTTAAACTTATTAATTATAAAATCAACAATATCGTTTGTATTTTTTTAATTTCTTGGTTGTTATATCCTTATGCACCAATTCTGGCCCTTACCATGTTCTTTATATTGTTAATACTGATTCTAAGTGTAACCCCCCTGCAAATGGGGGTTCTCAAAAGACTTCCAGGAGCTTGCTTGAATGCTCCAAGCCTGAATGGTGTTTGGCGTTTAAGCCATTTATCAGTGAGTGTTTTTAGAGCCTCTGGTACTGTCTCTTTAAGAGCTGTCTGCTTGCAGACATAATTAGTTTGTATGGGGGGACTGTGTGCTTCTCTGTTTGAGTACCATTCGAACTGCTGCCAATTCACTCCATTTTTGCAGTCACTAGGAGTGCAAAGGGAACCTATCTGAAAGATGTAACTGTTTGCCAGAAATCATTTACAGTAATAATGAAATTACAGTTTGTCTAACCTGCTTTCTTTGCAGTCAGAACTGTGTCTGCCTAGTTCCCCATTCTGGTTTTGAACTGCTGAACTGGACCAATCAGTGTGTGGGTAAGCTAGCTCTAAAATGGTGCCTTGACTGAATCAGAACTTGGACTCATAATCTGAGCCAGCCACAAGAGGATTGTATTAGACAGTGACTCTGGGAGATGTAGTTTAGACTTGGCACCTTTTGGACCAACAGCAGCAGTCTATTGTGAGTGACAGCCAATCCAGTCAAGAACTGGGAGAAACTCAAAGGAAGTGCCGGTTTTGTCTGTTGGAGTTTCAGTTTTAGCTCTGGAGTGAAGAAGGAAGAAACCCTGTGCTCCTTCAGTGCACAGTTTCAGTCAAAAAACATGTGTAAGGCCCAGAGTTCCGGTCTGCAGATTGTGTAACTGCTTGTTAGGACTGAATCCGTCCTGTGAAAAGAATCAAAGGATCTCTGAAGAGTAGAAACCAGGCTCACCCTGTAGAAGACTGGAGAAATTGTTGAATTGCACTCTGTCTGTCAGGAACTGAATCTGCTGTGTGTTCTCCCGGGTATTGTGCAGTAATTGCGATCGGGATAGAGAAGCAGCCTGCCTGGTATAGTACTTTTCTTTTTACCATATAAATGTGTGAAGAGTCTCTTGGAGCTCAAGAGTAGCCTGCTGATATTGAAGGACCCTATCTTATTTGGAGGTCGTGAGTACTAATTCAGGTCGCCCCTGTTGAATGCCACATTAAATCCAAATGGAATTACTGTACTGCTGACTGTTTAATTTTCCTTTTCTCTGTGTGAAGGGCCCCTACCAGCTGCCCGCGTTTGGACTAGCCACTAGGGCTTGGGTACCCAGGGACAGTAACTGATAGGGATAGGCCTGTGCACAGAGCCATAGGTAGATGATTAGAGTGATAAGCTAATTAACCTGATTTCCCCCTGTCCTTGTTATATCCCCCTAAATAAATCAGAGCTGCTTGTTTCAGCAAAGTTATACTGCCTGAGGTATCTGTCTATGTTAAAGTACTGTACTGTGATTGTTGCACTGTATCTTATTTCACAGGAGGTCCCAGTGCCGGAACCAGTCCTGGGGTAAGTGTATACTGTGAAGGTAATTCTGATATATTGTGTGGGCCACTAGTGGGAAGAAAGGGGGGTTGCAGTGTCCCAGAGGGCTGTGACCAAGTTAGTTTAACTATTGCAAACCCTGACCTCTGGGTGGAGGCACCCGCCATTGGATCCAGGCCCCTCAATCTGTTAGTGGCAAATCAGGCAGGGGTAGTAGCCCCTGGGATAGCGCCATCTAGGGGTTACATAAGTGCTGCCTATATTTTGCTAATTTGCATGTCTTTTATCTATTTTTAACTACGTTTTAACTGTTTTTTAATGTTTTTATTATTTGACAGACCCCAATGTTGCATTGGATGTGTAAAGTATAATAGTTCTTGCTTCAGTTTTTTCTAACAGATTTACTCAGCTAGATCATAGCCTTTCTAACAGTAATAATCATCTCTTTATTCTGTTAATCTTTTATAGATTTTTTTTAACTTTCTGTGACAGGGCTCATGTTATACCTGAATGATGTTTACCAACAGGCCTGCCAATTCACATCTTCATTCAGTCCTCATTGTTCATAAATAACTCCCATTTCGTACATCCCACCACATTTTTCTGCCTTCAATTTTTCAAGAGCTCTGTAGCTAAAAATGGCCAGTCGTGGCATTGGACATTTGGAAGTATCCTTCCGAAAGCCCAACAGAGCTTAAACCCCTCCACCACGATCGGCCACTACAGAATAACAGCCACACTATTTCGGCTGTTACTTCCGCATTCTGATGCGTGAACTGCACATGCGCACGAGTTGTGTGCATGTGCAGTTCTGTGGGTGCCGCCATCTTGCGAATGGCACAGTACCATTCACCATTTTCTGTGCCCCCCTCTCCAAGTCATGCCTGACATCAGGGTGCCTAATCCCTATGTCGGTATCCTGTACATCCCCCCCCATTCATGTGGCACACTGGGAACCCACCCCAGTGTGTGGAAGTTTTTTTTTCTGTAAATTAGAAAATGGTCCCTCGTCACATTTTTTTTCCCCTGGTGCCCCCTCCCCAAGTCATGCCTGACATCGGGGTGCCCAATCCCCATGTTGGCATTCATGTGGCACACTGGGAGCCCACCCCAGTGTGTCAAAATGTATTTTTTTTCTGCTTTTGCTGTAAATTAGAAAATGGTCCCTTGTTGTCAGTTTTTTTTCCCCCTATAAAACTGAAAATGGTCCCTCGTCATTACTGCATTCCCCCTCCCCACCCTCTCACTGAGCACCCATCTCCCCACACCCCCCCCTTACTCCATACTTACCTCCAGAGGTTGGCGCTGTCATCTTCTCTGGACCGTCTGCCCTCTTCAAAGCCCAACCGTGAACTGAAGAATTAAAGGTAAGCATGCTATACAGCCATTCAGTGGGGTTTTCAACTTATGCTGCTATCTCAGCCAGTTTTTGGAATTTTTGCCCCAAAGTTTTTGTAGTTTTTCAGGTTGGTGCCTAAAGTGACAAATGGGAGCACTGAAACTGTGACTGACAGCTCCCTTAGCCAACCGGATTGCAGGAAAAACCAAACTAGTCTGAGAACTGATAGAAAAAATTTAGCTTGTTTCTGGAGTGCTGAGAGTAAGCAGCTTGAGCCATCGAGAACCAGCTCCTGAGAAGAGCTGAAGTGAAACGGCAGGAGAAGGCCTGACTTGCCTCCCTGTTGTATTTAAAACATCAGACTGCCTAAAAACAGGAAAGAGACTCCAGTGAAAGTGGCGTTTCTGTTTGAGACTTCCACAAACAGGAGTTTGTGCTTTGTAACCATGAGTTTTCCACAGGAGGAGTCTGCCTTGTCTCTTATGGTTCAGTTCAGTCCCATGCGGGGATCTATTCCAGAAACTGCCTTCCTGCAGAATGTGAGGTTGCTCAGCGAGTCGGCTGAGATTGCAACTGGCAAAAGAACTGAAAGAGAAGAAAATAGTGAATCTTGTGTTTCTTCAGTTAAATGTGCTGAGGTCTGCTGTGTTAGAAGAGACTGTAATCCAGGGACGCCTGATTGTCAAAAAAAAGGATCCAGCCCTACACAACAGTCGAATGGCCTACCAGCTAGAGGTTTCACCAGCAAAAGAACTGCACCATTTTAGAGACATTTTCTGCATGTGGGCCCATGTCCATCTCGGCCCATGCTGCGCCCGCTACAGCTTTCTGGTGAGAGACCAGCTTCGGGGATCCAGCCCTTACGAAAATGAAATATATTTTAAAATATATTATTAACAATATATTTACATACAGTGAAATATATTCCAATCTACTTGTTTTATAATATATTGTAATGTATTGGAAAAGCAATATATTTCAATATATTTTAAAATTTTCAAATATATTGTTATGTGCTATAAATTATATACATTATGGCAGCTTTAGTATATTCCATATATTGCAAAATATATTGTTAAAATTCTAAATATATTGAAATAAGGATGGTACATATATGTTATTGGCATATTGTCAATATATGTATAAATGTATTTCATTTTACATTTCAAACGTTGTTTCCTATATTTACAAATATATACAATATACATGTATAATAGATATTAATATAACTATTAACTTACCGAGACAAAAACAAAATAAATAATTTATATGTACTACTGTCTTTACAGCTTTAACAGAAACGCACATTTTATATATTTATAGTTACACATATGACTTACCTCACAAGCTCATATTTGTTAAAGGCTCAGATTGGTATTTATACCATCCCATTTTGTTTTACTTTTAGGTCCGGGTGAGATCCTACATGTACTTCCTTTATAACTTGCACGTTTCTTTTCAGTCTGTAAGCTAGTGTTGTAAATTTGAAAATATTGTAAAACTAGAAATTACAGTAGCATGATTTTGGCTGATAAACTATGTTTTTGAAATACACAAATTAGTTATGCAAATATACACATGGGACAAAATGAAGCGTTTACAAAAATACATGTAAAATAAATAAAAAATATATGTAACGTATAAAACATATGTAATATAAAATATATGTAACATATATAAAAATATATGTAATATATAACAAATATATGTAACAAAGAATACAGTATATATTTCAGACAATATATTACTTAATAGATTGACATGCTTTCAAGCAATGCATGAGACAGAATATGTGGTTTGATTATATGCTGAAATATGCTGTGTATTATATTTCATTGAGTCAATATTTTTCTCAGTATAGTGACATATATTTTTGCATACTATGGGTTAGAAATATATTATGTCAGTATATTTAAAACTACATTTCATAATGTATTATTATAGCGTATAGTTGCGGACCAGATCACTGACTACCTGGACAAATATAATAGTTTGTGTGCACAGCAACACGATTTCAGAAAAGGTCACAGCACCACATCTGCCTTCCTGGAGTTCACTGGAGCACTGCACAGCACTCTGGACAGTGGCCACCTAACTGGGGCAGTCTTTATCGACTTGACCAAGGCGTTTGATACTGTCCACCATCAGCTGCTAATAGACCAGCTGCTGAATGCTGGGCTGTCTCATGACGCTACGGTGTTGTTTAAAAGCTACCTTGAAAATCGTTTTCAAAGAGTAAAAATTGCCGATGTACTCTCTTATACTTGACCAGTTCGCTCTGGTGTCCCCCAGGGATCCATACTGGGTCCACTTCTTTTTAGCCTTTTTCTAAATTCCCTTCTACAATCCTGCTTGGAACAAATCATCCTGTACGCTGACGACGCAGTTGTTCTCTCTTCACACAAAGACCCTGCACCAGTACAACTCAGTCTACAACATGGTTTCATCTCTGTTGAGAATTGGTTTACTAATCATAAACTTGTCCTTAATCACAAAAAAACAAAGTCTATGCTTTTTAGCAGCTCTCACAACCAGCACAGGCTACACCCCCTGACTATCTCCACCAGCCAGGGGAATACCCTTGAACAGGTCCAATCTTTCAAATACCTAGGGATCCTGCTTGACTTTAACCTATCTTGGGCCCACATTGGCAGCATAGCAAAAGCTGCTAATACACGACTAGGCTTATTGTTCAAGCACAGGCAACATCTCACCCTGAAGCCTTGAAGATCGCTGCCCAGAGTTCTGTGATCTCCATCACTGATTATGACTTAATCATTTATGGCTCAGCCACGGCAACTACCTTCAGACGCATATCAACATCCCTCAAGAAGGCCTGTTGGCTTATCACTGGAGCTCACCGTCTCACTCATACCTGAGATCTTTACGCTCAATCTGGATGGCTCCAACTCTCCAACCGTATTAAGTATCTGACCTGCACCATGGAAAAATAAATTATCCTGGGCCTCACCCCTTCTGGTGTCCAAGCTCTACTGCACCCTAGCACTAATCCGCGAAGCTCTAGGAGATCTGAATTGCAGCTCTTGCAAGTTCCCCGCTGTCGCACTATCCAGGGACAACGATCTTTCACCCATGGGGCTCTCTCGTGGCTAAATGGACTCAGCACCACCATCTCTGCTGCTCCCAAATTTGGCATGTTTAAAACCAGACTCCGACTCCATCTTACTGCTCCTGTGATTGCCTCACCTAATCAGAAATACTTGCCACCGCCAACAGCCTTGCCTTGACACCCCCCTCATAGCACTTATCTCCTATTTTACCTCTGCTCCCCCCCTCCCCTTCCCACCTCCCCACCTCCCCTACCCACCCCCTCTCTCCAGCACTTCTCCCGGTGGTGTCTGACAATGCCTCCGGCTGCTACTACTCCCATCTTGCCATCCTATTCCTGCTCCATTGTTCTTTACCCCTCTCCTAGTTGATGCTGCTCCAGGCCATTCTATGTACTGAGCTCTCTAATGTGTTGCCTCCTCCCTTAATTAATAACTGTATAATGTACTGTTTACCTGCAATGTTGTTATTTCTGTTGTATCCCCTGTATTGTACTTCAACTGACGTGGAACCTTTGTGAAAGAGCCTTGGCTCAAAGGTATTTGTAATCCTAGACATAATAAATAAAATAAAATACAATATATTACATTGGTACAATGTATTTCTCTCCTTGTATTGACATACATTAATGTATGTTTTTCAATATATTGCAATATATTCCACTTTCGTAAGGGAGCCCCAGTGCAACAAATCGTCGCAGGTTGTGGCTACCTACAGGGAAAGGCTGCGAAGTGGAGGTCAGTCATGTCGGCCCAGTTTCCCCATGTGCAGCAACTTCAAGCCACAGGTCTTCATTTCCCCAGGCCTTCATCCATCTTCTGGTACATTAATTCCAATGTAGCTCCCTGCAACAAGTATTTTAATTGTCTTGTGGTACCATCTGATTGCTTTCAGTTAAATTACAAGGGTTTCAATGGACTGAGCAAGCCGGCCATGGATACAACTAGTCCACAGTCTTTGCTTGCCTATGTTTAATTAGAAAATGGAAACAATCAATGCTTAAACCTGATTGGCTGAGACAGGCTCCAAGCTGGGCATTTATTTTTCAATAGATGCCCAGCTAAAAATAAGAGCCAGTCCAAGTGCCTCTTCACAGAGTAACATTCTCCGATGGGCCATTTTCTAAGTGCAATAATACCCTCCAGGGTGGGCATTATTGTGAAATATCAGACCTTCAAGGGGCTATAAGGCCCTCCGCCTGTGGTGTCAGGCCTCATTATGCCCCTGGGCGGTCCGGTATTACCCAATAATGCCCACCCTGTTGGTTATTATTGCTTACTTATTTTCTTTCCTTCAAGGGTCCCAGCAACAGCTGCAATGCTGGCAACCCCAGGCACCGATTCAGGCCAGCCAGCATTACAATCTGGGTACCCAGTAGTTGCGAGACTGTTTAACAAAGGGATTAAATTGATTGCATGCAAAGTAACCTGGTACAAACCAGACAGTAATCATGTGCTTAAATTCATGCCCCTCCTTGTTTACATCCCTTTAATAAACCAGATTTGCTGTTTATTGTTAAGCTGGCTCGTGAGCATAGGGGTTACAAACATATATCTCCGGCTCCAGGGAAAGCAGGGGAGCCAGAGATTAAGTAACATAAACACTGGGCAGCCTCCAGTTTAGGGGGAACTGTTTTCAGACCTTTATAAGGGCACAGGCATCCACTATAGTGCCACCAAGGATGGTGGGGGGGGCACAGTGTCACTGCGGAGACTAGCATGGATCAGAGGGTATCTGCCAGCATATATGCATGGCAGACACAGTGCTGCACTCATCACACCCATGCCACAAAGCACAACACCACTGTCCCCACACATGCCCAGTACAACACACAGGCAGCACAGGGAGGTTTGACACCAGGGCATGCATGTGCCACAGCATGCAGTCCTGGACACTGCCAGTCTGGTGTGTCTGGTCAGCAATGGCATCAGGGTACTGGGACATGCAAGCTGCACCCAGCAGGACTCAGTGTGAGCCAGTATGGCTGCTGTGGTCACATTGGTGGCCACGCCTTGGCTAGGAGGATGCCACAGGCAGGTTACCAGCCACAGAGGGTGAAGATTCCACTCAGGCAGGGGTTGACACCTGAGACCATGACCGGGTGCTCCTGGGTGTATCAGTCCCAAAGTCCAGATTGGATCTGGGGGTGTTGGGGATGACATTGGCCGGGGGTGGATTCAGCAGTACTGGGGTCACCTGACTCCGTGCCCTGGGGTTGCTCGTGGTACTGTGCATGATGCAGCGGGAACCTCTGTGACCACGAGATGACAGGGATGCAAAGCCCACCGCAATGGCCTGTGCAATCCCATCCAGAGCAGTGGTCATGGTCACCCGCAGTTGGTGTAACTTGACAAGCAGCTGCGCATGTCTCATGGCGCCATTCTCATCCATATGCCTCACCTGCACCAGCAGTCCATGTAGCTCCTCCCTGGCCCACCACAGTTTCCCTCAGGAGCCAGGTGTGCTCAGCAAGCTTGTCAGTGTGTGATGCTTTGGGGGATGGGGGCCAATAGGCAGGGGGGTCTTGGGCTGATATGCCACATCCCTCATTCAGGAATGCCACACAGGAGGCCGTTGTTCAGGTGGGGACTGGATGGCGTGCCCTGGAGTGGGCTGGACAATGTCCCCCACCAGCGATTGTAGCACCACAGCACCCTGCTGGACAGTTTTGGGGTTCCCAGGCCCCACAGCAGTGCTGTGTCTCCGTCAACCCCCAGCCACTGCATTGGCTGGTGGGGGGTGCAATGGGGAGGCATGTGTGTGGGCATAGGACCATCTGCAGTACCTGTAGCTGCCCATGTGTTTACTGAGCCAGTGGGAGGGTTGTTGCCGCCTGTGTGTCCCCCTATTTGTGTGGCATCTTCATCATCATCATCATCTTTCTCCGTGGCCCGGTGCAAGCAAGGTGATGTCCTCTTCCAGAAGAAGAATGGACAAGTGATCATTGTCAGCCAACCCCAATAGGTGCACCAGCATACGTGCTGCACTATAGTCCACAGCACCGGCCATGGTGCTGCAGGACACTGAAGGCATGGCATCATCCTCCACTGGTGTCAAGGGACAGGCACCAACCAGTGATGCACCCCTGAGGCATCATGGAGCTGAAAAACAGAAAAACACATGCAGCATGACACATGGCTGTAGTGCAGGTAGACAGCTAGACATGGATGTGTGCGCATGTGAACCACAAGTGTGCCTGTGCCACCACACAGGCCTGGGACTACCATTATGACATGTGCAGCACAAACGCACTGGCGTTGTGAGACATGCATGTTTGCAGGGGGTGCAAACTCATGGCAGTGTGTGGCACAGTGCCACAATGGACTATTAGTGGCCAGACCAATGCCCCCCCACCCTGCCACAGGCATTGCCACCCTACTGTGGAGCACCTGCCACTGTAACTGGATGGTGCATCGGCACACCGTGGATGACTATGTGGCACCACACATAACATGGAGGCCCCCATGGGCATGCATAGCGACCTGCAGCCTGTGTTGTGGGGCCACCCCACCCTGGGTCCTGCAGCATGCCACTGGTCATGTACAATGGCACACAGGGCAGCATGTGGGGTCACAATGTGGCTGTGCAATGCCAACAGACCTGCACTGCACACTCTGGACATGGTTCCAGCCCCTGTGTGGCATAACAGGCACACCTGTGGCTGGCACACACCACCCCCCACAGCATGTGACACATGCATACTCACAGTGCTGTGATGGGCTGCCCCCAGTCTGGAACCCCCCAGGGCACCCTCAATGGATGCCCAGCTCATGGTGGCACAATCAGCTCCTTAGAGGGTGTGAGGGTTGGTGCAGCGGAGGGACCACCACCAGTCTGCCTCAGCGAGGCCCGTATGGTAGCAACCTTCTCCCTAGCACTCTGCTTGTCACTTGTCATGTGTTTCATGCACTCCTGGGGAGTGCGGGTGCACCTCCAGTGTGTGTTGACTATTCTGCCACCTCCTCCCAGCCCTTCACCCTCACCTGAGGGGTGCCTGACTTGCCTGACAGCAGTGCCTCCCTCTGAAAATATGCCTCTAAAAGGGTATGCTGCTCATCCTTTGTAAAATTAGGCCTCCGCCTCTTCAACTGCTCCTCCTCACTATCAGACATCCTGTTACCTGTGGACAGGAATGTGACAGATATGAGCACATGGGCAGCATGTCCTAGAGTTGAACAAAGTCCCACAAAACGCAGTACAAGAGGCTGTAGCAAAAGGAATGTAAACAAACCTACCTTCCAGGCCGCAGTTCCTGTCAGTTACCTCTGGTGTGGTGAGGCACATTTCTGGCCCATCTCATGCAAATGAGCTGTGGAGTAGCCAATAATGAGATGCTAATCAGTTGACTTAGGCCTGAATTGGTTAATGAGGTGATAAACATATCTAGCTGAATATTGCAAATTTGCTCCAGGCCAATCTTAATTTGGGTTGCACATCTGAGATGCGCTGAGCATCTCTGCATGGTGCATTTCCTGCTCATGCGCAATGCACAGTACCATAGTTGACATGCGGTGGAGCATGTCCAATATTACTTGCAATAATATTTGCTCATCAACCTGTGCTGCACTTTTGCCCTCTGTGGCGCATATCTGTGGACATGCACCATATGGTTGGCTGCCAGTTTGGCATTGTCCATGTATTGCGCATCTCCCTGTGCTGAGCCATTGTCCACTATGGCGCATGTTTGCAGACATGCAACATGTGGTTGGTTGCAAGTGTGGCATTATCCACCCTCAACAAGATGGCACCTGCATGGAGATGTACGTCCATGGGTCACTGGGCCATGACCCCATTCTCCCACCAGGCCTTTCACTACTGCACATATGCAGTACTGTGCTATTGGTGTCAATGGCACATCCCTGTCATGCATGCGCGAGTCGTGCAGCAGAATGCATAGCGAGCCTATCATGCAACAGGCATGTGCAGACCACCACACTGACACACAGCACAGTTAGTAGTTTGTACAATGCAGCGATGGCACATGCAACTGAGGGCAGGCCCAGGGCACTCAGTTGGAGTGACTTTGAGGTGGCCAACCTGGTGGCACTTGTAGCTTCCCCTGGAGGGGCAATTATTTGGTGAGGAGGAGCTCCAGGAGGCACGGGCTCAGGTATGGGCATGAGTGGGGATGCAGTCTGAATGCCAGCTGGCATCCCTAGCTGTGGGGAGCAGTGTCACCACCGCTACGGAGACCTCAGCAGGTGTGATCTCGAGAGGCTCAGGAGGCTGCAGGAAGAGGCCCGCATGGGGGTGGTGTCATGCCCAGGTACGTATGTGCTGTGTCCATGCTTTCTTCCCTGCTCTTGGGAGTTTGGAGTGTGTGGCAGGTGTATGTATCCCTGCCCAAATGGTCGCCATGGCCCTGGTTGCAGTGCCGGGTTATTGATTCCATGCATGCCATGAGTTGCCCTGTGTGGACTGGTGGGCCACTCTGCTGTTGCCATGGCACTGTGACTCCACATTGTCTGCTGCCCCTCAGCAGGGCACACATCATGCTGCGCTGTGCTGCATTTTGTCACTGTTTGGGAAGAGGGGGGTATATGTTCCAACATGATACTCACGGTGCTGTTCCATTGTGTTTCCCTTGCAGGTCAGGAGGAGCATCGGCAGGCCAGAGCAGGAGCTGAAAGACAGTCAGGGGCAACTGGGGGGTACATAGGTGCATGGCCAATCACCTTCTCCAGGGAGGTACACTGCACTGCATGTGCTGCCTCTGGGTATACATCGGGTATGGGGGGGATTACATTGCCCACAGCAGGCCATTGCCTGCTTCCTGTGCGTGTCCATTTGATGATGGTCATGCACACATGGATCATAGTGTCAACAGCATGTGGTGGTCCTGCTGTCCCCATGGCATCTGTGTGCTTGTCCCCAGTTGCCATGTCTAGTCCTGGCTGTGAGCACCCACCGGTGCTCGTATGGGGTCACCTCAGGGCCTGTGTGATTGGTGCACATGGGACGCAGGTTCACACACAGTGGGGGACATGGCCAGATGTCCCTAGGTGACATGCTCTGCCTGTTCACTGTGTCATCTCCCATTCACTGTGTGGCTCTGTGTCCTAGCATGTTGCTGGTGTGTGCTGTGCATGGTGGGTTGACAGCCCTCTGCATGGGGCTGGCCACCATCAAGGAATGCACACCCAACTCATTGGGGGGGCTGTGCCTGTGTGGGCTGTGACACTGAGTACGTGTTCTCTGTGTCCCCAACAAAGGTCGTCCAGCTGCTGTGAAGAGGAGGAGGAGGCTGAGGATGATGGTGGGTGGGAGGTTGGTCAACTCACAACATATTCTGATGGCCATATTCCAGAGGCAGGGGGCCCAGATGTGATTGGCAAGAGAAATGCTACAGGAGCTGAGACAGCTGTGACAACTGCTGCAGTACCAGATTGACCATCGCCAGGGCACTAGACCTCTGTCCTTCTGGACTGTCCTCCTTATAAATAGACCCACTGCACCCATCCCCACACCCATGTTCCCTGTTGTATATAGTTCTACTCCTGCAGTCCTTGTTTCCCCTTCCACCCTGCCCCCCAGCCATTTTAATATAAATAGTTTAATCTTGTCTCGTAGTTTTATAGCTGTTTTCTTGTTCTCAGTGTTGTTTTTTGTATCTTTTCTGCTGTTCATTGTTATTAAATATTTTTGCTGATAAATGCGTGTGTGTGTGTTTGGTCCTCACTGAACAGTTGTTCCAGTCACCTGTTGTGTTGCATGGTTGCCCAATGCCCCTTGTGTACCACTGCTCATTTGTGTCTGTGCCTTGGCACAACTGTATGCCCTTTTCACCTTGTTTTACCTCCACTTTGTTTATCATGCTGTCCCCTGGGCCACCTCTGGGGTGTACATCAGTGGTGCTCATGTTGTCACTTGCACATTGCCCCCTGTTCTGGTGCTGTGCACGCCCCTGCTGTTTTCCTGGTCCCCCTGCTGCTGTACTGTGCTGCTTGCAGTTCTGTGTCCCTGTGGGTATGTGCCACCAGTGCAGCCTACAGCCGCCAACCTGTGTACCAGTCTGCCTCTGGACCACTGTGCCTGTGCTGTGGCTACCATGGCTGCCATGTTTGGTTCTTCTGCACCGTTGTACATGGCTGGGCCATACTGTCCATTGGGTCTCTGGTGCTGGGCTGCTCCATTACTGCCCTCCTCTTTGACATGCCAATGTGCCTCTTTGTCACCTGGGTTGGTGGTGTATGTGTGTTGAATCATACTATGCCTATGGGGGCTGCGTATGTGTCCATTGTGCACTTTGTCAATGCCTTCCTCCACCCATTTTGCCTTGGGATGCTTCCCTCCCTGTTTTGTCTGTTGTACCACACTCATTTCCCATTGTACATCTTTACCTGTTGTTCCACTATACCAGGCCAGGTTGCTCCTGTTGCTGTCTTTAGTCCTGCCCAGTTGCTGCAGCACATTTCCAGGTGTGCTGACACATTTCAGGATGCGCTATAGCTCATCTTTGCTATATTCAGCCTGACAAGCGCTGGCGCATCTCTACCGCACATCTTCTCAATATAGCATTGATTTGTAATGGCGCATCTCAAATGCACAGCACAACCACTTGCACCCTTTCCATGCACAGTTTTGAATATGGGGTCTGTGGCTGCCAAGCCACTTAGCATCTGATTACCTTGTTTGGGCAGAGTGGGAAGTGTTACTTGAGTGTACAGTCTGAGGACCCCATTTGGGCACAGAGGGAATTGTTAGCTGAGTGTGCAGTCTGATGACCATGTTAGAGCAGAGTGGGAAGTGCCACCTCAGTGTGCAATCTAATGACCATGTTTGTGCAGAGCGGGAAGTGTCACCTCAGTGTGCAGTCTGATGACCACATTTGGCAGAGTGGGAAGTGTTACCTGAGTGTGTAGTCTGGTAACCATTTCTGAGTAGAGTGGGAAGTGTTACCTGAGTGCGTAGTCTGATGATCATGTTTGTATAGTGTGGGAAGTGTTACCTTAGTGTGCAGTCTGAAGACCATGTTTGTGCAGTGGCAAGTGTTACCTGAGTGTGCAGTCTGATGACCAAGTTTGAGCAGAGTGGGAAGTGTTACCTGAGTGTGCAGTCAGATGACCATGCTTGATCATTGGGAAGTGTTACCTGAATGTGAAGACTGATAACCATTTTTGAGCAGAGTGAGAAGTGTTACCTGAGTGTGCTTTGAGCAGATTGGGAAGTGCTACCTGAGTGTGCAGTCTGATGCCCATGTTTGATCAGAGTGGGAAGTGTTCCCTGAGAGTGCAGTTTGATGACCACGTTTGATCGGAGTGGGAAGTGTTTCCTGAGTGTGCAGTCTGATGACCACGTTTGATCAGAGTGGGAAGTGTTACCTGAGTGTGCAGTTTGATGATCATGTTTGAGCAGAGTGGGAAGTGTTACCTGAGTGTGCTGTCTGATGACCACATTTGATCAGAGTGGGAAGTGTTACCTGAGTGTGCAGTGTGATGACCATTTTTGAGCACAACAGAAAGTGTTACCTGAGTGTGCAGTCTGATGATCATGTTTGAACACAGTGGGATGTGTTTCCTGAGTGTGCAGTCTGATGACCACGTTTGATCAGAGTGGGAAGTGTTACCTGAGTGTGCAGTCTGATGACCATATTTTTGCAGAGCGGGAAGTGTTACCTGACTGTGCAGTCTGATGACCATGTTTGAACAGAGTGTGCAGTCTGATGACCATGTTTGTGAAGAGTCGGAAGTGTCACCTCAGTGTGCAGTCTGATGACCACATTTGGCAGAGTGGGAAGTGTTACCTGGGTGTGTAGTCTGGTAACCATTTCTGAGTGAAAGTAGGAAGTATTACCTGAGTGTGCAGTCTGATGAACATGTTTGAGCAGAGAGGGAAGTGTTACCCGAGTGTGCAGTTTGCAGATCATGTTTGATCAGAGTGGGAAGTGTTACCTGAGTGTGCAGTCTGATGACCATGTTTGAGTAGAGTGTGAAGTGTTACCTGAGTGTGCAGTCTGATGATCATGTTTGAACACAGTGGGATGTGTTTCCTGAGTGTGCAGTCTGATGACCACGTTTGATCAGAGTGGGAAGTGTTACCTGAGTGTGCAGTCTGATGACCATATTTTTGCAGAGCGGGAAGTGTTACCTGACTGTGCAGTCTGATGACCATGTTTGAACAGAGTGTGCAGTCTGATGACCATGTTTGTGAAGAGTCGGAAGTGTCACCTCAGTGTGCAGTCTGATGACCACATTTGGCAGAGTGGGAAGTGTTACCTGAGTGTGTAGTCTGGTAACCATTTCTGAGTAGAGTGGGAAGTGTTACCTGAGTGTGCAGTCTGATGAACATGTTTGAGCAGAGAGGGAAGTGTTACCCGAAGTGTGCAGTTTGCAGATCATGTTTGATCAGAGTGGGAAGTGTTACCTGAGCGTGCAGTCTGATGACCATGTTTGAGTAGAGTGTGAAGTATTACCTGAGTGTGCAGTTTGCAGATCATGTTTGAGCAGAGTGGAAAGTGTTACCTGACTGTATAATGACTACACTAGTTTGTAAGAGCCACCAGGTACACAACACCTTCTCTGACCTCATGCAACCTGGAAGCTGCTTCTCCAACACCTGTGATAAGTGTCCTGCTTCGCACAGCACATACATTGTGTGTTGTTCCACTTTTGGATGTTATGGGGATGAAATAAGCATCAGTCTTACAGGAAACCCGGCACATAGTCATGTTTCTATAACCCTTTTTTAGAATACTTTGGTTTTTGCAGTGAATTCCCTTACTTTTTGAGAAAGGAAGGTATCCCTTTTGTGGTTGTGCAACCCTAAAGTATGCATTAACATGGTTTTTGCAATATATTTGTGTGTATGTGAGATAGACAGATAGACAGACAGACAGATAGATAGACAGACGGACAGACAGACAGATAGATAGATAGACAGACAGACAGACAGACAGAAAGACAGACAGACAGACAGACAGATAGATGAGCCCCGGGAGATGAGCGACTTGTTGCTCAGTTGCCTTCCTGGTGAATCATTTCAATAAATAGAGAGGGAATAAAGGAAGGCATGGTGTGGAATGCAAGGAAATAATGCTATTAAAGGATCATATAAGCCATACAGTCATCAGCCTGAAGAACGAGTAGCATTTATGAGCTGGTTTGACCCCGAGAGGGTATAATTTCATAAGAAGACAGATTTTGCCATCATTTATTTTATATAATACAATACATTTGTGTGGTTACCATCCTTGGCTGCTGTTGATGTTTTGTTCTGGGTTTGGCAAGTTTTTTTTGTTGGGTTTAGTATTTTTTTCATATTGTAGTGGTTTGTGCAGCTAGTGTTTGCTTCATAGCATAGTGTTTTTTTTCCATAGTGTAGTAGGGGTGCACTTTTTTTTTGTGTGTGTGCCCATTCTACCTCTCCTCTTATGATAAGGGGAGTGGTAACGTGAGACTTCCTTAGGGATTGCATGTGAGTGGCATGGTTTATGACGTGGTGTTGGCAGGGTTCATGGTCGTGTGTTACAGTCAAGCCCAGCAGTATGGAACATTTCTGCATTCAGGAGTGGCATTTTGGCATCGTTTTGTGGTCAGAGGCGGTGGCCCAGTGTCATTGCGAAAGAACTGGTAAGGCAAGGCAAGGCAAATTTTATTTGTACAGTGCCAAATCCCAGAGGCTAAAATGAGATAAAACAGGTACATGAGACAGGTAGAACAGCATTTATCAATAAATGCATAAATGCCATAAAATTAAATCAGCAGCATACTAAAAACAGCACTGGTCAGACTACATCATTCAGGAAGGCCAGGATGAAAAGATGAGCCTTGAGATCCCTTTTGAAAGCCTTGCCCTATGGGGCCTCCCTAAGAGGTGGAGGTAGAGTGTTCCACAGGAGCAGACTGGCGACACTAAACGCCCTGTCACCGGAGGTTCTCAGCCTGGTCCTGGGATCCCCGTTTGTGGTTTTCTTCTCCTGGAGCAACATGGAGGAGGCCACAACACATAGGGCTTAGTGGATAAAATGGGACACGACTGTGCGCTGAGTGGTGTGGATGGGAACTTGATCTATTGAGTGTTTGGTTAGGGAATTTTGGTTTTTTGTCAGGTTGTGACCTGATGTTGCAGGGACTATAGTGCGAGTGGGTGTTAGGGTTCTGATATGGTTTGCTAGGGTGTTTCTAAGGTGGTTGTTACATGAATCCAATCACCTCTCCTCTAACCATTCAATTCTTCCTTATAGATAGTTTCTGAAGAGGACCTAAGGTCAAAATGTTAATACTAACTCTATTTTATATTATCAGTATACATGTAATATTACCCTTTTGTGCTGTTTACTGTTTATAGCCTTTCAGAGGAAGTAGTTTCATGATAATGGGCCATAGTTCACCTCTGGGAAGCCTCAGACATTTTGGCAGTGTAATAGTTCCTAGACAAGTTCAAATCTGCTTTTCTCTGGTTTACCCTGACCTTATCACAAAATGTGAAAGTAGGCAGTTATAGCAGACACAGTACAGTGATCCAACAGGTAGGCTGTCCCTGGGAAATAGTTCTAGAAGAGCTGGTGCCAGGTTTGAATTGCTGAGGAGGGACACAGAAACAGAGGATCCATTGAATCATGAAAGAGTTATTGGGTCCTAAAGCATACATGGTTAAATTGTAGGGGAAACAGCGGAAGGCTCATCTACTGTAAATCAAAGGAATGCAAGTCCCTGTATGTCTGAGTTAAATATAGAAGAGAATGCGGTGACTGAGAAATACCCAAAGTTTCAGATAAACATGTGCAGGTAGTGGACACACAAAGATGCCTCCACAAATGGCTGGGGAATAAATAATTGTGGCGCATGTACCAGAACTGGAGCTGGTTGCTACTTGAAAGAGCAGAGGGAATGAAATAAATAACTTGTCTTCAGCACAGATCTTGCTAGATAAATCAAAAACCTCGATTGGGGACTTGGGGAAATTATTTCCTTCTCCTTGATGCAAGTAACCAGTGCTGGGCAAAATTTTTATTATGTTTGCAAAACTGCACAAAATTACTGAGTTCACATTTTTCATAATGTTTGTGAAATTGTACCAAAATCTAGCATGAGGTCATCAACACTTTTTAATTTACAACGCCATGTTCAGACAAAATTGACATTTTAAAAAAAGTTATTTCTTTAAAATGCACAATTTTAGCAAACTGCAACAGTTTCTTGAAACTGTGCATTTCCCAAAAATGCTATTTTTTATAAAGGCACAATTTTAACAAAAATTGCTCATTTTAAACACAGTGTTCTAGTTTGTGAAACTGTGCAAAAAAAAATAAATTTGCACAAAATAGATTTTTCTAATTTGGTCCAGCAGTGCAAGAGTCATTCAAATGAAGAAATTCCATCTTCATGTGGGATGTCTGAATCAAGACTTTCAATATCTACAGTGGTTAATAAAGGACCTTTTGTAATTTCATGCCAGAAGAACTTGATTGCCTCCTTTGAGGGTGTAGCTAGGGAGGTGAATGGGGCCAGGTGATTGATGTTGTCTATCTGGACATCAGGGAGTCCTTTAACACTGCACTGCTTAGGAAAGTCATGGAGAACATATAGTATCCAAGTACCTTTCTATGCATAGCCATAGCCAAAGGGAGATTCCTGGGTGCCCCAAGACCCTCTCCCATCTCTCTTCCATTATGTTTTCATAAAAGGGTGTTTTGCGCACGGGGACTAAATTAATGGGATTTTAAGGGAGGAAGCCCCCATTCCCAAATACTGGCTGTGCCCCTGCTATGACTGTGCTTTGAGATGTTAACAGGTTGGGAGGCAGAACAGACAGGACAGGTAGGCACTGCACAGGGTGGTGGCATGGGTTCACAGCTTGTAGACTGCTGATTGGCCAGTTGGATCCCCCCTCCCTGGAAGGGTGACTGCATATACTAGTTGGACTCTGAGGTGCTTAACCCCTCCCCCCAACACACACACACACAAAGAGCATGGTCCAGTACTCACCGACAGGGCTGCAGCTATGAATTTTGGGGCCCAGGACAAGTCAATTGAAATGGGCCCCTGTTTCCCAAGCCAGCTAATGCCAAGGGTAATGCCAGCTCCTCAGGTGGGCCCCTCCTGAGCTTGAGGCCCTGGACAACTTCCACACTTTCCCCCCCCCATTACTGTGGCCCTGCTCACCGATAACAAAAGAAACAAAGGAAAAAGAACTCCACATGGTCTCAGAGACAGAAATATGGCCCACCCATGGTCCAACAGAATTTAACCAAGGCAAGTGCTCTCTCTGACCCTGTCCTAACACTACCACTAGTAACAACTACATGCACAGTAGTAACAGATGTTTCCTAGGCAGTCAGAACCTGTTTTGTAAATGTACTAAGGGAAGCAGAGTGTGGGGCACACACTTTTACACCAGACATTTTGGACAAATGCATTAACACATGGCCATCTGTCTCTCACTGCATGCTGGGTCCCTCAGGTGGGCCAAGCGGTGCTTGTCTCTGGACACATACTACGATTCCATGTCATTCACAGCACTGTAATCTGAGTCTGACACCCTGCAGTCCCGCATTGCCGCAGTACTGCATTTCTGTTTTTCAGCTGTTGCTATGGCCAAATGAATGCCTCTCCGGTGGTCCCGATCCCCTAGTTAGCAGTACGAGGGCCAGAGACCTGGAGGAGACACAGGAGGAACTAAGAAGTTGTTGTGTTTAAGAGCACTAGTAGTCCTCCTGATCTGCCTCATGAATATTAATGATGCTTATGAATATTAATGTGGCAAGCCTGTCTGTCACCCGAGGGCAGTGCAAAACGGTGCTAGCAACCAGGCAAGGGGTTAAACAAAATTGTTAATCGCTGCAGTGATTTTGTAGGGCAGAGGAACTGCTACAATTCTGTGGGGCATTGAAGAAATAAAGTTTATTCAGGCTGCACCAGGGCACAGAAGTGGGGACACTGTAGGGACTGCAATTGAACAGTTTGTTTGGCAGCCATATCTGCAGCCATGTTACATCAAATCAGCCAATTGGAGAGCCAGGATTCTTGCCAAGGTTTCTGGGACTATTTGCTGGATTTATGGGGGGAAATGCTGGGGAAATACTTAGTACCCTTTTACTGGACCAATCAGGCATTGAGAGAACCTGTTGCATATTAATTTTCCTTTAAGGACAAGTGTTTCAGCCAGTCAGAAGCTCCACAGAGCTCCCAGTACCCAAGGACTGTTGGTTCTGTTTTCATTTCAGCTGGAGCCCCTCCAGAGGAAGGGTGGCTCCAGCCCCTTTACAGAAGGATATGGCTGCAAGGCATGAAAGGGCCTGCCTGGGGGTTGCCATATACCTGTCCTCAAGAACCTGCAGGTTTCCTTCCCACATTTCAAAGGAGTTTTGATCAAGGGATCCCTGGAGCAACCTTCAGCTGTGAGAGAGCTATGGAGCCTAACAATATCCAGCTCTGAGAGTGCTGCAAGTGACTGCAACATCAGTGGTGAGAGCGCTGTGAAGACTTGTGACATCAAGAGGCTTGAGGTTCCAGAAGAAGAAGGTCGGCTGGGATTTCAAGGAGATGGAGATCTTCTTGAGAACTGTTGAGCCCTTAGTTCAAGGAAAGGTTAAAGTCTGCCTACTGCCCTAGATGTCACAGCATCACAAAAAAGGGGATGGTGATTTGGCCAAGGAAATTGAAAGGTATGGTTCTGGTTTATGGAAAATGGTGTGGGAGTCTCCCACGCACACGAAGGCTTACCAGCAAAGCCAGATTTATCTTTAGAAGGAGAAGGAGAAGAGAGAGTCTTTTCTGGTTTGTGAGCACCTGCATGGTAGTGGAAGAGTTTTCAGGGTCAAGGGACTGGATGAGCAAAAGGTGTGTTTGTTCAGTGCCAAGTTCAGGGTCCTCAGAGGAACCCATGATGTGAGTACCCCAGTCACACTGTGACTGTGTTTCCAGTGAACATCTAGAGACTGTGAACTGATCTGAAAGGGCCACAGCTGCCATGCTGTCAGTGTGGCTGATATGCCTTGAATAGCTGGATGTGACTAAACTTTAAGACTAGAGATGGCAACTTGGTTTGAAGTTAAAGGAAACTGTGGAGAAGGTAAAAGACCAAAACTGCAAGCTGCTCAACCACATCTTGGAGCCAGGCAGGGAAACTGCTAACCCCTGTCGAGTGGGGCAGAGTGGGCCACAGGGAGCCATGGGCACATGCCTGGATGCTAGGGCACCCTGGACCTATTTGGGGAGCTGGACATGGAGTCACTCCTGGGTCTGGATTCTCCTGTAACCTAGTAGGCCTTCCATTTGTGCTCTGCTGTCTGGCCTGCTTGGCAGGCCAAAGGGGACAAGCTGCTAGACATCTGCAGGCAAGTCAGAAGACCCAAGCTGCATGGTCCCTTCTTCATGTCTCGAGTTTCCCAAGATTCAGAGTTCTGCTGTTTCCACCTATTCCAGAGCTACAGTCCCAATGCCACCCGAGACTGTCTGTGGAACTGTGAGTAAAAGCAGGGATTGCCCTGCACCTGGAGGGGGCTGTATATACAGCAGTTGCTTTCAAGTTTTGCCAAATGGCATAGTAAAATGCTAAAGTAGTTAATGGATGTACAGAAAGAAAAAATTACTCACCTTAGTAATTGCTTTTCTTCTCATGGAGTCTTGCTATATTAGGACCATTGCAGTCATTCCCCACACTTGAACTGCCCCGGAGAGGAAACAGTTAACTCCAGAGTGATCTGGAGTTCCACAGCGCGAGGGCGCTGTTCAAAGCTCTATCTGGCTAGTTTCAAATGAAACTGTCAGGTTCTTTACGGAGCTAAACTAACATAGCAAGTCTGTGTGAAAAGCTCTACACTAGCCATTGGCTACCTACCATTAGTAGAATAAGAACAATCACAGAATAATAACAATATTTATTGTTAGGATACCCTTACAAGCACTAATAGGCCCCTCTCCCAAAAGACTCAAGTCCAGAGAGGGACCATCTGCCACTAACAAAAACAGAAATACCTAGTTCCCTAACCCAAAGAAAACAAGGGGGAACTAGAAGAGGCTAAAAAGGCATGACACAGTGCTTGCACTAATTTGCCAACCCCATACCCAAGTAGGAGTTCTGAGAGGGGTAGGAGGAGGTTGTCCTAATATAGCAAGACTCCATGAGAAGAAGCAATTACTAAGGTGAGTAATTTTTCTTTAAACACCATGAAGTCTTGCTTATATTAGGGACCATTACTAGATTACACAGCAGTACCCCCATGGAGGAGTGGTCAGAACCCACTTAGGAAATAGGCTCTGAAGTACAGCTGTGCCAAACGTAGCATCTCTCCTGGACTGGACGTCCAGGAATAATGCTTGCAAAGGTGTGAACTGTTTTCCAGGTAGCAGCTTGACAAATTTCCAAATGGAATATCTCTAGCAGCCGCTAGAGATGCAGCTGTACCCTAGTGGAGTGAGCCCTCAGTCCTGAGGGGCTTCCTACCTAGTTTTGGTAACAAAATTGGATACAAGAGACAATCCACCTTGCAATTGTCCTCTTAGTGGCAGGTTCTTGCCAACCTCTCCATAAGTGCAGAGTTGAGGATTCTAACCTGTGACCCTTTGCACGCTCCACATAGTAGCTTAGGGCTCTTTGACGTCCAAGTTGTGGTAGTCTCCTTTCACCTGAGGAAGAATGCTCAGTGAAAAATACTGGGAGAGAATGGATTGGTTCAGATGAAAATCTGAAACCACTTTGGGTAAAACTTTCTGTTAGTCCAGGACTACCTTATCCCTGTGAAAAGAAATAAAATCTTTTCCACTGACAGGGCTTGCAATTCACTTATACGTCTGGCAGAAGTGACAGCCACTAGAAAAACAGTTTCCATGTTAAATACTTGAGATCTGCAGAAGAAAGGGGCTCAAAGGAGGTTGCATTAACTGAGCAATGCAAACATTCAGGTCCCAGGCAGGGGCTGGTTCCCGAAAGGGAGGGTTAGTGTGAAGTAACCCCTTAAAAAACTTGGAAAACACAGGATGGGAGGAAAGAGAAACAGGCTTCCCTGTGGAAACAAAGGCAGAAACAGCTGCCAGATGAACCTTCAAGGTAGCTGGTCTAAGGCCTAGGGAATTTAGATGGGCCAAATAATCCAGTAAAGTGGCCAAGTCAGCAGATTCTGGCACAATTTGTTTTTCCGAACACCAGAAGGAAAACCTCTTCCACTTAGAATTGTAAGTGGCTCTAGTGGAAGGCTTCCTAGAAGCCTTTAAAATATCCAGGACCCCTTGAGAAAGGTGCAAATCAGCAATTCTAACTCCTCAAGAACCAAGCCTTGAGGTGGAGGGATTTGAGGTCCGGTACACACTCTTCTGTGCACAGGTCAGCAAGTCGTGGGTCCTGGGCAAGGTCAGGGAGGGTGGATTGTCAGGACAGAAGGAGAGGATACCAGGGCTGTCTGGCCCAGTCTGGAGCAATCAGAACCACTTTGCAGGGCTGAGTTCTGATTTTTACCAATACCCTGAAGAGGAGAGGAAAGGGGGGAAAAGCATATAGGAATTTCCCTTTCCAATCCAGCGGAAAGGCGTCCAGGGGGACTGAGCCCAGCACTGGAGGCCTGCAACAAAATAGAGGAAGTTGATGGTTGTCTGGGGCTGCGAAGAGATCTATCTGAGGGGTGCCCCATCTGGCAAAAACCGACCCCAATACCTGAGGATTCAGGGACCATTCGTGATGGCCCTGGGAAATCCTGCTGAGAGCATCCGCCAGGACATTGTCCTTTCCTGGAAGGTGAATTGCGATCAGGGAGGTGTTTAGGGAGTAAGCCAGAGACCACAACTTCATTGCTTCGTGCACAAGGCTGATGACCGAGTGCCCTTGCTTGTTGATGTACCACATTGTTGTGGTGTTGTCTGTCCTGATTTGAACTACTTTGTTCTGGACAACAGTTGAAAAAGCCTGAAGAGCTAAAGAACAGCTCTGAGTTCCAAAGATTGATGTGGAGCAGAGTTCCTGGGGGACCACACTCCTTGAGTGGAAAGGTCGCCCAGTGAGCCCCCCACCCTAACAGGGAGGCGTCCGTGGTGAGGGTGAGGGAGTGTGAAACGGGTATAAAGGGAACCCCTTGAGTAAGATTGCTTTGATCCTGCCACCACTGAAGGGCCAGGATCAGGGTTTTGGTCACCGGGACTAATTTGGTAAGGGGGTCCCTCCTTTGAGACCAATAGGACCTCAAGTGGAACTGGATGTCCCTCATCTGAAATCTTGCTCCCTGCACGACAGCTGTGGAAGCAGCCATGTGCCCTAGGAGTTGCAGAAAGTGCCTTGCTGGTCGAGAGACCCACAGGGTAAAGGAGGATGCCAGGGCAATGAGCCTGTCCACTCTTTCCGAGGGAGAAATGTCCTGGCTAACCCGTGTTCAATTCTGCACCTATGAAAGTTAGAACCTGAACAGGTTCCAGAACTGACTTTGGAAAGTTCAGCAGGAATCCCAGGGAAGTGAGAAGCTGCTGGGTGACTTGCAAGTGGGATTTTACATGATCTGGAGACTGACCCACTATGAGCCAGTCGTCCAGGTAGGGAAACACAGCAATCCTTTGCCTTCTTAAATGAGCCACTACCACAGCTAGACATTTGTGAATACCCTTGGCCGAGGTTAGTCAAGGGCATTGCTCTGAACTGGTAGTGGCCAGACAGCAGTTCGAACCTGAGGTACTTCGTGAGAAGGCCTGATCATGACATGAAATAGGAGTCCCTGAGGTCCAGGGAAGCTAACCAGTCCTCTGGCCTCAGGGAAGGCAAAATCATTGCTAGAGTTAACATTTTGAACTTTGGTTTCAGTAGATGTTTGTTCAGGTACCTTAAGTCTAGGATGGGCAGCCATTCTCCTGTCTTTTTTGGGGTAAGAAAATATCTTGAGTACAGTCCCTTGCCCTGATGGCAAGGGGGGACCCTTTCCACTGCTTTGCAATCCAGCAGGGAAGAAACCTCTGCTTCCAAAGCAAGGGCTTCTGAAGAGTTTGCAGGTGGAAATTGCCTGGCTCTCATCTTTGGGAACTGTTTGAAGCTGAGAACCAGGCCCTGGCTTACTACTTCCAGAACCCACCTGTCCGAGTTAGGGACAGCCAGTTCTGGCTGAAATAAGCCAACCTGCCCCCACTGGTACAGGAGAATCGGCCTGGGCACCCCATCAGGGTGCCTGCTTGGCAGCAGCTTTAGGCTGAGGGAGGCGACTGTCTACCTGTGCCCGTCTACCTCTGCCTCTGAAAAACCCTCTGAAGAGAAGTAGAGGAGGCTTGAGATTGGTAAAAGGGCCTGTGGAAAGGCCTACCCCTACCCCTGGGGCATGCCTTTGTGAGTGGCATGCCTCTTAGCTTGGCACTTTGTAGGTAGTTCTATATTCATCCATCTTTTTCATATAATTTTCCGTTTGATCACCAAACAGAGAATTTCCCATTACAGGAAAATCCATAGCCTTTGCCTGAGTATCTTGGGACAGATTAGTGCATCTGAGCCATGCCAACCTATGGAAAGCTACAGAAGTGGCCATGACCCTAGAGGAAACATCATTAACATCAACAGCAGTATGAAATTGAACTTTAGAGGCTTCAATGCCATCAGCAGCCACTTGTTCCAACTCACTAGCCAGCTGGCCCTGGGCCTGCTTGGCTAACTGCAATATAGTGTCCCATCTAGATTTCTGATATCTAGTCACATAAGCCATATAATTAGCCTGCCTGAGTCCCAAAGAAGCTGCCATATATTGTTTTTTCGCCATGGCATCAATCTTCCTGGAATCCTTATCAGGAGGATGTGAGGCCAGGGGGATATTAGCCTTGTCACAGGCTGCAGCTTGTACCACACCTACATGACTACACTGCTCAGAGAGGAAGTCTATATCAGGGCCTGATAAGGTATACCTTCTGTCCATTTTTTTATCTACAGGAGGGACAGAATGAGGATTTTTTAAAATCTTTGTTGTTTGCTTCCTAAATGACTTATGCAAAGGAATAGACAACCTCCTAGACTCTGGAATATCCATCATTTCAACATAATCAGGCTCCTCTTGCTCATCCACAGCCTCTTCTAAAGGAAGCTGGAGGGTTTCTGCCACCTTTTGTAAAACATAAAAAGAAGAGGGACTCAGACAGCATAGGGGAGATTCTACAGGTCTATCTGGAGAAATGTCCGGTTCAATGGGCACGTCCAGACCTTCCCAGTCACAAACATACTGATCAAATTCCTTCTCCCTCATGTGGTTCATAAAATCCCCAACATCATAATCCGAACCACTGGGACAGAACGAGCCACCCTTTTCCCAGATGCAGGGGGTTCGACAGATCCCTGAGACAAAGACTGGACAATCTGAATGGCTTTAGCTATCTCTGCAGCAGTTGGAGAGACAATTTTGTACTCCAGACCTGCTGATTTCTTTGTCTTTTTTGCTGGGACTGGTTCCTCTGAACCAGCCTTCCTTTGGCCCGAGGAAGTCTCGCCCTGGTCAGAGGGCACTCCCTCTGGTCCAGTGGGTACTGGACCGGGCTGGCCATCGGTCAGCGGACTTTGGCCTCTCGTTCCTGAGCCAGCCCAATCTCTTTTCCAGGGTGGCTGCAGGAAATTTTACACCTGGCAGTCTGACAGGAGGTGGTCAGCCCCAGACAATAAACACAAGTGGTGTGTGGGTCAGCCTTGGCAAAGGCTTCCCACAGACATCACAGTGTGAAACCCAGTGGGCCGGTTTTCTTTTGGGTTTCTCAGACATAATGCCAGCCTAACCAAAACTTGCCTTTTGATGGCAGTGGCAAGACACCTGCTCCGGTTCCTAACCGTGTCACGGGTATTTGAAAAAACCTATATTAAAAGCAGGTTTTTTAGAACCGATAAGAACAGGAACCGCACTCTAAAAGCCAACCATACACTCTAAAATGTTAAATTAAGCAAACAGATCGGTTCAAAACCGAACGATAATGAATTTCCACAGACTTAATTTCTGTATTACGGTTTACCAGATAGAGCTTTTAACCGAAATGCGGTAAAATAAATACTTTTGGCCGGTTCCAATGAACCGAAAATACTCGCTTGAACCGAGAAATGAACCGAGCTGAAGGAGCTGATCTCGGAGCGACTGTTCAGTGAAGCGGAGTAAAGAATCTGACAGTTTCATTTGAAACTAGCCAGATAGAGCTTTGAACAGCGCCCTCGCTCTGTGGAACTCCAGATCACTCTGGAGTTAACTGTTTCCTCTCCGGGGCAGTTCAAGTGTGGGGAATGACTGCAATGGTCCTAATATAGCAAGACTTCATGGTGTTTGAAAGTTAACTTTTGATTTAATTAAGCATGCCAATGCCGGCCAACCAGCTGCATCACAGTCCTGCAACAAATTACTACTGGGTACCCATACCAGTGGGGGTTTGTGAAATTGTTAAAACCTGCAGCAGTTAGTCAGAGGGCTAAATCTATATCCATCAGAGGGTTGGTGGTTGCAAGCTTAAAATATGTTTACATTCAGAATGCAAAATGATTGTTTTGATGCTGACACCTAAATGGCAATGCAGACTGAAAGTGTTGATTGATCTCTATTCCATTGACCCTCTCCTAACCCTCCCCATGTAAAGAAATGGTGTTTCATCTGTTTTGGAAAATTTTGAACCATGAACATATTATTAGCTTAAGCCAAAAATTCAAAGTGTTGAAATTGGGAGTTTTGGTTTATGGATTATGGATGGTTTATAGGGGATAAAACCTTTTTTAGGTACATCAGGGAGCGAAGGAAGACTAAGGGAGGGATGGTGAGGCTTAATAAAGGGGAGGGGATGGGCAGAGGGTGACGGTGAAAAGGCAGAAATACTAAACAAATATTTTTGCTCAGTATTTACAAATGAAGAGGGGGAGGTACCTAAAACAAACAATAGAAACACTCTGGATACAGAAGTTGATACTAGCCCATTTACAGAAGAAAGGGTTCTGAAAGAACTCTTAAAACTGAAAGTGGACAAAGCAATGGGGCCTGATGGGATTCATCCCAGAATTCTAAAAGAACTAAGGATAGAACTAGTAACACCACTGACTACCCTCTTTAACAAATCATCAGAGGATGGGGTGGTACCTGAGGACTGGAGGAGGGCAGATGTGATTCCCCTTCACAAAAGTGGGAGCAGGGCAGAAGCAGAAAACTACAGACCTGTTAGTTTAACCTCAGTGATAGGGAAAATGATGGAATCACTTCTGAAGGAAAGAACTGTCAACTACCTAGAGGCCAGAGGGGCACAGGACCCAAGGCAGCATGGATTCACAGCAGGAAGGTCATGCCAGACTAATCTAATAGATTTCTTTGACTGGGTGACCAAAGTAGTAGATCAGGGAGGGGCTGTGGACATGGCCTACCTAGACTTTAGCAAGGCATTTGACTCAGTCCCACACAAAAGATTATTATACAAGTTAGCCAGCCTGGGAGTGGGTCCCAAGATGATAGCCTGGGTAAAGAATTGGCTGGAGAATAGGACGCAGAGGGTAATAGTAAATGGAGTCCACGCTGAAGAAAGGGGGGTTACTAGTGGGGTACCGCAGGGTTCAGTATTAGGACCGGTCCTGTTTCTATGTTTCTATGTCCTCTTCAATGTCTTTATAAGTGACATTGCAGAGGGACTGGAAGGAAAAGTATGTCTCTTTGCAGATGACATAAAGATCTGCAACAGAGTTGATGCACAAGGTGGGATGGAAAGGATGAGAAGGGACTTGGCAAGGTTAGAGAGATGGTCAAATGTATGGCAGCTTAGATTCAATGCTAAGAACTGCAAGGTAATGCACCTGGGAAGCAAAAACCTAGTGGAAGAGTACACAATGGGGGGTGAGATACTAGCAACAACAAAAATGGAAAGGGACCTGGGGGTAGTCACATCAGATGACTTCAAGGTGGGCAAACAATGAGAGAGGGCAGTAAGGAGGGCTGGGGGGATACTGGGATGCATAGGGAGAGGCATCACCAGTAGAAAACAGGAAGTTGTTATCCCTCTGTACAGACAGCTGGTGAGACCCCATCTGGAGTACTGTGTGTAGTTCTGGAGACCCAGTCTCCGCAAGGACATAGACAAGATGGAAGCTGTCCAGAGGAGGGCAACTAAAATGGTGCAGTGTCTGCACCAGAAAATATATGGAGAGAGACTAAAGGAGCTTAATATGTATAGCCTTCGAGGAAAGGAGGGAGAGAGGGGACATGATAGAAACTTTCAAGTACCTCAAGGGAATCAACAACGTCCAAGAAGGTAGCATCTTCCAAAAAAAAGAGGTGTGCAAGAACAAGGGGGCACAATTTGAAGATAGAGGGGTGGTGGCTCAGAGGTAATGTAAGGAAGTATTTTTTTCACAGAGAGGGTTGTGGATGCATGGAATGGCCTAACGGAGGAGGTTGTGGAGTCAAAAACAGTGGTTGAATTCAAGCACGCATGGGACAGTCATAAGGCAATTCTGGGGGTGGGGGTAGAAAGAAGTAGGCTGCTGGTTAACTAGGATCTGCAGCTTATCCATTAGGTAGGAAAATGGGCAGACTGGGTGGGCCAAGCGGTCCTTATCTGCCGTCAAATTCTATGTTTCTATGTTTCTATGGTAATTCCATGTTTTTGGGGTGACTGTATGGGGAGGTGGGTTGTTACAGCATCCCAGAGGGCTGTACTGTTGAAAATCTGACCAATAAAGTCATTTAGTCTATCAAAAGAAATATTAAGTCAAGAAATCCTGATGTGATGCTCCCCCTATTCAGGGCTTGTGCTAGACCTCACCTGGAATATTCGACCCAGCTATGGAGCCCTTATAAAAAAGGTGAATTTGCTACACTGGAAAAAATCCAGAGAACATTTACTAAAAACATACATGGTTTGTACAATTTCTCATATGAAAATCATCTCCAGGAACTAAATCTTATGTCTCTATCACTGAGACGTCTTCATGGGGACCTTATTTTTATGTTTGATATAGTGCATGATCCATATCTATTTACTCAAATGGGTTTTGCTTTTTAAAAGAATATTTATAATACTAGAGGTCAATGTTTTCAAATTGTCAGGGGCAAAATTCCATCATACCTCCCAGAAGTATTTCTATACACAGAGAATTGTCACCCCATGGAATAAACTTCCTGCTGACATTATTCCTAGTAAGAATAAGGTTATATCTAAAAATAGTCTTGATAAACACCTTGTTAATAACCTTGGTGTAGGAGATTATATTTGATTAGGTGCATTTTATGGGCCCAAAAGCCCCCTTGCACCTTAACCACCTTAGTATGAACCACTTAAAATGTACTCTGGGTGGAGGCACCTCACATTATTTTGTTCTGTCTTGGGAAAGAACCCCCGTAGCAGCAAAAATGGGAACCCAGGCCCCTGAATCTTGGTCACACCTGCAAGGCAGGGGTAGTAGCCCAGAGTGGATGACCCCCGTGGGTTACATCAGTAAAAGGAAAGAGATCTAAAGAAATACGGAGTGCAGTATTGTCAGTTCAAATCATATCTGTGTGGGATCTGCCATCAGATGGGACAGTTAGTCGTATCCTGCTGATGGATAACGCTGATCACGTTTTGAAGCTGTTAGGAGCTATTCTTGTTACTGTAAAGGTCAGGTGACATGTTTAGAGCTGCTAGTCACATAGATCTATGTACTGTGCACTGTGGAACATGCAGATCAGCTTGAGAGTCTAACTTCTCCAGTATTTTACAGTCAGATTGTATAGCGAATCCTGGGTAAACACTGCTGCTCTGTGGGAGGGAAAAAGTATGGGACAGGAAGAGGTTCATTCGCCAAAATAATACAAATGCAGAAAAACAGGGACTGCATGTAGTCAACCAATGAATTTTTGAAATAAAAGGATTGTATTTTGTTTCAAATATTTATTCATTTTATTTTTGTTGACTAGGAAAAGGAGAGCTAGACAGTATCACCTTTTTTCAGCTGGAGGGAGGGTTGAATACAGATGTTTGCATTTACTTGAACTATACTACGCTGTTGATTGTACTTTAATGAATGGGGCAAATTTGGCCAGAACACCAGAGAAATACCTCTACACTTTTCTTGGAGAAATGTCATGGGATTTATTTATTTATTTAAACTTTTGTAACTGGGAAAGGCACACTGAGCCAGGGCTTGTTTCCAGGTACGATCCGGGGTACAGGGTATAAAGGAACAATTTACAACAGGAAACACAATTTAATACAGCCAGAAGTTACATAATTTACAAGTGCAGTAAAAATATAATACACATCAGTGTTGCAAAATGGTGATTAGCATAAAGAGGATAAGAAAAGGAGTACTGAAAATAAGCCAGGGCAAACTGGGGAGAAGTTATGGGCATTGGCATGGAGCAACCAGGGCATGCTGGAGTAAGTGCTTGAGTGCTGGGCGTAAGGTGGCTTGCTGGAAAGTAGAAGAATGTTGGTTCCAGAGGGAGGGTAGAAGGAAGGAAGGAGAAAGCTAGTTGTTCTGCAGTAGAGTGAGGGATAGGCAGGGAGAAAGGACGGAATGACCTCAAGCGGAGATGGTAGGAGGAGGGCTTGGCTGGGTCTAGGAGGGGGGAAGGGTAGTAGGAGAGTTGTTCAAATCAGTATTTGATGATAAAAGCTGAGGAGTACATCCAGCAATGATGAGAGAGGATGCGATGGCCAGTGACCAGTAGAGGGAGCAGTAGTGGGTGTAAAAAGGTGTGTTGGCGATGAAGCAGCAAATGGCATTGAGCAGGGTGTCAAGTTTGGCAAGGGCAGAGGCGGATGCAGTGCCATAATCAATGTCCATGTAGTCAAGCACAGGGAGGATGGTTTTAGTAACCAGCTCTCATCTCACAGAAGGGGAGAGACAATCCTTATTTCAATACATTACATCTAGTTTAGGGCGGAGCTTGGAGTGTAGGGAGTCTATATCAGTTGAGTAGTCTAGCATGTTTTTGAGCCATACCCCGAGGTATTTGAGTGCAGAGACAACTTCTAGGGGAGAACCTTCAGGGGTAGGGAAGACAGGGGGAGATGAGAGTGTTTATACTTTTTTTCTTGACCCAAAGGTCATACAAACATAGAAACATAGAAGTTGATGGCAGATAAGGACCGCAAGGCCCATCCAGTCTGCCCATTTCTTTTTCTACCTTATAAATGTGCCATCGGCCTTTGCTCTGTCAGTGGCCTATCTAATCATAGTCATTTGTATTGCTCCCTTATGCCTATCCCATGCCTGTTTGAAGCCCTGCACTGTATTCATAGCCACCACTTCTTGTGGTAAGCCATTCCATGCATCCACCACCCTTTCTGTGAAAAAGAATTTCCTCACATTCCCCCTTAATCGGCCCCCCTCTAATCTCATGCTGTGACCTCTTGTCCTGCTATTTTTCTTATATTTAAACATGTTAGACTCTTTCACCTTGTTAATGCCCTTAAGGTGTTTGAATGCCTCGATCATATCACCTCTCTCCCTCCTTTGCTCAAGGGTATACATATTGAGCTCTGTTAATCTGTCTTCATATGTCTTCTGATGCAGTCCCTGCACCATTTTGGTTGCCCTTCTCTGGACTGCCTCAATTTGGTTAATGTCCTTGTGAAGGTGTGGCCTCCAATACTACACGCAGTACTCCAGATGGGGCCTAACCAGTGTCTTGTAAAGAGGGATTATTACCTCCCTCTTATGACTTGTGATACCCCTACTAATACACCCTAACACCCCCCTAGCCTTACCTACTGCTTTAGAGGTCTGCTTGATGATTTCAGGTCATCAGTGATGATGATGCCCAAGTCTCTTTCTTCCTTTGTGACTGCTAGCAACTCCCCTCCCAGCCTATAGGTGGCTTCAGGGTTTCTCTTCCCTATGTGCATGATTTTGCACTTCTTTGCATTAAATTCCAGTTGCCACTCTTCTGACCATTTTGGTAGTTTATCCAGATCTCTTCTCATTCTGCCCACCCCATCTGGATCATCTACTCTGTTGCAGATCTTGGTGTCATCTGCAAACAGACAAGCCTTACCCTCTAGTCCACCTGCAAGGTCACTAATGAAGATGTTGAAGAGGACTGGCCCCAGAACTGATCCCTGAGGTACCCCACTTGTGACTTGCATCTCTTCTGACTGTATACCATTTACCACCACTCTTGTTTTCTGCCCGTCAACCAGTTTGCCACCCAGTTGACCAACTCGACCCACCCAGCCTACCCAGCTTATTTATCAATCTTCTATGTGGAACAGTGTCAAAAGCTTTGCTGAAGTCAAGGTAGGCGACATCAACTGCTCCCCTTGGTCCCACTCTGGTTACCCAGTCAAGAAATCTATGAGATTAGTTTGACAGGACCTTCCTTTTGTAAACCCATGCTGTCTTGGATCCTGTGCCCCTATGGATTCCAGGTGTTGCACTATCCTTTCCTTAAGGAGTGCCTCCATAATCTTGCCCACTACTGAGGTAAGACTGACTGGTCTGTAGTTCCCCGCCTCCTCCCTGCTACCATTCTTGTGGAGCGGGATCACATGAGCCCTCCTCCAGTCTTCTGGGTCATGGAAACTGTTTTCCTAGTATGAAAATACACTTGGCACCATATACTCTTGTTTGAAGCAGAAGCAGTCTAAGCTCTTTCATGGGTGATCTGCATGTCTACAGATCCCTGGTGAGCCCTCACCTAGAGTACTGTGCCATGTTCTGGAGTCCTTGCTTCTGAAAGGATAAGGATAGGTTGGAGACAGTGCAGCACAGAGTAACAAGCATTTGTCAATGCCGAATGTTGCTTGCTTGTATGTGCTGTTTAGGTATTTGGGAAGTGATAGTTCCATGCCTTCCTCCCAAGACAGCCACTGTGTCTTTCCGTTCAGTATTCACAGAAGAGTGGGAGAGGCAAGGTCCACAGTAGTACAGCAGTTGCCAAGGGAGTGAAGAGGTGGACAATAGTCCATTCAAAGGCAAAACAGTCCTGCAGGAGCTCACTAAATTGAAGGTGGACAAAGCGATGGAACCAGATGGCATATGCCCAAGGATATTAAGAGAACTGCAAAGGGAGATAGCAGAACCTCTAGCAGCCATGTTCACTGAGTCATTCAACATGAGTGAATTGGAGGAGGGCACATGTGATCCCTGTACACAAGTCCGGCAGCAAGGAGGAGGCAGGAAATAATAGGCCATTCAGCCTCACCTCAGTAGTGGGGAAGATCATGGAGACATTGCTTAAAGAAAGGATAGTGGGGCATCTAGAAGCCATCGGAGCCCAGGACCACAGACAACATGGATTCACAGTGGGGACATCATGTCAGACAAATCTGGTTGATTTCTTTGACTGGGTGACAAAGGAAGTAAATCAGGGTGGGGCAGTGGACAACGCTTACCTTGATTTCAGCAAAGCCTTTGACACCATCCCATATAGGAGGCTGATAAACTAGCTAGGTAGGCTGGGCATGGGGGAAAATGGTGGTAAACTGGGTTAGAAACTGGCTAACAGACAGGAGGCAGAGAGTGGTGGTAAATGGTGTGCAGTCTAGGGAGAGAGGGTGACCAGTGGGGTGCTGCAGGGATTGGTCCTGGGGCCAGTCCTGTTCAATGTCTTCATTAGTAACGTTGCAGAACGTCTGAAGGGAATTTTTTCACCAAATTTTCAACATAGCCATTTTAAGACCTCTGCTCATGAACAGTGTCACTGTGATTTTCTTAATGTGTCCCATACATTGATTTTGCACACCAACTGTGCCATTGTGTGCTACATGTGTGGAAACACATTTTGGGTGAGATGTGAAAAATGACAGCTGTAATGCTCATAAGGAGGTGTGGTAAAATGGCAATGTTGAAAATCCGGAGTGCAGATATTAAAAATTTGCGAACTAATGAGCGTGCCTAGGAACTGCGCAATGCACACTCTTAAAACAGTCATTTTAAGGAATTTTTTAACCAAATTTGCAACATAGGCTTTTTGGCACTGTCATTTCATTAATCGTTCCCGAAAGGTGATTTCGAACAGTAACCGTGAAATCACCCTTCGGGTCTGATTAACCCCATGACAGTGACAGAATTCATGAGGAGGGGTCCCAAAAGCCTCATGTTGAAACTTTTGTGCCAAAATTCAAAAAAATGCCTGAGATATGCAGAAAAGTTGAAAAAAACCCTATCTATCCCATTATACAGCTTACCGGCATTTCCTCAGTTCGCGGTCGGCTTGGAAGAGTGCAGACGTGTTCCCGGTCCGCCGAAGATCATCGCACCAAGTTCCGTAGGTAAGTATGGGGTGAGGGGGGTGTGGGGATGCAGGGTGTGCAGTGGGTGGGTGCAGGTTGTGGGGGGCAGGGAGAAGCGCTGAGGGACAGTTTTTGTATTTACAGGTTTATTTATTTTTAATAAGACAATGAGGGACATTTGCCACGCTGTGGTGGGCTCCCAGCGTAGCACCTGGATGCTTTTGGGGTGGGCGTGGAGCCGACGGGGATTGGGCACCCCAGTCGGCCATAACAAATTTTTCCACACTGGGGTGGTCTCCCAGCATGGCACTTGGAAGTTTGGGTGGGGTGTGGAGCCGACGGGGATTGGGCATCCCCACGGCCGTGACAGTGTGTGCGGGAGGGGAGGAAGGCACATGAGCATGCAGTATGCGGCATGCGTGTATGTGTGGTGGGGGGGAGCTGTACTCACTGAAGTGGAGCCTCCTTTCAACTGTTACAACCACTGCATTTTCAACTGTTGTCATAGACAGCTGCAGCAGTGATTGGGAAACTGGGGCCACGCCTGCAAACACACTGACTGAACTGGAAGACGGGTGCCACACCTCCGAAAACTCGGATGATGGTACTATGTTTCTTGCACATGCATGCAAGCAACATAAAAATGATTCAGGGCCAGCAGGGCAGATCCTATAAAGAGCACCTCAAGGCACTTAATATGTACTCACTGGAGACCAGAGGGGAGATATGATACAGACCTTCAAATTCCTTAAAGGAAATAACATGATAAACTGTGGAACTATTTTGCCTGAATACCAATTCAGTGTCACATGGAAACAAATGGAAATTAACAGGCGGTAGGTTCAGAAAAGATGTGAGGAAGTACTACTTTATGGAAGGGGTGGTGGAACCTTGGAACAGTCTGTCATCTGAAGTGTGTGTGAAAACAGTCAGGGGATTTAAGAAGGGCTGGGACATAATGAAGGGAACAGTGATTACCAGTTATCACAGGTGGCAGGACCAAGGAGAACAGAGACAGGACGAGGAGGGTTATTAACCTGGGGGAACAGTAGGTTCCAGGGATAATGGGGAACTTGGGCAGACTGGATGGACCTCTGGTCTTTTTCTGCCATCATTGTCTATGTTTCTATGTACTTCCCACAATGCTTTGCATTATGAGAATGGGTAATGTTACATTTGTTTAATTAAATATCAGCTTTAGAGAACAATTATTGGTGAGTGCAAGTCTGTTGCTACATGATAGCTTTCAACTGCACAAAACAAATAAAAACCTGCTTCTTTTCTGACACTTTTGTAGGGAAAGTCTGCAAAAGCAAGAAAGAATAGGGATTGTGAGAAGAGTGAGTGAAATGTATGCTGTTTAACTACAGGCATAAGATAAATGAATATTAAGTTGTAAACTACACTTCGTTATTTTAAAAATGTGTATTATTACCCACATTCAGAAAAAATACAAAAATATTTTTATAAAAACATTTTTTTAAATTGACTTGTAATTTCTAGTCACTGACACATACAGTAATGACAAAGATAATTGTTAATGGCTGGGCTCTATAAGTTTCTAGCAACACTGGTTCCAAACTTAGACCTTTTTCAAAGATAATTACTTTGGAATGAGATAACTTTGGAACTATTCAGCCTAGAAATGTTTTTTTTTTAAATGAAAGCTTGAAATCAGCGAAGTTGATCTAGTAATATATTACTTCAGCTACCGTATATGGCTATATAAAATCATAAAATGGTTCACTAACTTCTTAAAATCTTGTTATCTTTACGATATTATATAGAGAATAATACCTGAGGATCAATTGTTAACCAGGCTGTAATCACCTCAAGCAGTTGCCAGGTTTACAGTCGTCATGGAAACCTCGAGAGTCAATTACAGTGAGGTTGACAACTGATCCTCAGGCAGTATCATTTATAGTGTTTAGGAACAAAAAAAGATCATTAGAGACTGCTGGCAGGCTTGTTCTTCATACAGGACTCCTGTCTCAGATTAGTGTTCTAACCGAGAGGCTCTCGCTTCATACCCAAGCTTGTGTCAGGCTGGAATTCTGACTCTGTGTCAGCACAGGCTTTTCAAGTGCTGCAACCTGAAGTCTTGCACTCTGCTGGCTATTGATTGGGCTTGCTGCTGAGCCCCCATCCACACTGCACAGCTAAGTAACAGGGCACAGTATCTTTTGGCGATAAGTTAAAGTACACAGTCCAGTAGTCTGCCCTCAGCGCTGCTCTCCATAAAGGCCAACTCTCACCACAGCAGATGTTCACTGTGAGCCAATACTTCAACTGCACATGCATAGATTGGTTCCAGTTCTAATCCCATTGCTATGACATACTCAAGAGGTGTTAACACTATGACGTCATAGTGATGGAATTACAAGGAAATACTCTTGCTGATTTTAACTGGTAATAAAGCTCTCCCATATATTATATAGAGAATAATGAGTACCCAACTATCAGTAACAAGCTTATTAGTTCATTGAGAGGTTGTCATGGTGACCGCTTGAACCTCAAGAGCGTAGCTGGAGAGGATCAGTCGCCATGGGCAACCTCAAGATGTGCTAACCCAGCTTGTTACTGATAGTTAGGTATTTATTATTTTTTATAGTGCAGGATACTAACTGCTACCAAAAATACATAATTTAAACTACTTTACTGTGTTTTCCCCGCTGTGTCGCTCTCCTTCGCTCTCATTTTCACCTCCACAGCCACTTCCTGGTTGTGTAACGCGCATGCACTGGCGCGTTTGATGTTGTTATGCTGTAGTAGCTACATAAGTAGTGCATCATAACAACTATGATGACATACTGTAGCTACTGCAGCATAACAACATTTTGAAAGTGATGGATTTTTAAATACAGCAACGTTTCATCATACACTATATTGACATGTATAGACATATAGTAACAGATGAGATCTGCGCTGTTGGGACATAGTCATGTTAATCAGACTCGAAGTTTCTATACCCTACAGCTCAAATGTTACAAGCTAAAATCTCATAAAAGATAATTTATTTGGAAAGTTTTGGAAGATACTAGTGATGACTCTGTCTAAGAATAAGCTCATTGTTTTCTAGTTTAAGCCTTGGGGTAGGTAGGTAGGTAGCCTCCTTATGTGATTTGCCTAACTCTTTCATGTCAGCTGCTCTGCAGCCCCTGAATAGTTTGAGTTCTTCCTGTACAGTGCATGAGGGACCAGTTTCATTCCTTATCCTGAGTGCCATCTTGTGGTCATTGTTTCCCTCCCAGTTAAAAGAAAATCACACTGCATATAACTATATACATATTTTACTTACTTAATCTGTTTCTGCCCTATAGAGTTTCTAATTTATTATATTCATGGTCTGTGATATTCTGTGGATGCACAGTAATTGTAATGCCAGCACGAGTTAGAAACATCACAATAAAGTTCAGGACATACAGTGTACATCCAGGGGCACTGAAGAGGTTCATGTAGTCGGAAGGTACAAGCTAATCCAATTTTATTTATATGACGCTCAATCCCTAAGGCTCTGAGCACCTTACAATCAAACAGATGGACAATCAGTAAAATCAAAACAAGTAAAAATAATTATGATTATGAAGCCAGGCTATACTTTTTAAAAAAAGTAGTTTTTAAAAGACCTTTCAAAACCAGTCAGTGAAGGAGCCCCCTTTACCTCCTATGAAAGGGCATTCCAAAGAATCGGAGCTACCACACCAAATTATTACACCAACTATGAAGTGCCTGACGGTGATGGGAGATTGTGAGAAATGCCCTTTCCTGCCTTCCTGCATATTCGCAGACTGTACAATAACATCCTGCTAGAAAAACAGTCATTTTCCTAAAGGAGAAAAAAATCGATTCCTTTAGTGGTCAGGTGGAGTTTTAGATCGAATATTCTGGGTATACCGTCAAGTGAAATGTATCTGTACATCAAAATGGTTGCATCACACCATCCACAAGATAATTGGGAGAAATGTTATAGATGAGGAATATTCACACTGCATTTTTCTCCTAGTAGCAGAGCATGCCCTGTATTCTCAATGCACTGAGTTTCTGGGTCACTGAAAGAGTTAAAAACATTGGACTGCGAAAAATAAAACGTCAGCTGAATTTTCAAACCTGTGGATCAAACTGCTTTACTTAGCCAAACAGTGCAGGAAAAAGAACAAACTCACCAATAACCAGAAACACCAAGATTGTCTTGCAGATCACGTACATATTTAATAAGCAGCCTGTCACTTACAGAAATTGTTCCAGCAAATACATGAGCTGTCTGAACTTCATCAGGGAATTCACTGTGCACTGAGCTAGATTTTCAGATCTGGTGAAAGCAGAATCAGATGTCTGCTCCATCTATGTCTGCATCTGCTCGCTTGCTTCAGACCACCCTTGCTGCCATTTTCAGAGACTGAGCAACTGTATTGCAACAAAAAAGGTCACAGTTAGTGGCAATTTCAATCATAATATGCTACAAATTGTTTGTGTCATATCTGGGCCCAAATATATTGTTTGAATGCAGATACATTCAGTTCAAATGAGCAGACGGAACAAAATCTAACAGTTACGATGGAGGCAGGTGCAAGTCTGAGACTGAAAATAGCAGCAGACAGATCCTGCGTGGATATCTTTAAAAATAGTTGTCTCCTAAAAGTGTGCTGAAATAACATCCCTGGATCGCAGTGCCAGAAAATGAGTGCAGTGCCAGTAATCCTCTATCCTGTTCATTTGTAGTTGCACAAAAACCAAACACAAGATAATGCAAAAGGCTTTCTTTCAGAATTTGACTTTAGGCATTATGTTGAGCATGGAGCTAGGTAGGGAAATGGGCAGACTGCATGGATCTCTGGTCTTTGTTTGCAAATGCAGTGTATGTTTCTATGTTAAAGACACAGTGCAATGAAAAATGTTTTTTCAAAAAAACCTAGTGTCAGCTACAATTCATAAAAATATTGGGCCCGATTCTAGAAGGGTGGCGCAAGTCACCGCCAAACGCAACTTGCACCACCTGCAACTACGACAATGACCCTGCACCCTATTCTAGAAGGCGCAGGGTCTCCGCAGCAAAGTCCTATGACTTGCAACATGCGGGCAGGTATGCAGAACAGAGGGCTTGCCGAGGAAAGCATGTGTCGCAACCAAGCAGCTGCAGGTCGCAAAAGGCACCCCTTCCCAGCAAGCCACAATAGCTGCCCCCACGAGTCTGCACACCCCTGCCCAAGGCTCCAGTAGAGTGCCACACAGGGCTGGCCACACCAACTGGCCCCGAAACCACCATAGAAATGCCCCTTGGCTCTGCACATCTCCTGCCCCCAAAGCCTCCTTCCTGTAAATGCCCTGCAGAATCTATACCAAAGGCCCTAGAACCTCCATAGATATGCCCCACAGGGTGGCATTGTCATCCCCACCAGTGCCCCAAGTCATCCGCTGCAAAAGCGGCATATACCCTGTCAAGCCCTGGTAGTCTAGTGGCCCCCCCACCCAGCCTTGCCAGCTCACCCAGCACCACCCCCCAACCCAACCCCAGCCAGCCCAGCTGGCCCATCCCACCTCTCACCTCCGCGGCCAGCTGCTGACTGAGTTCTGTAGGAGCACTACTGGAAAGATGTGCTCATAAATTAACTCTGAGCATGTCTTTCCAGTAGCGCTCCTAGAGAACTCAGTCGGTGGCTGACCGTGGAGGTGAGAGGTGGCTGTGCCAGTCGCCAGCTGGGGATGGTGGGGGTGCTGGGTGGGCTAGCACGGCTGGGTGGTGGGCCACTAGACTACCAGGGCTTGACAGGTGTTGCCACATTTGTGGTGGACAACTCAGGTCGGTGCATGGGTGGGGGATGACACGATACCTGCGTGGGCATATCTATGGCGTTTCAGGAGCCAGTTGGTGTGGCCAGCCTGTGAGGCACTTACAGGAGGCTTCAGGGGGCAGGCAGTGTGGGCAGCCCTGTGGAGCTGTTACTGTGTGGGGGTACAGAGGCATGTACTGTACAGGGGATAGGGTGGGGGTGTGAGATGTCCATTGGGGCACCAACGGCAGTGATCTGGGCATGGGGGTAGGGAACATGGACCGGGTTCTACAGGACCCTAGGAGGGTGGATGTAAGTTACATCAGCTAAATGCAGGTGTAACTTACGATGCCAGTTCTCCTTTGGGGGTTCTTGTAGAATCCCAACATTGGGGTCTTTGTTGCTGCCTTTCTGGAATGGGGTGCAACTGCTGCCGTAAATCCCCTAGCGCCATGTTGCCGAGGGTTTATGGCACAACTGCTGATGTAACTGCTGTTCGGTGCAAGCGGCCTGCGAGATTTCGCAGGCCACTTTGTAGAATCATGCAAGTCGCAACTGCTGGTGTAAGTTGCTACTTGCGCCATTCTACTTGGTGCAAGTGCTGTTACGCCAGATGCAACTTTTCTAGACTTGGAGCCATTAGCCATACCTGTCACAGCTACTTTTCTGTGTACCTCCTATGCTGCCTGCCATAAGTTTTTTTATTTTTGTGAGCCTAACCCTTACCAGATGTTAAAAAAACAAACAAATTAAAGCATTGATAGTTTATAAAAAACGCAAGCATTGGTGAAATTAGAAACTTTTAACACCAAATAATATGGAAGATACCTGGCGTCTTTTATAGTGAAAAAAAGGTAGGGTCCCAGATTTTTTTCATTTCTGCTTCAAAGGCAACACATAATGGTTCCTTAGAAAAATAAATTTAAGCCGTGACAGCAAAATACTGTTTATAACACACTGATAAGAACAAAATCTCACCATATAAATGTTGTTAGTTTGTTGATGTGTAAGACCCTCACCCTTGCCTTTTTGCAAAACTACCGCCAGCTTCCACAATCCATACCCGGCCATTTCTCTGGACATTAAACTACTCTTTTTGAAAGCTTGGCAATGTAGATTAAAGGCTAAACGTATAGCACATTTCCTCTACATGTCTTGAGTTTCCCCTTGTACTAAACTCGAACATACTGCTCTGCTGACCGTTCAAAAAACTCCTGGCATTCTAACCTAGCTCCCATCTGCAGATTCCAATGTGGCTCAAGCAGCTGCGATAGTTCTATGGTGATGTCATCCCTCAGTCTCAGCTGAGACTGAGAACAGAGTGAGACAGTGTGAAATCCATTTAACTGGAGTTTCACAAGCTGCCTTCCCTGCCTACCACTAGGTCTTACTGGGATTCTAGTAATCTCGGGTAACGGGGGGGTTACACTCGCCCTGGGCCAGGAAAATGACTGTCCGCAGTCATTATTTACCTGACTTAGGCCATCCCACCCTATGTGTTACCTGCGGAGGAGGGTGATCAGTGCTCTCTCCTACCACGTGCGAGCACTGGCAGGCAACACTAAGGGCCTAGAGGCCTTTGGCTGACATATCAGCCTCTACTCTACCCACTAACTATGGGTGCCTACTGGCTCTGGTAGAACTGTCCAGAGCATAGCCCTAATAGCTCAGCACTGCAGTCCCTATGGCCATTCAGGACCACAGCCTGTCTATCCCCCCTAGCCCTCTAGAGAAAATCTGTCTGCCTCTAACTTAACACCCCAAAACCAAAACAACCTGGGGACCTCCCTGACCTTGGGCACCCTGCAACCACACACCAAGAACTAACACCATACCATTACATTACATTACTGCCTCCCACCCTCACATCCACACCTGTGGAAGGAAAGGGTTACTACAGTAACAACAACAATATCAACAGCAGTACTTTCAATACGACACACTAAAGTACTAGTGAGGAACTCCGATGAGCCCCTCCTCCTCTTCTTGTCTTCTCTTCTATCTTCTTCAGGAACACCTGCAAGAAAAAAGAAAGACAACACACACTCCTAATCTGCATACACAGTCTATCTAGACCCCTACCATCAAAACACTGGAGAATCCCAAAAAGATTTTTTTAGAAAAGGTAGAAAAACAGTATATACATTAGAAAACAGTAGAAAAACAGTGACATTATTTACAATACACATTTGGGGGCTGGAGTGCCCTAAAAGTCCCATCTAGTGACCACAGTGCCTGAAGGCTAGTCCATTAAAAAGTCTCTCCTGGGCCGAAGCCCAGTGAAGCACAGTTCTAACAGGCCAAAGCCCCGAAGGAGAGAGTCTTTGAGGACAGTTCACACATTCTGGAGTCTGCTAGTGTAGGGTGTGTACTGCAATGTCATAAGGATAGAAAAGTTTGGACTTACCAGCCCCTTGTAGAAGGAATAATACACACTGACCTGCTCCTCAGCCAAAGACTCTCCCTGGCAGCATTCTTCCGATACAGCTGGGTGGACATCTTCTGGGAACTACAGGAGGGCACATCTGGAAACTGCTGGGCTGATGTCATATCTGGAGATGGAACCTTGAAACAGGAACAAAAAGGAAAACAGCTGGTCTGACATCATCCGATTACCAGGTGATGAAGCTGGATACAGCTGAGCTGGTGTCCTTTCTGGATCTAAAGTCATCTGGTGGGCCATTCGATGGATTCTGGAAAGGCCAGTACACTGTAGAACTGATGAATGTGGGGCACCTGAGTCCTGGATGTCCATACTGGCGGAACAGCAAAGGCACCGCAATGGCTGGTGTGGCAATATTGACTACCACTGCTCTGCTTTCCATCTGGTAGGCACAGGCACATTTGCAAAGAGGTCCTTGCATTGAGGCCAATAGTACCGGGGGTCAGGAGCTTGAATTATTACCCCGTCTGGGTGCACATAATTCACACTGTGAAAGGTTTCATGTCCCTCTCCATCCACTGTTCACACAGTGTCCATAAACAGAGTCCTGCTTCTTTTCCACTGGGTGTATTTTTCATGAAACAGTCTGTTCCTGACATGCTTGTTTGCACCAGGATGCACACATTTCATTGCTTTGGCCCAGATCCAGGATTTCCTGCTGTCTCAATCTCCTCCCAGACTATCCGAGGAAAGGTAGGAAAGGACATCCCATAGATTTCATTTGCCTTCCTACGAACCAGTCTCTCCTCTTTACTAGCTTTGGTCAACCTGAGACCGCTGGCCTGGCTTGGGGGCGGCCAGTCCTGGTTCTGCCAGCTACGCATTCTCAACGAGATGAAAAATGGATCCCTTACTTCTTCTTCTTGCACAGCCAGGGCAGTGGCATCACCACTCTCTTCCATGCATTCTTCTGAGGCAAGAGCTTGAGGCTGTGTACCTGTTTCTTTTTCACAAGGCCACATAGGTTCCCCCTCTTCTTTTTCCTCACTGAGAATCTGTGCCCAGGAGTGAGCAGTCATCCTCACTCCTGAGACTATCCACTCATCACTAGGCGTGGAGGTCGATACCTCCCATTCAAAGGCCTCCCTCATCTCATCTTCTCCTATGAGACTTGGGCTAGGCCCCCCCCAGGGGTCTACTGATGCTCTGTCTGAATGATCCTTCCGCTATCCAGCATCCGAAACATCAGCATATGGTTCTGTCTCTAAATCTGCACCCTCTAGCTTTGTGCCACGCTCCCCCAAGGGGCCTTCTTCAACAGGCTGTGCCTGGTGCTGTGTGCTGCCAACTACAGATTCCTAAACTTTTGTCCATGTGGGAGCCAAACTAGTCTTGGGCACTTTAAACAAGCCGTATCTCTCTAAGCACCCCGAACAGTGAGGAACCGTGAAGACGTCCCTTCCAGCATTTAAGCATATTAAACACACTTGCACTGGATATCCAGGAATCGCCACATGAGAAGGCAGTTGTCCTCCATAGCAACACCTTTCAATGTCCCTTAACTTATTTACTTCTGCTGCTACTGCATCCCGGGCATGATCCGGGTTGCGAGCTGGTCCTGAGGCCATGACTGCAGGGAAAGCAAACAAATGCTCACTGTTACTGAAAGTCCCACTTTACTGAATACTTTCTTTCACTTTTAAAATGGCTCCTCTGCTGCTGTGTTTACATTACTACCCCACCCTGTAATGGTGGCGGCAGCACTCCTGTGCATCAACATTCAGAAATTGGGTCAAGCCACTGCGCATCCGATTTACACACACTACTGATAACTTTTGCTCAGACTGCACAAACTTGCACTGTTCTTTTTCTAGCACATTTATATGATTTGCCACGGACTTTTCACTTGCTGAAAACATTGCTTTAGCTCACGGTCCCTTAAAGCCTCAGGATTTCAAGCACAGGATTGCCTGTAAATCTGCATATTTTGCTACAACTCACAGTCTCTCTCTTGGCTTTGAAACTTTAAACTGACGCTGAACCCATAACCATGCTCACAGTCAATGGCTTAGCAGACTTGCTTTAGCTGGTAAAACTTGACACAGTCTTTATTTGCGAAGCGACTACACTGCTGCACACATATTCAGCTGGCTTTTGGCAGAAAATCACTGTTTTGAGCAATTATTACTGTTGGTACTCCCTGTTATCAGTAGCTGTTTGCTGCAATGGAAAAATGGCCTGCAGCCAGTCTTGGAGGCCTCAGAAAGGAAGCGGGTGGGCAGTCCTGCCGATTGTCTGTCCGATCACCACACTCACAATCCAGTCGATTGAGATGCGGGTTGAGCCCGATTTTAAACAGAAAAGTCTATTTTTAATACTTTTACAGTGCTTTTTACTCACCGTGACGCTCCTCCACTAAGCCAGTACATGCACTCCACTCACACTCCCTCTCGAATGCTGGGCAGTCGCTGTACAGCTGGCTGGGGGGGGCGGGACTGATTGCAGCCTCACCAATCACACGACACCATGCAAATGAGCCTCTTTCCTTCGCGAGTGCTCTCCTCTTCATGGCGATCGTCGAGCAGGCAAATTTAAACTGCAGAAACCACTTTTTTTTAACTGATTCCATGGCAGGAGTCCATTTCAACCATTTAGCATGGCCATTAACACAGCAAGTCTCTCAGTTTACTAAAAAGCATTTCCAATGTCCAGGGCACAATTTTCCTGTTGCTGCTACTCCTAGTCTTCCACACTTTTCTTTATCACAACAGTTCTTTAGAAAGCATTTCCAACGTCCAGGGCACAATTTTCCTGTTGCTACCCCTAGTCTGCCACACTTTTTTTTTCCGTTTAAAGTTTATTAAATTTTACAATAATGAGAACAGGTCCAGGAGTATCATACAAAGTGAGTACAACATTTATATCCACAAGGATCTGTCCTCCCGCCCACCTCTCCCCCTCGTCCCACCCCACCAAAAAAAACCTCCCATTAACACCACCCCCCTCCCAAACATTATGCAACACAGATAACATTCTTAAATCCTCTTGGGCAACAGTATATTGTATGTGCAGGTGACAGTATGAAAGAGAGTATAAAGTGTGCAAAGGTTCCCATATTTTTGCGTATTTCTTGGGCCTATTATTGAGACTGGCTATTGTCTTCTCGGTCCTAAGGTTTGCAAGGAATTCATTAAGCCATTCCATATATGAAATAATGTTATCATCCTTCCAGTGACGTAACACTAATTTCTTGACAGACATAGAGATCAGAGCAATATGATACCTTCTGACTAAAACCGGAATGGCCGAGTAGTCACCTAAGAGGCAGATTTCTGGAGTGAATAGCTCCTGCAAACCCAGTAAGGGATCAGCCTTATCCTGAACGGTGTTCCAGAGTGGGACAACTTTGGGGCAGCTCCAGAAAATGTGAAATAGGGTGCCCTCTTCCTTCTTACATCTCGTACATAGAGACGATGGGAGGAGGCCAAATTTGTATAGTTTTTGTGGAGAATAGTATAAATTGTGCAGTATATGAAATTGAGTCAAGCGTAGTCGATCCTGGGTAATGTACTTATGGCAATTCTGCCATAATTAAGTCCAAACTAATTTATTAGCAGAGAAAAAGGGTTCCCAATAGGCTATAGGAGCAAAGCAGTTTGGGTATGCCCAGTTATATAGCATTTTGTAGTAGTTGGATACTGAGTGCAGAGAACCCTGCTCAGGATTTATTACACTGGTAAAAGATGGTTTATCAAGCATAGGGGGGATTGGACTGAAAATCTTAGAGAAGAGATGTTTTAATTGGAAAGCTTTAAAACTATATTTTAGTCGTCAAGTTGAGGGTGGATAGAATGTCGAAAGAGGAAAGCCATGTGTTTCCTTCTGAAATACATGATGAGAGACGTAGATCATTCATACTGTGACTCCAGTTTGGTAGAAATGTTTTATTGTCTATTTTGAAATTGGGGTTTCCCCAAACAGGTTACTCTGGGTCCTGAATGTGATTGTACTTGAGATAACTACATAATTGTGTATGATTCCTCACCGAAATAGCTATGGGAGTGGAAAGCAGATTTACAGGTAGGGCCTTGGTCTTAACATACAAAAGTGAACTTGGGTTGAGGCCATGTTTCTGTAATAGGGATAGTTCAATTCTGAGCCAGAGGGGTGAGAAAGGAGAGTCGAGAACCGTACGGACAGGAGATAATCATCTGAGGTATTTGACAGTGTGACTAGCCCAGTGGTAAAAGGTTAAATGAGGGAGCCATAAACCTCCTCTGTCCTTAGGGGCAGCCAGTTTCACATAAGCTAGTCGAGGCTGTTTATTAGTCCAGATAAATTCCGTAATAAGTATGAATGTTATTAAACCATGAGAGAGGTAACCAGATGTTGAGTAGCAGCAGGGGGTAAAAGAGCCTAGAAATACATTCATCTTGACTATATTGATTTTGCCCCATAATGAGGGAGGGAGTTTGGACCATCTGTCCAAGTCTTGATGGATAGTTCTTACCAGAGGATCCAGATTAAGTTTTGAAAATGAGCTGGGTTTCTGGTATTATGATACCAAGATATTTTAAGGAATCGTGTTTCCATGTCAGACCAAAATCCGTAATGGACTTCTTATTGACCTTATGATTGAGAGGGGAAAACCAGAGTCTTGTCTATGTTAAGCTTATAGTTAGACAAGGTACTATATTTCCTGATAAGTGATAACAAGTGGGGAATCGAGGTCTCTGGATGAGAAAGTTGTAAAAGTATATCATCAGCATATGCCGAAACCTTAACTATTTGGGACGCAATGGGTACCCCTTGGATCTGATCACAATTTGTCAATCTACGGATCAGGGACTCTAAGTATAGATTAAATAGAGTGGGAGAAAGGGGGCAGCCCTGTCTAGTTCCTGATTTTAAAGGAAAAAGACTGGAAATCACCCCGTTTGCAGCTACCCGTGCCGAGGGGGCCCGATATAGAGCTTTTATCCAAGTTTGAAATTCAGTGGGGAATTTGTATGCCTTAAGGACCCAGAACAGAAAATTCCAATCCACTCTTTCAAATGCTTTCTTGGCCTCCCGGGAGACCAAGGCGGCTGGAAAATGGGCATCCCTGGATGCCGAGAGAACATGCGTGAGGGTTCTGAGGTGGTCCACCGAGGAATGCCCCTGCATGAAGCCAACTTGTTCAGGGCCAATAAGATCCAGTACAACTATATTGATACGCTCTGCTATTAATTTGGTTAGAATTTTAATATCCTGATTTAATAAAGATATTGGACGATAGCTGGTAGTCAGCTCCGGATTTCGGTCCTGCTTGGGGATAAGAACTATTAAGGCTTCAAACAAAGTATTGTCCACTGACGCTCCAGATAAGACATATTGAAATAGGGACAGCAATAGGGGAATTAAGGGTATCTGGAATTTCTTGTAAAAGTTTGCGGAAAAGCCATCCGGCCCTGGAGTTTTATCTGAAGGGAAGGATTGAATAGTTTTAGCAATTTCCATAGCAGTTATAGGGAGTATAAGTGCTCTCTGTTGAGCCTCTGAGAGGGAAGGCAGTTGGGATGCCTCCAAGTAGGAATCCAGTTCCTGGTCTGAAGGCGGATTAGACATGGAAGCATAGAGATTGGCATAGTATTCCCGGAATTCAGATACTATGTCAGGTGGGGATGTTTTCAGTGTGCCATCCGTTGAAGATCGAATAGCAGGGATATATTTAGCAGATTCTAGTTGCTTAATTCTTGCTGCTAGTAAATGCCCTGCCTTTTCTCCCTGGTCTATGTATGTTGATTTCATTCTCAGTATGGCAAACTCAGCTTTTTCCCTCAAAATCTCCAGGTATTCATCTCTCATCTTGGTCAGTTTCCGTTTAACATCTTCTGGAGAATCAGGAGCCAAATGTGTTTCGATATCTCTTATTTGACCAAGCAGAGAGTGAAGTTCCTGATCTTTTCTTTTTTTCCTCTGTGATGATAAACTTATGAGTATACCTCTCATATAGGCCTTGAAAGTGCACCATATTATATCAGGTTTGGAGGTTGTTTTTTCGTGGTCCATAATGAAATGTTCCATATGTTTATTAAGCACAGAAACTATTGCAGGATCCTTCAGCAACTGGTTGTTGATTTTCCAGCATGGGTTAGTTTAAAAGAGGAGACTAAAGATAGGTGACAAGTGACCAGGGAGTGGTCAGAAGGTGGGCCAGGCTGAAGGGTGACATTTAAGACTCCTGTCAGGAGTACTTGGGATATTAGCAGATAATCGATTCTCGACGCAGTCTTATGGATAGGGGAAATAAAAGTGTAATTTTTCTCTGAAGGGTGTAAAACCCGCCATACGTCACACAGGCGAGTTTTCTATAAGTTCCCGAAATGCCAGCTGAGCTGGGGAGGACGTCCCACGAAACCCACTGGAATGATCTACGGATGGGTCAAAAACAGTGTTCATGTCTCCCCCCAAGATTATGGGCAACAAAACATAAGGGGTTAATATATTAATTAACTGCATGAAGAAATCCGGAGAGTCCATATTGGGGCCATAAATTGAACCAGAGGATCTCCATGTTATGTAAGTACAGTGGATAAAGATATATATGCCTAAGGATCCTCAATTATGTGTGGAAGTGAAAAGGGATTTTTGGAATCAGTATTAGAACTCCACTGCTGTAGTAGAGCCCCTGCTACGAAAACTTGCCCTATTTGTAGTCTTCTGACACGAGTAGCCTCAGAGCTTAGTAGATGCGACTCTTGTATAAATGCGACATCAATAGATAATAGGGCTAAATGTTTTAGGACTTTGTATCATTTAAGTTGCTGCCTGAGGCCCTTGACATTCCAGGTAGCCATCTTAAATAAGGTAGCCATATTTCCTAACAAAAAAAGATATAGGTTTTATATCCCATCTGAACCGGAGTGTCGCCCTGCACATAACTCCCCCAGTTTCTGTGTTGCCAACCCCACCCTCCCTATACCCTTTATGTAGCATCTGATTATGTTCTGTCCCTCGAATGTGACCACCCTTTACTGCCACCAGTAAATGAATGGAGGCAAACCCAACCCTCCCAAACCCTCATACTATTGCGGACAGCGTTCCGCAGTTCACCATCCTCTTAGCTCCTTCCCCCCAACCACCCTCAATTGTCTTCGTAAATGCAATACAGACAGAAAAACCAAATATGATACTACATCATGAATTTTGAAGAGCACAACACTAAATCCTATAAAAGTATATAGATTATACTTGCTAAGTATAGCGGGGTATAGCCATTAGGTATTGCTGTCTAGGCTACCCTTGTACCTTCCTTTCCTATCCCAAAATTAACTGACGAACATCAATAAGGTTCACAATATGACATCTTTCTGCCCAACATATTGTGTGAAGGAAATTAAATCAAGGGCTCAAGCATAACCTCCTTAATAGGAGAACTGAAAGAAGGCACTGAGAATGCCCGTGTTTTTCAATAAACAGAAAACTCTAAGCGAGCTCCAAATTGCCATTTAGGCCAAGAATATAACCCAGAAATGTAACTGAAAAAATGAGATATGCAAGTTTAAGCAAGCAGTAAAGTTGAGAAGTCTCTGCATTTGACCGAGAACGAGATGGATCTTTGTGGTCTATACAGCTCCCTAATTTCGTTAAGGATGTTCTTGAACTGCCCCTGGTGAAAACAGTGTTCTTCCCAGTTGCTCTCGCAGGTTGAACAGGAGAGCCTCTCGAATTAAGCCCAGCTATCAGTCCTGGTGCTCCCTCTAGTGGCCAATGCAGCATATTACCACGATGCTTCGGTACCACGAATCGTGGTATCATGATTTCCAGAGGGCCGTATGTCTCTAGTGTGGTCAAAAAGGTGCAACCCTGACAAAACAAGGCAATCCAGGGGACAAAAACAGAGCCAGATATTTAAGTCACATCATCACTGGATTAAGGGGGATAAGCTGCTCTGCCAATTCTTCCACGCTGTGACAAACAGACAAAGGAACCAGAATAGGGAGCATAGTCCAGTCTTTATTAGGACGCTTCTCCAAGAAGGTGAGAATATGAGATTAGGTTACCGAAAACACATGAGAAAACATTCTGTAGAGAAACCAGACCAGAAGGGAGATTTGAGAGATATAGGGATAACAACTTTGCAATATAGAGGCCCAAAACACCAGGGGTAACATCAGGATCCTCTCATGCTCAAATTCAGGTATCTCTGAAGAGATTGGGAAATGAGACTTTCAGATTGGCCCGAGCCGTTTCAGGATCTTCGTAGGTGGGCCACCTGCCATCGGTTAAAACTTGCAATCTTGCCGGATAGCTCATCCGAAAGCGGAGCCCCGCAGTAATCAATTTGATGACCAAAGGATGCAAGGCAGTACGGCATTGACGTACTATAACTGGTAAATCTTGTGCCACATGAACTCTTAAACCTTCCCAACGAATCTCTTGAAGGTCTCTGGCTTTGGATAGAAAGTACTGAAGTTCTAAGTAATTAAGAAATCGGAAAATAATCGGTCTCGGGGGGGGGGAGCCTGCAGGGGGTGTCAGCCTTAATGCACGGTGGGCCCTCTCAATCACATATTTGGCCCCAAAGGGAGAAGGTCCAGCGATCTTCTCAATGACTTTCTGCATAAATAACACAGGGTTTGGGTCTTCTTGGGTTTCTGGGAGCCCAATAAGCACAGCATTATTTCTTCTGCTCCTACCATTGAGATCTTCAATTTTGAGCTCTAATTTGGCGATTCTTTGCCTATTCGCTGTAATTTCTAGATCCAGTCGGTCTATGTGTTTCTCCAGTGATACAACATGGGTCTCCGTGTCCGTGGTGCATCGAGAAATATCTTCGAGTGCACATGAGATGGATTTGAGCTCCGAAGTGACAGACTTCAGTTCTTCCTTAAATGGCCTAAACTTAGCCAGGAAACTCGCTAGTGGGAGAGGCTCTGTGTCCAAAGACACGGTTGGGGTCTCTTCAATATCCGTGGCAGCTGAGGCTCGAGGCTTCTTAGGGCCTTTCTCGGGAGTTGCAGGTGGAGTGCACTTCGGCAGTGCCTTCTTCATTTCGATCTCCATCCACGTTTTGCGCCTCAGGGACGATGTAATACTTTTTCGGGCAGCTGTACTCTAGCTTTAGGGCAATATTTTAAACCAGAATGCACAGAAAATAACAAAATAAAGCGAGAGGATGGCCGGAGAGAGAGTAAGAAGAGCTAGCACCCGGTTGCCCGCATCACGTGTTCTCCTTCCACACTTTTCTTTATCACACACAGTTCTTTGGAAAACTCTCCAAAACGCTGTAAATATTTGATGCAGGACAAGGGCATACTCTTTCAACTTTACTGCTCCTTGGTAAACAGTTGTCATTTTAACAGCAGCATATGAACCACAGCACACAGCGACACACTAGCTAAACTTGCTTCAGCTTTTTGGGCTACCCACTTCCAGATAACCAAAATGCTAGCCCCTTGCCTGAGCACCTTTCCTCCCAAAATTAAAATCCAAAGTGGTGCCTCCATTTTGTAAGACCCTCACCCCTGCCTTTTTGCAAAACGACAGGTGGTATGCTGTTGAAGCTGACAGCAGTACCAGGTGGGGACTGGGTTCGGGGAGGACTAGGTTACTCGGTACAAGGGGCCTAGGTTTGGCCACTCTGCACAGGGACACCCAAGTAAATCCAAAAACAGGAAGCAATAACTGTAATGTCCAATACCAGGAATGGGATTCTAAAGTGTGGCTTTTATTCACATCCAAACTGAACAAACAAAGCATAGACGGACCCCCACGGGACTACATTCCTGGTAATGCAGATAAGAGATAACAGAACACTTCTTCAATACTTCAGCCCTCAGGCTCTGAACTCACCAGGCACACAGCCCGGACTTGCATGCTGCTTTGGGTACACAGCCCGACTTGGGTTTTTCCTGGCCCAGCTCCCCTGCCGGCCACTCGATCCAAGTCCATATGGCAGTGGACCACATTTTCTGTTGGTGGCTCCCCAAATCGCCTTAGAGCCTTCGACTCCTTAAGGGAAATTTCCTTTCAATCCCACGTCTGGGTACTTCCCTCAGCACTGGCCAAGTGTCTGAGGCAAAATAAAAGGGCCACAGATCAAATCCGTAGAGGTGAACCTGGTTACTAAAGATGGGGGGTCTCCCACCTCCAGCTTCCACAATCTATACCCAGCCATTTCTCTGGCCATTAAACAACTCTTTTTGAAAGCTTGGCAATATAGATTAAAGGGTAAACATATAGCACATTTCCTCTACATGTCTTGACTTTCCCCTTGTACTAAACGCGAACATACTTAAACATCTCTTCCTGAAAAGCTTGGCAATGTAGATTAAAGGGTAAATATATAGCACATCTCCTCTACATGTCTTGGCTTTCCCCTTGTGCTGGACTTGAACATACTTTTATTTTGGCTAAGCCTATTCCTCTAGGCCTCCCACTAATTCAGTAGTCCAATCCCCACTTTAACACTGTTCAGGTGAAACACAAGCCCTTTGACAAGAGCAAAACTCACCCTTTGGTTGCAGGTGCCCCACAGGTGAATCTTGACAGCTTCTGGTACCACAACACACTTGGAAAAAAGTAAGGCAGTTTCTTCTCTAGCAGGAACCAGTGGGTTGCCCCTGGAATAACAGGCAAACCTTCCACCCCCATCCCCTCAGGGATGGGGCACAGAGACCAGTATCAGCAGTCTCCACCACTTCAAGAACAGCTTACTGTGTTCCTCCTTAGGTGGAAACACACACCTTTCCCTAAAAGTAGCTCTATATCAGAGCTTAGGCTCCAAGAGCCTGTGCACAGACTGCTGTACTTCTCTCTTCAAGACTGCTCACACACAACTGCTCTGCTGACTGTTCAAAAAACTCCCAACATTCTAACCTAACTCCCATCTGCAGATTCCAATGTGGCTCATGCAGCTGTGATTGTTCTATTGTGATGTCATCCCTCAGTATCAGCTGAGACTGAGAACAGAGTGAGACAGTGTGAAATCCATTTAACTGGAGTTTCACAAGCTGCCTTCCCTGCCTACCACTAGGTCTTACTGGGATTCTAGTAACCCAGGGTAACAGGGGGGTTACAGATGAATATCTGCTAGGAAGATAAAAATGTTTATCTATATATTAGGTATGTAAAAGACAAACTAACACTGGTTAGATATGTCCTATTGCTGTGCTTAACCAATGGGAGATCAGCTGAAGTAGGGAAAAGGGAAATTGTTTAACCAAGAAAGGCACACTAAGCTGGAGCTTGTTTCCAGGTGTGACCTGGAGCACAAGGAAGTGAAGTGACTTACCTGGGGTCACACAATATGCAAGTGGGGGCTGATGGGACTCATACCCAGGTCTCCAGATATGCAGCTCAGTGCCCTAAACCACTATGCTATACTGTCCCCTAGCAGTAGAGGATGACATCACAGTGTAACTTTGCAATATTCCAATCGGAGCAGGGGTCTTCTATTCAGTGGCCACTCCAGGATCTAAGGATGATGAGGGCACAGAGATCTTGCATCTGAGCATGCAGGAGAATTTAAATCACAACTATGTTGCCAGGTACATATCCATGCTGGGGCACAGATTGGGCACGGCAGAATTTTACCGAGGCATGCCTCCTGTCTGGCCCTGTCCTGGAGCTGCCCATGTTTCTATTTCTTGAGTGTACCTTGCTCTGTCCCCGCGTTTTTATTGGGTTTTTCAAAATGGGTTGGGATTTTTCTGAGTTCTGATTGGCTGAGAGGTACCTCTGGCTGTGTCCTTATCAGGGCATATTTTGCCAACCGGCACATCTTCAACCAGTCAGGACTCATAACAACAGAAATCACTGTGCCAAACAGTCTGTTGTTGTGCTGGAGTCTCCCAGAATGCTGTCTGTCTGGGCCATCTGTACTTACTGACCTGCAGCCCCTGCCCCCCACCGAGCTCTGTAACCCTACTCAAATGCAGAGAAACAAACTAAAACATTTATAAGCCAAACTCTGACCTCCATTGCCCGAGATTCAAAAAAGAGCCACTCACAATCTTCACTTCAGGAAAATCCACTGGCAATACACCGAGCATCCCAACGTGCTTCAAAGAAACACCTTTTAAATGGAAACCAACACCCATGCCTCCATCAATCTTGCTGCCGGTAGTGGTCCACTTATTTATTTAAGTACTGTATTCCCCAAACTACAGATGGAAACACAGTTTAGCAACAGTGTGGCCGCTGTGTCTTACAGAAAACCGCACTACAAAGAAAATCTGTCAACAACAAAGATCTGTGTGGCCCAGGTGCCGTTCCCTCCCCAAGCAACACAATGTCCGTTGCGCCAGCCACACACCGCACCACAACAGAAACTTTTTTATACCACTTCTCTCATTTAATATTAACAGCGTGACTTCTGATGCTTCTGAACAAAAAAGTGGCCCCAAGCCAGTAAGCATCGCACTGTGCTGCCAGGACGCAGCTTTCAAATAAATGCCAATACCCACTCCTCCACCCACTCCCCAGACCCTGTCCTAATCCGCCTCAATAGATCTGTTTCTCCATCGGCTCACCAGATCCTCTCCTCAACTTCTCCTTCAGATGACCATTTTTTTTTATTTTTCCCTAATGGTCATGGTTTTAATGTCAGAGCTATCAGCTGAAACTGCCATACTGGAAGCACTGTCAGAGAACTGCTAAATATGACGGCTGGAAAAGGACACACTCGCTCCCACTCCTCATTGCTCACAAATTTTTTTAAAAAGCATATTGTGGTGGAGGATTTTGTTTGTGGGGTAGAGGGAGAGACCTGACAGACACTATCAAGGAAAGTAAAATACTACCGGTGGCAAGGGACATGCTCCTTCTCGCTCATCTGAGGAAAACTCATTGGGTGTTTTCTCCCTGATCCAAAAAAAACAAAAAAACAGAAACACAACACACACACAAAAAAGAAAGAGCATATTGTAGAGGGATTTTGTGTGTGTGGGAGTGGTGGGGTGTGGGGGAGACACTTAGCCCCCTAGTTAATCTTAATTCAAGATGTCCATTACAATGACAAAGGCTACGTTTTCTGTTTTTCTATTGATGTGATCACATTTTTTACTCTTTTTATTTGCACTTCTTAAGTGCATTTTTTATTAATTTGCTTTACTGCGGGGGCCCATTTTATAAGTGGAATAAGATACTCCGAGGTGTGGTTTATGGCCTGATAAGAGCACTTCCCAGGTTCTAAAGGCACTCGGCGCAAGCAACATGTACCTCAGTACGCACCTGGGACATGCTGTTATCAGCCCATAAACCACACCTCCTTGTGTCTTATTCCTTACAAAGCTGGTCTATAGTTTCAAGAGAGCCCTCTTTATTCTTCCAAGGAAGTTTGCCAGTAACAATCTTCATCCATTCCTAAACTATTCATTTTACATTCCCTACTGCTTGGTCTATGTACGATGGCAGTCACTGCTGTGTACAGCCAGATTCTGTGAAGCATCTTAACATATAGCCTGCATCAAAGGAGCTTTAACTAACAATTCTTTGGGATAAATGATGTAATCTTATTTTTTTATGTTTTATGGCTGAACACAATCATACCACACATTATTAAAATTTGCTCTAACATAGGCTCGGCAGGGTGGGTCAAAATTCATGCAGCCATGTAAAGCCGTTTTCATCTTCTCCTGAGTAACGGTAAAATGATCATTGCATAAATTACCATTATATCGGCAGATCGGTACCAGTAACAAAGCAATAGAATCACTGCCTGTTTGGACTTGGAGATTGGCACACTTCACAACTGTTTTTTTTGGCAGTACTTTAAATTTGCCCTTCATGTCTAGGCGTGTCTCTTTGTTACCTTCTTTTTTCCTACATATCGGCCCAGAACCACGATCAAGATCAATGTTAGTACATTCGTTAATCATGTCGTTAGCTATTCGCTTTATAACGTTGCTTGGTCTGGTTAACTTTCCGTCAGGCCTGTACTTTATATCATTTACATAATCCCCCCCACAAATAGTATCTGGGGTTTTCTCTGGGCCCTGGCTAAGATCTGCACTTCTCATATATTCATTGTCAAGTGAGCCTAGGTCATTCTGTGCCTTAATAGCATTTAAAGTGTTCCTGTTTCGTCATTTATGTCCTCAGCATCCTTGGCACCTTCCACAGGAGGGTCTGAACAGATTTGACAAACTCCTGAGCTGTCGGGGCATGAGGAGCTCCCAATAGTGTTCAGTTTGGCTCCATCGGTGCTGAAATCTCCCTGTACCCTTTGTTTCAACTGCATCTCTCCAACAGCAGTCTGGAAGAAAAACAGCAACAGGAGGAGGGAGATAAGTACACGTCCTTTAACTCTTCTTCCACTCTTGCAGGATGGAGAATGCTTGATGTCCATCAGTATCTAGAACACTTGAAGGACCAATATAAATATGTATAAATTAGTGCTGCTAACTTTATCTTCCTGGCATGCAAGGATTGTACACAAAATGAGGATTTTTTGTATATGACTAGAGACCACCCCAATTATTGATTCACTGCTGGACCATTCAGAACTCTTGATTTTCCTGTGATCAATTCCTGAAGTGGTTACATTGCTATAAAGCAGACCCTCTCTGTAAGCAGTCTGCAAAGGACTTAAAGAAATAAGGTTCTGGGAGCTTTATATCAGTTGAGGTACAAAAATTCAATGAGTGCTACTGAGATAGATAGATAGATAGATAGATAGATAGATAGATAGATAGATAGATAGATAGATAGATAGACAGACAGACAGACAGACAGACAGACAGCTAGATAGATAGATAGCAGGTAGGTTAATTTTTGCAGTTTATTTTTCGTTCCTTATTATCATAGAATCATAGAATCCTGCTGGCAGAAAAAGACCATTTGGCCCATCCAGTCTGCCCGAAAGAAATACCCCCCCCCCGTTTATGCCTTGTTTACCTCCCATCCCCTTCCACAACCCATTCCGGCAACCTGTTCCATGGACCCACAACCCTTTGTGAGAATTAACGCACCCTTATTTCTCCACAAAATCTGCTCCCTTTCTGCTTGTGTGCATGCCCTCTGGTGGCTTTGTTTCACTTAGCCTTAAAATGCTATCCCCCTTTACCTTATTTCATCACTTCATGTATTTAAAGGTTCCCACCATGTCTCCCCTTTCCCTTCTCATCTCCAGTGAACACAGACCTAGCTCCTACAGTCTCTTCCCATATGACCTTCCTTGCATCACCTGGACCATTCTGGTCGCCCTTCTTTGGACCCTTTCCAGCCTATCCTTGTCACCCTGCAGGTGGGGCCTCCAGAACTGTACCCCATATTCCACCTGTGGTCTGACCAGTGTTTTGAACAGTGGCATGATCACCTCCCCCCTTCTACTTGTAAAGCTCCTCCCAGTGCATGCCAGAATTCTTGTTGCTTTACCAGCCGCTTGTTCACACTGGTACCTAACCTTGAGACTGTCGGTGATCCAAATTCCCAGGTCCTTTTCCTGCTCCGTAGCCTGCAGTGTCCCTCCCCCCAAGGCAGTAACTAGTCCTAGGATCATTCCTACCACTCTCTGCATCCTCCCTCCCTCCACTCTCTGCATCCTCCCTCCCAACCAATCCTCCACCCACTTTGTGAGTTTAGCCCCACCCCCTAAGCTACCTAATTTGCTTACCAACCTTCTATGGGGATGGAGTCAAATGCCTTCCTGAAATCCAGGTAGATTACATCCACTACTCCCCCCTGGTCATACACTTCTGTTACACCCTCAAAGAATTCATTCAGGTTGGTCTGACATGACCTACCACCCGTGAATCCATGTTGGCTGTCATCCATTAGCCCTTCTTCCTCTACATATCTTAATCATCTCTCCTTTATTAGAGCTTCCATTAGATTGCCTACCACAGAGGTAAGACTTACTGGGCGGTAGTTGCAAGGCTCATCCTTTTTCCCCTCCCTTGTATATTGGTACCAGCTCCACCAGCTTCCAGTCACCTGGGACCCTCCCTGATTTGAGGGATAGATTAAACAGTTTGGTGAGAGGCCCTGCCAGCTCCTCCCTTAACTCCCTAAGTACCCTTGGGTGCACCTGATCTGGCCCCATAGCCTTGTTGGTTTTTATTTTTTCCAGCCCCTCCAACACCCTCGTCTCCATGAAGAGACATGTGTCTACCTCTTTGCCCCATCTCCTCTTTCTTGTTAATGCAGGTCCTCTTCCTTCCATCTTGGCTGTGAAAACTGATGCAAAGTATTCGTTGAGTGGGGTTGATTTCTCCTCATCCCCTTCTACCCTCGACCCCTCTCTCCCTGAAGTCTTGGAATCCTCTGCCTGTTTTCCTTCTGTCGCTCACGTACCTAAATAATTTTTTGTCCCCTCTTTTCACCTCCCTCGCTATTTTCTCCTCCGTACATGCTTTTGCTTTTCTTATGGTTTTTCCCGCTACTCAGAGTTTTTCCTTGTAGACTGCCTTTTCCTCTATCCCTTGTGACAGTTTGTAAGCTTTGAATGCTTTTCTATTTTGCCTGATGGCCTCCCTAACCCCCACCACGAAACACAGGGGTTTCCTCCCTCTTTCGTTTTTGCTAATTTTGCAGATGCATTGCTCCTTGGCCTTCAGGATTCCACCCTTTATTGCCCCAACAGCTGCTCTACCCCACCTAGATTTTGAGTCCCCTTTAGTTCCCTCTGTAGGATGTCCTTTATTCTCCCAAAATTTGCCCTCCTGAAGTCCAATACCTTGGTGGTTGCCCTGCCCAATTCTGACCCTGCCTGGATGGAGTACCTGGCCATTCAGTGGTCACAGTCTCCCAGATTTTCATCCCCCTCCACCCCGCACGCTGTCCCCGTTGGTCAAGATAATGTCCAGTGTAGCCTCCCCTTAGTGGGTTCATTTACCAGCTGGAGTAGAAACGCATTCTGCAAGAATTCTAACAAATCCCTGCTTTTATCTGATGTGGCTAATGGTATTTGCCAGTCCATGTTGGGTAGGTTTAGGTCCCCAACCACTAGGCTCTCCCCTTTACCCACCTTCTCTTGTATGTCCCTAGCCATTTCCTTATGCACTTCCCCATCCTGATGTGGCAGTCTGTAGACCACCCCTATCCTTATTGTCCCTCCCTCCCTCCCTCTTGAACAAGGTGAAGCAAATGATCTCAGCCAAACCCTTCTCCTCCTTACCCTCCACTGCTCTTATAATGATAATGATAATAATAATTGTTTTTTAAAGCGCCTTTCAGTTTTCAAAACGCTGTACAAGTTAAAACAAAACAGATCAGCATTAAAATCCAATATCAAACACAGATAAAAACAAAATACAAGGGTAATATACAGATACAGGGCTACTCCTCCACCTTTTTTTCCCCTGCCTGTCCCTCCAGAAAAGACTGTACCCTTGTAGCTCCACTTCCAAGTTATGGCAATATGTCCACCACATTTCTGTTATCGTGATTAGGTCCAGGTCATCCTCTCCTACTACCACCTCCAAGTCTGACATTTTATTCCCTAGGCTCCTGGCATTGGCCAGTATACCCCTCCATCCCCCCCAACACTTTTGATTCCCTTCCCTCCTGCTGTCCCTTGGTACTCCCAATGGGAAAGAGCAGGCTAGGTTATCTCTGCTAGGTCGAGAGTCTCCTTTCCTCCTAGTGCCGCACTCTCCCCTGTCTAGTTTAAATTTAAGTCGACTCCAGTCTCTCATCAATATACCCCCTGTAATTTCACTCTTAGCAATCTAACTCCCGCATCACTTATATGCAGCTTGTCTCTTGCGTACAGCTGTTCATCCACCCATGTATGCCCCCAGTCTCCTAGGCATGTGAAGCCCCCCCACCCCGACATCACTACCTTAGCCAGAGGTTAAATTCCTTTACTCTGAGTTGCCTGGCCATGCTAGCACAATGCACTGGTAGGACCTCTAAGAAGACCAGGAAACTGACTAACCCTCTACATCCCTCTGCCAGCTCCCTGAACCTCCTTTGAACCACCTCTACCTTGTCCCCAGCTAAATCATTTGTTCCTAGATTCAATACTAGGTGCGGCTTACCTCCTACTAAACTGATGCAGTCCTTAATTCTAGGAAGCGCCCTTTTGGCCTCCATTCCTGGATCACAAAAAAATGACCTCCCCTTAAAAGCTACTTTCCTCCTTTGTCAGTGAATTCCCTTTATGATTAAATCTCCATACACTACAACTGCCCTTGCTGCTTCTAACTCCGAGATTGCTTTGTCCCTCCTGTCCCTACTGCCCTGGTCTTTCTCACTCCCTCCCCCCGGTGCAGATGCCTATCTCTGTTCCCCTTCCTTCCCTGCTTGTCCTCCCCTGGCCTCTTCTTCCCTGCCACTCTTCCTGACTCCAGATACCGGATCCTGCCTCCCCCTACATGACCCCCCTACCTATTTCCAAGTCCTCCTCCTCCCCGCCCCCACCCCATGTGTTGTCAATCCACCTTGACCTTCCTTGATCATTCCTCCTGTCTGTGTTCTACCCTGCTTTTCTTCCCCGTACCTCCTACTCGTCTTACCCATGTGCCGCCCCCTTTTTCCCTTCCTGGGCTTGGCCCTCTGGGATTCTCTGTCCTCCTCCCCTGTACATCTTCCTCTTCCTCTAACTCAGCCAGGGGTTAATACCTATTTGACATGCCCTTGTGGCCCCTGTTGAGTATCCTCTCCCCCATCTCCCCTCTGTCTGTAGGCTCTGTGCCCTCGCCTGCTCTGGCCCCTCTACCCCTTTCCCCTATCCTGTTCCCTCCTCTGCTCTCACAATTTTCCTCCCTGTCCACTCTCCATCCTCCCATCTGGGCCCCTCCCTTTCTCTCCTTGCAAAGTCCCTCCTTAACCATGCCATTTGGACCTCCAAATTCCTCAGTCTTTGACAGATAAGGCATTCCCTCAGCTTCCACAGAGTGCTCATGAATACAGCAGCTCCGCAGCCATTACAGCCTATTATTCTCCCTCCCCCTGATCCCATGCTTCTTCTCTTTTCCTGGAAAACTGCCCCTCTCCCCAAGGCAGCACTAAGTGTTGTTGCCCATTCCCATGCCTGCCCCATCTGCCATAATCCCCCTCTCCTGGGCCAAGCCGGTTCCTCCCTAGCTCACAAACAGGAAAGCATCATTAGATGAATGAGCATCAGGAAGAGCCAGTTATCTATCAAGGGAAGACCTTCCACCTGCCTGCAGCCATCAGGGCATCCAGCATACACTTAACCACCTCCTGTCTCAACTTCTCCCCAGTTTGGGGTGGCGAGTCGTTGACAGTGTCATAAAGCAGGCACTGTCCGCCTGAACTAATACTGAAATAAAAAAAGATATTTCTTTTCACGGAGTGAGCACAATAAAGGATGGCCGTGGATGTTGGTGTGGTCAGGGCAAGGCCCTAGAGCAAGGAACTGTCAAGGGTGGATCTATTCAAATGTATTTAAAATCAGCCCAGGAAGGGAGCATACAGTGAGATGGTGACCTTGTTCAAAATTACCTAAATTTATTTAACTCACGCTCCTAAAGGAGCACATGGGTGGGCAGCATTCAAATGAAGTAGTTATCGGAGGTGGAGCGGAGAGCAGGCAGGCCCTGAATTAGATAGTGAACAGGGTGCTAAGGAGGAAGGTTAGGGTAAAGCCCCAGTTATAGCCAAGCTAGCCAGTTGGGCTAATGAATAGTTGCTAGCTGTTCCAAAGTTTGTTTTTATTCAGAAATAAATGCGAGGGAGCTAGTTATGGGACGTAAGTCCCAGATTATAAAGTCAGAGTGCCCCAGGGTGAAACAGATGACTATAGTAGCCCAGTTGCCTCCAGTAGCCAGGCTAGGGCTATAAGGGTCTCTAGATTTGTTACTCAGGTCACTAGTCCTTTGCTGGGGCTGGGGCAACTATGCTGCTGGGGTGGCTAACAGGTTAGGGCTGTGTCAACTATGCTGCTCATGTGGATAACTGCCTGGTCCGCTCCCTTTCCCTTGCTTCTGACTGAAACTGATACCCAAGTGCACTTTAAATCAGTAAATTCTACTATTTTACAACAGTAGCTTGGCTACTGTTTGCCACTTGGCTCTAGCCACCTTTATCACCCTGGACACACTCACTTTACACTCTGGGGTTTACTTAACCTAACTGGCCATTGGGGCTTATTTCTGAATACATTTATTTATTTTGTTTATTTACCAAAAAGTTTCCGACTCAGTATGGCCTGGAGGCGTGGGATAGAGCAGAAAGGATGGAGCAGGAGCTGGAGGACTGATCAAGGCCTGCTTGGGGACCGGGAGTCCCTGCTAATTTGCTGGCGGCTGCTCTGCTGCGAATGCTAAGACATTAATACTGCTCTGTCAAACTGTAATGCTCTTCAAAGTACAATTTTTTTTTATATATTTTTTTAATACTACTGAATCATGAATGAAGATTAGCCAGCCAAGTATTTCAAGGATTTAAATTAGCCAATCAAGGCTGGGTACATTACCATGCATTTCAGTTCTACTAAGCAAGGAGACAGATAAAACAATCATCAACACCAATGAATTTTAGAGAAGGTATGCAATCATAAAATGTGGGTTTTTATCTAGAAATAATATGATGCAAAAAAAAAAGTTGGCAGTGTCTCTTTAAAAGTCTATACAAAACTCATCAGTGAACTAATTCCCCCAATCACTTCCTGTCGATGCCCAGCTTGAGGAATTGCAGGAGCACTTACTGCACTTACCCAAGCCGACTGCTATAGTAACAGTATATTAGCATGCAGATGGTCTTCTGACTGCAAAAACAGAGTTCCTTAATAGTATTTTAGCAGTCAACCAGTTTATCTTTCAGTTTAGTACAGTCATTCTGAGTGCATTCTAATGTTAAATAATGCTAACCATGTTTACTGTTATTAATAGTCATTAGCAATCAGAAGCAGTATAAAAATTCCACAGATTAACCCGTACAGAACTGCAGTCACCAGTGCTTTTTGAGTGCTAGGTGTTAAGCACTTAAACTAAACCAGCACTCAACAAAAGCTCAACTTGTGCAGTTGAATGCTTTTTGAGTATTTAAATTAGTAACTGAGTACTGGTTCAGGATTTTACTTTCAGAATATGTTAATTAGAGTTGCATTTGAGCACCGATTGAGATCTTAAACTTTCAGACAGCACACAACAAAAACTCAGCTTGCCAGATTGCAGGCTCATATAGTCCCCATCCTCCAACAACTGCAGCTGTATACTGATTCCACTCAGCCTTAGCTCTTAGTACCTGAAGACCCACAAAGCCAGCCATGGAATCTGGTTTGCCCCCCTCAAGCTGCAGGCTCCCAGACCCATCCCCAAGCCATGCCTGGACTCCGCACACTGCCCACTACACGTGGGTGTCAGTGTGATCACTTCTGGCTCTAACAGTTACAAGAAGTTGGCCCATCATTCATCAGTGTTCATCAAATGCAAAAGGACACTGCTGTGTTGCAGGACAGTAATTACCTTTATTGAATTCATTGTACAGCATCACACACTCTCACAGCTCATACTTCACAGATGCCTTATGCATTTTTCAAGGTGTGATGTCGAGAATGCAAAACCCTCTGTTTATAGTGCTTAATGGTAAGACATGTAAAGGGACAATGCAATTTCCCAGCAAGATGTTTATATACAGTAGATACTGTGTGTGTGTGTGTGTGTGTGTGTGTGTGTGTATATATATATATTTTTTTAAAATCATATAAAGGGGCTGGACCAGTGGTGCTGAGGGATTGAGGTTCTGGATGCCACACGTCACTCTCGCTGATGACCTGAGTTTGGAAGTGGATTCCAGTTGCTGGGGCCAGCCTGGAAGGGGGAGAGACTGAGCTTGGGACTGCTCTCCTTTTCCAGAGATGGAGGGCTTGTATGCCCCAACCTCTGACTGGTAATAGCACAGGCAAGGGTGGTGCAGAAGAGAGGTACAGTGGGCTGGTGATGCTTGCATGCCTCTACATGCATGCCTCACACTGGCTGCAGAAGGGATGGGGGAAAACTGGAAAATGGAAGCTGGCATTTCAGTGAAGCCCTGCGTGTTTGTCTGTGGACCCGTACTGCCACCCTAACCGTGATCTGAACTAGACTGTGTCTCAGGTGGGGGTGGGAGTATGGCCCTTCCTCTCTTGGCTCTGCCATCGGGGAATCTGTGGTGTCACCCCTCCATGAGGTAGGCCCCGGGGCAGATGAGCACTGATCTGTAGGGAGAGGAATAGTGCTGAAAAGCCCCCTAAATCATCCCACTCAGTAGGTAAAAAACAAAATGTGCAAACTGTAATGAGCTGCAAAGTGCTTTTTTTGCCATTGTCCAGTCACCATCTGTCAAACCCCACCACCTAGCCCCCATCTCCAGGGATTTACCCACCCCGCTGTAATGCATCTTGACTTACTCCCAGGGCGGGGCTGTTGGCGAGGGACTTCTCATAGAAATATAGAAGTTGTTAGCAGAAAAGGACCTCTTGGCCCACCTAGAGTGGCCTAAAATGCCTTCCTACTGTGCTGTGGAGGAGCATTCTCAGCACCACTTGTACCTCTTTCCGGTATTTTATTGAAATGGGTTTGGTCCCTGAACTTGGAGTTGGCTACCTACTCAGAGAGCTAGACTGTTCCTCAGGAAGTTCCATTGTTGCTGGAAATTGAAACTGTTTCAGTTTTTATAAGTATTATTTACCATCTGAATTAGTGACTATTTAATGTATATTAGGAGCTGCAAAGTCACAAATAGCTAAAAAGTGCTGAAATAATCGGGAGGTTTTCTGCCAGAAGGAGACTTTCAATTGGAATTTGAGGTGTCTACCCCTCAGATATGTAACCAGAACTCATGTTATTTTCTTTTTTCTTTTAAATTTGTTTGGACAGTGAGAGTGTCCAGTTTTCCTGCCTCCCTGCTAGTGAGAGTGCCTGGAGGCCGAAATTTTATTAAGTTGCTTAGTATGTTTAGTTAATCTGTATCCCTTGGTGAGAGCAGGGGTTTTCTGTTTTCTGTTTCTGTTTTATTTGTTTAATTTATTTTGATTCAAATGTTATTTTTAATATTTTTGTGTTTGGAGCTTTCTGAAGTGGACTCCTTTTGCACCATCTTCCTTTTTGGACTCGCATCATCTAATGAGACTTTGTAGCCTGTTCTGATGTTTTATAGTTTTAATTTAGTTGGATTTGGGGTTATAAGTGTTTATAGAGTTTTGGGTGGATGGGTGGGTGGCTATTTTATTGGATTTTAGTTGGGCATTGTTAGAGTTTTATTATTGCAATTTTCTGGGAGGGGGGTAATAAGTTGGGTGCCTGTTTAGTGTGTTTTGTTATTGAACTTGATTGAAAAATATGTAAATTCCCCACCCTGTCATGCACTATTCATCCTCCGCTCTCCATGCCCTCCGCCCCTTTCCCACCCTCCTTTGTTGTGGTCAACTTACCAGTGCTGTCGTGCACTTGGTATCGTATGTAGGAGGGGGGTGGGTGTGGGGGTGTGTGGACACTGTAGGACGAATGAGCGCATCTCTCACATTCAGGTGATTAAGCCTAGAAGAAGCCCTGGGTTGAAATGGAGTCTTGAACAGGGTTCTCCCTGTCTAATCCCCATACCCAAGGGCACTGCCTTTTGTGGCAGGCAAGTAGCCGGGGCAGCCCCGGAAGCCCATCCCAACTCGACCGGTGTTATGCAATGTCAAAAACAAGACCGCAATCATTGCTAACTTTGTTGGAACAACCAATCTGGCTTGCATAACCGAGATCTGGCTTGATGAAAATGCTGGTCCCATTTTGGATGCTGCAGTTCCAGCTGGGTACTCGGTGATTCACCGCCCGAGAGTGGATCGGGGGCAGTGGCAGTCTGTTTCAAGACTGATTTCACGAGTGTACCAGTCGAGGAGGCTGAATCATTTGAGTGCTCAGTGGTGGCTGGTGTAGGATGCAGGATAGCTCTCATCTACCGTCCGCCCGGGGATGAGACGCGATTCCTGCAGGAAGTTGCAGATTTCGTCGCCGACATGATACTGGAGTCACCCAGATTAATGGTACTGGGCGATTTCAGTGCCTGGGTCGACGACGAACTCTCACAGTTTGGACAACACTTCCTCCAGCTTATGACATCTCTGGGCCTTACACAGGTGGTTACCTCTGCCTCCCATAATCATGGTCACTCTCTTGATTTGGTCTTCCTCCTGGTGATTGAGGCCTCTGATTTGGAGGTGGAACTGGTCAGTTGGTCTGATCACTACACTGTGAGGTTCAATTTTTGCGCGCCACCCCCCTTAGAAGGCTTGCCCCTGTGGAGATGGTCAGTTACCGCCCTTTGTGGAAAGTGAGTCCCGAAGGTCAAGCGGCGGTGATTGATCTCTCGGAGTTTCCTATGGCCAGCTCAAGTCCAGAGACTCTAGTGGTGGCTTATAATAAGGCCATTTCTGTAGCTCTGGACTTGATTGCTCCTGTCCGTGTTCATCCTCTCCCCCTTCACCCTTGGGCCCATGGTTTGATGGGTCCTTGAAGGAGTTGCGGTGAGTAGGACGTAGGTTAGAGCGGCATTGGTGGAAATCCAGCTTGGAGGCTGACCATGTTAGATTGGTTGAACACTATCAGATCTACCAATCAGCGATCTCCCATGAGAAGGCAGAATTCCTGTCTGGGGAGATAGCTGCCGCTCAGAACTGACCAGCTCAGCTCTTCCAAACTATGGACAGGCTGTGCAATCCAGCCTGTCTACAGCTCCGAAGATCTTTTTTGCAGTTAGAGTGTGATGAACTTGCTCGGTTCTTAGCGGATAAGGATGGCCGACATCAGGTCGGAAATTCTTTCAACCCACTCTATGGAGGTTGTGGATGATCGGTGCTTGGTCACCTCAGCCTTGGACTTCCTGGAGTTCCTTTACCTTTCCTGAATCTGTGGATGTCATGCGGATTGTCCAGTGTATGCGCCCTGTAGTTTGGATCCAGGCCTAACTTCCTTGATTATGGGTTGTTGGGATTTGATAGGCCCAGTCCTGGTGCAGATAGTCAGGTGCTTCTTGGAATCCAATGAGTTTCCAAGCTCCCTGAAGGAGGCGGTAGTTACCCGCTCCTAAAGAAAGCTTCTTTGGACCCTGATATTTCTGCCAACTACAGACCAATCTCAAACCTTCCCTTTATAGGGAAGGTGATTGAGAAAGTAGTTATGGTACAGCTCGGACGACCACCTGACCATCCATAATGTCTACAAACCTCTCCAGTCTAGTTTTTGAAAGAGACACAGTACTGAGAGGGCACTGGTTCGGGTGCTCAATGATCTCCTGATGGCAGAGATTGGAGAAGCTGTTCTATCTTGGTGCTCCTTGATCTCTCCTCAGCCTTTGACACTGTAGACCATGGGGTGCTGCTTGGATACCTGAGGTCTATCTGTGGATTAACGGATATAGTCCTCAGATGGTTTACATCTTTCCTCACTGGCAGGAATCAGAGAGTGGTGTCTGGGATTTTTTTCCTCAGACCCATTCTTCCTGCCATGTGGGGTTCCCCAGGGTTCAATGCAGTCTCCCATGTTGTTTGCAGTGTACATGCTGCCCCTTGGAGACATTGTAAGATGGTATGGGCTGAGGTTTCACTGCTATGCTGATGATACCCAGCTCTACCTGTCTTTTGCCCCCCGAACAGGATAGAGCTGACTCTGTATTTAACTTCTGCCTCACTGAAATCCAAGACTGGATGACTTTGAGCTGGTTAAAGTTGAACTCCGGAAGGACGGAGGTGATGGTAGTGGACCCAGATCACTGGATAGAGGGATTGAGGGCTGATCAGCCCTGTGGACTTGTTCTTGGGGGTTTGCAGCTCCTTTCCTCTGAACGGGTGCAAAACCTGGGTGTAGTGCTTGACGACCGGCTGACGTTATGAGCTCAGGTGTCAGCCATCGTCAAGTATTCCTTTTATCATCTTAGGAATATCTCCAGGAGTAAGTACCTTGTTCTGTCCAGGGATCTACCTACCCTGGTCCATGCTTTTGTGACCTCGGGCCTAGATTATTGCAACTCCCTGTACTTAGGATTGGCTGGGGTTGATATCCACCACCTGCAGCTCATGCAGAACACGGCAGGATGCTTGTTGACAGGAGCCCCTCGATCCTCTCATATTACACCTGTGCTGCGCGATCTCACTGGCTGCCAGTTAGGTGGTGGATCACCTTTAAAGTGGGTTTACTGACTTATAAAGCCCTACATGGACAGGGCCCTGACTACTTGAAAGAGCTCCTTGTTCCTTACTGCCCAGTGTGACAGTTACGCTCGGCTGATGAGGGGTTGCTAGAGATTCCGAGGGTATGTCTGAAATCTTGAGGGGCACATTCATGCACATGGCCCCGACCCTCTGGAATTTTCTACCCCACCAGCTTCAGGAGTGCACGACTGTGGGGGGGGGGGTTAAGCAGGCAATGAAAACTTACCTGTGGTGCCATGTTTTTTGGTGGCACAGTTTAATCTTGGACCCTCTGATTATTTTATTGTTTTTCTGAGTTTTTACTATGATTCCTTATCTTTTTGTACAGTGCCTTGATAGCTGAAAGGTGCTTTTGAGAAATAAAATGTATTATTATTATTATTATATTATTGCAGACCCTACTCTCTCCCCAAATGGATGCTGCCTTGTGATCCTGAGGAGGGGGAGGAGGGGGAGGAGTGCCTAAGTTGGTTGCATGGGTCTAGTGGAGGATGGAGGGTGGATGTCCTCCTGCATGGTCGATGTTGTCTTTTTTGAATATTCTGATCCCCAGGGAGGCATGGCATGCAATGACATAGTGGCGCAAAGTGCATTGGATGTCTGACACACCTCCCGAAGATCTCAAGCACTGGCTGTCAGACCCCCAGTCTCCACCAGTGGTTGGTCAAAAGCCGGATGCTTCCCTCACCCTTGTAGAGGAGAGCAGTCTATGAGTCATTCAAGCCTCCTCTCCCCAGCTAGCTCTCTGACATTCTGGGCTCACTTCCAAACCCAGAATGTCAGGTCACAAGTGAAAGCTATACTGCTGCGTTGGCAGGCTGGCAAAGTTGAACTGTAAAGTGTTCAGCTGTGCTCTTCATTAATTTCACCTGGCAATATTGACAAAAACACGATAATAAAATAAGGCAAATAACACAAATGATTTTTTGTAGCATTTTAATGTGTGCTCCTCACACACTGTATTTTGCCATTTGTATGCATCAATATTTGGTTTTACTCATCAGTGTTCAAAAGTGAGCAGTACCCACTCTGAATATATCTTATCAGGAGCCCTACATGGCACTGCACAATGTTAGTATCACATGTGACACAGTACAGTGTCTGCATTGCATGAGGCAAAGTGCTGTGTCAGCATCTCCATGGCACAGCATAGTGTTAAACAGTAGTATGCCACATGGCAGTGCTGTGCCAGCATTGCCTGTGGCACAGTGATGTGCAAGCAATGCAAGTGGCACAGCTGACTGATGACAATGCATAGTGTGGTGTTGGCTGTGTATGCAGCACTGCACAGTATCTGCATGTCAGCTAGCAAAACATGATGTCTGCATAGAATGTGGCACTGTGACTGACAGCAGTGCACATGGCACTGTGTGGTGTTAGCAGTGCATATTGAACTGCATAATGTCAGGACTGCAACTGGCACAGTGCTGTTTGTGACACACTGTGGTGTCTGCACTGCACTGCATATGGCCTATTACGGGGCTGTCACTGCACGTGGCCCAGCAGTGTCCGCACTTCATATTGTAGAGCACATCTTTTTTCAGTGCATGTGGCACAGGCAAGTGACAGCAGTTCTCATGGCACAGCAAAGTATCAGTAACACATGTTGCATAGTAAAGTAACAGTACTGTACATGTACATGGCACAGCAAAGTATCAGTAACACATGTTGCATAGTAAAGTAATAGTACTGCACATGGCACAGCATGGTACCAGCACAGCATGTGCAGGGATAGTGCAGTGACACTGGTTGGGAGCACATGCGGTACAACCACAGCGGAATGCCTTGTGTAGTGCCTGCCACCAGAGTGGGTTGTCTCAGGAGCCTGCCATCTCTGCGGAGTGGAATCAGAGGGGGAGTGTCCATTCCATATGCTGGGAGGAGTGGTTGCAGGTGAGATAAGCCTGAGGTACGTGTGTCACTTGAGGATGGCTTCTACTCCCTTAAGCTGCCTGTATCTGTCCCCATGAGCTACTTTGCACAATCACTAGATACATAGCATCCCTCAGTCAAAACATAGTCTGTGGGTCTGGACCCCCCCAAACAGCCTCTCTCCCCAACCCAAGCAGCACCTCCTCCCAGTACACAAAGCTGAGCAGCACTTCTCTGCTGTGGATCTTCCACTCCCCATGCCTCTCCCAATGGGAGAGAGGGAGTGGCAGCTGCAGGGGGTAGCTTATCTGTGGGAGAGGGGTTCCTGCTGTTGGATGGGGCAGAATACAGTATGTAGTGTCTCCAAGTAGCAGTGTCCAGGATCTCTACTAAAAGAAACTGCTTGCCAGGTATCTCAGGCAGGGCATGATAGTGTGCTTGTGACCCCCTTTGGACCAATTTAGTTTGCTTGCAGGAGAGAAAAACATGTTTACTTTAGGCATGTTCTGCCCAAACAAGTTGCCAGTAGCCTCAGTAGTCCCCACTAGCAACTACTGTACCCAGTAAATTCTCCCACAGCTTGAGCATCACCTGTGGCAGATTGGTGATGGCTATGACATTGTGGGTAACCATACAACATCATGTGTCCCTACACAGCAACCTGAACTGCAAGTGGCCATTGAGAGAAGCTGGGAGGGTGCAAAAGCGGGAGAAAATTCCTCAGCAGGATGGCACTCAGACCCCCAGGAGGAATATTGTAGTTGCCCTCTTGGATCTCATGCCCCCTATTCCCATTTTCCTTTGTAGTCCCAGCTTAATTTATTTCACTCCCCTCTCCATTACACTGAAGTACTCACTTCTTGTTCATCACTGTAGCCTCCAATTAATATCCCTTTCACTGCTGCACCCTCTCTAAGTCCCCCTTTAGACACATTCGTTTTTTTTTTTGTGCTGCACCTCCTTTTGCCATCATCCCCTTTGCCATTTTCAGTAGCTGAAAATAACTTTTACAGCCATTAGCAGGCAGGGCTAGAAGTCCAGCTGCCTGACAAGATTTTCAGTAGCCAAGAACAATTAATTTCAACAATGTTGTTTTGTCATGCACATAGCTTTCCTACATTTTAGTTGTTCCTACTTTTTTTCTGTTTTGGGCTTATTTAGGTTTCTTCTAACAAACACAGCAAAATGTAGAAAAAATATCAAACAGCAAAAACCTATGAGTAAAAGAAAAAAAAATCACAATGACTGGGTAAATTTCTCTGGAAGGTGTTGCATTGAAAATATACCAGCTTGGAAACAGCAACACAAATATTAGATCCAGTAGGAATATTACACAGATATCTGTGTATGTGGGGATCCTTTTCATTGTGGCACACAAAACCAGAAGTCCTCAGGATGGAATGTAGTTGCACAACTCTGAGCCGTTGGAAAAGGCATGCTTCAGTGAGTACTGTGAGACCAGCTACTACAGACAGACTTCGAAGCATTCTTACACCAAGCAACAAGAAATGGTCTGCAAACAGAAGAAAAAGTTGGAGCAGGCTGAGGAAAAGGTAGAATTTTTTTTTTAAACAGTAATTTGATGAAAAACATCTAGGCCAAACTGTACCTACAGAGCATGATCCGAAGGAGGGGCCACAAAATGTTTGAAAATAATATACAAGTGAAAGTCAATGGGATTGCTCCACAATCCCAGCCATTAGCTCTGAAGAGGCTGCTCTGTAACCCCTAGGTGGCACCATCCCAAGGGTTACAACCCCTGCCTGCTTGGCCAGCAACAGGCCAAGGGGCCTAGGTTCAGTGATGGGTGCCTCCACCCAAAGGTCTGGGTTGGTATTAATCAATCTAACTAGGCCACAGCCCTCTGAGACACTGTGATCCTCCTTGAGCCTCACTAATGGCCGTCTCACTACAGACAGTTCACCTTCCCAATGCCCCTGATATGAAGTTCATATACACTTATATTTGCCACTTACCCCCAGGACTGGTTCCTTCAGCTTGGCTCTGGAGACCCCCAGTAAAATAAGGTTAGGGAAGATAAAAAGCAGCAATGCAATATCTCCAACATAAACTGACACCACAGTCAATGTAAATTGCAAAAAAAAGTAAATCTGATTTAATCAGGGAACTATAACAAGGATGGGGGATAATCAGGGTAATTTACTTAATCACACTAAAATCACACTGCTGTGCATGCAGTCAGAGTCCCTATAGTCACACTCGCTGGGTACACAGGATCGGAAAGGGACTAGCCAGGTCCATTGCCTGGGGTAAGCCGGTGTTGCAACTGGTCGGGGCCTGTGAGGAAAAGAGGCAACCTGCACACACCTTAATTGTAATCCAGAGCTGGGGCACAGTTCGTAGGAACAACACAACAAAATAATCAGTTGACACACTTTTGATTTAATTGATGGTTGCAGGGAGCTACCCTGATAGTTACTTACGGTACCCAAAGCTGAATACAGGATGGATGATGGTCAAGACATGAATGGATGTTCTGGATTGGCAGAGGAAGCAGGGCCCACATGAGTCGCTTCTGCGTTGTTCCTGTTCAGGCATGGAGCAGGGGACTGATCCCCTGGCAGGTCCCTCATCAACGGATCTTCTCTTTGCAGCAGGGTAGGGAGACAAGGCCCTCATGGCAGGGCCTAACTGCATTAGATGGCAGCGGATTCAGTCCGAATTTAGCTGGGCACAACCTCCAGCTCTCAGCACACAGTTCAAACTGGGGGAAAAATCAAATCATGTCCCCCCTCCAGTTCACAGCACATTTATATGTAACAAGGATTACTGTACCAGGCAATCTGCTCCTTGATCCCGGTTGCAAAGTCACTGCTAAAACCCGGGAGCTCAGAGGTAGCTGGAGTTCCTGACAAACCGATCGCATTTATCGAAATCTTCGGTCCTCTACAGGTTGAGCCTGGTTTCACTTTGGTAGCTTCTTTCACTCTCACAAATTCAGATTTAGTCCGAAAGTACTTTTTCCTCTCTCTTTCAGGGCAGAATCAAACCAACAGGCCAGAAGGCAGGCCTTCCACAGTTCTCCTGCGCGAACTATTCTGCAAAATGGCTGCTTGAACACATGAGCCTTTGCTCTCTCAGCTTCCAACTTAGATCTGGCTTGCCAGCAGCAGTTATGGGGATTTCCTTTAGATCCAAAAGGGTCGATTGGTCGGTTCTGCTGTCAGTCACAACATGCTCCCCCTGTTGGTACAAAAAGGTGCCAGTAGTCCAAAACTACAACTCCCAGAGTCTGGCACCACACAGTCCCACTTTAACAGGCACCATTTTAGAGTCCTAGGCCCAGATATTCAAAAGGGTTGCGCCATGCGCAACAGGGTTGCGCGTGCGCAACTCCAAAAATACGCCATTCTGCAATATTCAGAAGGGCCAGTTACTACCACGAAAACATGCTGAGCAACAGCGCAATGGAAATGAAGGCATGCACAACGAGAGGCGGGTCCATGCATAAAGTGCACAATGCGATATCCGAACATTGCAAGTACGCGCAAGAGTGGCTTAGCCGAAGTGCGCAGTACCGGATTTGAGCCAAAATAAAAAGGCCCAAAAGTGGTGCAAGAACTCTAGCAGGCCGAAACTGGGGAGAGAGACAGAGAGAGAGAGAGAGAGACAGGAGCTGGAAGGGCAGAGAGGACAGTGGGTCCAGGAGGACAGAGAGGCCAGTGGGGGTGCCTGGTGCAGTGGAAGCAGCAGTGGAGGCAGCGGGGTAACACAGGAACAGCAGCCGGGGGTGAGAAGCCAGGGAGATGGACAGTGTCAGCTTCCACATGGAAGCTGTAATGAGAGGTGAGACACCATGCTGCAGGGGCGTGGCAGCGGAGGGGCCCGTCGGTAGTATGCCCCGACAGGCATTGCCGATCACCCGCATCAGCCGAGCTGTACACAGATGTCGAGATTGTGGCCGGTACCCACCTGAACAGGGCAATACTGAGGCGGCTCTGCGAGCCTGTGCAGTGATGTGATGCAGGCACCCTCACGGACGGAGTCATGCTCTGTCCGTGGAGACCAAGGTGACAGCCTGCATGTGCCTGCTCGCCACGGGCACCTTCAGAGGCCGACAGGGGACACCACAGGCATTACACAGTCGGCCATGTCACGCATCCTCACCCAATTCCTCAGCGCACTGCTGCCTCATGCTGCGGAGTACATCCATTTCCCCAGCACCGCGGCAGAGTGTACAACAAACATGCAGGAGTTCCACAGGGTAGCACATATGCCTGGCGTGCTAGGGGCCATAGACTGCACCCATGTGGCCATTCGCACGACCACCTGGCCCCGACGGCCAGGCATATCGGAACCAAAAGGGCTTTTCCAGTGTCAACTGCCAGGTGGTGTGTGATGCCACTGGGCACATTATCAATGTCTGTGCCACACACCCTGGCGGAGCACATGATGCCTTCATATGGCACCAGTCTGCACTGTGCCATTGATTCGAGAGTGGGAACATCCCCACGGGTCATCTAGTGGGTGAGTACACATGTATGGAATGCAAACTCTGTGCAAGGGTGGAATGACACAGGTGCCATGGTAGTAGCACACAAGGATATGGGCAATATGGACCTGACATGACACTGATCTCCTATCTCCACACAGGTGACTGCGGATACCCTCCGTCCCTGGCTGCTCACACATACAGCCCCCACGACCCCAGCGCAGCTAGGTTACAATGAGGCACATGCAGCAACACGTAACAGCATAGAGCGAGGTGTTTGGGATGCTCAAGGCACGCTTCGATGCCTGGACACCTCGGCCGAACCCTACAGTACAGCCCCAAAAGGCCTGTGGGATATTCCTGGCCTGTTGCATCCTGCACAACATGGCCAAAGACCATGGGATAACCCGTACAGGTCCAAGAGGGGACAGCGATGGGGGCGCCAGTGGCGCCGGTGATGTGGGTGATGAGCAGCCCCCTAGGACGGAGGGACCCCGACTGACCAGCGAGGCCCAGCTGCACTGGGACACCATTGCAGAAGAGCACTCGCCCAACACAGGTAAGTCAAGGGACATGTGCAGGCAACACTGTCCATGCACAAACCACAGGCACACAGGGGAACACACCGTGCATGAAGGTCAGGGGAGTTGAAGGTTCCAGGCATACCAACACACCATCAGAGAGGGGAGCACTCATATGGACACACACACACACCAGGCAGCATACATGGGCAGCAGCCGCACTGCGGAAATGACATTGCCAACACACAGCACCACCACCCCCACCACCTGGACTGTCCATGTACGTGTGTCAGGACCTGGGCACCCTTGCACCTTGGTGTACAGTGCAATGCAGGCATCATCATGCACACGCACCTGTGGACAGCAGTTGGGAGATGTGCAGGTGGTCCGTGTGTCAGCAGTGAGCAGAGCACCCAGCAGTGCACTGTCCACCATGACACACATGCACACAGGGCAGCACCAGACGGGGCCTGCACTGGGAGACAGTTCAGTCAGTTAGCACTGTCCCACGGCCTGGGATCGTGGGTGGTCCCGCCGTGTGCCCAGCAGCACTGGCAGGCTGAGCAGGGCCACATCGGGTGGGCGCTGGTGCACCACCAGGGGTCCCACTGCGCGAGCAGCGACCTTGCCGCACAGGGGTCTGCATCCTGCCAAACAAACTTGCACCAGGGGTGCTCGGGATGCCCACAGCAGAACCCGGCATCGACAGGCCTGGTGTCGCCGACGCCACCGGGAACGGGGAGTGGAGAGCACACTGTGTGGGGTGTGTGGTACAGGGGCACCTGACAGTGTGGCCAATGCGTCCGCGACAGAGACCACTGCCTGGGTCAGCCTGTCAATGGCAGCGGTCACATCCGTCCGCATAAGGACCAGCTCGGCTTGGTCCCGAGCACACTCCCTGCTATGCCGCTCCACGGACACAGACAGTGCCTCCCACGGACCTTGCAACCACCCCTGCAGCTGTGCAGGTCCTGCAGCAGGCGGTGTGTCGTCCAATGAGTACTGTGCCCCAATGGCATCGTGACCCCCAGGGTGTGGACGGTCCTGGTGCACAGCACCCCTTGAGGGTGGGCGCTGTTCACCAGGACCAGGTATGGGTGGATCAGAGGGGGTGGACATGTGCCACTGCTTGACACTGTACCCCCAGACCTGGTGTGCAACTGCTGCCGCCGCCCCTCCAACTGCTGAGCCCCCAGGTCCACCTGTTCCACTTCCGTGCTGACAACAGTGCCAGACACCTGCACAGCCACCAGTGATGCCCCACCGGTGCTGACAGGCACAGCCTGGGACTGTGCCAGCATGCTGGTACACAGGTGTGAACCAGGAAGGCCCAGGGGCACGTGCTGGCCTGCCATGTGTCCGTCATGGACACACACTATCACTGCCCATTGCAGGCCTGCTATCATCAATGGTGCAGGTGCGTGCCACTGCCATAGGCACAGCATGCTGGCATACGTGCATGCCAGACTGCTGTGACACAGGCTGTGCACCCCTGCATCCATTATCACTGACACGGGTTGTTGGCCCAGCGTGCATGCTGCTGCAGTGCCTGCAGGCTGGTGGCGGAGTGGATGCTCCTCCTCCACATCCAGCAGGTCTGCCTCACTGTCTGGACCCACCACCACCACCGTCTCCTGCAGATGAACAGGATCTGTAACAGAAAGAGAGTACATGTGAGTGCATGTGAACAACAGCCCCCAACAACATCACCATGTCATACCGTGCAGTGATGGGCTTCCACCTGTCTGGAATCCTCCGCCTGGTACGCCCACAATGGCACTTGGCTGCATGGCCGCGACCAGTGTCTCCTCTGTAGGGGTCAGCTGCAACACCACTGGTGGGCCCCACCAGTGCCAGCACGTGCCACCCTGAAGGCTGCCACCTTCTCCTTCAGCCTCCTGCGGTCAGTCCCCATCTTCTTCCTGCATTCCTGCATGGAGCGCTGGTGGCTTCCTTGCAGGTTGACGGCCCGAGCTACCCCCTCCCATGCAGCTGCACGCTCCTGAGGGGTGCCCCTCCGTCCACTCAATGTTGGCTCATCCTCCAGGTAGGCCTGGAAGAGGGCCTCTGTCTCTGCCGTGGTGAAATTTGGCCCTCCTCCTCGCCCCATCATCACACCCTCAGCTTGGCTCTGGTCAGTCATGGTGATCTGTATGGGTGGAAGTGGACACCTGTCACTGTGCAGTGACAGCATTTCCCCATGAGCATAGCCACCCGGCCGGAAGTGCAAGCCCCCGTTTCTCTCGCATGGCAGATACTGATAGAAAGGGTGCCCTTTGTCCCTTTCTAAGTGCCCTTTTCATGCTCAGCCCCTCAGCCTTTATCATCCTCCGCCCATGAGCATTGTCCTGAGCATCACACAGCATGTAACTCACCTCTCACCTGCAGTAACCAAATCTGGCCAGCACAACCACAGTCTCATTTTTATAGCGCAACACATGCAAATGAGGTGTGGCTCAACTTTAATGACATGCTAATCGCGCCACGGCGCCTTTGAATAGCTGATCGGATGATTTGCATATGTCGGCTGAATATCGGCGTATTGCGCTGCGCATCTGGAAGGTCGGCTGAGCCAATGGCGGCAGGTTGTGGCTGCGTGCCACACCGCGTGCGCATGCCCAGACAGCTTCGCTGCGTCTATCGCGCTGCAGACTTGCTGGTAGCGATAGGCGATTCGAGCCATAGCCACCATTGTGCCAGTGGTGCTACAGCACTGGGCACTATATGGCGCTGTGGCACTACTGCGCGATAGTCCACTGTGGCACTGGTGCTCAGCTTGGCAGTCGCGCAGGATGCTATACATCCCATGGTGCTGTGCGTAGCCTTGCGTCATTGCCGTGACCTTGTGTGATGCCCTCTGACCCCTGGCCTGTTGGCATGCCATGTGCGTCCCTATTGCGCTGTCGGTGACAGCGCATATAAAGTAATGGCGCTGTTCGAACAGCGCGATTGGAGCCTGTGGTGGTCTGTTGCCAACAACTCCCGCGTGGAGAGTTACAGCGCAGCGGGCGCCATATTGCCTGCTGTAAAGTTGATGCCATGGCTAGGAGGAGGCGGTGTCCTGGAGCCAGCAGAAGTGGCCAACCTGGTGGCCCTGGTGGAGCCCACTGTGAGGCACTGTATGGTGAGGCCCCCTCACCATGCCTGAGAACCACATGTGGCAGCAAGTGGCCACTGACCTGGTGGAGGTCACTGGCGGGCCGGTCTGCTGAGCAGTGCGCGGCACGGTACAGTGACCTCCGCGGAACGGAACTCTTGATGCGGCTGCGTTCACGTGCCAGGCGGGCATGGTGCCTAGGCCAGGTGAGTGTACCATCTATGCACCTATATTCTCTGTAGGGGTGTGTGTGTGCTTGGGTGGCTGTGCATAGGTGTGTCAGTGTGTGCGAGCTGTGCGATGGATGGTTATGGCTGTGTGGCGAGGCACTCTCACTGGGGCAGGGGCACTCTGCTTTTGAGTCACACTGATGTTTGTCTCAACATATGTCTCCCACAGGCGGATTGTGAGGACACAGGACCAGGGTGGCGTGGGCCATGCCAGAGCGCGGTGCGGGGGTGTTGTACCACCAACAGCAGCAGCAGCGCGCGAGACCCAGCTGCTGGAGGTGTGAGTATCATTACTTCATGGATGCTATTGCATGCTGGAGGAGGCAAGACCACCAGCCATGCGGGACACAACAAAGGGAGGTCATAATTCCACTATACAAAACACTAGTGAGTCCCCCACACTGGAGTACAGTGTACAGTTCGGAGACCATGCCTACGTATGGACATGGACTGGGTGGAGAGGGTTCAGAGGAGGGTGACATGGATGGTGCATGGATTGCATCACAAGTCCTATGCAGACAGGTTGACGGAACTGAACATGTACTCCTGGAGGGAGGAGGGTGTGGGGATATGATGGGGACATACAAGTATCTTACAGGGGGAACAGGTGCAGGAAAACAATATTTTAAGCATAAAGGATGTTCCAGGACTAGAGGGCATGGGATGAAGTTGGAGGGGACGATTCAGAGGAAACATGAGAAAATATTTCTTCACAGAATGGGTGGTGGACAAGTGGAACACCCTGCCAGAGGAAGTGGTGGGGGCTGACTTGGTCACGAGATTTGTGAATGCATGGGTTGTCCATAGCAAATTCTGGAGGTCAGGGTAAGGGGAGCGGACTTATAGGACAACAGAGTGAGCGTACAAGGTCAAATGGACAGACTGGGTGTCCCATAGGCCCTTATCTGCTGACACTGTCTATGTATCCATGTATGTAGGCATGACACAGGTGACCTGCATCACAGTGCAGTATCCGGACGCGTCTGATGTCATCACTGGTGGTCAGGCATGCACTGGGCACATAGCTGTGTAACTGGCATCGCACCACATTGCCACATCACTTGCCAGCCTAGTTTGTACTGTGATTGACGTGGGCAGTGTGTGTGGGCGGTGGTGTAAGCTGGTGCCGCCTGTTTGTGATGGCCATGTGCATGTTCACTGTGGGTGGGTGCATGCCATCACAGATGCGGGACATTGGGCTATATGGCTTGCAGGTTGGGTGGTGTTCAGGGTTGTGGTCAGTCTCAGCCATTGACTGTGTTCCCATTTCCTAGGCCTCGAGGTACTCAGGAGGATGTCCCAGTATCTTGGCACCTCAGCCAGGTTGCAGATCAGAACCAGGAGATCCTGCAGGCCATACAGCGCCATGGTGATCGGCGAAGGAGGCACAGGAGGGGGGCGCCAGCAGGGAGGACCAGCAGCCAGCTGGGCCCAGCCCATTCCTTCCCTTCTCCCATCCCTATCACCCTCCTTCCCTCTCCAGTTATTCCCTCCCCTTGAACACCCCTGCCTTTTACCTGTCCCCCACTTGTACATAGTTTCACTTGGTTTGTGATTAGTCCTTCAAATATACATTTCTATTTTGATATGAATACTGTGTTGGTCTCTGATTTGCAGCTGGCTATGGGTGCTCAGTTGCGAGGTGTACATGCCATCTGGGCTGGTATGGTCCTGGGTATGTGTGTGTGCATGTGTGTGCATGGGAGGTATCTCCAGCATGGCAGTGCCTTTCGGTTGGTCTTGCCGTCTGCTGCCACCCACTGCTGGGTGCACAGGTGTGTCTGGCTTGTAGGCTTCTGTGTTGCACGGGTGATGAGTGCTGGGGGACTGCATGGTTTCCTGAAGTGCAGTCACTGCACATGGGTGGTGTCTTGGGGTCACAGTGCAGGGTGTGCTGTGCATACGGAGGCTGATGTGCACTGTGGTTTCAACCCCTGTGTGTGGCACTCTCTGCCTGCCAGTGGTTGTGCTGGGGTGTCAGGGCTCTGCTATGCTTTGTTGGCTTGTCCCCATGAGCACGTGGATCATCCGTCCCACCCCAGTGATGCTGTGCTTAGGGTGCGCCCGGTGTGGTGTGGGTTCTGCAGTGTGTTCCTGTGCCCATGTGTGGCATGGCTGGCGGTGGGCCCCAGCCTGCCTCCCTGGATATGCAGTTCCATTGCTCTGGGGGGGCTGTGCTTGGCTATGGCAGCTCTGGAATGCTCAGCTGAGCTTCCATGGTTGCGCCATAGGGCAACATTTTAGCTCAGCTTCTCCTTCCTGGTTGCGCGATGGCGCAGTATGTGTGATATTCAGACGTTGGTTGCTTGCGCTATTTGCTCTGCTCCATGCTTGAATATCGCACCTGTTCCGCATTTGCGCAACTGGTTTGTGCTTGCTCCTGCTGTTGCGCCACTTTTGAGCGCAGTTTGAATATCTGGGCCCTAAAGTACTAATTGGTCCAGTTGGGCAGTTCAGGACCAAAATGGTGGAGCTACACTGAGCAGTCCTTGCTGAAAGAAAGGTAGGTTAGAACAAACTACATTTTCATCACTGCTCTAAATGATTTCCAGCAATTAGTTACATCTTTCAGCAGGGCTCCCTCTGCACATTTAGCGATGGCAGAAATGGAGCAATTATTCAGCAGCCCAGGCGGGACTCGAGCATGGAAACACACATACCCCCCATTTAGACTAATTATGACTGCAAGCAGGCAGCCCTTAAAGAGACAGTACATGGAGGCTTTAAAAGCGCTCACTGGCAACAATATTTAAATGGCTTTAACGCCGAACACCAACCAGGCTGCGAGCAGTTAGGCAAGCTCTGGGAAGACTTTTCGGGAACCCCCATTTGTAGGGGGGTTACACCCTTCCTGGCCTGGAAAAACCTGGCGTCCATGTCAAGTGGATACCATCACAATAATTTCAAATGCAAATGATCTTATACACCTATAACAGTAGCATATGAAGCCTATAACTTCTAAAGCATGTCAACATACTGAACCTTTACCATACACATTTTCTGTATTTCACAATACACTACAGTTCTAATGTACCTCACAGATAAGTTGCACAGATTACTTACGTATACACTACAGCATTGAATCAGGTGATTACTTCCTGCACAGTGAACAAGGATAACGGGGGCCCTTCCCTATCAGCTACCTTGGGGCTAGATGGGGCAGGGGAACCATTCTTGGAAGGCAGAACAATCAACCGGGCATTAGCCCTTAAGCTCAGTTTGGGTAGTGAACTCTGGGACACATAAACTCCCATATGAACCACATTGAGAGGCAAATCCACTGGACTTCAAGGGGAATCATAGCTAAGGTACACTACTGGTTTTACAGCTCGACCAGTCTTCCTGGGGGAACAGTCACAGTCTCTGTACCTTTAGCTTCACTCTGCACTTTCCTTACTTGCAAGGGGAGTCTCTATCTGGGCAGAAATGTTCGGACTTGAGGCACTGTCAGCCCCTGGATCTCTAAATTCTGGTTCCACAGCACTTTGCTCACTTGGAGAACACTCTGTTACTGGAAGGAAATTGTCATCACACTCAAAATACTCTTCCTGTTATGGCATGTCACCAGTTGGTCTCAGCTCATCTGTCTCTTCCTCAGGTAAATCATACAGTTCCACCATACACAGTGATTCGATATCATCAGACTTGACACTCTGCACTTCATTCTCAGGGAGCATTGGCTCCAAGGACAAAGCTGGGGGGTAAGGCAGTCCAGAAGGCTCAGCTTCATCCCAACAATTGACCAGGGGGTTACCCGGAAGCAGCTGACTTAGTTCATAAGAAGGGTAATAACCATAGTTGCACTCACTCTCATTCGAAGTGACTGACAGTCATTATCAATTTGGGTTTACTGTGGAGGAAACCTTAAGTCAGTAACTAAGGGGGCAGACTTTCTCTGTCTTGATCTTGCAGCAGCCCGTGTCACCGGTCAAGGGGGAGCAATCTCTGTGGGCTCAGGTTCAATCATTATTTGACTAATGAGCAACAAATGGTTATGATGCATGGTCTTGACATCTTTTGAATTGTTTTCAGACGCACTTTATATACAGACAAGTCATTTAATTTGCCTACTACTATGTGAGGAAGATGGTGCCACTGGTCAGCAATTTTGTGTTTGCCATGCAATCCCAGATTTCGCAACAACACATGGTCTCCAGCTTGAAGCTCTTGGTCCTTCACCTTTCTATCATATCTTTCTTTATTGGCCAAGTTTCTCTTTGCAGCCATGGTCTGAGCTAGTTGGTATGCATGGTTCAATTGAGCTTTTAGTTTTAGTACGTACTGTAGGTAATTCTCAGCTCGGACCCCATCAGGAAAGACCCTGAAGCAAACATCTACTGGCAGCCGAGCCTCTCTCCCAAACATAAGGTGGTAGGGGGAGAACCCAGTAGAATAATTTCTGGCGCAGTTATAAGCATGTAGCAAGCTGCTAATCTGCTGGCTCCTTTTGGGCTTGTCTTTCGGGTGGAGGGTGCCTAGCATGTCAAGCAGAGTGCGGTTAAAATGTTCTGGCTGTGGGTGGTAAGGGGTGATTCTAGACTTTCACATTCCCCATAGAGAGAGCATCTCCTTGATTAAGCGACTCTCAAAATCTCAGCCTTGATCAGAATGGATTTTCTGGGGGGCTCCATAGTGAACAAAGAAATTCTCCTATCAGTACCTTGGCCACGGTGGATGCTTTTTTGTCCTTGGTGGGGAATGCTTGGGCATACCTTGTAAAATGATCAGTGACCAGCAACACATTACTAATGTTCCGCTGATCAGGCTCCAAACTCAAAAAGTCGATGCAAACTAACTCCATGGGAGTGCTGGTGGTAATGTTAACAAGGGGGGCAGCCCTCTGGGGCAAGTCCTTTCTCTGTAGACAGTGACTACAAGTCCGTACATGATGTTCAACATCGGCTCCCATCTTAGGCCAGTAGAATCTAGACCGCACTAGGTCAAGGGTTCGGTCGATACCGAGGTGGCCCATGTGGTCATGTAGGGACCTCAGCACCAAGTCTCTGAAAGCTGTGGGCAAGACCAATTGTTGTTTGTCTACTTCACCACCCCCCATCTGCTGTCTCTCTGTACAGCAACTGATTAATCAGCTTCAATTGAGGGCCTTCATTGTACAATAACGCAGTTCTCAAGTCAGAGGAGCGCAACTTGGACACATCTTTCCCTGTGTAGAGGGCTTCAAGTGCTGACTGTATCCTAGGATCTTGGGTTTGAGCCCGCTGAATGCTGTCATTATCAAGTTGAGGCAGTGCACTAATATCCAGGGCGAGTAAGCACCCACCAACCCGTGGAGGCCCCCAAAAACAAGCGCCCGAGTCGCGGGGCGGCGGCGGGCCCCTTGGAGTGGGACAGTCTGCTGGGCGGTGCTCAAAAACAAGCGGTACAATTACAACATTATTTAAATACAATAAATTAAATCAGTGTCACACTGTTACTCACTGTGGACCCTGTACAGTCAACAACGAGCAGGCGCGGCGAGCAGCGAAAGTCAAAAAGCACTGCAGTCACCACGAAGCGGAACGAACGGCGAGCAACGCTGCAGAGACAGGCTACAGCAACACAGGCAACGCAGAGTGAGTACCGGCCGAACTTAATTTCCCACCATGGCAGACTGGATCCCGATCCAGTCAGATGGCGGCTGTGCCCTGGAGGCTGGCTGTGACTCCTGTTTGTCCTCTCGACTTCGTCTGCCGTGCATCGACCATTCCCATCATGCTCCGCTCTCTTTCACCGAGACATGGACTGTTTCCCTGCCTTGCCTTGTTTGCCGACCCATATTGTGCAGCACATGAACGTGATGGCCGTGGGACGGACGTGGTGTGATGAACCAATGCGTGAGGCTCGACTCGTCGCTCCTCAAATCACACCTCCAGCCACTGGGACCTGAACATTCCGGTTCCCCTCAGGTCCGTAACTGCAGCATAAAATGGATTAAATTCACTGTTCACTCACAGCAAACTGAGTCAGGATCAGGAGTCAGGACTGGGTTCAGAACGTCGAGGAGACCTCAGACCTGTGGATTCTGTTGGGAAGAAGCGTATTGTTGCTTGCAGCCAGTCTTCAGTATTCTGAGGAGAGAGAGGAGGAGAGAGAGGAGGAGAGGAGGAGGATTATCTTAGTTTGCCCAACGCAGCCAGCCTACGAAGAACCATCCAGCAGCAGACAGGCAGTTCATCAAACCCCAAACTTCACCACCCACCACTTGATACAGGGTCCCTGTACTTCTGCCAAGTGCTGCTAACCGGGCTGTAAAATTAAATTCACTTTTTTCTTTTTTTTAAGAAAAAAGCAGCAGTGCAGAACAGTAGTTTAGCCTGAGAGACTGGACTGCTTCACAACCACCGTGATGCCTGCCGACTAGGTGACCCCTGCCTGCAGACAGTGGTGACGTGACACGGTGAGAACAGCAAGAATTCCAGGGAGACCAGCAGTACCTTGCCTTGCCTAGTGCCTTCTCTTCCTTTTGGTAGGTAATAAACAGTCAGTGAATTTGTGTGGTGAAGCTCTGCATGGGGAGGCTGTATCATATGTACAATGGTGGTACTCACTACTTTGTATGACATAAATAATCGGAAATGAGACAATACATATACTGTTTCTCCAAACTCGCAGGTGCCTTATGAACTTTGCAACAGAAAATCAAATGGAGTCTCCTTCAATTATTGGATTAATCTTTAGTGCCTCACGTTAGCTGGCTCCAGCTTGTCCGCAGGCCTCTTAATATCTAATGAAGTAAATAACATTTTACAAACTGTTCTTGGAAAAATTGTTGTATTTGTATTTGTTGGAATAATGAAAACCAGAACACAACAAGAAACGATAAGGCAATAAAGATTAATCCAATAATTGAAGCAGACCTATTGATTTTCAAAAGTCCACTACTACTTTATACCGAACTTAAATATTTCTGGTTGTTGATCTTAGTTTTAAATGCTTCTGACAGTATTTGCTTTTGCATGTTTATTGTTTACTACCCTTTACTAGTACTAGCAGCGATAGGCATTAATGTAGTAGGTCTCCTGGAAACATGTAGGTGCTGAAGAAATACAAATGTGAATTGAACAGACTGGGTGGGTTGCCAGAGCCATGCAGCCTTGCAGGAGACATACATTGGGTATCCTGCAGTGCAGAAGCTTGCTCCGAGGCATTGACTGGGACAGGCTTCAGAGGTGGGTTATTATAGTGACAAGCTGCCATTAGTGCCACCGCCACCTTGCCTTGTCTAGGTGCTGGAAGAAAGTTTCATTTTGGATAGATTGGTCAGTGGCATGCTAGGCAAGGTAAGTGGTGTCACTAAAGGCAACTTACTGAGTTCACTTTTTATTGAGAATCAAATGTGCAGGTGCATGGTTGGGAAAGCAAAGAAGTTTTATTGACAGTCAAGTGTATGAGTGCCTTGTTGGGAAAGCAAAGGAATATGTGTAATTAACTTTTAGTTTTATTGTGTATTGTGGCTCACTGTAGACTGGCAATAAAACATCCTTCTTCGGATAGACGTTAAACCGAGGTCCCATCTGCCTGGATTGGTGGTAGTTCAGGTGGATGTTAAAGATCCCATAGCACTTATCGAAAAGAGTAGGAATTTCCCGGTGTCCTGGCCAAATTTCCCTCATTCACTAAAAAATACTACCAACAGCTTAATCTGGTTCAAGGTCAGTTGCCATTCATCTGTATCCTCCCCGGGCGTGCCTGAAAATAGGCAGGATTCGTCTAGTGCACTTACCCGGTCAACAAAAGCTAAATAAATAAACATCAACCTTTGGGAACAATCAGTTGTTCATTATGGCAGCGATTCGTTATAGTGAGGGTCACTGTGCTAGCCAGATAAGGGGGTGTCTATCCTACTGTCTTGCAAGTCTGTCTACATCTGGAGTTACAAAGGAAAGTTTGTAGCTGAATCTGATCCATTATTGTTCTGTCTCTGCTAGCTTTATTATGTTGTTGTCTCCTTCTCTGCACGCCGATCTTATCTGTATTCACTCAGAGGCTAAATTAATTCAGGTGAATTAATTTAGGCTCTGCTTGGATACAATATATAGGGCACACATAGAAAGGAGACAACAGCATAATAGAGCAGCAGAGACAGAACAATAATGGATCAGTAGGAACATTTTTTTGTTGTAATACATTTATTAATAATGAATGAGTAGTTTGTTTCTTGCTCTTCAAGTAATTTTGACTCAGTCTGGGGAAAATGACAGATTGTGTAACAACTTGTTGGAGCACTCCCAGCAGTTAGGGAAGCGATTTTTTTATTCTGATATATACTGTAATTGATAGTTGGCTTGAGTATAAAGTTGGACACTGTGCCCACTACACCATCAATGGCCTACATTGAAGCAGAGGCAGTATATGATTGTTTAGCATGGTCTGCTGTGCTTGTGGGTGGGCGTGTGTGTGTGTGTGTGTGTGTGTGTGTGTGTGTGTATATTCATGTTAAATACTGCACCATATTATATCTAAAAGAGTTATATTTGCATGTAAGTGTAATGGCCGATGATAACTCCTTGGTCAGGTCCTGCGGATGGTAGGGGCGTTGGTGAAAAACAGTGCCGCCACGTCAAAGCCCTCCCGTCAGGGCACTGTTTTACCAATACAAATATATGCATGAGGGTTTTATTTGTCTGGCTATCTCATTGTGTGTTTCAATGACTAGGGCTAAGGCTTACCACTCTTTGGGTGGGTGCACACAGTTTATGGTTTTGTGACTGAGCAAGTATGACTCAGAGCAGTTAACATTGGATAAGGTCTGTAAAGCGAGATGTATGGTTTTCCCATTACCTACACACTGGTGGTTGACTACACCTTGCCACCTTGGGTCTATTTTGGACTGCTGTTGCCTATATGAAGGTAAGGCATTTGAGGCAAATATAGTTTGCCATGGGGACCAAGCTGATGGGACATCACAGCAGAGCCCTAAGACCCCACTCCTTCTAAAAACAAATTAGTAAATTGCAATGCCAATCCAAGCTGAAAATGTATTGTTGCATGGTCCGGGGGCTACTTTGTTTCTAGAGTTTTAGACCTAGTGTACTTTCTTAATGAAATGCAGAGCAGCCAACTAATCACTCGTTAGCAGCTCTTTATGATCCCTGATGGTCTTTACTAGGACAATGTGAAAATACTGCATGTGGCTGTGGGCTCATTAGCAGCTTTTTACTATGTGCACCTGGTATAATCTGTAGGACAATGTACAAAATGCAGATAGTTTAAGGCTCTATTAGAACTCATTTGCAGCTGCTTGGGCATACACTAGGTACAGACATCATACACACCAGGTGAACATTAAATGGGTTAAAGGAGAACTGCACTGAATCTAAAGTAATGTTTCAGTTTACCACCTTAAGTATTGCATGCAGTTGTAATGTGCTGGCTTTTACTATGCTAGAAGCTGTTTTTCAATATATTTTCACATTCTTTTTTTTTTTTTTAACTGCTCAGTGCATCATTTTTAATCAGGCAGGTGCCTCACTAAACAGTCAGCCTGTGCTCAACCTTTTCAGCTGGCCTTCCAGAGACATCATCTGCCTCTAGAAGGACCTCTGAAAGGTTGAAGCACACGGCTGATTTTGTGAGGGACCTGTTCTGATTAAACATGCACTGACCATCTTGGAAAAATCCACAGTGAGTGCTGTCTTTGCAGCTGGGCTGGCAGCGTTGAGATGGCACCACCAAACCTGAGCTCACCCTTCCTGAGTGTTTAAGCATAATCTAAGGACTGCATGCATTCTAAGGCCTGACTTGCTGCTTCCTTCAAAGATTACTGATGTGTTCTGTGGTTATTTTGAGTTGTGGTGTGTGTAGTTGGTGAAAAGAACAGCCACACATATTGGTTTTCAGAATTGTTTTTATTTACATGAATACACAGTACATCATATGATTTTAGGATGTTTTAATTTTACTGTATATATTTATTGTAAAAGCGCTTTGGTTTTGGAAAGATGCTCTTAAAAATAAAGCTTTGATTGATGTCTCTCACAGACATGACACACAGACCCCTGCACTCACACTGGTACACAAGCCTTCCTATTACCTGTAGTATCCAGCAAAAATCAACACATTTCCACCAAAATTAAAATATCCAGCAAAGCCTCCTTGCTCCTTTGGGGGAGATGGGAGGCTGATTATCCTAGCCTGGGGTGCGAGGGACCCGTACTCTCTCAGTGTAGTATACCAGTAAGGGGTTCTTGGCCATCCCAGTGTGGGCCAGGGACTCCCCAGTGTTAGTCTGGTTGGTTGGTTTGGTCTGGTCTGGTCGGTTGGTCTGGTTGGTTGGTCTGGTCTGTCCTGCCTGTCTCTGTCTGGCGGTCTGGTCTGTGACCCACTCGCTGTGTTTGGGGTCATGATCCTTATATGTGTGTGTGTGTGTGTGTGGGGGTTCTATCACAGTGAGTTGTTTTGTGCCTGCAGCCATCTCGTGTGTATAGCATAGGGTCTGGGTATCTATATATGGCAACCTTTACACAGAGCAGGTCAATGCAAGTGTTGCTGAATCCAAAAGCCGAAATATTAAAATGCCCGATGTAGTCACTCACTGAAATGGAAGGAAAAGTGCAAAATGTTTTGAGCAAATCTGCAAATTCTAAGGCAGAAATTTCATTTTTTTCCTCCTTCAGTTTTAAGAAATGAATCGCATCATATTTGTCAGGAGCTGCAAAGAGAAAGTTACAGCAGCAGAGAATGAAGACACAAAGCTGCAAAGAGGTGCTATTGAGAAATTTTTTGTTACTACCCCATCACACTCAAGTCAAAGCCTAGGAAGCGGAGCTGATCTTGAAAGACCACCTGAACCTGGAGCACATATTCCTGCAACTGCTGTAATGGAAGACATGGTGTCCACCTGTGAAACTATCACCCCCAGAGTTCTAACATTAGAGGAGACCAGGAATGCACTGGCCACTGTCTATACAGTACCCACCACCTGCGAAAATAGAGTCCCAGGAGTACTGCCTTCAGAGGAGACCAGTAACACCTGCCACTGTCCACACTGTGCCCCACTGCATAGACGACCTCACTTGTGATTTAGCGGATCTTCCGAAATTTCATTTGAGGATCTTGGAACCTGGCCACACACTAAGGGATGAAGTAAGAGTGTCGCTGTGAAACATGGACCTGTGCAAGTCATACTGCCACAATTCCCAGTAAATGAGAAGAAGAGAAGATTTACTGCAGAAAATTATTTTCGCACTCTGGCCCATGGTGAGAGAGTCAAGCGCACTTGGTTGACATACTCTGTGTCTAAGGATGCACTGTTCTGCTTTGCCTGCAAATTATTTGGACACTCAAACAATCTTCTTCGGACTGGAGGTTATCGAGCATGGCGAGAAATGTCCAAGGCTTTGAGTGCCCATGACCGTGCACCAGAACATGTAGCAAGCATGTTACAGTGGAAAGAACTGGAGACCAGGTTGAAGAGTGGCCAGACACTGGATGAAAGAGACAGCTGCTTGATAGAGAAAGAGATAAAACACTGGCGTGGAGTCTTGGAACGGATCATAGCAACTATTCAGTTCTTGGCTGAGAGGAACATGGCTTTCCGTGGCACAAGTGATGTGCTTCATACCCAAGGCAATGGAAATTTCTTGGGTCAGGTTGAATTTCTGTCCAAAGTTTGACCACTCATGGCTGAACATATACCGGATTCAGAATAAAGAAATAATGGACCACTATTTGGGCAAGGACATTCAAAATGAAATAATTAAACTAATTTCAGGTGCAATGTAAGGGTCATTGTATCAAAGATACAACAATCAAGATATTTTGCAGTTATCCTGGACTGTACTCCTGACATTAGCCACCAAGAGCAGATGACACTTGTTGTTAGACATGTGGATGTTTCAAGAATGTCGCCACCATCGAGGAACATTTTTGGGGTTCATACCTGTAAATGACACAACTGGAGAAGGACTAACTGACTCCTTTCTTCAGACTTTACAGCAACATAATCTGGACATCAGCAACTGTCGAGAGGCAGATATGATAATGGGGAGCAACATGAAAGGGAACGGCTGGTGCAGGCTCGCATAAAAATTAAACCGCAGAGCGTTTTATGTGCCATGTGCCTGCCACTGCCTGAATCTCATCATCAGCGATGGAGCCCATTCATCAAGGCATGCTGTCTCTTTCTTTGGCTGCCTGCAGAAGGTCTACAATCTTTGCTCAGCATCAACAGGGCGCTGGCAAATACTGAAAAAACATGTTCACATCACTCCAAAGCCACTTTCTGAGACTCGGTGGGAGTGTCGAATAGAGTCTGTAAAAGCACTATGCTATCAGCTCAAGGAAATTAGGAGTGCTTTGCAGGAGATTGCAGAGTCTGTAAGGACCAAGGATGCTGCAGCATATGCAGAGGCAACGTCACTTTGTGCCGAACTCCTGTCATACAAATTCATTGTATGTCTTGTCATCTGGTATGATGTCCTGCTTGAAGTCAACCGTGCAATCAAGATATTACAGAGTGCATCAGTTGACATATCGACCTGTGTGAAGGTGCTTGCTTCAACCACTGACATACTTAAAAAGTACAGAGAGAGTGGGTTTGAACAGGCATTGGTACAGGGCTCTAAGATTGCTGCAGAACTGGATGCCCCAGCTGGATTCCGTCAGGCAAGGCACAGAAAGGTCAAGCGACTATTTGATTACGAAGGACAGGATGAGACAGTGCAGGACCCAGAACACAGTATTCAAGTTGAGTTTTTCAACACATTGCTGGACACCACACTCATGTCCTTTAGCGAGCGCTTTCAGCAAATGTCCGAGTTTGCTAAAACATTTGGATTTCTGTGTAACATAAAAGCGCTAAATGGTGTTTCCATAGAAGACCTGATGCAGCAATGTGAGGTCCTCAAAGAAAAATTAACAGACAGAACCACTAACCACTCTGACTTTGATGCTCATGAACTTGCACATGAACTCAGGAACCTGGCAGGAATGCTTAAGACTGATACGCCACCAATACAGGTATTAAATTTTCCTTCAAAACCGCTACATGACATGTATGTGAATGTCTTTGCAGTGTTATGCATTTTTTGACAGTACCTGTAACTGTCGCAACAGCAGAACGCAAGTTTTTCAAAACTTAAGTTGATAAAACCTATCTGAGGTCATCAATGAGCCAAGAAAGACTGTCTGGGCTAGCATGCTGTCTATTGAACATGAAGTTGGCAAAAGTCTCCCTTATAGACACCTTATCGATGAATTAGTCAACAAAAAGTCCGGAAAGTCCTCTGAAGCTTTAAAAGTCATATGCACAATTTCATTACAAATATAGGGGTTGAGCTTGTCAAATCCCTTGTACAGTTTGGAATGCAGGAGAATTGTAGCCTTCTTCAAATTGGTGAGCTCCCAACTAAAACCCTGTGAGCCTCTTTTTGGCTGGAACACACTACCTAAATAGTAAAGTCTGAGTGGTTTACCCAGAATACTAAAAGCAGGAGAACATCACCTCTGAAGGGCAAGATATAAAACAAAAAAAAAGTTTTTCCTGACCGATGGAGGTGGTCACTTTGCCGTAGTGGTTAGGCTTAATCATAATTCAGCTGAATGATGAGACTAAGAACCTCTCCAATTTTTAACCAGAATAGTTTTTCCTGACCGATGGAGGTGGTCACTTTGCCGTAGTGGTCAGGCTAATCATGATTCAGCTGGATGATGAGACTAAGAACCCCAACAACTACAACAAGTAAGCATATTAAGTTCATTTTGTTTCAAGTTTGAGAAAATTTGTCAGTTTTAGAAATATGGTGGGCTTGTTTCTAGTCTTCCAAATGTGATAGCATGTAGTATGCATTGGCACATTGTATGAAATTAAAAATACTATGTAGAAAGATTATCGGGGAGAGGGGTCTCAGCCCTGTCTGTGGGCCCCCAGTCATAGTTCGCTGGAGGCCCCCAAAGTCCTAAAACCGGCCCTGCTAATATCTAGAGTAGAGAAGTGACAGTATGCAGCTGGTATACAAGTATCAGAGGGCTCAAGCAATCTACTACACAGTCCACTGTGTCTGGGAACATCTGTTCATCTTTGTCAAACTTTTGGCACAAGGCTCGAATGTCAGGTTCAGACAGTCTGACCCAATCACCTTTGGAAGTAGGCATCCGGGATAGGGCATCAGCATCTATGTGATTCAGGCCTGGTCTGTATTCCACAGTGTACTCATAGGTAGATAACTCAGAAAGCCACCGATGCCTGGTGGCATCCAATTTATCTGAAGTCTGCACATAGGTCAACGGATTATTATCTGTCTTCACCAGTATCTTTGCTCCATACAAGTATTCATGGAACTGGTCAACAATGGCCCACTTCAATGCCAATAACTCCAATTTATGCACAAGAGTTTTTTTCTGATGGGGTCAGACTTCTACTGGCAAAGGCCACTGGTCTCAGGCCATTCTCGTGCTCCTGATATAACACAGCCCCCAAGCCTTGTAGGCTAGCATCTGTGTGCATCACATAGGGCTTAGCAGGATCAGCATAGGTGAAGACAGTAGCATAAGTGAGCTGATATATTATTTCATGGAAAGCAGCCTCACAGTCGGGTGTCCAGAGGGACACAAAAATTTCACCTGGGTGGAAGTATACTCTCTCTGTTTCAGTGGAGGCCACTCTCTTGTATTTTTGTTCATGGGAGAGTAACCCTGGGTAAGATTCAGAAGTGGGGGAATCACCCTTGAGTAGTCCTTTTTGAAATGCCAGTAATAACCACAAAATCCTAGGAAGCATTGTAATTCTTTTAGATTGTGGGGCTGGGGCCTGGTGGTCAATGCCTTGACTTTGCTAGGATCAGTCTCTATCCCCTCGGTGGATACTATGTGCCCCACATACTTTACCGACATCTGAAAGAACTGGCATTTGTTGATGGACAGCTTGAGGCCGAAATCTTCCAGTTGGTCCAACACTTTAAAAAGTCGGCTCTCATGTTCCTCCAGTGTACTTCCAAACACAATAACATTGTCTAAATAAACCAGGCACTCCAACAAGTTCATGTCTCCGACTGCACATTCCATCAATCAATGAAAACTGGCTGGGGGTCCTGATATCCCCTGGGGCATCCTCATAAATTCATAGAACCCAAGTGGACAGATGAAGGCTGTTTTCTTACGATCTTCTGGGGCCATGGGGATCTGATAGTACCCACTGTGAAGATCCAACACCGAGAACCACTTGCTTCCATTCAGACAGTCCAAAGCATCTTGACCCAATCACCTTTGGAAGTAGGCATCCGGGATAGGGCATCAGCATCTATGTGATTCAGGTCTGGTCTGTATTCCACAGTGTACTCATAGGTAGATAACTCAGAGAGAAGAATGCCTCTGTAGCCAGAAGCCAAAAACAGTGGTGGAATTCAAGCATGCTTGGGACAGTCATAAGCCAATTCTAGGGCATGGGGGTAGGAAGAAGTAGGCTGCTGGTTAACTAGGATCTGCAGCTTATCCATTAGGTAGGGAAATGGGCAGACTGGGTGGGCCAAGCGGTCCTTATCTGCCATCAAATCTATGTTTCTATGAATACGGGGCATGGTGTATTGGTCGGGGATGGTCCGCCTGTTAAGAGTCCGATAGTCCACACACATCCTTACTGTCCCATTCTTTTTCCTCACCACCATAATAGGTGAAGCATAAGGGCTTCTGAATTCTTGTATCACACCAGCCACAAGCATTTCCTGCAGGTGTCTTCATACATCATCTATATCTGCAGGTGCTAAGCGCCGAGACCTCTCACGGAATGGCTGTTCATCATGCAGGCATATGTGATGCTCCACTCCTTGGACACATCCCACATCCCGTTCCTTCAGTGAAAACACCTGATCTTTTTTGGCGAGTCTCTGGCTGATTCTATTCTTCCACTCCGCTGGCAACGGGGAGTCACCAAAGTCAAACAAGTCTGGCGTCACTCTTTCAGTCACTCCAGAGTGTTTGTTACTGGGTAACAGTGCAGTGTCTGTGTAGTGTATGGTAGCTAGTGTAACCCCCCCTAAAAATGGGGGTCACTAAAAAGCCTTCCTTGGGTGAGCCTAAATGCTCTCTGCCCTGCTGGTGTCCTGTATTTCAACCGTTTTTAAAAATAATTTAGTGAGAGTGCATAATGCCTCCATGTACTGTCACTTTAAGAGCTGCCAAACTGCAGTATAGTTAATTTGAACTGGGGGGACTGTGTGTTTCCCTGCTCGAATCCTGCCTGGGCCACTGAGCAGATTGCTCTGTTCTGCAGTCGCTATAAGTGCAGGGGGAGCCCTTTCCAAAGATGTTACTATCTGCTGGTAATTTGTTAGAGTGATAATGACAGTACAGTTTGTCTAAGCTGCCTTTCTTGCAGCTGGGACTTTGTGTGTTTGGCCCCTCCATTTCGGATCTGAACTGCTAAAGAGGGCCAATCAACGTGGAGGGGTTCCTTAAAACAGAGCCTGCTGGCAAATCAGAACTTGGACTCTGAAATGGAGCCAGCCACAAGGGGCTTGTATGAAGAGATGCTCTGGGAAATGTAGTTTGGACCATGGCACCTTTTTTCACCAATAGAGGGAGCCTGTTGTGACTGACAAGGAAAATCAGCCAATTGCAACCTTTTGGATTTGGGGGAATGCCCGGACTGTCTGCAGAGAAAGTCAGTCTGAGCATGGAGCTGGAAGAGTGAGCAGCTCGTGGGGCTGCTGCCCATGGGGCAGTGCGGGAATCGCGCGGGAGGCCTGAAAAAGGCCTGTCTTTCGTCAGCTCTCCTGGAGGGAGAGAAAAGGACTGTGTTTTCTCGGATCACATATCTGAACTTTGTGTGTAAAAGGAAAGCAGTTGTTGTGGCCTAGATCGTGGGCAACCAAGTGTGAAGAAGAGATTCTGAAGAGGAACCTTGATTTTCGGACAGAGATTCAAAAGAGGAAGCACATGCTGAATGCCCTGAGGTTGGGGCAGAAGAGAACCGTGTTTGGAGTTGGAAGCTGGGGGAGACACTGCCCTCTGTGTTCGTGCAGCCGTTGTTGCGCAGTGATTCGCGCGGGAAGCACGTGTGAGGCCCCAAAGTCAGCCTGAATCCATTAGTAAGTGTAATTCAGACAGCGACTCTGAGCTTTCAGAGTGAGAGAAGAAGCAGAAGTCATTTGGGGACCAGACTTAACCTGAAGAAGACCGAAAGTGTGCAGAATTGCGATTGGCCTGTCAGGATGCTGTGGTCTGGTACAGTAAGTGACCTTTACATATAAATGTGTGTAGTGTTTGTGGGGATTGAGCTCTGAGTAATTCCCCATGTTGTGAGCTGCGTGCTGTGCTGGGAGGTGATTTCCTAGCAGGGTTCAAACTGAATCCGAGTTTGAGTCAGAGAAGAATGCCTCTGTAGCCAGGCTAAATCTTGGGAAGTGACCAGCTGCTTGCCTGGTAGTGTTCTGTGTACATATAAAATGTGCAGTGAGCTGGAAGTCATAGCCAGCATCATTTGGACTGTATCTGCTTGCATTGAGTGCAAGTGAGCCCAGCCACAAGGCCTGGGCCAGCTGTTCTGTTTCTCCTTTCAATCCGGGACAATCTGCATTCCATTCAGTTTCCGCATTGAATCTGTGAGTACAAATCAGGGTAGCTCCCTGCCATCATCTAATTGCAAGTGTTCCATCTGATTACTTTTCCTTTCTTTCTTCATGAACTGAGCCGAGTGGCTCTGGATTACAACTGGGTAATTGGGCATTGTGCAAGTGTTTTTTCCATCACAGGGCCCCAACCAGCTGCACTGATCCTGGCTAGCCCCTCCCCCATCCTGGGTGCTCAGTAAAGTAACATTATGGACTCTGAACATGCGCACAGTACTGGGATTATTAATGTGTCTAATCTAATTAACCTGATTTCCCCCTGTCCTTGTTACAGCCCCTTGAATAAATCAGATCTGTTTGTTTCTGAAAAGTTACACTGTCTGAGGTATTCATTTATGTTAAAGTATTGTACAGTGGCTTTTGCACTGTGTCATCTTGTTTTACAGGGGTCCCCAGAGTCCACTCGACAGAGCCAGTCCTGGGGGTAAGTGTACCTTGTGAAGATATTCCTGATGCATTGTGTGGGCCACTAATGGGAAGAAAGGGGGGTTACAGTGTCCCAGAGGGCTGTGACCAAGTTAGTCTAACTACTGCAAACCCTGACCTCTAGGTGGAGGCACCCGCCATTGGACCTAGGCCCCTCAACCTGTTGGTAGTTAAGCAGGCAGGGTAGTAGCCCTTGGGATAGCACCACCTAGGGGTTACATTAGGGTGCAGCCTCTATTCAACCGAATTTCTCGATCTGACACATTGTGAACCTGGACCTTTACCATCGAGCACAGGCATGAGCACGAGCCGGTAAGATACTGGGCTTAACCAGCAACCCTTCTGGCAATTTTCCATTGCCTGGTGCATCCAGTATGAGTATCTTATTTTTGACATCTTTCATAAGCGGACCTCCCCTTGTAGGGTACACTGAAAGTTGGGGGCCAGGAACATTGACTCAGGATCCTTCTTCCATACAACCCCGACTGGTTCATCTTGACCCGCCTCCTTGGCATTTTGCCACGACTCATAGACCCTCTTAATCAATGCAGGAATCCTCATAGCCCTACCACTTCATTGCCCCTGTTTCTCATAGCATAGCTGCGCCAACCTCCCGAACATATGAGCATTTGTATCAAGTAGTAGAGGAACCCCATCGAACAGTCCAGTAGGGGGACACACTAGAGCCAGGGTCTAGACTTGCTTCTCTACACCAGTTGCAGCTGCAAGAAATGACAATCAGAGGCAGACATATCCTTGGTAGGGATACGACTTGTCTGTCAGCCCCTACACATGTAGGCCTTCCAGGGTTTGTAATGGCACAGCAGATAAGTGTTTGTCATACCAGTCCTGAAATACAATGGTTACTTGTGACCCATTGTCAAGCACACCCTAAGTAGGAATACCATTCACAAACACAGTAGTTTCCATCAAAGGACCCACTATTTTGGACCAATCTGGAGGGACAGCAGTTGGGACCTGGATGGATGATTTAGCAACAGTGGGTTTGAGTTAGGAGGTCCAAAGCCTTCCCTGTGGTCATTTCATGCACCCCGACCACTGATTTGTTTTCTGAAGCTCTCCTTGAAGCCTGCTCACCACTTTCTCTAAGTCCTTCTGAGACCTGCACTCCCTGTTCATATGGCCATCCTTTCCACAGCTGTGACAAATGACAGACTCCTGGGCCATCCTCGAAGGGAACACTGCATGAGGAACTGAAGTAGTAGTAAGGGGTCAGGGTCCATTATTTGCTTGCAATGGTGAGGGGGTGCAATGTGTCTCAACAGTTCCTTCACAGTGGCAGTCAAGTCTTTGATCTCAACCTGGGGCTATCCTTGTTATAGGAGGCCTGAGGGTGCACCCCCACTCCCATGGCAGTCATGGCCTGAGAGGAATCAGAGTCTTGTCCCATGGGAAAACCCTTGCAGAGGTGCTCGCCTTCAACTCTCAGACTTCATTTAGCAATTCGTCTTTCAAAAACTGGGCCCAGGACGGGAAGTCCTTTGCTTTCTCAGAGTGCTCAGTAGGTGCCGACCAGGGCCCCTGAACCTCACTTGGCTGATCACTCTCGGTCACTAATGCAGTAGCAACAGATATTGGTGCAATTTTCCCATGGGGTTGCCTTCACTCAACCCCCCCCCAAATTTCTTTCATTAGCTCATCATAGGATGGGGGTGATTCCAATCGGTTGGCAAGGTGCAACTGGAGCAGTAGCAATTCTGAAAATGGATCAGATTTAAGGATCCGGCCCAGCCTAGTTCGATCTAACTCATTTGACAGCAAACTACCCTTTCTGAGTCACTCTTGTAGTAGCTTTTCAAGCCGGGGTACATACGCAGACAATGGCTCCCCTGAGTACTGCTGGGCATTTCTTACTCTCCACCACAGGTCTTCATCTGAATCCGGGCTCCCATACACATTCTCCAATGCACCAAGGTAGTCCTGTGCAGTTGCTTTGGGGTTACTGGCCCACTTGGCATGGATGGTAGCCAGTTCAGGACCTTGGAGGCTCTCACTCAACCTCTTTCACTTCTCTGCTTCTGAGCATTGCCATTCAAGTACCTGAGAGGCAACGTAGTCTATCCAGATCTCCAAGTCATTCTCCCCCTAGGGGTTGGGGAGGGTGCCAGAGAAGATTCTTAACCTTCGGTAGGAGTCGTGACTAATTGCAGGTACAGACATAGGGGCCAGCATTGGCACGGACACAGGGGGCAGGACAGTAACAGGTGCTGGAGGGGGAGGGGTGTTGGGGAAGAAACACCCCTAGGGGGCAGGAATAGTTTCTTAAAGTCTTCTATGGTTTTCCCCTCCTCCAGCAATAACTTAGCAAATTTCTTTCCAAAAGTCTCAGATAGTGGGGGGGGAGCTCATCCCCACCGGGGTCTTTACTGTCTCTAGTTATTACTCTCCAGGTGGCTAGGGACCCTTCTGGGGCAATAGTCTGTGACACTTTGGAACCGTCCACTGGATCACTAGTCTACTAGGGCCATGAAAGTTTGGACGGTCAAATCAGCCTGTCACCCCACCATCACAGCATTTGTCAAACATTCAGCTTTGGAGAATACCCCTTCTACAGCATCTTTACCAATGTTCAAGGGAATATCTAATACCAACAGGGCATTTTGAGGGTCAATCCTCTACCCCGTACACCACCCCACCAACTGGTGTAAAGCCACTTCTGTTGGGGTAGCCATTTATATTTGACAATAACTCATAATTCCTGGCCACCAAGGGGTGCTAATCCCAGTGGTGCCTCCAAGATGTAACCCCTAGGTGGTGCCATCCCAAGGGCTACCATCCCTACCTGCTTGGCCAGCAACAGGCCAAGGGGCCTAGGTTCAGTGACAGGTGCCTCCACCCAAAGGTCAGGGTTGGTATTATTCAATCTAACCAGGCCACAGCCCTCTGGGACACTGTGACCCACCTCAAGCCTCACTAGTGGCCTTCTCACTATAGATGGTTCACCTTATCCATGCCCCTGATGTGCTCTGCATATACACTTATATTTGCCATTTACCCCCAGGACTGGTTCCTTCAGCTTGGCTCTGGGAACCCCCAGTAAAATAAGGTTAGGGAAGACAAAAAGTAGCAATGCAATACCTCCAACATAAACTGACACCACAGTAAATGTAAATTGCAAAGAAAAGTAAAGCTGATTTATTCAGGGGACTATAACAAGGATGGTGGATAATCAGGGTAATTTGCTTAATCACACTAAAATCACACTGCTGTGCATGCAATCAGAGTCCCTATAGTCACACTTGCTGGGTACACAGGATCGGGAAAGGGGCTAGCCAGGTCCGTTGCCTGGGGTAAGCCGGCGTTGCAACTGGTCGAGGCCTGTGAGGAAAAGAGGCAACCTGCACACACCTAAATTGTAATCTGGAGCCGGGGGCTCAGTTCGTAGGAACAAGACAACAAAATAATCAGGTGACATACTTTTGATTTAATTGATGGTTGCAGGGAGCTACCCTGATATCTACTCACAGTACCCAAAGCTGAACACAAGATGGAGGATGGTCAAGACAAAAGATGGATTTTCTGCATTGCCAGAGGAAGCAGGGCCCACACGAGTCGCTTCTGCGTCGTTCCTGTTCAGACATGGAGCAGGGAGCTGATCTCGTGGCAGGTCTCTCGTCAATGGATCTTCTCTGTGCAGCAGGGTAGGGAGACAAGGCCCTCGTGGCAGGGCCTAACTGCATTAGATGGCAGCGGATTCAGTCCGAATTTAGCTGGGCACAACCTCCAGCTCTCAGCACACAGTTCAAACTGGGGGAAAAATCAAATCATGACCCCCCTCCAGTTCACAGCACATTTATATGTAACAAGGATTACTGTACCAGGCAATCTGCTCCTTGATCCCAATCGCAAAGTCACTGCTAACACCTGGGAGCTTAAAGGCAGCTGAAGTTCCTGACAAACCGATTTCATTAACCGAAATCTTCGGTCCTCTACAGGTTGAGCCTGGTTTCACTTTGGTAGCTTCTTTCACTCTCACAAACTCAGATTTAGTCCAAAATGACTTTTTCCTCTCCCTCTCAGGGCAGAATCAAACCAACAGGCCAGAAGGCAGTCCTTCCACAGTTATCCCACGCGAACTACTGCACAAAACAGCTGCTCAAACACATGTTCTTCTCTCGGCTTCCAACTTGGATCTGGCTTGCCAGCAACAGTTCAGGGGATTTCCTTTAGATCCAAAAGGGTCGACTGGTCAGTTCTGCTGTCAGTCACAACATGCTCCCCCTGTTGGTACAAAAAGGCACCAATAGTCCAAGACTACAACTCCCAGAGTCTGGCACCACACAGTCCCACTTTAACAGGCTCCATTTTAGAGTCCTAAAGTACTGATTGGACCAATTTGGCAGTTCAGGACCAAAATGTTGGAGCTATACTGAACAGTCCTTGCTGCAAGAAAGGCAAGTTAAAACAAACTACATTTTTTATCACTGCTCTAAATGATTTCCAGCAATTAGTTACATCTTTCAGCAGGGCTCCCTCTGCACATTTAGCGATGGCAGAAACTGAGTGATTATTCAGCAGCCCAGGCGGAACTCGAGCATGGAAACACACAGACCCCCCCATTTAGACTGACTCTCCCCTCCTGTCTGCTCCCTAGTCCCCACTCCCCTCTTACCCCCCTCTCTCCTTTGCATCTCTCCCCACTAACCTCCATCCTGTCTATTTACTCTGCACTTGCATTGGAACCAACTGTACCTGTTTTGATACTTGCTTGAACTTGTATTATCTGTTGTCTTCTGTGCCACTGTCTGTCCTTCATGTGACGAGGTACCTTTGTAAATGAGCCTCTGGCTCAACGGTTGTTAAACTGATGTTCAAATAAATAAATAAATAGAAAAGGAATGCAGTCTTGAATCATGGAACTGCTCTGCCTCCAGTCGCTGGATGGATGGAAGCACAGGCATCAGGTTGCTGTAAGGGTGGGGACTGTTGCACCATGTCCTGTTCGGCTGCCGACTGTGCTAAAATAGGACTGCAGTCCAAATATTTGCTGTCTCACATCTGTCCTAGATGGGAAAGGGGCTAATTTGCTCCATGCACCGATTGGCTGCCACCTGTCCACAGAATCAAAGGCAGACTTGCTTCTGTGAAAACTCATTTTTCGCTGTGTGCTCGCCGTGAAAATGGCGATTTTTAGCGTGAAAAACTTACAGCCACTATGGAGGTGCTTATCACTCTGTGCTGCATAGGACCTTGGAAGTATGCACCACACTGCACCTTTTGCACTGTTCTGCAAACCTGGAGACCAGGGTTTGAATCTCACAGCCCTTTGTTACTATACAGTGTAACCTTGTGCAAGTCACTTAGTTTTCCTGTGCTCTTAGTTCACACCTGAAAACAAGCTTTGGCTTAGTGTGCTTTTCCTGGTTAATCAATTTCCCTTTCCTTTTCCCCATTTCATTTACGTTGAGCCATTAGCCCATCAGAAGCTCCACTAACGCACCTGGGCTACTGTTCTGAAATACTGGCCACCTGGCCATCCAGTGCACTAAGAGGATTTAGCTGAGCCCCTTCCCAAATACCTTCTCTTTCCTTTCCTGTATTATTTGATTTCCTTTCTCTAGGTGTCTTTTTTTCCTACTTTGACCCAACTGTACCTTTAATTCTAAATTCACCCTTTTCCTTACTTCTGTGCTGTTCTATACCTGTTGCATCTCTGTTTTTGCTCTTGCTACAGTATTTTCTCCATATTAACTTGATTTTATTTTATGGTCTGACAGGACACAAACTGTTCTTCCTCATCAGATAAGTATTATCTATCTTTAACTTGTTCATTCCACTCTATTTATGCTCTAAGAACTGCAGATCCTTTGTGACCCTTTTTTTGTGCCCATTACATGGTGTGTCAGAGGGAGCTGAGAGTGAAAGAGTGAGATGTGCGTGTGTGTGTGGGTGTGTGTGTGTGTGTGTCAGGGACCTTGGAGGTAGAGAGATAGTACTGTGGCTGTGGAGGAAACAGGGTCATTTTGGAGGACAGTGGAGGTCAGGATATTGGTGGTCATCATGGAGCGAGGGAGGGTGCCTGGGGCAGTGGAAGAAGGGGGCTAGTTTAAGGAACTTTGCAGGGTGGGGCCTAGTGTCTGGGAAACTGTCTTGTTTTGTGGAGGAAGGAGGCTAGTGTTGGAGCATGGTGGTAGGGAGGCTATAGTCCAAAGCTGTGGAGTGAGGGGCATTTGAATTGGGGCTGTGGAGGGAAGAAGCTGGTATGGTGGGAGCTATTGGGGGAGGTGGCTGGTGGGTGCTTTGGATGGAGACGGTCTGGTGTAGGGTGCTTTGGACAGAGGTGGCCTGACATAGGGTTCTGTTGATGGAGGTGGGCTGGTGAAGAGTGCTGTAGACAGATGTCACAAAATGTCTGAGCATGGGGGTGTGGTCAGCAGACTGGGAAGTGGAGGGGGTCAGCTGGCCAGTAGTTCAGCCAGAGTTACGATCCCTTCTGTCTTTTACAGGACAGCATTAACATTTATAATTTTGACAAAGAGTTACTATCACTGCAGCAGAGTAATGGGCTATTGAGCCCAAAAATCTGACACCTTTACTTCAACAGACATGTGTTATGTGGTCATATACTGAGGTCAGAGTCACATGGCTATATATACTCCCCTGAGGCACCCTTTGATCTCTTCTAAGCCTGTCACATGACAGGCATTCAAGCTGGGAGGCTGGGCGAGGTATACAAATAAATGCCCTGAGATCTGACCTGGCAAGATTTGGATCAGGTCTCATGAAAACCAAGCAGCGTGCATTCTTGGTGGTTACGTTTTCGTCAGAGGGGTTCTGCACCTCACTTTTTATAACTGCTGCTGTAACATTTAACATGTGATTCATCATGTTTATTATCATGGAAAACAATGCTGAACCCAGATCTGTGAACAGGTCTCAGTCTGAGCATTTGAGTTTTGCCTTATGTGATGAAGGAATTCAGTGAATCACCTCTTCTTCATTAGATGCACAATCAGACTGTCTAGTAGTTTGGACTCCTGGTTTCACCTCAACAGCAGAGGTTCGACTCCTATTATGGGAAAAAAGCTTGGATGTAGTTTTGTTTTGAGAGCACAGTGAAGAGTGAAATGAGGAGATCCCAGGTTTAAATCCAATCACAGCCACTCACTACTTGTGTGGTCATATGTGTGTCATGTGACTTCCCTGTGCATCATTTCACCCAGAGGTAAAATGGGTTGACAGCATGCCTCCACTATAAAAAGAAATGTTGTTTCAGCCTGTTGGCACAGTGGTAGCACTGCTGCTTGTGACGCCAGTGTCCCAAGTTCAGGAATGAACTCTGGTCATCGGGGCCGGTTAAAAGAAGGAGGTTGGAGCATCCAGTGGACAGCTCTTTTCCTTCATGGGGGAGGCATACTGGAGCCACCACTTGGCTGCCACCTACTGAATGATGGGTTGTAGCATGGCTGAAGCAGCCAAAGCAAGGGAAGGTGGGGATATGACTGTTGACAGCATGACTCTCTACAGTATGGGTACGTGCCCTCTGTGTGATTTATGGCTGCTTCCTGGGGGAGGGAACAAAAAGGGAAAATCAGCAGTGGCTGGTCATATGAAGGTCTGCCTGCCTCCCACATCCATCTTGGACTCCTTTTCCTGACTACTAGAGGCACTCCCAGGCTTTGCCTCCTGTGTGGGTGGCTGGAAAGAGTGGGGAGGATCCTGTCAGGTTGCTGAAGTCAGATGCAGCTTCAGGGAGAAAGTCGAGGGGGCACTGAAGAGGTGTGTTGCATATGGCTCGTGGTATCACAGTGGATCAAGAAAAGGGATCCTGAAGGGACAGGAGGAGACATTGGCAGCAGGTGGAAAGGTGTCCTAGCCATAAGGCTAGGCAGCATAAAGAGAACTGAAAAAATGTATATATATAGATATGTTGCATCCCAACTAGGCTGATAAATAAAAAAAATTACTTCTACTATTATAAATCATTTAAGGGATTTCAGCAATCAGAGTTTCAAAGAAGTGGTGTAAGACAAGTAACTTGTCTTTGTGCCTTCTCTAAGACGCTAGCTGTCAGGTCACTTAAAGCAAGCATGAGGAGAGAGAGACAAACAAGCTTAAAAAATAGTGCTGGAACTGGTCTACTCAACAGAGAGAATGGAGTGTTTCATTCAGCTGGCACAGTGATTTGCAGTTGTGGAAGGATACACTGAAACTCCTAAAATATGTGCTTTGGTATCCAATTTTTTCCAGCTACAGCAAGATGGCTGCAGGCTCCACCCACAGCTGTAAAAAATCAGCATTACCATGCTGGGTACCTGCCCAGTGGGACACATCAAATGAAAAAGGCTGCAGCACCAAATGCCACCTGGTGACATGTGCATTGGTATTCCACATAGCATGTACCTGCTTGAGTGGGTGTTGTCAGTGACAAGAGTTCATTTCTGTCCCAACAGGTAGTAGCATAGGGTAATCACTGCCCACTTTACTGCCAGACCAGACTTCTTCTAACATGGCATAATGCTGCTCCTGGGGAAAAAGTCTGCAAGAGAGAGATAGAGAATAGGGTGAATGCCATCCATAATGTCTTGTGATTAAACTGCCCCTAGCTCCACCTCAGAGGCATGCATGTAAAAAATAAAGGTACAGTTGAAATCTGGCCTTCATATGACTGTCCCATCACACAGTACATTTTTGATGGCCTGAAATGCTGTCTGACACTCAGGTGACCAATGGACTTTATTCAGTATGGTTTTCTTGGTCAGGTCAGTCAGTGGGGTAACAAGGTTTAGGAATTCCAGAATGAACTGTCAATAATGCCCTGCAAGTCCAAGAAAGGACCTAACCTAGTTCTTAGTAGTTGGGGTGAGGAAGTTAGCAATGGCCTTTACTTTGTCAATAACTAGGCGTAAGTGTTCATTTGCAATTATATGGTATATGTACAAAATCCCGACACGTAACTTCCTGACACACAACATCCCAACTCCGTTTACCCAATACTGAAGTGCCCAACAAGCTTAACAGCCTGATATGACACTGCCTGACATGGGAAGTATGAGCGCTGTGGAGGTGATTACATTTTAGTAATGGGGGTGCGATGGGCAAAGACCCCACAAAGGGAACTAAAATACAATCACTGCCACTATGCTTATGCTTCCACTGTTGGGTACTGTCATGTTGGGATGTTAAGCTTACTGGGCACTTCAGTATCAGGAAAACAGAGTTGGGATGTTGTGTGTTTGAAAGTTATATGTTAGGATTTTGTACTAGGCTCCAATGATATAACCAAAGTATGTTGTCTCTTGCTGCTCTAGGGTGCATTTCACGGCATTGGCCATAAGACCTGCCTCTATGAGCAACTGAAGTACTGTGACTACATCTTGCAGGTGGCTTTCCCCATTAGGGCTAAATATAAAACATCATCCGGGTACAATGCTGCATACAGCCCATGCAGATAGAGGATGTGGTCCAACATTCTCTGGATTGTAGCCGGGCTCCATGCAATCTGAAAGGAAGTATGCTAAATTGATATAGGCCAAATGGGGTGACAGAGGCTGCAGTGCCCGCAATTTCTCGCAGGACTTAGAAGTTAACAGATTTGCCAGTACTGCTTGGTCAGGTCCAGGGTACTCATGTAACAAGCCTTCCCCAGTCGATCCAAAAGTTCATCTATCCTTGGCATTGCATATACATCAGACTTGGATGCAGCATTAACTTTCCAGAAGTCTATTAAAAAAAGGGTGGTCCTGTCTGGTTTGGGGGCTAGCACAATATAGCTAGACCATTCACTCTGGCATTCCTCAGTGACTCCTAACTCCAACATAGACTGGATGTCCTCCTGTACTGTCACTCAGATTCTTTCTGGTTGTCTGTATGGTTGTTGGGGGATCCAGACACCTGGATCTGTGTCTATATGGTGCTGGATCACATGAGTTCATCTTGGTTTTAGGGAGAATACATCCCCGAAATTCTCTACCAGCCTCTGGGCTTCTGGCTTTTGGGTCTGGTTGAGCTAGTTGTCCACTGGGAGGATGCTCTGATCCTTTTTAAGTTTACGTCCTCAGTCCAGGGTTCTGTCATCAGTATCCTCAGCCATCACCAAACCTGGGCCCCTTTAGGATCATCTGGGTCAGTGAGCAATACCTCCATATCTTTTCAGGGTTTCAACAAATTAACTTGGTAAATTTGTTTCTTTCTTTTTTTCTATTCATTTATAAGACTCTAGATACTGACGACAGATAAGGGCCTTTGGCCCACATAGTCTGCCCAATTTCACATGTCATTTTGCCTCTTCAAGCTCCTCTTGAACTGGGTTGTCCCCATCCCCAACTGCTAGGATCCACCGATGCTTATCCCATGCATTCTTGAATCCTGTAATCGGTAAACCAACCCCGCCTTTCTGAGACCTCATATGGTCCCTGCCATTTAGCTAGGAGTTTACTCTCTGAGCTAGGCAACAGAAGGAATACTCTTTATTGGTTAAACAATCCCCCCCTCCCATCTTTACTCTGTCGCTGGACTTGAACTCCCATAGCCTGGCCCCTTGGTTATAGTGCCCTGCTTGGATTTGCTGTGCTTTCATTAAATTTTCTTTGGCAAATCTGCCAACTGTGTCTCATCTTTCTCTCATTTGTAATTCATAATGGAGCACATTAAGTGGACCATGTGCCTGCTCTTCCCACATCTCTTTTACAAGATCCAGCATCCCTTGGGGTTGTCCCCATGCAACAGTCAAAGGGCGAGAACCCAGTGGACACTATGGCACATCCTGAATGGCACACATTAACTTGGATAACAATTCATCCCAGTTTATTACCTCAGTTGACATGAATTTTAACAGCATACCTTTTTACAATTTATTAAAGCATTCCACTAAGTTGTTGACCTGTGGGTGATACAGAGATGTCAGAATGAACTTAACCCTCAGTAAGATACAATTGATGAACTGACGTTGTAAAAATTGAACACACAATGGCTTGAGTAAGCTATAATACATCGTAGGGTACTAGTGTGCTGGTTCTACTGCATGGCACATGGCTCTGCCACACATGAGGTATGGTCCTTCCCCCTCACATATGAAGACAAATGGCATATTCTGAGGCACACCATTGCTTATTCCCTTTTTATAATTCAGGTATGTCCTATATTTACCTTCCCTGTATGCTGTACTGTATTACTAAAGATGTTTGCATGAATATAGGTTTCCTCTTTCACTTGTTTTCCATCTCCTCTGTCTGCTAGTCTGCACTGGGAATCACTGTTTGTGACATCACAGTCACTTCTACAGCAGCCTCATGTGATATCCCAAGCACAGGATTATGATGTCACATGAAGGCAAGCAGCCAGAGCAGAAGATCGGGTTCTCATGAAAATGTCATAAATACGAACATACGAAGAAGCCAGCAGAAGAAGGCCATTTGGTCTATCAAGTCTGCTCATATTGCAGGGTACACAGCTTGAGCTAATGTCCCTGCCCTCCTTCCCCACTCCTCCCATCTTCCCTACCCATGATTCTTATCTTCCCCCATGCCTATCCCAGCCTCTCTTTCATATTAATAATAAATTATGAGAAGATGGGTGCATTTGTTGAAATATAATCTATATTAGGGTATTTATTGTACAAAGGTTGTCCCTGTGGCATTGGAGGATTTTAATTGGGCAGGAGATTCAACTGAAATTGATGACATATCTTGGTATCAGTGAGTACTCTAACTTTTATTTTCCCCTCCACTGTATAGGTCCATGATGGCTGCTTCTGACTCTCATTCATTTCATTTTTATTTTTCACTTGCAGGTCTGACAGCATACTGAAGATTGCCTCTCTCAATATCACTCATGCAGAGCTGGTTAATCAGAACTGGGTGCATGGGGAAGGACGAATCCCTTGGCTACATCCAAGAGCTCCTCGGGCATTTCCCAAACAGCTGCATAGTAGATGATACAGGGAAACCAATCAGTTGGAGTCTGACTAACCAATTTGGGGTAATGTGTATAGGGTACACCCTCTCAGAGTATCATAAGATGGGTTACAGCCAATTAACCGCAGCAGTTCTTGCTAAGTCAAACTTTGCATCAGGCTATCCATTCCACAGTTTTGCTCAACGCAGCAATCATCATGCCATTAAAACATTTCAGAGTATCGGCTTTAGAATATATCCCCATGAGATAATGCGGGCTACCTGTAGTCCAGCCTCCAAGCCTATCCCTTTTCAGAAAGGAAAGTTTGTAGGAACCCCCATTTAAATAGAATTTTCTTGGGTTCCCCATATAATACAGTCACACCCTTAGGTTTTGACACCAGGAACTTTCAGTACACACAATTATTTACCCACAGAGACTAGTAGAGATAACAGACAGTTTCACTATTGGAACCACCTCTATTGAAACAATGAGGGTGGCGGGGGATTCTCCCTTGGAAATATAAGATTTAGGTGGGATGTGGACCGGATGTGATAGTTTGCTATTTGGTGATCTGGTATGTAGAAGTGGAGGGTGGCTGCCACAACTGGGGGAAGACTCTTAACCTCATAAACCACCAGGTAAGTTGCCCAAGGGGGGGTCTCATTGGGTGCTAAATGCCTGGTGCACCCTCTAGGAGACTAGGACTGACTGGTGTTTGGAGAGGGGATTCTTGTGGAGATACTCCTAATTATTTGCTGCTCAATTCATTTATATTTCTTGTTCCTTTGTACCCCATCTATTATCCTCTCTAGTTAATAAAGCTTTCTTTACTTTACATAACATTTTGCAGAGCAATGGGTTAATCGTCATCGTTTTGTCATTTGTTGTGTCATTACATTTGTATTTTGGGGATGCCAGGGGACCTGTTACCATCGAGAACCCTGACCGGCCCACTCAAGTGTTCAAGAGGTGACCACCAGAGGGCCACAGATAGAGTTTAATCTATTTTTAATAAAAACAAAAGCTGGCAATGATTTTGTGTTTCTGAAGTTGTATCGTAGTTTACCCACTTTATAAGTGTAATAAGACATTTTGGGGTGCAGAGTGTTGTGCTATAACCACACTTCTAGATGCTTAAGACACCAGGTGTAAACACTTTATGTCTCAGAATACCACTGATTGTGAAGTTATGACATGACAGACCACACCCTGTTGTGTGTCTTACTGCTGCTATATTGTATTGTTTTAATGAGTAGCATTTGTATTTTCTTTTACATAACAATATATATTCAGTAAACCTTCAATTTTAATGTGTATATATATATATATATATATATATATATATATTAACTCAAACATTATTCATTCAAAGTTCACACTATATATAGCCATTCCTAAAAATTATATTAAACAACCAATATTCATTGCTACCCTTCTTACTCAGTTTATTTCTAACATCTAATTTGCCTCTCCCCATGCAAAAATTAATACAGAAGAAAGAAGTTGATAATAAAAGGGATTTTAAGGTATAAAATGTACATAAGAAAAGAGAGAGAGAGAGAGAAAAACAGGTAGAGTAAGACAGAAAAGGAGAGTAAGATCTTAGACTCAAAATTGATGACTCATAGTGGGGGCGATGGCTGGCCCACCCACAGAGTGGTAGGGTTTCCACTCATAACCCCAATGCTGTAGATTTGGGAATGGATCTGAGGAGTCAGACAGACAGCTGGAGAAAGGGAGACTGAGCATCTAATGGACTGCTCTCCCACTCTGGGGGGAGGGTGCGTGAGTGTCCGGCACTCAATTGACTTTTGGCAGAGGCTGAGGGGAACAGCTGCTGGAGCCTGGGTAGTGTAAAGGTGTGTTGGACATTGGCGTTTGTGCCATTATGCCATTGCATGCCACACCTATAGTGGGGATCAGTACTGGAAAAACTACCGGCCCCATTTTATTTATTGAATTTTGTTGACCTGGTAGGCCCACTGAGACTAGAAGTCCCCTTTTCAGGGGCGACTGGGGGAGAGGGATACAGATGGTAACCAACTGAAATTGAACCAGATGGAGCTGTTGGTGGTATTTTTTTAGTGAATGAGGGAAATTTGGCCAGGACACCGTGGAAATTCCCATACTCTGCCAGCAGGGGGCTTGACTTCCTGCAGAGTTGAGGAGCTCAGTTTGGAGCTGGAAAGCAGAAGAGGAGGAGGAAGTGTTGCTGTGGCAGTGGTGTGGACCAAGATAGCCGACAATGTGTGTGTGGGAGAGGAGAGTGAAAGTATGGAGCTGGCTGCTTAGGCGGATCCAGGAGGAGGAGAAAGAGGCTTACATGCAGGAGAGAGGGAGGAAAATGAACCCCCTTTCGGACTTAATATCTCCTGAGGATAATGTAGATTTGCAATTGGTTTATGAAGAAGAACAAGATGATAAAGCACCAGTCAGCTTTCAAGATACTGATATGGATTAGTCACAGATAATGAAAGGAGCAACTAGCTCTGAGCAGGTGACACCTCCTTTTATGCCTGATACAGATGTGAAGCTGAAAAAAGATAAGCTTAAAAAGTTACTGAAAACAGAAGAAGAATATAGGATGTAGAGAATGGAATTGCAAAAAGAACTGTTAAACATGCAACATGAATTAGTGTCAGAAATGCTAGATGACTCACTAGAGAAACAGCTGAGTGGTGATGTGGCAGTAGAAGCAGAGGCCAAGGGCCCTGAAACAGAGATGAGCAAAATGTTTTTTCAGCTGGCAGTGAAATTCGGCAGCCTGCTGAGTGCCCACAGCTGGAGGAGCAAGTGGTTAAAGCAAAACCCCCAAGACTAGCAAGATGCCGATTGGGGCTAATAAAAAGTACGGGGATGCAAAATGCAACAGCTATGCCTGCAAGAGAAGCCCCAATGATTACAGCATAAAAAATGGAACTGGGATCTAGAGATGTGCAAAAACTGGCAACGAGTGAAATAAAGAGTTAGAGAGCCCGCAACATAACTGGTCCCCTGCTTGCACGTTGGAAGGAGCGAGATGGTTAAAAGATAAAAATGGACATTGGTCCCCAGACTCAGGAAATGAGACTTTTCAAAGATATCACAAAGAAGCAGAGATTCTAGTGCAGGATGCCCCTAAAACCCCTGCTGAATGTAGCAAGGATTCAAGGGAGGAGCAAAGTACTGTAATAATTAAGGGTCCCAACGATAAAACAGCTGCAGCACGATCAATGGACTTGCAAAAGAACCTCTACAAAGAATGGGTTCAGCAGAACATATATTACAAGACCCAATAAAAAAGCTTGGTTTGACCCTATGTTTAAACTATCAGACTTATTCCAAAACAAAGGGGAACCAGCCCCAAGGAGAAATGCTGTTAGGCTGATTTATAAAGGGGGGATGGAAAATCCCCCAGTCAGACTGTATGTGGCAAAGCAGCTTTCAAAGGGCACAATAAGATTTTTCTCTTCTGAGATTTTTGCATTGATAGACCTTGGTAATGCCAATGTTGATGTCAGTTTTAAGACAGTTTCAAGTTTAGACAGGTTTTGGGCACAGCATTAAAATTTAAACAAGCATTTGTCAATGCCGAATGTTGTCTTTGCTGGCATTGGCATTGGTAGTGCAGGAGTTAGAGATGCATAATAGGAATGGCAGTGAAGTATGGAACTGATGTCAACTCCACCCCCACCCTGCATAGATTGACAGGCGCTGGGGTGTGCCTTTGGGGCGTCAGCTATAACGCTCACGCCATTTGACCTCACCTTACCCTGTAGACACTGACAAGTGTTGTGGTGTGCTTTGGAGTCTTTGGGCCTTATTCTTACATTATTCCATAAGGACATACACTAAGATGGGTGCCGTAGAGGAGAATGGGCCTCACCCTACCCTGTAGACACTGACAAGTGTCATGGTGTGCTTTGGGGTCTTTGGGCCTTATACTTACCTCCATTCCATAAGGAAATACACTGAGACGGGTGCAATATAGGAGAATGGGGTGAATGTTAGGGCTGAACACTCCAAGTCACACCTTGATGCCTGTCACTGGCTGCAGGGTGGGGGTGGGGTGGAATGGCATGAACATTACAGCCAATGATCCCAAGTCACACCCCTGACATCTGGCAGTCTCTACAGGGTGGGGTGTTACACTTGTAAACCCTAACGTTGTAGGCGTTTGTTGGCATTTTCACTCCAGATTTTCAACATAGGCTTTTTGTGACCCCACCTCATGAAGAGCAGCACAATCAGTTTGTTAGCTGAAAGGTGGTTTTGCACAGTGGCTATGCCATTTGACGACACAGGGATGAAAACACATTTTGGGCAGGATGTGGAAAATGACACCTGTATTGTTCATGAGGAGGCATAAAATAATGGCAACGTTGAAAATCTGGAGTGAAAATATGAAAAATTGGTTAAGTCACCAGCATGTATAGAAACTGCGCAACACACGTCCATAACCCAATTATTTTGGGGATTTTTTTAGCCACATTTTCAACACAGGCATTTTAGGACCTCCCCTCATGAACAGTGGTGCTGTGATTTTGTTAATCTGTTCCAAAAGTTGATTTCCCACAGCGACCACACCATTGTGCACCACAGGTGTGGAAACACATTTTGGGCAGGCTGTGAAAAATGACAGCTGTACTGTTGATAAGGAGGTGTGAAAAATGCCAGTGTTGAAAATCTGGCATGAAAATATTGCAAATTTTTGAAGTTACAAGGGTGTATGGAAACTGCGCAACGCATGCTTGTAACAAAGTCATTTTATGGACTTTCGGCACCAAATTTTCAACATAGGCATTTTAGGACCTCTGCTTATGAACAGTGTCACTGTCATTTTCTCAAACTGTCTTGAAAACCAATTTCGCACAGTGACAGCGCTTTTCTGTGCTGGACTTGCAAAAACACGTTTCAGCCAGGATATGTAAAATGACAGCTGTTCTGTTCATAAGGAAGTGTGGAAAAATGCCAATTTTGAAAATCTGGAGTGAAATATTATGAATTCATGAAGTTACAAGCGTGCATGGAAACAGCGCAACTACGCTCATAAAACAGCCATTTTTTTCACCAAATTTGCAACATAGGCTTTTTGAGAGCCCCTCGCATGAACAGTGGCACTGTCGTTTCATTACTCTGTCCCAAAAGGTGATTCCACACAGTGACCGCGAAATCACCTTTCGGGACTGAATAACACCATGACAGTGACTGAATTCATGAGGAGAGGCCCCAGTAACCCAATGTTGAGAGTCAGGTGCAAAAATTCCAAAAAATGCCTGAGATATGCAGCAAAGTTGAAAAAACCCTATTTATACCATTATACAGCTTACCAGCATTTCTTCAGTTCGCGGTCGGCTTTGAAGAGTGCAGACATGTTCCCAGTCCACCGAAGATCATTGTGCCAGACTCTGGAGGTAAGTATGGGGTGAGTGAGGGGGGGTGGTGGTAGAGGCAGGGAGCTGGACAGGCCATTAGGGACCGTTTTCTTCTTTTACAGATAAAAAAACATCGCAGGACTTTTTTTTTTTTACAGGGGCATTTGGCACACTGGGGTGGGCTTCCAGCATGCCACCTGGTGTTTGAGGGGGCTAGTCGACAGGGGATTGGGCACCCTCCATAGCACATACCAAAGGAGGGGCAAGAGCCGAGGGGGATTGGGCACCCCCTTGGCACATAAATGGTGGGGGTGCTGATTATGCCGACGGAGATTGGGCTCCCCCGTCGGCACATAAATTGAGTCAGGGCATGCTGATAGGGGGATTGGACACCCTGAAGCTGGCACTGTGGCAGGCAGTGTGCCGCCATGTTTAATCTAATTTGTCACCAGGGAAAGCATGTCGGGAGGTGCTGTTGCATATGACGATCTTTGCTCACATTGCAGCAGACCTTTCCTTAGATGTGCTCACCACATTATGTATTCCTGGTGTGGCGCTGGCATGCAGGCTTATTATGGAATGAGGGACACACCTACTGATGTGTGCCCTGCATTTGCCCAACAGTGACCATGCCTCCAAATCTGCCACTAATGCAATATGTTGGCTGGCACACAAGTGTGGTGGATGAGCTGTGGTGGTTCGTACCCCTATAGTTTAGGGTGATGCCAGATAAATCTGGAAGGAGAGGCTGGAGACGTACTCTACAGCCAAGATGCAAGGTTTATTAATCACAGTTGGAGTACACAGAAAAGTCTTAGCATTCACTAACACTATACACATGAGAAAGAGTGAATAAGGTTATGGGGACCACAAACTGGCTCCAGTAATGTCCTACAAAAGTCCAGGTTATTCAAGTCTTAAAGGTGTAGCAGTCCAATGCACCAAACTTGGGTTTCTAGTATTTTGGTTGGCCGACTGCTGAGAGTGAACCTAAGGAAGCGCTTCCTACACAGGCCATAAAATGGGGCATCCCTCAGTGAACCAAAAACCAAGTAAAACACTGTAGGCCTCCTGGTCCTAGGAAGAAGGTGACTCCTGGCGTCACTGAGGCAACGTCAAAAGGGAAGCGCCTGGTCGAGGGTGGGTGTTGACGCCCAGTCATGGGGAAGAGGACCCTTATCTGGGGATGTCGGCTGCGGTGACCTCAGGTGGGTGATCTCAAGTCGAGGAAAGGATGCTGGGTGCGATGATCCACTGGACGACCTCTGGGCAGGTCCCTGAACCCTTACCACCTCACCCCTGCAGCTTCAGAATCCAACAATCTTTGGTGTGACCTCTTGATGCATCACTGGAACACGAGCCACCTATGGGCAGTACAATCAAGGGTGTGGCGACCCTTGGTGTGGCCTCTTGTGTGGGCCACTGGTACTTATGCCACCTCAGGGAATGGGGCACAGAGCCTGACAATCCTCGGCAATGCCTTGGTATAGGCCACCGGTACTGTTGCCACCTTAGGACAATGTCTATTCGGGAGAATGGCAACATGATTCTGAGTTTGGTGAACCACTTAAGTCCCTCAAGCTACAGCCGGGGCGGCCCCTAACCTGACTCACTTTGGTGGGCCCTAGCTACCAGCTGGCTACCACTTATGACCCGCAGCTCGAACCTGGGGTGACGTGGCAAACACTTGGAGTTGGTGGAGGTCATTGGAAGTGGGTGCAGGTGATACTGGGCTTCCCTGGGACCCTCCCTGGGTCGAAGAAGAGGCACCGGAGGACTTCTGGATGAGGTGTGAGGTGTGTGCAGGAGCCTGGAACAGAACAAAAATGAAAAACCTGAAAGGCAATTCCCCCCTTCTTGTATGACCGAGAGCCCTGCCATTTGGGATGGGGTGGCCCCAAATGTCTTCAGCGGAAGCAGCAGTGGGCAAGTGCAGCAATCAATCCCTCAGGGCAGTGCAGTCACACAGGACAATTGAGAAAATAAGGCAGTGCAGTCATTTAAACTCCTCAATTGAATATAGCAGTTCAGTCACAGCAAGCAGTTCAACAATTTAAAACAGTTTGATTGAATACAGCAGTTCAGACACAGCAAGCAGTGGGTCCAGGCAACCATACCTCTTAACCTCCCTCATCACAAGGCAGGGACAAATGACCAAAATCAGGAACACATCAGATAAAACAGTAATATTAGTCCCAGAAGCTGTATACAACATGTTTCTTAGTGTGAATAGCATTTTCTTAATGATAACTAGACTGTAACATAAATGGCTGGCATTATTCTGTGATCCCAATCCCTACTCTTTAGTGCCAGAAATGCCAGACTTAGGAGGGACAGAAGAAATCTCTGAGGCAAAATCAGGGACATCTCTGAAAATCAAGAACAGCTGAGAGGTAGGCAAGCAACAGGAGATTGAAGGCAGATGAAGAAAATACAGTTTGCTTCATGGGCATTGAAACAGTTTGATGTCCCACCCCTTTTGTTAATATGCATCAGCTCTGGTTGCCTTCTGAATATGGAGGCCATGGTACCTAGTGTCTCTGTCCCAGCTATGGGCTGCCATGCCCCTCTACTACATGGACAAAGGACTAAGTTTTTCCCATTACTTGAGCTTGGATTACCTTAGAATGCTGAGAGAATTCACTAAGGCTCTGCCAGGCCTTTAGTAATTCGTTTTTTGCAGCTAAACAAAACGGAAATTTAGCCTGAATATTTCCCATCTTACCAGTAATATATTGAACTGGCTTTACCTAGCAATTCTGTGACTCTAGGCTGAGAAGGACTGCCCAAGTCTCTCTATTTGGAGCACAGACTGCCTAGAATAAGTTAAACTAGCAGAGATTCTTTCAAGAGAGGAGTTCACAAACACCTTTAATCTTGGTCCAACAATTATTTGGTTTGAACCCTTCTAGCTTCTGCATTTTTGGTTCTCATTTCTCTCTCACACTCTGTCTATATGCAATTGGACAAGGTAGCATCTTTCCTCCACCCTGGGGGGAGGGGTACAATGGAAGCAGTTTAACAATTCTAAACAATAATTACACAGTGCAACAATACAATTGTTAAACAAACAGTCCTTCCCCTGGCTGGAGCAGGTCTAGCTAGGACTAATTATTAAAGGAAATGCTGGCCAACAAGCCAGCTCACCCCTGGCATTCCACAACTATTTCTGTAGTCTGAGGAATGCACAACCAAGAAGGAGTGATAAGGCTTCTTCTCCTGGAGACTGCTGCATGAAAGGTTTACTGGGTCTGTTTCCCGGCCAAATGAACTGACTCGACACACTGGGGGACCAGACTAAACAGCAGATTTCTGCAAAAAAATGACTGAGGCTGTTACTGGGGATCTTCTGGAGGGAGTTACACCATAGGGACCCAGGGGATTCACTTCACCCTCCTAACAGGGAAGCCGACATCCATTGTCTTGCTGTCCTTCACCCTCCCTGGTCAAACTCTTTCTCCCTCCCTCCAGCCTGGCAGAGCCTCCTCTAGGCTGGGGTGATCCTGGCTACCTGCCAGGGGATTGGCTCCTTTATCCAGTGCTCAGCCTCCTGAAGTTGGGTCAGTGGCCTAAAAAAAAAATCTCCAGATTTGAATCTACCCTGGCCACAGGTATTGGCTGAGAGGGCTCAGCCTGGCTTCCTTCTCCACTGGGGACAGGAATGTGGCCCAACTGGTTTGGCTTTGGCTGGCTGGGTGTCAGTCTTGAGCAGGGGGCAGGGAGAGGAAAGAAAAAAATGGTTTTCTTTTAAAACCCTGAATTTAGACTACTAGGACTGTCTGCTGGAGTTGGGCCTGTTCTGTGTTTCAGAGGGTCACCAAAGCTTTTCAAGGGTTTCCCATTAAGCTGCCAGTGTCCCCATAACTGCCTGACCCTTCATATCTCTGAGGATCCCCTATTTTCTGTGGTGCTCCCAATTTCCCTGGGGCACTACACAAGCACGAGCCAACATAAAAATAACCCATTATGGATTCCCTACATGGCAGTCCCTCTCACGCAGCCAGCTATTAAATATATTACGGTCATGTTTAGGAATGAGGGAGTTCATGTGGAGGACATCCTGTCTTGGCTAAGGCAGCGATGTGAAGTATTGGACAAACCAGCTCCCATTCTAGATAGTGAGGAGATCTGGAATGGGGGCTGGAAGATTAAAGTAAAGCTGTATTCAATCAACACAGGCCCAGTCCATTTACCAAGTACCTTTTATCTGGGCAGAGACAGAGGTGTTCTGTTTTATATGGGGCAACCCAAATCTTGTTTTAAGTGCAGTTCACGTACACACATAAGTTCAGCATGTGATACGCCTAGGTGCACTCATTGCTTAGACTATGGGCATGTTTCAGCAGCATGTGTTAACCTTTTCAAGTGTAATCTATGCGAGAACACCAGTCATGGTTATGGGAAATGACCATGGGCATCACATAACCATGAAGACTGCCCTCCACAAGAAGGTTTGCTCAATAGAGTGCAACAAATGCAAGCCCAGAGAATAGCGAAGGAAGCCAGTAATTGTCCCCCAGATTCAGGTGCAGGGCCATCTAACATAGTAGTGGAGGAAGCACAGTTTGGGAATGCAACAAAAGACTCAGCTCCTAACCTACAGCAGCAGCAAACAGAAGATGGACTTAACACTGAAGAAAATGCTACTGCAGAAAAGGTGGCTGCAGAAGAAATGCCCCACCCCCACCCCCACTGGGTCAAGGAGACAGTTTTAAGAAGGTTACTGCAAAAAAAGAAATAGGCCAGGGAAAGCTCTAACAGCCAAGAATACAGAGGGAAAAAAAGGGAAAGAATCCAATAAAGGACTCTTGACAAAAGGGAATAAATTCTCTGCACTGAGCTTAGAGAAATCGGATGAGGACACAGGGGAGATATCAGACACTTCCTCTGTAACATCAGTAACTACAGAATTAACATCAGATTGTGAAGAAGGGGACGGAGACACTAATATATTGCAAAGAACTAGGAGGAGAAGATGCAGCAAAACTTCTTGATAGATCTTCCCCTCAGTAAGGAAAGGCAATGGATTCCTCCACACTGATGACAACTAAATTAAATAGCATAAAAGGGAATAGCAAAATGATCACAGTGTTAAATATTTTGGCACAAGAAAATAGTGATCTCATCTGCATACAAGACACTAGGCTAAAAACAAATGCAGAAATACAAATGGCCACAAGGGGTTGGATAAAAGGATCTGCATTTTGGTCTATAGGACAAGAAAGAAGTGATGGGGTAGGAATATTGCTGAATAACCCTAATATTAAAGTAACCAACCTAGTGGATTTCGAGCCTGGGAGAGCCCTATTGTTAGATATTTCCTTTCACACAGAAAGACTCAGAGTAGTCAATATCTATGCTCCCCAGACCAAAGCTTTAAGAGTAGCTCTATTTAATAAAATCCAGTCATTTCTTTGTACGTCTAGACTGATAGTTTGGGCAGGAGATTTTAATTGTGGGATGAGGAAAGCAGATAGAGGATTAAAAATGGACAAACTATTCTGTGATACAACAGCTTTAAATAAAATAGTGATATGTGGCAAACTGATGGATTCTTATAGAACTAAATTTCCTATGGGAGGCAATACTTTTTGTGGACAATTGTCCACAAGAATAGATTTTGTGTTTACTTCTGCAGTCTTAGATATCTTAACAGTAAGCGTGCATGCTAGAGAATATTCTGATCATAAATCTATAACAATAAGTGTTACCTGGACAGGGAAACCTAGAAGTAAAAAGAATGCATGGAGGCTGAATAGTTCAGTACTAATGGATGAACAAATACAAAAGATTTGGCGGCAAGAATGGCAAGCTAGAATATCAGTAGCAATTTTGTATGAAAGTGCTGCCCTCTGGTGGGAAGACACTAAAATTACATGGAAACAACTATTTCAAAAGATTGCAAGAGAGCACGAGTGATAAATGTCTAAAATACTTACAATTAAGAGCTAATTTGCAGAAATTAATTTCACAAGCAGAACAAACAAAATTGAATTTAGGTGCTCAGATTGGAGACATAAAAATGTTTCTATTACAGTATGATAGAGCAAAGACTTTAACTCAATAATCTAGATTTGGTACCAAGATAAAAAAGGGAATGTTGGACCCGTTCAAAGAATGTAATAAAAGAGTAGAAAGCAGGATAATCAAGAGTTTAAAAACAGAAACAGGACAAATTGCTTCCACACCCGAATAAATACTAAGGGTAGTCAATAAGCATTTTAAGAAAACATTTGGGATGGAAGCCCAGATAGAAGAATGTGAAGAAATGCTGCAAGACTTGCCAAAATTAAAGAAGAATGACAGTACATTTCTAACAGACCAATATTAGCAGCAGAAGTAAAAACAGCAATAAAAAGACTAAAAAATGGATCTGCCCCAGTGCTGGATGGGATAGGGGCTGAATTTTATAAAACTTTTTGTGAAGAATTAGTGCCAGTTTTAGAACTAGTGTACAACCACATGTTACAAAAAGGGAGATTGGCAAAATCAATGTAGCAGGCAACTTTAATATTGATTTTTAAGAAAGGAGAAAAAAAATACTTAAAAAACTGGACACCCTAAGTCTGCTAAATATAGATTTTTAAAATACTAAGTAAAATCTTACTGAATAGACTAGAGGCCATTTCTGGACAACTCATTTGCCCAAATCAGACATGTGCAATCCCAGGAAGAAAACAAACAGACAATTTGATAATGTTAAGAGAAATTTTTAATGCAGTAGCGATAAAAAAGTTACAAAGACATATATTAGGAATAGACCAGGAGAAGGCATTTGACAGAATCTCACACCAATATATCTTTACAGTACTCAAGGCGTATGGTATTCCTAGTGAATATATTAGATTGGTTTCAGTTTCATATGATGAAGCTATATTAACACCAAACAATAATGGATGGATAGGGGAACACATTAAAGTAAAAAGGGGAGTTAGGCAAGGATGCCCGCTCAGCCCATTGTTATATGTGTATTGTATTGATACATTTTTAAGGAAAATAGAATTAAACCAAAGAATAAGAGGAATAGGATTAGGTCCAGGTGAGCCTACAATAAAAAGTCTTGCTTATGCAGATGACTTAGTTGTATGTATAGACCACATAACGAATGACGAGGCATTGATAGAGACGTATCAAATATTCTCTAAATGGTCAGGCTCACAAATTAATTTCACAAAAAGCAAGGGGGTAATACTAGGGGATACTCAGATACCAGTAAATAACACCTACTCAGGCATTCCAGTGCAAAAGAGTTCTATCACAATACTATGAATAACTTATGGGGATATAGATATGGCTATACAGAACTGGGAGGAAGGAACAAAAAGAGGACAGAACATACAGTAGTACATTCCTGGAAGGGTCAGCAAATTGGGAAGAAAAAGAGGATTATGCTTATTAAAACATTGTTGATCCCCATCTTTTTGTATGTCAGTTATGTGTTTCCTCCCCCTCTGTCCCTATCGGTCTCGCTAAATAGTGTGTTCTTTCAGGGTCTTTGGGGAATTAGATTAAACCCTGTAAAAAGAACAGTGACTTACAGAAAACTGTAGGAAAGGGGACTGAATATGATAAACCCAGTGTTTTTTTTAGTAGCATTTTTATAGCATATAATTTTGGGAGTGCAGTGCATCCAGGATTTAAAATATGGAAAATGTAAGTTTTGAAATGGTTAGAAGCATGCTTTACGGCATGGAGAGAAAAGAAAACAAGCACCTTGAGCAAAATGAAAGAAGCCCCTAAATATGGGTTGGAGCAAGTAAAGAATCTTATTAAATGGGGAATTACTAAACAGCAAGTACAAATTATGTCCTGAAAAGAACTATACGCTGTAATACTTAGTAAAGAAGATAGAGAAGAGATTGTCTTGGGGTCGTGTCCTGAGGGGCATCTGCAAAACAATTTAGAAATGTTAACCTCAAAGTGTACACCTGCCTTTGCATGGGATACAGTATGGCTTAGCCTACATGGGAAGCTGGGGGTAAGGAATAATAATAAACACAAACAGGTGCAGGAAAGGTATTGTCTAAGGCAGTCATGTTTTCAGAAATTAGAGACACAGGAACATCTTTTTAAAGAGTGTGAGTACTCAAAAGGATTCTGGGCTTATATAGCTAAAGAATGGAAGGAACCATTGCTAAGCTCTTTAACATACAGTGCACTGGTATATGGAGTAATAGAAGGAGGTATGATGAAATATCTCCCTGAAACTATGTAAATAATATTGGCAACAGTGAGGTATTACATGTGGCAAGCAAGATGTCTTTGTAAAACGCAATAGAAAGTGACATCATATATTGAAATATATAGAAATATTGGTATCTCAATACAGAAACTACATGCTTCACTTAGAAGAATCTGCACAGAAGAGAGGATGAAAATGTTATGGATAAACTGTGAACACGGGGCTAAATTTCCTTGAAATATGAATGAATTAACTGCATCAGTCAGAATATGTATAAATACTGTAAATACAGTATGTATGATATGGTCTATATTTGTTTGTAAGTCCTCTCAATAAAAATTCCCAGACTCTTTTCGATATTTGCCATGGGATCTTTAACATCCACCTGAACTACCACCAATCCAGGTAGATGGGACCTCAGTTTAATGTTTCATCTGAAAGACGGCACCTCAGAAGTGCAGCACCCCCTTCATGATGTACTACAGTGTAAGTATTGGGATAGTAACGCAAGTGCCAGATATGGGAACTGAACCCACAGCACTCTGATCTCCCAGCCTCAGAGGCGAGTGTGCTACCTAATGAGCCACTGACACTGCATAAGTAATGCTCTGCCAGTTCCACCCCATCTGCCCATGGCACACATTTGCAGACCTAGCATGGTGTTCTGTTGGGACTGGCCTGACCCTGCGGCCCCACCCTGAGGGGAAGCCAGGGAAGCATCCCAGTAATGGGGCCCGCTGGGAACCTACAGTAAGAGTCCATCAGGAAAGTGCCCACTTAGCAACCCTGCCTTGCGGGGCGACCCCAGGAGTATCGGTACCTGAAGTAAGTCCCAGGGGACAGGGTAGGGGACTGGTGAGCGGGGCCTGAACTACGAGAGGCCCTTTGACAAAAATTAAAAAATAATGGGGTCTATTCACTATCAGGGACTGAGTATGCGCAGCTCTGCAGCTGTGGACAGGTGCACAGGACATGGCATTCACTGCAGCCAGAAACCACAGAGTACCTGTCTGCAGCCCGCCCCTGGTACGCTGGTGCATTGGAGGCAGATTGGTGGACACTGGCGAGCATTCAATCAGATGCCCATCCTGGACCTGCAGTGGATCCCCTGCTCTGTGTTGAGCAGGGGATGGTGGGGCAGCATGAGTTCCTGTAGGCAACATTGTTGTGTGAGTGCCCATCCTAGTTCTGCAGTGGATCCCCTGCTCTGTGCTGAGCAGGGGATGGTGGGCAGCATGAGTTCCTGTAGACAACATTGTTGTGTGAGTGCCCGTCCTGGACCTGAAGTGGATCCCCTGCTCTGTGTTGAGCAGGGGATGGTGGGGCAGCACTAGTCCCCTATAGATAATATTGATGAGCCAATAGTCATCCTGGTCCTGCAGCTGGTCCTGCAATGGATCCCCCACATAAGTCCTATAAATGAAATTGTTAGGTGAGTGTCTGAATGTCTGCCACAGCCCTCTACCTGACCAGAGGGCTGAGGTGACATGGCAGGGATTATTTGTTGTCCTGCTGCAGCTGGTGGAGGTAAGTTGTGGGGAGCATGCGGTAGCTAGGGCAGGGTATCTGCCTATGTAGCCTGCACCCCCCCACCAACACTCTGGTGCAGAGTGTGGACACCCCTCCCTGGACACCCCTAAACTGTCTGTATGTATAGCAGTGCAAACAGTGAGGGCATCAAATGTGGAATGGGTGTATGCACCTTTAGTACATTTTAAAAAGGCCCACAGGAGCGCCAGTGTGAGGCTGTCCAGTGTGGGTTACCTATGTACTGTGGATCTGCAGCTCAGAGCCTAGTTTATATTTTGTGCATAGTCTCCCCCCCCAATAAAAGAAAAGGGTATGAAACAAATGTCTGAAACTATAACAGGACTGTAAGCTGCCTTTTTGTCAGTGGAACATTCTCCTTCTTTAAATACTGCATGAGGCCCTCTTATGGTTGGAAGTGGTCCTCATGTGCAGGGAAATCCTCAACACTGATTGGTCTAACTAGTGATATTGTATATAATGGACTACAGACACCATGGAAACTTTAGACTGTACACAGCTCATTGAACAGTCAATGTTTCAGAAATTGTCACTGTTCACTGATGCTTTAGATGACTTGTAAATTGATCCTTCAAGGCAAGGGTCTTTGAGGGTGGCTACCCCATTCCTGAATCTGATGTTAATAGATGGACTGGTCATCTTAAACATAGAAACATAGAAAGTGACAGCAGAAGGAGACCAAAGGTCCATCTAGGCTGCCCAAGAGCTTCTGAGATCCACCACCAGTCCTGGAATCTAGCCCTCACCCAACCTGGCTTTTGACTCTTCCTGATCTCGTGGTTTCTACCTGAGCCCTTGATTTATCCCATCTCTGCTTAAATACCACCATGGTCCTTGCTCCTACAAAATTAGCAGGCAGGTTATTCCATGGCTCCATGACTCTTTCCGGTAAATAACACTTCCTTAGATCCCTCCTGAAGCTCCCTCGGCATACCTTCCTTTCATACCCTCTAGTGATTGAGCCGGTTACCCTATTGACTAATTCTGAGTATGGCACCTTATTTATGCCTCTCAAGGGTCTGAACGTTTAAATCATATCCCCTGTCTCTCACTCCCTCTCCCATTCTCCAGTGAGTACATATTTAGTGCTTTTAGGCATTCCTCATACAAGAGTCCTTGGAGGCCCTGTATCATCTTGGTCGCCCTTCTCTGCACTGTCTCCGGCCTATCCCTGTCCTTCCTATGGTGTGGTCTCCAAAAATGGACACCGTACTCTAGGTGAGGCCTCACCAAGGACCTATAGAGTAAGAGGGTCACCTCCTTGTTCCTACTGTCAAATCCTTGCCCTATACACCCTAGCATTTTGTTTGCTTTGCTCTAAACTTTATTGCATTGGCTCGATTGCTTCAGGGTGTCACTGATGATGACCCCTAGCTCTCTTTCCTCCTATGAGGTACTGAGTTTGGCCCAGCTGAACCAGTAACCCATTCTGGGATTTCCTTTACCTAGATGCAACACCTTGAATTTCTTTGCGTTGAACCTAAGCTGCCAGACATTAGACCGCCTTTTGAGCCTTTAGTCTTTTTGCAGGTCCCTGATTGCCTCCATTTTGTCAAATCTACCACCTAGTTTGGTGTTGTCTGAGAAAGAGTTCAAACTTGCCCTGGATGCCTATGCCAGGAGGATGGTCATTGCATAGTCTGAGCATCTCTCTCTAGTGGGGTGGGGGGGTCATCATACTGTCTGTGCTAGCATTTTTCCTGTTCTCCCACCCCTGAGATGGCAGCATCAACTGGGTGCATGTGTACGCAATTGGCATGCTGACAGATATGGCCTGCATGCCTGCCCTCCCTGAACTGCCATTCTATATGTTCCTACCCTTTGTGTTCCCCCAGGAGGGGTTGTAGCAGTGAGTGACAGTTGGCCTCCCACTCTGAGGAGGTTAGCATCCTCAGAACTCCTCCCCTCATCAGCCCTCTGGTTATACTGGCTCATTTCTGAACTGGGTTCAGCAGCTATGTTTGATGACATGTAATAAAGCGTAAAAAATCTTTTCTTTTTTTTCATTATGAAAGAAACCAACACTCTCAGAATTTTCCTTTTAAAAATGCTTAATGAGAGTTCCCTTATGGCCATAATGGGTCCTCCCATAAAGGCAAACGTGCATTGCGGGACTAGCACTGGTTGCCAATCAGATGGTGATCTGAATTTAAAATTCTTTTTCTGGTTTACAAGGCCATAAATGTCCTCTACATTCGAGAACTACACACAACCTGTCAGGATGATTGTCTGAGCACCAGAGTTCTTCAGCTGGATACTCAAATGCTTTTGCTGGTTCCATCAGCAAGACTGAAATCTGTCGAGAACTGAGCATTTTCTGTATGTACAGCAAGACTGTGGAATACTGTCCTGAAATCCATCCATTCTGCCTCTTTAGTTAAAAGTTTTAAATCACAGGGTTTTATTTAACTCTAAAAATTGCTTGGCATTTTGCTCATAAAAGTTCTAAAACATTGTGAAAATGCATAGCACTTGCCTCACTGTGTTTAACAAAAATAACACTTCTAGAAAACCTATAGAAATGTTTTCTGTACAGTTAGTATTGTCCCAAGAAAAAAAAACTGCTAATCAATTATTTAAAACCCTGAATCACAGTTAAAGACCTGGCTGTTTAGGCAGGCTTTTTCAGGAGACTGATAGGTCAGACTAAAATTGTGCAACCATTATTGAGCCTACTCCTATTCCTGTACTTGTGGTTTACATGTCCATATGCTTTATTTATCATTGTTTATTATTGTTGTACATTGCTTTACAATCTGGAATGGTGCTATATAAATAAAGATCCTATCCTGTACTCAGTCAATCAGTGCTGACGATTTATTATAACCACAAGACATACCTTAACCGTACATGTAAACCACAACACTTATGAAAAGGGTAAGTCCTATTCTGCTACTTATGCAGACACATCACATGATCTGGCATTATTCCCCAATCTATTCCAGCACTTTCTTTCATGTTTTTTTCCTCTATATTATTTTTCTGCTAATTTTTATTATAATTGTGTTGCTCGTGAGGGTGTGTGGTTGCACTCTGGCATACGCACATCTTGGGTGGTTGAAGGAGTTTGACTTTGGCTTGTGGCTGTTACCACATCCAGGGCATATGTATATCAGAGAACAGCCAAACACTGTCCTCCTGTCATTTCTGTTTTGTTGAACTCTAATTTTCCCCTGGGCACCCTCTGGTCAGGACTACCTTCAGCCTCTGCCATTGCCATCTTCTGCTGTCAAAGCTCCTCCTCTTACTTTGGCATCACAGACTCTGGGGCCATCAGCGACACAGTGCTGTTTTGCCACCTTAGCTTCAGCCCCCTAGCTGGGGCCTACTTTTCTGCTCCTATGGCAGTTACACACCCATAATTCAGTCACCCACAGTGGGGGTGAAGCCTGCAAGCCACGAAGAGTGAGCCTGACCATGGACACAGGGGACCAGCAGAACGTTCTCTGCCCAGCTGGCTGACATTTTCTCATGTTTCACCCTCCCCAGTGATGCTGCCATGCAAGAATCCTCCTGGATACACTGTTGGCACTGGCAGCATTCCATCCCCCATTCTACCAAGTCCCAAGTCACGCTGCCATTTAGCCTTTGCTAGGTGACAGTCAGATGGCAGGATGCACAACTTTCCCTTTCTGAAGGAGGAAAACTATCCTCACAATGCTCAATCCTCAGACTGGACCACTGGTGCAGTGGTAGCGCTACCATCTGCAATGCCAGCAACTCAGGTTAGGGAACAAGCTGGGATCACTGGAGGGCCAGCTAGAGGAAGATGGTTGTCTATGTTATAGACACTTACCTCCTTGGGGTGGGAGTAATTCTGGTCTCTGCTGCAGCACTGCCACCTAGGTGACTACAGGTGGCAGTGCCACCGAGCACAGGGAGAGAATTGTTGGCATTCCAGTGCCTCTGTGTGAGATGCAAAATCTTGTGATGTTCATGGGAGGGGAAGAAAAATGAGAAAAGAAATCCTGGACTGCATAGGATGTGGTCCTGCAGCAGGTGCCCCGCTGCCGACAGAGGCCCTCTCTCCTAAAACATAATTTCAGCTCTGCTCGAGAGTAAAGTGTGGCCCCCAGCTGGCCCTTCCCATGGGGGTCATCCATGGAGAAACACAGGAGAGAGATAAGTCCCAAGGATGGTAGGTGACAGAGCTTGGCAGGGCAGAGAGGCTAAAGGGCGCTGGTCAGCGTCAGGGGTAAAAAGTACCGTAAATAAAAAAAGATGCTCAGTCCTCTTTCCCCAGCTGACTCTCAATGATACAAGCTTGGATAAGAACTTCGGTCACCAGCCTAGTGAAAGGTAGTGATAGCACTGCACCAGCCTCCACCATATTATATGTTATTGCTTACATAACACACATATGTCTAGGTTGCCTCAGCAAGCATTACATGTGTTTCCCTTTAAAAGGTGCAAAGGCTTGTTTACCCTCCGCAACTTACACCTCACACCTCCTCATTTTGGGGAAAGGCACTGAAAGCAGCAGGATTTGTTAGTCGCCATGTAGTTGTTTTAGCAATAATGTTTTTTGGGCAAAACCGTCAATATACCAATGTTTCTTTTCATTTTCCTTCATTCCTGAATAAAGATACATGAATAGTGAAGTTTTAAAGATCAAATACACTAGTTTTACCATATTTGTAATAAAAGCTTGAATTCAAGTCCCTGTGACATGATTAGTGTTTCCTGAAAATATTGTGCTGTTTGAATTTGTGCTTTCACTAAATCAGCATCTGTTAATGTGCTTTGCAGTAACTGAAAACATTGAAGATTTTTTGCCCCAATCAGTAAGTGATGTTGTCATTCTTGTCAAGCCTGCTGCTTAAGCAATTAAGTCCCTGATTGACTGAAGGCTGTTGTAGTTCCCAGTTCAGTGTAGTCTGAAGAGCTAATTGTTTTCACTCAAAGTTTGTTACTAACCCATCTGGTTTGTGTTTAAATTGATTAGCTTAAAATCAATCATTCTGTTCTCATAAAAAGTTGATCATTTGAGTTTCAGTACTGAACTGAAGTGTTATGAATGAATGTCTGTGAGAAATTACCTTGTCTGTATCACAATTGTGAGTTCTTTCTCATCAAAACTCTGCCTTGTTTTCTGGCTATATAACATGTGGTTGTTTAATGGATATAAAATAAAACTAAAGTGTGTTAATTCATAGAAGCAATGTGTCTTTGATATAGCCTTCATAAACAGGTTCATATGAGAACAATTTTGTTTTTTGTCAGATTGACAAACACGTGTCTGCTACACTCTGCTATTTCATTAACATGTACTGTATGAACTCATAAAATTCAGTTCTTAGAGGGTTTCTGTGTGAAAATAAATCATGTTTGTGTATAACTAGAAATACTATATGGCATCCTGATGCCCCTGTCTCCTGCCCCTCAGTTGAGGCTGCTGCACCCTGCTTCCCTCTGTCCCCACCCACATTCAAGGCCAATTTACCCTGTTGCCCCGTGTTTCTGTCTCCACAGACAGGGCTACTGTGCAGCGCTAAGTCCTAGAGTCCCAGGACCTCTTCCTTCAAACAGTTGGGGCTGCTGCACCATGCTGCCCGAGGCCACCAAAGGTGGGGGCTTTTGCTGCAGCCTGCTACCCACTTCCATTGCCCCAAATGGGCTGGGCCAGTGCACTATATACACCCCATCTCACAGTCATGGCTGCTGTACCCTGATGCCCTACTGTGTCCTGCATCACAGTCAAGACTTCTGCACCATGCTGTCCTCTGTCCCCTGCCACCACTGTGCCCTGCTGCAACATAGAGCCTCTTGCCTTTAGTTAGGGTTGTTGCAACATGCTGCTCCCTGCCACCAGAGTCAGATCCACTGGTACACTGCATAAGCTGCTTAAATAAAAAGCAAAAATACTTTCACCTTGTGTTATAGGGTGAAGGACAGAGGGTAGCAGGGAGCAGCAGCCCTGACTGCTGGGGCAGGAGACAGGGGAGGCATCAGGGTACATCAGGTTAAACTGTGGGACAGGGTGCTGCAGCCACACTTGTTTGGGACAAGAGACATGTGAAGCAGGGTGTAGCAAAGGATCTGACTCTGGTGGCAGGGGGCAATAGGGAGAAACTACTCCAACTGTGGTGGCAGGGGACAGGGTGCGGCACATGCTCTTCCTTATCTTATAGCAAGTGGCAGCATGGAGCAGCAGTCTTAACTGTGGAGGCATGGAGCCCTAGGGAACAGCAGGCCACAACAGCCTTGACTATGTGGACAGGCATAGGGTGCAGCAGCCTTGGATGTGGTGGCAGACTGAGGACAGCATGGTGCAGATGCCTCGACCATGTGGCAGGACACAAGGGGGCATCAAGGTGTGGCAGCTCTGACTGTGGGACAGGTGCTTGTGGTGCAGCAGCCCAGTTGGGGCAATGGAAGTGGGTAACAGGTGCAGCAAATCCCCCACCTCTGGTGGCCTGGGGCAGCATTATGCAACAGCCCCAATTATGAAGGCAGGGGACCTGGGACTCTAGGGCTTAGCAGAGCACAGCAGCTCTGACCATGGAGACAGGAACAGGAGCAATATGGTGCATTTGCCTTGACTGTGGAGGACAGAGGGAAGCAGGGTGCTGCAGCCTCAACTGTTTGTGCAGCGGGCAGCAAAGTGTAGCAGCCCTGACTGTGTGGAGAAGACAGTAGGCAGCAGGGTGTAGCAACCTGAAATGGGGGCAGGAGATGGGGCTTGTGGGGCAGGGTAAAGGGGGCAACAGAGAGCTGCTGCCTCAACAGTTGGGCAGGAGACAGGGGCATCAGGATGCCATATAGTATTTCTAGTTATACACATACATGATGTATTTTCACACAGAAACCCTCAAAAACTGAATTATGTGAGTTCATACAGTACATGTTCCTGAAATAGCCGAGTATGGCAGACACATGTTTGTCAATCTGACATTAAAACAAAATTGTTCTCACATGAGGCTACATCAAAGACACACTGCTTCTATGAATTAACAAAGTTTAGATTTCAAATCCCTGGAAATCTTACTGTATTCTAACTAATGCAGTATGGTCTCACCATAGGAGCTGAAAGGGTTAATAGAACCTATGCAAATGATGGAATACTAGGCTTGAGCTCGGTTTTTAAACCACTATCCCTGGTAAACAATCTCTAACCGTCAGATTCTTTACTCCGCTAGCCTCAGTAAGACATCTCCGGAGTGCTCTCCTTCATCTCTTGAAGAAAGTTTATTTTTCTCTATTTTATATCAGTTAATTTTTTTTGGGTGTGTGTTCTTATCACTGTCCTTGGTTTTCAGGTAGCAATTGTTTAGATTTTAGTTTGTAACCGGTAAGTAGTCATTTTTCTCCCCGGTTCCTTATCCGAGGAGAAACCGACAGTTCCCTTAATTTTTCTTTTATATTGTATTAGTTAGTGTTTATTATTTCTGACTCGGTATAGTTGGTAGTTATTTCAAATTTATACCAGAGTAATTTTCCAGTGTGTGGGTCCCTTATTCCAACTGGGGTAACTACTGGATACATACTTCTGAAGCCTGTTTTCTTTTTCTGGTGTAACAACTGACCAAAAAAAAGGACAGTTTAGTCTTTTCTGAATACTGTTTCTCATGTCACAGAAACCAAAAAGAAAACAGGACCCACAGGTTTCCAGCACTGTTCAAAGTCAGGGAACTGTTACAAAAACTGATCCTCACTTAATTTGTTTTGTTCTGTCTGGGGTTTGACCACATTCAGACAGACTGTGAGATCTGTGCTAATTTTTCTCAGTCTACCCTTGATAGAAGGTTAAAGAGACTAAAGGAAAAGTGTTGGATAAGGCCGCCAACCTGGCTACTGAACAGACTACCGAAACTGGAGAGGGACTGCCCTGTGACAGTGTGACAGTTCCACAAAAAAGAGAACTGTGGATAAGGCTGCTGAACCAGCCATCAGGGTTAAGAAAAAACATAAAGAAAAGCACCAGGAACACAGCACGACCCCAACAGCGGTTCCTCCTGCTGAAAGATTGCAAATACAATCAGAATTATTCAGTCTTTGCAGTCTCGGTTCCAAAGCAGCTGGTTCTATGAACCCCGGTCCACAAGTCCCAGTTTAATAGACCAAGGTGGGGAACTTTATGATGATACTGGTCTTGATGAAGATCCAGAGGAGGGCGATGGAGATGATGACTCATGATGAACCTATAGAGCCAGACATCTCTCCTGATGCCCACAGGCCGGATTCCCCTAATAAGGGAACTAAGGAGTTTTCTCATACTTTGCTTTTATGAAGCAGGTTGCCTGATCTCTTGACCTCCATCCCAAGATTCTGGAAGATGAGGAGGAAGAGAATCTATAAAGAAATGATGGACATTCCTCAGTCAAAGGCTGCTCCTCCCACTGCAGAAATCTTTAGGAAGCAGACCATGAAAATTTTGGAGACTTCCACTTCTGTCCCTCCAACAGATAAGAAAGTGGACAGGAAGTACTGGGTGGATAAGTCTGGGGCCGAGTATTTGTTTGGTACCCCAGCCTTGAAGGTGTGGTACAGGCTGCAGCTTGTGACAAAGCTGACATCCCTCTAGCTTCCACCCTCAAGAAAAAGACTCAGGAGGATGGACTCAATAGCAAAAAATGTTTGTTTGGGATCCTTCCTAGCCATCAGGCAGGCATCTATATATGGTATATTTAGCGGATACAAATATCTGTGTGGTCTACTGTACTGGAAATTGCCAAGTCTGTTCCCTTCCAATGGCTGCTGACCTGGAGGAAGCAGTTAAGAGAGCATTGAAGCTTCAAAAACCCAGTTTAGGATGGCAGTGGATACAAATGACACTGCATCCAGACAAATGGCTTCAGCAGTGTCCTTAAGAAGGTTTGCATGGCTGAGAACCACTAACCTCTCACAGGACACACAGAATAAGGCCTTCAATTTTCCCTGTGACCCTGTGTCTCTGTTTGGACAACAAACAGTGGTATATATGAAAAAAAATGGATGAATACAAGGCTGCTTACAAAAGTGCAGCAGTAAAGGACAGAACTGCCAACCCTCAAAGGTTCCATTCTAGGGGTGGCAGGGGTCAGAAACTCCTTACAGGCCTTATTTCCAGCCCAGGCATTTCCCCAGTATCGGCCATTGAGATACTTTAGGAAGGGCAGGAGGGACATTGATCACACTAGCCCCTCTCCAGCCAGTAGCTCAACCAAAACAGACTTCCTGAGCAGAATGTCCAGGTCACCTCCCACTGCCAGTAGGGGCAGACTGGCCCACATCACCACAGACAAGTGGGTTCTGGAAGTGGGCCAGGGGTGTGGTACTCAGCTTCAAAGCAAACCAAGGCTAAGATCAAAGGCTCAAGCCTTCTCACCCATCAGAAACAGCCCTACAGAAAATGAAGTGTCATCCTTCTGCTGCTTCAGGCAGTACAGCCAGTCCCTGCCCCACAAAAGGCAAGGTCTGTATTCCAGATACTTCCTTACATTAAAAACAGGGGTGGCATCCCATTGTGGACCACAGATACCTGAACAAGCATCTGGCAAAGCCAAAATTCAGGATGGTCGCTCTATTCACCATTATATCTACTCTAAGACAGGAGACTGGCTGGCTTCCCTGGACCTAAAAGATGCTTACTTCCATATCCAATCAGAAGGTCGCACAGAAGGTACCTCAGATTCAGGTTGCCATCAGGCCATTATCAATTCAGAGCAATGCCCTTTGGATTAACATCTACTCCAAGGGTATTCACAAAATACTAGCTGTCGTTAGTATCACACTTAAGATGGCTAGGAGTGTCAGTATTTCCCTATCTGGATGACTGGCTCATTGTAGGCCAGTCATAGCAACAAGTGAGAGAGGCAATCTCAATCACTCAGACCACCTTGTCCTCCCTGGGGTTCCTAGTCAATCAAAGAATCTGTCCCAAAACCAGTGCAGTTGCTCCAGTATATGGAGCAGAATTGAGTACAAGACAGGAATGGCTTACCTTCCTCAAGACAGGGTGTACAGCCTTGTTCAAAAGTCAGGTCTTTCTCACTGCATGTTCCCAGACCAGCAAGGCATTTCCTGCAGCTGTTAGAGCACATGGCAGCCTCCACTGTAACCATCCCAGGAGCCAGGTTCCAGATGAGAGACATCCAGTTTCATCTCAGGGAGTACTGGTCCAAAAGAAAGACCCCTTATCAAAGCTGGTCCCAGTCACAGCCACCCTTATTCAAGCGCTGCAATGGTGGCAGGTAAGGGAACACCTCAGACAAGGGGTACCTTTCCTACAGCAGTCCCCTTCTCTGGTGCTTATCACAGATGGTTCCCTTCTAGGGTGGGGGGCACATCTGGGGGATCACACTGCCCATGGCACATGGGGAAAGCAGGAATCCCTTCTGCACATCAATCTACTAGAGCTCAGAGCAGTTCTTCCAGCCCTTCAGTCTTTTGCCACTCAGGTGGTAGGGAGAGTGGTGCAGGTCAGAACAGACAACACAACCACCATATTACATAAACAAACAAGGAAGCACACGGTCAGCCCCTCTTTGTACAGAAGCTATGAGAATTTGGACACTAGCTTACTCTCTAAAGGTGTCCCTTTCAGCTGATGATCTCCCGGGCAAGGACAATGTCCTGGCAGATGCACTCAGCAGGATGAACCAGAATCAAAGGTGCCGTATCCGGGGATCTGCTACCCGCTGGTTAAATTCTTCATTCCTGTCCTCTCTCAAAAAGAGGGATAAAGCCTGGAACAAAGCTAAGCTAACCCAGTCCCCATCGGACTGGGCAGAGTACAGAAGACTCCAAAACCTATGTAAGGTTTCCATCAGATCTGCTAAGGGCAATTACTACCAGCAGCTCCTTAGTACCTCTGTCAGTGACTCTCATGGTTTTGGAGTCATGTATCACCATCATAGGAAAAACAAGTGCAATACCATCTCTGATATAGTCATGGATGGTTGTAATTACAATCCTGCCATCATCGCTGAGGTTCTTAACTCAGATTCACTGACCTCCTCCCATACTGCACCTCCTGGGCCTTTATCTGTCACTCTGGGATAACCTTAAACCTTCAACTCATCTTTCACCCTTAGACCAGTCTCTGAGCATGAAATCTTACATTAGTTAGTCCATCTCTCCTGCTGGATCGAGCAGGGGCAGATGGACTCTTACTAAAATTCCCAAGAACAGTTGCACGTCTATAGTCTCTCCAGTGACTAGACTTTCAACCTGTCTCTGCTTACAGGACATGTCCCTTCTCTCTGGAAGATTGCTCGAGTTGTACCAGTCTACAAAAGGGACACCACTAACCTGGATAACTACCATCCTATTGCCATCCTCTCACCCTTTCTAAAATACTGAGATTGTTGTTACCCAGGTCTCGGATTACCTGTACTCCTTCAAACTCCTCACCCCTGACTAACATGGTTTCTGGCGTGGGCACAGTACATCCACTGCTCTCATACAGTTTACAAATTATATGTCAGACTACCTATGGACAAAGGCTCTCTCACTGGGGATACTTTTGTTGATCTTACAAAAGTGTTTGATTTAGTTGACCACCCGCTGCTCCTATCAAAGTTGTCATCCCTAGGCTTCTCACCCTCTGTCACCGCCTGGTTCCAAAATTATCTTTCAAAGCGGCAACAATTTGTCCAGATCAGAGATACTAAGTCCCCTCTTGCTCCTACTTGGATTGGAGTGCCTCAGGGTTCAATTCTTGGTCCTCTCCTGTTTACAGTTTTCATTAATGACATCCCACCACTCACTGGTGCTTACTCAGGTCTGCTATATACAAATGATCTTGTTCTTTACTCATCCTCCTCAAACCTCTCAGATATCAAACTGAATCTCAGTAGTAACTTCATATACCTTTCAGAGTTGGCTATTGCAAAACAAGCTTGTCTTAAATAAAAATAAAACAGTGACTATGCTCTTCAGTTCAGGTTCAAAAATTCAGTCCTGCACCCAACCATTAAGTATCAAAGCGCTTGATGGCTCTCCCCTTAACACAGTTACCTCTTTTAAATACATAGAGTAACTCTTGATTCTGCCTTGATTTTGACCTGCACTAGCCTCAGTCATTAAATTTGTCAATATTCAACTTGGACTGGCATATAAGGTAAGACCATAGCCTAACATCCACAGTGAGGATGGCCATTGCTGAAGAGGATCCTGAGACCCAAATTGGTGTATGGATTAATAGCCTTTCCAGCAACTACTGGAGTCTCCTCCGAAAGTGGGATGTTCTACAACAGCATTTGCTGGTTTGCTTTGTCTTTGCCCAAGCGTACTCATCGTACACTATGACTCAGTCTGGGATGTTTACCACCTCAGCCTTCCGACAGTTACTTCCTACTGTTTTATAAAGAATATAATCTCCTCCCAGATACCTGACAAACTGGCTCTGCTGCTCAAACCTGTGACCTCTGCCTACCCACTGAGATCAACTGACAAATCCCTTCTTGTCCAACCAAGATGTAAAACCAATATGAGGGAGAATGCTTTCTTTAGCTAGGCCCCTAAACTATGGAACTCTCTTCCACTGAGTCAAAGAATCTCCCCTTCTCCACACAACTTCAAACAAGAGCTTTGTATTTCTCTTTTAAGCTCTGAACCCTGCTCCTGTCCTCTATACACCCACTCCTGTGCTGGTTCCTCCTAGTTGCCTACTGGCTCCAACCTCTATTACTCTCAAACCTGCTTGGAAATCTTGTTATTTCCTCTCTTCTAGCACTTACTCACTAGTTGTATGACTTACGACTGTTAGTTATTTGCACTTATATTTCTGTTTTATTACTACATATAGATTCCGCAAATGTACTGCCATTGCTGAAATTTGTATAAGTGTACTATGTCTGCTTCTACTTGTTCCCATGATGTTTTCTTGTATCTACTATTGTATACGTATGTAATCTCCTGGGTCATTCCTGAAAATAGGCAGCTATGCTGTCTAGTGTACCTACTCAGTTAACAAAACTAAATAAATAAATAAATACTGATCAGGCAGGTCTTACAGACCATTTTCAGGAGGTGGGGCACTCCAGAAGCGGATTTGTTTGCAGCCCCAGACAATTACCAGTTCCCAGAGTATTGTTGCAGACCACCCACCAGGGGCACAATTCCTTTGAGATGCACTCCTGTTGAATTGGACAGGGACATTCTTGTATGCTTTCCTCCATTCCCTTTACTGCTCAAAATCTTGAACAAACTCAGGCTTCAACCAGCTTCAATGATTCTCTTTGCTCCAGATTGGGCCAGGCAGCCTTGGTACTCCATTCTTCTTTCAGTGTCAGTAGCCAAGCCTATCAGTCTTCCCAGGAGGTACAATCTACTGACCTCCTCTCAGGGCAGAATCATGTACCCCAACCAATTATCCCTTAGACTTAAGGCATAGCTCTTGAGGACCTAGAGTATGCTGACTTGCATCTTTCAGAAGGGTTATGGATATACTAAGAATTTCCAGAAAATCCTCCACCAAGAAAACGTATGCCTCTAAATGGAAAATATTTTCTATTGGGTGCCAGGGCAGAGGTCTGGATCATTCTCAGGCTAACATTTCTGTTGTCTTGGACTATATGGCTCAATGGCACTCCATAGGCTTAACTATTTACACTCTGAGCGTGCATTTGGCAGCTGTTTCAGCTTATTTATCAGCAGAAAAAGCTTCATCCTCCTCTTTGGTGTCAAAGCCAGTATACAAAAAAATCTTTAAAGGGCTGCTACATTTACACCCACCACATAGGAAGCCCACTCCCATGTGGGACCTGAATATTTGCATTGTTCAGCTCATGCAACTCCATTCGAGCCCATGTCCTCAGCAGACCTGAAATATGTGACCTGAAAACCATATTCCTGGTTGCCATTACCTCTGCCAGGAGGATCAGTGAACCCAGGCATTATCCACAGAGCCAGGATATATCACAGTCCACAGGGACAAGATAGTCCTTAGAACTAGTAGAAAGTTTTTGCCTAAGGTGGTATCTGATTTCCACCTTAACCAGGCAATTACCTTGCCAGTCTTCTTTACAGATCATTCCACTTCAGGTGAACGTAGACTGCATAGCCTCGATGTAAAGAGGGCAGTCAGTTACTATCTTGACCACACGAAGCGTCACAGACAGAATGAAACCGAGCTCTTCCTTTCCTTTGGAGAGGCAGGGAAAGGCAAACCTGCCACAAAGTGATCCATTGCCAGATGGATTGTAACCTGTATCCAGTTCTGTTATGGCAAGATGGGTAGGGAACCACCTGCAGGCCTCAGCGCCCATTCAACTAGGGATACTACAGCCTCCTTAGCAGCTACTAGGGACATTCCTCTAATAGATATCTGCAAAGCTGCAACTTGGAAAACAGTCCACACATTTACAAAACATTACTGTTTGGACTTCCAAGCCAGAGGTGATGCCAGGTTTGGCACAACAGTCCTGCAGAGCCTGTTTCCTAAATAGGTTATAAGCCCACCTCCAAAGGCACTGCTTGGTAATCTGCATTAGTCAGAATTCAGTAAGATTTCCTGGGGTTTGAAGAAAAAATTACTCACCTTAGTAATCTTGTTTCTTCTAAGGCAACCTTATTGTATTCTGAGCTCCCTCCCTCCCTTCCTCCCCTTCTGATACCTATGGCCACTGCATTACAGCTGTGCTACTGTTGTTGTAAACCTGGGGAGTATATACTGTTTTTATTTTGGGCATCTGTGACTTGAGTCTTCTGGGATGCCTAGGTTTTGGAAGTATTTGAAACAGGGTTTCACTTATTTTCTCCTGCCAGTTCTGGGGCAGGGAGGTTGTTATGATTGTTAATATCATTACTATTATTATTATTATTGTTTTTATCCTTTATTAAGAGGAAACTGCTTAGTGCATGCTTCATAAGAATCTGATGGTTAGAGATTGTTTACCAGGGACAGTGGTTTGAAAACCAAGCTCAAGTCTAGCATTCCATCATTTGCATAGGTTCTATTAACCATTTCAGCTCCAGGGCAGTCCTATGGTGAGATCATACTGCATTAGTCAGAATACAGTAAGATTCCCTTAGAAGAAACAAGATTACTAAGGTGAGTAATTGTTTCTTATTTTATATCTGTATAAACAACTCTGTGTTATAGAGCCAGAAAACAAGGCAGAGTTTTGATGAAAATGAACTGGCAGCTGTAATAGAGGCAAGACCATTTCTTACAGACATTCATTCATACCACTACAGTTCAGCACTGAAACTCAAATGATCAACAGTTCATGAGAACAGAATGATAGATTTTAAGCTAATCTATCTAAACACAAACCAGATAGGTTAGTAACAAACTTTGAGTGAGAACAATCAGCTCTACAGGCTGCTTTGACTGGGAACTGCAAAAGGCTTCTTTAGTCAGTCAGGAACTTAATTGCTAAAGCAGCAGGCTAGACAAGAATGATGTCATTGCTCACTGATAGGGACAGAAAAATCTTCACTGTTTTTAGTTACTGCAGAGCACATTAACAGTTGCTAATTTAGAGAAAACCAGAAACCCAAACAGCATGATATTTTCAGGAAACACTAATCATGACACAGGGATTTGAATTCAAGTGAATTCATGCTTTTGTTAAATATGTGCATTTGATCTTTAAATTTTCCCACTTTTCTGCCATGCCTGCCATGAAAAAACAAAAACTCTTGGTAGAGTGCTGTGTTGTTTACCGTCAGAAACATCTTGTAGTGACATGCTAATATAGCCACAGTATGTATCTAGTGTGGCCATTCAAATGGTATTTTCAAATGAAGGGAGTTTTAAAAATTGCGAGTGGTGGACATCTTTAATAACATACATAATTAACTGCTTAGCTATAAAACCTCATTTAAATTATCTTAGAAAATTAAAAATACACTGATGATGAATTTAAGGAGGTCAGAAATATTTTTTTAATATTTATAGGAATTTTCAATATTATACAGAATATAAGTGACAATATTCACACATATAAAAACATTTGATTGACATCATACACTATGGGCCAGATATTCATAGCAGTTCTTGAATGGCAAGGATTAGCATGCGCAACTTCTGAAGATAATGAAGCAACAGTATTCAGTGGGAGCAACTGCACAGTGCAGTTAGCAGTGTGCCAATGCAATAGTAATAAATGCATGCACAAAGACAGGGGCGGACCCATGAAAATGCGGCACAGTGCAACATTCAACTGTCTGAGCAATGGCGCAGTTTGGTGAGCAACTGCCAGTTGTGCAGAGCAGGTCTTGAGCCTATATAAAACAGGAGCAAGTAGGGAGGAGAGCACCTGCACCAGATGGGAGGACAGAGGGAGACAGACAGGCCATCTGACAGAGGATGAGGAGACAGGAGAGGAAGAGAAGGACAGGAAGAGAGGCGTGTGAGGTGCCACTCACGGAGGCCCATGGAGGGAAGGGAGAATGGGTGAGAAGGAGCCACTGGACCCAAGGGGTGCGACACAGGCACCCAAAGTGGTGGGCGACAGAGCCAGCAGGCAAACCCAGCCAGGGGCAGGGTACGCGGGGGAGACTGCCAAGTGATAGGCACTGCCCCATGGAGACAGGGGGGCCAGTGGAGCCGGATGCCCGGGGGTGACAGGACAACAGGGGCCATGGCCAGTGTGGCATTCCAGATGGAGGCAGTAATGAGGGGTGTAAGGAGACAGGAGGCAGAGCAATATGGCGTGGAAGGGGCCATCAGCGATATGCCGGAACAGGTGGTACTGGCCCCGCCGGCTTTGAGACCTCACGACACAAATATCGGGGCCGCATTGCCTGAACCATGCAATTGAGCAGCCTGTGAGCTGTGCAGTTAGGGAGATGCAGGCACCCACTAGACAGAGTTACGCCCTGACAGTGGAGACAAAGGTAACAGCTGTCATGTGCCTGCTCACCACGGGCACCTTTCAGAGACCAACAGGGGACACCACAGGCATAACCCAGTCAGCCACATCAAGGATCCTCACACAATTCCTCAACGCCCTGCTGCCACATGCTGTGGAACACATCCACTTACCCAGCACACAGGTGGAGTGTATAGCAACCATGCAGGACTTCCACCAGGTAGCAGTGTGCCTGGCGTGTTAGGAGCCATAGACTGCACCCAGTGCAGGCATCCACATGCCACCTGGTGCAGAAGGGTATCACATCAACAGAAGGCTACCCCAGCATCAAGTGCCAGGGTGTGCGATGCCAGGGTCACATAACCAATGTCTGTGCCACACAGCATGGGGGATCACATGACGCCTACATCTGGCATCAGCTGGAGGAGTGGCACTGTATGTGAAAATGACATAAGGGCCACAGAGATCCAGGAGGAACAAAATGGGGAGAGATGTGGGTTAAGCTGGAAAGGAAAATGGGAACAGCCATCCGCACAGGTGTGTGGTCTTTAGACCACCAGCCCAGGAGGAAGAAACAGATAGGAGTTGATGCTAGCCATCCAAGGATGGCAGACAAGAGTGAGGTAGTACTGGTTGGAGACTTCAATATTCAGACGTGGACTGGAGCATCCCAGCAGCAGCATCAACTAGGAGCAGATTTATCCTGGACTCCTTCAGGGTGCCTTCCTCAAGCAACTGGTCATGGAACCAACTCGGCAGAAGACATACTGGACCTCGTGCTTCACAAACAGGGACAGTGTGATGGGGGTAACAGTGGGGGAGCACCTGGGGAACAGTGAACACCAGTCATTGTGGTTTGAAATCACAAAAAGAGCAGAACCAAACCACACAAAAACACGTATCCTGGATTTTAGGGGGGCAGATTTTGGGAAAATGGGGAGATACTTGAAAGAGGCATTAAGGGGAATGGGACAGGAATCAGGGGTTGAGGAACAGTGGGCAGTATTTAAAATGGGGATTACAAGAACAACAGAATTATGCATTAAGCAGGTTAGCAAAAGGAAAAGGAAGAGGAGACCATTATGGTTTTCCAAAGAGGTAGCAAAAAGTGAAAGCCAAAAGATTGCATTCAGGCAATACAAAAGACACAGGCAAAAGGGATAGGGAGAAGTACCAGGAGAAGCAAAGGGAGGCAGGGAGGTCAGTAAGGAAGCCAAAGCTCAGACAGAAGAACACATTGCAAAATCAGTGGGTAGAGGGACAAACCTTTACAGGTACATAAGAAAAAGAAAGACAAAGGGAGGGATAGTGAGACTGAAGGGGAGGATGGGGGCCGTGGAGGATGACAACAGTAAAGCTGACATATTGAACAGGTATTTCTGCTCAGTCTTTACTGAGGAAGAGGAGGGTAATGGGTCTGAAGGGAGTACAAGGGGTGAGAATGGTGCAGAAATGGACAGCAAGTCCTTTACACAAGAAAGAGTCCTGAAGGAACTGGAGTAATAAGAGTTGATAAAGCAATGGGGCCAGATGGGTGCAATCCCAGGGTCCTTAAAGAACTAAGAGAGTGGTGGCTGAACCTCTGGCTATTCTGTTTAGCCGATCACTGGAAACAGAGGAGGTACCCAAAGACTGGAGGACTGCAGATGTAGTCCCCTATACAAAAGCGGAAACAAAGAGGAAGCAGGAACTACAGACCAGTCAGCCTCACCTCGGTAGTGGGAAGATCATGGAAGCACTACTGAAGGAGAGATTGGTGGTACATCTGGTTGTCAATGGACTACAGGACCCAAGGCAGCATGGATTTCACCAGGGGAGGTCATGTCAGACCAACCTCGTTGAATTTTTTGACTGGGTGACTAGAGAGGTGGATCAGGGGAGGGCAGTGGACATGGCCTATCTGGACTTCAGCAAGGCCTTTGACACTGTGCCACATAGAAGACTATTACACAAACTGGGGATTATGGGTGTGGGCAGGACAGTAGTATGGTGGGTAGGTAACTGGCTGGGTGGCAGGACACAGAGGGTGGTGGTAAATGGCTGTAGACAGAATGAGAAGGGACCTGCAGAAACTTGAAGAATGGTCAGGGGCTTGGCAGTTGAAATTCAATGCAAAGAAGTGCAAGATAATGCATATGGGGCACAAAAACCCTGGCACAATATATCAGTTGGGGGGTGAGGATATAGCATGCACCAAGCAGGAAAGGGATCTTGGGGTTATCATCCTGATGACCTCAAGGCAGGAAACAGTGTGACAAGGCAGCAGGTAAAGAATAGGATGCTGGGATGCATAGGCAGGGGCATCACCAGCAGGAAAAGGGAGGTCATAATCCGCCATACAAGACACTAGTGAGGCCCCACCTGGAGTACAGTGTACAGTTCTGGAGACCATACCTACGTAAGGACATAGACAGGGTAGAGAAGGTTCAGAGGAGGGCAACAAAGATGGTGCATGGATTGCATCACAAGTCCTATGAAGACAGGTTGAAGGAACTGAACATGTAGTCCCTGGTGGAGGGAGGAGGGGATATGATAGAGACATACAAGTATCTCACAGGGAGGAACAGGGTGCAGGAATACACTATTTTTAAGCGAAAAAGATGCTCCAGGACTAGAGGGCATGGGATAAGTTGGAGGGAGGCGATTCAGAGGAAACATGAGGAAGAATTTCTTCACAGAACAGGTGGTGGACAAGTGGAACACCCTGCCAGAGGAAGTGGTGGGGGCTGAGACAATCACAGGATTTAAGAATGCATGGGAGAGACATAAAGGAATTCTGGAGGTCAGGGGTAAGGGGCAACAGACTTCTAGGAAAACATAAACTGAATTTACAAGCTCAAATGGGCAGACTGGGTGGGCCATAGGCCCTTATCTGCCGACACTGTCTATGTATCTATGTAGCTTGGCACTGTGAAACAGGTTCAAGAGTGGGGACATCCCCACTGGACATCTAGTGGGTGAGTATGGTGAGACCACAGGCAGCAGGGTACAGCAGGGCATGGAAGGGGGATGGAAAGGGTGGGGGAACCACTGAGTGAGACTGGGAGGGACATGCGGCACAGTGACAGGGGTCACCAGGCTAACCTATTCACACTCTCTCTCACCCTCTCCACACACAGGTGACAGTGGCTACCCACTCAGGCCCTGGCTGCTCACCCCTACCGGCGCCCATCGTCCCCAGCAGAAGAGCAGTACAATGAGGCACATGCCAGCACACGGAACATCATTGAGCGTGTGTTTGGGATGCTGAAGGCACAGTTCCATTGCCTGGATGGGTCTGGTGGTGCCCTACAAGACAGCCCCTTGAAGGCCTGTGGCCTATTCCTGGCCTGCTGGATGCTGTACAACATGGCCATTGACCGTGGAATAGCTGTCGAGGTCAATGAGGGGAACAGCAATGGGGACACACAGGTGAAGGGCGGAAGATGGTGTGCAGCCCCCTCGGGTGGAGGGATCCTTGGCTCATGTGGCTGGCATGCCACCGACGAGACATGATAGTGCAGGGCACTATGGTGCATGCAGGTGGGTGGACAGACACTTTGCAGAACCCGACACAATGACGGGTACACAGCCATGTGGCCATGCACACACAGGTGCGGTGGTGGCAGAGCAGTGCCACATAGCCACGCAACACCACACCACACAGCACTGCACAGCATCACACATACAGTGGCACTCACATGCACGTGACCGGTCCCAGCATGTGGCATGGTTCAGATGCGGGCACCCGATTCGCTCATGCGCAACTAGTGCGGTCGGTGGCCATCATGCTGCACACTCACACAGGCCAGCGGCTGTGCAGGTGCGCACATGGGCTGTGTGTGGCACTCCACACGGCTGCCACGACTGTGCCATGCACACACAACGCCCATGTGCACACAGGGAGGTGGCTGCAGACAGCTGACAAAGGGGCCGTGCACATCAAGTTCGCTGTGCACACACGGCCACCACAGACACAGGGATGGCGGCTGCAGCCGCCCAGCCTGTGCAGGCTGTGCAGCGGCCACGGGGGGTCTCGACCACCCCCAGGGGTGGGACCTGCGGACCATGACCGGTCCTCGAGGGTCTACAGGCCCCAAACAGGCCTGCTCCAGGCATGCTGGGATGCCCACAGCAGAGCCTGGCATCGACATGGATGGGGTCACCTGGACGCCAGGGTTGTGGGATGGACAGTGCACTTCGCGAGTGTCTGTGGTGGGCAGCCATGCCTTGTGGCAGCCAATTGGGCAAGACTGATCATGATCGCACTGTCAATGCAGTCCAGGGCTGCAGTTTTTGTCCTCCCATGGTGTTGAATTGCCTCCAGGACCCTGGCAGTGCCCTCTTGCACTGCTCAGCTGCCTGGCGCACCTCTGCATGGAGTGCCCATCCCCAGCCATGAGCAGCACCTGTTGCTCCATGGGGCCTGCAACAATTGGGTGTGCTCTGGGCAAGGGATTGGCATCCTGGGGGTGGTGGGCATGGCGCTGTCTCACGGTGTCACACGACCGTGCTGTATGCCCCCTCCACTCAGGTGGGTGCTGCACAGCATGGCCTCATGGGGTTGGGCAATGTCAGTCACCCGGCGACAGATGCAGCACCAGCCCCCACATCTCCAGCCATCTGCTGCTGTCACCCATCTGGCCTGTGCACTGGCCAGTACCTGTGCAGGTGCCCTACCACTCTGCGCCACTGTGCCTGCACACACAGCAGTACCAGGGGCAGTTTGGGCAGCAGTTCTGGCAACAGGCCACTGGCCGCACAGCCGGTGTGGGTTTATGGTATGGGTAACTCCCCTCTGACAAGCCCCCTGCCGTCCAGGACAATGGTCTGTTCATCATCAGTGTCAGACCCTGCCCCAATCTGTGTCTCCATGCAGAGCATGCTGTGGCTGGTGTCTCACTGGAACACAGCCAGTGCCTCATCCACCACCACACCCAGGACATTCGGCTGGACGGTGATGGTGTTCTGCAGCCTATCGGTCTCCCGGATGCATGTGGAGGTGGATGGCTGGTCCTCCGAGGCTGAGTGAGCTACCATGATAGCTGCAGGTGCCTCTGCTACCGCATGCAGGTGGGCTGGTGCTGTAAGGGAACACAGATGCTAGGGCTGCTGACCCCACAGGCCACCTCCCCGCCTGCCTGCCAGCCATACCTACCATGCAGTGAAGGGCCCCCTCCAGTCTGGAAGCCACTGCTGGTACCCCCTCCACCACACTATGCCACATGGTAGCCGCCACCATCTCCTCCTGCAGCATGAGGTGTGGCACAGTGGCCTGGCCCCCACCAGTGGCCGACCCTGGCAACCCATATGGATGCCACCTTCTCCTTTATTCGACGCTTGCCAGTGCCCACCTTTTCTTGCACTCCTGTGCTGACTGCTGGTGGCTGCCCTGCTGGTTCATGGCCTCTGCCACCTCCTCCCAGGCTGCGGTCCTGGCCTGGGGTGTGCCAGTGGCCACTCCGCAGCGGCTCCCTCTCGAGGTAACCTCGAACAGGGCATTGCCTCTGCTCTCGTAAAGTTGGATCTGCACTTCCGGGCAGGCCTATGCTCCTCACCCTCCTCGTGCTCGGACATGAAGCTACCTGTGGACATGGACATGTGGTTAGTGGCTGCAGCGGGCCTCACTGGCCATCCACCACACTGTGCCGGCCCTCCCCTGGCAGGTGCAACCTACTCTTGTCGGTTGGAATACCGGTCCATGGCCTGTGATATTGTGCTGCACCTTTATAGTGCAGCTAATGCAAATGAGCTGATGCGCAACCATATTGACATGCAAATGTCCCCATTGCACCCCAGATAGGCTGATGAGCTGATTTGCATATCTCAGCTGAACACTGTGCTGTTGTGCATTACGCAATAGACTTGTTCCGGCTCATGTCATTGCACAATACTGTGACGTGCGCGGTCACGTACCTAACATGCATATGCAATGGCATATGCCGCCTATTGCACTGCATGCACTGGGTGCACTATGAGGCCACCATGCCATGCGTCATGGGCCCTATGATGCTCGGGACAATGGCTTTCCGGGCACCATGGGACAATGGCACTATTGGTCCCATGGGGCATGCCGCCATCATGGCCCTATTGCACATTATGCATTGTGCTAATTGCACTCCCCACACACATTGGTGTGCTGATCCCTGACTCCCACCTCCTGTGCCTCCCAGTGTCCTCTGCCCCACATGCCAGTGTGGCCACGCCCATGCTGTGCTTCCCCGAGGAGATTCGCGATTGCCATGGACGAAGCATCTCCGTGCGAAAGTGTATCCTGTGCACATTGCACGCGCGCAACAGGGTGCCATTTTTCATTCTACAGTGCTGCCTGAACATGCTGCATTGCGCAGTGCCCCATGCCCAAAACTGGAGCCAGGTTGAGTTCGTGAACCTGGTGGCCCAGGTGGAGCCCCATGCTGCCTGCCTGTTCGGCCAGCAGCCCCTCACGAGACCCAGGACCGACGTGTGGCAGGAGATTGCTGATGGTTTGTCCAGGCCACCAGTGTGCTGCGCATCAGGGAGCAGTGTCGCCACTGGTATGGGGACCTGGTCTGGAGGAACCCAGAGCAGCTAAGGGCGCTGCAGGTGCGCGTCTGGCAGGGGGACCATGCCACGGCCAGGTGAGTGGGCCCCGACTGCATCTGTGCAAGTCCACTGTTCCATGGGGCTGGTAGGGCTGCATGCCATGTTGGGGGGAGGGCTGTTGTGTAGCATGCCCTGTGGCATGGTATTGCCAGTCACTGTGTGCCCTGCACAGCGTGGGTGGTGGGGGCAGTGGGTCCATGTTGTAGCTGTGTTCTGATGTGTGCCTGTCTGTGTTCCCATTCTAGGACCTGAGGACTGGAGGAGAGCCAGGGTGGCTGAAGCACCTGGTGGTCTGCAGCAGGCCACTGTGGGCCCATTGGTGGCAGGTGGAGGCCTGGCTGGGTGTGCAGTACCGAGACCAGCATGTGGAGTGCCATGGGGAGCAGGTAGGCACTGTGAGGTTCCACAATGTTGTGCAGGGTGGGTGGCTGGGTTGGGGGTATGGCCTTGGTCCCCTGTGCCTTGTGCCATGGCAGCTGTGGTTGGCACATGGTGCAGTGTGCGTGGCACCACAGGGTGGCCACTGCACATGTGGGGTAACTGTTGGTGGGCCAGGTGTGCATCCGGCCACCACTTGTACCACTGCAGTTCCACTACAGCACCATGCCACTTGTCTGCCACAGTGCCATCAGGTGGCCCTTGGGCAGTGGATTCCAGTGCTGTGTATCACTGTGGCTTGCTGGGTTGGTGGCAAGCATTGGCCCACCAGCTGTGGGTGGCTGGGGTGCCACTCCAAGGACGTGTGCACCCACTGTCTACTGCACATGGGGGGGCGGGGCTGCTCTGTACTTGCACTGATCATCTGTCCCTTCCTCTGTCATAGGTGTCCGGAGGGGTTCCAGCCTCCCGCAGTACTGCTATCTGCTGCAGCAGATCATTTTAATCACTTCTCATACAATGGAGATAGCGGACCAGACCCAGTGGATCCTGCTCTGGGACCGGCGCAGGAGGAGGCGCCAGGCGAAGGCAGACCATGGCCAGCCTTGAGGACCACCAGCCCCCTTCACACCACTGTCCTCCCTACCCCTACCTCTCCCCATCCACCTGTACAGACCCTGTCCCCTGACCCCTTCCCACCTACCCCTCCTCTCTCCTGTGTTCTATATGTTACTGTTCAGCTGTGTTTCATTCAGACATGATATTTGTTACTTGTTTACCCTTCTGTGTCTGTGTGTGCTTTGCAGCTGGTGAGTGGGTCCTTGCTGCAGTCAGGTGGTGTGTGGCCATGTGGTGCACCTGTGCCACTGGATGGTGCATGCATGGTGCTGGTCTGCCTCTCGGTCGGTGGCTGTGCCATGGGGTGACACTGGGAGGACAGTTCGGGATGTGTGGCGTGTGTGTGTGGTGGGTGCCATGTGTTGGGGTGTGGCTTGTTGTTGGCTGGGTGGCTGCATGCCTCTGGTGTGTGGTGGCCGGGGGTGCCTGTTCCTGTACGTTAGTGCCACCTGTGCCCTGCGTCCACCGTGGGGGGTAGGGGCCACCAGCTGCATGCTTGCACTCCCTGTGCAGTGGTGCCCTGTGTGCTGGCTGGGTCCCTGCCAGTGTTCCCTGGCCTGGTGCGCCAGCCTTCCTGCACTGTTCCCCTGTGATATTCATCTGTGTTGCACTGTGCATGTTGCGTGTGCAACCATTGAATATCGCAGTCACTGCATCATTGCACAGTTGACTTGTGCTGCGCAGGGTTGTGCATGCTTTTGGTGTATTTCTGAATATCCCACCCTTTATATAATGCATCCTCAACTAAATTAATGTCTGTATATGCTTAAAGATAAAGCTGAGTATCTCGGTGGAGATCCAACTACTGGACTATACTACAGGAATTCAAACACAGAGAAATGCATTATTACCCATTAAATAACTGTTGTATATTACACAAAACTAATTCCTGTTATATAAATCCACTTAAAACCAAATAAATATTATTATTTTAATAATATTCAGAGCTAGCACAAGCTTTTAAGGTTAAAGAAACTATAATATACTTAAAGTTAAGTTTTAAATTATTTTGCCCTCTTATCTTAAGTGCTTTAGTATGTAACCCGGCTGGCCACAACTGGCAGGTGGGAGTCTCCAGGGGTCGGGCTGGTGGTATTTTTTGTGTTATTAGCACTGTGCGGTGCCTCCATTATGTAACACCCTACCTGGGACCTGGGCTCCAGGAGAAAAATGTCACTCGGCATGTTGGCTAGGTTTGGCTACTCTGCACAGGGGCACCCAAGTATTCTGGACACAGGAAGCAATGACTGAATGTCCATGCAAGGAGTTGGGATTCTAAAGTGTGGCTTTTATTCACAACAAAAAGGAACAATAAAGCATAGACGGACCCCCACGGGGGCTACACTCCTGGTAATGCAGATTTTCCTCCACAGACACACATCTTCTTAAATCTTAAACCCTCAGGTTTAGCAACACACAGGGCAAACTGCCCTAGTTTTACTCTTCTATGGTTTCCCTGGCTCAGCTCCCTTGCTAGCCCTTGGACTACTTATCCATTTATCATGGAGATTTACTGGTGGCTCCCTATACCATGGCTGAGCACTTCTGGTTCCATCAGAGAATCTTCTTCAACAATCCCACGTCTGGGTACTTTTCTCGATCACTGGCTAAGTACCTGAGGGAAAGCAACAGGTGTCCCAACGCGAACCTGTGGAGGTGAATCTAATTATGCCAGATGGGGGGTCTCCCACCTCCTGCTCCCATAATTCATACCCGGGCCATTCCTCTAGACTTTAGCATCTCATCTCTGAAAACATTTTTCCATGTAGATTATCCATAAATGTATTTCACATTTAATCTACTAGCTTTTAACTTCTAATGTGCTGACTTGAAGCTGGCTTATTAAGTGGCTGTGTCCATTTCTCTAGACCCCCACTGTTAAAACAGTCCAAATCCCACAAGCTTCTAAGAACGGTACTTGGCTGTCCTTTCCTGACCCACAGTAACAATTCTTAAAACTCACACAGTCTCTGGTAAAAACATAGGCCCTTTGTCAGAGTAGACTCACCCTTGGTTGCAGGTGCCCCACAAGCTTTTTCTTTTTCTCCTCTGGAAAAACACACAAACTTCTGAGTGTCTCAGCACAAATCTTCCTTAGGCAGCTTCTTTTCTCTTTAGCTGGGCCAGGGGATTGCCCCTGGAAGCAGGCTGGTTTCTTTCCCCCATACCCTCAAGGATGGGGCCCTAAACCACTGGAAGTGGTCTCTACCACTTCAGCCTAACACTTTAGGTGTTCCTCTTCTGGTGAGAACAGACACCCTAAAGGACAGGTAGCTCTCTGACAGAGCTAAGGGCTCTGAGGGCCTGCAGCTGCAGCATACCTCTTCACTCCACTGAGCCCACTACTGAACTACTACTGACTGACTTCAAATTCCCAACATTCTATCCTAACTCCCTAGCTGCAACATTCCAATGTGGCTTATGCAGCTGTGACAGTTCTAAAATGGCATCATCCTCAGTCTCAGCTAAGACTGAGAACAGAGTGAGACAGTGTGAAATCCATTTAACTGGAATTTCACAAGCTGCCTTCCTTCCTGCCACTAGGTCTAACTGGGATTCTAGTAACCCCAGGTAACAGGGGTTACACTCACCCTGGGCCAGGTAAATGTCTGTCCGCAGTCATTAGTCACCCGGCTTAGGCCATCTCACCATATGTGTTGAGTACGGGGAGGTAGTGCTACCTTCTCCCCTACCATGTGCCAGTACAGGCAGGCAACACTAAGGATCTAGAGGCCTTTGGTTGACACATCAGCCTCTACTCTACCCACTGACTATGGGTACCTAGTGGCTCTGGTAGAATTGTCCAGAGCATAGCCCTAATAGATTTTATTTATAGATTTATTGAAATGCAATCAGAATTACAAACCTTTGAGTCACAGACTCTTTTGCAAAGGCTCCACGTCGGTTACAGGTGGTGGAGGGTAAACAAATACAGTATAAGACATACATAGACAGGCAGTATTTACAGTAATAGTACTGATGGAGCGGTCCAGGCTAAAACTTATATACGGTGAGGGTATTAGGCAGCAATCTTGGAGTCCCAGGCCAGGGACTTGTATGATGCTAATTCATGGGGTCTAGAGAGACCCTGTGCGAGAATGGGAGGATATGGAAAAAATTGAGTGGCCAATGTTCCAAGTAGTTGAGCCTTGAGGCCTGTTTTAAATAGTGAGATGCTGTGGGTCTGGGAGAGTGAGGGTGGTAATACATTGAGCCAGAGAGGGGCTCGTAGCGGAAGGATCTTTGTCCAAGGAAGAGTTCTACATAGGGGACCAGAAATGATGAGCTTGCTGCAAGTCTTATATTGCACCTGTGGGGTGCTGCACTGATTATAGGGAGAAGGCCGATGAGGGCTAGGTGAAGATGTATCGTTTTGCAAGGATGCAGGTGTGGTCCATTAAATCTTTGTTGGTAGTTTAGCCAACCAGTCAAAGTATAAAGATCGCAGGTGTGGGTTAGTCTGTCACTGCCTGTGACTAGGGTGGCAGGCTTTATTCAAGGCAGTGTTTATACTGTTAATGCGGTGGATTCTGCAGAGGCAGTATTAACAATCCCGTAGTCAACTAGGGAGAGGATGGAGAAGGTGACCGCAAGTTGCATGGCCTGTGCAGGTAAGCAGTGCTTGAGTCTGTAGAGGATGCCCACTCTAGTATTGACAGCGGAAGTGAGAATTTGGATGTGACTCTGGTAGGAGAGGGAGGTGTCTAATATGATACCCAGGTATTTGAAGTTGGTAACGTGTTCCAGTGGGGCGCCTAGTGTGTTCTTAATTAGGAGTGCAGACTGACTATGTGGGCTTTGGTGATGCACAAAGATCATGGACTTAGTTTTATTATAGTTGATGATTAGGCGGTGTTCAGTGAACCAGTTCTCTAGCTCCCAGAAATGACTCTGAAGGGCTTGTTGGAGGGCGCTCGGTTGGGTGTGTTTCCAAAACAGTACTGCATCATCAGCGTGAAGTAGAAGATGACCGCTGCACGCCTTAGGGAGAGAGTTTAAAAAGAGGGTGAACAGCAGTGGGCCAAGAATTGACACCTGTGGGACCCCAGAACAAACTGTTTTGGGGGTGGAGATAGTGGTGTTTATCCTGACTTGCTGTGACCTGCCTGAGAGGTAATCCTTGAACCAGGCCGTAGCCTCTGGGACCACATTTAGTTTTGGGAGGACACGAAGCAGTAGCTCGTGACTGACCATGTCAAAAGCCTTGGTTAGATCCACATAGATCACCCCTGTGATAGAGCCTTGTTCGAGGGCCTCGTGGATGAACAAGGTGAGCTCTGAGAGTGCCGTGATGGTACTATGGCCAGTCCGGAAACCATGCTGTTCCTGGCTGAGAAGGTTATATTTAGTTAGGTGTTCAGTTATCTGGTCAGATAATATTCTTTCAAGTGCTTTGGAGAGGTGGAAGTATTGAGATAGGTCTATAGTTGCTGGTGTTAGTGGGGTCACCGCTCTTCAGAATGGGAGTGATTATGGCTTTCTTCAGGTTGAGCGGAACTGACCGAGGCATAGCGAGAGGTTAAGAATTTTAGTGAGGTGTGGTAATGTGACTTCCAGGGTGAGCCAAATGAGTTTAAGATCTAAGGGTCATTGCTGTTATGGGTATTGGAGATAGCTTTGGTAATATAGTGTTTTGCCTCATTGCAGTGGATGACTCGAAGCCGGAATGGAGGCGAGTTGACATTACACGAGGTTTGAGGAGAGGGTGGGGGGAGGGTGGAAGAAATTTGGACGGAGGATATGGGAGAGGTTTGAGAAGGCTGAGTTAAGGACTTCTGCGATAGTGGAGTGATCCTGAGTGACATCACCATTTAGATTAAGTTGGGTGGGAGTGGGGGAGCAGGATTTACCACTGAGTTCTTTTATGTTGTTCCAGAATTTTTTTCCATCACCCCAGGAGGAGGTAAGGGTTTGTTGGTAGTAATTAGCTTTCACCTGCCGCAATGCCCATGTACATTTATTGCATGCCTCCTGGTAGAGTTGTCTATCCTGGGTACGTTGGGAGTCAAGGGCCTTATGCCAGAGGTTGTCCCTTTGCTGTAGCAGGTTTAGTAGTGGGGTGTGATCCATGGGTGGTTCTGGTTTCACTACTTGCTTGAGAGAGAACAAATAAATCGCGAGGCTTTGTTGAAGATGGTTATAAAGTGGCAAGAGCAAGGTCAACTGACTGTGCAGTGTAAATGGGAGCCAGCTGCTGTTAGTTAGATGGGCTTTGAGGTTCTTTATGCTTCCTTTTTAAGTCTATGTTGCCAGGAGATTTTTGGAGGGCAGGGGGCAATTGCCTGACCACCAGCATGTAACCGGGGGTGGTCACTGATAGAGTCAGGGAGCATTGTTGCCTTGGAGAAGTTACCTGGCCTGTTGGTGAAAATGAGGTCAAGAAGGTGGAGGGTCCGGATCTATTGTCCCTTCTGGTAGGGGAGGTGACTAGTTGGGTGAGATCAAAGGCCAGGGCAGCGTCTTTGTAGCTGGATGAGGCTGGGTATAACCAGTTGACGCTGAAGTCACCCATTAAGATGATTTCACTAGTGTTAGGTAGTTGGGAGATAATGTGGAGGATAGAGTCAAATGTGAGTTTTTGATTTCTCGGGGGGATATAGGCCGAGATGATGTGGAGAGTTTTGGTGCCCAGGCTGAGTTTTACTGTGAGTCTCTGGGCACCGTGTTATGTCTTGGTGTATGGACTTCTGTGGCATTGAGTGAGGATTTAACATAAATAACACAGCACACTCTCTTGCTGGTCCTATCTGCCCAGAAGATGGCATAATTATAGAGGGAGACAGCATCACAGAGAATTTTATCAAGAGCCATATCTCAGAGAGTGCTAGTCGTCCGGAGCATACAAGGGCAAGCCAGCCTTGGAGAGGTGTGTGTTTTTAGGAAGGCTGCATATATTTAGGGTAGCTAGCAGCAGACTCCCTGAGGTTTTGGAGGCCATAGTGCAGGGTGGTCCTGGGTTAGGGTGGATGTTGCCAGATAATAAGAGAAGTAAAGGTGTGTCGAGGAGGTCCAACCTTCAGAGTTTGGATGAATGACGCTGGGATTGGTTGGGTGTAAGGCTTTTTACGTTGGTGGTGGGGACAGGGAGACTAGGAATGATGCAGGAAAGAAGGGTTAGGAAAGTAAGGGGGACGATGGTGGGGCTTGCGTGGGTGGTGGGGCTAGAGGTCTGGAGGGGGGTAGAGGTGAGGTACAGTGTTTACCGTGTGTGAGAATGTGGGTTAACTTGAGCGTGTGAGAGAAAAGGCCAACAGGATCAGTTTGGCTAGTGTGGGAGATGCTGGAGGTACAGGGTCTGTGGTTACCTTTGAGAGCAAAAGGGATAGTGTAATAGTTATAATGGTGTGGGTTGGGTGCCTGGGGGGTCTGTAGAACAAGCTACGGGATCCTGGAAATCAGGAGGGCAGCTAATAGTAGTGTGAACATTGTAAATGTAGAAAGTGAGAAGTATGTTACAGTGGCCACTAGTGTGCAGTCAGTATAACCTGCAGCTGGAAAAGTTGGCTGATAGGTTATTTCGACAGGTCACCTGACTAAACCTGTCTATAAATTGGAGTGCCGACCAAGGGTGGTGGTGGGGGCGGTGGGGAGCCGAACGCATAGCGTTCGGTGGGGCTAGCACTTGTACAGCGATAGAAATAGTAAAAACGCTTTCAAATTTCAGTCCTGCCATTTGACTACGCCACTGGAGAGGAGATTTTTTTTTTCAGTCTTTTAAATGAAGAAAAGGCGCCAACTTGCAGTTTGAGCGGTGCAGGCAGAACGCTGGCATCTCTCCCAAGCGTTGGAATTGGGCTTTACCTTGGCTGGGGGTTCAGGGACTCCCTACGGCAATGTGGGGGATGGCTGTGGTGCACCCTCGTGACCTCCGCTCCTCGGGGGTTCTGGTCTGTAAAGGACAAAGGAGAAGAGCTTCTGTTAAAATAGGTAGGGGCCGGGGGGAGGAGAGGGGACAGGACAAAGCAACAGGGGAGGTCAGCTTGGGATAGGGTGGTGGGCTGAGCCGCAGAGCGCTATGCTGTACAGGGAGTGGGGGCAGAATTAAGGTATTTCACGAACCACAATTTGGTATGGGCTCCTTGCAACAAATACAAAGGTATATCCCAGCAACAGTTAGGCTGCTATGCTGCGACAGGCAGGCTAGAATTACTGGAAAACCTATCTAAATACACTTACTCACTTAAAGGGGAATAAACTGAGAAAATTAAGGTAACAGGGCAAATGCAGGAAATACAATGCAGGGCTTAGACAATATTTGTAAAATTCTAGTCTATCTCCACTTGTTCAGCGATAGAAATAGTAAAAATGCTTTCAAATTTCAGTCCTGCCATTTGCGCCACTGGAGAGGAGATTTTTTTTTTCAGTCTTTTAAATGAAGAAAATGTGCCAACTCGCAGTTTGAATAGTGCAGGCAGAACGCTGGCATCTCTTCAGTACTGCAGCCCCTACTGCAGGTCAGGACCACAGCCTGTCTTTCCCCCCCTAGCCCTCTAGGGAAAATCTATCTGCCTTTAACCAAAAACCCAAAAACAAATACAACAGGGAACCTCCCCCCAACCATGGACACCTGCAGCCACACACCAGGAGCTAATACCATACACAATGCATTACTCCCACACTCCCCCACAGCCATACCTGTGGAAGGAAAATTACATACAGTAACCACAACAACAACAGTACTTTAAACCCAAATACTTTTTAAAGTACAAGGGGAATTCTGATGAGTTCCTCCTCCTCTTCTTGTCTTCTCTTCTGGTCTTCTTCAGGAACACCTGCAAGACAAGAGAAACACACCTAATCTGCATACACAGTTCTATCTAAACCCCTACCATCTAAACACTGAAGAATCCCAAAAGATTTTTTAGAAAAGTAGAAAACAGTAACAGTAAAAACAGTAGCAAAATGGAATATTTACAATACAGATTTGCAATTTTGGGGGATGGAATACCTAAATGTCCCTTCTAGTGACTCACAACACCCTCAGGCAAGTCCAATAAGAGTCTCTCCTGGGCTGGGCCCGGTGAAGCAAAGTTCTAGCAGGCCAAAGTCCCGAAGGGAGGTCTTTGAGGACAGTTCATACTTTGGAGTCTGCTGATGTAGGGGTGTGTACTGCAAATGTCAGAAATAGAAAAGTCTGGACTTACCAGTCCCTTGAAGAATGGAAAACATACAACACCTGTGTCCCCGCTGAAGACTCTCCCTGCCAGCATTCTGTTAATACAGCTGGGCAGACATCTTCCAGAACATGAACAGGATGGCACATCTGGAAACAGCCAGGCTGATGTCATCTCTGGAGATGGAACCTTGGAACAGGAACAAAAATGACAACAGATGGTCTGAAGTCATCCGATACCCAGGCGATGAATCAGGATACAGCTGGGCTGGTGTTCTCTCTGGATTTGAAGTCATCTGGTGGGCCACGTTGATGAATTCTGGAAAGCCAGTACACTGTAGAACTGTGAAGGTGGAGCACCTGGATCCTGGACGTCCAGACTGGTGGAACAACATAGAACGACAAGGGCTGGAATGGCAGCATTGGCTACCACTGCTCTGCTCTCCACTTGGTAGGTATGGGCACATTTGCAATGTTCTTGACATTGTGGGAAATAGCACAATGGGTCAGGTGCAAAATTATTACCCCATCTGGTGCTCATAATTCACATTGTGAAAGGATTCATGTCCTTGCTGTCCACGATCCGAACAGTGTCTATAAACAATGTCCTTCCCACTTTCCATGTTTGGAACTTTTCTTGCAGATTCTGTCTCTTACAAATCTGCTGGCACGAGTGCACATGTGTCATGGCCTCTTCCATAATCCAGGATTTCCTGCAGCTTTCTATCTCCTCCCAGATCCTTCGAGGAAAGGTAGGAAATGATTCTCCATAGATTTCATTTGCTTTCCTACGAACCAGTCTTTCCTCCTTATGACATTTGGTCAACCTGCGACCTCTGGCCTGGCTTGGGGGAACCCAGTCCTGGTTCTGCCAGCTACGCATTCTTAACGACACAAAAAATGGATCCCTGGCTCCTTCTTGCACCGCCAGGGCAGTGGAATCACCACTCTCTTCCATTTGTTCCTCTAAGCCAGGAACTGGAGGCTGTGAACCCACTCCTTCTTCCTCAGGCCAAATGGGTCCCCTCATCATCTTCACTGATAATCTGCACCCAGGAGTGAGCAGTTGTCCTCACTCCTGAGACAATCCACTCCTCACTAGGCATGGAGGTTGACACCTCCCATTCAGTGGCCTCTTCTGTCTCATCTTCACCTATGAGACTTGGACTAGGCCCCTCTATCCACGAATTGGCTGATGCTCCCTCTGCACTGTGTCTCAGTGACTCAGACTCGGACACATCAGTCGTCTGTGCTGTCTGTTGATCTGCACCCTCTAGTTTTATGCCACACTTTACTGAACTTCCTTTTCAGGTCCTTCCTGGTGCTGTGTGCTGCCCATTACAGGTTCTTGTAATTTTGTCCATGTGGAGCCAAACAAATCTTGGTGCTTTGGTCAAACCATATTTCTCTAGGCACCCAGAACAGTGAGGTACCATGAAGATGTCCTTCCAGCATTTAAGCACATCACACATACTCGTAATGGATATCCAGGAATCACCGCATGAGGAGGCAGTCGTCCTCCATAGTAGTACCTCAATATTTCTCAACTTGTTTACTTTCCTATGATCATAGTTCAGGCATGATCCGGGCAGCAGGCTGGTCCTGAAGCCATGACTGCAGAGATAACAAACACTCACTCTTATTACAAATCCCACTTGGTAGAAAAAACCTTTTCACAAAATGGCTCCCTCGCTGCTGTGTTTACATTACTGCCCCAGCCTGTAATGGTGGCGGCAGCACTCCTGGTGCATCAACGTTCTGTAAATGGGTCAAGTCACTGCACATCCCATTTACTCACTGTACTGATATCATTAGCTCAAACTGCACAAACTTCCACTGGTTGCTCACTTAGCACATTTATATGATTTGCCATGGACTTTTTACTTACTGAAGACACTGTTCTAGCTTACAGTCCCATAAACCCTCAGTATTTCATAGCACAGGATTCCCTGTATTTCTTGTTGCATCTCTCATACAACTCACAGTCTCTCACATGGCTCTGAAAATTATACTGTTGCTGAACCTATAATTATGCTCACAGTCTATTGCTTAGAATTCTTGTTTTAGCTTCTTGCAAAATTGGCACAGTCCTTCTTTGCAAAGCGACTACACTGCTACACACAGATTCAGCTGGCTTTTTGGTGAAATTACACAGTTTGAGCTATTTCTGTTGGATGGTACTCACTGTTATCAGTAGCTGGTTGTGTCGATAGAAAAACGGCCTACAGCCAATCGTAGAGGCCTCTGGAAGGAAGCGGGCTGGCAGTCCTGCCAGTTGTCCCTTGGAAAACCACACTCACAGTCCAGATGATTGAGATGCGGGTTGAGCCCGAATTTGAACAGAGAAGTCAGTTTTTAAACTTTTTACAGTGCTTTCCGTCACTGTGATGCTCCTCCTGCAAGCCAGTTCGCACACTCCACTCACTCTCACTCTCGAATGCTGTGCAGTCGCTCTAGAGCTGGCTTGGAGGTGGGACTGATTGCAGTCTCACCAATCACTCGATGCCATGCAAATGAGCCTCTTTCCTCTCAAATGCTCTTCTCCTCACAACTAGCATCAAGCAGGCAAAATTTAAACTGCAAACCACACTTTTTTTTTCAACTGTAGCTCCTTGGTGGGAGTCCATTTTAACCATTTTTCATGGCCATTAGGCACAACAAGTCTCCCAGTCCACACAGAAAGCATTTCCAACATCTAGGGCACAATTTTCCATTTGCTTCCCACAGTTTTCCACACTTTTCTTTGTCACAATTACTTTTAAAAACTGGCAAACGCTGTAATTTGATGCAGGACAAGGGCATACACACTCTGGCTTTACTGCTCCTTGGTAGTTGGCAATATCACAGCAGCACACAGACAACAGTACACAGCAGCACATTTAGTTGGCAATTGCTTCAGATTTTTGGGCTACCCTCTGACAGATAGCCAAAATGCTAGCCATCACCCAAGTAACCTTTCTTGCTTTTCTCCCAAATTTTAATAGAATCCCAGTGGTAACCTCCAATTTTGTAACCCGGGCTGGCCACAACTACCAGGTGGAAGTCTCCAGGGGTTGGGTTGGTGGTATTTTTTGTGTTATTGGTGCTGTGCAGTGCCTCCATTATGTAACACCCTACTTGGGACCTGGGCTCGGGGAGAAAAATGTCACTCGGCATGTTGACTAGGTTTGGCTACTATGCACAGGGCACCCAAGTATTCTGGACACAGGAAGCAATAACAGAATGTCCATGCAAGGAGTTGGGATTCTAAGTGTGGCTTTTATTCACAACAAAGGGAACAATAAAGCATAGACGGACCCCTCAAAGGGTACACTCCTGGTATTGCAAATTTTCCTCCACAGACAACATCTTCTTAAATCTTAAACCCTCAGGTTTACAACACACAGGGCACACTGCCCTAGTTTTACTCTTCTATGGTTTCCTGGCTTGGCTCCCTTGCTAGCCCTTGGACTACTTATCCATTTATCATGGAGATTTACTGGTAGCTCCCTATACCACCCTGAGCACTTCTGGCTCCATCAGAGAATCTTCTTCAACAGTCCCACATCTGGGTACTTTCCTCGAGCACTGGCCAAGTACCCAAGGAAAGCAACAGGTGTCCCAGAGCCGAACCAGTGGAGGTGATCTGATGATGCCAGATGGGCGGGGTCTCCACCTCTTGCTCCCATAATTCATACCGGCCATTCCTCTAGACTTTAACACCTCATCTCTGAAAAACTTTTCCATGTAGATTATCTATAAATGTATTTCACATTTAATCTACTAACATCTTAACTTCTAATGTGCTGACTTGAAGCTGGCTTATTAAGTGGCTGTGTCCATTTCTCTAGATCCCCACTGTTAAAACAGTCCAAATCCCACAAGCTTCTAAGAACAGTACTTGGCTGTCCTTTCCTGACCCATAGTAACAATTCTTAAAACTTACACAGTCTCTGGTGAAAACATGGTCCCTTTGTCAAAGCAGACTCACCCTTGGTTGCACGTGCCCCACAGGCTTTTTCTTTTTCTCCTCTGGAAAAACACACAAACCTCTGAGTGCCTCAGCACAAATCCTCCTTAGGCAGCTTCTTTTCCCTTTAGCTGGGCCAGGGGATTGCACCTGGAAGCAGGCTGGTTTCTTTCCCCCCATCCCCGCAATGATGGGGCCCTAAACCACTGGAATTGGTCTCTACCACTTCAGCCTAACACTTTAGGTGTTCTTCTGGTGAGAACACACCCTAAAGGACAGATAGCTCTCTGACAGAGCTAAATACTCTGAGGGCCTGCAGCTGCAGCACACCTCTTCACTCAGCTGAGCCCACTACTGAACTACTACTGACTGACTTCAAATTCCCAACATTCTATCCTGACTTCACAAGCTGCAACATTCCAATGTGGCTTATGCAGCAGCAACAGTTCTAAAATGATGTCATCCCTCAGTCTCAGCTGAGACTGAGAACAGAGTGAGACAGTGTGAAATCCATTTAACTGGAATTTCTCAAGCTGTCTTCCTGCCTGCCACTAGGTCTAACTGGGATTCTAGTAACCCCAGGTAACAGGGGGTTACAAATATGTTATCTATAGATATATATGAAAGACTCTAAACGTTTAAGGTATTAGCTCTAGTTTAAAGGTATCATAATCTGTTTTCATCTGTCAATATGCTTCCTCTTATTTGGACATCTCGTCTTCCTGTCCTTCTTCACTTTTCTTTTCTTCTTTGCTCACTAAGTATATTTTCAGTTAGTGTGGATAAAATAAATATTTTAACCACTCAGGAAGTAAGACAGCATTTTGCTAGAACCAGAGTTTGAATTTTGCTCCAACCTCGTCTAGTTCTTCTTTGCATTGTAGGTATTACTTTCTTCTTTGAAAAGTGTCTGGGCAGCGTCAGAGAAACTATGCTGTGGGGTCTTGTCTAGGATGTTGAAAGGAGCAGACTCATGGTGGCTCAGCTTCTTTGAGAGACCATATACAATACAATATAAACGGCTTTTAAAATAATTTTGATGCTCCGGTTTTGTACCTACAGAAATGTGACAGCAGCTGGAATCATGAAATGAGCCATCCAAAAGATGCTGGTCCACAAACGGACTTTTTTAAACCAAAAACTAACCTGCTGGCATCTAGCAAACAGGCTGCAGAACTGCAGTCTTAAAAGCAGCAGGCCAAGGGAGAAAGAACACTTTGGTGGCAGTTAACTGCACTCTCACACAGCTCTGTCAACTGGTCCAAGGTATGGACAAGAAATTGAGCACTCTAGCAGGCAGTCAACGCTTTGCATCATGCTCCATGGACATAGATGCCCCGGAGATGAAACAATTATAAGAATCGAATGTGTTTTGAAAATCTCTGCTCCCACCTTCTACCCTGGCAGTTGTAAAATGTGTTTCTGTAGCAAGAGTAGAAGATGGCTATTATTCTAGCTAAAAGGCTACCAAAAACATATGCAAATGTTACATTTTGTGAAAAAATACAAATTAATAAAAACAACATGCAAATGCAAAAATGTAATTATAAAAAAACAACTTACAATTGTAATAAAAACTGATATAGTAATGCTCAAGCAACCTAAGTGCAACCGATTATAGTGAGAATCTAGTTTTAGGTTCTGGACGGGGAGGCAGGGTGTGAGAGTAATACCATAATTAGGGATCCCTGAGAAGAAACATTACTACGATGAGCAACTTTTTTTTCTAACTCTAGGAATCCCTCACTTATAGTTTCACCATATGTATGCAGACTACAAAGCGATACTTTTAGAGGTTAGGTCCCGAACCTACTTTGGAAAAAAGGTTTTGCAATACAGCAGTTCCAAAGCTGGCATCCCTTTTGGACTGTATTTCCTAACAATAGTGTGTTGTGAAGGTGTGTACTGTTTTCCACGTAGCTGCTTTGCAAATTTCTAATAAAGGGATGCCCCTTGAGGATGCCACCATGAACAAATGATAATATGACAGGGCTCGGTGGTGGGTTTGGGCTGCAGCCAGGGAGATACAGTGCCTGGTCAAAACAAACATTTGTCAATGCTGAATGTTTGCTTGCTGGTATTAGCACTGGAAATGCAGGAGTTAGACAGATGCAGAGTAGGAATTGCAGTGAAGTATTGAAGTTCACACCAACCCCACCTCCATGCTGTAGAGATGGACAGGCATTGGGGTAAGTGTTAGGGTCATTGCCATGACAGTCATGCCATGTCACCTCACCCTATTCTTCAGACACGATCGTGTTGAGGGTGTGCTGACTTCTGATCACCCCATTGCATAAGGACATATGCTGAAATGGGTGCAGCTTAGAGAATGGGGTGAAGTCTGGGGCCGAGAGTCAAGGTACACCTCGATGCCTCACAGTGGCTGGGAGTGGGATGGCATAATCAGTACAGTTGCCAATCCAAGGCACTGGCACACCCTGATGCCTGTCAGTCTGTACAGGGTAGAACGTTATGGTTAGAAACCCTAATGCCTCGGGCGTTTGTTGGTATTTGCACTACAAGTTTTCAACATGGCCTTTTTGTGACCCTACCTCATGAAAGCATTTGGGACCTCTTCTAATGAAGAGTGACAGTGTGGTTTTGTCAATGTGTCCTGAACATTCGGTTCCAACAGCGACAGTGCCATTGTGCGCCACATGTACGAAAACACAGATTGGGCAGGATGTGAAGAATGACAGGTGTACCATGCATAGGGAGGTGTGAAGAGATGGTAATGTTGAAAATCTGTAGTGGGAATATTAAAAATATTCACATTTCCAGCATATGTGGAAACTGCACAACGCAAGCACGTAACACAGTCATTGTATTGACTTTTGTCACAAATTTTCAACATAGGTATTTTAGGACCTCTGCTCATGAACAGTGTCACTGTAATTTTCTTAATGTGCCCCAAACACTGATTTCCCACAGTGGTTGTGCTAGTCTCTTGGAAGTGGAAAACACATTTCAGCCAGGATTTGAAAAATGACAGCTGTACTGTTTATAAGGAGGGTGGAAAAATGGCAATGTTGAAAATCTGGAGTGCAAATATTACAAATGTGCGAAGTTACAAGCATGCGTGGAAACTGCACAACGCACACTCGTAACACAGTCATTTTATGGACTTTCGTCACCATATTTTCAACATGGGCATTTTAGGACTTCTGCTAATGAACAGTGTCACTGTGATTTTCTTAATGTGGCCTGAACACTGATTTCACACAGAGACCGCACTATTGTGCGCCGGAAGTGCGAAAACACATTTCAGCCAAGATGTGAAAAATGATAGCTATAGGAGGTTTGGAAAAATGGCAATGTTGGAAATCTAGAATGAAAATATTGCAAATTCACGAGGTTACGAGCATGCGTAGGAACTGTGCAATGCAGGATCGTAAAACAGTCACTTTTTGGATTTTTACAACCAAATTTGCAACAGAGAGTTTTTGAGAAGCCACCTCATGAACACTTGCACTGTCGTTTTGTTAATTGGTCCTGAAAGGTGATTCCACGCAGTCACCACGAAATCACCTTTCGGTGCCGAATAATGCCATGGCAGTGACAGAATTCATGAGGAGGGGTCCCAAAAACCCCATGTTGAAAATTTGGTGCCAAAATTCCAAAAAATCCTGAGAAATGCATCGAAGTTGAAAAAAACTTATTTATTCCAGTATACAGCTTACCGGCATTTCCTCAGTTCGCAGTTGGCTTTGAAGAGTGCAGACGTGTTCCCGGTCCACCGAAGATCATCAAGCCAGGCTCCGGAGGTAAGTTTGATTGGGGGGTATGGGGAGGCTGGGTGCGCAGAGGGGGTGCGGATGGGGGAAGCAGCAGGACAGACTGCGAGGGACCGTTTTCTGTTTTACAGGAACAAGAAAAAAAAAAATGAAAAAAACATTGTGGGATGGTTTTTTTTTATTAACAGGGAGATTTGGCATGCTGGGGTGGGCTCCCAGCATGCCAGCCCAGTGTTTTGTTTTGGGGGGCTGGTGTAGCCGATGGGGGATTGGGCACCCCCGTCGGCACATACAAGGGGGGTGCAAGAGTCGAGGGGGATTGGGCACCCCCCTCAGCACAAATCTACATTTGGGAGGGGAAATTATACCAATGGGGAGTGGGCTCCCCTGTTGGCGCATCAAACGGGGATGGGGGCTGAAGTTGACGGGGAGTGGGGCCCCCATCGGTAAACAGAGACTATGTTTTGGGGGGCATGCTGCTGGGGGATTGGACACCCCCTTGGCAGTGCGGGCTGGGTAATATTGTTTGTGAATGTGGCGGCAAGCCGCCACCATGTTCACAAACAATATTACACTACTAATGTTCCACCCTGCAATGACGGGTCACTCCCTCATTGCTGCGAATGGCTCATGCTGCAATGATGAGACGGCCCCCGATTGCTGCGGCGAAAACATTACAAGTTAGTGGCACTTTTGGAAGCCAGTATTATCAGCACACTGTGCCTCTATTGGTCCACTACTGACAAGCCCCCAAATGCAATGCCTCCATTCGCTGCCACACTGCGCGGTTCTACAACCCACTTCTCTCCTAAGCTGCCACATAATGTTCCTTGGCATGTGTCAAGCAAACATAATAAATGACTCTGAAGCACCAGCCTCTTCTGGGCTTGTTTGATTTTATGGACTCAAAGGACTTTAATGGACTGCCTATATTTTGCTATCCTTTGGAACTGTGAGAGCCTTGTCTGGTTTTATTGAAAACACCTTTTGCACTTTATGCTTTGTGCACTAAAATAAAGTATTTTGCATATTCAGGAATCATTAGCAGTCTTTTTTGAGCAACACTATAATTGTGTACCTTTGTTGCAAGTGCTGGTCCCTTGCTGCTTCTGAATATGACAGGGCTTTAACTTTTTTTGTTGGCTGAATAGATATGGCAAGTAAGGAAAATTGCCCTCAAATACCTCTTTTGATAGTTGTACACAACATCCACGGGTAGTTTTTGCTCAATAAAACAAACAAACAGAAACTTATCTTAAAGGTCAAATGCCAATGTTTTACAGATTTACAATAAACACAGGAATTTAAGCCCCTGTGTCATGATTAGTGTTTCCTGAAAATATCATGCTGTTTGGTTTTGTGGTTTTCTTTAAATCAAAGTATGTTAATGTGCTCTGCGTAACTGAAAACAGTGAAGAACAATGAAGATTTTCATGTCCCTATTAGTGAGTGATGACATCAATCCTGACCAGCATGTTGCTGCAGCAATGAAGTCCTTAATTGCATGTAGTAGCTGGTGCACTTCCCAGTCAGAGTAATCTGTAGGGCTAATTGTCTTTACTCCCAAGTGTGCTACTAACCCACCTGGTTTGCATTTAGATAGATTAGGTTACAATCTATCATTCTGTTCTCACAAAGAGTTGGTCACTTGTGTTTCAGTGGGTGATTGAAGTGGCATAAATGAATGTTTGTGAGAAATCTCCTGTCTGTAGCACAGCTGAGTTATGTCACATAACAACTCTGCATTATTGTTGCCTATATAAATTATCCAGGATTGATTAATGGATATAAAATAAACTAATGTTTGTCCTTAGAACTAAGGTGTCCTTGATGTAGCCTCCATACATATGTTTATGTGAGAACAGCACTGTTATGTCAGATTGACAAACAGGTGTCTGCCACACTGCTGTTTCAGGAACCTGTACTGTATGAACTCTCAAAATTCATTTTTCTGAGGGATTATGTGTGGAAATACATCATGTATGTGTGTAACTAGACATACTCTATGTCATCCTGATGCCCCTGTCTCTTGCCTCTTAGTTGTGGCTAATGCACTCTGCTTCCCATTGCCCCCCCCTCCAGTCAGGGTCAATGCCACCTGTTACCCCCAGTTCCAGTCTCCACAGACAGGACTACTGTGCTCTGCTAAGCCCTTGAGTCCCAGGCACTCTGTCTCCACAGTTGGGGCTGCTGAATCATACTGCCAAAGGCCATCAAAGGTGGGGCTTTTACTGTCTCCTTCTACTTGCTTCTACTCACCCCAAATAGGCAGGGCCACTGCATTATGTGTAGTCTGTCTCACAGGCAGGGCTGCTGTACCCTGAAACCACCCTTTGTCCTGCCACATGGTCGTGGTATCAGCACCATGTTGTCCTCTGTCTCTGCCACCACATCGAAGGCTGCTGCACCCTGCAACCGTGTTGACACATTCAAGGCTGCTGTGGCCTGCTGTGCCCTAGAGTCCTATGCCACCACAGGAAGGGCTGCTGCACCCTGCTACCCTCTTTCCCCACCCTGTAATACAAGATGAAAGTGTTTTTCCTTTCAAGCAGCTTGGGTAGTGTACCAAAGGATCTGACTCTGTTAGCAGGGAAGAGCATGGAGCAAGAATCCTAACTGTGGAAGCAAGAGGCTGTATGATGCAACATGGCACAGTGGGGCATCAAGGTACAGCAGCCCTAACTGAGACAAGGTGCATGTGTTGCAACTGCCCTGCTGATTTGGGGTATTGCAGAGTGCAGCAAAAAGCCGCACCTTTGGTGGCCTGGGACAGCATGGTGCAATAGCCCCAACTGTGGAGGCAGAAGCCCTGGAACTCTAGGGAATAGCAGAGCACAGCAGTCATCTATGCGGAGACTGGAACAGGGGGAAACAGGTGGTATTGGCCCTGCCTGTGGGGGGAGGCAGAGGGAGCAGGATGCAGCAGCCTCAATTGAGGGGCAAGAAACAGGGGCATCAGGATGACATGTAAATATGTCTAGTTACACACATGCGTAATGTATTTCCACACAGAATACCTCAGAGAACTGCATTTTGTGAATTCATAAAGTATATGTTTCTGAAATACAATGTGTGGCAGACACCTGGTTGTCAATCTGACACAAAAATATTGTTCTCACATGAACATATGTATGGAAGCTACATCAAGGACACACTACGTCTATGATTTAAACTTTAGATTTATTTTATATCCATTAAACAATCCTGGATTTATATAGGCAAATAATACAGAGTTTTTATGTGACAGAACTCAGCTGTGATACAGACAGGAGATTTCTCACAAACATTCATTTATATCACTTCAGTTACCTACTGAAACACAAATGACCAACTCTTTATGAGAACAGAATGATACATTGCAGCCTAATCTATCTAAACACAAACCAGTTGGTTTAGTAGCAGACTTGGGGTGAAGACAATTAGCCCTACAGATTACTCTGACAGGGAAGTGCACCAGCTACTACAGGCAATTAAGGACTTCATTGCTTCACCAACAGGCGGGGCAGGAGTGATGTCATCACTCACTAATAAGGACAGGACCATCTTCACTGTTCTTCACTGTTTTCAGTTACTGCAGAGCACATTAACAGACGCTGATTTAAAGAAAATCACAAAACCAAACAGCATGATATTTTCAGGAAACACTAATCATGACACAGGGACTTGAATTCCTGTGTTTATTGTGAATCTGTAAAACACTGGCATTTGATCTTTAAGTAAATCAATTTGTTAAAAAGGCATTAGAGGTGGATGCAAAAGTAGATCATGTAACTCCTAACTTTTGGAATACTGTAATATCACTTGTCTTACCACGAGTAAAGATTTAGGTGATTATTTCAATCAGTACTGAGGAAGTTTTAAAAGCAATTCAGGCTTTAAACTCAGCAACTGCCCATGGCCCTGATGGGCTTACTGTAGAATTTTATAAGTTAACACAGGATCACGCAACTTCAGACTTATAAGAGATATTTAACTACTGTCTACATACTAACATGATTTCCCAAAACATGCAAGAGGCTGTAATGATTTTTTTATTTTTTGTATGAAAAGCGAAATAAATCTGACTTGTATAATTGGAGACAAATTAGCCTATTAAATGTGGATTTTAAAATATTGATGAAAATATTAAGTACAAGGCCAAGAACAGTGTTACCACAAATTATAGCTCCCTCTCAAACGTGCAATTCAGGTCAGGAGCTTTTATAGTCATTTAATACTGTTAAGAGAACCCCCCCAAAGAACAATACTAACAACAAACTGTCAGGGCTTGTTATCTCACTGGATCAAGAGAAAGCTGGAATAGACTTTCTTATTCTTACATTCAGACACTGTTAACAAAGACGGGTTCTCATCTGTCTTTATAAATTGGATTTTCACTTGTTGCAGAGGGTAATCATAACGCCTAATGTAAACAGGTGGCTGGGAAAGAATTTCTATATCTTGAGGGTGTGTCAGGGTTGTCCCTTAGTCCTCTTCTGCATATAATAGCTATTGATCCCTTATTGAGGGCATCACAACAAAATGTGTCTATTAAAGGATAATATCCCATTACCTATTAACTGCAGTAGTATTGGCATATGATGATTATGTATGCCTTCTGATAAAGGGTGAACAATCTTGTAAGTTGGCTTTATCAATATTTAAAGATTTCTCCAAGTTTCAGGCTCCAACCTAAATAAGAATACATGTATTGGTCATGCCTTACAAAATACAGTAGCTCAGAATGTTAGGGTAAATGTAGAAGGTATTTCTGTTTCATCAGAGCCAATAAAACTTCTTGGTGTCACCTTTGGCAGCGGCAATGATGAACTATGAAATTGAGAAACTAAATGTGAGGAAGGTCTAAAAAAGTAAACAAATGGAAAGTGTAGCAAATGTCAAAAAAAGGAGAATCTTCATGATAACGTCCTTTTAATCCCTATTTTCTCTTTCTTAGTTATGTATCTCCCTACCCCTCCTGCTTGAAACAAAATTATACATGTACATTATACATTAGCCCCTTATCATGATCACCCCTCTGTGACCTTTGGTGCCAACTTCAACTGCTTTCCTATAACATCCCCTTTGTAAACTGCTAAGGTACTATGAAACCATTTATTAGACCAGTGGAACCCTCTGCTCCCTGGGCCAATGATATTACCCAATGTGTACCATGTACAAACCATAAACTTATGTATGTTATTACCTAACTATGTACCCCCTGTGACCTCATATGTACTCAGCTACTGCTGTCCTACAGTTACTCATGTGTATCCCTCTCCTTGTTATGTTTCTTACCCAATGTCATTCGATATAATTCTGCTATGTATGTACACTCTGGATCTACAAATGTATACCTAAGACTACTGTTTAATGTTGCCAAGATATGTACTCTCTGTCACTAATCCCGGGTCGCCCCTGAAAAAGGGATCTCTGGTCTCAGTGGGCTTACCCGGTTACCAAAATCTAAATAAATAAATAAATACATTTTTATTTTTTAGTTACTCTGGGGGAGTAAACTTAATCGTATTAAATGGAATTTAACATATTCATCACTAAAAGAAGGTGGATTAGGGATGATAAATCCAATCATGTTTTTATTGTAACTTTATTAAAAACAATTTGGGAGATTTAGAATGAGATAATCCTGAGGTATGGGTTCTGTGATTATTAGAGTTGATAAGTTCTTTTTCATCTTCTTGGAAAAAGGGTACTTTTAGGTGGCCAAAAGCACATAAAGTATCTGAGCTTCCACGTTATATAAAATACACCATTACAATCTTGTGGAGATGGTTCCTTCTCTTTGAGAGGGTTAGTAAAAGTGAGAGAAATGTTTTATATGACATTATTATAATGACAAATTTTGAAACCTTACCTCATTTTTTAACTGGACCTGCATCAAAAGAGCAAACTGCTTTAAAACTATTAAATGACAATAGAATCCCACAGTGTATGTAGGATGTGGTGTGGTTGTGCTGCCACAGTAAATTAAATGTCAGTAATAATAGAAAACATAAAGGGGTGGAAGAAATATATTGTCCACATGAGGGATATGAAGGGGTTTTGGAAACACAAAATCACTTATTTTTTAAGTGCCCATTTATGCATAATTTTTGGGGTTATGTTGTAGGTATATGGAATGAGCCACTCCTTCTTTCAATACAATATGATGAACTAGCGCATGACCATGTTAACCATGGTTAGGGATGTATGATTTCAGCTCTTTATCCGTTTGGTTCACCTGCATAATTTTTTTTGTCTGGCAAATAAGATGCCAGTTATTATTACAGCAAAAGCAAGAGTCAATTTTTGATCTAGAATAAATAATTTCTTCCTCAGTGTTACAAATTTATTTTCAAGAACAAAACACTTTGGCATTGTATAAATGTCAGATTTTTTGGAAATCCATGACTTGGGTGCAAAAAAAATGCATAAATTGGGAAGAATATTAATTTATGGGAATGTTTTGTGTTAACTGAGATTGTTCTGTGCATATGAGATGATTTATAACTGATGATTTGGTTTGTTCTTGTTTTGTTTTTCCTTTAATAAAACACCCCTGCTCTTCTTCAATAAGTGCCATGGGATCTTTCACTTCCACTTGGGTAGTGACCAGAGATGAGCAGAAGGGACATTGGTTTAATATCTCATTTGAAGGATGGCACCCCAACTGTGCAGTACACCCTGTACTGCACTACATTGTAAGTTATGGATATTACCCCAAAGCACCTGGCGTGGTGGTAGAACCCACAATCATCTCATTTTCTAGCTCTAAACACGAGCATGCTACCTGTAAAGCCACTGACACTGCAAATGTGTATATATAATATGTAGTTGAGCTGGGAATTGCAAGACAGAAGGGATTTTATTGGGGTCAGGATGCAATGATGCAGTGTCTGTCTGGCCTCCTCCTTCCATCTGTGCCAGCACAATACTTTGCCCAACTGTACTGTTACAGCGCTACCCCAATCATAGTAACAAAGAATTTGTCAGCAGAAAATTACAATTTGGCCCACCCACTCTGCCCAGATGTCCCCTGCCTAATCTGTCTCCACAGACCCTATGTTGTCTCTGGTGACCCTCCCTCCTTCCTGTCTTTTTTGAAATGCACCCCTATATCTATTCCACACATGCTTGAAGCACCCTACTGTTTTTGCCACCACGATTGCTGCTGGCAGTCTATTGCATGCATCTACCACCCATTCAGTGAAAAAATGTTTCCTCACATCTCTCTTAAACCACCCCAGCTTCACTGCATGCCCCCTGGTCCTGGTATTCCTTCTAATTTAAATGAGATCCCCCCTTGCACTCTGTTCACCCCTGTGAGGTACTTGTAAGTCTCTATTATGTCACATCTCACTCTCCTCTCTTCCAGGGTGTACATGCTGAGATCCCTGAGTCTCTCCTCATAGGGCTTTTGATGCAGCCCCAGTACCATTTTAGTTGCCCTTCGCTAGACTGCTTCACCCTGTCTATGTTCTTTCTAAGACACAGTCTACAACATCGGACGTACTACACCAGTGAACAAGACAGTGGCAACATCACCTCCCTCCCACCTCCTGCTGGATACGCCCCTCCTTATGTACCCCATCATCCCACTGGCCCTACCCACTGCTTTGTCACGCTGTCCTGCCACCTTGAGGTTGTCAGATATGATAACTCCAAGCTCTTTTTCCTGTTTCATGACTGTCAGTACCTCCCCCATCCTATACTCAGTTCCTGGGTTCCCATGCCTGAAGATCCATGCATGATTTTGCACTTTTGACATTAAACCCAAGTGCCATGTTTTGGACCACTCCTTGAGTTTCCCAAGAGCACTGAAAATTCTCTCGACCCCTTCCTGAGTGGCCATCCTATAGCATATTTTGGTACATCTACTAAATGCATACCTTCCCTTCCAGTCTCTGAACAGTGTCACTTATCAAGACATTGAAGGGGACCAGTCCCGGTACTGAGCCTGGTGGCACCTGGCTGGTCACAGCTCCATCATTTGAAGAGTTCCATTAACCACCACCCCTCTATCTCTTATTCAGTAATCAGTTTCTAACCCAGTTCACCACTTTGGATCCCAGCAATAGGCTGCTCAGGTTCTTTATCAGCCTCCTGTGTGACACAGAGTTGAAGGCCTTGCTAAAGCCTATGTCATGAAATGATGTACAGTATTTTAATATTTTATACAGCCTATTATGCTACAGTATCTACTGGCTATGAAGGAAGAGAGAGCCCACACTTATAATTCGATATAACATTATTTGGGAAGACTGCTTTGTCATTCTGACCAGAGAATCAAACTCATACAGAATGTGACACAGACAGAAATGTGTGTGCAGAATGAACATACAAAAATGATGTGTTTCAGTCCTTTTACAAAAACAACCTTTATCTATAAGGCAACAGAATAAGTATGACTTGTAACTTTCACAACTGATGGCCACCGGGATGGGCATGCTGCAAGCTACAATCTGTAGCTAGACTGTAGCTAGACTGTGATTTTTAATCTAGCTCCTTTTATTTTTACCTGCTTTTTCCTGTTTGTCTTCTGTTAGTTAGTCAGGGCAGATAGTGAGCCAGTCAGTTTTTAGAGTGACACCGGGACACCTCAACCAACCTCGCAGTGTGCACTGTGGCAATTTGTTCCGATCCTGATATCGCCCTGACTGAAAAAGGACCTAAGGATTAAAAAAGACTTATGCTGCATCTTCGTGCATTTTTTAATTCGGACCTGAACTGTTGCTACTTCCCTGCCTTGGTTTTTGGCTCCGACTGACTGTAGCTGGGGATAGGAAGTCGTGAGGTGGAGAGTTCAAGGAGAGAAGGTGGATCGCCTGACGAAAAAGGACCTGTGGTGCTGGTGCAGCCAGTGCAGTACATGAGAGGATTTGTTCGGGCTTTGTTTTGCCGTGGATTGGGTTGCTGTTCGAACAGTCCTGTGTCAGTACCTCTGGCGGGCATAGGAGGCTGGACTAATTTGGTGCAGCAGGTGGACTCGACCATGTGGCATGTTTTGTGGCCAAGGTTTGTAGCTGCTTGGGGGACTGGGCTGTGGTTTGGCCAGGTAGCCAACCGGGTGGGCCGATAGTTCCCTTAGATTCTCCAGGGGGCCTACTGGTGGTTTGGTGCCAGCGGAGAACCGAGGTGGCAGCTACGAGCATTTTCAGCTGCAGTCCCTTGGATGGGATTTTTCAGGCCTCTGTTTTTGTGCTCAATGGACCCAAAGAGAATATATCTGCTATAATCTTACCTGCATATGGTCAGGCAGTGAACATGCCTGTGTTTCTGTTAGATCCTCCCCCCCAGGTAATGAGAGGGGCCTGGGGTCTGAAGACATCCCTTATCCTTGATTTACTTGATGTTTGCACCTCAGCGAGAGGAGGTGCATTCTAACCTCTTGTACACACTCTGGTTTAAGTTATAGCCTAAGAAGAGATTTTATTTATTTTGTGACTGGAATGTTTATAAGCTGATCTACCGCCATCCAGGACTCAGGGGACTGGTCTGAATGCCCTAAACTGTTTGAGTGGCCATCCATATTTTATTTTAGTATATAGTATGTATGTGGGGTGGGTGTCGGTGGGTTATTTATTGAATGCTTGATTGATTATCTCTGTCCGAAACTCTCACCCCTCAGTGAGAGAGAGAGGAGGAGTTTCTGAAAGGGGTTGTATTAAGTTAATTGAGTTAATTTTTGTTTAGATGTTAGTCTAATTGGTTTTTGTTGTTGTTTTAATTTTGACCCTCCCTCAAGTGAGAGTTGTGGGAGTTTTGATCTTTTGATTTGTTTTATTTATTTCAGGTTTTGTTTTGATTTTATTTGTTTGGGTTTTTTTCTTCTTTTTTGGCTGGGCATAATTTTTTTTGATTTGTGTGTGCAATATGTGTTGGAGGCCTGCCCCCATGGTTGTGTGCTATTCATCCTCTACCCTTCACACCCTCTGCCCTTTTTTCTCCCCCCTTTGCAGTTTTCAGCCTACCAGCGCTGTAGAAAACTGGGTATTGCCCATTGGGGAGAGGGTGGGCTGGGGGATGTGAACGGTGGAGGATGAATGAGCGGGCTCTTGCATCGGTCGTTAGGTCCAGAAGACACCCTGGGGTGAAATGGATCCAGGGCGTGGTCCTCCATGCCTGATTTCCATACCCAAGGCACCACCACCATTATTGGTGGGCAGGTAGCCAGGCAGCCCTGGAAGCCTGTCCAACTCAGTGGTGTTATGCAATGCCAGATCTATCAAAACAAGACTGCAGTTATTGCAGATCTTGTTGGGACAGCTGATCTGACTTGCATCACTGAGACCTCGCTAGATGAAATGCTGGCCCCACATTGGAGGCTGCGATTCTGGTCGGGTACTCTGTGATACATCGTCGAGATTGGACAGCAGTGTTGCGGTCTGTTTCAAGACCAAACTGGGCCTCATGAATGTACCAGTTGAGGAGGCTGGGTAATTTGCGTGTACTGCAGTGGCAGGTGTAGGCTGTAGGATCGCCCTCATCTACTGTCCACCCCGGGATGAGAAGTGATTCCTTCAGGAAGTAGCAGACTTCGTCATTGACTTGGCATTTGAGCCGCCCAGGCTGATGGTCCTGGGTGACTTCAATGCCTGGGTCGATGACGAACTCTCGGAATTTGGACAACACTTCCTCAGTTGATGACAGATTGTTACCTCTGCCACTCATAAACATGGTCACTCTCTTGACCTGGTCTTCCTCCTGGGGATCGAAGCCCTCAACTTGGGGTGGAACCTGTCAGATGATCCGATCACTACACTGTGGGGTTCAGTTTTCATGCCCCCCTTCATAGGCCTACCTCTGTGGAGATGGTCAGGTACCGCCCTTTACAGGATGTGAACCCTGATAGCTTGGCGGTGGTACTTGGCCTATCGGAGCTTCCTGAGGTAAGTGGGAGCCCAGAGACCTTGGTTCTGGCCTATAATAAGGCCATTTCTACTGCTCTTGACTCTATCGCTCCTGTCCATGTTTGTTCTCCCCCCCTTCTCCCTTGTTCCCCCTGGTTTGATGGGACCTTGAGGGAGATGCAGCGACTAGGATGAAGGTTAGAGCGTTGCTGGTGGAAATCCACCCTGGAAGCTGACCATCTTAGATTGATGGAATATTATCCAGTCTATCAATCTACAATCTCCCCTAAGAAGGCAGAGTTCCTGTCTGGAGAGATTGCGGCTGCTCAGAACCGACCAGCTCAGCTCTTTCAAACTATAGACAGACTGTACCACACAGCCTGCCTGCAGTTTGAAGAGCTTTTCACAATTGGAGTGTGATGAGCTCTCGATTCTTTACGGATAAGGTGGCTGGCATCAGGGCGGAGATCCAACCAGCACACTCTATGGGGAAGCTATTGATTGGTGCTCAGTCACTCTCCCCACTTTTCCTGGAGTACCTTCAACAGCTGGAGTTCATCGATGTCATGGGATTGTCCAGGGTATGCGCCTACATGTTGTAGTTTAGATCCAGGCCCAACTTCCCTGATTATGAGTTGTTGTGACATCATTGGCCCAGTCTTGGCATGGAGAGTCTGGTACTCCTTAGAGTCGTGTGAGTTTCCTAGCTCCCTGAAGGAGGCGGTGGTGACACCCCTCCTGAAGAAAGCTTCTCTGGACCCAGACTATCCTACTAACTACAAGTCTATCGCTAACCTCTCCTTTGTGGAGAAGGTGATTGAGAAAGTAGTGGCTCTACAACTGGAGAACCATTTGACCATCCATGACATCTATGAACCTCTCCAATCCATATTTTGAAAGAGGCATAGTACCGAGACTGCGCTGGTTTGGGTGTTCAATGATCTCCTGATGACAAGAGATCAGAAAAGCCATTTCATCTTGGTTCTTCTTGATCTCTCCTCATTGTTTGACACCGTGAACCATAGGGTGCTGCTTGAATGCCTGAGGTTCATCTGTGGCCTGTCTGGTACAGTCCTCAGGTGGTTTAAGTCCTTCCTCACTGGCAGAACTCAGAGGATGGTGTCGGGGATTTATTCCTCTGACCCGGTCTCTCTGTCATGTGGGGTCCCTCAGGGTTCGGTGTTGTCCCCAATATTGTTTGCGATGTACATGCTGCCCTTTGAGACATTGTAAGATGGTATGGGCAGAGATTTCACTGCTATGTTGATGATACCCAGCTCTACCTGTCTTTTGCACCTGACCAGGGTAGAGCACTCTCGGTATTTAATAACTGCCTCACTGAAATCCAGGATTGGATGAATTCCAGCTGGTTGAAGTTGAACTCAGGGGGAAAAACTGAAGTGATGGTTGTGGACCCAGGTCACCGGATAGAGAGGTCAGGGGCTGGTTTGCCTATGGTCTTTTCCTGGAGGGCTCCCAGCTTCTTGCCTCTGAATGGGTGAGAGACCTGAGGGTGATTCTTGACGATGGGCTGACACTCCGATGTCAGGTGTCAGCAGTTGTCAAGTCTTCCTTTTACCATCTGAGGAACATCTCCAGAGTCAAGCACCTAGTTCCGTCCGGTGATCTCCCTACATTGGTCCACGCCTTTGTGACCTCGTGCCTTGATTATTGCAACTCCCTTTATCTAGGGCTACTGGGGCTTGATGTCTGCCACATGCAGCTAGTGCAGAACGCAGCAGCCTGGTTGTTGATGGGGACTCCTTGGATGTGTCATATCTCCCTGGTGCTGCATGAACTGCACTGGCTGCTGATTCACTGGCAGATCACCTTCAAAGTCAGACTTCTGACTTACAAAGCCCTAGATGGACTGGGCCCAGACCACCTGAAAGAGCTTCTGGTTCCTTACTGCCCTGGGCGATTGCTCTGCTCAGCTAATGAGGGGTTGCTAGACATTCCAAGGGCATCTTTAAAATCATCGGGATCCTGTGCCTTCATGTATGCGACCCTAATCCTTTGGAATTCTCTACTCCATCAGCGTCAGGAATGCATGACTGTGGGGGGCTTTAAACAGGCCTTTTTATACCTATCTATGGTGCCAAGCCTATTCTGCTTGATTTTACTGAACTTATGAATTTTATCGCTATCTGTATTTGTGTTTTTACTGTATCTTGTTTTATCCTGTTATTGTTAAAGCACCTTGATATTTTGAAAGGCGCTGTACAAATGAAGCTATTATTATTATGGATTTGGAAAAGCCTATTATCAGCGTGAGGCCTTTAGGGCTTTAGTATGATGATATGACTTATTGACGTCAAATGTTCAGCATATTCTCAGAAGTATTTTTATGACAGGTATACACCCTGTTTTTCTAGAAGTGTTATTTGTAATTTTTATCCTAAGAAATTGCTTTGACAAAGTAGCTATTACGACGTTTCTAGGAAAGATAATATCTCAGCCTTATGTAAATAGAAAAAGTACATAATGTCAGCCCGAGACCCTGTTGAGTGTGTGTGCTTTCATGGCCACACCAGAAGAGGGTCCAAAGAAGCTGCAGCAAATCCTACAGATGACTCTAATGATGACAAGAGCTTTGTATGCTTCCAAATAGCCAGAGTGGGTTTATGGAGTTTGTAGAAATGCTGTAAGTTTACCTTTTCTTTATTCCCCTAATAAAGGGCTTTTGAAATGTTACATGAGTGCTGGATGGTCTTTGGTCACAACTCATATACAGAACTCATATTATTTGTTTATCATTGTTGTCATTTACTGCTTAGTGTTTTATTTATTGTGAGTTTTATTAAGTTATAATAAGATAGACACATTTTTTCCTTACATTTTTGCACCCAAGACAAATTTATTCCTTACACCTTGATTAGCCACGTTCACTGCCTTCCCCTGATCTATTTCCCTAGTCACCCAGTCAAATCCATCAGATTCATTTAGCATGACCTCTTCCCCTTCCCCATGAATCAATGCTGCCTGTAGTCCTGCAGCCCCTGGATTCAAGATACTTAACAGTCTTTCCTTTGACAAAGGTTTCCATTAATTCCCCTCCACTGATGTAGACTGACCAGCATGGGGTCATAATGTTGCACGACCAATGATGCAGCACTATACCATGCTGCCAGTACAGCACGATATATTGCCAGCAGCATTTCTCTATGTTTTTGGGGCTATGCCCTGCACCTCACATGGGTTGCGCCTAACCTCCCAACTAAAATAATCAACTCGGGGGTACACTTAAATCTCACAAAGTGCGAAATAAAGAAAATTCCATGTGTCTTGGACTGGATTCGATACCGGTCCGCAGATGCCTGTGGTTCATCCCATCGAGCCATGGCAGCTGCTTAGTGGACCTTTCTCTCATCAGAGGACTTATCCTCTGCAAGGGGAACAGAGATAGGGTGCACAACCACACATAGACCATTTAGTGGTTTTGCACCCTGTTGCTATTCCAGCCAGCGCTGTCTCCATTGTGTGGTTTTGACTTGCGCTGTTCTACATACCGCAAACTGACCCAGTAGGAGACTGGCCAGTCTAGATTTGCTAGCCCCTTTCCCACTCCAGTTCTTATGTGGAGGGACATAGAAACATAGCATTTGTTGGCAGATAAGGACCACTTGGCCCATTCGGTCTGCCCTTTTTGTCTCTGCCTATACTGACACCACACCCTACCTGATCTCTGGCTAGTCCCCCATCTTTCCTACAAGATTGCTTTGTGCATATCCCATGCATGCTTGAAACCCACCACTGTTTTCTCCACTCACCACCTCTGCTGGAAGACTGTTCCAGGCATCTACCACACTTTCAGCGAAGTACTTCCTCATATTGCTCCTAAATTCCCCCAAGCCTCACTCCATGCCCCCTTATTCTCGTGCACCTTCCCTTCTGAAAAAATACTCCTCTCCTGTATCTTATTTACCCCCTATGGTGCTTATAGTTCTCCATCATGTCTGCCATCTCCCTTCTCTCTTCCAGGGTGTACAAATTGAGGTTCTTCAGTCTCTTCTCATAAGGATTATGGTGCAACCCCTGCACCATTTTAGTTGCCCCCCTCTGGACAGCCTCCACCCTGTCTATGTCCTTTCTCAGACATGGTCTCCAGAACTGGACACAGTACTCCAGATGGGATCTCACCAATGATTGATATACCACCTCACTCCTACTGGTAATTCCCTCCCTATGCATCCCTGCCCTACCTATTGCTTTGTTGAACTGCCCTGCCACCTTGAGGTAATCAGATATGATAATCCCAAGGTCCGTTCCTGTTTAGTGACTATTAATACCTCTTGCACTATTTTATACAACACCCTGGGTTTTGCACTTTTTTGTACAGAACCCCAGCTGTCCTACCCTCAACCACTGTTTGAGTTTTCTCAGGTCTCTGCTCATTCTTTCCACTCCCTTCAGAGTACCTGCCTGTTTGCTAATTTTGGTGTCATCTACAAAGAGGCAGACTTTTCCTTCCTGCTCTTCTGCAATGTTGCTTAAGAAGACTTTGAAGAGGACTGGTCTCAGTACTGAGCCCTGAGGTACCGACGCTGGTCACTCTCTCCTCATTAGAGTGAGTGCAGTTTACCTCCATCCTCTGTCACCTATCCATTAACTAGGTCATTTCCAGTTTACCACCTTGTGTTCCACCCCCAAACTACGTAGTTTGCTTATATGTCACCTATGTGGTGAGGTGTTGAAGGCCTTGCTGAAGTTTAAGGACCATGTCATCTCTTTTCCAGTCCTCTGGAACCATGCCTGTTTCTAGTGAGCAGCTGCATAAGGCTGTCAGTGGGGCAACTAGTACCTCCCTGAGTTCCTTTAGAACCCTTCTATGTATTTCATCCCGTCCCATAGCTTTGCCCACCTTCAGAGCTGCAATTCCCCTTTGGACTCTTACTTGAAAATGAACTTGTATCTACTTCCCTTCCATTCCAGGCTTTGCACCAACCTACATGTGAATTTACTTCCTGTCTTCTCTACTTACCTTTGCTCTACTCCCACTATACCCTTGTCCTATATCGGTAACTAACTCATATGTTCGTACCACATTGTATTCCTCATGTTATAAAACTGGTAAGTTCTGATTCTCTGGCTGCATTGTAATCAACAAGAAATTGTTTAGTCTTATTTTATTCCAAGGCTTTCCTACCTTTGTTCATATCTAAATCACGTGTGTATGCCTTGCCTAGCTCCTAGAACAAATTGTATTTGTATGCTTATGAGTCTGTTAAACACCCCTATTTTTATTGTACTCCCGGGTCACACTCGAAATGAGCCTCGACTCAGTGTGCCTATTTTGGTAACCAAGAGTTTAAATAAAATATCATTTTAGTAAATTTCTGCTACTCCCTGGTGGTCCATTCCCACCTCTCTCCACTGTGAAGCCTGACAGAGGTATGTGTTCAGGATGTTGACTTTGTCTTGGTTTCTAATCTGCACAGTACTCCTCCTAGGCCCTTCTAATCATCACTTTCCCTCCACTTGTGCCTCTTCGCACTTATGTATCTGAAGAAAGCTTTATCTCCTTTAGTAACCCCTTTGGCAATTCTTTCCTCTATCTGCACCTTTGCTTCCATCACCGCCTTGCCTGCCTCCCTCTGCTTAACTAGGTATACCTTCCTGTCCACCTCCCTGGTATCATATTAATGTAGTGAAGATTTATTAGTGAGTACAAAAGAGCAAAGCAAATTCAGTGCCTCACATAACAGCGACTGGCACACAATAGCGAATGACACTTTAAGACGAACTGCACATAACGGCAAACACATAGTGAGCCGAACATTCTGATACCCCCGCAATCAATGAGCGGCGTGGTGTTGTAATCCTAAAAACAGGGTAAAAACAATACACATCACCTGGCGATTGGGAATATAAGGGGGTGTGTAGTGGTATGCTCTGCTTACCTGTTCTGTTTGCTGCTGAGCAATAAAATAGTTGTTTGTGCTTCGCTATAACTGATTGCCACTCAACATGTGTTCACTATTTTTGCTTCACTATTTTGATGTTCACTGTGTTTGATTTGTTATTTTGACATAGAACCTCCCTCCCTCTGTGTTTCCTTATAACTCCTGACTGCCATCCTTTTTTCTTCACCACCTTTGACACTTCCCTAGAGAACCACAACTGTCCATTTTTCCTTCTGTTTTTTTATTCACTTCTTCACACAGAGGTTAGTTGCTTTAGTTGTACCTTTCCATATTTTGCCCACTGTGCCTTCACTACTTCCTGGTAATCCTCCCAAAGTATTGTGCTGGTTTCACTATGTGCAAAGGATGGTGGGCCCCTTGACTTTGCTACTCCCCATTCCAGCTGCTAGACCTCCATCCCTTTCATGCCCCTCCCCTGCCAATGTTGGCTAGAGGTACTGAAGGGAGGTCAGTATTGTTAGGAAGTGGGATTGTAGGTGGTGGGATGAGGGGCATGCTAACAGAGGGATACTATAGATCTGGAGAGGACTGAGGCACCCTGGGATGATATGAGCCCAAGACAGGTCAGATGTGTTTGGTGCCCATGCCCAGGGATCCCTCCAGACCATGTGGGCAGATAGCCAATAGGCCAGCAGTGTCCATTCATCCGTTATGGGCAGTACTCTGCAATGCTAGATCAGTGAAGAAAATGATCACCATTATGGCAGATTTAATGCCTGGTTCTTCACTTGATCTGGCTTGTATAATGGAGAACTGGCTGAGTGACAATGCTGGTCCTGTTTCAGAGGTGGCTGTCCTTGCGGATTTTCCATGGTGCACTGCACATGGAAGGACTGGGAAGGAATTGACCAGTTGTTTTAGATCCAACTAAATTTCACTGTGAACCCAGTTGGGAGGGATTACTTTGTTGTTTTAATGCATGCCCATGCATGGGGACTAAGTGCAGGTTGTAGAACCCTTCTCATTTACTGGCCTCTGGGACACAAGATGGTTTTCATGCAGGAAATCGTGGACGTCATCGCCGAGATGGCATTTGAGTCACCCAGATGATTAATTCTGGGTTATTTCAATGCCTGGATTGTGTATGAACTCTTGCAATTTGGTCAGGATTTCCTCCAGGACTTCTTGACCCCTCACTGCCCCCTCCATCCTCTCCGCTTCTCTGAGGAAGACCTCCTAGTGGTTCCAAGGGCCAGGCTAAAATCCTCCAGGGACAAAGCTTTTGCAGTAGCCACCCCAGCCCTATGGAACTCCCTCCCTAGACTTCTGAGGGAGGGCCCTTCCATGGAGGCCTTTAAAAGGGGTCTGAAATTCCACCTTTTAAGGAGTCATTTGTTTTTTAAATTCTTCATGTTTACTGGCTGTTGGTTTTATTGACTGTATAACTATTTATTATTATGTATTTAATTTGTTTTATTTGGCATACTGTAGGTGAGATTGTTTTGTTATTTTATATTTCCTTTATGTACAGTAACATTTGATACTCTGTACAGTGCTCTGAGGCCTCAGGAATGGGCGCTTGAAAAATTAAGGTTTAATAATAACTGGCTTAGCTTTTTTCCCATAGGGAAACTGTGGTGTAATTTGCTGTTATAAAGGAGTGTTTATACATGCACGGTTTCCCTTGCTCTGCGCATGCCCTGCTGCAGTTTTTCCCTTCCAATCACTGACTGCAAGGTTTCCCCCCGGAAGAGTGAACCACCACTCGTACTTGGCGGTAAGTGTAAATTTAAAAAGAATATCTACAAGAAGAATCAAACTAGTGCTTTTTACTGAAAAAAAGGCTTGAAATGAATAGAAAATGAAACAGCGATCCGCGGGCCACACGCTAAAATATAGCCATGCTAGGGCCACACAGACCATCATTTTATATAATTGCTGTGATTTAAAAGCCTATTGGAGTAAAAATGAAGCTATGGTAAAAGTTGACTATATTCCTGAAAATGCTGATAACTAGTCAGAAATATTTAGTATGGGAAGTGATTTAACTGAAAATCTGTCTACTTATAGTATAGAAGGAGAAAGTATGATACCAGAAGTAGCAATAAACAATAAAATAATGGTTCAGGATGTAGATTTACAAAAGTTTAAACCACGCTCAAACTCCCCCCCCCACCATAACCTTAGTGTTTGGTGTTTGAGAGAGTATGTGAGAATGAGTTTAGAAAGTTGTTTCAAGAAAACAGGAGAATAAACAATATATGAACATTACTAAAAGGAGAAATATAATTAAACTACTAAAAGCAGATAAGACCATTACCATTAAAAGGGCAGACAACGGTGGTGCAGTGGTTATACAAGATACAGATAAATATATACAAGAATGTCTTAGAAAATGGGCTTTTTATTTGGAGGCATCTGATTGGCTGGTACCCATTCCACAGGGGTACATTAACTTTCAATGGATGTCCACCAAATAAAAAGTGCCAGCCAAAACATGCCTTATGCCCAGCCAAGTATCCTTGTGCCCAGCCTGCTTCATCATTGGCTGAAGCACTGGGCACAAAATGTCAAACTGCCGCCATTTTTTTTTCAACATTTAGCAAGAGTCAGCACCACCACCACCACCACCACACACACAAACACTACTTCAACGAACAGCAGCCAGTAACTGAGAAAAAAATAATACTTGTTTTACGCGAGCTTTAAACCACTCTTTTTGCTTTTCCCCTCTAAGAAAAATGACTGCTGCCTCCCGCTCACTCAGTTTCACCTGGCGGCCACCACGAAATCAGCCCAATAAACTGACAACATTTACCAGAAAACTAGCACAATCCTTTTCCCCCTATCTTCAGTTCCTCTCCTGACCAGTGTCACTGCCAATTCCCTGTCTTCGAGAATCAATAGTGACTTAAAAAAAGCAGCATGCCTGCAGAGCAGCAAACATATTTTTTAACCCTGCAGGTCCACTCAGACAGCTGTTCTATAGATGTCCTGCCCCAGCCTGCTCCGCTCCTGTACTCCGTCAAACAAGTCTGCTGGATAACACAGTAAAGCTTCTTCTCTCAGCGACTAACCCATCCCTACCCACAAATGAATACAATTAAGCTTCTTGTCTCAGCGAGTAACCCATCCCTACCCACAAACGAACATCCCTTCAAGTGGGAAATAAAATAACCTTTCTTCTAGTGGGTGGGGGGCAACAAGACATGGAACAGCACAGAAAAGGAGGAACTACTTTACAGCATAAACATTTAAATTTCATTGCACTCTGTTTTTCAATTTCTTTTTACATTTTATTAAATCTCACATAAAAATACCACAGGTAGCCCATTTTCTAAGCGCAATAATGCCCCAGGGTGGGTGGTATGGGCAATACCGATCATCAGGAGCTATAAGTCCCTCCGCCTGCGGCAGGCCTCACTACGCCCCAGCTGGTCCGGTATTGCCCAATACCGCCCACCCTGTCAGGCATTATTGCTTACTTAGACAACTTAGTTATAGTGATCACTATGAATTGATGAAGTGGGATCCTACTACTTATTTTAAGCATTTTAACTAGAGGAAGCATTAGATAAGGGAATTATTACTCAAACCATACACAAAGTTTTGAGAGTGACACATCCAGTGAGAGCATGTTTCTATACACTCCCTAAAGTTCATAAGGGTTTAATTGAACCACCGGGATGCCCAATAGTGTCAGGGATAGGGAGTCTGTAGGAACCTATATCCCAATTTGTAGATGTGCATATAAAGGAATTGGTGACTCAACTACCAGCTTACCTGAAAGATACAACTCAGGTTTTAGGGATACTAGATGAAATACAATTGGAGCAAGACTGGTTTCTAGTGACTTTTGATATAGAATCACTTTATACAAATATTTTGCATGAAGACAGAATTCAGGACCTTAGATTCTGGTTGGAAATTGGTACGGATTTTGACCCTGGTTTGATTGACTTTCTATGGAGAGTGCCCGCCTGGTGCTGAAGGTAAATGTTTTTCTATTTCAAGGCCTCTATTACCTGCAGACAAAGGAATGCGCTATGGGGCTTTTTTGCCCCTAATTATGCCAACCTTTGCTTAGATATTGGAAGAGAAAAATGTCTTTTGCCCCTGAGACTAATCTTTTACTATAACTCTCTGGAGGCGCTTATAGACAACATTATAATGGTGCGGAAAGAAGGCAGAGATGAACTGGAGAAATTTAGGGAGTGGATGGAATATACCAACCCTAATTTAACATTTACAGTTCATGCTAGCATGAGTGAGATATGTTTCCTAGACCTGTCAATTTCTAAAAAAATAGATGGTACAATTATTTATTTAAATTCTGGTGTGACCCAGAATTAATTACATACATCCATAAACATAACAAAATACATACATGTCATTTCACAATTAACAGTCAATATAGACATACTGACCCAGTCAAGGATACAATAACAGGTTAATTACAATCAATATCAATAGGAGTAGAAGTACTGTTATACACAAGGCAATCTCAATCAGACTGATGTTCCAATAAGGTTAGATCGGCAGCAGGGAGTCTGGTAGAGTCAGTGGTAGCAGTTGCAGAGGCTCAGATCCAACAGGTGGGCCTTAAGGCCCTTCTTGAAGCCCCCAAGGGAGGTACATTCCTGGTGGAGACTACTAGGGAGACCATTCCAGATAGGTGGGATGAAGGCAGTCCTAGGGAAGTCCTAACACTAGGGACATGGAGAAGCTAATGGCCAGAGGATCTTAGTGTTCTCCCATTCTTTTTGGGAGCTAATGTGTTAATTAGGCTAGGAGGGGCGCCATTTTGCTGGAGCTTAAATGCAAGGCAGAGTGATGGATATGATAATCTGCCATCTAGAGAAGGCCACCTAAGAGATAATAGTACCTTGCAGTGATGCTCCCGTGGTGACATCTCTGCAGCGAAGCGCCCTATCTTGTGATACAGTATTTTTAACCTTTGTATTTCAGAACTTCTTACAGATTGTAGTAAAGGGGCCCCCATATAGCAAGGTTGGAAGGAGTATACCAATGGAAGCCTTGAGTTTGGATTTATGAGTGAGGAATGGGCTGAGGCGATATAATAGACATAACTTTTGGTTGAGTTTCTTTGTCAGATCGTCAATGTGGCTTTTAAAGGAGCAGTCTTGGTCTAAGTATACACCTAGGTATTTGATACAATCGATCACTTCAATTTTTGAGCCATTGGAAAGAGCGGAGGACAATAAATGTAAACACGTTGGGCCTAGGCTTTTAGGGCCAAATAGCATGGCTTTGGTCTTTTTACTATTTAGAACTAATTTATTAGCAAGAAACCAATTCTCAAGTAGACCAAGGTCTTCAATTAGGACTAATATGTACCACAAGGGAACAGATAGGAATACAGTCCTCTATGTGACAAGCTGCCATCCACAGCATATGAAAAATAGTATTCCTAAGCCCCATTTCCTAAGAGTTCAAAAGAACTACAGTGAGGAGGAAGATTTTCAAACTGAGTGTGAAAAAATGAGACAGAGGTTTCAGCACAGGGGGTACTGTCAGGAAATGTTAAACAGGGTGGAAATGGAAGTGAAATTGAAAAATAGAGATGAATTGATCAAACAATCAAGACAAGAAAAAGTTAAGGAATCTCAGGGCCTGAATTTCATTACAACTTTTGGAAATAAATCTCAAGAAGTGAGGAATATTATTAGAAAACATTGGAATATTATAAGTTCAGATTCGATTTTGGGTAAGATTTGCTATTCAGTGCCCAGTTTCAGTTATAAAAGAGGAAGAAATTTGGCAGATATGCTGACACAGTCTTCAGCCTATAGAAAATAATAGACAGTTATGGCTACCAGACTTACCAGCAGGCAATTATAAATGCAGTAGATGCAAATATTGTCCTGTGATGGAAAAAAACTGCACTATTTACCAGCCTTAATGCTATCAAGGTGTAAGACATCAGGAATTTTATTAATTGTGATGGTACATATGTGGTGTATATGGCCACCTGCAATAAGTTCTATGTGGGCATAACCACTAGATAACTGGAAGTCCGGGTGGCGGAACATATGAGGGCAACAGAAAATATTGATCTTAGGAATGCTCTAGCAGGTCACGTGTTTGAAAGTAATGATAAGAATGCCCATAAATTTACATTTAAAGACATAGAAAAATGTTATGTAGGGAAAAGAGGAGGTAACTTAGATAACATTTTGTTACACAGAGAAGCACTGTGGAGTTTTCAGCTGGGAGCCCTATATGACCCAGGTTTGAATGAGAACTGGGTATAATGCCACTTTTGAATAAACACTAATATGTATGTTGATACAATCAAGAAAGGAGATATTATTAGTGGTTTTTGAAGTTATGTGATTTAAAATATACTCCATACATGTACAGATGGGGATGTAGGGGACAACAGAAATGTATGTAAAAATAGATCTACAAGACATAAAAGGAAATCTAAAAATATAGAATTTTAGAGTTAATAATGTCCATTGACAATAAAATAATTAGCCCTAGGTAGGGATTCTATATAGATAGGATTAAGTATTTAAAATATGTCTTTTAGATAAATATTCCCATTAATAATGGGGATATGTATTATAATTCATATTTTCATCATCACAATTAATGTAGTTATAATCCTGAACTGATAAACTGTGGTCCAATATATGACTATAATAAAAATGTTGTGTATGTATATATATATATATATATATATATATATAATGGACTATGATAAAAACATGATATTGACAATAATGGAGATATTGCTGATAACACTGTCTTTAACAGTCAGGATAATTAGCAATTACATGCTTTTGTATGTTCTGTAGGTATGTGGTTAAAGCATTTTATGCACTTGTCACTTTAAATTAATTATGAGCTTGTAATTAGACAGCTCTTTTGATAGGTGGATGGGTATATTTAACTGTGTTTGATTTTTCTCACTAGTGTTCCCTTGAAAAAGCCAAGCATGGCGAAACCGGTTGGGGGTGATGTCTGCTGTTCTACATTTATATATTATAATAAATTAGTTTTATAATGATTTAGCGTGTCCAGGTGCCAGTTTGTTTTGTTAGAACAAACCCCTCAAGCTTCGCTCTTGGGGTTTATATGGCATCCCACACCTTGGGGGTGTCTAACATTCTCGTTACAACCACCTCCCCATCCATTATTCTATATTTTATACTTACTTACAGTTAGTTGATTTACTAGCCCTCACACAGGTGGTTACCTCCATTACTCATCAACATGGACATGCCTTGGACTTAGTGTTCTTGCTGGGGCTTGCAGTTAATAACCTCAGGATTGGTCTGGTAAGTTTGTTGGATCTTTTGGGATCCCTTGAGTCCATCCCCTATAGAGATGGTTCATTATAGCCCTTTGAGAGGGTTGTCTGTAAAAGGATTCCATGTGGTAGTGTATCTCTCAAGTGTGATTGTTGCTTGTGCAATTGGATCAGAGGAGGTGGTGGTGATGATAACCTGCTATAAGGTCATTACCTCAGCCTTTGAAGCACCGCGATTGGTCCGTATTTAATCCTAACTCAGCATTTGAGATCCCCATGGTTTGACAGGCATCTCAGGGAGCTGAAGTCAAGGGGTCAGAGGTTGGAGAGTTTTTGGAGAAGATCTAGGTTTGTTAAGAACAAACTTGCTTTGAGAACTCACTACGGTGCGTGTCAAAGGATGATCTTCCATAAGAATGCAGTATTTCTGTACAGGGAGATCACTGCAGGGAAAAAATGACCAGCTCATCATTTCAGGTTGTGGACAGACTTTTATATCAATCAATATATGGTGTGGTCGTGGTTTTTGCTGCTCGGTATAGTGCTAATCGCCAATTTTGTTTTCGGTGACTAGCACTCACTGTTATGTCTCACGCTTTTTAAACCTTGCTGTTATCACATGTTGAGGCTATCCATGAGAAACTGCACCCCAAACTGGGTGCACTTTACCAGAATCATGGATGTATCTCTCTGCTGGCTTGCCATGCACTAGTGCAGAAAATGACTCTCCCCATATTTGACTACAAGGATGTAGTTTATAGCGCCATTCTCAAATCTTCCTTAACTAGACTGGACACACTCTTCTACTAATTCTGTCATTTAACTCTAGACTGCCCTTCCCCCACCTGTACCCACCACTGTGACCACTACCAGTCCTTGTCCCTTACCTCCCTAGAGGACAGGTGTCAGACCCACTGTGCAAATTTCACTGTTGAGCTCTGATCCAACTCCCTGCCTCTATACCTCACCATCTCCTTCTCCACCCCTCCATCTTCCACACACTCCATCAAAAGCGCAGACTCACTCTTCTTGGCCATTGAGCACAGGGCTATCTGCAAGTCAGGTTGCCTTTTACTATCGATTCCCCAAGCTATGGAATTCTCTCCCCTATCCCTTAGCCATGCCCCCTCCCCTCATGCCTTCTATACCCTCTCAAAAGACTATATCCGCACTACTTGCACCTGTCTGTAACTGTAGCCTGATGTACTGTAATCTGTTGTGATCTCTGCTCCTGTTCTTATCCCTTGTTGGCTCTCCTCCTATGCATGCTGGCCCTCTCTATAGAGTTTGTGTATTATTGATATTGCCTGTTGTTTTGTCTAATGGACACCATGCACTGCTGCTAGTAATCTGTATATAGTTGTATCACTGTTTGACTACTGTACATCCTACACTGCTGCTAGTAATCTATAAATAGTTGTACATATGTCCACTATATACCCAGCACTGCTGCAATTAATCTGTAAACAGTTGTACATACTCCCATTACCCCTCCCCAGGATGCATCTGGAAACGAGCTTCATCAGTTCAGTATGCCTCCTGGTGAAACTAAATAAATAAATAAATAAATACAATATATATATATATATATATATATATATATATATATATCTAACATGGAACCCACCTCACTAATTAACTAGGTATATTGGGTTTCTGGGTACAGTGTTCACTTTCAGAGGAGGCTTTCCTAGGATGTTAAAAGTGACTGTGGTGAGATCTCTTCTGAAAAGTCATGTTTGGATCTGAACTGTTTGGTGAATTATAGACCTAACTTTATCCTTCCTTTTTGGGTAAGGTGATAGAAAAGATGGTGGCGTTGCAGCTTGAAGAACCCCTCATGGCTTTTGATATCTATGAACCTCTCCAGTCCGGGTTTAGGTCAAGGTATGTTACCAAAACAGCACTGATCAGCGTGCAGGATGATCTTCTCAGGGCCAGAGGTAGAGGAGTGTGGTCAACTCTCATTCTCCTTTGTCTCTCATCAGCATTCAACACCATGGACTATGGATTGTTGCTGGACCAACTCAGGGAGTATTGTGGACTCGTTGGTACTGTCATCCACTGGTTTGAGTCCTTCCCCAGAGACAAGACACAGAGGGTGGTGATGGAAAGTTTTTGCTCCCTCCTGAGCCCCTGCTCTGTGGAGTACCCCAAGGATCAATCCTCTCTCACATGTTTGCAGTATATATGCTGCTCCTGGGAGGGCTCATTAGATGACACAGTCTGGATTTTCATTGCCATGCTGATGAAACTCAGCTGTATCTGTCTTTTGCATGTCTGGTGCTGTTGAGATTCAGAAGCAAATGGCTTGATACCTTTTAATGGACCAACATAGATGTTACAAAAAGAAAACAATGTCTAAGCTTTCATCCAACCAAGTTCTTCCTCAGAGACTTATGACTTGTTGATTCAGTAGTGATTGTACAGCACTCAAAGCCCCTGGGATTGGGCACTTGAGAAGTATGTAAGCCCCCCTCCCCTCGTGGGGCAGGCTTACTGGCCAGCTTTTTTTAGTTTCCTTAGCCCCTCCTTCCCCTTTTAGCTTGGTTAGAGTGGGAGGCCCCCCGTGCCTTGATTGTTGTGCTACCACCAGGGGGCAGCCAGGAGGAAGGTATAAAAGCCTTGGTTTTCCTGGGTAGAGGGGGACAGAGCAGCAGTCAGCAGTGGTTGTAGGGGCAGTGCTTTGGGACCTCCCAAGCCTAGGCAGGTCGACTTCAGCAGTGTTGGAGCATCAGGAGGGTGGTACGCAGCTGGGAGGGCAAGGAGCAGTAGCAACTGTCATGAGGGTTTTGATGGGTTTAAGGCCCTGTTTTCTGTGGTTGGACACCTGCTGTGGTTTTAGAGGAGGAGGAGACAGGTGCCCCCCCCAGGTCATCAATTTTCCACAGGAACAGAGTGTGGGGGACCCCAGAGCTTGCTTAAGGTTTGGGGAGCTCAGGTGGCGGGACTGCATCAGTGGTGGCAGCACTGTCGCAGGAGTGTTCTGGAAGTGGCAGCTCTGGGAGGCCTTTACCTAGGTGGCATGCTACCTGAGGGTAAGAGTTTGGTGGTGGGAGGCCCAGGTCTGGGATTCACTTTGGGTCCTGCCGTGCCTGTGTCTGGGGCAGACCCTGGGATCTACTGTGCCCGTGTCTCGGGTAGGTCTGACAGACAAATTTAAGCACCTGGGGTTTTCCCGTGAGGCTGCAATAACATTTAAGATAAGGAAAGGTGCCACCAGATGCTACAGCTTCATGCTGGAGGTTGGTAGGGAGACTGCCCTTCAAATGGCTCATGGTTTAGCGGTGATGTAGGATGGGAGGGCCTGTCTTTTTGGGAGCAGTCGTGGAGACTTAGGCTGCTGCGCCCCCTGGCCTAAATAGCTTGTCTTGCATGGGAAGGAGTAAATCACTCCCCCAGTAGAGAGTAAAGCTGTAAATCAAGCATTTGGAAAGGGTTTTTGTGCAAGAAGCTTACAGATCTGAAAGAGCCATGCTGTCTAAATTCTTTAGATGTACAAGAACTATTGCTGCTGCACACTGTATGAGATATGATCTATCACATCCGGATCACATCTGGAATCGAGCCTCTGCTCAGTGTGCCTTTTCCAACTACCAAATGTTTAAATAAATAAAATAAACATTAGATCAAGTAATGAAATAGGAAAGAAAAATGCTGAACTTGACCCTACCAGCTTGTTGTTTCTGTGTCTCTCAGCCCCATGGAGCTGCTCCAAGTTTAAATCATGATTTTCTGGGCTTAATCATTTTCGGGCCCAGAATAAAGTGCCAGGTTTTTGAACATCGTTGGTGTTTGTGATTTTGTACTTGATTTTGGAAACACGAAGCAATGCCTTCTAATGAATACTATTTTAAATGGCTTTAACTGCCACAATGGGTTCCTGCACTGAGTTTCAAGGTCCCCCCCCTTTTTTACCTTCAAGAGATGTAGCAACTGAGGTGTCCAGAATTGGTGGTTCTTCTTGAAGATCATCCAGTGCCTTGGGGCCTTTGACAGTGCTGGCTAGGGGGTGAGGTAAACTGCTTCTGTGGCTTGAAGACGTCATAAGGTAGGCCATCTCATTCCTTCTGTTACTATGCTGCTTCAGGAAAGACTTCTGGTGAGAGTTTTTGGCTCTGTTCATTGTGCCCCTCCCTACAAGATCTGTAATACCAACAGACGTAGCGGGAGGGGGGGCTACAAATAACGTTGTCTAATACTACTACTACCTGCTTAGGCAGTTTCTGATGCAGTCAACCTTTTCTTTAAAATTTGCACTCCTAAAGTCCATCCTTGTATGGTTCATCTCTGTTTCCATCTTAATGTTAAAACAGACTGCATGGTAATCAGTGGCACCCAGGGAATTGCCATAGAAACATAGAATTTGATGGCAGAAAAGGACCACTTGGCTCATCCAGTCTGCCCATTTCTCCCTACCTACGCTATTGCCGCAGACCGAGCCTGATCTACAGCTCTTTCTCCCTCCCACTTCCTTTCCACTATTTTATTTATTTGAGTCTAGGATTACGAAATACCTTGTGAGCCAAGGCTCTTTTACAAAGGTTCCACACCAATAAGTACAGACAATAAAGATCAAACAGGTTTCACGATACAGAATAGCAAACAGTTACTTCAGTGGTCATAATCATATTTATAGCGACAGTACAAATAAACACTAGGAGGAAGTAGGCAAGAAGGGGAAAGGGGCTAAGATGAGAAGAAGGTGTGAGCGGAGCAGGGATGAGTATAGCAGCCAATAGGGCTTTGTCCGAACAGACACAGGGTAAGAGCAATTGATGGGCGTAGGACTGACAAAGTGCTAGTAGAGAGGACAATAGCAAACAGCATTCTTCCCTTGTGCCTGCCCCTTGCATTCTTGAACCTCATTACTGCCTTTCCCACACCACCACCACTGGAAGACTGTTCTAGGAATCCACCACTCTTTCTGTGAAGAAGTACTTCCTCACACCTTTCCTGAATCTGCACCCCCAACTTCATAGCATGTCATCTTCTTCTTGAGCAAATTTCTTCTGAAAAATACTGCCCTCCTGTACCATATTGACTTTTGTGAGGTATTTAAAGGTCTTTATCATATCCTCCTCCTCCTCCCCTATTCTTGGGTGTACTTATTGAGGTCTTTAGTCTCTCCTTGTAGGGCTTTTGATGCAGACCCTGCACCATTTGTGTTGCCCTTCTCTGGACTGCCTTCCTCTGTATCCTTCTGGAGATGTGGTCTCCAGAACTAGACCTGAGTACTCTAGCTGGGGTCTTACCAGTGATCTATACAGAGGCATCACCACCACCACCGCTTTCTGCTGGTGATACCCCTCTATGCACCCTGCATCCCACTAGCCCTCCCTACTGCCTTGTCACACTACCTAGCCACCTTTAGGTCATATGATTACTCCCAGGCCTCTTCCCTGCTTGGTGGTTATCGATACCACTCCACCTATTTTGTATTCTGCCCTAGGATTTCTGTGCACTGAGTGCATTATTTTGCACATTTTTGCATTGAAACCCAGCTGCCATACCCTTGACCCCTCCTGTAGTTTTCTCAGCTTTCTGCTCATCCTTTCCACTCCCCCCCCAAGAGTTTCCATCCTGTTGCAGATTTTTGTGTCATTTGCAAAAAGGCAGACCTTCTCTTCCAGCTTCTCTGCAATGTTCCTTATAAAGACATTAAAGAGGACCAGTCTCATAGCTGATCCCTGAGGCACCCACTGGTCATCCTCCCATCCTTGGAGTGAACTCTGTTTACCACCGTCCTCTGTCACCTATATTCTAACCAATTTTTATCCATTTTATCACCTTTTGGACCCTCCTAAAGCTAACCAGCCTGCATACTAGCCTGTGTGGAACAGTGTTGAATGCCTTACTGAAATCTAGTTAAGCCATGTCTACCTCCCCACCCTGATCCAGTTAGGTTGGTCACACACTCAAAGAAATCTATCAGATTTGTTTGACATGCCCTCCTCTGTAAAACCACACTGCCTTGGGTCTTGTAACCCACTGGATTCAAGATGTTCCATAGTCCTTTCCTTCAGCAGTGATTCCATTAACTTTCCCACCACCAATGTCAGGCTGACTGGCCTTTAATTGCCAGTCTCTTCCCTGCTACCACTTTAGGGTAGTGGGACTATCTGCCCTCCTCCAGAACCACTCCAGTTTCCAGTGAGCAGTAAAACAGAACTGTCAGACAAGGTCCCCTGTTTTCTGTGGTTCTGCAGCACGTGAAGATTGCCACAGAAATTAAGGCCAGCTGCAGAATTTTGGGCTGGCCACAGAATTTGGGTCTGGTCACAGAAATTACATAGAAACTGACTCAATAAGTTAGACAGAGACTGCCCTCTCCTTTCTGCCCACTACTCTGCCTGTTTGTAGCTTTATAAGAACTAATATTCACCCCTAGTAATCTCAGCCACTCAAATCCTCCCACCTAACCACAAGAGACCCCTTGAGTCACCACATTTTGTAATGGCACCTTTTCTGGTCAAAGGCAGCTTAATGATCTGCTGCCTTTTCCTATCACAGCTAAAAGATGAGAATGCTTGTTCCTCATCCCAGTAGTGCTTTCTGGGGCCCACACAAACAGTACTGGGCATGAACCCAGCATTTGAGCCCAGCAGTAAGTAAGCAATGACACAACAGGGTGTGCACTACACACTTGTAGCACATGGCAAGGGGTTTCATAAAGCATAAGGCCACAGGCTTCGTGCTTTCAGCTCCTGGCTGTGTGCTAGAAATGTCTAGCACACACCCCTGGGGTGTCTTATTATGCTTATGAAATGAGCAGGTGAATTGTATATGCATGTCAGAATGAAAGATTTCTGTTTTTATTTTAAATAAAATAGTTTCTCTGCCTGCTGGACTTTGGTGTGTTTTCAAGTGGTTGTAACAGCACCTCCCTACACACACACACACAGGTTATTTCTATTAAATCCCAATCCAAATTTGTTTTTTTTCATTTTTTTCTTTCAAATTGGAGCCAGTGACTGGGCGAGCATGCTGCCAGCATGGAGGAGTGAGCGTGCACGCACTCTGTGAGATCGGTGACTACAAACAAATGGTAAGGAGAACTCTGGATGGCAGTATTTTTATCTTTTGTTTCAACTGATTCTGAGTTGGGGAGTTAAACAGCTTATTTGCTGTTTGGCAGCCAGGAGAGCATAGATGAGGGACAGTGGGAGCGAGTGGGCAGGCGGGCAGCGGGGAAGTCGCAGTGCTGGCCAGCCGTTGAGGAGGTGAATGAGCAAGTGGGCAGGCAGGGGAGAGATCATGGCAGGCATGGATTTGTTTTGTTTTTTTATGTGCCGTGTCCAGCTTGCCAGCACTTGATGTTAGCCGTGTGCCAGACACTTTCAGCACATGGCTAACAACCAATCAGTGGCCTCAAAATCCTGAGCCCATTTCATAATAGGAAGCAGTGATGAACCAAAGAAGTGTGCCAATATAAAACACAGAGTAACTTCGATGATGCTCTGGGTGGAGTGAGTTTTGTGGCTAAGATACGCGGGTAAGTTTTGTTTGTTTTATGACTGGTTAGCGTGATATGTAGAGGAGACCTCAATACGTTTGAGAGAAGAAGAGGCAGATGATCATTGGACAGTGTTGGACTGGCTATGAATAATGACAAATTTAAAAGTGCAAAGCCACTGAGTGGCACTGTCAGTGCTATTTAGGAAGGTGGTGATGCTGAGATGGGTGGGGCTGGTTTTATCTGTTTTAAAAGGGAAGGCAGTATAGCGCAGTAGTTTAAGGCTCTGAGCTGAAAATCTGGTGACATCCAGAAGACCAGACCTGGGTTTGAATCCCACAGCTTCAACTTGCATACTGTGTGACCCTGAGCAAGTCACTTAACTTCCCTGTGCTCCCAGGTCGCTCCTGTAAAAAAGCTTTCAGTTTAGTGTGCTACTCCTGTTTAAACAACTACATAAAAAAAAATAATAAAAGCATGAGAGGGAAAGTGCTTGCTGGGGTAGAGTGCAATTTGCAGTCCACATGGGGTTAAGCACAAAAGATGGCTGTGGATGGGACTGGGACGTTGCCAATCTGATGAATTGACAATGACGTAAGCTCGATAGGCGAAACATACAATGAAGCTTAAACATGACTCTTCAGGATTTGTACCTTTCACGTACTTTTTTCAAAAGCATTCTGCATTTTACATTACTAGCTTTTCCCTGAACTTGTCCTTTATTGTCATGATCTTGGAAAACCTTGTAAGCACAGCAGACTTTGTGTTTTTCTCTGATCTCCCTGTCCAAACTGTATTTAACAATTACTAGCTTGTCTTCCATTTCAACACACCCAACCCGCATCTCCTCTCTCGATGCAGCCAACCATTCATATACTTGCAATACATTCACCTTATCCTGTTGTAATCTTTCACATTCCCTCTTGACTCTTTCTTGCTGTTCATCTTTCTTTTTGACAGTACATTGCATTGCATAGTCAGAATCATTTTTGAGTTTTTCAATCCTAGTTTATAACTCTATCCTTTACTCACCCAACTCCTTTGTTTGGGAGCCCACCTCCATGGCCCTGGAGTTCAAATCTTTTTTCAAAGACTGAATCTCACTTTCCATTACTTGGAGTGTGGTAAACAGGGCAGCAACCTTCAATCCCTTTTGATCTTGTCTCTTTTTCATCGTATGTTTGGTATCCGAATACGGTGTGCACAAATGCTGTATCGGGTTACCATGGGTTTTTATGTCCAGCGCAAAATCCCCCCAACCCCCATGAGAGGTTAAAAAATTTGAAATGTCCAATTTTAATTCCGTGCTGATGGCCATTGTGAGAGTTCCCCTCTATCTGTGTAGTTAAAAATTGACAGTGTATCCATCCACTGTCTTTCCCAACTATGCAGTTTACTAGCTAAGGGCTACGGGAGTGAACAAACCTAGTCTGGTTCTTCGAGCGAGTTGGCAGCTCTTGATCACATCAAGTGCTCTGTCTCTCACTGCTGGTGCGGGGAGTCTGATGAGTAAACAGTAATGGTCAAGCAGACAGGTGCCTGTCTACCTAGCGTGATCCCCCCTGCTCCTGCCCCTTGAGTTAAAAACATATTTGTTTAATTTGGCCTCCCCAATGTATTTTACTTTCCTGTTTTAAAGTTATATTTGTACTAGGTTTTATGTGCAGCACCTTGGTTTTTGAAAGGCGTTATAAAAATAAAGTTTGATTTGATTTTGCTCCCCCGTAAGCACTTATTTTGCTTAAACTGTTTGTTCTCAGACCACTCTTGTCCGTGCCACAGTTGCCATTTTGTTAGACTTGGTAAAAAGTATTTTGCAAGTTCTAAAACCAGATGGAAAGACAGTTCCAAATCAGTAGACAAAGGTTACTCACAAAGGGTTTTATTCCCATAAGCTCAGTAAGTAAGGATAGTGATGCACACAAAGATACATACCGGGAGCCCAAAACTCTCCTACATTTGGCGTAGAATAAGTTTTCCTTGGAGAAGTTACAGTAAACACAGTCTTGTATAGTGAGCTATGATCAAGTCCCGTTGCCTTGACAATGGGCTCATGTACACATAAGGAGTGCATTCTAAATTACTCTGATTGGTCAGTTTGGTGGGCTGCTCACTGATATCTACTTTGCCCTTTTGGATATTACAGTGTATAAACTTTGTATACAAATCTTGCTGACATTGGAGTATAGAACAATGGGATAGTCAAGTAATAATGTTGACTATAACAGTGTGTTTTCTGTCTATAGATGGTGCTCCCGGCTTACAAATGCATCAGAAACATTATAGAAAAATAGCAAATATATACTAATAATTATGATCATGTCTTATTGCAGCAGATGGCTCTGTAGCCCACAGCATATGTAGATGGAATCATCATTGGTTGTCTCATTACAGTAGAGGCAAGAATTACTTTGACTGGAATGGCTGTGTCTAAGGTGATACTGTTTCATAGCAAAATCTCACCTAGATATAGGCAAAAAGTAGGCAAAAAATATTTTATTACATTATAAACTAAGTACTAACCAAACATACTGTGATCTAACTAATACATAGTAAAACCTACCTGAACCTACGAACATACCTAATGTGCTAAGTATGAAGTCACATTATTACACATGAAGGATTGTGGGTATGGAAAGTCTACACTTCTCTGGTCAGAGTTCTTTTGTCACATACAAATTCACCATTTTTTGGAAACGGGACACCTTGACACAAGTCACAAGACCTCAGATGGTACTAGAAGACTTTTTTTTTGCAGTGAAGAGTGTTGGAGCATAAGTCCAGATATATCGCCAAATTAGAAAAGGTGTTGGGGGCATCTGCAGAGTCTTCATTAGACGATATTAGGCTGAGGTGGGGACAGGCAGTTGGGACCTGGTCCCTGTGGGTGCATGGATGGGCAGATTGCAGAGAGGATGGCAGGTCACTACCTCAGCACAGGGTTTTATGTGAAATGGGTGAATACAAAACAGCAAGCCCATAATCACAATGGCATGTTGGCGAGAACAGAAATGATGACACATTTTTTTCTTGCCGGGGTCTCTGCACCTGAACCTTAAATAACCAACTCCAAGGTCATAGCACCTCGAGGAGGGGGTAAAACATTTGTTGCTGTTTTGTCACCACTGAAATGCTGTTGCTGACTTTTGGGCTCACAGTTTTGTCTTCATCCAGTTCATGGGCCACCCACCACAGTGACAAGAGTTTCTGTGGAAGGTGCTGGTCCAGTTTTCAGAACCCACTGTGATGAAACACTGGAGCCACCACAGAGGATAGGTGTTGGCAGCACTGAGGGTCATTAACATGGCAGGATGTACATACAAGTCGCCATGGCGTGAGGGCCCCGGATTCAGGAGGCCCCACTGTTAACCTATTTAGTTATTTTTAAAAATCCTGGCTGTACTGGGTGACGCCGATGGGCGAATTGCTGAAAAGCACCCCTTCTTGGAGTCAGCCCCCTGCCCCACTGAGTCAGCTGGTGAGTGGTGACCCCCTCCCCCCGCTGCCGCTCTGAGCAAGTGAGCCTCTCAGTCTCTCCAACTGGCAGCTCCTACTTCACCTCTGATCCACCCTGACCCCACAACACACAACCAATCATGTCCATCAGAGGTCCTTTGGAGGTGTGGCTACTGGGGAGCTGGAATCAGTGCGTTCGTGTGCATGGCGTCGGTGTGTGGCCGGGCAGTGATGAGGAGGAGGAGAACGAGAGAGAGCTGTGGTGGTCAGTTGTTGTTGCCAGTGGCTGGTCTCATCTATCAAAGAAGAGTCTCTGCCTAAAGACACAGAAGTAGAGAGAGAGAGAGAGAGAGAGAGAGAGTCTGAGCAGGCCGTGGGGGGTCACCTGGAGTTGGATTTGGCTTCAGTGCAGCATCGCATGCTGCTGTTTTTTCCGTGTAGCCACTAGCCAGGATCAGTTAGTGCTGCTGCTAGTTGGGCCTTTGGTCCTGCTGTGAATGTGAGGAGTCCTCCCATGCCGGGCCGCACTGCAGGGCCAAGTCGTGTCACCCCCGCCTGCGTGATCTTGAGGAAACAATCAAGAGGACAGCCTGGACTCATTACATTCACATTCACACCAGTCAGGCTACATCAGGTATGTTGTGTTGACTAGTCATCTGTTCTGCAGTGTCCAAGCCATTTGTGCTGCAGAAATAACTCTTTTTATTGCATTGGAGAAACAAACTAAGTTGTGGTTGTCTCTGGTCATGGTCTGTCTGAGTGTTCAGTAACCTGAATAGTGTACTGATGAGTCTTTAATAAGATTTGAGTTTGGCACTGAGTGGACCACGGGGTGCTGATACGTCACCGGAGGGAACTAACTTGTGGGACTTGCGCTTGTTGGCACAGATTTGTCTTGGTTTGATTGGAGTCATACAAATTATCTTGGCTAAAGACACCGCCTGTATATTTATGACTAGGTTCAGACTGAGATGCTCAAACAAAAGTTAATGAAAAGCTTTTATTACTGTTGTTAATAGCTGCTCTTAAATGTATAATGATTCATCGGTTGTTAGATGTGACTCCTACTTTGGGTACCTAAAGGAAAATAGTGCAAGATATCAGAAGGATAGGAAAAAAATAACAGCAGACATCAACTTTAGGCAAGAGGCCTTTCTTGGCTTATGCAGAACACAAGACAGTTATGATATGGGCATTCTAGATACATGAATGTAATCAGATTTTCAATAAAGGGTCTGGTTTAACTTTAAGTTTAACAAGTACTGTACACACCTGAATTAAGAGTATTCCACTACAGTGTACTTGCCGGAGGTAATGCCCTCATGGACATTGCTCACTTTGCACTCAACTCCAGTGGACAAAATAGATGATAATGCCTGATGTACAGATGATAACCATGGTGTAAGCACCTCGAGTGGTTGCTAGGGCATCAGTAAACCTCGAGAAGTGCAACTTGAGAGGTTTACCATTGCTCTAGCAACCTCGAGAGATGATTACACTGTATATATCACTTGTACATCAGGCATTGTCATTTATAGTGTATGGGACTCAACATGAGAAGTTACACCCCCCCCCAAACACAGGTCATTTAGTCTTACCTTATTAATGAATCTGCATTATGGCCACATGATTGTGTAGGAAAACTATTTATTCAAACAACATGAAGTCTTGCTGTATTCTGACATATGCAGTTAGGTCCTGCCTTTCAACTGCCCTGGAGAACAAAGAGTTAAACTTTCCATGGCCAACATGGAATGTTCAGCAGCTCGGTTGAAGCCCTGTCTGCTGTTGTTTAAACTCCAACTGTCAGATTCTTTACTCACTCACTGAACAGTCGCCTGAGATTTCTCCTTTGCTCGGTTCAAAAAGTTGGTTAAAGTGTCGGGTTTTTCACTCGGTTTCGACCGAATGCTGCTACCGATCTATTGGTTTAAGTCTCTGTCTGTGGTACCGTGAGTACTAGATAGGTTTTCTGTATAGTTTCTGTGTGGAACTTGTAAATTATGGATCGGTTCGGATGAACGATCCGTTTCAAGTAAAAAATACCAAAAACTTTGTGTTTTACTTAGTGTGGTAACCGTCCTATAGGTTCTAAAAAAAACGGATTTTATTACGTTTTTTTCCAAGACCTGTGACACGGTCAGGAATCGATAGGGGAGTCTTGCCTGGTGGATTGCCGAAAAAAGAGTATGTTTTGGTTAGGACTGGCCATGTCTGAGAAACCCAAGAGAAAAACCGGGCCCACTGGGTTTCAACACTGCAGTGTGTGTGGGGAAGTCTTTGCCAAGGTTGATCCCCACACCACCTGTGTTTATTGTCTGGTGTTTGTCCACTTCGATTCAGACTGCCAAATTTGTAAGAATTTTCCCAAATCTACCCTGGAAAAGAGATTAGGTAGACTGAGGGAAAGGGTGGCCGAGAAGTCCGCTGACCCGGATGGCCAGCCCTGTTCGGTTCCGACCAAACCAGAAGGAGTGCCCTCTGACCAGGGTGATACTTCTTGGCAAAGGAGAGCTGATTCTGAGGAGTCGGTTCGGTAAAAAGAAAAGAAAGGATAAATCGTCCGGTTCGGACCCAGAAATTCATACTCCGACCACCGATGAGATAACCAAGGCGATAAGGATAATGCAATCGCTTACTTTGGTTCCGACTGAACCGGCACCATCTGGCAGGGATTAGGTTCGGTCAGTTCCACCGGTTCCAGATTACACTTTGGAAGAATCTTATGAACCAGGTGAGGAGGAAGAAGAGTATGAGGATGATGATGGTGATTATGAAAGTCTGGATGTGCCTATTGACCCGGACATCTCCCCAGACAGACCTTCAGGTGTTTCTCCTCCTAGGCTTTCTGAGTCTCCTTCTCACTTTATGTTTTACAAAAAAGTGGCTGAGACCCTCCAGCTTCCTCTGGAGGAAGCAGTGGAGGATCAGGAGAAGCCTGATTTTGTTGAAATGATGGACATCCCAGAGTCCAGGAGACTGTCTATTCCCCTCCACAAATCCTTTGGGAAACAGACACATAAAATTCTTAAGACCCTAACTCCATACCTCCTGTGGACAGACAAATGGACAAGAGGTATACTCTTTCAGGCTCAGACATGAAGTTCCTTTCACAGCAATGCAGCCATGTTAGAGAAGTGCAGGCTGCAGCCTGTGATAAGGCAAATATCCCCTTGGCATCACACCCTCCAGATAAGGACTCCAGGAAGACTGATGCCATGGCAAAGAAACAATACATGGCAGCATCTTTGGGACTCAGGCAGGCTAACTATATGGCCTACACAGCTAGATACCAGAAGTCCAGGTGGGACACTGTGCTGGCTCTCGCTAAACAGACCCCTGACCAGCTTGCCAAGGAGCTGGAGCAGGTGGCTGCAGATGGGATTGAGGCATCCAAAGTGCAATTTCATGCTGCTGTGGACTCCAGTGATGTTTCATAAAGAGTCATGGCTACATCTGTGGCTCTTCGGAGGATAGCTTGGCTCAGATGTACTAGCCTATCACAGGATACCCAGGCTAAAGCCATGGATTTCCCTGTTATTGGTAATTCTCTGTTTGAGGAGCAGACAGAGAACTACATGAAAAAATGGATGAGTACAGGACCACTTACAATGAGTGTTCAGGCCAAAGAAAGGCAAGCTACTCCTCAAAGGCAGCAGTCCAGGGCAGGGGTGAGGCCTTTCCAAAGGCATTTTACCAAGTTCAGGCCTCCTCTTCTTACTCTCAGAGGGGGTTCTTTAGAGGGAGAGGCAGACAGAGGATGAGCAGGCCTGCATCCACCCCTCAGCCTAAAGCCCCTGCCAAGCAGACACCCTGATGGGTCTGCCCGGGCCGATTCTCCAATACCAGTAGGGGACAGGCTGGCTTACTTTGTCCAGGACTGGAAGTCTCTGACATCAGACAAGTGGGTCCTGGAAGTAGTGAGCCAGGGACTGGATCTCAGCTTTAAAAAATTTCCCAAGATGAGAACCACATCCTATCCACCTGCAAATCCATCAGAAACCCTTGCCTTAGAGGCAGAGGTTTCTTCCCTCCTAGCTCTCAGAGCTATAGAGAGGGCTACCACCCTACACAAGAGCAAACGATTGTACTCCAGGTACTTTCTAACCCCCAAAAAGACAGGAGAATGGCTGCCCATTCTGGGCCTAAGATATCTGAACACACACCTTTTAAAACCAAAGTTCAAAATGGTGACTCTGGGAATAATCCTTCCCTCTCTAAGGCCAAGGGACTGGCTAGCCTCCCTGGACCTCAAAGATGCCTATTTTCACATTCCCATCAGGTGCTCCCACAGAAAGTACCTCAGGTTCAAGTTGCCCTCAGGCCACTATCAATTCAGAGCAATGCCTTTTGGCCTAACATCGGCCCCAAGGGTTTTCACAAAGTGCCTGGCAGTAGTGGTTGCTTTCCTAAGGAGAAAAAGATCTCCATCTTCCCATACTTGGACAACTGGCTCATAGTAGGTCAGTCTCCAGACCAAGTCAAGTCACATTTGCAAATAACTCAGCAAGTGCTCACTTCTTAAGTTCCTTCTCAACCTTCAAAGTCAGTTCTCGAACCAGTACAGCTCCTCACCTTCATAGGGCGGAGCTGGATACAACTAAAGGCAAGAGCCTTCCTTCCCTGGAAAGGGCAAGGACCCTTATGAAACTGGCCTCTTCATTCACCCTGCAGGTGTCTCGACCAGCAAGGCATTTCCTTCTGCTTCTGGGCCACATGGCAGCTTCCACAGCAGTGGTCCAAAAGCAAAGATCCAGATGAGGACATTCAGTTCCACTTAAGAGCCTTCTGGTCCCAAAGAAAGGATTCTCTTACCAAACTAGTCCCAGTGACTCGAACCCTGATCCAGGCCTTGCAATGGTGGCAAGATCATGACAATTTGAGACAAGGGGTTCCTTTTGTCACTCAGTCTCATTCAGTGATACTCACCACAGATGCTTCCTTGCTGGGCTGGGAGCCCATCTGAGGGATCGACCACCCAAGGGCTGTGGTCACCTCAGGAATCTCTGCTTCACATCAGTCTCTTGGAACTCAGAGCAGTGCTTTGGCACTGCAAGCCTTTTCCAATCTGTGCAGAACAAGGTGGCCCAGGTCAGAACAGACAACACCACCACCATGTGGTACATCAACAAGCAGGGAGGCACTTGGTCTATGGCCTTGTGCACAGAAGCAATGAAGTTGTGGTCCCTGGCCTATTCCTGCAAACCTCTCTGATAGCAGTTCACCTCCCAGGGAAGGACAATGTCTAGCAGATGCTCTGAGCAGAATATCCCAGGGCCATCACAAATGGACCCTAGATCCTCTAGTTTTGAAAGTGATTTTCTCGAGATGGGGCACTCCACAGATAGATCTTTTGCAGCCCCAGACAATCACCAACTTCCTCTCTTTTGTTGCAGACCCCAGTCCTGGTCTCAGTCCCCTGGATGCTCTGATCCTGAATTGGGAAGAAATTTCTGTATGCTTTTCCCCTTCCTCTCCTGTTCAAAGTGTTAGTCAAGATAAGGTCACAACCATGCAAAGTGATTCTGATTGCTCCAGACTGGGCCAGGCAGTCCTGGTATCCCCTGTTGCTGTCCCTAGCAGTCCACCTTCCCCTGTCTCATCCCAGGAATTACAACCTGTTGACATCCTCTCAGGGGAGGATTTGGTATCCAAACCTTCGGTCTCTCAATCTCAAGGCATGGCTCTTGAAGAGTTAGAGTTTGCTGATCTGCATCTTTCCCAAGGGGTTCTGGATATCCTTAAGGCTTCTCGAAAGCCTTCCACCAGAAAGACTTACAACTCCAAATGGAAAAGATTCAGTATTTGGTGTTCTAAGAAAAATATTTCTCCAGATTCTGCTGAGTTGCCTATGGTTCTGGACTATATGGTCCATCTCAATGGCCTAGGCCTTAGGCCAGCTACACTTAAAGTGCATTTGGCAGCTGTTTCTGCTTTCCTGTCAGTAGGCAAGCCATCCCCTCTGTCAGCCCATCCTGTGTTTTGTAAGTTCTTCAAGGGATTGCTTCACACCAATCCCCCCTTTAGGGATCCTGCTCCTGTTTGGGACCTTAATGTTTGCATTGCTCAGCTTATGCAACCCCTCTTTGAGCCTTTGTCCTCTGCAGAGCTTAAGTACTTGACTTCGAAAACTGTGTTTTTGGTGGCCATTACCTCTGCCAGGCATATCAGTGAATTGCAAGCCCTGTCAGTGGAACCAGATTTCATCTCTTTCCATAGAGATAAAGTGGTCCTAAGAACTAACAGAAAGTTTTTGCCTAAAGTGGTTTCAGATTTCCACCTCAACCAGTCTATGTCTCTCCCTGTTTTCTTTACTGACCATTCCTCCTCTGGAGAGAGGAGGCTACACAGCTTAGATGTTAAAAGGGCCCTCAGCTACTACATAGAGCGCACCAAGGGTCACAGGTTTGAATCCCTCCTGTTGTTCCTCACGTATGGAGAGGTTGGTAAGGGCAAACCTGCCACTAAGAGATCTATTGCCAAGTGGATTGTTTCTTGTATACAATTCTGCTATGAGAAACTGGGTAGAACTCCACCCTCAGGCCTGAGGGCCTCATTCCACTAGAGGTACAGCTGCTTCCCTGGCTGCTGCCAGGGATATTCCTATCTTAGAAATTTGTCAAGCAGCCACCTGGAAAACAGTCCATACATTCACCAAGCATTACTCTCTGGCTATCCAGGCTAGGAGTGATGCTCGGTTTGGCACAGCAGTACTTCAGAGCCTGTTTCCAAAGTAGGTTCTGTCCCTCCTCCATGGAGGTACTGCTTGGTAGTCTGCATATGTCAGAATACAGCAAGACTTCATGTTGTTTGAAGAGAAAAAATTACTCACCTTAGTAATGTTGTTTCTTCTAATGGAGTCTTGCTGTATTCTGACCTCCCCCCCCGCCTCCCCTCTCAGAACCTAGTTTTTGGGATGTGGGTGGGCAGGAGCAGTGTTGGCACCCTAGGGGTGTCCCTTTTTCACCCTCCTTTATTTTGGGTGAGTTATATTGTTTTAGGATGTGTTTTGTTTTTTGGATTTCCTGGCTTGAGTCTTCTTTTTGAAACCAAAAAACCCTTTTATATAGATATAGTTGCTAGTTGGCTAGTTTTGAGTTTTACAGTTTCCACACAGAACTTCTAGTGAGTATTGCTTGTAAAGATCTGATGGTTGGAGTTTAAACAACAGCAGACAGGGGCTTCAACCGAGCTTGCGGTGAACATACCATGCTGGCCATGGAAAGTTTAACTCTTTGTTCTCCAGGGCAGTTGAAAAGGCAGGACCTAACTGCATATGTCAGAATACAGCAAGACTCCATTAGAAGAAACAACATTACTAAGGTGAGTAATCTTTTCTTAGGATACACGGACTGATAAACAATGTGCTGAAATATCACCAGAGTTAAAATCTCTATCAGACATAGTGATTGCTAGACTCAGTAAAAGTAAATTAAGACAATTGGAATGTTATTTGAATACTGTACCAAGACTTGCGCTCGAGGTTTACATGGTCACCATGGCAACCTCTCGCCGGTTAACAAACCGGTTACCCATGTATGACCATACATTATATTTTATAGTGTATGGCCATACATTTCAATTTTAAAAATTAAACAGGCTCCTTACTGTTTAAATTTAGGCACCACCGCAGCCATTCTCAGTCATGCTTTCACCACCGTGGCCGTTTCTGGAAGGGTCTGTCATGTAGTGCACGTGAGCAAAGCAATCCCTGTTGTTAACCTATCGATGTGACATAGCATCGATAGGTTAACAACATTGGAATGGACAGATGATGGTTAAAAACCTTAGGAAATGATGATTTCCTAAGGTTAACAGCGTTCTACCATACATTATAAGGTTGTAAACAGTTTATTTTCAGTGGGTAACAAGGGCTACCCATATATTATATAGAGAATAATGGATAGGTAAGTAGTTATAATGAAGTTTTATACCCCCACTCCCGAGGGGTAGGATGCCACGTAAACCCGAGCGAAGCTCGAGGGGTTTATTAGAGCATCCACCCGAGAAAATGTAAATCAGGGATTTCTACTCCCTACCCATCCTTTATTTTTGTATAATTGCTGAGGGCTGTTTTTTGCCACAGCAATTATGGTTCTGGTCAGTAACATCATTGAACAAAATAAAGTGGACAAAAATAAAGCAGCAAAAACAGTGTCACCATCAATACTGGCAGCACAAAATGAAGTGTGCTAGAACAATGTAGGCCACATGACACGCAGGTAGCAAACAACATCCAACGCATGGAGACACTGCACTAGAACCCCAGTGGTCAGGAGCACAAGCCAACATGCCATCTCCCCTACCCTGTGTGTTGTGTGTGTTCCTGGGGACATGCTAGCTTGTGCTCCTGGCCCCTTGCATTATACACGGCCATTCACATGGTGGCCATGGTCCACCTGTCCTCCAGTAGTTACCCCAGTGCACTGGCTCCATCACTCAGCATTCTGGGTGGGGGTACCCCACCATGTAGGTGCCTGTGCCATTAGATTACCGTAGTAGGTGTCCAGTGGCCTGCCTCCCCCAGTGGTGGTTGCACCCTGCTCTGTTCCATCTCCCTGCACCCCTGTGCTGTTCCTGTGCATGGGTGCCTGCTGCTGTGTGTTCTCGTGCAGTGTCTCCATGCGGAGGACGTTGTTTGCTACCTGCGTGTCATGTGGCCTGCATTATTCTGGCAGGCTTCATTTTGTGCTGCCAATATTGATGGTGACACTGTTTTTCCTGCTTTATTTTTGTCCACTTTATTTTGTTCCGCGATGTTGCTGACCAGAACTGCAATTATACAAAATAACTCTATTTTGGTACAGAGTCAAGCCACAGACCGTTGGAATTTTATCGCGGTCCACAGCGGCTGGCTCGTAAACTGAAGCATCTTTTTTTTCTAACGTGGGCCAATTAGGTAGTTGTTGTTTTTGTTTGAGCTCAGTAGTATTGTGTTAAAATAAAAGAAGAACTTACTGCCAATTTCTGTTGGGGAAGTTGAGAACACTGTAGAGCGGGGACAGACCACACACAGAGAGCAGGAAGTTTGCGGCAGGCGCATGCTCTAAAGTAGGGAAACTAGGTGCGTGAATGTCATTATAACCAGTTAGTTATAACGCTAGAATTATAACCCAGTTTCCCTATGGCAAAAAACAGTAACCAGTTATTATGTAATCATAATAATCAATTATGCCATTTTTGATGTAATAATATGATGCTCACAAGTGCATACCTGTTTCTGTTTAGGCAGGTGTCCATTGGTCCTACTGTATTCATAGCTGGTTGGATATTCTAATAAGTCAAATAAATAATTAAATATAACTTTATTGTCAGCTGTATGAATCACAGTAGCATGTCTATATATGCTTGAATAAAGCTGAGTTATAAGAAAGGGATGTGTAAGGCTTTTTTTTTCACATCAGGGGTCCTTGTGACATCATGGGTCACTTGAGCACCACTCTCATTGTTTATGATGTCACTAGGGTCCCTTCCATGACATCACAGATGTGTCATAATCATTCCCCATCATTTAACCTATTTGGTGTACATATCCATTTTTTCCCCTCTTCAAGGATTCTAATTGTCTCTTCCACTTAAAAAATAAATGAACTGTTCACTGTTCTGTCACTCGGGTACCACCAGTCGAAGGCTGAGTCTTGTCATTTCTCCCTCTCACCCTCCAGGGATCCATTTCCCTCACCACTCTTAAATGAGCTGACGTGTATGATTTCCTCTGTTTTCCAGTCACCCCAGTACATTTCTCGACCCCACAGACTCCTCGGCATGTTCCAGTTTCCTCATTCTCTTGTGAACTGGGCAGTTATGATTTTTAACCCAGGGAGACTAATCAATGTCTGCATACAAGCAGCTGCACTCCAGTAGTTGGATCGCCCCTCCTTTCTGAATGGACGTGAAGGATATCCTAGTTACATAAAAATGCACAGTCCAGGTGTAGTTCCCTCCTGCATTCTTGTTAGAGATTCCAGTTTCTCCTCCCATTCTGAACTGAATTGATTCTCTTGCAGACTGTGAGAAATGAGGGCAGAAACAAGATAGTAGAGATATTAAATATATATATTTTTTAATAACAATCAAATGATCAGATTTATAACCCTTATCCACTTTGACCCCAGCAGAGATCATCACCCAGTCACTTTTGTTCAAAAGGTAATACATGTCCTAAATTTCTCCCTAAAAAGACACAGACACTGAGACTGATATCTTCCTTCCATCTTTGGTGTGGACAACCACTGCTGCAATAACTTAATGAGAAGGACAGCTACCTACTGCAACATTCGGATTTATGTCATCTGAAGGAAGTGATGGTAGAAAGGGCTCTGCACTTGAAGGTGGGGAAAATACAGAGACCCTTGCTTGTTTTGCTGTTTTTACTCCCTCTTGTACCCCTCCTCTGGATCACACCTGGAAACAGCAGGAACAGTGTGCGTATCCCAGGCCCTAACGCCCTGTACAGAGTACAGGGTTTAAAACAGTTTAAGGGGCTTAAACCTTTTTGAGTCCCTGTACCTTGGTTAGAGTCTGCACTTAACATGGTAAGTTGTCCTGTTTTATAAACAGTGCTAAAACCCTGATGACAGCTATGCTTTAGCACAGTTTTTAAAACATTACCAGTGCTAGTCCATTTTTACCTGAAGCACGGATGGTCATGCACTGTTCACCTCCATGTCATTCATTGACTGGTTGATTGATTTCAAAAGTTTCACCAAAAAAGATATACTGAGCTGAAATTGTTTGTTTCCAGATGTATCCTGGCTGGGGGGAGGTGGAAGAGGAGTTTAAGAACAACAGAACAACAACATATGTGCTAAATCAAGAATCAGAGCAACAAATAATACTCTACGATAAAATGAACAATAGCAAAAGGCGATTTGTAAATGGATGGGGCAGAGAGCCTGCCCGTTGGGTTTCGAGGGAATACATTTCAAGGTGCAGAGTTTGCTGAAAAGGGAGGAGAATGAAACAAAGGAGGGGTAAGCAAGCGCGGATTTGGGGAAAGAAAGGAGGAAGCTGCAGATAAAGGGAAGAGAATGGGAAGAAGGGAGGAAGCGAGAGGAGGAGGAGTGAATTAAACAATGGAGCAAAGAAGGGGGAAGGGGATGAGGGTAACTGAAGAATGAGGTAGGGACAGGTCTCAGGCAAGGGCAGGATGGAGGGTGAAGTCATAGAGGAGAAAGGAGGAGAGTGCTTGGAAGTGGAGGAGCAAATGGTTAGGGGCAGAGAGTTACAAAGTTTAGGAAAGCAGTAGAAGAAGGCATCCTGGCCAGTTAGGGAATTTTCTAGAAGGGAGTGCAAAGGAGCAATAGTTAGAGCTATGAAGGGTGTCCAAAATCCCAGTGGTGCCTCCAAGATGTAACCCGTAGGTGATGCTATCCCAAGGGCTACTATCCCTGCCTGCTTGGCTTGTAGCAGGTTAAGGGGCCTGAGTTTTGAAATGGGTGACTCCACCTGGATGTCAGTGTTGGTAGTGGTCAAGCTAACCTGGGCACAGCCCTCTGGAACACTGTAACCCCATCTTCCCCCTCTAGTGGCCTGGACACTGTACAATGATCACTTTCACAATACCCCTGGTACACCACACAAGTACCCACACTGTTTGCACCAACCACCAGGGCTGGTTCCTCTGGCTAGACCCTGGGGAACCCCCTGTAAAACAAGGTTATGCACAGCAAATAGCAAATAGCAACAGTACAGTACTTCAAGCACAAACTGGAACCACAGTCAGATTACATGCAGAAAAAATTAGATCTGATTTATTCAGGGGACTGGAACAAGGGAGGGGCAAAATCAGGTTAATTAGCTTAAAGGATTTATCAGTCAAGCAGTTATGCATGCGCTTTGAGTCCCCCCACACAGTCCACCTCTGGGTACCCAGGTGGAGAAGAGATGGGCTAGCCAGGACTGTTGCCTGGGGTTGCAGCTGGTTGGAGCCCTGTGATGGAAAACACAACATGCACAGTACACAATATTTGTAATCCGGAGCCAGAAGGCTCAGTTCGTAAAGGAAACAAAACAACAAGACAATCAGATGACACACTCAGATTAAGCTGTTGTTGCAGGGAGCTACTCTGGTATTTACTCACGATTCCCAAGACTGGACAGAGGCTGGACGAAAATTGAGACTGCAGGTGGTTGATCTGGAATGCGAGGAGAAGCAGGTCCCACACGAGTCACAGAGGCGTCATTCCTGTTCAAGCGTGGAGCAGGGGGCTGATCCCCAGGCAGGTTTCTCATTGATGGCTTCTCTGTGCAGTGGATAGTCTTCTGGGCCAGTCTGGCAAGGCCCAGACCGCATGGAGACAAATTCTGATGCAGTCCATTTTGGGCTGAATACAGCTTCCAGCAAGCAGAACACAGTTCACATAGTGGGGAACTAACTCATGACCCACTAGCAGCTCATAACACATTTACATGTAAGGGAATTCTACTGTACCAGGAAAGTACTCCTCGGTCACAATCGCAAAGTCTCTGCACACGCTGGGAGCTTAGGGGTAGCTTTAACTCCTGACAGGCCGATTGCATTCAGCAAAATCTTCGGACTTCTTCAGGTTGAGCCTGACCCACTTCAGTAGCTTACTTTAATCACACAAACTTGGATTTAGTCCACAATAATTCTCTTCTCTCCCTCTCAGAGGCAGCAGGCAGACATGTAAGCCAAAAACTCAGCCTTTTCACAGTTCTCCCATGCAAATCCACTCAGGATTGCTGATCAGAATTACTGGCTGCTCCTCTCAATTCACTTCCCAGCTCAGAACTAACTGAAAATTGCAAGAGTGTGGGATTTCCCCAAGATCCTAAAGGTTTGGTTGATTGATTTGGCTGTCAGTCAAAGCAAGAGCTCCCCCTTCAGTTGCAAAAAAGGCACAAAAACCCCAAACTGCAGTTCCTACAGATTTTGAATTCAGACAGCTCCTGTAGTCTGGCTACATTTTAGGTCCCACCAGAACTGATTGGTCCAATTTGCAGTACAGGCCAAGATATTGGAGACAATCAAAACAGTCCTTGCTACAAAGAAAGCAGGTTAGACAAACTACATTATCATTATCACTCTAAACGATTTTCAGCAAATAATTTTATCTTTCAACAGAGCTCCCTCCCAGATTACTTAAACTGTAATAAGGCAGCTCTTAAAGAGACAGTACACAGAGGCTATACAGGCTCTGGTAATCACATTTAAACTGCTAAAACGCAGGACATCAGCCTGGCAGTGAGCATTTAGGCAAGCTCAAGGAAGACGTTTTGGGAACCCCCATTTGTAGGGAGTTACACTGTGGTAGGAGATTTTGTCTGCACTTTTAAACCTGTTTTGTTTAAGAGATTTGTATGTTTTGTGATATATGGTTCTGTATTTTCATTTTACATTTTTATATATTTTTAAGTAAACATCTCAATTATGAGACTACTTGGTGTGCCTTTGAAATTATTTTCTTTGCAAAGTGAAGCATATATGGTTAAAGCTGACAATGGGCATAGCTTACTGGTTTACCAAACGGGAAAAGTTAAGAGTTTATTCTTAGGTCTTTCAAAGAGTTTTAAGGGTTCATTTTGTATGCCTGATTAGGTGCCCGAAGGCAAAATATATCTTGCCCCCATGAAGAGCAGGATTATCTGAGCCTGTACATTGGGTACTCTAACAAGAGGTTCATAGTTTGAATCCCTCCAAGACTTGAGACCAAAGTTTGATTTGAACCTACAAAACAGACAGGAGGGTTACCCTGTTCTGTTAACTGTTCACAAGACTGTGCTAGGAGGTTGGCACTGTGGGAGCAGAGGGCCTGACCTGCTGAGTGGGTTTGTGACAGATTGGTTGGCAGCAGTGTGATCATTTTGGTATTACAAGCTTTTATTGTTCAGTGTGTCAGCTTGAGACCATCAGCTCACTTGCAAAGAAAGAAAAATGCAGTGATTTATTTTTAAAAAGGAGACAGAACTATATCACTTGGCGTACAGTCAAGTCCCTACCCATTTTATTTTTTTTTCTAAAGTGCAAGTCAGAGTAGCCGTAGTTAGGGAAGAAGATGGCTTCCAACTACAGCAGACTCAAACTGCAGACTACTTAAAGCAGTTGTGTGGAGACCAAAGAGTCCCATTCAAGGTGAAAGCCACCAAGCAGAACATTGTAGATGCCCTGATGGTAGCAGATACCCAGAGCAGCGAGTCACAGATAGTGACTGAAAAGGACCAAACCTTGAGTGTGGCAGGGCTAGTGGCCAGTGCAGTGTCCAGATTTGATGAGGAGGGCAACAGGGCCACTGTTAATGAAGGCCTACAGCAGCAGGGTAAGGTCACCAGTATCCTGGATCCGGAAATACTCAGGCTGCAAATTGAGTTGCGCAGAATGGAGCTGGAGTTCCAGAGAGAAGAGAAGCGTGAATAGTGAGGTGCAGAGGAGAAGAGGGAGCAAGAACACCAAGACATGGACCATGAAGAGTGTGAGCACCAGAGGCAACATGAACTGGAGAAGCTATGACTCCAACCACCAGCACCAGAACAGGTAAGTGGCTTGGGTTGAACTGACACTACAAGACTGGGATACAAATTGAATTCAAACTGATAGCTGAATTTAAAGAGGGGGAGGATATGGATGCCTTTTTAAATTCTTTTGAAAAAGTTTGTATTCAGGCTAAAATTTCTAGGGAGTTCTGGAGCTTCCAGCTATCCCCGCTACTTACCAGGAAAGCTCAGGATGCATTGGGTCAAATGGACAATGAGGACAGTGATAATTACAGCAAACTTTAAGCTGCACTGTTAAAGAAATTTGAATTAACTGCTGAATCATACAGAGTTAAATTCTGTAACCTCTGGAGAAGCCCTGACATGAGCTATGAGGAGCTAGCCTCGAAACAACGTCAGTTTTTAACACGTTGGTGGGAAGGAATTGGTGCAAACTCTGCTGGTAAAATTGAAAATGTGACTTTGTTAGAACAGTTTTTCTGGGCATGCCCAGCAGAGCTGAAAACCTGGCAGGAGGACTGAGATCCCAAAACAGTGCAAGAGGCTGCTGAACTCTCAGACTGCTATGCCAAGAACAGACCTGCTCTGAGAGTAAGTGGGACAGGGGTGGCAGCACAGAAAGGGAAAAGCACGCCTTCAGTGTAACTGCAAACCTCACTTCCTCCACCAAAACAAGTTAGCCCCAGGTTTCAAAGAAAAGATTTCTCTGAAATAAGAAATGCATGTTGGTTGTGTAAAGAAACTGGACATATCACCAGACAGTGTCCAAAATGGATGACCAATACACAACAGGGGACTAGGAAGGAAGTGGGTTGTTTGTGTGTCCCTGGAAGCATGCCTGTGAACATGAGGGAATACATACACCCAGTCATGGTGAATGGTGTACAGACACAAGGGTTAAGGGACACAGGGGCATCCCTGACATTGGTAAAAAGGGATCTAGTAGGACCTGGTCAGCTTATGCCCAATAAATACATCACTGTTCAGGACTTTACTGGTGAGGCAAAAACATTGCCCCTCGCTAGTGTTCTCCTAGACTGGGGTGAAACAGGGGGAACTGTGCAACAGGTGGCTGTAGCCAAAACCTTAGCAGTGGATGTGATCCTGGGCAACAATCTCAAACAGGGGATGGTGTGTGAGGTTACCTGTAGCCAAGCGGCAAGGGAAAATTGTAGTTCCCTGAACCCCACAGAAGCCATTGTGGAAACCACTGAGAGGTTGGTTCCCCAGCCTGTGTCTCCAGATGGGGAGATGAATGAAAAGGGGGTAGAAATTTCCCCAGTAGCAAGTAACCACACAGCTACAGAGGGTTACTCCAAAGAGGGAGGGGTGACCCATTGTCAAAAGGTTGGGATTGACAGTGATCCTGAGACCCCTGATGCTAGTGCTAGGGACCCTAGTTTAGTGACTGAAGAGGACCTGTCCCATGCCTTGGGAATGTGTGAGAAGTTTACAGCTGCTCAGAGAAGTGACCCTAGTCTAGAGAAGCTGAGGGCTTGGGCAGACTCTGACGGAGCACAGGGAGGTGACAGCAGACATAAGGTTTATTGGGAAAATGGACTTATGTATACAAGCTGTGCAGACAGAGGAGGGGTGCTAGGCAGGCAGCTTGTCATTCTGCAGGGGTATCATGAGCAGTTGCTCAAGATTGCACATGATATTTCCTTTGTTTGGTCATCTGGGGATGCGCACACTATGTAGCGGTTGGCCCAGAATTTCATAGTGGAGGAGCCATTCAGAGGGTGGGAATGGATATTGGGGCCTTTAAATACCCCCAGCCCTCAGGGAAGAGATTCATGCTGACTGTGGTGGATTATGTCACCCAGTACCCAGAAGCAGTCACCCTATCCTGACTCAGGACAGACAAAGTGGTAGATGCTTTACTGGGATTTTCTCCGTGTTGGGTTTCCACAGGAGGTAATCACCGATCGAGGGGTTCCTTCATGTGAGACCTGATGAAATGTTTATGGGAGAAGTGTGGGGTAGTGCAGAGATGCATGACATCTATCACCCACAAACCAATGGGCTTGTGGAAAGATCAATGTACCCTGAAGTCAATGCTCTGGTGTTTGCTGAACAGCATGGGAGGGACTGGGAAATACCTTCCCAGCTGTTGTTTGCATGCAGGAGGTGCCCCAAGAGTCAACAGGATTTTTCCCTTGAACTCTTATATGGATGCTGGATACATGGGCCCCTAGACTTGATCTGGGAGGACTGGGAAGGCAAGCATGCCACCCAGGGAACTCCCATAGTAGATTATGTCCTTAAGTTTAGGAAAAGGCTGAAGGAGCTTATGGGGACAGCCCAGAGCAACCTGGCAGCTACCCAACTGAAACAAATAGTGTAGTATGACCACAGAGCCAGAGCTCACTCGTACATGGTGGGTCAGGAAGTCATGGTCCTTATTCCGGTCAGGAAATACAAGCTGCAGGCTGAGTGGGCAGGACCATACAAAGTGGTTAGGAAGGTAAATGACGTGAACTATATTGTGGAGTTACCTGACCGAAGACAGACAGAAAGGATGTGCCATGTAAACATGATGAAGCCATATGCAAACAGGGCTGACATGGTGTTTGCAGTGTGTAGTCCTGGGGAGGGAACAGACGAAGGAGACCCCCTTCTGGACTTACTGGAAGAAAATAAGTGGGAGTCCTCTGTGGAGGCAGTAAAATTGTCTCCCCAGCTGACCCTGGACCAGATCCAGAAAGTAAGGGAGATTTTAGCAGACTTTGCCCCATTGTTTAGCACCAAGCCTGGACTAACCCTCTTAGCGACTCACGATGTGGAGACAGAGATACAGACACCCATACAGCGGACATCATATCTGGTGTCAGAAGCTGTCCAAAAGGACATTAGGAAGGAAGTGGAGGAGATGCTGGATTTAGGGGTAATCCAGAGATCCCACAGCCCCTGGGCCTCACCCATAGTCCTTGTGCCCAAGCCAGATGGCTCTACTCATTTCTGTGTGGACTATCATGGACCGAATGCAGTCACGAAGTCAGACGCTCATCCGATACCCCGGACGGATGAACTCCTGGACAAGTTAGGGGGGGTGACCTACCTTACGACGATTGACCTGACCAAGGGGTATTGGCAGGTAGAGTTAATGGACAGAGCTAGGGAGAGGTCGGCCTTCATCACTCCGATAGGCTTATTTGAATTTAAAGTAATGCCTTTTGGAATGAAGAACGCCTCGGCCACTTTCCAAAGATTGGTGAACCAGGTATTAAGTGGTGCTGAGTATGCTGTGGTGTACCTGGATGACATTGCCATCTTTAGTACCAGCTGGGAGGAACACCTATTCCATCTTACGGAAGTGCTGGGCAGGATACAGAGGGTCGGGCTCACTGTCAAAGCCAGGAAGTGCCAGGTGGCTATGGGAGAAGTGGCATACCTCAGGCATGTGGTAGGCCAGGGACAGCTCCGTCCTAACCAAATAAAAAAAGAGGTAATCCAGGAGTGGCCCAGACTAGAAACACAGAAGCAGGTCAGGAGTTTTCTTGGGACAGCAGGGTACTATAGAAAATTTGTACCCAATTACAGTGCCCTGGCTGCTCCTCTATCTGACCTGGTAAAGAAAAGAATGCCAAAGAAAATTACCTGAGACCTAGCCTGTGAGAAAGTCTTTACCAGATTGAAGGAAGCACTGTGCAGTGCTCCTGTTTTGACAAGTCCTGACTATAGCAAACCCTTTATAGTTCCGATGGATGCCTCAGACATGGGTATTGAGGCAGTACTGAGTCAGACATCTAGCCAAGGGAAAGATCACTATGTAGTGTATCTGAGTAAGAAGTTACTTTCCAGGGAGCAGGCATACTCTACTGTGGAAAAAAGAATGTCTTGCCATAGTGTGGGCCTTAAAGAAGTTGGAGCCATACTTATATGGGCAGCATTCTGTGGTACAGACGGACCACAACCCCCTGGTTTGGCTGACACAGATGGGGAAAAACAATGGTAGATTGCTAAGGTGGAGTCTTGCTTTGCAAGGGTATGATATGACAGTTCTACATGGGGCTGGAGCCAAAAATCAGAACTCCGAAGGGTTGTCTCGTGTGTACTAGGAGTGACATGATTTGGGAAGCTCATCCCATGCAGGGGATCGAGCCCCCAAATTCAGTCTAGGTGTGGAGGAATTGTGACACTTGGACAGCTGGTTCTGATCACTATGATTTTTTGTAAAATAAAAATGTGTTATTGACTGTCTCTCATGAGAGATGCTGAGACAGCATGTGAGATGACACACACACAGGTTTTAGATACAAGATGTTAGCTGGAAGGCCAGGAGATAATTACAGACTAGAACAGGCCTTAATTGGGGATCTCCTGTTTATCTAGCTTTATTGTAGCTTGCAAGCTGCTAGGCTGGAATCATAAACTTTTATAACATTTAGAGGAAGAAGAGCAGGTTATGACACCTTAGTGCAAAGTCATAAATGTTTCTTTGGTGTCTGTGAAGAACAGGAAGACACTCTACATCAAAGGGTCATATGAGAAAATGAGTTGTGCTGAGGTCACAGAATTTAATACTTTGGTAAGACATCCTGTTTTCCATAGATATATTTTTTATATCCTGACAGGGAGGAGCTAGGTGACCTCATGCAAAGAAGTTGGCAAAGCCAGTTTGTAAACAGTATTCTTTTTTTCCGTTTAAACACAAATGTTTGGACTCTGAAAAATAAACATCTACAGCACTGTGAGATAAGAATACCTCAGAACAGACAATTGTAAGAGTACTGTGGTAGGAGATTTTGTCTGCACTTTTAAACCTGTTTTGTTTAAGAGATTTGTATGTTTTGTGATACCAGTATATGGTTCTGTATTTACATTTTAAATTTTTATCTATTTTTAAGTAAACATCTCAGTTTTGAGACTACTTGGTGTGCCTTTGAAATTCTTTTCTTTGCAAAGTGAAGCATATATGGTTAAAGCTGACACTGGGCATAGCTTACTGGTTAACCAAACTGGAAAAGGTAAGAGTTTATTCTTAGGTCTTTCATAGAGTTTTAAGGGTTCATTTTGTATGCCTGGTTAGGTGCCCATAGGCAAAAGATATCTTTCCCCCCCCAAAGAGCAGAATTATCTGAGCCTGTACATTGGGTACGCTAACAAGAGGTTCACAGTTTGAATCCCTCCAAGACTTGAGACCAAAATTTGATTCAAACCCACAAAACAGACAGGAAGGTTACCCTATTCTGTTAACTGTTCACAAGACTGCGCTCGGGGGTTGGCACTGTGGGAGCAGAGGGCCTGACCTGCTGAGTGGGTTTGTGACAATCATCACCCTGGATGGAAACACTCTTAACACTGTCTTTTCCTATAAATACCTAGGAGTATGGCAAGACCCCTTGCTAAACTACTCAACCCACATAGATGCAATCACTTTGAAGTGCCCCAAAGCTTGGTTTTCTTTACAAAAACCATGGCTCCCTCCCACTACCTGTTAGATGCACAATGCTAACAAAAATGAACACTCCCATCTTTGATTACATGGACATTGTGTAAGACACCACCCACTCCACCTCGCCATCCAGGCTGGACTTCTTATTCCACGCTTTTTGCCATTTTGCAGCAAATTCCCTTTTCAGAACATACCACTGCATGCTCCTTTTCTCCCTTGGGTTAGTGCCCCTCTCCCATCGCCATTTTTGCCACTCCATTTCTTTTATTTCAAAATTTTGTTTCCACCTACTGCCCCCCCCACCTGGCTAACTAACCCCTACAGTCTTTTCTCCTTACTCGCTGAGCTCTAGGTATTCCCGCTGCTTCTCCTCCCCAAGCCATCCTCATCAGCTGGCAAATCTGCCTTTTCCTACCATCTCCTCTACCTATGGAACCAGCTTCCCAGACCCCAGAAACTCACCGCACAAGTCCATTAAATCTCAACTTTGTCTGCTCTCTTCCACCTGTAACTGCAGCTATTCTGCCTTTAACCAAATGAACACGGTTTAAACTTCAAAACCTCTATACTGTATATTATTGTATTTATGTAACTGTAAGTAACTGTATATATGCAACTGACTGTAAATAACTCCTTTGTATAAAATTATGTGATTGTATGTAATATTATTATGTATCTATTCTATGTATGTATACTGTGGTAACTCCTTCCCCCTCACTCCTGGGTCGCACCTGGAAATGAGCCTTGGCTCAGTGTGCTTTTCCTGATTATCAGATGTTTAAATAAATAAAGTCTGGCAAGTGTGGTTTTTGGTGCAGCACTGTAGACACTATTGCCATAATTAAAAATGGTGAGAATAATTTTTAGAATAATATCTCAGTGAGCAAGATAAGGGATACAGCGTTTGTTCCTATATAGCATGCAGAGTTTGGGATGGAGTTTTTTATGGATGTCATCCCCATACTCTGAAAAGTCGAGTTGCTGGTCTAGCCAGACCCCAAGGTACTTAAATGAGGGATCGTTGTTGATTGTGACCCTATCTAAGGTGTGGAAGGGGGGGTCTGAATAGCCTCTGCTTAGTGCCAAAGGTCACAGAGACTGTTTTCCTGGCATTTAAGGGTAACTGATTTGTCTGGAACCAGCACTGAATGCTGCTGAAGTCTTGCTGCAGCCTGGCCATCAGCTCAGACATGGAGAAACCAGAGGCACATAGGACTGTGTCATCTGTGTACATATGGATGGATGCAGATCAACAGGCAGAGGGGAGTTCATTTTGGAATATTGAGAAGAGTAGTGAGGCAAAGACAGAACCTAGGGGGACACCAGTTTTGATAGGAAGGTGGAGGATATGGAATCACTGATTCTAACTGATTGAGATCTACCCACTAGGAAGGAGCAAAACCAGTTAGTTGCGGAGTCAGAGAGCCTTGCTGCCTGGAGCTTGTCAAGGAGAAGAGGGTGCACAACAGTGCTGAAGGCTTTGGCCAAGCTGACAAAGATGGCAGAAGTGAGGAGGCCCTGATCCATGACTATGAGAATGGAGTCAGTTAGTCGTAGGTGGGAGGAGGTGGTGGAGTGGTGTTTATGGAAGCCAGACTGGAAGAGGGTGAAAAAGAGGAGGAATCAAGGCAGGGGAAGAGTTGAGTCAGAAATATGTGTTCCTGAAGTTTAGCTAAGGTAGGGACCGGGAAGATAAGGTGGAACTTGCAAGGAGTGGAGGCGTCCCCTCCTTTGGAAAGGAGAATAACAGTGGTGTGCTTCCAAGAGTCAGGGACAGAAGCAAGAGAGAAGGAGAGGTTGAGAAGGGAGGAGACTGGCAAGGCGATAGCACGGGCAGAGAGGTGTAGGAATTTGGAGTCAAGCCCATCAGGTCTCCTACCTTTTAGAGGGTTGAGAGCCAAGAGAGCTTTGAGAGAAATAGCAGGATTGACAGGAGAGAAGGAGAAGGATGCAATGTAGGGGCAGGAACGGGGTGGGGGAGGGGGAGAGAAGAGAGGAGGCACAGTAGGAGAAGAAGGAGTTGAACTCGGAGGCAATGGAAAGAGGGTCAGAAATGAGGGTGTCACCCACCTTGAGGACTGGGGAGGATAACTGGGGTGGGGGGGAGAAGAGGGTGTGGATGACCTTCTAGAACTTGGAAAGGTGGCTAAGGTTGTTCTGGAAGGTGGAGGAAAAGTCCACAGCCGTGGGAAGTCTGGTGGCTCTTGTGCAAGCATTCCGAAGGGCTCTGTATCTGCTAAGGTCAGCCGGGGAGCCAGAGGACTTGTGTATCTTCCAGGCTAGATCACATGCACGGAGGCAGGCCAGCAATTCAGCTGATATCCAGGGGAGGTGGGAACCACAGACCCTGATTTTTCTGAAGGGGGCATGCAGATTCCAGAATGAGAAGAATTTGGACTGAAAGTAGTTGAGGGCAGAGTTGATGTTGCTGGCAGCAGAGATGGGGACCAGTTGGTGGCTAGAAAGCCAATATGTAGTGAGGACAAGTCCAGTAACTGGAAGGACCAAATCTGAATAATTTTAGGGGGCAACTGTGAGGTAATGAATTTTGCGCTCATGATAGACCATATGGTGGTCACTAAGGGTGTCAGGGAGGGTGCCAGTATCTGATACGGTAGGTGTGAGAGGTAAGTACCCAGTCCAGTAACGAATGATTAAGGGATCTATGCTTGTGATGGATGGGGACTGAGATTAGTTGCGTCAGTTGAAGAGACTTAATATTTTGGCAGAGTTTAAATTGTGAGGGGGAGAGCCAATTAATACTGAAGTCCCCAAGGATGAGTAGTTCACCAGTGGAGGCATGAGTACAGATAATGGTTAGGAGTTCAGTGGCAGATGAAAGGGACCGCCAAGGGCAGAAATAGACACCAGCCATGAAGACAGGCTAAGAAAGGGATGGAGAGTTTGAGGAGGAGCATTTCCTATGCAGAGAGGGAGGTAACAGCACTAGAGGTAACTGGAAAGAAGTAGAGAGGTAGATGGCAACACCACCTCCCTTTTTTGCACCATCCTGCAAGATGATGATCCAGGGATGGTGATAGTGGAGTCAGGGATCTTGGGAGAAAGCCAAGACTCCAATATTATCAACACATTCAGTAGAAGGGTAACCATGAGAGGTTGAAGTCGATCTATCTTAGGGAGTAGGCTTCATATATTGATTTGGACCATGCACAAGCTTTTGTGGAGACAAGTGGGAGGAGAGTGTCCAGGGCCAGGATTGGGCTCAATATCGCCTGACTCGAGGAGAAGCACTGAGTTGATGAGCTTGATGGAGTCCGACAAATGATTGCCTGATGAGTGGGGATGAGAGGGGGTGAGGCAGAGAGGCTGGAGGGGTGGGGGACGAGAGGATCTAAGGGTTTTCCAGGTGGAGCCAAGAGGAGGAGGGAGGGAGAAATTAGGAGCCGTGGAATGGGAAGGTGGGGTGGGGAGAAGGTAGGAGGAGGGAGGAAGGAAGTAGAGATAGGGGAGGAGAAGGAGGGGATGAGAAGGAGAGCTGGCAGGAAGGAGGGAGGCCAGGGAAAACAGGAGGGGAAAGGAGCTAAACAGGATATTAGAAGAAGGAGGCAGAGGGATCAGAGCTTTATATAAAGTAGGAGGGGGAAGGAAAGGAGGAAGGGACTGAGTAGTTAAGATGAACAGGTGAAGGGGCAGGTAGAACAGGAACAGCTCAGTGAAAGAGATAGGGGAACCCTAACCAGTGCAGATGACAGCAAGTAGGGGAGGAGGGAAGGAGAGAAAAGATAGCCAGGCTGTGTGAACAGAACTAGAATTATAATGAGGAGGGTTCAGAGGGCAAGAAAAACAGGGAAGGAACAGGTAGAAAGGAGCATCACAGTGATAACATATAAGGACCCTTTATAGGAAATTAGTGCAGCTTCACAGAAAGTAAGATGGAAGGAAGGAGGGTGATGGTCGCCAGATGGAAGAGGAGGAGAGATCTGCTGGAAGGAAATGGAGCAGAGTGAGAGAGACGGGTACGATGTAGTGCGATGCTGGAACACAGAAGCAAGTCAGCAATTAGCTTGGTTGGGAGGCAAGTCAACAATTAACTTGGTTGGGAGACAGTAGTGCAGATGCTGCAAACCATTTCTAAACACAGTTTACAACACGCTTGCATTAGTGTGGATACTGCAGCATGGTAAATCTTAATCCATTTTTTAAAAATGTTTCTGCTTTCCGTGTGGTAGTGTGTGTAACTGTCCCAAACTGTAAATGAATATGTAACCCCCGCACCCAAGAGTGGGTTATCACAGGGCCCTATAAGTAAAGAGAAACTGTCAGGAAAGGGTTACAGAACAGTGCAGCACTGAATGTGCAGTAAAGCTGTAAGCAAATGAAGCAGACAGGAAATGGAAGGAGTCAGAAGTACAAAAGTAGTGGGCAGTCCAGTTGAAAGGACAAGCAGACATGCTGTTCCCTAAATCGAATGTGCAAAATCAAACAGAACACGGGAATTTAAGTTAAAACCTTACCTATGCAATGTTGTGCTCTGTACTGTTAAAAGGACAGTTTATTACCATTTCATCATATTTTAAGCAAACCAGTTCATTATGTTTGCTTGCACGCATGTGCAAGAAACATAGTGCCATCATCGGAGTTTTCGGAGGTGTGTCACCCCCTCTTCCAATTCAGTCAGTGTGTTGGCAGGCGCGGCCCCTGTCCTCCATCGCATGCCGGAGCTGTCTATGACAAGCTCCAAAATGCAGTGGCATACAGTTGAAAGGGGAGCTACGCTTCAGTGAGTAGCGATAAGATATCGCCTGCTCATGCGCAGCTCCCCTTACACACACACACACACACACGCACACTGAAACGCACACGCATACTGTGTGCTGCCCCCGGCACACACGTATAGCTGGCGGGGGTGCCCAATCCCCCGTCGGCTTGTGCTGCGCTCCCCCCCCCAAAGCCTTCCACATGCCACGCTGGTGCCCACCCCAGTTTGGCAACTCATAGAATAGCTGACGGGGTGCCCAGTCCCCCGCCGGCCCACTGTCCTCACCCCCCAGAGGTGCCTGGGAGCCCACCCCAGCATGGCAACTCGATCATATGGCCGATGGGGTACCCCAATTCCCGCCGGCTCCACGGCCCCCAGTTATCCTGTGCCACGCTGGGAGCCCACCCCAGCGTGGCAAACGTCAGCGTCGTCACTGAAAAAAAAAAACCTGTAAATTAAAAGCGGTCCCACGGCGCTTCTCCCTGGCCCCTCCACATCCCTTTTCCACCCACTGCGCACCCCACCTCCCCACCCCCTCACCCATGTCCTCCGGACTCCGGCGCAGCGATCATCGGTGGACCGGGACACGTCTGCACTCTTCAAAGCTGACCGCGAACTGAGGAAATGCCGTAAGCTGTATAATGGGATAGATAGGGTTTTCAACTTTGTTGCATATCTCAGGCATTTTTGGATTTTTGCACCAAATTTTCAACATGGGGTTTTTGGGACCCCTCCTCATGAATTCTTGCACTGTCATGGTGTTACTTGGGCCCGAAGGGTGATTTCGCAGCCACTGTGTGAAATCACCTTTCGAATGATTAACGAAACGACACTGCCAGTGTCCATAAGGTGGGCTCTCAAGAAGCCTGTTTTAAAAATTTGGTGGAAAAATTCCAAAAATGACTGTTTTACGAGCGTACGTTGCGCAGTTCCTACGCACGCCGTAAGTTCACAAATTTTCAATATTTTCACTCCAGATTTTCAACATTGCCATTTTACCACACCTTCTTATGAGCAGTAGTGCTGTCATTTTTCACATCTCACCCAAAACGTGTTTCCGCCCATGTAGCGCACAATGGCGCAGTCGGTGTGCAAAATCAATGTACAGGACAAATTAAGAAAATCAGTGACACTGTTCATGAGCAGAGGTCTTAAAATGGCTATGTTGAAAATTTGGTGAAAAATTCCTAAAAATGACTGTTTTACGAGCGTATGCTATGCAGTTCCTATTCATGCTCGTAAGTTTGCGAATTTATAGTTTCACTCAGATTTTCAACATTGCCATTTTATTACACTTCCTTATGAACAGTACAGCTGCCATTTTCATATGTTGCCCAAATGTGTTTTCGCATATGTAGCACAATGGTGCTGTTGGTGTGCGAAGCAATGTTTGGGACAGATTACGAAAATCACAGTTACACTGTTCATGAGCAGAGGTCTTAAAATGGTTATGTTGAAAATTTGGTGACAAAAGTCCATAAAATGACTGTGTTACGAGTGAGCATTGTGCAGTTTCCACGCACCCTCGTAAGTTCATGACTTTGTAATATTTTCAGTCCAGATTTTCACCAGTGGCATTTTTCCACACTTCCTTATGAACAGTACAGCAGTCATTTTTCACAACATGGCCGAAGTGTGTTTTCACACTTTCAAAGCAGAGATGTGGTCGCTGGGAAATCATTGTTCAGGACAGATAAAGAAAATCACAGTGACACTGTTCATGATCGGAGGCACCAAAATGCCTGAGTTGACAATCTGCTGTAAAAATCCCCAACCTAATTATATTATGGGTGTGTGTTGCACAGTTTCTATGTACGCCTGATTCTCACCAGTTTTTAATATTTTTACTGCGAGATTTGCAACATTGCCATTTTTACACTCCCCATGAACAGTACAGCTGTCATTTTTACATCCTGTTTGGAATGTTTTTTGCACCTGTGGTGCTAAATGCGTGTCGTTGTGCATAAGCAGCTTCGCTAACAAACTGATATTGCCACTGTTCATGAGGGTGGGGTCACAAAAAAACTATGTTGAAAATTTGGAGTGAAAATACCATTGAATGCCTGAGATATTTGGGTTTCCAACCATAACGCCCAACCCTGTAAAGAATGACAGGCATCAGGGGTGTGACTTGGGATTCTTGCCTGTAATGCTCATACCATTCCGCACCTTGCAGCCACTGAGAGGTATTGAGGTATGCCTTGGACTCTTCGGCCCCAAAGTTCACCCCATTTTCCTATACCGCACCCATCTCATCGTATTTCCTAACGGAATGGGGTGCGCATAAGGGCCAAAGACCCCAAGGAACACCGTGACACTTGTCAGTGTCTGCAGGGTGGGGTGTGGTGAAATGGCGTGGCCGTTATGCCTGATGACCCAAAGGCACACCCCAATGCCTGTCACTCTCTGCAGGGTGGTGGTGGTGGTGTTGCTTCAGTTCAATATTTCACTGCCATTCCTATTATGCAGCTCTGTAACTTCTACACTACCACTGCCAATGCCAGCAAGCAAACATTCGGCATTGACAGATGCTTGTTTAAAAGCTGCACTCCTGAATCATCCTAATATGGCTGTGATGTCTGTGTGCAGGGCTGTCACTGGAGTGACACTGCCCTAGAGCGATCATTGAGTGTGAATGGGGACCTTTTACATACAGCTATCATAGCACCTCTATATTGTGTTTATCAGCAAACTCCTTTACTGTGCACCTGTGATAACCTTTCTGTCTAAAATATTGATGAACCACTGAGGGAGAAAGATGAACTACCTACCTACCTCCCTCCCTCCACCACACTGATAACTTCAGTAACCAGAGGAAGACAAGGATCAGAATTGGCCCTCCATATGTCAACGGCTCATGTCAAAACTGGAGCTGAAACCTCTCTGGTCCTTTCTCCAGGTATCTCAGACAAATTTCATGGTGGTTGGTAATGAACATTATTTTTTCATGGGTAACACACATCTGGATCTTTGCCAACTCGCTCCTGAAAGCATAGACACTTTATGAGAATTGGGGAATCACTGGGCCAAGCAAAGGATTTGTGGAACTGGCAACCATTTTAAGTATTGTTATAATTGGGGTGATACATTTAAGACAAATCGAATATGAAATTATGTCAGAGGAAATGTTATAGAGCTAGAACTTCTAGATCAAAGCATGCCCTTGGATCACCTGGTTGGACATGTAGCCATTATTGGCAGTGGAAGCACTGATGAATTGGGTGACCTGGATAGAGTTGAGCACAGAATGGAAATGAATGGCAAGGCATGCTATTATTCTGGCTCGACAGCACAAGATCTGTTAAAATGTCAATCCTTTGAAGATTTGGGAGCATTTGTAACCTCTTTATAGTTGAAATAACACGTGATGGAGGGGGAGCAGTTAAGCTGTGATAACTGCATTTCCTGGGTGGCTGAAAGGACATGACTGTACAGCATAAGCACTCACACAGTACCTAGTGTAATTACTTGCAAAACCTGAAACGTTCTTCATTTCCTCCACACCTGACAGTTTATGGGTTGTTTTATTTTGTCTGCCCAAAAGCTTTTCAGAAAATACATATTTGTTAAATGTCTTGCTGTTCAAAGTAATATATAAAGTGAAGAGGATGATAGTGTATGTATTTACGATATCCCTGTCACAGTACTTCCCACCTACGTTATAATTGTGCAGATGTAGCTACGTACTTTACAATTTGTAGTGTACAGCAGGAACTCTTCAGGACTTGATACAACAGCTTTGCTCCCACATCCCTAATTTTGTTCTCATTTAACCTGAAAAAAATAAAAAAGGCAGATAGGTTGATTATGAAATGGCCAACAGAAACCAAGACATGTGATTGGTCAGATATGATTACATAACTGTGAGTTATATTCCAGCAGAACAGCACAGCTCAGGAATACTTAATGTTCTAAACTTTGTCACTCAGTTTTTAAAAATAAAAATAAATGGTGCCATTTTATAATTTCAATAAGGCATTCCAGGATGAATGGAATTGTGGGATATGGCACTTCTCAGGTGCCTAACGGACTCGGCATTGCCTCCTCCTTCACTTCTTGAGGCCTGCAGTTATTCCACAATAATGCACACCCTAGAAGACCTTGTTTACCGAATATCTAGAGCTAGATTTCCTATTCCCTGCATCCCCCACGTGTATGGAGGAATTTGTAGAAGCATCCAAAAATGGATACATTCAAATTCACACTAAGAGTTTGTGGGTCAGGTTTTCTGGTTCTGATAGGTCTGGCTGAGCAAACCAGTACCAGAACCAAAAATATGGTAAAAACTGAAAAAAGTATAATTCATTTAAAAATACAGAGTAATGGTTATGTTATAGAACTGGTCGAGGTCTGCTGCACTGAAAAGACCAGCGGGAACCAATGCCTTCATGTTCTCCTCCTCTATCTGTTCCATCCTACCCACCTTGCTCCGCTGGTATAATTTTTTGTCCTGATCAATCCAATCAATGGGTCTGAGAATAGTGAAGAAAGAAGTGCACAGGTGATTTAACAGCAATCAGCCCTTGGGGCAGCAAGCACCAGTGGTGTGTGAATACCTTTCTTTTTAATACTCAGAATTCATAGCTGGCAACCCATTTACTCTGCTCTGCATGTTGTGGCTATTTTGCCCAATTCAGAAAACATTTAAAAGATAAAACCCTCTGTAGCCTCCATAGATAACTTGAGGCAATCCCTCGTAGACATTCCCTCCCTTCCACTTTCCCCATCCTTACTAAAATTTCTAAAAAAAGATGACTCCTGCGTGAAACTTTACTGGGAGCTGACACGTCTTTTAGATTCACCCCCTCCAACACCCCTTCAATTCCCCAAATATCTGAATCTTCTCGCTCACTGACCCCCCTAATCCATGATTTCTGTGAGGGGAGCCAACACAGCCAAATTCCTGACTAACTCAGCCACCCACATCTCAAAAGCAAACTTTTGCATTGAACCTCATCAGTCATCTGGGTGTGCTACCAGGAGAGCGACGGGATGGAGCAGTAAGCGTTACTGACAACACAAAGCAGAGTCTGCCTAGCATCAACAATGATGCTTATTACTCTGCCCCATCTCTTGCATTCTGCATGTTAACTGTGAAAGTTTGTTTTTTTCTGAGTTGAGAATGAGCTAAGTGCCAGCTGGGCTCAATAAACTAATTTGCATATTGTGGCAGCACAGAATTAGAAACAGAAACAGAGACAATGATGGCAGAAAAAAAAAACAGACGCCCATCCAGTTTGCCCAAGTTCCCTATAATCTCTGAAACTTACTGTTCCTCCAGGGTATAACCCTCCATGTTCTCTCTCTAGTCTCCTCCTTGGTCCTGTTGCCCCTAGTAACCACAATTCCCTTCATTATGACCCAGCCCTGCTTGAATCCCTTGACTGTTTTCGCACCCACCACCTCAGCCGGCAGACTGTTCCAAGGTTCCACCACCCTTTCCATAAAGTAGTACCTCCTCACATCTCTCCTGAACCTACCTCCTGTTAATTTCCATTCGTGTCCGCATGACCGTGAATTGGTATTCAGGCTAAATAGTTACCCATAGTTCACTTTAATTCTTTTAAGGAACCTAAAAAATTCTGTTATATCTTCCCTCTCCCTTCCGATCTCAAGTGAGTACATATTTAACACCTTGAATAGGGTTTGCCTTGCTGGCCCTGAATCATTTTTGTAACTCTGCGCTGTACTGTCTCCAACCTGTCCTTATCGTTTCTGAGGTGAGGACTCCAGAACTGGGAGCTGTACTCTAGGTGAGGCCTCACCAGGGTTCTGCAGAGGGGAAATATTACCTCCTTTGTTCTGCTATCAATTCCCCTCCCAATACATCCCAGCATCCTGTGAGCCTTGCTATAGGCCTTGTTGCACTGACATGATTGCTTAAATGAGTCGCTAAGTAATACTCCCAGATCATGTTCTTCAGCTGTAGTGGACGAGTCTCTCTCCTCCCATGCAGTACTCTGTCTTGGGGTTCTTTTTCCCTAGGCGCATTATCTTGCACTTTATAGCATTGAATTTTAACTGCCAGACCTTTGACCACCCTTCTAGTTTTTGTAGGTCTCTCTGCGTGTCCCTTATTCCCTTGTCACTATCCAGCCTCCCACATAGTTTTGTGTCATCTGCAAAGTGACACAACCTGCCCTATCTGTTAAATTATCTGTTTTTAGCAGTCTTTTTAATTTCAAATAATGGTAACAGTAGGGCTTTATACTGTAGGTACTCTATGGAGCTGCTAATAGGATCAGGGAAGGGGGACTGTTTAAATGTACGGATGTTATCTTTACAGGCATGTATACATGTATGGGGCTAATACATATTATACACTGTATAAGCCCCATACATGTATACATGCCTGTAAAGATAACATCATACATTTAGGCAGTTCCCCTCCCTCGATCCTGATAGTAGCGCCACAGAGTGCCTACAGCCGTGTTCCCTACTACGTATCATCATAAAGTTATTTTTAGGTGCAGGGCTGCAGTGCACAGTGGACACTCAGCTTGTATTAGAAAGTTATGAGCCAAGCTTTGCAAGGTAAAATACTTGTTTTTCACTGGATAATAAAATCATTATTTATACGTAAATTGCACCTAGGGCAGGCAACTACGTGGTATGAGTTGCCTGTTTGGAGATTGTCAGCAGCTCGTTAAATTACATGTACTTAAGTAAAAGATGCTTCCTGAACAGAAAAGCTGACAAAATGGAACATAAAAGTTTCTGACTGAACACAGTTATAAAGTTATAGTTCAAAGCATTTTTGATGGGGATATTTTGCAGCAGGGTGCAAGCTGAGAGTTCCATCTGATATAGTTCAGAACAGCTGGATCATTCCAGTTTGGAGAGTGTTGACTCATTTGTGTGGGAAAATGTCAGCACACATTCATTTCCTGTGGCTTGGTAACTGATTGTCTGTGGCTGGAGGGAGCTGAGGTCATGCTGTAGGCATGAGTGCAGTTCTCCTCTTCCGAGGGTCATTTATGCCATTTCGAACCAGGTCAAGTCATCAAAGGTTTGATTCGATCCCACCAGTCAGACAGGGTGCAACCCATCTGAACAGACTCTCCTACCCACCCAGCCCCATTACACACTCTTAACTCACACATGCATTCAAATTTCAATCCACATGGATAGCCTCGGCTACTAGAGGGCACACCTTGCCCTGGAGCTCCCCTGACCTACGAAAGCTGTCCCCGAGTCGTTGAAGCCTCGGCTACTGGAGGGCACACCTTGCCCTGAAGCTCCCCTGGCCGATGAACGCTGTCCCTGAGTTGTTGAAGCCTCGGCTACTGGAGGGCACACCTTGCCCTGAAGCTCCCCTGACTGACGAACGCTGTCCCTGAGTCGTTGAAGCCTTGGCTACTGGAGGGCACACCTTGCCCTGGAGCTCCCCTGACTGACGAACGCTGTCCCAGAGTCACTGAAGGTAATTTTTGTCAGCCCTTGCAGCGCCACCTAGCCTGGTCTTCCTTTGTCTAAGATTTGAAATTTTGGCACCTTTTCCACTGTACTTCTGCCTGGTTTAAATCAAGTAACAACTGCCGAAACGAAAGGGACTTGCACCAGCTGCTAATTTATCTAAAAGCTTATCTCAGTGCTGTTTCTACTAAAATTGGCCGTGAATTATCAATTTCTTCCATTTCTAATGCTGCAGAACGTGCCGGTACATCCAAAAGTGCCGCAGCATTCTAATGTAAATAGAAAGGTTAACTGCTGACTAGTGGTACAGACCTGGTAGTTTTAAAAGTGCTTTACAGTAAAATTCTGATATACACTCCTCGGTCCCGATTTTGGAACCCTAACCAGCGTCAGCCACGAAGTGTAAGCATAATAGACTTGTAGCAAAACTTAGCGCTAGTGCTGCCATAACTTGTAACCACATAGCCTGCAGCATAGTTGACTAGTAGCTCCTCGCACACTGGGCACATTTTCATTGTAATTCTCGATCTTGTGCAAACATAGACTGCAGCATCGGAGAGCCGACTAGCAGCTCCTCGCGCACTGGGCTCATTTTTCAACTTAAGTTTCTACCTTGTGCAAGCGAGTCAGAGAACTGCTCCTAAAAAATTGATTCAATTTGAATTTGCTCGCTGATACCCCGCAGTCGCTGCGCGACTGCTCCCAACCTGCCCCCCACCACTCTCACCCTTGGCCGGCACCAGTTATATAGGGTGATGACCACGCCCATAAGAGTGCCCATACAAGAAAATTAACTATCTCCTCACTTTTACATTAGCAGTCTATACCTTTTGACTGCTAGAGGGCGCCTGATCATAGCTTACATTTTCTGGTTCCCACATTTAAAAACCCTGAAAACAACACTTCTATTAATTCATATACTACCTTCAAATGACCCTGTCAATAAAACCAAATATGGCCATTACTCCCTCTGCCATACTTTTGATAACTTCTACAGATTTCACCCTTATGTGGCTCACCGTATTACACTACCCTAAATCCAGTAATTATTACTACACCTACCCTGAAAACTCTAGGCTTTCTTATATGCGTATGCCACCACACCTGCCTCCAGCTACCTTTCCTCTTCTCGTTCATTATAAATTCACCTACCTTTTTATTCTACACTCTGAATAAATCCCTGCTACCTAACCTAACCCTGTCCACCCCTTACATCCACTGCAAGCTATGGTACCTGTTACTTTTAACCCTGATGTTAGCTGGGGATATTGAGAAAAACCCAGGGCCTGCAAGTATCTTATCACACAAGGATGTACACTGGTATGATACAAAGGGCATCCGCATTGCCCACCTGAATATCAGGTGCCTGCTTCACAACATGGCTGAACTCGAGGCGTGGGTTGTACAACATAACCCAGATATCCTCTGCATATCTGAAACTTGGTTAAAATCCTCCACCCCTGATCCACTCTGCTCTCTACCAAACTACAAGCTCATCCGTCAAGATAGGCCTTCATCAAAGCGGGGGAGGTGGGGTTGCCATCTTCTATAAACCTCACTTGTTAATATCCCATAATTCCCAGCCTACCCTATCTTGCTGCGAAGTGATCTATGAAACCTTACAGCTTGGCTCAAAGAAACTTCACTTGGTCTGCGCCTATAACCCTCCGGCTGGTGGTAGAGCTGGGCTTGAATAACTGCTATCCCAAGTGGATAAGACCATTGGCCGAAATGAAGTCCTCATACTGGGTGACCTGAACCTAAACTGGACTAGCAAATCCAAACAGTCCTCTCATACCATGGTCCAAGGCCGAAACCTCCACCAACTAATCACTGACCCTACCAGGATCATGCCCCCCCCCTCGGGCTAGCACTCTTATCGACTGGGTCCTCACAAACTGCCCGGATAGTATAGCATGTGCAGAGATCCTTGCTGACTCAATAAGTGATCACTCCCCAATCTACCGTATCTGGCGTGCTACCAGTAAACCATCTCCACCTCCAAAACTTATCACCTTCCGAAACCTGGCAAACTTTAACAAAGAAAAATTTATACAAGATCTCTCTCTGACTGACTGGTCTGCCATCTACACTTCAGCTAATGCCCAGCTGGCGTTAGACCATTTCCTGGCCTAGTTTTGTGTGCTTCAAGACACCCATGCTCCCTGTGTCACTCGTTGGATCCGCGGATATCAGACAAAGTGGCTCACAAAAGACCTACTCACACAAATTAGGGCCAGGGACAAAACGTGGCATCGTTTCAAAACCACTGGGCTCCTGGCCGATTATAACAACTACCGAGCCCAGAGAAATACATGTAAAAGGCAAATTCGATTAGCCAAAAGCTCTTTCTGCAAAGATCTGCTAACTAAAGCAACGGGGGACTCTAAGAAATTCTGGGCAACAATAAAAACCCTCCTTGGAGCTAATCAAGCAGACCATACAAGTGACATGCTGATAAACGGCATACATTGCAATAATCCAGTTACTATAGCAAAGTCATTTAACCACCATTTCTCTGACCTTACCAGATACCAAGCCTCTTTCCCCAGTGCACACTCTACTTCCCCCCACGGTGATGAACAACCTCTACTCACACATCCTCCTTTCAGGTTCCGGAGTATTACAAGAACAGAAGTGCTGAAACTGCTCCTCTCAGCTCCGGACAGTACCAGCTTGGGGTCTGACGGTCTGGAACCCAGGCTTCTAAAAATTGCTGCCTGCTCATAGCCTCTCCCCTAACCAAAATCTTCAACCTATCTCTATGTCATAGTACAGTCCCCAATATCTGGAAAATAGCTAAGGTCACACCCGTTCCTAAAAAGGGTGATCATAAAGTAATCATGAACTACCATCCTATAGCAATCCTCTCTCTGCTTAGCAAAATTCTGGAAAAACTAGTGGCCACCCAAACCCTAGACTAACTGCAGAAGTATAACCTTCTGTCTAGCTCCCAGCATGGGTTCTGAAAGGGACATAGCACTTCCATCGCCCTCCTCAAACTCACAAATGACATCTTTGCTTCCATGGACTCTGGCCTCCTGACAGATGCTGTCTTCATGGACTTAACGAAGGCATTTGACCTGGTTAACCATACCCTTCTTCTTGCCAAACTGCGCTCCCTCAGTTTCTCTACTGATGTAGTGGCCTGGTTCAAAAGCTATCTGACCGAAAGGAAGCAGGCTGTAGTTTTCAACTCAGCTATATCTGACCTTTCATCAGTTCATGTTGGTGCCCCAGGGCTCCATACTTGGCCCATTTGCTTTTCTCAATTTTCATTAACGACATCCTGTTGCTTGCTCACACCTGTTCATCTTTGCTTTATGCAGACAACCTAGTTATCTATCACAGCGCAAGAAATATCGTCGACCTAAACCAATCTCTTGCCTCGGACTTCTCAACTATTCAGTCTTGGCTAACAGAAAACAAACTTGTTCTTAATATTAGTAAGACAGACTCTATGCTCTTTGGTTCACCTGCCAGACTTAAAATAAACCAAGATGCCCTTAAAATCGCTTGTGCAGATGGCTCTTCACTGGTAAGCACTAGATCCATCAAATATCTGGGCATTACTCTGGAGAAATCCCTTGATTTTGACCTACATGTAACTAACACCTGTAAATCTGTCAATGCCAAATTAGGAAGTGCCTACCACACTAGCTATGCCCTTACCCCATCGGCTAGACTAGCTGTGGCTCAAGGTTTTCTGCTCCCAGCCTTGGCATATGGATCAGTCACGTACCTATCTGCCTCTAAATCCTCCCTCCACAAATGGGACACCACCTATAACAATATCTGCTGTTATGCCTCTGCATACCCACGTTACAAACACCATTGCCAACTCTATTCTGACTTAAACTGGCCTAGCCCCTCTGCCCATCGACTCCAGTCCTTTGGCTCACTTATTGATAACATTGTCAGATCTGGCATCCCATTATCACTTGCCTGTCTGCTCCACTCACAACCTCTCTCCTATGGGCTTCGATCTGCTGACCTAGCCCCTTACCACATTCCCAGATGTAAAACTAACATGGGTACACACGGTTTCGCATACATGGCCCCAAAATACCGGAACTTGATACCTCTAACTGATCATGGAGCACCTACCCATGCTAGTTTTAAAACACCTCACCGGGACCATCTGCGTACAGCTAGCCCATGCACCTGCTTTCATCCACCATAGACCACTTTCTTCTCCTTACCCTCTCTCTTCAGTAGATAACCTACCTCTTGGACGCCACTTCCCCGCCTCCCTAAACAACCTTCTCACATGTCTTCTTCTCTCATCCTTCACCTGTTTTCTACTCCCCCCGCCACGCTCTCTTCTTCTCCCTCTCTCATTCATCCACAGATTTTGGCACTTATTGTATTTTGCTATGTGTAAAACCTTTTTTTGCAATGCCTGTTTCACATTCTGTTTTGACTCTAGTTGTGACTTGACCTAAATGTTATTTCTGGTTTGCTTCATACTGTAATTTTGTCTCAACCGTTCAAGTGTGATTATTCTTTGAGTCAATTGTTTTATTTTGTTAGCTGAATGTTGATTTTTCCATCCTCACTGTGTTACCTATCTCATGTGCTGTGTCACATGTTTACTCATTTGTATTTCATACTGTCTCTCTCCCAGGTCATGCCTGAAAATAGGATTTCTATGCCTAGTGTACTCTCCCGGTTATCAAAAGCAAATAAATAAATAGAACAGACTAAGTACTAATGTATTTAATGAAATGTTAGTTTGTGAAAATTTCCTTGCAGCAGAAGGGCTACCAGTGTTATACTTACTCCAGGTTCTCCACCTGACAGTGCGGACTCTGTAGGGCTTCACATAGCACTTTCACTCCTGCATCGCTCACTTTGTTATGTCCCAGTCTGAGCAGAAAGAGAGAGAGAGAGGTGGTGAGAACCTGTTGTGGAGTCAGACCCAGCATTAGCGGACAATCCCTTGGGATCACCAGTATTCATTATTATAGATAATCACTAACATGACTTCAGCCAACAAGCATGCAGAGCCACTCTACCTCTCATTTTGTGTACAGTGGGCTCTCATGTGGGAGATTCAAGAGGGAGTAGGACAGCATACTAGAATTAAAAAAAATATATTATTTAAAATGATAAATCTCTACAGATAAACTTGAGTGATTTATAATAAGATAATAAGGCCTCCAATGGATGTTTCTCATGGTATGAAGAGATTTGTCTTGTGAGTGTAACCCCCTAGGTGGCACTATCCCAAGGGCTACTACCACTGCCTGTTTCACTAGTAGCAGGTTAAGGGGCCTGAGTTCTGAAACGGGTGCCTCCACCCGGAGGTCAGGGTTGGTAGTGGTGAAGCTAACCTGGGCACAGCCCTCCAGGACACTGTAATCCCCCTCTTTCCCCTCTAGTGGCCTGAACACTGCACAATAATCACTTTCACAATACCCCTGGTACACCACACAAGTACCCACACTGTTTGCACTTACCACCAGGGCTGGTTCCTCTGGCTTGACCCTGGAGACCCCCTATAAAACAAGGTTATGGACAGCAGATAGCAACAGTACAGTACTTTGAGCACAAACTGGAACCACAGTCAGATTACATGTAGAAAAAGTTAGATCTGATTTATTCAGGGGACTTGAACAAGGGAGGGGCAAAATCAGGTTAATTAGCTTAAAGGGTATATCAATCAAGCAGTTATGCATGTGCTTTGAGTCCCCCCACACAGTCCACCTCTGGGTACCCAGGTGGAGAAGAGATGGGCTAGCCAGGGCTGTTGCCCGGGGTTGCAGCTGGTTGGGGCCCTGTGATGGAAAGCACAACATGCACAGTACACAATATTTGTAATCCGGAGCCAGAGGGCTCAATTCGTAAAGGAAACGAAACAACAAGATAATCCGATGACACACTCGGATTAAGCTGTTGTTGCAGTGAGCTACCCTGGGATTTACTCAAGATACCCAAGACTGGACAGAGGCTGGACGAAAATCGAGACTGCAGGTGGTTGATCTGGAATGCCAGGAGAAGCAGGGCCCACACTAGTTGTAGAGGCATCGTTCCTGTTCAAGCGTGGAGCAGGGGGCTGATCCCCAGGCAGGTCTCTTGTCGATGGCTTCTCTGTGCAGTGGGTAGTCTGGCTGGGCCAGTCTGGCAAGGCCCAGACCGCATGGAGACAAATTCGGATGCAGTCCATTTTGGGCTGGATACAGCTTCCAGTAAGCAGAACACAGTTCACACAGTGGGGAACTAACTCACGACCCACTAGCAGCAAATAACACATTTACATGTAAGTAAATTCTACTGTACCAGGCAAAGTGCTCCCCGGTCACAATCGCTAAGTCTCTGCACACACCGGGAGCTTAGGGGTAGCTGGAACTCTTGACAGGCCGATTGCATTCAGCAAAATCTTCGGTCTTCTTTAGACTGAGCCTGGCCCACTTCAGTAGCTTACTTTAGTCACACAGACTTGGATTTAGTCCAAAATAATTCTCTTCTCTCCCTCTCAGGAGCAGCAGGCAGGCATGTAAGCCAAAAACTCAGCCTTTTCACAGTTCTCCCATGCAAATCCACTCAGGATTGCTGCTCAGAATCACTTCAGCTCCTTCTTCTTCAGAATCCAACTTAGATCCTTCCCAAACAGCAGGCAGCTTGGGGGATTCCCTCAGATCCAAAAGGTTCAGTTGGCTGATTCAGCTGTCAGTCAAAGCAAGAGCTCCTTCTTCAGTTGCAAAAAAGGCTCAAAAAGACCAAAACTACAGTTCCTACAGATTTTGACTTCAGACAGCTCCTGTAGTCCGGCTACATTTTAGATCCCACCAGTACTGTTTGGTCCAATTTGTAGTCCAGGACCAAGACAGTGGAGACAAACAAAACACAGAAACATAGAACATAGACTGTGATGGCAACTAAGGACAGCTTGGCCCACCTAGTCTGCCCATTTCCCTACCTAGAGGATAAGCTGCAGATCCTATTTAACCAACAGCCTATTTCTTCCTACCCCACCACAAAGATTGTCTTATGTCTGTCCCATGCATTCTTTAATTCTCCCACAGTTTTAGACCACACAACCTCCTCAGGAAGGCTGTTCCATGCATCCACCTCCCTCTCTGTGAAAAAATACTTCCTCATATTGCCCCTGAGCCATCCCCCTCTATCTTCTAATTGTGTCCCCTTGTTCTTGCACATCTCTTTTTCTGAAAGATGCTACCTTCTTGGACTTTGTTGATTCCACTGAGGTACTTAAATGTTTCTATCATGTCCTCCCTCTCCTCCTTTCCTCAAGGGTATACATATTAAGCTCCTTTAGTCTCCTCATATGGCTTCTCTTGCAGACCCTGCACCATATTAGTTGCCCTTCTCTGAACTGCCTCCATCCTGTCTATGTCCTTGCAGAGATTGGGTCTCCAGAACTGGATGCAGTACACCAGATGGGGTCTCACCAACTGTCTGTACAGGGGGATAACAACTTCCTGTTTTCTGCTGGTGATGCCTCTCCCTATACATCGCAGTATCCCCCCAGCCCTCCCTACCGCCTTTCACATTGCTTGCCAACCTTAAGTTCATCTGATATGATTACCCTCAGGACCCTTTCCATTTTTATTGTTGTTACTACCCCCCCATTGTGTAATCTTCCCCTAGGTTTTTGTTTCCTAGGTGCATTATTTTGCACTTCTTTGCATTGAATCCAAGCTGCCATATTTCTGACCATTCCTCCAACCTTGCCAAGTCCCTTCTCATCCTTTCCATGCCTCCTTGTGTATCAACCCTGTTGTAAATCATTGTGTCATCTGCAAAGATGCATACTTTTCCTTCCAGTCCCTCTGCAATGTCACTTATAAAGACATTAAAAAGGACTGGACCCAATACTGAACCCTTCGGTACCTCACTAGTAACCCCTCTTTCTTCAGAGTGGACTCCATTTACAATTACCTTCTGTGTCCTGTTGACCAGCCAATGTTTTACCCAGGCTACCACCCTGGGACCCACTCCCAGACTGGTTAATTTGACTATTAATCTTTTGTGTGGGACTGTGTCAAATGCCTTGTTAAAGTCTAGATAGACCATGTCCACAGCCCCTCCCTGGTCTACTACTTTGGTCACCCAGTCAAAGAAATCAGTTAGATTCATCTGACATGACCTTCCCACTGTGAACCCATGCTGCCTTGAGTCCTGCGCCCCACTGGCCTCTAGGTATTCAACAATTCTTTCATTCAGAAGTGATTCCATCACTCTCCCTATCACAGAGGTCAAACTAACAGTTCTGTAGTTTTCTGCCTCTGTCTTGGTCCCACTTTTGTGAAAGGGAATCATATCTGCCTTCATCCAGTCCTCGGGTACCACACCATCCTCCCATGATTTGTTAAAAAGGGTAGTCAGTGGTGTCCCTAGTTATCTGCTTAATTCTTTTTGAATTCTGGGGTGAATTCCATCTGGCTCCATTGCTTTGTCCACCTTCAGTTTTAGGAGTTCTTTCAGAACCCTTTCTTCTCCGAAAGGACTGGGATCGACCCCCCTCTCCAGAGTGCTTCTGTTAATTGGATTAGGCACCTCTCCCACCTCCTCTTTTGTGAATACTGAACAGAAGTATTCATTCAGTATCCCTGCTTTTTCACTGTCCCTCTCTGCCCATCCACCGTCCATTCTATTCAGCCTCACTATCTCTCCCTTTGCCTTTCTATACGCTCCCTGATATACCTATAAAAGGTTTTAGCCCCCTTCTTAACCGAGTTGGCTATCTTTTCCTCAGTTTGGGCCTTTGCTATTCTGACTACCCTCCCTGCTTCCTTCTGCCTTAACTGGTACAGTTCTCTGTCCTGCTCCTTCTGTATTTCCTTATACTTCCTAAATGCTATCTTTTTCTCCCTAACCTTCACCGCCACCTCTTTTGAGAACCATAGTGGCTGTTTCTTTTGTTTTGATTTGTTTATTTGCTTCACACAAAGGCTTGTTGCCTCTGTAATGGCAGTTTTGATATTTCCCCATTGTTGCTCCACGCCTCCTTCTAACCTGTTTGCTAGTGCTTTTCTAAGGCACTCTCCCATCTTGCTAAAGTCAGCCCTTCTGAAGTCCAGAACCCTCACTTTTGTATGGCTTGACTCTGTAGCTTAGTTTATCGTGAACCACACTGTTTGGTGGTCACTTGTTCCCAAATGGCTACCCACTTCTAGATCTGAGATCCTCTCACTGTCTCAATTTGAGAGTACGAGGTCTAAGATTGCTCCTTCATGAGTAGATTCCAAAACTAGCTGTCTGAGGCATGCCACCTGAAGGGCATCAAGAATGGCCCTGCTTTGGATGTGGCTACAGCAAAGGTGGGCCAGTTAACATGTGGCATATTAAGGTCCCCCATCAACAGTATCTCCCCTTTCTCTGCCATCCTAAGTATGCCTTCTATCATATCCTTGTCCATTCCTTCCCCCTGGCATGGGGGTCTGTATACAACCCCTGTGCGGATTGTGGTGCCATTTCCAGTCTCTAAGGTGACCCACAGTGCCTCCTCTCCTCCCTGTTTACTCTTTTCTTCGGTTACTTTTATCCCTTCCTTTAAAAGAGAGCTACCTCCCTCTTCTCCCTCCCTGTCTCTCCTGTAGGTTGTATTGCTGAACTTTAAAAACTGTATGCACATTATAATGAACAGTATAGGATGGGTGTGCGAGAACTTAGCTCTGGCTTTGTGTCGGAGAAGACAGAATTGACTGCACCTTTACTGTGTTGATATGCTTATTATTGAATTTTACAGGTGTGCTAGCTTTGCCTAGGGGAACCTGAGAATCAAAATTTGAACTTGGCCATTTTACCGCTACCAGAGAGCGATTTCTTTGTGCTTTTCCAGGTGTGAATTTCTCCTAGAATCATCATTTGGAGAAGGAAGGAGGCGAGGGGCAAAAGTCGTTGAAGTTTCTTGCCCTAAATTATAAATTGTCAAAATGTTACTGAAAATAATGGTGTTCCTGCCTGTAGAGCTGAAAGAGAATGGAAGGGTGGACGGTAGTAAAATCTTTCACTTTATTGAAATGTTTCTATGTCTCCATGAACTAATGTGTGAGGTGATTATATTGGACGCCTATAAAATTCCTGCAAAATTTGAGCAGTGGAGGTATAGAGCTGTGTGTCTCTTGGCAAAGGTTGGTTCAGACCCATCGATTTTAAATGGTCTCCCAGTGTGGGAGATTAGAACAATCTATGAATATGGATAATGGGTCTGGAGATCCATTCAGTGTACTAAAAGCTATGTTGTAAAAAGCTTGATTATTTCTGACTGAAAAGACAAATACCCGTTATGACTTGATCACAGATGGTGGTGCCGAGTGATCTCTTAAACTTTTAATAGCAGAAGCGGAGTTGAGAAGAATGTTTTTTTTTTTTAACTTTAGTGTTTAATTGAGCTATTGTTCATAAAATCAAATAATTTAAGTGATGTAAAAGTTTCTCTTAAGTAATGCCTTTAAATTTTTGCTATATTCTCAGAAGGCTAAATTAATCTGTAATATTAGGAACTAGTCTTAAAGTTTTGGACCTAGATATGGAGGGAATTGTGATGATTTTTTGGGGGGGAGAACCCTAAATTTACTATGACCAGAGCTGGTTAAAGTAGTAGCCGGTATTTAATTCCCATTATACTGGGGTGCAGTCAGAGCATGGGACTGCATGCATGGTGGGATGCTTTGTAATAACACCCCAATCAGATGGGTGTTACCGGCAACCTTTTACCTAACTTGGATCTGGTAAATGGGTATCTATTGATAATTTTTCTTTCTGCATAGTACCTCCAAGTTTATAGGTTCGACTTGAGATGGCTCTAGATATAATGGTCAAAGGCTTCACCTTACTGAGGATAAATGAGTACTTTTAAAGAGTTTATTATGTTTAGTTGATATTGTATGACACCTAAGGCTGTTATATATGGATTTCTGTAGTATTAGTCTAAACTGTTAGCTTTACCACAGTTTTGAGTTGTAAATGTTTTGAGATTAATATTATATGATTCTGTTGATAACATTACCAATAACATAACCAATAATACCGTTAGATAAATTAGTCAGTGTATCCACTCCTGTCTCTGAGGGAACTTTGTACTGTCTAGTTGGCCCAAATTAGCCATATATGGTGGGTTTTAATCCCAAATTATTGGACCTGAAAGTGGAAGAAACAGGGGAGATTTTATTGGGGAAGACTTAAGTCTTTTAAGATCCTAAACTGGTCATAGAATTAGCAGGTATATAATTCCCATCATATCAGGTGGCAATTGGAACATGGGACTGTGTGCACGGTGGGACATTCTGTATTAGCTCCCCAATTGGATGGGTCTTACTGGCAACTTCTTTCCTAACCTGGATCTGGAGAGCAGCCTTCCATGGATGATTCCCTCATATAGTACTTCTAAGAGTAGAGTCCTATTTGTGTTTGGCCCATACATGTTGGTTAAAAGCAGATCTGACTGAGGTATGGGGATATTCCCTTATTGAGGAGAATGAGTGGATTTTAGATACAAATTAGTCAGTGTATCCACCACTCCTGCCTGTGAGGGAATTTTGTACTGTTTAGTTGGCCCAAATTAGCCATATATGATGGGTTTTAATCCCAAATTACTGGACCTGAAAGTGGAAGGAATGGGGATTTTATTGGGGAAGACTTAAGTCTTTAAGATCCTGAACTGGTTGTAGAATTAGTAGTATATAATTCCCATCATACCGGGTTGCAACTGAACATGGGACCGTATGCACGTGGGATGTTCTGTATTAGCTCCCAATTGATGGGTCTTACTGGCAGCTACTTTCCTAACTTGGATCTGAGAGCAGCCTTCTTTGATGATTCCTCATACAGTACTTCTAAGAGTAGTGTCCTATTTGTGTTTTGCCCATACATGTTGGTTAAAAGGCAGGTCTGATTGAGGTATGGGATACTTCCTTATTGGGGAGAATGAGTGGATTTTAGATATAACTGATCAAAGTGCTGTTTGTAATCTGGTCTATTATGGCCTTTAGTACCTTTTACAATGTATAGGGTGGTAGATTCATCTCTTTATTGACACTGAAGTGATTGGATATCTGGAGTGTAATGAAGTGTTTCATATGTATTTACACTTTTAAGTATTAATATTATTGTGTGAAGTACTAGAGTATAAGAATTTTAACTGTAAAACATTGTAATGGCTTAACAGCCGAACAATAAACTTTGACTTGACTTGACTTGGTTGTGTACCCTGGTATGTTAACATCCCAGTCATGGTTCTCTGTGTACCATGTTTCTGTGACTGCTATGATATCGAGGCATCTTTCTTCCATCAAGCCCACCAGTTCAGGGAGCTTGTTGCCCAGACTACGGGCATTGGTACTCATTACCCTCCATTTTTTGATGGCCTTACCCCTTTTTGCCCCATCCCTGTCCTTACTGCATTTGTCACTTTCTCCATTTACCCCTGCGCTTCTTCCTATTGACATCTCTATGTTGGTGTCTACCTCACTTAGTTCCCTGATTTTTTTTGGGGGGGGGACTAGGATTTCCCTGCTCCTTTCCAGTGCTTCCCCCCTTGGCTAGTTTAAATGCTTGCCAATGAAGCATTTAAACCTATCACCTAGGAGCCTGGTTCCCCTCCTAGACAGATACAGACCATCAAGCCAGTATAGGCCTGCATCCCTCCAGGTGGACCCACAGTCCCCAATGAAGCCAAAACAGTCCTTGCTACAAAAAAAAGGCAGGTTATACAAACTACCTTATCATTCTCATTCTAAATAATTTTCAGCAAATAGTTACATCTTTCAACAGAGCTCCTTCTCAGATTACTTATGCTGCAATCAGGCAGCTCTTAAAGAGACAGTACACAGAGGCTATACAGGCTCTGTTAATCACATTTAAACTGTTAAAACGCAGGACACCAGCCTGGCAGTGAGCATTTAGGCAAGCTCAAGGAAGACTTCTTGGGAACCCCCATTTGTAGGGGGGTTACATGAGGTTTGGGCAGACAGAATTGCCTGGCCTCGCTTTGCTGTCCTCTCACCCAAGACTTGCTCTTTGAGTATCTTACACTATAAGAACCCCCCCCACCAAAGTCCTATCAACTTATAATAGCTGAAGCCTTCTCTAACAGTGAAGATACTCACATTACAGTTGTATTTTAAAAAAGTCATTCTATTTATTCTTCCAAAAGTCCTCAAAAAAAGTTTTCTTTTATTTCTAAATTTGAAAGGATCTATCGTATCTCAAGCCCTCAAGGCGGCCATGTTGTATGAAGGGTAAGGAATATAATATTCAGAATTCTGACAACGCTACTGGAAAAATTGTTAGTAACAAGGCACTGCAGGGTTGTAATGGGCTGTGTATATCATCTCTCTCAGATGGTTTGAGGCACTTGGCTATACCTTGTGCCTCACTACACACCAGGGAATTGACAATATTCACTATACCTGCTGCCCTCTTGTGTCTTATTCTTTAACTGGACTCACCCAGGTTTGAGATGTGATCTGTGGTTTGGAGACACAATCACCATGTATATCCCACCATAACCTGGATGTCTGTATACAGTGGAGCCTTGTTATCAGAAATCAGTACATGCCATGCAAAACTGTTCTTATGACCAATGGCAGCTCTAGGAATATAGCTGGTGCCCAGGAAAGGCATTGAATGCTTATAATTGGGCAGAAAAGTGGAATTGCAAGGTGGACTGTGAGGCCAACTGTCACTGCTCGAACACAGTTTGGGCAGCACAGTAGATTTTTACCTGGGCAAGTGACCCATCTTCCACAGCCTGGAGCATCCACTGCTTAAATAAGAATGTTTTTCTTTAAGACTGCATGGAGAACACTAAAAATCCATGTCAGATTAATAGTAAACATAAAATGAGACCAAGTCCAAATTCGTTTTTTTCAGCAATCTGTTTAGAATGGTATCAGAGAACCCTACCTCCCCTCACCCACTTATATACCCCTGGGTAATGGCGATCAGTTGTTTCTTACCTCCTAAGCACAGTGTAATGTCTGCATAAGCTGTTACTTCATTTTTTCCTCAACTATTTTGTGACTACTCTGAGCCCCAAATGTGCTAGAAAACCCTATTCATCATCCCTTGCTCATGTAACCCAGAAAACCTCCTCTGGGATTACTAGGGACTGGAGAACCACAAAGGTTTTGAGGTTTTAACAGGTTATTTTTGATAAGCCATAAATAGTTCTGATACAAAACAATTAAATAGGCAGAGTGGGCCTAATAAAGCCCGGCCTTCCAGTACCTAACATGCACCGCCTCGAGGACGCTGACCCCAGTGTCTGGATGAGTGTTTTGAGGGGAGGAGGATGACCTCCCTCCCAGCCCTGGGAAATTCATGGCAGATTACCTGGGGTCAAGTAAATTGTAGATTGCTGTGGACTGCAGATTACACCAGGGAAGAGGGTTGCCTAAAGCAAGTAGGTAACCCTCCCCTGCACTGACAGAAGTTCCATTCCAGCGGAGCTGGCTGCAAGACAAAGCTCATACCAGGAGCCAGTCCTGAGGGAGACCACGACTGCTAGCCCCTGGCAGACCAATCAGGGCTCTGGCCTTATAAACCTTTGTCTGCCAGGGAATTAAAACTCTCTTTAGTACCGATTGACCCCCACGAATCGCCAAGGACATCAGGCTACACCAGGAAAAATGAGTTGCCTAAGCAGCAGGTAAATCCTCCCCTGCATCAACAGAAGCTCCATTCCATCGGAGCTGGCTGCAAGAGAAGGCTTCTACCAGGATCCAGTCCTGAGGGAGACCACGCCTGCTAGCCCCCAGCAGACCAATCAGGGCACTGCTTTGTGAATCCTTTGTCTGCCATGGGATTTAAACTCCTCTGGTGCCAATCGACCCCTACAGATTGCCAAGGACTGCAGGCTACACCAAGGAAGATGGCTGCCTAAAGCAAGCAAGTAACCCTCCCCTACATGGACATTCCAGCTGAGCTTGGCTGCAAAATAGGGCTCCTACTGAGCTTATCCAGAGGAGACTGCACCTACAAGCCCCCAGCAGACCAATGAAGGCTCTGACCTACCTGCCAGGTTGCTTCTTGCTGCTTCATAGAAAGTAGGCCACCAGCAGCCCCACCCCACACTGCGGCCCCCAAGGACAAATGCAACAAGTACAGCACAGCAGAGTCTGCTCACCAGAGTCAGCCCAACAAGGCAACTGGCAGCAACACACTCTGCAACTCAGCAGGGAGGCATGGGAGCAGTGAGACAGCATCTGGACTCAGGAGACATCCATAGGAGGAAGCAGGGAACTAAGAGATTCTACTTGACCACCATGTTAAGATTCCTGTTTAGCTCCTGTTATAGCTCATACAATGCACAGGAGTGAGGCCAGTCAGGGTACGCCAAAATTTGAGTATAGGTGAAACACCCTATCTAAGGTAGGTAAAAAGATTTAAAGACAGCAAAACAAAAACAGGCAGGCTAGAGAATAGATATGCTGGGAGTGGTGCAGTACAGTGGCTGTGGGGTGGCAGTTTTCAGGAAGACTTTCTGGAGACTGTGATGCTGCCCCATCTGCGCGCACCTCTCTGGGCTGAAGGGGGACGTTGCTAGACTCCAGGCCAAGTTGGCTGGGATTCAGAGGGCCTCCTCTCCTACCCAGGGACTGCCAAGTCCACCACTTGTGCCTCAAAGAATGCCAAGGAGGAGGAGGAGGAGCAGCTGGACTATGGTGGGCTCAGAAAGGGTGAGGGTGGTGGGCCAGAGGTACATCCCCCATATGGTACCGCTGCATAATTCCTACACTGCTCTAGCAGGACTGTCCCAAAGAAGCACCTGTAGTAGTGACCAGAGAGGTTGCGCGGGTCCTCCATAGTGGAGACCCCAAGGAAGGAGCTGAGGACCACAGATGAGGAGGAAGTTACTCTTGGTGGGGGACTCCACTGTGAGGGGGATAGATTTGGGGACAGGAAGGGAGTGAGAGAGGGAGGTTAGGTGCCTGCACGGCACCATGGATTGAAGGGATGGGAAGCAGATCCTGTGGCTCACTAGGACAGCAGGACAGCAGGAAGAGCTAGATGTCATTGTCCCCCTAGGGACTAATGACTGGGCTAGGGTCAAGGTTAGGATAGTGCAGGAGGAGTTCATGGAGTTGGGGAGGGGTCTTAGGCAGGTAGCACAATCAGTGGCCTTTTCTGAGGTGCTGCCTGTCTGTGACAGGGGGAGGATAGAGTATTCCGTACCAGGAGATTCAACTCATACTTGGAGGACTGGTACAGAGGGGAGGGGTTCAGCTACATTGGTATCTGGGGTCCCACCTGAAGGGATAAGGGAATATACTGGGGAAATGGCCTGCATCCATACAGGAAGAGAACCACAGTCCTTAGTGAATGGTTTAAATGTTACATTGGCAAGCATTTAAACTAGCTGAGAGGGTTGATGAAAGGAAGCAGGGAGACATAAACTGTCCCACCTTGCAAGCTGAAGCAGTCAGTAGGGAGAACCCTAAGGGAGGGAGATCCTCAAGGGTTCCTAGTAAGAGGGGAAAAAATTGTAGAAATTAAAAGGGATTGGAAGGAGGGTAGAGGATAAGGAGAAAGCCAACATAAAAATGGAAGTGTGAAAAGCAGGGTAGTAGCAGAATTTGAAGGCCATCTGTGTAAATGCCCAAAGTCTGGGAAATAAAATCCCATACCTAGTGTCCATTATGGTAGTGACTAGTCTGGACCTTTTCACCATTACTAAGCCATGGTGCAATTAGAACCATAGCTGAGATATAAAAATACTAGGTTATAATCTGTTCAGGAATGACAGGGTGGGTAAGAAAGGGGGAGGAGTGGCTTTTTATGTGAGGGATAATATAAAAGCAACAAAAATACAGGGAGGGGTGGAGGTACTGTGGGTCATGCTAGAGAAGAGGAATGGAGCCGCTATTCACACTGACGTATGTTACAAACTCACTCTGCAGGTCAGGCCCTCTGGTCCCACAGTGCCAAACCTCTAAGTCCAATATGTAAACAGGAGAAAAACAGGGTAACCCTCCTGTCTGTTTTGGGTCCAAAACACCCACTAGTCTTGAGTCCTGAGGTAAAATATGAACCCTATTTCACTAGCACACCCAGTTAATAGGATCAAATATTGCACACTCTTCTGGGAAATGCAGTGCAATACTTAACCCAGCTGCACCTAACCTAATTCACACCTCCCTTTTAGACTCAATTGAGTCCCAGGTATGTTCTTACTTTTTGTGCAAAATAGTAACACTATAAGCCCTTTAACAGTTATGTCAGCTTTATGAACACTGTTCCATTCACATGCAGAAATGAGAAAAGACTCGGCAGGATTAAGGAAACCAAAAAGTTTACTGAGATTAAAAATAGTAAATACATGCAAAACATTGAACCTATGTACATTAATACTTACAGTCAAAAGAAAATGGAATTACAAACAAAACATGCATGGTAAGTGAATCATCTGACAACCCTAAGGTTCAAGAAATAAATAGGTGGTTGAATTTACCTAAAGTGCTGTGAGAGTTTCTTTTCAGGAGTCCCCCTTCAAAATCAAAGGCAAAATGCAATGTTTTCTCCCAGCTCGCTGGTAATGTGTTTTTAAAAACTCCTCCTCACTGATGACACAGCTCACAGATGCTGGCTATGAGGTCACACAAACCTGTGCACTTGAATTAATTTATCAGTCACATGTCTCATCCCACTGCTGAAACATTCCAATTAAAAAACTATATATCTTCTTCTTAATTAGTGAGGCCTTATGCCAGGGTATAATTACCCCTTTGATGTCTTCAGAAACTTCCTGAGAAACTGTGTTCACCTAGCTGTGAAATCTAACAGGTATCTGTTTAAAAGCTGCCTCTTACTCAGAGGTCATAAAATGCATACTTTGTCCCTGGATTTCAAAGTAAATGAATAGTTTACAATGTGTGATAACCTGGCCTTTGAAGGAAGTTCTTAATTGACGTTCCCACTGGGTCATGGAGAGTGCCATTTCTCTGACCACACTTTTGAAATTCCATCTCCCAGATTGCTGTTCTGCTGTCTGCCATATTTTTTCAGCAGAAATTCACAGAATATACTTTTATATCACAGTTATAATACAATATAATAACAGGCAGATGCTATCCATGACAATGTGATCTACAGACCCCAAGCATGGGGAAGATGGATAAGGATCTGGTTGAAGGCTTCAAAAGATAGCAGATAAGGGGAGGTGCTGTTGGTGGGGACTTCATCCTGCCAGATATAGACTTAAGCATTCCAGCTGCATCATCAGTTAGGAGCAAGGACATCCCAGACTCCCTGCAGGGACATTTCTCAGGCAACTAGTAAACTCACTCATGAGGCAGCAATATTGGACCTTGCACTCACCATTGAGGACAGTGTTGCAGACATCACTGTGGGTGGTTACCTGGGGACCAGTGATCACAATATGGTGTGGTTCAATATAAGTACTGTGCCAGAATCAAACCACACAAAGGCGAGGGTCCTGGACTTCAGCAGGGCCAAGTTTTCAAAGATGGGGAATGCAACAGGGATGCCTTGATTGGGGGGGGACTTGGGTGGAGTGGAGGAACAGTGGGAAAAACTAAAAGGGGGGATAATGAAGGCGACAAACCTTTGCATCAGACAAGTAAGCAAAAGCAAGAAGAAAAAGAGACTGTTATAGTTTTCAAAAGAGGTGGCTGGGAAGGTGGCATTCAGGAGGTATAAGGAGACACAGAGGGAGGAGGATAGGGAAGTGTATCAGGAGAAGCAAAGGGAGGGAGGGAGGCTGGAAAGCAATCAGGAGTGCAAAGGCACAGATGGAGGAGAAAAAAGATCAGGCAGTAGAAAAGGTGACACAACATTTTTTAGGTATGTAAAATAAAAGAGAAAGACCAGGAGAGGGTTAGTAAAGCTAAGAAGGGAAGGGGGAGTGTGTGGAGAGGGACCAGGAAAGAGACATGCTGAACAAATAATTTTGTTCAGTGTTCACAGAAGAAGGGAAGGTGAGGGACCACAACAAGTGACAGGAACATCGTTGGTAGGAAGTTGGACACTAGACCATTTACAGAGGAAAGAGTCATGAAGGAGCTTGCAAATCTGAAAGTGCACAAGGCAATGGTGCCAGAAGGAATACATCCAAGGATACAGAGGGAGCTCAGAGAAGTGTTGGCTGTACCTCTGACAGCCCTGTTCATTCACTCACTGGAGAAAGGAGTTGTTCTGGAGGACTGCAAGAGGGCATATGTAGTCCCACTTCATAAAAGTGGTACCTGGGGAGTCTGAAATTACAGGCTGGTCAGTCTAGCTTTGGTAGTGGGGAACTTAATGGAGTTAGTACTGAAGGAAAGGATTGTGAATACCTGGAATCCAGTGGCTTACAGGATCTGAGGCAGCATGGATTTGCAGGGAGGTCATGTCAAACAAATCTGATAGATTTCTTTGACTGGGTGACCAGGATTAGGGTGGAGTGGTGGATGTGGCTCACGACAGTAGATTTCAGTAAGGCCTTAAGCACTGTCCCATATAGGAAACTGGTAAACAAGCTGGGCAGCCTAGAAGTGTGTCCAAAGATAGTAAACTGGGTACAGAATTGGTTGTGGCATGGACAACAGACAGTGGTGGCAAACAGAGTTCACTCCAAGGAAGGGATGGTGTCGAGCGGGGTGCCACAAGGATCAGTATTAGGACTGGTCCTCTTTAATGTCTTTAGTAGTGACATTGCAGGGGGCTAAAAGAGAAGGTATGCCTTTTTGCAGATGACAGTAAGATCTACAATAGGGTAGACTCTCTGGGGGATGGTGAAAAAAATGAATAGAAATCTAAGTTGACTTGAGGAGTGGTCAAGAGTGTGGCAACTAAGTTTCAATGTGAAAAAGTGCAAACTCATGCACTTGGGGCACAGAAACCCAGGGGTGGAGTAAAAAATGGGAGGGGTGGTACTGATGACCACCAAACAGAAAAGGGACCTGGGGCAATCATATCTGATGACCTAAAGATGGCCAGACAGTGTAACGAGGCAGTGGGGAGAGCTAGTGGCATGCTGGGGTGCATCTGAAGGGGCATCATTAGCAGAAAAAGGGAGGTGGTGATGCCACTGTATAGACCGTTGGAGTACTGTGTCCAGTTCTGCAGATCACATCTCTGGAAGGACATAGAGAGAGTAGAAGTGGTCTAGAGGGGTGCACATAAAATGGTAATAGGTCTGCATCAAAAGCCATATGTAGAGAGCCTAAAGGACCTCAATGCGTACGGGTGAAACCCCCTACAAATGGGGGTTCCCAAAAAGTCTTCCTTGAGCTTGCCTAAATGCTCACTGCCAGGCTGGTGTCCTGCATTTTAGCAGTTTAAATGTGATTACCAGAGCCTGTATAGCCTCTGTGTACTGTCTCTTTAAGAGCTGTCTGATTTCAGCATAATTAATCTGACAGGGAGCTCTGTTGAAAGATGTAACTATTTGCTGAAAATCATTTAGAGTGATAATGGTAATGTAATTTGTCTAACCTGCTTTCTTTGTAGCAAGGACTATTTTGTTTGTCTTCACTATCTTGGTCCTGGACTGCAAATTGGACCAAACGGTACTGGTGAGACTTAAAATGTAGCTGGACTACAGGAGCTGTCTGGAATCAAAATCTGTAGGAATTGTAGTTTTGGTCTTTTTCCGCCTTTTTTGCAACTGAAGGGGGAGCTCTTGCTTTGACTGACAGCCGAATCAGCCAACTGAACCTTTTGGATCTGAGGGAATTCCCAAAGCTGCCTGCTGTTTAGGGCAGATCTCTGCTGGAAGCTGAAGAAAGAAGGAGCCAAAGTGATTCTGAGCAGCAATCCTGAGTGGATTCGCATGGGAGAACTGTGAAAAGGCTGAGTTTTTGGCCTGCATGTCTGTCTGCTGTTCCTGAGAGGAGAAACTAGAATTATTTTGGACTAAATCCAAGTTTGTGTAACTAAAGTAAGCTACTGAAGTGGGCCAGGCTCAACCTGAAGAAGGCCGAAGCTTTTGCTGAATGCGATCGGCCTGTCAGGAGTTCCAGCTACCCCTAAGCTCCCGGAGTGTGCAGAGACTTTGCGATTGTGACAGGGGAGCGCTTTGCCTGGTACAGAAGAATTCCCTCATATTTAAATGTGCTATGAGCTGCTAGCGGTTGTGAGTTAGTTCCCCACTATGTGAACTGTGTTCTGTTTGCTGAAAGCTATATCCAGCCCAAAACAGACTGCATCCTAAATTTGTCTTCATGCGCTCTGGGCCTTGCCAGACTGACCCAGCCAGACTACCCACTGCACAGAGAAGCCATCGATGAGAGACCTGCCTGGGATCATCCCCTGCTCCACGCTTGAACAGGAACAATGCCTCTTGCACTCATGTGGACCCTGCTTCTCCTGGCATTCCAGATCAACCACCTGCAGTCTTGATTTTCATCCAGCCTATATCCAGTCTTGAGTATTGTGAGTAAATACCAGGGTAGCTCCCTGCAACAACAGCTTAATCTGAGTGTGTCATCTGATTGTCTTGTTGTTTCATTTCTTTTACGAACTGAGCCCTCTGGCTCCAGATTACAAATATTGTGTACTGTGTATGTTGTGTTTTCCATCACAGGGCCCCAACCAGCTGCGATGCCGGCCAACCACGGGCAACAGTCCTGGCTAGCCCATCTCTTCTCCACCTGGATACCCAGAGGTATGACTGTGTGGGGGGACTCAAAGCGCATGCATACCTTCCTGATTGATATAACCTTTAAGCTAATTAACCTGAATTTACCCCTCCCTTGTTCAAGTCCCCTGAATAAATCAGATCTTACTTTTTCTGCATGTAATCTTACTGTGGTTCCAGTTTGTGCTCAAAGTACTGTAGTGTTGCTATTTGCTGTGCATCACCTTGTTTTACAGGGGGTCCCCAGGGTCGAGACAGAGGAACCAGCCCTGGTGGTAAGTGCAAATAGTGTGGGTACTTGTGTGGTGTACCAGGGTATTGTGAAAGTGATTATTGTGTATTGTTCCAGCCACTAGTAAGGAAAGAGGGGGGTTACAGTGTCCAGGAGGGCTGTGCCCATGTTAGCTTGACCACTACCAACCCTGACCTCCGGGTGGAGGCACCCGTTTCAGAACTCAGGCCCCTTAACCTGCTACTAACCAAGCAGGCAATGGTAGCAGCCCTTGGGATAGCGCCACCTAGGCGTTACAGATAGAAACAGATTTTGATGGCATATAAGGACCGCCTGGCCAACCTAGTCTGCCCACCCTGGAAAAAAGGTGAGGATATGATAGAGACTTTCAAATACCTCATGGGTATAAATAAGGTTCAAGAAGGAAGCATTTTTCAGAAAACAAAATGCTCAAGAACAAGGGTCAAGCTGTGAAGCTGGAGTGGGGTTAGATTCAGGGGAGATGTGAGGAAGTACTTCTGCACAGAAAGAGTGGAGGGTGCCTGGAACAGCCTCCCAGTGGAGGTGGTGGGGGCAAAACTGTAACGGAATTCAAGAATGCACGGGATAGGTATATAGGAACCTTAGTGGTAAGGAAAGGATGGGTAAAGCCAGATACCAAGTATGGTCCACAGTGTTACAGTAGGTAGGGAAAATGGGCAGACTGGGTGGGTCAAGTGCATCTTTATCTGCCATTAGATTCTCTATGTTTTGTTTCTATGCCCTCAGGGAGAGGGAAGTTGGTGGCCGGTTAGGGGGTATGCAGGGGCAGGGCTGATAGATGCTGACTCTTTTATTTGCCCACACCTTCCTTTGGAACTATGAGCTGTTGGCATCAGGACCTTCCAGGAACATTTGCCTAGCTGGGGGCTGCCCACAATGGTTGGAGCCTAGAAAACGTTTAACCCCCTTTACTCCTTAGTGTTTTCTTTCACCACCGACATGCTCATCAGATCTGCAGAAAAACGCTGTCACATTGTTACTCCGCTGTTTGTGTTGTTTCTAACTTAGATATAATTTCTATCAATGTTGTCCCTGTATGCTGCCATTGAAAGAACCTTTGTTTAGGTATTGCACCTGCAGTTACAAGATCGACACAAATGACGCTCACACTGTGTGTGTTTGTCATTTGGGCCTCTCCCATAGTGTGAGCGCCTGCAAGATCTGTTAAGGATTTAACCAGGCCACAGGGAGACACTAGAAGAAGGCTTTAGAACATAGAAACATAAAAACATAGACTTTGACAGCAGATAAGGACCGCTTGGCCCACCTAGTCTGCCCATTTCCCTATCTACAAGGTAAGCCGCAGATCCTAGTTAACCAACAGCCTACTTCTTTCTACCCCCACAAGAATTGCTTTATCTATCCCATGCATTCTTGAATTCCTCCACTGTTTTAGACCCAACAACCTCCTCAGGAAGGCTGTTCCATGCATCCACTACCCTCTCTGTGAAAAAATACTTCCTCACATTGCCCCTGAACCTCCCCCTATCTATCTTTAAATTGTGTCCCCTTGTTCTTGCATATCTCTTTTTCTGAAAGATGCTACCCTCTTGGACTTTGCTGATTCCACTGAGGTACTTAAACATTTCTATCATGTCCCCCCTTTCCTCAGGGTATACATATTAAGCTCTTTTAGTCTCTCCTTGTATGGCTTCTCTTGCAGACCCTGCACCATTCTTCACCTCCTCTTGACTGCCTCTATCCTGTCTATGTCCTTGCGGAGATGGGGCCTCCAGAACTGGACACAGTACTCCAGATGGGGTCTCACCAACTGTCTGTACAGAGGGATAACAACTTCCTATTTTCTGCCTGTGATGCCTCTCCCTATGCATCCCAGTATACCCCCAGCTCTCCCTACTGCCTTCTCACATTGCTTGCTAACATTAAGGTCATCTGATATGATTACCCCCGGGTCCCTTTCCTTTTTTGTTTTTGTTACCACCGCCCCCCATTGTGTAATCTTCTCCTGGGTTTTTGTTTCCTAGGTGTATTATTTTGCACTTCTTGCATTGAATCCTAGCTGCCATACTAACATACTAAAATGCCAACAGAATAGGCCTAACGGTCTTTCGAGTCTGCTCGTTTGGTCAGCCCCACCCTGCGAGCTGACCTTGCTGCCCCCCTTGCCTTCTCTGGCTTCTCCCTTCCCAGTTCTGGATATTCTCGCTGCATTGGATTTTGCTTCCAGAACCCTTCTCCTGTACCTGTCCCACCCGTCTTGAATCCCTCCACCGTCTCTGCCTCCACCAGCCCCCCAGACAGCATTCCATGGCTCCACCACCCTCTCAGTGAAGCAGCACCTCCTCCTTTCTCCCTGAATCTTCCCTTCCAGCTTCCACCCATGCCTTCTAGTGGCCCCTTCCTCCTTCCTTCGAAGCACCTGACTGCTCCTCCCTATTTACCCTTCATGTACCTGAAGACCTCTATCATGTCCCTCAGTCCTTCTCTCTTCCAATGTGTACATATTTAGCTCTTCGAGCCTCCTCATAGGTCCTGTCCCAAGCCCCAAATCATTTTGGTTGCTCCTCCTCTGGACCTCTCCGGAGTTTAATGTCCTCTTAAGTGTGGCCTCCAAAACTGCACACAGTACTGAGGTGCGGCCTCACCAAGCAGTTATACAGAGGAAGCATCACTTCCCTCCTTCCGGAGGTGATCCCCCTAGCGATGCATCCCAGCATCCTGTTGGTTGGCTGCTGCTCTCCTACAAGTCTCCGAGTTGTTCATCTTGACATCCTCCACCACCCCCAGGTCCCTCTCAGCCATCAAGACTTGTAGCATTCCCCAGGGTGTACACTTGGCCCGGGTTTCTGGCCCCCAGGTGCAGTACCTTGTATTTAACTGATTGGAACCTCAGCTTCCACTTTCTAGACCATCTTTCCAGAGCCTCCAGGTCCCCTGTAGGGCCACCCTCCCCTCCTCCCCATCCACCACCGCCCCCAGTTTTGAGTCTTCCGCAAAGAGACTAATTTCACTCCTGATACCTGTCCTTATATCAGAGACGTAGGTGTTGAACAGGAGGGGCCCAAGGACTGATCCTGTGGGACCCCACTAATGACCTCCTTGGGATGAGACTATCCACCACTCAACCTGGATCTGGTCCTGGAGCCAATTGCCTATCCATTTGATCATCTGGTTCCCCATCCCCATTTCTCACAGCTTATCCAACAGGCCCTCATGAGGAACAGAGTCAAATGCCTTGCTGAAGTCTAGAAAGAGGATGTCCACTGGTCTACCCAGGTCCAAGGCACTCGTCACTCAGTCATAGAACTCCACAAGGTTTGTCTGACACGACTTCCCTGGGACGAATCCATGCTGTCTATCGTCCAGGCACCCTGACTTTTCCAGGTCCCCCTCTAGCCTCTCCTTGACAATGCCCTCCATCACCTTGCCCACCACCGATGTTAATTCCCTTCTCATCCTTTCCACGCCTCCTTGTGTATCAACCCTGTTGCAGATCTTTGTGTCATCTGCAAAGAGGCATACTTTTCCTTCCAGTCCCTCTGCAATGTCACTTATAAAGACATTAAAAAGGACTGGACCCAGTACTGAACCCTGTGATACCCCACTTGTAACCCCTCTTTCTTCAGAGTGGACTCAATTTATAATTACCTTCTGTGTGCTGTTGTCCAGCCAATGTTTTACCCAGGCTACCACCCTGGGACTCACTCCCAGGCTGGTTAATTTGACTATTAATCTTTTGTGTGGGAATGTGTCAAATGCCTTGCTAAAGTCTAGGTAGGCCATGTCCACAGCCCCTCCTTGGTCTACTACTTTGGTCACCCAGTCAAAGAAATCAATTAGATTCATCTGACATGACCTTCCCGCTGTGAACCCATGCTGCCTTGGGTGCTGTGCCCTGCTGGCCTCTAGGTACTCTACAATTCTTTCTTTCAGAAGTGATTCCATCACTTTCCCTACTACAGAGGTCAAACTGACAGGTCTGTAGTTTCCTGCCTCTGTCTTGGTCCCCCTTTTGTGAAGGAGAAACACATCCACCTTCCTCCAGTCCTCGGGTACCACACCATCCTCCCATGATTTGTTAAAAAGGGTAGTCAGTGGTTTCACTAGCTCTCCCCTTAATTCTTTTTGAATTCTGGGGTGAATTCCATCAGGCCCCATTGCTTTGTCCACCTTCAGTTTTAGGAGTTCTTTCAGAACCCTTTCTTCTGTGAAAGGACTGGGATCGACCCCCTTATCAAGAGTGCTTCTATTAATTGGATTAGGCACTTCCCCTCCTCTTTTGTGAATACTGAGCAGAAATATTCATTCAGTATCCCTGCTTTTTCACTATCCCCCTCTGCCCACCCACTCTCCTCTTTATTCATCCTCACTATCCCTCCCTTTGTCTTTCTACGCTCCCTGATTTACCTATAAAAGGTTTTATCACCCTTCTTAACCAAGTTGGCTATCCTTTCCTCAGTTTGGGCCTTTACTATTCTGACTTCCCTCCCTGCTTCCTTCTGCCTTAACTGGTACAGCTCTCTGTCCTGCTCCTTCTGTGTTTCCTTATACTTCCTGAATGCTATCTTTTTCTCCCTGACTTTCCCCGCCACCTCTTTTGAGAACCATAGTGGCTTTTTCTTTCATTTTGATTTGTTTATTTGCTTCACACAAAGGCTTGATTCCTCTGTGATGGCAGTTTTGATGATTCCCCATTGTTGCACACCCCTCCTTCTAGCCTGTTTGCTAGTGCTTTTCTGAAGCACTCTCCCATCTTGCCAAAGTCAGCCCTCCTGAAGTCCAGTATCCTCACTTTTGTATGGCTTGTCTCTGTAGCTGAGTTTAACGTGAACCACACTGTTTGATTGTCACTTGTTCCCAGATGGCAACCCACTTCTAGATCCGAGATCTTTTCACTGTTCCCACTTGAGAGTACGAGGTCTAAGATTGCTCTCTCATGAGTGGGTTCTGAAACTAGCTGTCTGAGGCCTGCCACCTGTAGGGCATTGAGATTGGCCCTGCTCTTCGATGTGGCTGCAGCAAAGGTGCTCCAGTTAACATCTAGCATATTCAGGTCTCCCATCAACAGTATCTCCCCTTTCTCTGCCATCCTAAGTATGCCTTCTATTATATCCTTGTCCATTTCCTCCCCCTGACCTGGGGATCTGTGTACAACCCCTGTGCGGATTGTGGTGCCACTTCCAGTCTCCAAGGTGACCCACAGTGCCTCCTCTCTCCTGTTTAATCTTTTGTTCAGTTGCTTTTATCCTTCCTTTACATAGAGAGCTACTCCTCCCCTCTTCTCCCCTCCCTGTCTTTCCCGTAGGTTACGTACCCTGGTATGTTAACATCCCAGTCATGGTTCTCTGTGTATCATGTTTCTGTGACTGCTACGATATCCAGCATCCCTCTTCCATCAAAGCCACCAGTTCAGGAAGCTTGTTGCCCAGGCTACGGGCATTGGTACTCATTATTCTCCATTTCCTGATGCCCTTACTCCTTTTTGCCCCATCCCTGTCCTTCTTGCCTTTGTCACTTTCTCCATTTACCCCTGCCCTTCTCCCTATCACCATCTCTATGTTGGTGTTTACTACGCTTACTACTGTGACTTTTTTTGGGGGGACTAGGATTTCCCTGCTCCTTTCCAGTGCCTCCCCCCTTGGCTAGTTTAAATACTTGCCAATGAAGCATTTAAACCTATCACCTAGGATCCTGGTTCCCCACCTGGACAGATGCAGCCCATCATACCAGTATAGGCTTGCATCACTCCAGGTGGACCCCTGGTCCCCAATGAAGCCAAATCCCTGAGCTCTGCACCAGTTTTTCAACCACTGATTGAATCCCATCGTGTGGAGCACCCTAGCATCTTGTACGCCATAGACAGGCAGCACCTCCAAGAAGGTTACCGTGTGTGCTACTTGTCTAAGGCCCCTCCCCAATTCCACAAACTCTTCCTGCACTGCTCTGATCCCTTTCTTAGCCAGGTCATTTGTCCCTAGGTGGACAATGACATCCAGCTCCCTCTCCTGTACAGCTACTCTGGCAATCCTGAGGATTCGCTCCCTGTCCCTCCAAGCCATAGTGCCAGGCAGGCACCTTACCTCCTTCTCCCCTTCCTTCCCCAGTTCTACCTTCCTAACAATGGAGTCCCCCACCAGGAGTTGTTTCCTTCCCCTGTGGGGTCCCATGGCACCCTCCTGTGGGTCTCCTTTGTGGAGGTTCCCAGCATCCTCCTTTGGAGGCTTTCATCACCATGAAGGCCATGGAAGCACAGGGGAAGGCTGTGGGATGCAAACCAGCTTCTCCCTCTTGATCGCCTGCTCCAGGAAAGGAAACACCCCAGCAGTCGTCAACTGCATCACCACCGAGGTCGGGGAGGACAATGGATAAATTTAAAACAAAAAGGAAATGTCATTGTAAAGATTCTCCTCTTCTTTCAGCAACTATAAGCAGAAAGAGTAGCATGCTTCATCAGTGAGGTTAAGGTTTTCATTGAAGGAAAGTAAGTCCTCCATGGGATCCGCTCCGGTGGCCTTGACTACAGCCCCCCAAACCATGGTTGAGACAGCACGGACAGGGTCTGGCTGTGGTGCTGCCATACCTACTATGGACAATATGCAACCATTGTTGATGGGTTCTGCTTCATCGACGTCTGTAGTCACAATCCCTCAATCGGGTAACGTTGACTCGCAGGTTATGCTGGCATCATTCTCAGTGATGTTAACATGCCTTTTTGCATCAATGTAAGTGGCTGTGTTGGTTCTGTCAACAGGGCCTGAACTTAGACAGACTCTCCTCCATTGGGTCACAGCACACCCACCCTCCTTCCCCCATTTCTGCTGGCTGTCCTGCTGCCTTCATGAAAGGTTTGGTATTTGTGCCATATGTGTGTCTTCTATCACCAGCCACTCCTTGTGTGCCTCGTCCTGCTGTGGTCTCCTGGTTCCTCTTAGTAAGTGTCCCTCCAAGCTTCTCTCTGGTGGAGAACTGAGTAATGAGAGGGCTTCTCATGTTTTCTATGCACCATCATTGCATGTCATCATGGGCAGCCCATAGCTAGGCAAACGTTTCCCAAAGGTCCTAATGCAGACAGCACACTGTTCCAAAGCTGTGGACTAATGGAGGAAAGTATACAGCTGGTGAAATTTGTTTACAAAGGGAAATTTTGCAACCTTGGCAGTGAATTAAAACTTTGCAACATTTCTAGATGGGGCAAGTATGAGGATTCCAGTTCATGAGATTAGACAGAGCCAGATTTTCAAAGGCTGGTGCAGAGTTTGGGTTAAGCCCTGTGCCACAATACTTTAAAACTGGCAGTGCATCAAATGCTTTTTCCACAACTGCATCTCATTTAAGCAGGTCATATGCAGTTGCGATAGTTTACCCAATTTAAGACAGCTTCTGACAAACCTTTGGCACAAGCACCGTAAAAAGGATCCTTGGGATTGATGCAAGCTAGACCACAAACAGTTGGTCTAACTTGCAGCACTTGCTGCACAGAATCAGTAAACCCATTAGATTGCTGTAAGCCTAGTGCATCATATCGAGGGGTGGGGTGCCAGTGCACCATATCGGGGGGTGGTGTGGGTACCAGTGCTCATATCGTGGGAGGTGGGGATACCAGTGCATCATATTGGGGGCGTACCAGAACATCATATCTGGGGTGAGGTTACCAGTGCATCATATCGTGGGGGTACCAGTGAGTCATATCGGGGGGGTACCAATGCATCATATTGGAGGGTAGGGGTACCAGTGCATCATATCAGGGGTGGGAGTACCAATGCGTCATATCGGTGGGGTGGGGGTACCAGTGTGGCATATTTTTGCTGCACCTTGGGCATTCAACAATCTATTGTTTTTGAAAATCTGGGGCCTCTGGCAGCTACTGGAAGTGCTCACTTTGTCACTCAGCATTTAACTGATGGAATTCTTCTGAGATGTTCTTTTCCACAACTTTTCTTTCTTTTTTTTTACAATTAAAATTTAGTAAAAATATTTAGAGATTAACATGACAGTAAAATACAACAAGGGCAGCTAAACTGTCCAGCCAATCAAAGATAAAAGGAAGTAACAAGTTTGACCCCTCCCCAAAGTTTTGTAGCAATACCGGTGCAATCGTCATTCACAGCACTTCACTTACCCCAGTATTTTAATCTTGCAGTGTGGACTTTTCAGAGCTTCTGACAGCAGTTTTACTCCTGAATCTCCCAGCCTGTTGCCACAAAGCCTAATGGTGAACAGGTAGAAAGGGGAAGGGGCAATAAGTGTTCTACTCAAATAATATACAACCAAGAAAGAACCCTTGCATCTTAAAAAGCTTTTAGAAACATAGAATCTGACAGTAAATAAGGACTGTCTTGCCCATCCAGTTTGTCCATTGCTTCATACCTACATTATTACAGCAGACAATGCCCGATCTACAGCTCTTTCTCCTGCCCCACTTCCTTTCTACTATGATTCCCTTGTGCTTATCCCATGCATTCTTGAACCCTACCACTGTTTTCACCCTCACCACTTCTGTTAGAAGGCTGTTCCAGGAATCCCTCACTGTCTGTGAAAAAGTACTTTCTCACATCTCTCATGAATCTATACCCCTCTAGCTTCATAGCATGTCCCCTTCTTCTTGAGCACCTTTTCTTCTGAAAAATACTTCTCTCCTGTACCTTATTTACCCTTAAGAGGTATTTAAAGGCCTCCATTATATCCCCCCTCCTTCTCTCTTGCAGGGTGTACATATTAAGGTCCTTTAGATTCTCTTCATAAGGCTTTTGATGTAGACCCTGCACCAGTGTAGTTGGCCTCCTCTGGACTGCCTACACTCTATGTCCTTCCTGAGATGTAGTCTCTAGAACTGGACACAGTTTTTCTACTAACTTTTTACAGCTCAGAAAAAAAATGGGCATTTAAGTAACAAGAAAAATTTAAATGACAAAGCCCTTTCAAGTTCTTAGAATATGTTTTATTTAGTTCTGATACCATTTAGAAACAAACTCTGATCAGAGTCACTACAGCTGCAAAATGGTGAATTTTCAGCATAGCCTTCTTATTACCCCACCTCATGAACCATGTAGGTGATAGTGTTCAACTCCCTGCCGAATTGTGATTGTTTGCCACTGAAATGTCATTCTGTGCCACAGATGCAAAAACACATTGGTGAGGATCTGAAAAATGACAGCTGTCATGTTCATGAGGTGGAGTGAAAAAATGGCTATGTTGAAAATTTTGGGCCAAAATATTTAAAATTACCATAGTTATGAGCCATCGTAGAAATATTTTAATGTATGCCTATAACTTTGTCATTTTTACGTATTTCAACGCCAAATTTTCAACATAGCCTTTTTATGACCCCACCTCATGAGCGATGGTGCTGAAAATTTTCAAACCCCGCTTGAACAGTGATTTCACCAAGTGACCATGAAATGGCCTTTTGAGACTGATTTGTATAATTCTACTGCAATTGTTTATGAGCTGGGGTTCTAAAAAGGCCATGTTGAAATTTGGGGGTGAAAATATGCAAAAATTATGAAGTTATGCCTCAAAGTTCAAAACCCCATTGAAATACATTGAACCACACTTACCTTAGTTTTTCATATTGCAGTCACCGGTTGCAGCAATAATACATATCTTCAATCAGAGAGTGGATCTTCACCCTGAGACATGTTCTGTTGAATGAGGTTGTGTGGAAGGTGTGTGTGGGGGGGTGTCAGGTGGTGACTGCTGAGTGGGAAGTCGGGGTAGCAGGGGTGAGATCAGTGAAGGTCTGTTTTCTTTTTTACAGGTCTCAAGAAAAAGACATTGAGGGACAGTTTTCTTTATTACAGGATACATTTAAGAAATGAATACAGGACCAATGATCGGAGGGTTGGGGTGCCACTAGACACCATGGAAGCATTATGGCAATACGGGAATGGTGATCAGTGGACGAGGTGCCACTAGGTACCAGGGAAACATTATACAGATACAGAGCCAGTGACTGGAGGGCGGGGGTGCCACTAAACACCAGGGAAGCAGTAAACAGTGGAGGATGCCACCTAGCTCTGAACAGAAAGTGAGCGTGAAGCAGGAAAATAGTATGCCCGGATGGGGAGGGGGAAGAGGAAGGAACAGCACTGTACTCAGTTGAGAGGACCCCACATGCTTCAACTCCACTGTGGAAGGACACAATGCTGGTATCTGGTCATGTGCTTCCAGAGTCCCCTCTTTCTACTACGTAATAGCAATACGTCGCATAGCTCTACTATGCTGCCATAAAAATGGAATGTGTTTAATCAGGGTTAAAAAAGTAGCTGTGAATCAATTTCCAGACATTCATACCCAGTAGGGCTGTGTAAGGGATGAATATTATTTTACGAATACCATGAATAATAGGCTATCCAAATATTCAGAAATGAATAATGAATAGCCCACTAAGAGTGGTATTTTCTGTATATCACAAATAATGCGCTATCTGAATATTCAGAAATGAATAACAAATAGCCCACTTAGAGTGGTTTTTGTACCCATCTGGGGTGTTAAGAAAAACAGTTTCCATGATTTTCCTCCTTCCTAGATAGCCAGGGCTAGTCTCCTGGACACCTCGGCTCCTTTCACAGTAACAACGCTCCACCTTAACTCTGTGTCTGCTTATTATTAAAAAAATTAGAATTATTGCCAATTTCACCAGGAGCTAACATCCACATTTCTCTTCAGACAAGCCCCATGCTCTCCAAAACAGTATATTCATTCTGTAATGCTCCCCTTGACCTGACTGATGAATGAGGGGCTCATACCTTCAATTCCTGGCTAGCTGAGCTGGACCCCCTAAGTATCGTTGACCTCTGCCATCTGCTCTGTAGTTAGCCATCAGCCAGCTAACGTCACAAGGGAGCATGTGGGAGCTGCACAGTCATGATGAAGGGGACAGATCAGTAGCATCAAAGTAATGCCAGGCAGCCTGATTGGCTGAGCCTGCCCAGCATCACTTTGATGCTACTGACCTGCCCCCTTCTTCATGATCATGCACTGCCACACTCACTCCTTCATGACATTGGCTGGTTGTGGGTAACATGGAGCAGGTAGCAGGAATCCACGCTATTGAGGAGGGCCAGATTGAGCTAGCTGGGAACTGAATGTATGACTACGAGTCCCCCTAATTCATCAGTCAGGTCAAGGGGGGCATTCCAGAAGTAATATACTGTTTTGGGATTGTGGGGCTTGTCAGAAGGGAAAGGTCAGTGTCGGCTTCTGATGGAGCTGGCAATTATAACTAATTGTTTTTATATGTAGGCACAGAGTTAAGGGGGGGGCACAGATTTACTATTAAAGGACCCGGGGGTGGCCAGGAGACTAGGCCTGGCCATCTAAGGGGGGAGAGTTTTTTTTTAAAGATCACCCAGCTGAATACTGAATACCCAAATATTTGGAGCCCCCAAATATAATATTTGGCTGAATATTCAGAAAAAGATATTCCCACAGTTCTATAATGCAGTGCACCATGGGTAATGAATGCAAATTATCATGTTTAGTGATTTGAAAAATGGGGTCAGTTACACGTAACAGCTGCAAATAACAAAGTCCGGCAGTGTTGCGGTAAAGTAACAGCAGTGAGGGTGAGATTCTGAAAGTAATGGCAGGCTAGCCTCCTAAGTAGTGGAGACTTTACACAGTACTTCTCCCAGAATGACTCGAGCTGCTATCCTCTGTACTTCATAATCACCCCTCATCCACTTGAACTCCTTATTGCTTTGGGATTTCAAGGAGTGCACAAGACCTTCTTTGGCTACCCACAGCTCCTCATCCTAGTCACAGTTACTCTCTGATATTGAAGGGGCCTCATCTCTGTCCTGTAGGCCTCTTCACCCTGTCCCCCATTTTAGGGCCTGTTCAGCCTACATTTGCCAGCCAAGATGATAATCTGGTGAGGGGAGAAGGCAGAGCATGTCCCCCATGGATAGGACAGTATGCTCTCAATGGAAATGGTGGTGGGAGGGCATTTGCCCATAGCCATCTCCTACCCCACATTTAGAGGGCGATTTATTCTTTCATTAAACTAAAAGTGAGTTCTTTTGAAGATGGGTTGTGTGCGACACCAGACAGTCACTGAGGAAACCCCAAGGTCTTCAATTACAGCATCCATGACTGCAGTACTTACCTCAGTTCTCGTAATTTACATTGTGGATTCTGCAGCTCTTGACATAACACATTTAGTTCAGACATCCCCACACGATTATATTCCAAGCTAGACAAAAAATAAGGGGTGGGGGGAGAAATAACCATGATCAAATTCCTGTTGATTGACAGAATTATCAGCTCTCTGAGTCTCTGAGCTGTTGGCCTTACTGATTTTGAATTTATGAAGATCCAGTTTTATGTTTAAAAGTACTCTATTTATTAAAAGTTCAGTCAAGTACTTTAAATTCCACTCAAAAAAGAGTATATGGTTTCACATTCTAAAGCCAGAGCAGCAGCCACCCTGAGGGATTGCCAGCAGGGGTGTAGTCCTGCAGGGTTGCGAGGGAACAGTGACCCCTTATTTTCATGTTGAAAGGGAGCTGTGCTCCCACACTTCTGACAGCAGTATGCATACTGCTGTACCAGACTGCATTGTTCTGGCTAGCAATCAAAACAGTTCTCCTGTTGTTTTTCTTCCCAGCTGTCACAGTCTGCTAAGCCTGCAGTCTATCACACCATTTGCTGCTCTCTTTCAAGTCCGAACCATCCACTGCTTAACCTGATACAAAAGCGACACACAAGGTACAATAAGTTAACTTACTTGTCATAAATTAACTGTATCCCTCCCCCACCCTTGCTCTCACTCAAGTGTGTGATTTCTGTCCTCGACCTGTCCTGTCTAAAGTTTGTTGTGGCTTGAAGAAAGTGTTAACTGGTGTGGTGCTTGGCTTCATGAAACCTGGTGAAGTATGACACAAAATTAATTTATGGGTTAAACATGCTAGTCAGGGATCAGGACTTGGTAGAGGACAGTTATGTAGTACCAAAGTGGAAATGAAAATTCCATCACTGGCAGCATCAGTTGGCACAGGGACTGTGACAAAAGTAACTGCATGCAGTCTATCACTTGTTTTCTGCATGGACATCTTTGTGTGATTTTTATACTGTAAAAATAGTTATAAAAAGCATTGAGAGGTAACTGCAGTTGCAGAGTTTGGTATCTTTTGTAGGAGGACTGAGGCTCATTTGTTTTGTGGGGAATTTGTTGTCTTATGTATGTTAGAAAAACAGAACACTGTCTTATAGAAACATTAATACAGAAACTGTATTTTGGGGTACATGCAGTAACGTGGGATTGAAAATCATAAGCCCTTTCAGTTTTAAAATGCTTGCTCTTTCTAATGCCCTACCTGACATGTCTGGATGGGGGTGGGGTGGTGGGCTGGAGTTTTGGGAGTAGTTTTGAATGACTATCCTGGTTTGAAAAGGGACTGTGTAAACATATCATGAGCACAGGTCACTGGGGGTCGGCAGGGACGGAGAGGGATCGAGCATCTGAGGGACTGCACTCCCTCTCTGGGGAGGGGGGATTCCAGTTGTCAGTGCACTTCTGACCCATGGTGGTGGCTGGGGGACAGAGCACCGGAAGCTACAAGCAAGCAACTGAGTGGGGCAGGCTGGGAGAGTGCGTCTTGGGCGTCAGCCATCACTGAAACATCATTGCACTCTACTCTTGGGGAGAAACGAGAAAATGGTCCCAGGTCGGCTTGATGAGACAGCCACCCTCTGCAGGCCCCGACCCGAATGGTGCTCCTGAACTGGATCCTGGTAGAGGTGAGTGGAGTTTGGGGCTCCGCCGCCTGCCACAGGGTACACCATGGAGGAAGAAGGGTTGCAGCCTGATGTTAAAAGGGCTGGACGAGTGGCTGGGATGGATGCTGACCTGGGACCTAGGGGGAAGAAAGAGAGTGTAAAAAAAAAGCCTTACTTCACTACTAAATCTTGATTCAACAAAGAAAGTACCATGTTAGTGGTTCTGTTGGCATGCTTTTCTCTAGGACTAGAAGACAGGAAGGTCATGGGTTCTAGTAGCACACCAGGAACTTAGGTTACTACCTAGAACTGACATTGTAGTACACTATAATGGGGCATTACACTGTTGAGAAACAAACCTTGGCTTGGTGTGTAAATTAATAATGTGCAATATTCTGTTCTTAGTAATGTTCGATATGTTATATAAAGTAAATTTTCTAAGAAACCTTTTCGTGCTTTGACTTTGTCAGGTGTTACTTGAGCCAGGGAATCAACAAAGTCCAAGAGGGTAGCATCTTTCAAAAAAAGAGGTGTGCAAGAACAAGAGGGCACAATTTGAAGATGGGGGGGGGGGCGGCTCAGAGGTAATTTAAGGAAGTATTTTTCACAGAGAGGTTGTGGATGCATGGAACGCCTCGGAGAGGTTGGGGTCAAAACCAGTGGTGGAATTCAAGCATGCATGGGACAGTCATAAGGCCATTCTAGGGGGTGGGGGTAGGAAGAAGTAGGCTGCTGGTTAACTAGGATCTGCAGCTTATCCAGTAGGTAGGGAAATGGGCAGACTGGGTGGGCCAAGCGGTCCTTATCTGCTGTCAAATTCTATGTTTCTATGTTTCTATGTTTCAGTGCTGACAACTGTGTGCATTGGAGCATATCATGGTTCTACATAAATTTAGGGCCACAGAACAATCAATTCACTGGGGGTCTCCAAAACCATAAAGCCGGCCCTGCTTGGGGATGGGATTGATGGACCGCCTGGTCAGCTGGTGAGAAGGTGGAGAGAAGGGCCTATTGGGGGGCTTGAAGCTAGAGGAGCTGGTCTGGCTTGAGAATCTGGCCTGTTGGTGTGGCTTGTGAGGGAAGTGGAGGGATGGGCCTCCTGGTCTGTCTGGTGGGTAGGTGTGGAGTGAAGGGCATACTGTTGTGGCTGGTGGTTTATGTTGTGTGGGGGTTGTGGAAGTAATGGCGCCTGTTGGCATTGTGTGCTGGGGAGGCTGGAGCTCAGCCAGGCTTGGTGTTCTGGCTTTGGGATCCGCCTGAATGTGGCTTGGGGGATTGGATTGATGGAACTCTTGGTTGGCTGAGGGAGAGGTGGAGTGAAGGGCCTTCTTAGTGGGGGGCTTGAAGTAAAAGGTGCTGGTCTGGCTTGGGAATCTGGCCTGTTGGTGTGGCTTGTGGGGGACATGGAGCAATGCACCTCCTGGTCTGTGTTGAGGGGGGAGTTTGGAGTAAAGGGCTTACTGGTGTGGCTGGGGTTTTGTGTTGTTGGGGGGACATTGTGGAAGTAATGGTGCCTGCTAATGTTGTGTGTGGGAGAGTTGAAGCTTAAGGCTTGCTGGTCTGGTTCTGGGATCTGGCCTGTGAATGCGGCTGGGGGGGGATTAGATTGATGGACCTCCTAGTCGGTTGAAGAGTGGAGTGAAGGACCTACTAGTGTGGCTTTGGGGATTAATTTGAGGTGAAAAGTCTGTTGGCCTGGACTGAGGAGCAACCAAGCCAGAGCAGCAAGCCCTTCACTCCAAGCCTCCCATCAACCATGGCCCTTCACTTCAAAAGCTGGGGTGGGGTGGTTGAAATAGCATTTGTGTGTGGGGCTGGGGATCTAGATTTAAAAATTATGTTTGGGGGTGTTAAAATATCTGTGGACCTTGTGCAGTTATGAGGGTGGAGATTAATAGTTCAGCTTAAAATGGAGTTTTTTTGGGTAGTAGTCCATAGTCATGAAAGTGTTGTTTGAAGAGTAAACTGCAGTGTGTGCTGCAGACAGGGTGGGGCAAATCAAGTAGCCAATGGCCACTACAAAAATTTGTTTGGCTACCAAGTTAACAGCCAACGGCTACTTGTCCATGATGCTTCCTGTGGTGATCGAGGGGAGGAGGGATTGGACGGATTTTACTGAGTATTTATAAAATGGGCACCTATTGCCCTGCATCTTGATTGGTTAATCATCAAGCTTGGTGGAATTACTACCACCAGGCAAAAAAGTCCTAGCCATTTGACTACCTGTTTACCTCCAAAAAACCTTGTGCCAGTAGAATTTTTTTTTCTGGCAGCCATGTTTCCCCTCGCCTGTTCATCGTCGGCACATCACCAAGTGATAACAGTTGCAGCTTGTTCCCACGACAAGGTGGTAGTTTTAAAAGTAATTGAGCATTTCATTCCATCTGACAGTGTTTTCTTTTCAAGTCCTAAGAATGCGTTTCTTCAGTCAGTATGGCAGTGATAATACTGTAAAATATTTCCGTCCATCACAAGCACTGCCAATTCACCGAAACAAACGTTAATTTTGTGATGGCACCAGTAAAATGAACTACACACCTGTTAGATGCACCCCCTTCTTAGTTTTTTCGCGATCTGCCTGCAGCACAGTTCTCCATGATCTACAGGGATCCGCATCATTTCTGTTGTTCTCTACTGCTCCTCTCACCATGCAGTCATGATCTACATCATCCAGGCACTCACTATTAAGTGCCCTGTTTCAAGTAGCCCCATTCCCACCGTAGCTTAGGCAAGCAGCGCTGCTTGGACCTACCATGTATGTGAGAACCCCGACTGTCCTCAGTGTTGCCTGCTAATGAAACAAACAGTGCCTGGCATTGTTCCCAACTACCTAACGACCACTGAAAACTGCACAATATGAGTTTACATAAGCACAACTGATGACATGCCTAATAGCAGCAAGAGAAAATAAAATAATCTGTTTAATGCTGTGTGTGAGTGTTCGGGGGGGGGTCGGGGTTGGGTACAGGCTGAACTGTCAACAGCCAGCTGGTCTGTCACAGCGGTCCTAAGAAAAAATAACACAAAGGGAAAGAGTGGACAAAGTGAAACGTAATGTAATGACTGCATGTCAGATCCAAAAATAAAACGTTCTCATTACTGTACATTATTTTTAGTGTGTTTACAATTCCCTGTGTTACAACTTAGTTTGGGACTATTTTTTGGTGTGTAATTTTATTTTAACAAAAATATAAAAATTGCGTTTTTGTTCATCTTATTCCATACTGTTTGTATTTTTTTACAGTAGAAGCCCATTTTATAAGCGCAATAAGACATGGCTGGGTGTTGGTAGTACTCAGATACCCGCACACCCCCAGAGGCTGAAGGCACCCGGCCTGTGGCCTCTTGCCTCACTCCGCCCCTGGGTGTGCGGGTAGCTCAGTACTACCAACACCCAGCCATGTCTTATTGCTTGCGTCATGAATGTTATTTGCAATGGCACTATTTCTAGAGTCCATTCCCACAACATCCACTTGAATACTGTGTGACTCTGAGCAAGTCACTTAACCACCCCAGTGCTCCGGGGTCACCCCTGAAAACAGGCACTTGTGCCTAGTGGGTCTTACCCAGTTACCAAAGAACAAAGATAAATACATAAAAAGGTCTAATGGCAAGCAGCTACTTAAAGAACTGAGAGTATCTACCAATATGGAACATATGGCACTCATCTTCTATGGAACCAAATTTTGGCATGTAGTCCCTTAACACTAAAAAATATGGAAGGTCATACACTTTTTAAAGCAGAACTAAAAACAGCACCTGGTAAGTGTTCATGCATGTAACTGTATTTGATGAACCTGTACTTAAAGTTTTTCATTCTTCGAAGTTGTTGTATCATGTACTGTATGCTAAAACTACAGTGTGTTTCTTGTATTTGTGAATGTGTCTTGGTCATAACTCTTCCTAGTATTCTCCCTCAGGGTGCTGGTCTGATACTTTAGTTAGTACATCAGTGGTCGGACACAGGGAGGGTAGAATCTTCTGTTCAAGTTGCAAGGTAGCAAGTGTAATGCCTGCTGCAGTGATAGCTGACTGTACTAATTTTGACAATTTTTGTTAAAGAAAATAGAAAACAAATTATTTTGATAGTAATATTGTTGTTTGTAACAAGTCAAAGAAGGCTTTAAAAGCAGCCAAGTAGTGTCAAAATGACCATCAAAATGCACCAGAATGCATCTAAAACCTGATAGCTTATAGGGGCCGAGGCAACTCCCAGACCCCCGTCCTGTGGGGGTTGTGGGGGGGGTGTCATGGCTCATGGAGACCTCACACTTCTAAATTCAGCACTACACCACTGATTGCCAGGCTTCCCAGATCAGTTTGGTATTTGTCCTGTAACTCCAGGGTGATTTTCCCATAAATTACATTCTTATATATTTTTTTACATTATTATTTCCTAAGAAATCTGAACTGGTCAAGTTTCCTCTATAACAAGCCTGTGTAATACTTTGCCCTGTCAACTGCTCCCTTTTCCATTAAAATGCAGGAATACTGATAGACCTGGTTACCCTGGAGTGGCTGACACCGCAGTCTTGACAGTCCCAGAGAACAAGTCATGTCAGTCCTGAAGGATGAAATGTCCAATATGGCCATTGGGAGTCACTGTTGCTCCATGTGAGAGTCAACTATAGAGCAGGGCTGGGTGTTTGAATTAAAGCTCTAGTGCTAGCCCTAGGGCAGTGAAGCCCATATCCTAGTGGCCTTAAAGGGCCTTAAAGTGCAGCCACTCGAACTTAGTGGTGCTTTCACTTCACCCCAGACTCCCTACTATACCACAGACCCCCAGTATACCCCCAAACCCCTCATATGACACATTTCTTTCCCCACAGTATATAGTAAATAAAGTTGTGTAGTGTGGGTTCCTTTTGTATTTATTGTGTACTTTAGGGGTTCCCTTTTTTACCATATCCCTTCTTCCCTACCAAATATTGACTACTTATGTCAAACTGATGTTAGAAGTGAAGAAAATCATAAACTTAGGATTTCTGGTAATTAAATGTCTATAAGTGTCTATTTTTAGTATAATATTTTGCATGTCAACGTGAGTTTTTTTTTTTTAAACTGTCTGTAAAAATCTGCTAAAACAGGACTATCTTGAAAACAGGCCCTTTGGACCTAATGATGTGAAATGTCAACTTCCTGTATAAAAATAAATTCAGAAGCAAATGATTTGATACCTTTAAATGGACCAACATAAATGTAAGAACAAGAACAAAGTGCTCTAGCTTTCGAACCAACCAGTCCTTCTTCAGAAGCCTAATGGCAGTTCTTTAGAAAAAACAATACTTTTAACAGCTAGATCATGCAGAAAAAAACAGAAAAATTCCCCATTGATTTAAAATACTCATTTAAAAAAATACAGATGATGATGTCAGTGAAGTTTAACAGTACCATATTACCTTCAGCCAGGAGGGTCCCAGGGTCAAAGGTGCTTGGTGCAAAACACATACAAAGAATCCTACTGCAAATAAATTTAATTGACATAAGATAACACTGCTGGAGCAGATGACTCTTAAATCAAGCTATGAGTGTCACATTGTGTATAAGGATGTGATTATTGAAAAACACCCCCCACCCAGATTAAAGACATACTAAGACTGTCTTAGGACTCCAAGAAGTTTCAATGCATGCATTATAGACAAGAAATTACCAGTAAAGTCATCTTAAAAACATCAGTGCGCACTGTATGATGTGTAAAACTTAGCTGGACCTATCTCCCAGCTGTACTCTCTAGCAAGATATCATGCCCCACAAATTTCAAAAACCTCTAGTGTAGTGACAGGGCTTTATAAATGATAATTCAAATATAAATTGACAGTATTAGTGTCAAATAAAAAACTCATGTTGAGGACCACCGAGGAATTAAGACTATGTAGTCTGATATGTACTGATGTCAATATACACTGAGAATTAAACAACTTGATGTACCAGAAGTGTCTAAGGAAGCTGAAAAAGAGATCAAAATGTAATTTCTCTCCTCCTCCTCACACAAACAATACACCCTACCCTACCCCACGTCCCCATAATGTGTGGGGGGAGGGGATAACTAGCTTTAAGGAGATACACACACACACACACTCTCCTAATGAACCTTTATTCACATCAGTCACTGCAATTGTTCCCCAAAGGAATTCAACTTGTCATGAAATCCCAAGTAAAAGGGCTCATGTATCCTAATACCTACAGAGCAAAAATGTGATACTATTTAACCATACTCCTATCTGCGTAGTAACATTTCCAAGGATTCTGGATAGAACTACAATGAAATAAAACTGCCACCCTCCCCAGGATAAGGTAACTAGAAGTAAATATCAAGTATGTGTATAAGATCAGAGGTCTAACATACCTACATATCACTACAATATTAACCTAATGTAAAAAGATCTGTCCAGGACCCCCATGCAAATGAGATCTCACACCCCAATATGTACAGAGTTAAAAAATATGTGACAGTCTATGATAACACTCCTGTATGTACAGTAACAGACTAGGTAATCTAAATATGGTGCAACGGAATCAATCCCACTCCCGGGCAAAGATAAAAAGTAAGGAGGAATTAATATTCATTATGTGTGCGAAGTAGTAGGAGTAACACACTGTAACTCCATGTATCTAAATAGAGGACTACCTCAATGTGACAGCAAGCCCCACACCTGTTATATCATGTACCTCACAACACATACCCACACACATACATACACACACATGCACCCACATCCCACACATGCTGAAGTCCTATAATATGCCAGTCTGAAGAAGAAGAGGTCTATGGATGTCAATTTCTGTAATGTCCCATGAAACCCAAATCAACGTTCATCCCATCTGCTACCATATTGAGATGTAAAATAAATTTAATCTCAAAAGCTAATCTCTGTTGTGTGTTTTTGAGATTTCCTTTTAAGACCATAACTGACATATCCGAAATTGAGTGGTCAGGCTGGGAGAAGTGGTGCCCCACTGTTTTTTTAGTTTGCTTTGTTTTAATAGTATGTCTGTGGAGTTCATCCTAGTGTGGAGCTGTTGGCGTGTCTCTCCAACATAACCTGTTTGTGGACATCTGTTGCACTGAATGAAATAAACATGTTATGATGTGCATGCATAACTCCCATGCACCTTGAATTGTCTGTTTTGTGATGCAACCACACAGTCCGAGGTGGAAATGAGCTCACAGTCTTACAAGTGTGTTGATTGCTGGGTCGTGTGCCATGGTATCCTGTTCTGGTGAAAGTTTGCTCCTAATAATTAGACTGGCTAAATTTAGTGGTTGTTTAAAAGACAGTAGTGGGAGTTCCTTAAAAATACAATTAAGGGTTTCATCCTCACTAAATATTGAGTGGAGGTCTTTAATAATCTTATGCAGAAGTTCAAGGTCTGGATGATATGTGACTACTAAGGGTATTATGTCTGTAGCTGTCTTTTCTTTATATTGAAGTAGTTGTTGTCTTGGTACTTGTGTTGTACATTCTGTTATCCTGTCAATTTCTCTGGAACAGTGTCCCTGCTCAATAAAGGTGTTTTTCAACATAGCCAAATGTGTATCTCTGTCATCCTCATTTGAACAAATACGGTGACATCGGAGTGCTTGACTGTACGTGACAGATTTTTTTTGTATGGTATGGGTGATTACTTTTCTTGTGTAGGTATCTCTGTCTGTTGGCATCCTGTAAATACACGTATGTAAGGTTCCATCTTTAATGGTGTTTCTTGTGTCCAGAAAATTAACATTGGTGGTAGAATACTCCAGGGTAAGCTTTATGGTAGGGTGGAGGTTATTAAGTTTGTGATGAAAATCTTTAAGTGCATCTGTGCCCTCCGTCCAGATAATAAACAAATCATCAATGTAACGGAAATAAACTAGTGGTTTATGGGGACAGTGCCTTAAAAAATCTTCCTCCAAGTCTGCCGTAAAGAGGTTAGCATACTGTGGAGCCATTTTGGTGCCCATTGCTGTTCCCATAGTTTGAACATAATGTTTACCATTGAAGTTGAAGTTATGTGTCAAAATGAATTCCCTAAGTTCCCCCACCACTTCAGGGTTGATGTTTTGTTACGGTCCTTTGTCCTGTATGTATTTAAGGCATGCTGTAATGCCATCTGTGTGTGGAATATTAGTGTAGAGGGATGTTACATCCATTGTCACTAAAATGGTAACAGGTGGTAAATCCTTATAACCAGAAAGTACACGCAAAAAGTGCGTAGTGTCCTGGATATAACTGTCTCTTTCCATAACCAGTGGTTTCAAAATGTATAAAAATGTATAAAAATAAAGAATTTACTTACTTACTTATTAAGTACCTGATGTATTTTCACTTCAAATGTATTTCCTATGTACAGTATATTTAATAGGTTAAGAAACTGTCTGTTCCATTATTTGAGCTAAAAAATTGATTTAATGTGCTAAAAGCTTAGTCGGGGGCTAACGTTTTCAAGGGTGGGACCGTTAACATAATAACAGTTTTCCTTAAATTCTTGACCTTTTGCCCAGTTCAATATAATGGATACAAGCAGATAAATGTGGCGATGAGCTGTTAGTCACCAGAAACATGTCCTGGCAACACCCTGACATACCTGCATTATGAAAACAGTGAGTGCAGTTAAAGTGCGACTTCCAGGGAGGAGATTTTTAAAAGAAGCTGGAGGCTGCCATCTTTATTGTAGAGCCACACAAATTACAACATTTATAATTTTATTGCTGTCTTTAAAATAGCTGAATGAAATTAAAATATCCAAATGAAGACTCTAGGAATAGCATAAATATATTACTGTTAAGAAAGGTTGGATGGCATTTTTTGTCGAGTAACTAGTACTGCTGCTACAAAATACTTTTTTTCTCAAGAATAAAAGATGGCAGTTTCATTTGGCTTTTAATAATCAGCACTGCAAAACTGACAAATGGGTTAGGAAGTAAAAAAAATATAATGAATAGACAAGGAATCCCCTACAAAAGGAGATTTAACAGGTATGCTACAGTATTTTTTTTTTATTATTAAAACAGAATAAGAGTGTATAGGAATTTTGGACTAATATATCAGTCTGCAGCACAGCAAGGGTTAATGGAAGCTGGAAACTAGCTTTTTGGAAAAACATTTTTTTCTTGCACTGCTGCACTAATTTACCAAGGACACCCCAACCCATCAAAACCATGCTAGCTCAAGAGGAAAAATGTATGCCCCCACCATCCATGTGGGCAATTTTCACAAAACTGTCCAAATCCCAATAATTGGAACCACTTTACAATTTACTGAGTTAGGTACTGTATAAAGGAATATGCTTGGATAATCTCTGGTATCTTTAGAATACCCAGACTAATGTCATTTATAGATGTGGACTTTCTTGTCAAGGGTGGGTAATGAGGTACTTATGCCATTATCCAAACAAGTTCTGATCAGAGCCAATATAGCTGTGGAAAGTTTTTACGAATGGCAAGAGTGCTGAAAAAAGAATATGCAGTGCTCTCACTGCACTGGAGTCAGCCTGCCACCTACTGAAGGATGTAACTTAATTGAAGCAGTTACAGCAAGAGAAGGTGGGGGATGTGACTGATGTCTGTATAAGCCACTCATGAGATCACACCTGGAATACTGCATCCAGTTCGGAAGGTCCCATCCGAGTAACAAACATAGACAAGGTGGAAGTGGTACAGTGGAGGGCAACTACAATGGCACCGGGCATATGGGATTAGACCTATGAGGAAAGATTAACCAAGTAGATATTTGAAATATTTATTTCATTTGGGTAAAGCATTTAAACCATTTTAAATATTGAATTTTTACAAGATATGCCAGTTGAGATTTAATCTATGCTATATTGAATCGCAGCTGGCATATCCTGTAAAGTATCACTTACAGTGTGGTCATGCTGTTACCCATTAGTTCTAATGAATTTTCACAATGCAGATCTGCTGAGAGGCAGTTGCAATGTGGTCTTCCTTTCACACAGTTTTACAATGTGTTTTCTTAGAATATGCCTGCAGTATACATTGTATTTAGCCTGGATAGTTCGCAGAAGATGTGGCATCTTACTTTCAGTGGGGCTCTATAGCTACACAATATTATGCTGCTTTGCATAAAATCAGAAAATGCTGAAAACAATATTTCACCTCTGGACTAGGCTACCCAGAATAAATGCATTATAGAGATGGTAAAAACATGACCCCACTGAAAACAAGATATTGCATCTAATCTGGAACATCCTGGTAAATACAGTGCAAAAATGTGTAAAATGAAGATCCCTATGAGAATGAGATGTAGCTTCTCCCCTGTACTATTCAGGACACAAAGTTTAGGATAAGAAAGATTTAAAGGAAATCTACTGTAAACTGAACTTCACTGTGTTCCACATAACCAAGATGGATATAAACAGTTTCTTTATTGTTTTATAACATATTAGATTGCAGTATTTATTTTGAATGTTGTGGCCATGAGGATGGTGTGTGCGTGAGTGTGTGTGTGTGTGTGTGTGTGTGTGTGAAGGGTTAGTTTGACCAGAAGCATTGGGGCAAGTAATGGTCTCCATTATGAACTCAGGCCACACTCTGTTTCAAAACTGAATTAAATCTGTGAAGCTTATTATCAGTACAGTGCAAAAATGTGTAAATGAAGATCCCTATGAGAATGAGATGTAGCATCTCTCCTATGTTATCCATTATCAGATAGTGTCTTAAGAGGTTAAAAAAAGCACTGAATCTCAACTGCCAAATCTTGTAAAATGTAACTTACAGTGTGGTCAAGCTTTTACCCATTATTTCTAATGAATCTGCACAATGCAGATCTGCTGAGAGGCAGTTTCAGTGCAGTCTTCCTTTTACATATTTTTACAATGTGTTTTCCTAGAACATGCTTGCTGATTGCTATATACTGTATTTAGCCTGGACAGTACACAGAAGATGTGGTATATTACTTTCAGTGGGGCTCTACATCTACACAATATTGTGATGCATTGCGTAAAATTAGAACATGCTGAAAAGAATATTTTACATCTGGACTAGGCTACCCTGAATAAATACATTATAAAAATGGTAAAATCATGAGCCCACTGAAAACAAGCTATTGCATCTAATCTGGGACATCCTGAGTAAATATAATGCAAGAATGTGTAAAATGAAGATCCCTATTAGCATTTCCCCCCTGTGCTATCCAAGATACAAAGTTTAGGATAAGAAATACAGGCCCAGATATTCAAAAGGTTTGCGCTATGTGCAATAGGGTTGCGCAAGCGCAAGTCCGAAAATGTGCCATTCTGCGATATTCAGCGGGAGGTAGTTGTGCCCCCCCAAATCACGCTGAGCAATAGCACAATGATAATGAAAGTATGCACAACTGAAGGGGGAGGAACCATGCATAAATGGCGCAGTGCGATATTCAACAACATGCGCCATGCGCAATAGGGGAGCAAGCGGAAGTTGCATGATAGCGGAAATGAGCCAAAATAAAAAGGAACAAGGGAGAGGTGCAAGAACGCTACAGGGGAAGGCACATGTTGCTGAACTATAGCCAGCTACACAGGCAACAACGGACACACAGGACAAGACAGAGAAAGGGCACTTGGAACTCACAGGCACAGGGAAGGTATGGGGAGCCACAGCCACAGCCATAGTGCAGAAGGGGGAAGTGCCTCACAGCACTGAGGCCACCACAGTTAGGTGTTCCCGGAGCAGGGGAAGTAGCAGCCAGGACAGTGGGGGAGGGAACACAGAAACAGCTGCCGGGGGGGTGAACACAAGCCAGGGACATGGCTAGTGCCACGATCCAGATGGAGGCAGTAATGAGGGGGGTGAGAAGGTGGGAAGCAGGGGGGCACGGGCAAGGAAGGGCCCGTCAGCGGTATGCCCCCAACAGACAGTACCGAGCCCGCACCAGCTTCGAGCTGTACACTGATACTGAGATCATAGGCCGGTACTGCCTGAATCGGGCAATTCTGAGGCAGCTCTGTGAGCTGTGCAGTGATGTGATGCAGGCACCCACACGACGGAGCCATGCTCTGTCAGTGGAGACTAAAGTGACAGCTTGCATGTGCTTGCTCACCACTGGTACCTTCCAGAGACCAACAGGGGACACCACAGGCATAACTCAGTCGGCCGCGTCACGCCACCTCACCCAATTCCTCAGCGCACTGCTGCCATATGCTGTGGAGTACATCCATTTCCCCAGCACACCGGCAGCATGCACAGCAAACATACAGAAGTTCCACAGGGTAGCACGTATGCCTGGCATGCTAGGGGCACTAGACTGCACCCATGTGGCCATCCGCACACCACCTGGCCCTGAGGTGGCCACATATATTAATCGGAAGGGCTATGCTAGCATCAACTACCAGGTGTTGTGCGATGCCAGGGGGCACATAATCAATGTCTGTGCCACGCACCCTGGGGAAGCACACAATGCCTTCATCTGGCACCAGTTGGCACTGTGCCACAGATTCGAGAGTGGGGACATCCCCACTGGCCACTTAGTGGGTGAGTATGCAAACCACACAGACAAACATAGAGCTTGGAAGGGGTATGGTCAGAGGTGACATGGGCAGTGGTCTACATGGCCCAGGGCAGGGCGATGCTGATCACCAAACTAACCGCCACCCTCTACACACAGGTGACAGTGGATATCCACTCTGTCCCTGGCTGCTCACACCATACCGGTGGCCCACGACCCCATTGCAGCAACACTACAATGAGGCACATGCCACCACACATAATGTCATCGAGCGGGTGTTCGGTATGCTGAAGGCACGTTTCCGTTGCCTGGACACCTCCGGCGGTGCCCTACAGTAAAGTCCTTCAAAGGTCTGCAGGCTATTCCTGGCCTGTTGCATCCTGCACAACATGGCCAACGAATGTGGGATAGCCATACAGGTCAAAAAGGGGGACAGTGATGGGGACGATGAGGACACCGGTGACAATGGTGATGGGCAGCCCCCCCTTGGGCGATGGGACCCCCGACTGCTCCGGCTGGCACAGCAGCACCGGGACACCATCATGGAGGAGCACTTCATCCAACCCAGGTAAGTCATGGGGCCATGTGCAACCACCAGTGGCAAAGGCACAACCCACAAACACGCATGGACACACACCAGGGGTGCATGGCATCAAGGGAAGTGGCCAGGCATTGAACAACACACACCGCCAGAGATGGGCGAGGTCTAACATGGCACGTGGTCAGACACACACACACACACACACACACACACACACTACTCACCAGACATGCACAAAGGGCAGGAGGCAGGCCAACCCAGAACGCCACCGCTAGCCACACACATGTCCACAGACCACCACACCCACTGCCTGTCATTGTGTGTGTGTCAGACGCTGGGCACCATTGCACAGTGGCATACAGCACAATGCAGGCATCATCATGCACACGCAGCTGCGGACAGCAGCTGGGAGGGTGTGCAGATGGACTGTGTGTCTGCGTGCAGGGCCGGGTATACACCGTGCATTGCCTGCTGAGTGACACAATGCACACAGGGCAGCATCAGACAGTAGCCAAGCTGGGAGACAGGTCAGTCACGTGCCACAGTGCCATGGCCACCATGGATGTGTGGGCGGCCCCGAGACCTGCCAGCAGTGACAGGCTGACCACTGGCCTCATGGGGTGACACCGATGGTCCCCAAGGGGGTTCCACTGCATGAACATGACCATGCTCACGCAGGGGTCTGCAGCACACTGAACATGCCTACACCAGGCATGCTCGGGATGCCCACAGCTGAACCCAGTGTCGACAAGGATGGTGTCGCATGACACCGGGAACGGGGGGTGGACATTGCACTGCACGGTGTCTGCGACACATGGGCAAATAACTGTGTGCCCACTGTGGCCATGGCAGCTGTGATTGTCTGTGTCAGCCTATCAATGGCAGCGGTCACATCCTCCCACATCTGGTCCATCCCTGCCAGGAGCAGAGCGCTATCTCTGCTGCACCGCTCCTCTGCCTGGTGCAGAGCTGCACTCAGTGCATCCACCGCAGTCATAAGCCGCATCTGCTGATTGACTGACTGATGCTTGCAGTATGCGGGTGTGCTCATCCAAGAGGTCATCTGCCTGATCAGCATGCTGTCCCTCAGGGTGTTCATGGCCCTGATGCTCATCACCCCTTGAGGGTGGGTGCTGCACACCAGGGCCAGGCCTGGGCATGTCCACAGGTGGTGCACTGATGCTGCCCCCTGACACTGTACCCCATGCCCATTGGCCAACTGCTGATGCTGCCCTCCAGCTGCCGCTCCCCAGGGCTCAATGGTGCCACCACAGCAGCCGCAACAGTCCCACTGTCCTGTACACACACCAGTGCTGCCCCACTGGTGCTGACAGGCACAGGCTGGGACTGTGATGACACGCCAGGCCTCCACGGCGGCATCACCCACAGCCATGGCCACGAAGTAACCTGCTGTGTGGCCGTCCTGTGGCATACACGTGTCACTGCCCATGACGTTAGCGACATCATCATCGGTGACGGATCCGGCACCAGCCCGAGTCTCAGCATGCTGGCATTCGTGGACACTGGCATGCTGGGACATGGGCAGGCCCTCCTCCGCACCTGCTCCACCAACATCAGTCTGGACGTCCAGGCAGGCCCACTGTTGCCCTGAGCCACGTATTTCTGTGGAGGTGGATGGGCTCTCCTCCATCTCCATCTGACCGGCCTCAGTGAAAAAGACCACCACCGCTGACCCATGCAGATGCTCAGGAGCTGTAAGGGAAAACAAAGTTGTGTTACTGCATGTGACCTACCCTGTCCCCCCCAATAGACAGACCATGACCTACCATGCAGTGATGGGCTACCACCCGTCTGGAATCCACCACCCGGAACACCCTCAATGGCGCAATGCTGCATGCTGCCAGCAACCCGCTCCTCCTGTGGGGTCAGGAGTAGCACCTCCAGCTGTTCTCCACCTGTCGCAGACTGTGCTGCCCTGATGACAGCCACCTTCTCCTTAATCCTCCGCCTGCCTGTGCCCATCTTCTTCTTGCACTCCTGCACGGAGTGCTGGTGGCTGCCATGCAGGTTTATAGCATGCGCCACCTCCTCGCATGCAGCAGCACAGGCCTGTGGTGTTCCCTGGCGTCTGCAGAGAAGCGGCTCCTGGTCTAGGTAGGCCTTGAACAGGGCATCTGTCTCGGCCTTCATGAAATTTGGCCTCCTCCTCCTCCCACGACTCTGTTCCTCTTCCTCCACAACATGCTCAGTCATGATTCAGCCTGTGAGAATGACAGGTGTTATCTGTGACTGTGTAGTCCCATGCATGTCCCAAAATCCACAGTCCACACTCCCAAACAGCATGCAACTCACCGCAATAGACTGCAGTAACCGACTATGGCCAGTGCAGCCCAATGTCGCACTTTTATAGCGCAACCCATGCAAATGAGATGAGGCGCATCTTTAAGTGGATGCAAATGCAGTGACTGTGCCATTGAATGGCTGATTAGCTGATTTGCATATGCATATTTGATTTGAATATCGCACTGTTGGGCTTTGCGCAATTGTGTTGAACATGCTGAGCCAAAGGCGCAGTTCTGTGACATGCGCAGTACACACCTAACTGCGCATGCCCGGGTTGATGACGCAGGTGCCTGCTGACGTGCTGTGCGCGGGAGGCAATGCAGGGCACGACCACCATTGTGCCAGTGGCGCTACAGCGTTGTTCACCTATATGGCGCTGTGGCACTGGGGCGTCGTAGGCGCACTGGGGCAACAGCGTGGTAGGCCGCTACAGGAGGTGGCACACAGGCACACAATCGCGCTATACACATTGGGTTCCAATCGCGCTGTGGCTGTCCATGCGCCAGAGACCCTTGACCCTGTGCCCGACCTTTGCCACCTAGGCGCCATGCGTCAGGCATGGGTGCACCACTATCATGCTGTTCGGTGACAGCGCGATAGGGAATGGCAGCGCTGTACCGCGCAGCATCTGCACGTGGCAGAACCACACTGCAGAGTGCCATTTTGACTTAACTGAGCAGCAGAGATGGAGCGGAGGTGTGCTGTGCAGTGGAGCTGGCAAACCTGGTTGCCATTGTGGAGCCACATGTTGGGCCTTTATTTCGGGAGGCACCCCTGGACAGGGCCAGGACAGGAGGTGGCTGACACCCTGGAGGAGGCCACCGGTATGGGGCGGATGGCAGAGCAGTGCCGCCACCAATATGGGGATCTGAGGCGGAGGGACCCAGACCTGCTTGCCCACCTGCAGGCACGTGCCAGGAGGGGCACGGTGCCACGGCCAGGTAGGTGCAACATCCATACACTTTTATCATGCATATGGGTATCATGGTTGCATGTGTCTGGCACATGGGGGGGGCCGTCCGGTGTTGGCTGTGGTGGTGTTATCAGGATGTGGGGTGGGTGGGTCTGGCTGTGTGGGATTGCACACAGATGGGGGCGGGGACTTTGCTACAGGATTGTACTGATGTTCCTCTCTCCATGTTTGCACCTTAGGCCCAGAAGAGCGCAGGCTGGCGAGAGAAAGGAGGTGCCGCCAGGAGGACCATCAGGCCGGGAGGGGTGAAGGTCCGCAGAGGTGCAGAGACCAGCCTGATGATGGTGAGTGCCTTACATCCATGATTACTATTGCATGATGTGTAACAGGGTGGGCAGCGGGGCATGGCCACCATCCTTTGACACCACTGCCATGCACACAACTTGTTACAATCAGCACTGTCCAGTGGCACTGCATGTCTGGGATTGCGTCACTGGTGGTCCATGCATGCACCGGGCACATGGCTGTGCCACTGCCTTCATACCGCATAGCCAAGTCACTGTATGGCCACGGTGGTGCTGTACAGGACATGGGCGGTGGGTGTGTGCAGTGGTCCACATGGCTGTGGCTGCCTGGGTAGGCAGGTCTTGTGGACACGGTCACTGTGCGTGGTCGCACACTATCACAGGGATGTGGCACATGGCTGTATGCCATGCACAATGTGTTTGCTTTCAGGGACTGGACAGTCACACGTATTGACTCTGCTCCCTTGTCCTAGGTGGACAATGCTGGATGGCCCTGGAACGGGGCATACAAGAGCTTCTGCAGCTGGCACGGGTGTCCCTGGCAGCATTGGAGTGCATGGAGTGGCATGGGGTCTGGAGGAGAAGAACCCGTAGGCACCACAGGAGTGGAGAGCGGGGCACAGAATAGGCCCTCCATGACCTCCTGACACCCCTAACCCCCTGGACCCACCCTCACACACCTTCTTCCCTTTCTCATTTGTACACCCCTGCCCCATGCCTGCCCCCACCTGATTTGTGGTCCTTTCACCCCACCCTTGTATATATTTGTACATATGTTTCAGAGTTGTTATATTTTAATACATACATTTTGTTATAACAACTGTGGTGGTCTCTGATTTGCAGCGGGCTACAGGTGATCAGCTGCAGTGGTGTGCATGGCATCAGGGGTGGTGCACACATGGGCGTGTGTGTGTGTGTGCGTGCAGAGGTGAACCGCCTATGGTGTGGGCAGGGGGATCAGTCACTGTCTGTGGCTTGTGTGTTGTACTCTGTGTACTGGATGTCTGTGTGCAGTGGTCCATGGGGCCTGCACTGTGTGCATGGCACCCCTGTCAGACCGTCCATGGCCTGTGCAGCTGACACCCTTGCATGTCTGTGATATGCATGGTCTGCTGGCGTGTCAGTGGTGGCTGTTGTGGCCAGTGCTGGGACAGGATGTGTCCTTGGGAGGGTGTGCAGGGTACTGTACTGCTGGAGGTGGGGTCCGGGGCATGCCCTGTCGCATGTGCAGTACCTCATGTGCTGATGCATGGTCGATCTCTCAGCTGTACCTCGGGGGACATGCAGGGTGGCACTGTGTATGCATCTGTTGCATCACTGTCTGCTGCCGCCTGCTGCAGGGTGTCCATGGTGGGGCTGCCTTGCATGGCTCCATGGTGCACATGGTTGCATTGTCACAGTGGGGGTGGTGGCATGCATGGGGTGTCCTGCACTGTTGGGTGCCACTCCTGGGCAGGGTGCATGGGGATCATGGTGCAGGGTGTGCTCTGCATTTGTGGGATGGTGTGGTACGGGGTGGTCGGCCATCCTTGTGTGCCGGTCACAGTTTGCCAGGGGGTGTGATGGGGCACCATTGCCCAGCTGTGGGTTGGTTGCTGGTCTCCATGGGCCAGTGGTTATTCCAGCCCTCCCCCAGTTGTGCAGTGCATGGGGTGTGGGGGGACAATGTATTTTCTGCTGTGTGTTCCTTTGCCCATCTGTGGCATGGGTGGTGGGCCCCTGCATCCCTGGTTGTGCTGTTGCATTGCTGCCCTGCTGCTGAGGGGCCTCCCTGGTTGTGCTATGGTGCATCTGGACTGCTCAGCTGAACATCCCTTGTTGCGCTATGGCGCATCAGATATGCTCAGCTTCACCTCCTTAGTTGCGCTATGGCACAGGTGGTGCGATATTCAGTCGTCGGCCATAGGCGCATCTTGGCCTGCACAGTTTTTGAATATTGCACTTCTTGCACATGGGCATAGTGGACTTGTGCTTGCTCCTGCTGTTGCGCACTTTTTGGGCGCAGTTTGAATATCTGGGCAACAGTATTTAAATCTACTGAAAACCGAACTTCATTGTGTTTCACATAACCAAAGCTAACATAAACAGTTTCTTTATTGTTTTATAACATATTAAATTGCAGTATTTATTTTGAATATTGTGGCCATAAGGATGGTGTCTACAGTGTGTGTGTGTGTGTGTGTGTGTGTGCGTTTGTTGTATATAATAAACTATGTCTGAGACAGTGCTTATCAGATAGTGTTTTAAGAGGTTAAAACATGGTGTGTAAATCTTGGACATTCCTTGCTGAGAATTGGTGACATTTATGAGGTATAAATCTTTCTTGAAGGAGAATACCTCTTAAACTTAAGCAAGTAGCAAGAAAATGCTTAAATGCTAAGCATTGGAATGGTCAAGTTGTTGCATTTATAAGGGGGTAAAGAAATCTCCAGTTGAATAGGCAACCAATATTTAAGAAGCTGTTTCAGTTTCCTAATTGCCATCTGATAAGCAGCTGCGAGTTTTGTCTTCAGCACTGGAAACAGAAAGAAGGGATTATTTAACTGTCATGGTGATTTGCAGTTGTGGAAGGATACACTGAAAACTCCTTAAAGATGTGTTCCACGGAAATACCTTTTTTCAACAGAAAGCAGGATGGCTGTAGGCTCTGCCCACAGCCATAATAAATTACCCAAATGATCTGATACGAATCCATTATCCAGGCCTGGTATCTGCCCAAAAATAGATATCTGAGCTGTTGGCAGATGGTGATATGGCACAGTAACAGCACCATCTGAGCATCTGCAAATGTCTGCGGCAATAACGTCACCGTTTCTACCAAAGGATAAGCAGCTGCTTGGTGCACTTGACGTGGGAAGATGCCCTGTCACTGTACCTATATGAGACAAAGAAGGGGTAACCCCATGTAACAAGGAAGCAATACCTGACTGTACAGGAGGAAGGAAACTGTGGGGTTAAATCGTGCATAGAAGAGCAAAAAAGGAGCCTGATGGTGATCAACAGGTAACTGTTGTTTCATGCATACAATATCATAAATTGTATGTCTCATTAAGTATTCATGAGTCTTTCCAGGCTGCTGAAAGTCTACTTGATTAGTCATTAATTTCTAAGGAATAACCAATCCAGCTGGCAACCACATGTTCCATGGCAGAAAACGTGAAACATATCGATACTGGACTGCTTATGCCATAATGCTTGGCTCCAAAAACAACTGCAAGAAAGTAATTTAAAAATCCCTCCCCAGAAATAAACTTGCTGTCGAGATTAGATTTACAATCACAATAACAACCTTGAAGGTGATCATTTTCTGTGCTAACAGGTTGGTGGGAGGTGACCCTCAACTGTGCCTCTGGCCATGAATGCCCATACAGTTGTTAATCTCCAGGAAATGACCAGCTCGTCCATCGTTATTGCTTATGTATTACACTCCCAGGTTCTGTTAGCACATGTACCCATGAGATCCATTTATTAAATATACAAGTTAGTGGTTCAATATGTAGCATACTTGCCTCTGGGCCTGGGTCAGAAGACCAGAAGGTCTTGGGTTCTAGCCCCACACCAAACACTTGGGATAATACCCATAACTGACACTGTAGTGCACTACGAGGGGGATGCTGCACCCTTAAGGTGCCATCCATCTGATGAGACATTAAACCAAGGTCCTTTCTGCCCCACTCTGGTCACTGTCCAGGTGGAAGTAAAAGATCTCTGGCACTTATCAATGAAGTGTAGGCAAGGCAGAGGAGTTTCCCTGATGTCATGGACTACCTTCCCCTATCAATAAAACAGGTCCATGTAATCCATCCCCCAGGACACACCTGGAAATAAACTCATTGCTTTGTGTGCCTTTCCTGGTCAAAAAATAGAAATAAACAAAAATAAATAAATAAAATATTTATTTGAGGCACAATTGTATCAAGAAGTTCCCACCAATTCATTTTAGGGTTTATCAACATCCAGTGGAAAGGGTCTGAACTGTGCGTGGATTTCTGGAGGGTCATCTTTTCTAAAGAACTCAACAAACCTGAAAGCTTTACAGCAGTAGCAAGACTGATCATTTGTGGGAGTTTTGCACACCACTGCTCTCCTGCAAGTGGGAGATCTTGTTCAAAGCACTGTCAAGCCTTGTGGTTATGGAGCTAGCATGTCATGTTGCTAGATGGAAGACCTGGATTTCTTGTCTTGAACCCAACTCCTACACTGGATCAAGCTAGCAGGCCCAGACTCCAAGAGTAGGGGAATGCTCACCCTTTTACTCAAGCAGTTCTTTTATAGGGTTTCAGGTGTGTCACTGACATTGTGGCTGGCCTTCTGATATCAGCCCTCAGCAAATGAAGCAGTAATAATCATCCTTGGAGCAGATGGGGGGGGGCATGGCAGTGCTGGATGTTGCTAGCATCGCCCCTCCCATACCTTGATGCACCACTCAGTGCATTCCCCTAGAGCAAGAAGGTACTGTTAGTGTTGGATGTGCAAGTCTCTATCAGCCTCACTCAGAAGGGACAGTACACAACTGTGGATGTGTAATCTGTCCACATCTGTCCTCCACTCCTGGTATCCCAGCCTTGCGATTTAAACTGGACCACCAGCTCTTCAAGACATCCCCTACCATTCTGCCCCCCAAGTAAAAGTTAAGGAAAACAGGCACTCAGGAGCAGTTCAGGACACATTTTTATTAACAAGTGCAAATGCAGTACAAAGCAGTAGTGCTTATACATTGTAAAATTGCTGGCAAGTCCAGCCCGTCGCTGCAGCAGTAGTGCTACCGGTCGTAGTGCTAGCAATCTGGGTTCCAGAGTGAGCCTGGGCTGCGGGGGGCTGGCTGTGATGGTGGTGGTGGGGGGGTTTGAACATCCCAGCAGACACAGTTTCCCTTCAGGGGGTGAGATTTTAATTCCTGGTGCTGTTCTGCCCCCTAGGAGAACACAGTGGGTGGTGTAGCAGGAACAAGAAGAGAAAGGACATTTTCAGCATTGCTGTATGTGAGTGCATACCTGATAGATGTCCTCAGGGGACTGAGAGTAACAGAAAAAAAGGGAAATACTTTGGTCTTTTAAAATGATGGCCCTACTACTCACAAAGACCATGCAACCAGTGACCTAGGCTCTCCCCTCAGTGACCAGACTGAGCAATCTGAAGGGATCTCCCCCAGCTAGAAGGACCCCACCATGGGGTAAATTATGAAGGCAACCCTATGAGAAGGTAAGTCCATGGAGAATGAGGGATGATGGGGTTAGGGAGTGGGTTGTACTGGGAGGGGGCCAAATTTGGCTGCAATAAACAATGTGGGTTAACTGAAAACCACAGATGCCAGAACTCCCCTACATAGTGACATTTTGCATGTTTCCTTTGGACATTTTTGATATTTGTCATCTTAAGTTCACCTGCACCGGTGATTTTAAAATGTATTATTTGAACTTCTGGTTTATATTGACATTTGAGCTTGCTAATAAATATTTGTCCTGGACTGCAGTTGGGTGCTGTCTGGGATTTTTTCACTTGCTGGTACTCAACACCCAAGAGTTGGATACAGTTACATTTGTTTCAAAAAAGTACTGGAAAAGGCATTTCTCTGTATGATTATTCCACTCCTATTTGTATGTCAGTTTTACAGCTATGTATTTATAGGTACAGTCACTGGGTTCAGCTATCGCGGAATAGTGATCGCCGGTTGGGCTAGTGTACATCACCAAAAATGAATTATGGCGATGTACACTCACGGCTGTAACAGCAAGAGGGTGCCCGATCTCTATGTTATGTTAGTTGACTTCTCCCGGAGCCCCTACTAAAGGATTCTCAACTCCAGGGGGGTGCATGTCGGGAGGGGGGACCTGAAAAAAAAAAACCCGGACCGAGGATGCCTGCCAATCTTCCTATAGGGGACACTTATTACCATACTCTACCAATTTCCCTGTGTTTTTTTGCATTCAGTTGTACATCGATGTGCATCAATAACCTTCGATCCTCTGGTGTGCCACTGCAAGACTCTGCACAGAGCAGTGCAGGCGCTGACTTTCTGCTAGGTTGGAAGCACAGGAGACAATGGTCCAATTCCAAACTCATGGGTTACCCCTCTGCGCCAATAAACAAACCTATCATGGCCAGTAAAACTAGCAAATTCATCACCTGGAACGTGAAAGGTATCAACTCCCCATTAAGCGAAGAAAAATACTGGATCACCTTTGGGTACTTGGGATAGGTATAGCATTTCTCCAAGAGACACACCTCCTCAACCCAGAAGTGGCAAAATTCAAATCAGGATGGGTGGCACAAGTATTTAGCAGACCATACAACAATAAGAGCAGAGGGGTAGCCATTCTGGTCCATAAGGATGTGGACTGTAAGATAACAGCCACATATACTGACCCTGAAGTTCGATTCATGATAGTGACAGGTCACCTGCATAGCACAGACATCACACGTTGCTGCACTTAAAGCCTGAATCGGTCAGATGCATCCTGTATTACAGCACTGGCCCAGAGACTGGTGGAAGTAGGTAAGGGACAGTTTTTGATTGGGGGGGTGGGGACATGAACATGGCGTTAGATGACACTCTGAAGAACTATTTTCAGGCACCAGAGAAAGCAAGACCCCCTCCCCCAACAACAGGAGAATTGCCTGTAGAACTGGGTATTTCTGCCAGTTACAAAAGGATCCCGTTTATGACGGGTTGGGGGGGGGACTGAGACCTACGTACTGCAAAATCCCAGAAGGGCACTGCCTCCCAAACTGCCTGAGAATGCTGGACAAGAGTAGGACCACAGAGGGACCACAACCCTAGACCACAAATACAGCTGATGTAGGTGCCAGTAACCCCCCCACACACCCCTCATGTCCAGCTCTCATAACCAGGGGATAGGAACCCCCCTTTTTATTCCCTTACCATCCCCAACTGAAAGTAACTAATACAATGACAGTAGAGTTTGTATTTTAAACATGGTTCTAGAAAATTAAGACCCAATTGTGTTAATCAGCATACCGTTTATATTGAGGTAATTACTTCTTTAGTGCTGTATATCCACAGAGTAATAACCCGCTTGGATCACACACAACATGTTGACTGATATTTGTTATACTTTGTGAACCTTTGTTTGAATGTGTCTGCACTGTTTGTTCCCATGTTCATGTAAAATTTGGAAAATTGATAAAAACTTTGATTACACACAAAAATATGAGTGTCTGGAATGTTTAGAAATAAACAACCCTGATTGGTTAGGAATGTTGTCATGATTTATGACTTTGTTTACAGTTTAACTTACCTCAGAGCTTCAGTTTGACACTGTGGATGCTGCAATACCTCACATAACATATTTAGTCCTGCGTCTCCCAAAGTGTTAAAATCCAGTCTAGACAAAAACAACAAGGCAGAGTTTAGGAACACACACCTTTTAAAAAAATAAAGGATCATTGAGGATGACTGCTGCTATTTCTAGACCCCGTGTCATATTTAGAATGTTTTGCTCCAGTGCATGATGGTCATCCTACCATGTAAAATTAACCAAATAAACCGTGGGGGCTTGTACTTGTTTCTGAGTAATATGGTCTCACAGAATGCTTCATGCTAGCAAAAGTCAGTAAGGTGTCACATTATTTTATTAGAAACAACATCCACTACTTGAGGTGCCAAAACATTAGTGATTAAGAAAAGAAAAGAAAAGATGGGCACAGCGTTTGTTGCGTTTGCTTTATGCGTCTTCCCAATGTAAAAAATAAAGTGCAAATTATCAATTGTAGGATACCCTTTTGAGCTATCATTTCAGAAAATGTGGGAAATATTTTTATACTTTCATGTAGAAACCCATATAAACCCCATGTCATCTATATAAAACCTTTCGATTACATGTGGAAAATGGTAGTACACATGGCTAAATGAATAAGTAAAGGCGATATGCTGTTTTTGGTTATATCTGATTTCATACTGGCAGGTTCAGAGCTGGTCAGCTCTGGAGAAGAGTAAGTAAAAAACATAAGAAATAAAACATGTTTGAAGGCCATTCAATCAATTAAAAAATGCATTCAGATTGGAAAGAATATAATATAAAGAAACAAAGCAACCCATGACAGACAGACAGAGAGACAGACATGGGCATAGAGCAGAAAGAGGGCTACAGTTGTGGGAGCAAACTTCCTCACTGTCATCCTGTTTGAATCCTTAGCTGGACATAAGCTAATTGGAGGAATCATTTCTAATAAGGGTTTCATACATGAAGGAATATACATGTGCCAGTACCAAGTCTTGAAAGCTTTTTTCAAATTCTTCCAAGAAATGTGATTCTGGTTTACCAGGGAATGTCCTAAATAGAACCTACAGATTGAAGCATTTACTTACATAACTCCTATCATTTAAAAAACATCTTGGAGTTGTAGTTAAGGGGTAATATCCATGACAAAACGAGCCCCCCCCCCGCCCTCGAGTGTGAAGAAGGGCCCGAATAACACTATTAGAAAAAGGTTATTTTTTACCTTATTGGTGTTTTTAATTATTTAATAATTTATCTGGTTGATCCAACCTCTGTCTCCACTGGCATTTCATAATGCAATTCCATGAGCGGTGCACCCACAACCACTCGCGGCTCTCCCCAAAATGATGTATCATGCGGGGAGCAGCCGAGGGTCTGTCCATTAGGCTACTGTATTTTTGGAGCTTCTAATAGCTCCAGTTTGGGAGGTACCTGTCTCTGTGCTATCCCGAGAACAGGTATAGACTGCCAGCAGGCCTGTAGTGCTATTCGGGCCCTTCCTCACACCCAGGAGGGGCCCATTTTGTCATGGATGTTTCCCTCAGATGTTTGAAGGTGTAGGGGTGAAATACAGACCATCAGATTGGACCCAAAATTGTAAAAACTTGACCGGCTGAATCAGCTGGTCTAGTTTTTACCATTTTAGTTGGTCTGTTCTGACTTTTACAGATTTCATGAAGGGTAATGGGTTTGGGTGAAATCTGGACCACTGGAACCAGGATGGACCCTTTATGTTTTGGTCCGGAACAACTAACATCACCCTACACGAAATCCAGACCAGCTAGAATGCATGTACTAAAATGATAAAAGCCATACCAACTGGTCGACCTGGAATAGCAGAACTGCACAAGTTGCTCTTGGTCCAGCTGGTGAAACCAGACCAGTCAGTTTGTTTTTTTACCATTTTTGATGCCTTCTAGTCTAGCAGTCTGGATTTGACCCATACCTGCCAAGCTCAGCCAGGCAGTCCAGCCTCTCACTACAGGTCTTTGACTCCTCTACCACCCATGTTTGCCCAGGTGGTGGAGTTCCAGTGAGGCTAGGATGCCCCCACCCTCTCCTCTCGCTGGTCTGGTAACATGCCAGGCTTGGTGCTCAAACCCAGGTGTTCTACAGCACCAGTGGTAGTGATTTCGCTGTACTGAGAGGTCGAGTTCCCGTGATATTATTACTTGGGATGGTGGTCATCATTTTTACTTACGTCAGAGTGACACATTTGTGCAGTGCAGGTAACAGTACTTGCAATGTGTCTGCTTCCAAATCAGAGTCCTGTAGATTAAAATTCTGGATCTGATGGACACATCTCACACAGTGTGCAATTGCTAGGCAGTCACTCCTTTTCAGAGGTCTCTGAGCTACATATAGCTCATCCACACCCTGCAATGCTTTTCTCACAAAGTCCTCCTCATGTACTTCAAACAAACACCAAAGGAGGTCAAGTAGATTGCCGCTGTGAGTGTTTGTCTTTTTTTGAATCCATTTCAGCATCACTCTTCTGTCCATGGGTGTACAGTTAGTGCTGTACTCTCTCATTAACCGCAGAGACTGTTTGTTGAATAAGCCAAACAAGAACCGGACAGTGAAAGTCAGATGGCCATTTTCTGGTGACAAGGAGTCCTCCAACAGCCGGCAGATCATTTGCTCAGAATCAGGGTTGCCACTGTTCAGAAAGCAAAACAGAGCCGCAAAGAACTCCTGAACACTTAAGTGCGCAAAACTATAGATTGTTTCCAAGTCAATGTCTTTCAGAAATATTGCATTAAGAAAGGTTGATGGAATTTCTGAAAGCTTGAGCTCAAGCCTCAAGGTCCATTTCATCAAAAAACACTTGCCGTGTCTTTACCCCATCCAGCGCCAGCGATCCAAGTTTTGGAATGACACCTTGCATGGATTTTCCGGCATTCCCTGGATGGTGCTTAAAGAAAATTCTGACAAAGTGCAGGAATATATGTGTGGTTGTTCTGGTACTTTGGAGAAAGTCAGCATCATCCTCCATCTGCTGCATCAACACCGTGCAGACAATCCAGCAGATGACAGGCACGAAGCACATCGTGAAAAGAAGTTCGTTCTCCTTGACATAGTTATATGCTTCTGTAGCCTTGGCATTGTCTTTGAAAAAGTTCATGAAAAACTGTTTTCGTTCTTCTTCCAAGAAGCCCAGTATTTCAGCACAGAGATTAATTTCAACACATTTCTCAAGTTTCAGCAAGGCAGTTGGCCTGGTGGTGATGAGTAAAGAGGCTTCGGGGCAGAACTTCCTCCGCAGCAGGTGGCTGATTGTAACCCTGATGGAGTGAAACACAGGCGAAGCACTGTCAGCATCATTTTCATCTTCTTCAGTGGAAAACTGTAGCTCATCAAAGCCATCTATGACAAAGAGAATCTTATGTGAATAAGCCAGGACTTTCTTCAAATTCTGGTTCAGACATGGGTAGTCACGCAAAATCACATCGTGCAAATTTGTGTTGCTGCCTGTTTTGTTTAGCTCTCTGCAGCTGAAGTGAAAAACGTAGTCAAACTGCTCCTGGAATAGCTTCCCCAATGCCCAGTCCAACATAATTTTGTGGGCTGTGTATGTCTTCCCAATTCCTGTAACTCCTTGTAGAATTACAGTTGAAGGAATTATTACATTGCCGTCTTCCTCAAATAGCTTTTCCATCGAATCACTGGTGAATTGTTTTTTAAGGCCTTTCCCCATGGAGACAGTGTGTTGCTGCCCTCTGGAGGTCAGTTCATGACCTCTTTGCCTCACTTCTCGGAAATCCTTAACCATTAAAAGCCTTGTGAAGCGCTCATCAAAGTCTGTCTTTTGCCCGGGTAACGAGTTGTAGTCTTTTGTTTTCATAAACTTCTTTCTCACTGTGTCTTTGTATTCCAGCTGGCAGTCTGGGAAGAGGGAGACAGAGAATTAGTTTTTAAAACATTTCTAAAGATCATAATTGCATTATAAAAATATCATATTCAAAGCAGACCCACATGTGAAGTTTACCATGCCTTGTATGGTGACAACTGTCACTTTTAAAAGAAAACATTCATATACTGTGGCTCACCAAGGCTGAAAGCACAAGAAAAGTTCTTTTTTTTAAACTCATCTTTGCTAATAAGAAGTATAACATCACAAGGTGCAGATACATTTGTAAGTTTCAACAGTCTGACAAGAAGAAGCTGACAATAGGTCACTAAGGACTGTCATTAATCAATGGACATGAAAGAGTCAACTGATTAGACGAAGGATATCCACACTTACTGAAATAGTGTGATAGAGACAATTACTTCATACTGGAACGTTTTGTCTGGTAAATGCAATTGACTACAAAACCAGGATAACAGGAATGAACACAGCCAACCAAGGCAGAACTAAAGACACCGCTACTCAGAAATGCCTAGGGGTGCTGTGCATAAGGGGGACCTTTTAAATGAGATACTGGCCTTACCTATAGCTGTAAGCAGTTCAGAGATATAGTTGACTAAACCTGCTGTATATTAACACATTACCACCGTTTTATAGAACTGTTGTGATGTCATTATGTAATGAATGGTGTCTACTACTTGTAGCCAAGCACAGCTTGTTCCTCCATGACGTAACAGGGTTTTATAAAATGGTGGCAATGTAATGCCAAGATACGGCAGACTTAATCAAGTGTATCTCAGGACTGCTTTCAGTTATAGGAAAGCCCAGTGCCTCGTTTAAAAGAACTTCTCATGGGCTGTGAGGCAATTGGGTCAATGTACAGGAACTGTTCCCTTTAATATACCTTTAGTATATTCCTGAGGTCAGGCCGGATTACGTTCAAGCCATCTCACTCTAGGGGGTCAGCTGGGAGTAAAACATGTCAAGGAAGAGAAACACTACAGTTCTAGGGAGTGAGGGCACGGGCCACCTGATGTTCGCACACACACCCTGCCAATTTACTGTGTCATGGCATTGGCTTTAAAGGCAGCTAGTTACCCTCCCACCCAGCCAGAGAAGGGCATGGCACTACCAATTGTCTAGGAGGAGACAGGGAGAAATAACTGGAGTAACAACAACAAAAATGGAAAGGGACCTGGGGGTAGTTATATCAGATGACCTAAAGGTGGGCAAGCAATGTGAGAGGGCAGCAAGGAGGGCTGGCGGGTAACTGGGATGCATAGGTAGAGGCATCACCAGTAGAAAACATGAAGTTATTATCCCTCTGTACAGACAGCTGGTGAGACCTCACCTGGAGTACTGCATGCAGTTCTGGAGACCCAATCTTCGCAAAGACATAGACAGGATGGAAGCTGTCCAGAGGAGGGCAACTAAAATGGTGCAGGGTCTGCACCGGAAGACATATGAAGAGAGACTTAAGGAGTTTAATATGTATAGCCTCGAGGAAAGGAGGGAGAGGGGGGACATGATAGAAACTTTCAAGTACCTCAAGGGAATCAACAAAGTCCAAGAGGGTAGCTTCTTTCAAAAAAAGAGGTGTGCAAGAACAAGGGGGCACAATTTGAAGAGAGAGGGGGCGGCTCAGAGGTAATTTAAGGAAGTATTTTTTCACAAAGAGGGTTGTGGATGCATGAAACGGAATTCCGGAGGAGGTTGTGGAGTCAAAAATAGTGGTGGAATTCAAGCATGCATGGGACAGTCATAAGGCAATTCTAGGGGGTGGGGGTAGGAAGAAGTAGGCTGCTGGTTAACTAGGATCTGCAGCTTATCCATTAGGTAGGGAAATGGGCAGACTGGGTGGGCCAAGCGGTCCTTACCTGCCATCAAATTCTATGTTTCTATGTAACAAGAAACAAACAAAAGCCTCGAAAGCCCCATCTGTGCCCCTTTGCTGTTCTGCTATTTTGGTTCAAAATAGGGCAAATGTACTCATCAATATCTCCAGGCTATTGCCAGCTGTACATTGATAAGGGCGTTCAAACTATGTTGGACTCCATTCATAAATGTCCCCCTTTCATAAAGAATGGGATGTTCTGAAATTCCAATTTTAGGGAATATTCTGAAATTGGAATCCTGCAGATAACAATTGAAATTCTGCTCCGAGGTGGCCATATTGCATTGAGCATGAATGGTTCCAGGACAGGGCCAGACTGGGCACATGCCTCGGTAAAAATCTGCTGTGACTGCCGGCCCAGTGGTGCAGAGGGCTGAGGCACTGGATGTCTCACCTCGAAGCACGCTGGCGATCCGGGTTCAGAAGCAAGCCTGGGTCGTCGGAGGTCGGCGTGGGGGGGGGGTGGAGCTGGATGGAGCTGCTGACAGGAAAGCTCTCCTCTCCGGGGAGGTGATATGGCATCCCTCACTTGTGACTGCCCCCTGGTGGAGACCGAGGGGCTGTGCAAGCAGGGTGCCAGCGATAGGCTAATGGGGCGGGCTGAGGAGGGTCGGTACCGGGGCTGTAAGGTGCATGCGTGCCTTCACACGCATGCGTCCTTCTCTTGGGGCTCTCGGGTAAAACATGGGGAGAAAATGAGGAAAAACTGGTGGCAGGATGGTGACCGACTCTACGTAGGCACCACTTCCGGACCAGGTGTAAGGTAAGCCCCCGTAATTCCGGGGGACGGAGCTGGGGAGTCAGTCAGGGTCCATGTAGGGGAGGATCATAAAGCCTTGTACAAAAAAAAATCTGCTGTGCCCAAACTGTGCCCCAGCAGTGATACATAGCTGGCAACATAGTCTGGAATTAAAGTGCCCTACATACTCAGGCACAAGTGCTCTCTACCCTGCCTGTGCCCTGGTCATCCTTAGTTCCTGAAGCTGCCACTGGGATAAAAGAGAATGGGTAGGCAGCACTCGAGGTAGAGAAATAAGTTGATTACCACATTCTGTATAATGCGGAAAAAAAACAAATTTATTGGTGAGCCCAGGTAATTCCAGAAAACACTAAAACTGCCCAGGCACTTTGACCACAGGGGTCTTGAATTTATTCCTTTACCTCAAGTGCTGCCTACTCATTCTCTTGTACTGTGTGGGTTGGCCAACCTGGGCGTGCTCTGGCTCAGTATACTGGAATGAACTGCTTCTCCTTTGTTTGCCACTGCCATTACCAATTTGCAAAGGAATCCTTGGAATTCTGAGAGTGCTAATTTAGAGTCAGAGGAGTTCAAAGAGCAACTACCATGAACCCCCACCTCCACCACTGAGGAAGTACCAGAGTGGCAGGGATGCTGGGGGTCGTTGGATGTGGTAGTTTGCTGTTTTTCCACTTCACTAAATATTTAATTTGGTTATATGTGTCTGCTGTGCAGGTAGATTTTTGTCTACTATCAGGAACCAACTGAACCAGCTGACCTACTTCTGCTGAAGCTTGAATTTAAACATAAAAATGAACAAACAGATGGTAAATAAAAGATTATTTGCATTACTCACCCATCAGTAACTTTTCCTGTGCTGCGAGGAGGGCATCACGATCTGTAATATAATAAAAATCAATATATATATATGATCAGAAATGCTGCATTCTATACCCCGCGACAGCTACACAGTGTACATCTTTTGTGTCTTGATTTGTGTTATCGTTCTTCTGCATAGCAGTTCACAGAACAAAACAAGTACGCAGCCCTTTGCATGTATTATTTCTACTGTATTTTATAATTTGGGGAGGGCAGTGTAGACTATTGGGTATGGCATTAAACTGTGAAATATAAGTTTGCAGGTTCTAATCCCACTACAGCCATAGGGGCTAGAACTGCTGTATCCCTAACAGACTGCCAAATTGTTGTAATCTTTGCCAGTCAAAACCAGTGCCGCCCAAGCCCACCGTGTGGACTCTGAGGGCTGGAGGCTGGAAGAAGGGTGAGGGTCAATCAGGCCAAATAAGCATTGTTGTGGCCATGCTGAGGGGGACGCATAGCCTCTGTCCCCTGTACCAGCCCTCCACACTGTAGAGTATGTCTCCAGAATTGGGGTATGCCCACCCCCTGTGTTGGCCCTCCGCACTGTAGAGAATGTCCCCAGAATTGGACGCATGCCCATCCATCCCCCAGCTCATTTCCATCTTAATTGCCCATGCAGTCAGATGCACATCTCAAATTGGGTGCAATGCATATGGACCCATTTATTTCAATGTTTTTTCTTTAATTCTAACTTTTTAGATTTTTAATTAGGGCTTTGCAAACACTTTTTATTTTGGACTATTACACACAAATACAGTACTGAACATTTTACAAATATAAATATCACTCTTAAATATTTGCATGCGTGTTAGACCATATCAGTGTCAGTGGCTCAGCAAGTACACTAGCACACTCGCCTCTGAGGCTGGGAGATCAGAAGGCTGTGGGTTCTATCCCCATACCTGGCACTTGGATTAATATCCCAATACTGACACTGTAGTGCAGCATGAGGTGGGTGCTGCGCTCCTGAGGTGCCGTCTTTCGGATGAGACGTTAAACAAAGGTCCCATCTGCCTATTCTGGTGGTAGTTCAGGTGGATGTTAAAGATCCCATGGCACTTCTCGAAAAGAGTAGGGGAAGTTTCCCCAGTGTCGTGGCCAAATTTCCCTCATTCACTAAAAATACTACCAACATCTTAATCTGGTTCAAGGTCAGTTGGCATTCATCTTTATCCCCCTCCCCGGTGTCGTGCCTGAAAATAGGCAGAATCTGCCTAGTGCACTTACCCGGTCAACAAAAACTAAATAAAATAAATAAATAAATAAATAAAGTTGTGTTTGACTTTGGCTATGGCTCATGTGACATACAAATGATAACTACAGTTTGCGATATGAATGCATATTTTATTCACAACTCTGCATATTTTGCTGAAACATCCCAAACCCTTAATCTTGTGTCACCATTAACAACAGAAAGAAGTCTGAAATGTAAAAAATATGCTTGGCGGCAATCAAGCCTGCCCTCCTCAGGAGAGGTGGGGCATTCATGTGGGACCCACACGCTGCACAAATCCCATGACTCTCTTCCCCCTCCCACCAGCCCGAATAACTAAATTAAATATCAGACTATAAGACCCCCTGGCATAGCTGCTTCCCACAGCATAAAGTATCATTCAGCCCCCATTTCGTATAGCTCCTGCATGCCCTTTTTCACACCACATTTGCATTGTAAACACATGCAGTCAAACATCACTGACACTGATCAACGGATTGTTTCATTTTGCTCTGCTGCCTGACTCTTATTCCACCTTCCAGAGGGTCCATAGAATAGCACCTTGTCCATAGTGGATTCCATTGTGCTGGAAATTACCCCATCTTCCAGGGGACCCACAGAACAGCACCTTGTCTATGGGGATTCCATTGGGATGGAGGTTATCCCACCTTCCAGAGGATCAACAGAACAGCACCGTGATCGTGGTGGATTCCATTGGGATGGAGGTTACTGCACCTTCCAGAGGGTCCACAGAACAGCACCTTGTTCATGGTGGATTCAATTGGGATGGAGGTTACCACAACTTCCAGAGGGTCCACAGAACAGCACCTTGTTCATGGTGGATTCCATTGGGATGGAGGTTACCACACCTGCCAGAAGGTCCACAGAACAGCATCTTGTTCATGGTGGATTCCATTGGATGGAGGGTACCACAACTTCCAGAGGGTCCACAGAACAGCTCTTTGTTCATGGTGGTTTCTTGTGGCAGAGGTTACAGTACTTTTCAGGTGTCCATGGAAGAGCACCTTGCCCATGGTGAATTCCTTTGCTGGCGGAGGGTGTTATTCCCCCCTTAGATCTCCATGTGTAGGAATGGGGTGGTCAGTCAGGGTGGTGAGACATGAATGCCAGTCTCTTGCTGCTGTGTTCTGGGGTCTTCCACCTTCTGTTTCATCCCTCCATAAGATGCTGGTGGTGAGGATGCCATGAAATGCATGCACCAGTGAGACATGCTCGCATTCCAGCATCAGCCAACATCCACGTACCTGCAAGCAGCACTGACTACACTGCCACCTGAGGTCACCCAGGCGATGGTATAGCAGTGACAGCAGCTACCCTTCCCCAGAGGAGGAAAGCAGCCTTTGCTCTTGTGGTTTATGAGGCATTTCATGTCTTGGGTGTATAAGTAGATCTCGTTATACAATACTCTCCATACATTATTCTATATGTTATAATTAATGATATTTGGAATCTCAGTATCTGTATCCATACAGTTGGATGCTGACACTGTAACACACCTCTCTCATCACTAGGGGGAGTGCTCGTGTTACTTCTGCTCCATGCTGTTCTGCCTGTAGAAGGGTTGGCAGTTCCAGGCAAGAGTTAATAGTGTCAGCCTGCTAGTAGGAGAAGCCTAACAAAAAGATCTTTGCACATAATGTTGTGGTTCTCTGGCAGTGGGAGAAATGAGTCTAGGAGGAGAAGGACTGGGGACGTCTTTCTCAAGGGAGGTACCCTGTTGCCTTCATTCTTGGGTACAATCTGGGGTGAGTGTGTGATTCCCTGAGGGTAAAGACCACCATAAGGATCATGCAGCAGTGCAGTCTGAATGTCCTGAGAAACCTTTAGGCTAGGATCAGATCGAGAGAGGTTTGACAACAGACTGTCAAGTTTGCACAGAGAAAGACTCTGAGGTAACTAATCATGGGAGATTCGTAAAATGTTTCTTGCTTAGAAAAATAATACTTTAAGTTTATCATGTGTCCTTTAGGTGGCTTCCGAGTTTGGGACAAGGAGGTATCTGAATACCTATACTGAGCAAATACTGCTGTGCTGGCATGTTTGCCTCTTGCATGAGGATACAGAACTTTATGACATGTGGTGTTTAGAGGATAGAGAACTAGATACTGATATATCTGTATCAAATTCACTGGAAATTGAAGGGTCAGCTTCTGCTTGACTACAAGTTTATTAGTGCTTTGTTGGTATTAAGGGGAACAGCCAGCACTAAGAGCCCCACATCCCACTTTAGGGCTGGTTCCAATTTGCTGTTTGTGCAAACACATATTTTGACTTACTGGTTACTACAGTATCAGGCTGATTCTGCTAATTATAAGCTGACATTTGCTGTAACCAGAAATCCCAGAATCCCCTGCAGCTGATATCAGAGATGGGCTGCAGCAGTGAGAGATTTAATAGCCAGCAGTGCATAATTTTGGTACTTGTAGTCATACAGTTGTAACACATCACTCCCCACCACTAGAGGGAGCACTTGTGTTAGTACAGATCCATGTTGTTCTGCCAGTTGGAGGGTTAGCAGTCCCAGGCAAGGGTTAAAAGGCTCAGCCTGCTAGTGGGAGGAGCCTAGCTAACAAAAAGCCTTGGCATGGAATGTTCTAGTTCTTGGGACTGATTCCGCTGACTTGGAAGCTGACATTTGCTGTAACCAGAAATCCCAGAATCCCCTGCAGCTGATGTCAGAGCTGGGCTGCAGCAGTGAGAGATTCAATAGCCTGCAGTACATTCTGAAGATTTTATAAGCTCAGATCAGATATTTGGTGGTCCCCGCTGTTCTCCCAGGGCTAAGTGCAGTCTGACTGTACTTAGCCCAGAGTGGACAACGGTACCAGTAAACAAAAGATCAGGGGCCCGACATTCAAAGTTTGCGCAGGCACAAATGGGTGTTTGCTTGTGCAAACTGAGTGTTGCGCTGGAACACAATATCCAAAAGGGTCAGTTGCGGGCACTAACATGCGTAGTGTGTGCACAAAAAATAATGTATGGGGGTGGTCAAAGGGAGGGGCGGGGACAGGAATACCCACACAACCCAATATTCAGTACATTTGCACTGTGCAAAAGGGGTTAGTGTGGTCCCTTTGCATAGCACAAATACCGCTGAGCAAAACCATGTCTTACTCTGGGTAATCCTAGTGGCCACAGGAGGTACCACAGCCAACAACCAAGTTGGTGGTGGGGGAGCACACCTGTTCCCTGGCAGCCAATGGGCCCCCTGATCCCAAGCCCTGTAAACTTAAGTGATGTGCCCCGTTGCAAGTGGTCCCTCCCCACTTCCCGATCCCCAGCCCCGTAAATATAACTGAAGCCCCTAGTGTTCAGTGGTCCCTTCCTGGTCCTTATCTCCGGCCCTGTAAAGGTAAGTAACGTCCCTAGGGTCCAGTGGTCCCTCCCCACTCCCCAATCCCCAGCCCCGTAAATATAACTGAAGCCCCTAGTGTTGAGTGGTCCCGTCCTGTCCTTATCCCCTGCCCTGTAAAGGCAAGTAATGTCCCTAGGGTCCAGTGGTCCCTCCCCACTCCCTGATCCCCAGCCCCATAAACATAACTGAAGTCCCAGGTTTCCAGTGGTCTCCTTGTGTGCAAACCATAGCCCTGTTGTAATAAACATATTTCCTGGTGTTTAGTGGCCCCCAGCACCACAGGCACTGGTTACCCACCCTGCCAACCCCCCTTACCTGACTCGCTGGTGCCACATTTCAGAAATAGTGACTGGCACAGCTCTCCTCACACCTCCCTGGCAGGCCACCATATGACAAGGTGCATTCTATGTATAGTGCAGGGAGTGCATTTTCTGTACTGTACTGTACAAAGAATGCACTCCCTATACTATACATAGCATGACTCTCACTGCCTTGTCATATGGTGGCTGGCCAAGGAGGTTGAGGAGGGCTGGGCCAGTCACTGTATCTGAGCTGTGGCACCAGTGAGTTAGGTAAGGGGGGTTGGCATGGTGGGTAGTCGGTGCCCGTAGTGGGGGGGAGCCCACTGAACCCAAGGGACAACACTTGCTTTTACAGGGCTGGAGATTGGGGACAGGGGTGGGATCACTGGACACCAGGGAATAGTCTTATTTTTATGGGGCCAGGGATTGGGACAGGGGAGGGACCATTGGCCCCAGGGATTTTACTTAATTTTACATGGCTGGGGATTGGAATTGGGACAGGGGAGGGATCACTGCACACAAGGGACAGTATTTATTTTTATGGGGCTAGGGACTGGGGACCAGGGAGGGACCAACAGATACCAGGTAACTAGTTAGACCTGCACAGGCTGGCACTCGGAGAGTGAGGGCACCACTAGACACCTGGTATGTATTTGTTTGTATGGGGATGGGTGCTCTGGGTGAGGGCAGGGTCGATTGCAGGGGTGCAAACCTGGTGCCACTGCCCATACAGATGAGCCCATAATGGGCATACAAATGACCCCTTACCACCTTGCATTCCCAATGGGCTCATTTGCATGAGTCCATCTGAACATCGCACCTAGGGCTATCATCGCTATTGGCTATGATGGCATTCGTCTCTGCACAGCAGGGATCCATACTGGGGCAGCACTACTTGATTTAGTTCTACACTGACATGCCCTTATATTCAGTTGGATAGCACCAGTGTGCTATCTGACTGAATGTAGCAGCCTTGGGCTCCTGGGCAAGAGCAAAGGGCAGTGCAACACTTTGCCTATTTTTGAATATCAGGCCCCTGAGCTTATGAAAACTCTAACATGTACTGCAGGCTTTTGAATTTCCCACTGCTGCAGGCTAGCACTGACATGAGTTGCAGGAAATTTGGGGATTTCTGATAACAGCAAATGTCAGCCTGATAGTAAGCAAAATCAGGCAGATACAATCTACTATACTGCAGTAAACAGAAGGTAAGAAAAAATGTTTTTGCACACAAAGTGCAAAGTGGGACCAGCTTTGTATTTAACAGTGGGGTTCTTAGTGCTGACTGTTCCTCTTTAATGAAACACAGAAACATAGAATTTGTTGGCAGGAAAGGACCGGTAGGCTCATCTAGTCTATCCTATTTTCCCTGCCTATTTCTATACTGCAGACCCTATTGGTCACAGGTGTCCCTCCCTCCACCCTTTCATCTACCTAGCGTGCCCATGTGCCTGTTCCGCTCATACTTGAAGTTTCCCACTGTCTTTGCCTCCACCATCTCTTCTGGCAGGCTGTTCCAGGCATCCACCGCCCTTTCTGTGAAGAACTATTTCCTCACATCCATCTTAAACTTCTCCTCCATCAAAGCTTTATGACATGCCACTGTGTTCTGGTATGCCTCCTCCTCTGAAAGAAACTCCTCCCCTGCATCTTGTTCACCTCCCCATGAATAATTTATAAGTCTTGATCATGTCCCGTCCTCTCTCCTCTCCTCTCCTCTCTTCTCCTCTCCTCCCCCCCTCCCCTCTCCTCTCCTCTCCTCTGCTCTCCTCTACTCTCCTTCAAGGAGTAGTTGAGCTTCCACAGCCTCTCCTCATAAGGTTTCTCATGCAACCCCTGCACCATTTTGGTATCTGTCCTCTGGACTGCTTACACCCTGTCAATGTCCTTGCAGAGGTATGGCCTCCAGAACTGGACACAGTACTCTGGCTGGGGTGTCACTATTGAGTGACATAGTGGCAACACTACCTCTCTTCTCCTGTTAGAAATACCCCTCCTTATACATACCAGAGTCTGGCTAGCCTCGCCAACTGCCTTGTTGCACTGCCCAGCCACTTGAGAGCATCAGATAAGATCATTCCAGTTATAATGGCCTGTGGGTTGCATGGATCAGGTACATCCACAGACCACAGTCATCCCAGTCAAATAAAAATATAATTGTCACAGCCCCCCCCCCGAGCCACTTAACATCCAAAGGGAAACCCCTGTTCTTTTTAATTCCTCAGTATATCTAAAACAGTGCCTATGAAGTGAAATGTTAGGCATAGCTACAAGAGTGGGGTGCAGGGACACCCGGGCCCACAAGGTTTGAGGGGCCCAAATCATAATTCTGATGTTTATTCAAAACTGGGGAGGGGCCCTGTAACATCACCTTGCACCCAGGCCCTCTGGGAATTTGCTACGCTACTGGAAATTGCTCTTGGGCCATTAGAAACATTAGTATTTGGTGTGCACATTCCAAAGTCATTTCTGATAATGGTTTCCTGAAATCAGCAGACTTACCTTTTTGGCACTTTTTAGTAAGAAGGGCACTGAGGTCCCTCTTATTGATTTTCATAAGTACATCTTGTGTGACCACTAGAGCATAATTCTCTAAGTAGTACTCTACCAGGCAGCATGCTACGTCTATTTTATCCATCTTCTCAAGCCTTCCTTTGGGGATCCTGCAGTATCCATCTTTCAGTTCAATACTGGTGAGGGTGGTCTTAAATTTCTTCAGCTCCTCTTCTAAAAGTTCTTCAAGTATCACTAGAATAATCTGTTGAGCCATTTCCCTACTGGATTTGGAATAAAGAGTTTGACAGGATTAAAGGTTTGTTGGGATTCTGCTCATCTGCCACAGGGTTGGGAGCAGTGCACACATTTCCAGAATGTTCAGATGCATGGTACTATAGAATGCGACAAGAGATGGTTTTGAAATGCAGCACTGGACTAAGCTATGGAATGTTAAGGTGGTTTCAGAATGCTGGGGGAACATGCAGTCTCGGAATGTGACAGGGATACACTTCTAGGAATTTGTCAGGGACTGACAATTTTGGAATATAGTGGGGATGTAGACTGCTGGAATGTGACAGGACACACCATTTTATTCTGAAGTTGTTTGTCCCTGCCACATTACCCACCACATTTCGAAACTGTGCATCGTATCCCCACCACATTCCAACACTGTGCATCCCTGCCCCATTCTGACATTGTGTTCCTGCCCATTCCAAAACTGCACATCCCCACCACATTCTGAAGTAATATGTCAATGTCACATTCTGAAATTGTGTTACCACCTCATTCAAAAATTATGCCACCCTTGCATTCCAAAATTGTGTATCCCTACCACATTCTGAAACTGTGTCACCTCCACATTTAGAAATTGCATGTACGTGCCACATTCTGAAACTGAGTGCCCCTGCCACATTCTGAAATTGTGTCCCCATTACATTTTAAAATTGTGCATTCCTGTGATATTCCAAAAAATGATCACCTTCAGCGCATTCCACAATTATGTGTTTCTGCCACATTCTGAAATTGTATTTCCCAGTCACATTCTAAAATGGCATCTTCCTGCTACATTCCAAAATTGTGTGTCACTGCCACATTCCAAAATTGCCAATCGTCATCACATTCCAAAAGTGCATCCTCACCATGTTCTGAAAATTAGTGTTCGTGACACATTCTAAAATTGCAGGTCCAATCCCCATTCTAAAATTGTGCACACCCACCTCATTCTGAAAATGCATTTCCCTGCCTCACTCCAAAATGACACTTCCCACAGTGCTCCAAAAATGCGCATCCCTGCCCCATTCTGAGATTTTGTGTATATACCACATTGAGAAATTGCATGTTGCCATCACAATCTGAAATAAAGGATCCCTACCACATTCTGAAATTGTGCCTCTTTACCACCACATGCCAACATTATGCATCCATGACACATTATGAAATTGCGTATCCTGCCACATTTCACAACTGTGTAACTACCCCCATGGGGCTTACCTGAGTTAGGCTACAGACTGCTTGTTCTTGCCTCCAGTCTCCTGTGCAGCTGGAAATGGGAATGGAGGGCTTTCTAAAGAGCCTCTGGTGGGATCTGGGCCACAGCTACCTCCCTGTACTCTGCGGCTGCTGCTGCTGAATCTTCCCATTCCTCAGCCCCATAAAGAGAGCAGGGTTGAGGTTCTTTAGTTGTCTGTGCCTACTGGTGCCATGGGAAAGTTTCTTCCCCTAGTTCTGGGTTTTTTCATGGGCAGCCATTGTTGTTAGCAATATTGTTGCACATGTGTAAGTCTGTGCATGTGCGGGCCTAACCTAAAAGGAGCTTCAGCTCCCAAAGAAACAGTGGTTGTGTGGCCATAATTTAAAAGGTTTCCTGGCTCCAGGGCAGGCAGTGGAACTGGGATATAAGTATAAAATGCCCCTGAGTGCAGTCTTGGTGGTTTCCTGGTCCCCCAAATAGGCAGTGGGACCGGGAACAGTATTGATTAATTGATTCCTTTATTTATAAAAAGCGCCTTTCCAAAACCAAGGCACTTGTACGTTCCAAGTAACAGAACAACATACTTAAAACATAATATAAATGTTTAAAATTACAATAAAATTCAATTCAAATGCGGCATAAATAATTTAAATACTGCACAAGCCATCAGTTTTACTCGGAATCAGGATAGGCTAGCTGAAACAAATATGTTTTTAATGCTGATTTAAAACTGTTGGTGGTCAGGCACTCTCATATTATTTATTTATTTATTTAAGAGATTTACCAGATAAGCATTCTGAGCGGGGACCGCTCATTTCCAGATGCAACCTGGGGTTACATAGGTCAGACAACAGATACAGTAATCAGTAAAACACAGTACATCAGATACAGTAAAACAGTAAAACACAGTACATCAGTGTTACATAGGTCTAGAGTAGCTAACATATCTGAAGAGGTAGAGAATTCCACAGGGTCAAAGCCACATAAGCAAAGGATCGAGCCTCAGATGTTTTCAAATGAACCCTGGGAATCTCTAGCAATCCCTCACTGGCGGATCAGAGGGGGTGGAGAAGGCGGTAGGGACAAGGAGATCTTGCAAGTAGTGGGTTCCCTGATCATGTAGGGCCTTCTAGGTCAGTAACCTGACCTTAAAGGTGATCTGCCACTGTACTGGCAGCCAGTGCAGTCCACACAGCAGAGGCGTTATATGACTGGCCCTGGAGGTACCAGTTAGCAACCTGGCTGCCACATTCTGCACTAGCTGCAAGCAGTGGATATCAACCCCGGGTAGCCCTAGGTAAAGGGCATTACAGTAGTCAAGGTGGGAGGTAACGAAGGCATAGACCAAGGCTGGAAGATCATCAGGAGGAACCAGATGCTTCACCTGGGCGATATTCTTCAGATGGTAAAATGAGGATTTAACAACAGCTGACATCTGTGAGTTTAGGGTCAGACCATGATCAAAAATAATACCAACGTTTTGCACCCGATCTGAGGTAGTCAGCTAAGCACCTCCAAGCCAAAGCCCTGATGGTTTCCCAACCAAGAGATGTGCATGTGCACCTGCAGCCTTAGAGGGTGCTAATTAGGTGTCTTTCCTTTTTGGAGCCCTGACAGTCAAATGGGGCTCCTGTGAGGCAAACTAAGAAATTACCTGGCCCCATCTAGCAAATTGGGGCCAGGACATATTGTTAATAGCACCTAAATGGGTTTTAAACTAATGTCATAGGCTGCTAAAGCAAGGCAGCCCTAATGTAAACAAACATGGCAGCTCCTGTGAATCTCCCTGCTGCTGGGGCTGCTGGGATGGGATCAAAGGGCACCTTCTGCTGCCTGGGAAAATATGGCCAATCAAGTGGGAAGCTAGGGGTGGTTATTAAAGAGTCTGTGCCCTGTAAGCTATGGGGGGTTCCAGCCAAGAATTAGAGGGGGAGACTGTGTTGGAGGGCTGCATGAGCCAGTGGCTAGCCTGTGTGCAGATGGTCCCTCTGAGCCCAGAAGTTTGAGTCAGAGTGCTTAAGTTTTGTGAATTATTACCTTTCTTTTCCCAGTGGAATTTATTTGAACTGCTGTGGCCCAATTGTAAGCCTGTAAACTGTTTTCCCTGTTTGAACTGTTCCCTGCTGGGAATAAAAGCTACGTGGGCTGGCCAGAGACTGTGAAGAAGCACAGACATACTGCTGTTCCAATAGAGTAGTAGTAGTAGGATGCCTTGCAAGCAGCCATGGGTGACCACAAGCTTGGGTGGTCCCCTTGTGAAGAGAAGAAGCCTGAGTGGCTAAGATGATAAAAGCCCTAAGGGGCAAGGATGACGAAAGGCTTGTCATGGGTGAATGGTCCAGCACCTGCTTCACATCTTCAGCCACGTGATGTGACACATTGAGAGACCATCTGCTGAAACTAGAGTGGTACCACTAAACTTTGATCTTCCTCAACACCCCCTGAAGCCTGCAGAAACTGGGAGCACCTCTGAGCTGTGGATCCAAGGAATTCTTTTCAAAAAGTAGTTAGTTTAGTTAGACATACAAGGGTGTGAAGTCCTGGGTGGGACTTTGTTAAGCTTCAAGAAAAGCCCAGGCAGAGGAGTGAAACATTACTGATTTACTCATTTTGTAATCCCATTGGGGCCCCTTTTTTGCAAAGTTCTTCCAGTTTATTGTTAAAAACTGTTGTCTGCCGTGCATCCCCATCAGCCATCATCCTTGCATCATCTGGTTGGCCACCAGCAACCCAGTGAGGTACCCACTACAATGGACAATAACAATTTTTGCAGCCGTGGGGACAAACCAAGTGCACCCGCTTGGGAGTGATATGGGGACTGTTTTTGGGACAACCATTTCAAACGAAATTGTTGATTGATATGCTGTTTATTCCCCTTTTTTCCTCTCCTCTGTAATAAATAGGAAGTTGTTTTGTGTTTTAATACTGGTTCACGGCTATTGCTTTGTGTGCATTTATCCTGTGTGGGGACAGTTTAACTGTGTGTGGGAGGGAAACTAAAATTTTTCCTGGGGGGGGGGGAGGTAAGGGCCACCTTGGGTAGCCTTTTTATACCCGGCCCCAGGTGGAGGCACCAAAAGTTGTTCCTGGTATTCCATTTGTGTACTGCACTTAAAAGAACCCAGGCCGACCTCAAGATAGGTCGACATGAAAGGAGGGCACTGGTTGCACATGGCAGAAAGACCCCCCTCTTACATATATGTCTCCCACATTTCAAATTTGTGTATCTCTGCCATATTCAAAAAATTTATGACACTGCCACTAGTTTCTGAGACTTAACCATTGCAGCATTCCACAGTTGCAACCTGGTGGCATTCTGGAATCTCATCCCTACAGTATTCTAAATACTGGACACAACATTTGCATTCTAAAGCCACATTTGCCACTGCATTCCATTCCCCTTAAGGACACCTAAACCATCTTTTTTTTATACATTTTTTTAAATGACTCCATAGGCCTGTAAAGGAGAGGCTGCTGTTTACATTTATACTGAAACTGCATTTATTAAAGTAGGATGAGTGCAGTTTCATAGTACTGTAAACACAGAATCTTCTGATTCAGAAGTCTTGCTCTCAGAATCCTAAAATGGCTTCCTTGATGATGTCGTACATGAGAGAGATGCCAGCTGTGCAGATGTATTCTAGCTCTAATCGTATTCAAATGTGAATGACTTTAAAACAAAAAATGATAGCCTGGCACTGTCAGCATGAAAGTTGTTCAGCACAATAATATCTACAAAATGAGTGGTTTCATTTATAGATACCTTTTAATTTGTTTAAAATTAACAATAAAAGCAGCAGCAAATTCAATTGCATGCCAACCTATTAGAGAAAGGCTAACCCAGCTAGCATTGGAGAATGTTGGAGACAGATGCAATGTTATAAAAGATAAATCCTACTCTAACACACCAGAAGCTGAAGGGGTTAGAGAAGAAGAATAGATAAGGAGGGATATAGAGGTCCTGGGGCACTCGATGCTAAAATATATGGACACAATGATATGCGAGAGGAGGAAAGAATACATCATGACAACATCTTTCTTTACCGTTCAAATCCTGGATATTAAGAATAATACAGATGGATAGCTGGTGAGTACTCTAAACCCAATCACAGTGTTGCATGTTGGCACCAGTGACATAGGCAGAAGATACAGATAGGATATCCAGAGAGATTTTGAGGAGGTGGCAAGACATCTGAAGGAGAATGGGTGCAGTACCATAATTTTTGAAATATTACCAGTACCAAGGGCTAGTAAGGCCAAAAACAGAGAGTCTGTACAACTAAATGACTGGCTTCAAGAGAGAAGACTTTTTGTGCGAGAGAGAAGTTGTTTTGTGCAAGAAAGAAATCTTTTTGTTTATAAGGAACTGGGAATAGTTTGGAGATACAAGACGCTATGGGAGGGACGGACTGCACTTAAATAGATATGGGTCATGGCTACTTGCAAATCAGATAAAAAAATACGATCTCAAAATATTTAAACTGAGGGATGAGAGAAAAGGGAGAGGGGCCACAATATCTAGGGTCACCACAAAAATACAATCTAAATCTCAGATCAAAACTCTATGTAGGGGCTAGAAATTTCTGCTTATAAAAACCAGAAGTCTGACCCTAAAAGTGGATGAGCTGGAACACATGCTAGCGAGTGAGGAGATCAATATACGTGCCATCACGGAGACCTGGTGGTACAAGGAGGACTTGTGGGGAAGGGATATTTAAGGATATAGACAGTTTAGTAAGGACACAGTAAATAAATCTGGAGGAGGAGTGGTGATATATGTATCGGAATCTATAGAGGCAGATCTAATCGCTATAGAAGGAGGAGATAAATTAGAACATGTATGACTGAAAAGCTACTCCAAATCCATCAGGAAAATTATTCTGGGTACAGTTTCTAGCCACCTTCCTGAGACAAGGGGCTCAACCAGAAACTGTGTGATTTTTGGGTTCAATTGGATCCTGATAATAGAACCATTTTACCAGGTGATTTGAACATGCCTGGCATTGTTTGGGAAAAAATGGAGGGAAGAACACAGACAGAACGTAACTTTCTGGACACACTAAACAAAATGGGTCTTTCCGAATATGTAAATACACGTACAAGAGGAGAAAATATTCTCAACTTGGTGCTGAGCAACACGAAGGAAGATATAATCTACTGTCACACACTTGCAACTCTGGGAAATAGTGACCATCAAATGGTTATGTTTGAGGCTGTGAAGGATCCAATAAAATAAATGGGATAACAAAAATAAAATGTTTTGGAAAAGCAGACTTTGAAAGGATGGAATATGAACTTAATGCATGGGACGGTAGACAGGATTTTAAAACCAAAAGCCAAAAGAGAATATGGGATGCACTGATAAATAAATGAGAACAGCTTATACAATTATATGTACCAGAAAAAGCTAAATATAGTAGGGTCGGAAGGTTACTCCATGGATGAACAAGAACATCACGTGGTAATAAGAAGAAAAAGAAAGGCCTATAACAGGGCTAAAAACAGAATAATTTCCCAGAGGCATGGGAGAGTTACAAGGGTACAGTTAGGTTGTGCAAAAAGACCATTAAAAAGCCAAATAGGACTATGAACTAAGGTGAGCAACAGATGTAAAGGAGACTAATAAAACCTATTATAACTACATTAACCAGAAGCATGGTAATAATATGCAGGTGGGCCCACTGGGGGATGATAAGGGCAATTTAGTTAAGGATGAAAAACAAACAGTACAAATGTTCAACAATCATTCCTGCTGTGCATTTAATCCCAAAACATATAGTACAATACTGGTCACCCTAGAAAGAGAAGGGCTGAGGTACGAGTTGGACAGAAATGTCATTAGAACCAGGCTATGTCAGATAAATGTGAACAAGGCACCAGGACCAGATGTGGTACATCCTAGTGTAACCCCCCTGCAAATGGGGGTTCCCAAAAGACTTCCAGGAGCTTGCTTGAATGCTCCAAGCCTGAATGGTGTTTGGCATTTAAGCCATTTATCAGTGAGTGTTTTTAGAGCCTCTGGTACTGTCTCTTTAAGAGCTGTCTGCTTGCAGACATAATTAGTTTGTATGGGGGACTGTGTGTTTCTTTGATTGAGTACCACTCAAGCTGCTGCCAATTCACTTCATTTTGCAGTCACTAGGAGTGCAAAGGAACCTATCTGAAATATGTAACTGTTTGCCAGAAATTATTTAGAGTAATAATGAAATTACAGTTTGTCTAACCTGCTTTCTTTGCAGTCAGAACTGTGTCTGCTAGTTCCCATTCTAGTTTTGAACTGCTGAACTGGACCAATCAGGTGGGTAGCTAGCTCTAAATGGTGCCTTGGATGAATCAGAACTTGACTCATAATCTGAGCCAGCCACAAGAGGATTGTATGGGCAGTGACTCTGGGAGATGTAGTTTAGACTTCAGTGCCTTTTTGGACCAACAGCAGCAGTCTATTTGAGTGACAGCCAATCCAGTCAAGAACTGGGAGGAACTCAAAGGAAGTGCCCGGTTTTGGTGTTGGGGTTTCAGTTGAGCTTTGGCAGTGAAGAAGGAAGGAGCCCTGTGCTTTTTCAGTGTGAGTTTTAGACAAAAACGTGTGTAAGGCCCAGAGTTCCGGTTCGCAGCTTGTTAGGACTGAATCCGCCCCTGTAGAAAAGAATCAAAGGATCTCTGAAGAGTAGAAACCAGGCTCACCCTGTAGAAGACTGGAGAAATTGTTGAAAGGCACTCGGTCTGTCAGGAACTGAATCTGTGTGTTCTCCTGGTATTGTAGTAATTGCGATCGGGATACAGATGCAGCCTGCCTGGTATAGTGCTTTTATATGGATGTGTGAAGAGGTTTGTGTACCTCAAGGAGCCCTGCTGACATTGAAGGACCCTATCTTATTTGGAGGTCATGAGTACTAATTCAGGGTCGCCTCCTGTTGAATTGCCACATTAAATCCAAATGGAATTACTGTACTGCTGACTGTTTAATTCTCCTTTTCTCTGTGTGAAAGGGCCCCTACCAGCTGCCACGGGTTTGACTAGCCACTAGGGTTGGGTACCCAGGGACAGTAACTGATAGGGATAGGCCTGCACAGAGCCATAGGTAGATTATTAGAGTGATAAGCTAATTAACCTGATTTCCCTGTCCTTGTTATATCCCCAAATAAATCAGAGCTGCTTGTTTCAGCAAAGTTATACTGCCTGAGGTATTTGTCTATGTTAAAGTACTGTACTGTGATTGTTGCACTGTATCTCATTTCACAGGAGGTCCCAGTGCCGGAACCAGACCTGGGGGTAAGTGTATACGTGAAGGTAATTTGATATGTTGTGTGGGCCACTAGTGGGAAGAAAGGGGGGTTGCAGTGTCCCAGAGGGCTGTGACCAAGTTAGTTTAACTATTGCAAACCCTGACCTCTGGGTGGAGGCATCCGCCATTGGATCCAGGCCCCTCAACCTGTTAGTGGCAAATCAGGCAGGGGTAGTAGCCCCTGGGATAGCGCCATCTAGGGGTTACACTAGGATCATCAGGGAATTGGCAGATGAAGTGGCAGGACCAGTAACAATGCTATTTGAAACTACCTTGAACAATGGATGTGTTGTGGACAGTTGAAGAAGAGCAATGGAAATATCAATACACAAGAACAGTAATAGAAAATATAGCAAAAATGATCATCCAGTGGGTCTCACGTCAGTGTTGGGGAAGCTGTTGGAGAGATTAATTAAAGAAGAAATAAAGAGATTTCTTCTAGAGACTAATAATGTAGACATAACCCAACACAGGTTCGCTAGGGGAAGATCTTGCCAGACTAATCTGTTACAGCTCTTTGATAGGATTAGCAGGGCAATGGACACAGGACAGCCAGTGGATGTAATATTTTTGGATTACAGTAGGGCATTCAACACTGTACCACACTTTGAATTAGTCTAAGTCCTGAAGGACTTCGGGATCAATATCAAATTATTGGCCTGAATAGAATCATGCTTGATAAATAGAAAGTTGCAGGTCTGTATCGGGTGTTTCATCTGAATGGGCTGATGTTACTAGAGTTGTTCTGCAGGGATCCATGTTGGGACCAACCTTGTTCAATATCTATGTGTTATCAATGAAACGAGCAGTTTGGGTAGCTAAGTTCGCGGATGACACAAAATCAACTCCTTGGCACAGAATTCCTGGGAAGTGGTAAAGTTGCAGGAAAAGGTAACTAGACTGGAGCAATGGGCAATTTTATATCAGCTCAAATTTGCTGTTGATAAATGCGCTGTTATATATTTGGGAAGAGCAAACCAGAGGGCCCAGTATATATTGAACTGGAGAGTTCTGAAAGAAACATCTGAAGAACAAGATTTGGGAGCATCGATAACAAAAAATCTGAAATTCAAAAGGCAATGCCAGTGAAATGTTAGAAAGGCTAACAGTATTCTGAACAGTATTAGGAGGCATATACTGTAGCTAGTAGAGTGAGGGAGGTGGCGACCCCCCTGTATATCTCCCTTGTGAGGTCACACTTGGACTACTGCTCCGAGCTGTTGTCCTCCTCTATGAGGGGCGGTTAAGATTTTGGAAGGAGTTCAACGTAAAGCCACAAAGATGGTAGCAAGTCTTAAACAATTAGAATACGCTGATGGATAACATTCTTTGGGTTTGTACACATTGAAATATAGAAGGTTGCTGGGGGGTCTGTGTCTACTCTATCGGTCACTAATGAATGATGATCTCTGGGAGTGTCTGGGTTTTGAGATTAGAGACCAGAGGTACAAAACTAGATCACATAACATGCAGATAAAGGGGGAGATGTGCAACCAAGCATAGAGCTTCCTGGTACAACCAAAAGTGATGGGAGTATGGAATGATCCACCCCTAGAGGTGGTAGGTAGCATGACCACATTGGAGTTCAAAACCAGACTGGAGTGAGGCCACAGTGAAGTAAGGGGGGTTATTAGTGGGATACCATAAGGCTCAGTACTGGGTCTGGTCCTTTTTAATGTCTTTATAAGTGCCATTGCAGAGAGACTGGAAGGAAAAGTATGTCTCTTTGCAGAAGACACAAAGATCTGTAACAGGGTTGATACACAAGGTGGGGTGGAAAGGATATCAGATGACCTAAAGGTATGCAAGCAATGTGAGAAGGCAATTAGGAGGGCTGGGGGATACTGGGATGCATAGGTAGAGGCATCACCAGTAAAAAACAAGAAGTTGTTATTCCTCTGTACAGAAATCTGGAGTACTGCATGCAGTTCTTGAGACCCCATATCCACAAAGATATAAGCAGGATGGAGGCTGTCCAGAGGAGGACAACCAAAATGGTTTGGGATCTACACCAGAAGATATACGAAGAGAAGCTAAAGGATCTTAACATGTATACCCTTGAGGAAAGGAGGGAGAGGGGGAATGTGATAGAAACTTTCAAGTACCTCAAGGGAATCAACAAAGTCCAAGAGGGTAGCATCTTTCAGAAAAAGAGATGTGCAAGAACAAGGGGGCACAATTTGAAGATAGAGGGGACATGGCTCAGAGGTAATATGATTAAGTACTTTTTCATGGAGAGAGTTGTGGATGCATGGAACAGCCTTCCTGAGGAGGTTGTGGAGTCAAAAACAGTGGGGGAATTCAAGAATGCATGGGACAGACATAAGACAGTTCTAGTGGGAGGTAGAAGGAAGTAGGCTGTTGGTTAACTAGGATCTGCAGCTTATCCATTAGGTAGGGACATGGGCAGACTAGGTAGGCCAAGCGGTCCTTATCTGCCATCAAATTCTATGTTTCTATGTTTATTGTGTAAATGAGGGCATATCAGGATATTGTCTTGTGTAATGGGTGAGCTTAAAATGGGCCATTGGCCTAACTAACTCGTAACCAACCTATGTAACCTATACATATAACTTCCCCTCGGTCTCATCCCATTGGCTTTATGGCTATGTAAATGACAGTCCCACCAGGTGCCACATCACTTCTTTGCATGCCCAGTGTCTCCACAATACCCCCATGGCACTTGTTGTGTCCCATATGCCCCGGGCCCCTCTTGGCAAGCAGTTTTACCACCACCCTACAGCATCTTGGCCCCTCTAGTGTTGTACCAGGTGTGGGGGGGGGGTATCCTTATGGCAATTCCTGCAAGTGCGTCACTTGTTTGGCACTAGTCTGTGGCTGTGGCAAATCCTGGGTTTTTGGTGCAGGGACACCCCTTTTACAAAATTGGGTGCAGAGTCCCTAACACACCCGAGGTTCGCTGCAGCCCTAGAGCAATGCAACTTGCATCACTCTTAGAGATCTTTGAAAATGGAACTTACTGTATGTGGTGTACCTCCCACCTCTGCAGCTGCTTAGCTGGCTATTTAGACACCAGGCACCCCACACACACACCATACTTAGACAGTAGTAACCAGCACAGAGGCCCAGGTGCATCCAAGGCAGAATGCATAAAAAATTCTAATAAAATCAGGAATCACAGCTTTTTTTAAATTTCCTAATAGAAGAGCAAAATACTCAGTGGGGCTATAAGGAACATACATAATATTGAACACCGAGCCCCCCCCCAATACATACATAGGTGCTGGTACCAATGGGTGTGGGGGGGGGATCGTTTGCACTTCAGTCTCAAAAGTTCTCCTTTAGTGCTTACAAGGTCAGGAGGGAAGCAGTCATGGTCTCCTTTGCAATTTTGTGTGTGCAGCCCAGTCTCCAATTGAAATCCAACCTGCAGGCATACCTCTCAAGTGTCCCTCATTACGAGGGACATCCCTCATTTTACCCCTCAAAATTGTTCTGTCTCTTATCCATCCCTCATAGAAAAGGTGCTGCACACACAGAAAATGTACTATAAATTTACACTTTAGAGCAGAAATAATATTCTAAGATGCTGAATCAAAAATAAACTTTGTATAAGTAAAGGCAATGAACTTGTACCTCCATGTTTGAGGATGTGTCCCTTATTATAACAGCCAGTGTCCCTTGCTGTCCCTTATTTTGAGAGTCCATGTCCTTCATTTCAGTGACAAAAGGTCGAGAGGTATGCCTGCAGGCAGACCAGCACAGGGGCCTCTGTCAGATGGTCACTCTTACTGTTATGTCAGTGAAACTGTGCTGCCTTGATGCAATGCAAAACTTGACCACTTACTTCTGTTTGTACTCATGGAACCAACACACCCTGAAATGATTTTAAGGTTTGCTTTTGTGGGCAAGAGTGATACATTATTTCTTGTAATTGAAAATGTGCTAATTTCTGTGTATAAAATCAGTTGTTTGCATAGTTTATTAATTTATTTAAAATTTTGTTGACTGTAAAAAACACTGGGTCACATGACATTTTTACAGGTTAGACCCAGATGTATGTATAACAATACAAACGGAACATCGCAAAATGCATTTTACAAAACACAAGGCAAGAAGTATAAATATCACAAATGACAATCACAAAAAAAATTTTCAAACATCTAGCATAGTAAATAAAACAAAATACAAATATATTACAAAAATAATCATGTCATCTATTAAAAATGAATACGTTCCTTTTAATAATCCAATGCACACAGACACCAAGGAATGGAAACATGTTATCTGCAGTTTCACCCTGTCTCAGACCTGAGTAATCTTTTCAGTGAGATTTTGAAACTTTATGTTGCATAAATAAGCTGTCAAACTATTCCAAGTTTTAACAGCTGTTTGTCTAGGAGCGCTTTGTTCTTTAGTAGTTTTACAAGTTTTACAGGGGTTGTATACAGACCCCCTTCTCAGGGGGAGGAAATGGACAGGGAAATGATAGAAAGTATACTTAGAATGGCAGAAAAAGGGGAGATATTGCTGATGGGTTATCTGAATATGCCAGATGTTAACTGGAGTGCAGTTGCAGCTGCCACTTCCAAGAGTGCAGTTATTCTAGATGCCCTACAGGGGGCATGCCTTAGACAACTAGTACTGGAGCCCACCGAGAGGGAGCAATATTAGACTTGATTCTCTCAAATGGAGATGGAGAGGATCACAGATGTAGAAGTGGGTAGCCATCTGGGAACTAGCGACCATCGAACAGTATGGTTCACAATAAACACAGCAATAGAGTGCATTGCTACAAAGACAAAAGTACTGGACTTTAGGAGGGCTGACTTTGCTAAATGGGTGAGTGCCTAAGGAATGCACTAGCAAATGGGCAGGAAGGAGGGTTGGAAGAACAATGGGGAATAATAAAAACTGCCATCACAGAGGTAACGAGCCTCTGTGTGAAGCAAATAAATAAAACAAGACGATGTAAGAAACCACTATGGTTCTCAAAGGAAGTGGCAGTGAAGGTTCAAGAGAAAAAGAAAGCATTCAGGAAGTACAAGGAATCGCAGAAGGAGCAGGACAGAGAACTGTTTCAGTTAAAGCAAAAGGAGGCTGGGAAGGCAGTCAGAACAGCAAAGGCCCAAAACCGAGGAAAAGATAGCCAACTCAGTTAAGAAGGGGATAAAACCTTTATAGGTACATCAGGGAGCAAAGGAAGATCAAGGAGGGATAGTGAGGCTTAATAAAGGGAGGGAGGTGGGCAGAGGGAGACTGTGAAAAGGCAGAGATACTAAACAAATATTTTTGCTCAATATTTACAAATGAAGAGGCGGAGGTACATAAAACAAACAGTAGTAGCACTCTGGATATGGAAGTTGATACCAGCCAATTTACAGAAGAAAGGGTTCTGAAAGAACTCTTAAAACTGAAGGTGGACAAAGCAATGGGGCCTGATGGGATTCATCCCAGAATTCTAAAAGAGCTAAGGGTAGAACTAGTGACACCACTGACTACCCTTTTTAACAAATCATGGGAGGATGGGGTGGTACCCGAGGACTGGAGGAGGGCAGATGTGATTCCCTTCACAAAAGTGGAGCAAGGCAGAAGCAGAAACCACAGACCTATTAGTTTAACCTCAGTGATAGGGAAAATGATGGAATCACTTCGAAGGAAAGAATTGTCGAGTATCTAGAGGCCAGAGCGGCACAGGACCCTAGGCAGCATGGATTCACAGTGGGAAGGTCATGCCAGACAAATCTGATAGATTTCTTGACTGGGTGACCAAAGTAGTAGATCAGGAGAGGCTGTGGACATGGCCTACCTAGACTTTAGCAAGGCATTTGACACAGTCCCACACAAAAGATTAATATACAAGTTAGCCAGCCTGGGAGGTCCCAAGATGATAGCCTGGGTAAAGAATTGGCTGGAGAATAGGACACAGAGAGTAATAGTAAATGTGAGTCCACTCAGAAGAAAGGAGGGTACTAGTGTATACAATTTAGGTTCAGTATTAGACTGGTCCTCTTCAATGTCTTTATGTTTACATTATGGAAGGACTGGAAGGAAAGTATGTCTCTTTGCAGATGACACTAAGATCTGCAACAGAGTTGATGCACAGGTAGGGTGGAAAGGATGAGAAGGGACTTGGCAAGATTAGAGGAATGGTCAAATGTATGGCAGCTTAGATTCAATGCTAAGAAGTGCAAGGTAATGCACCTGGGAAACAAAACCCAGGGAAGAGTACACAATGGGGGTGAGATACTAACAACAACAAAATGGAAAGGGACCTGGGGTAGTCATATCAGATGACCTAAAGGTGGCAAGCAATGTGAGAGGGCAGCAAGGAGGGTTGGGGATACTGGATGCATAGGGAGAGGCATCACCAGTAGAAAACAGGAAGTTATTATCCCTCTGTACAGACAGCTGGTGAGACCCCATCTGGAGTACTGTGTGCAGTTCTGGAGACCCAATCTCCGTAAGAACATAGACAGGATGGAAGCTGTCCAGAGGAGGGCAACTAAATGGTGCAGGGTCTGCAACCGAAGACATATGAAGAGAGACTTAGGAGCTTAATATGTATAGCCTCGAGGAAAGAAGGAGAGGGGGCATGGTAGAAACTTAAGTACCTCAAGGAATCAACAAAGTCTGGGAGGGTAGCATCTTTCAAAGAAGAGTGTGCAAGAACAAGAGGGCACAATTTGAAGATAGAGGGGGGCGGCTCAGAGGTAATTTACGGAAGTATTTTTTCACAAAGAGGGTTGTGGATGCATGGAACAGCCTTCCAGAGGAGGTTGTGGAGTCAAAATCAGTGGTGGAATTCAAGCATGCATGGGACAGTCATAAGGCAATTCTGGGGGGTGGGGGTAAGAAGAAGTAGGCTGCTGGTTAACTAGGATCTGCAGCTTATCCAGTAGGTAGGGAAATGGGCAGACTGGTTGGGCCAAGCGGTCCTTATCTGCCATCAAATTCTATGTTTCTATGTTTCTATACAAATAGGAATTTTTACGATAATGATATCATCTGATCTTAATGCTTTCAAGTTCTGTTTTTGTTCAAAAATGCTGCAAGAGCTAATAAGATAATAGTACACCCCCCCCACACACACACATGGGCGCACACACACACAGCATCAAACTGAAGACTAAATGAAAAAAGTTCTGAAGATATATAAATAAATAGACTATTTTTCACCTAACAATTTAAAAATATCAAAAACAAAGGGAAAAAAGGGGAAAAAAAACAACTGAAAATGTACTGGATGAAGTTAGGCAAAGTCTTAAATCTTACCTGAGCAGAAGAAAGAGGAAACTACTGTATCTTAAGCAGTAGAAGAAGCAGCAATTTAAATCTTAGCTAAACCCCCTACTGCACATTGGATTCAGAATATCAAATCCACAGTAAGAAAGCCAGTAGAAGGGCTACAGAAATAAATATTTTATTTACGGTCTCGGAGCCAGACTCTCTCCTACAGCAAATCAAAACTAGGAAACAGAGTAATGGGGCTTTAAAACTGTTGTACTTTCATGTGGGCGTGGTTACTAATGCAAACTCTAAAGGTTAAATGTGTTGTGAGGGAAGCAGGTGATTTTCTGTAAGTCATAAAGGATTACTAAAGATGAAAGCAACATGGAACAAATGCTTTAAGCGTGGAGTTGTAAACCAGGAGGTCGAAGGTTCAAATCCCACTGCAGCCACTGGCTTAAAAGTATGACATTGAGCAAGTTAATTGCCTTACTGCATGTTAGCTTCTCCCAACACTAACAGGTAGAAGCAGGACCCCAATGAAAATGAGATGCTGCATCACAGTTTAGGTAAATTATAAAACCACCCAAAAGGCAAGGATCTGTAAAGGGGAACTGCACTGAACCTGCCCCCCACCCCGTAAGCTGCTCTTTAAATACTGGACCTAATTCTGTTATTATTCTAGTTATACAAGCTTTTCAGCTATTCTGGTGTTTCTGATTTACACACTAGTGGTAAGTACCTTTTTAGATAGAACTGTTCAAATACCCTTTGGGATTGCTCCGCAGAGGGACGAAAGGCCAGCCTTTCCATTTTCTACCCTAACCTCTTCATTGGGCTGTCCTGTTAACCTAGACACAGACTGAGTGTGCATTGAGCCGCGTCTAACCCTTGTGGGGTTTGAACCCCAGGGGGGCTGAAAATCAGCCAACCATCTCTGCCCACCATCTCTCTACCACCCTTTTTACTTCCCCCTCCCTCTCCTTACCCTTTCACTAACTACTTATTATCTAAAAACTCTGTCCCTCAGTCACACTGTCCCACCTGTCTACATGACCTCTCAACTCTGTTCTACTCTCCACTCTGCACCTTCAGATGCTCCACAGTTCCATTGCTTCACAGATGCTCCTTTGTGCATTCTGGGTTACCAGTTCTGAATACCTGTTTTATCTATCTAAATAGTGTACGTATGTGTAATAGCATATATATTACTTGTAACGTTGTTTATATTTACTGTATTCTGTGTTTTATATTTGTTTATTCCATCCCCCCTTCCCCCAGACACATCTGGAAATGAGCTATTTCAGCTTAGTATGCTTTTTCTGGTGAAACTTTTCAACTAACTAACTAACTAAATACCTTTTCTGACAATCTCGTTGAATATTCGATCGGTATTCAGCATTTAAATATTCTGGTATTCAGTATTCGGGTATTCAGTGGTTTAAAAAAAAAAGAAAAAAAAACACCCTTCTCCCTGCTTGTTTTTCAATATCTTACTCTCCTCATCTTGCCTAAACACAAAAATATAGTTATTGCATCCCCCACCCACCCTCCTCCCCAGCACCCACAATGTGTGTAATATTAACATTAAGTCCCATGGTGAATGACAGGCGCAAACCACCCACATCCACAGCCAACTGACATCTTTATCAAGTAAAAACAAGAATGGAATGATCTTCCTGTTCAGAGCCAAAGTTTGCAAGCCTATGCTGCTTTTAAAGTTAGTTTAAAATCTTATGATAGTGATGCTTTGGTTTGTGTTGAAGTAATCTGCGTTTAATGTATTACGTGCTGGGTGGGATATTTAGACTGCGCCAGGCTGTGGCGCAAGCCTGGATGCAGCACAACTGGGATGTGCCAGGTGGCTGACAGGGTGATATTCAATGGTGCTGTGCCATGGCTCAACACAGTTGAATATTGCTCCATGGCCACCTGCATAGCGCATGGCGCAGTGGCACTGCATCAGCGCAAGTGGCCAGAGAGGAGCAGGGGGATGCGCTAGCACATGTGCCTTTTGCGCTAGGCACATCAACCGTGATATTCAGTGGTGGACATGCAAATGGGGCCATAATGCATGCAAGGCGCAAATGGTGCCATTTGCATGTTATTATGGCCCCATTTGCATGCAGGCGCTGATCTCTGGTAACCTGCATCTGGCACCCTGCTAGACAGCAGCCGGCAGGGACTGATGCCCCTGCCCCCACCGGCAATGCGTCCAATGCCCTATCGGTCAGTCATATTAACTCCTGGTGGTTCAGTGGATCTGTCCCTTGCGTCTGATCACGGGCTGTAAATATGAAGAACTCTTGGTGGTCCAGTGACCTCTTTTCTGCCTGATCGTGAGCTGTAATAGGATTTCCAATCCTCCTGGTGGTCCAGTGGACCTATCTCCATGTCCGATCATGGGCTATAATATTATAAACACTCCCTGGTGGTCTAGGCTGTACCTGCACTCCCGCCCAACCTGCCACTCATTCTCGCCACCCATTCTCCCCCGGTCAGCGGCGGTGGCAGCACCCCACCCACAAGCTGCCCGGTGATCGATTTGGCGATAGCATAGTTGTGTGCCCATTGTTCCCACAGCCTGGGCCAATGGGCATGCAGACCATACCATACTACACAATCCCGATATGTGAATAGATCTATTCACATATTGGGATTGTAGTAGTAGTTAGTCTGCACACCCATTGGCCCACACTGGGGACCAATGGGCATACAGCTGTAAGTGCACGCCGCCAGCTGGCGGGCGGCTGGGTGGCTTGCGGTGGAGTGCTGCCTGCCTGCTGACTGGGGGGAAGGGTGGTGGGAAATGAGTGGGCAGGTTGGGAGAGGGGTACAGGAACCGCTAGACCACCAGGGAGTGTTTATAATATTACAGCCTGCAATCGGGCATGGAGATAGGTCCACTGGACCACCAGGGAGGTTAGTTATTGTTACAGCCCATGATCGGGCATGGAGATAGGTCCACTGGACCACCAGGGAGGTTAAATCTTATTACAGCCCATGATCAGGCAAGGAGAGAGGTCCACTGGACCACCAGGGAGGTTCCTCATTTTTACAGCCCACGATTGGGCATGGAGGGGTGCTACACCACCGGACGGTGCTGTCAGAACTCAGGTGGCCACCCACAGCTGGCAGCTGCCATGTTGCGCCCTGCATTACGGCAGCTCACCTGTGGGTGGCCAGCTGTTGGTCCATTATTTTTGGCTTATTCAGAGTGGCGATGGTTGTGCCTGCATATTCACAGCACATCCCAGGCTGAATATTGGGAGGGGAACATGCATGGCATGCCCCCTACCTGCGCGCCACATAGCTTAGGTCGATGCACCCGCCCATGGGGACGAAGGCGATGTTCCCTCATTGAATATCGTGTCGGGTGTATCAGTGGGTTCCGCATGGCACAACTCTGTTGCACCATGCGCAACCCGTTTGAATATCCCACCCACTGTGTTTATTGTTTGTACCTGTTTTGTATATTGTATATTTTCAGGTCCCCTTTGATGACAGGCCTTTGTGCTCTTGGGTTCTCACCCAATAAACAAACTTAAAATAAAAATATAAAATAAAAAGTGCTTGTCTGAGCTGAGCACACAGTATCCCTTTGTTGCCCCATCCCCCACCCTGACAGCACCTTAGCCCCACCCCTTCCCCCTCCCCCAGGACCTGACCTAACATCTGAAAAGGTGGTAGAACCTGCCCTCCTCCATGATCAGTAGCCATCCAATAAATAACTGTGCTTGTTCTCTCTGAGATAATAAAATCAGCTACATGACCTTGGACCATGGGAAGCCCAGCAGAACGTAGACTACATGGGTGGATGACGGTATCATCAGCGCGGGAAGCATGCCTTGTGCATGCCTATGCTCATTGACACGTGGCATGCCCGAATGTAAGGGGTGAAACCTATGAGAGGAAAACCCCAGACGGCGAACTGCATCACACACAGTCTGCAGGCTTGTCCAACCCCCCCCACTAGCTGCAAGCTCCCCCCCCCCAGCTTGAGAGACCAGATCAGCAGTTCTCTACCCCCAGAGGGAACCCACCCTAGTTCAAAGAACTGCACTAGGGACTGCATGGAGACCTCATCAGTGCAAGAGAAGGAGTGGGATGGGGCAGGATGGTCACCAAGCTGAGAAAGTGCCATGCCAGAGAAAAGGGGTAAAGCAGAATATAAAAAAAGAAACTCTTGATTAAAATAATCTGTATGCAGTACACATATTGTACAGGAACAGTACACACATTGTACAGGAACAGTACACACACTATACAGGAGCAGTACACACACTATACAGGAACAGTACACACAATGTACAGGAGCAGTACACATACTATACAGGAATAGTACACACACTATACAGAAACAATACACTAGAGATGTTCAAAATTAGAAAATTTGGCTCTGCAAAATATTTTGTGAAATTCACGTATTTCACAAAATATTTAGTGGGTGCAAAATACAACATTCCATGGTGGAAATACAAAATTTCACCAAGAAACTGAAATTTGGGAGAAGTTAGCAAAATTATGTATTTTAGGAAGGTAAAATTGCGCATCTCCTCATCTGGTGAAAAGTTTCACAAAACTGCGGCAATTTCGCCAGCAAAATTTAATTTTGCAACATCTCTGCAGTACACGCACTATACAGGAACAAAACACACACTATGCAGGAACAGTACACACATTGTACAGGAACAGTACACACATTGTACGGGAACAGTACACACATTGTACAGGGCCAATACACACAGTGAACAGGAGCTGTGCAGACAGTGTATAGGAATGGTTCATATACTGTGCAGGGCAGTACACATAATGTACAGGAAAGTGGTACACACAATTTACCAGAATGTTACATTCAATGTGCAGGAATGGTACATACACTGTCCTGGTGTTTATACACACATTGTACAAGAGCAGTGATGTTCTTCTAAATGGAAAGAAAACAATGGACACAATGGGGCACTACAGGATAAGGAATCAAACCAGGACCTTATACTCTGTATAGTAAGAAACTGAACTGTTGAAACTTTAGTCACCAATATTTAAAGAAATATTTCCAGCACACCCTCCTTGCCAGTGAAGGGGTTAAGGAAGCAACATCCTCAACCCTGGTTAATCCACTGAGGTCAAATCACTATTTTCATGCATGTCACTATTTTGTAAGAGCCATCTAGAAACGGAAACCCCTCTCTGACCAAGTGCAACGAGGAAGCTACTTCTGTAACTCCTTTGATAGGCTTCCTGCTCTGTGGTTTCTCCGAATGCTGTTCACTGCACGTACATTGTGTGTTATTCAGCTTTTGGATGTGATGGGGCCGAAACAAGCATCAGTCTTACAAGAAACCCAGCACGTAGTCATTTCTCTAAAACTCTTTATTAGACTACATTGTTCTTTGCAGTGAATTTCCTTACTTTTTGAGAAAGGAAGGTATTCCATTTGTGTGTAACCCCTAGGTGGCACTATCCCAAGGGCTACTACCCCTGCCTGCTTAACTACTAACAGGGTGAGGGGCCTAAGTCCAATGGTGGGTGCCTCCACCCAGAGGTCAGGGTTTGCAGTAGTTAAACTAGCTTGGTCACAGCCCTCTGGGACACTGTAACCCCCCTTTCTTCCCACTAGTGGCCCACACAATGCATCAGGAATATCTTCACAATGTACACTTACCCCCAGGACTGGCTCTGTCGACTGGACTCTGGGGACCCCCTGTAAAACAAGATGACATAGTGCAAAAACCACAGTACAATACTTTAACATAAACGAATACCTCAGTCAGTGTAACTTTGCTGAAACAAACAGATCTGATTTATTTAAGGAGCTGTAACAAGGACGGGGAAATCAGGTTAATTCGGTTAAACACATTAATAATCACAGTACTGTGGGCATATTCAGACTCCCAAATTGTCACTTTCATTGGGTACCCATGATGGGGTGGGGGCTAGCCAGGATCGGTGCAGCTGGTTGGGGCCCTGTGATGGAAAAACACTGGCACAATACCCAAATTGTAATCCGGAGCCGGTTGGCTCAGTTCATGAAGAAATTAAAAAAACAAACAACAATTAGATGACACACTTGTAATTCGATAAACAGATGGCAGGGAGCTACCCTGCTTTGTACTCACAAACTCAGTGCTGGGAACTGGATGGAAGGCAGATTGTCCTGGATTGCCAGGAGGAGCAGACCATGTGGACAAGGTCCTTGTGACTGGACTCCACTGCAGTTTAGAGCAAATGGATGTAGTCTGGATTAAACTGGGGTTTACTTCCAGCTTCATGCACTCAATTCACTGTACAGGAGATTTGAAATGCGATTCCCCACACACACTACGCACATTTATATGTAAAAGGAAAGTACTATACCAGGCAGGCTGCTTCTCTATCCCGATCGCAATTACTGCACAATACCCGGGAGAACACACAGCAGATTCAGTTCCTGACAGACCGAGCACGATTCAGCAATTTCTCCAGTCTTCTACAGGGTGAGCCTGGTTTCTACTCTTCAGGTCTCCTTGATTCTCTTCACAGGTTGGATTCAGTCCGAACAGGCACTTGCACAAACTGCAGACCGAAACTTAGGGCCTTACACGCAATTCCCGCGCTAAAACTACACACCGAAGAAGCACACAGCTCCTTGTTTCTTCACGCCCAAACTGATCTGATCTTTCCAGTAGACAGAGCCGGGCATTTTCTTTGAGTTCCTCCCAGTTCAGTTGGCTGGTTTGGCTGTCACTCACAATGAGACTCCCCCTGTTGGCGCAAAAGGGCCCCGAAGTCCAAACCACAACTCCCAGAGGCATCTGCCATACAGTCCCATTATGGCTGGCTCAACTTAAGAGTCCAAGTTCTGATTTGCCAGCAGCAGGCTCCATTTTAAAGGTCCCCCATGCTGATTGGTCCAGTTCAGCAGTTCAATTCCAACATAGAGGGGAAACACACACAGAGTCCCAGTTGCACTAAAACAGGTTAGACAAACTGCAATCTCACAAATGCTGCTAAATGACTACAGGCAAACAGTTACAGCTTTCAGATGGGCTCCCTTTGCACTCTTAGCGACTGCAAAAACGGAGCGAATTGGCAGCAGTCTGGGTGGGATTTGGGCATTAGAACACACAGTCCCCCCTCCTCAATTAATTATGGTCACAAGCAGGCAGCTCTTAAAGAGACAGTACCAGAGGCTCTAAAAGCACTCACACTCAAGCTACTTAAACGCCGAACACCTCCAGACTTGGAGCATTCAAGCAAGCTCCTGGAAGACTTCTGGGAACCCCCATTTGCAGAGGGGTTACATGTGATTTTACAACCCTAATAGGATAATACAAAGAAGTCAACAGAAAAAGGTCATTTGGTCTGTCTAGTCTGCTCATATTTGCAGGGTCCACAGCTTGAGCTACTGTCCCTGTCTCCCTCCCCATTCCTCCCTTCCTGCCTACCCATGGTCCTCACCTTCCCCCATGCCTAGCCCAGCATTGCCTGAAGCCGCCCACTGTCTCCAACGAGATGACCTCTTACAGCAGCACATTCCAAGTGTCCACCACCCTCTCTGTAAAGAAGACCTCCTTCCTAAATCCCCCTCCAGCTTAAGAATGTGAACCCTTGTGTTATGGTTGCCACTCAGCTTAAAGAAACCCTCCTTATCCACTGTATTTATCCCTTTCAAGTACTTAAAGGTCCTAATCATGCCCCCCCCTTTCCTCCAGGGAGTTCATGTTCATTGCCTTCAACCTCTCCTCATATGCCTTACCCTGCTGACCCGTTATCATCCTTGTTGCCCTCCTCTAGACCTTCTCCAGCAGGTTAATGTCCTTTTTGAGGTGTGGGCACCAGTACTGAACTCCATACACTAGATGTGGCCTCACCAGTGACCTGTACAAGGGCAGTATAACCTCCCCTCTCCTACGACTGATCCCCCTAGCTATGCATCCCAGCATCTTGTTTGCCTTTGCTGCTGCTTTCTTACACTGCGTGGAGTACTTCAGGTCACTAGTGATCATCACTCCCAGGTCCTTCTCCTCCTCTGATGCATATACTCGGACTCCACCCAGGTAATACTCTGTCCTGGGATTCTTGTCTCCAGTGTGCATAACTTTGCATTTCTTGGCACTGAAACCAAGCTAGAAAAAGCTAGTTAGGCCTACTCAAACAAATAAATGCTATTACACATAAAAGTCTTTCTTATTTTCTTTTATTTTTCCAAGTCCCAAAGTTTCACCTATCAATTAGGCTTCATCTGGGGAACTCTATATTTAATTAGAAAAAAATATATATTTAAACAGTTGTAGTGTATTGCATCTTTTGGCTCAGTATGCCAGTTTTACACCTTCACACTTGGAAATGTTATTTTCAGTCATTTTAAACATTCACATTCATTCCACTATGTTGTTATAAATATTACTATCACTTTTTTGTTATACTAGCATCACCATTATGCCAGCCACCTTTATTTCAATTTGTGTTTACAGAAAACACTACCTGCGCTGGTCCGGTGGCATTGAGGGTTGAGGCAAATAGCCTTACCTCGTGTCACGCTTGACTTACTTAGGTTCAGGGAATGACCTGGGGTCACTAGGAGCTGGCCGGGAGGGCAAGGAGCAGGATTACCTTCCTGGGTGGATGCTGTCCTCCCATAGTCCTGCTGTACTCGGGTGGAGGTCCGTGGAGGCACAGGCAGGAGGACAGTTAGTAGGATGGGGCACTTGCAGTGCCTGATATGTAGGCCCTCCACACACATACATTCAGTGCCCCAGATGCATGCGGTACAGGGAATCAAGGGAAAAATGAAACTGTAAATAGAAAAAAACACTACTCCTGCTTTGTAACTTGGCCAAATTGGCTTTTGCTGCTGTAAGTACTTTAGGTTATCCTACCCAAGTTTGCTATTTTAAACAGAAAGTGTTTCATTTGATATACATTTTCCACGTACTTCTTAACCAGTGAAAAGAATTATCTGTTTCGTAGATATCAGGTTATTCACCTGTTTGTAAGCATTAAATTACCCTAAGCACATCCCATTAGTAAGTCTCTTCTTATGCTTTGAGAAGTAATCTGTTAAATATAGCAAATGGTCTAATTAAACATAATCTTCACATCTTTAGTGATATTATGTTATTCGATTCATTTTTCTTCTAAAGGCATAAAACAATGTGTATATACCTTTAAATTTAGCCTGAGTCCTTGTTGTCTTTAAATCATATTTTCTTTTTTCTCAAACAGTGTCTTTCTGGGACCTGAAAGTGTTAACATTTAGTAGTTAATTTTCTATCTAATATTCTTCCCTGTTATATCTGTTTTCAAAGAATCCCCTGTTATGTTACTTTTATTATTTTAACTTATGAGCGAGGCTGCATTTCTGTTTGTTTTCATACTACATGTAGACACATAAATGTGTTGCTTTCATAAAACATATATAAATGGCTTCATATTGCCCATTATCTTCTCCAGTGCTAACTGATTCCCTGGAAGTCTGGCATATTATAAACTTTAAATTACTTTATTATGCCAATGCAAACAACACCTGTTTCACTCAGTAAAAACTCTGTTCCTGCTTTCCACATATTTAGTGTCTGATGCACATGAAAAACTATCACTAAATTCCGCATGGTTTCTCTATGCCTCCTTGTTTTCCTTTCCTTTTATACACATTTTTCACTCTTTTTATATTTGCTTGCACGCATGTGCAAGAAACATAGTGCCACCATATGAGTTTTCGTAGGTGTGCCTCCCCCACTTCCAATGCCCTGCTGCTTTTTGCAGGTGCGGCTGCACCATGCCAATGAATGTCGGCGCTATCTATGACAGCCGTTCAGTTGCCGTGGCATACAGTTGAAAGTGAAAAACTGCTGCAATCAGCAGTGGTAACGTATAGGCAATTTGCATACTGCCATTGGCAGTATGCAAAGTGCCTACACGTCGGCACTCCACTGAAACAGCTGTCATAGACAGCTCTGTCCACTCTGTAACAAGTAGCACTCTGGGAGCCCACCCCAGCCTGCTCATGAACTCCCCCCCACACTCACTGTATGGCCAATGGGGGTGCCCAATCCCCTGTCGGCTCCGCTGCACCCCCCCAACAGACTTCCAGGTGCCACGTTGAGAGCCCACCTCAGTGTGGCAACAGTCCGTAAGGCTGATGGGGGTGCCCAATCCCCATCAGCTCCACTGTCCCCCCCAACAGACTTCCAGGTACCACGCTGGGAGCTCACCCCAGTGTGGCAGCAGTCCGTATTGCCAATGGGGGTGCCCAATCCCCGTCGGCTCCACTGCCCCCCCAAACAACCTTCCAGCTGCCATGCTGGGATCCCACCCCAGTGTGGCAAAAGTCCTGTGTCATCTGTAAAAAAATAAATGACCTGTAAGAAAAAACGGTCCCTCGCTGACTGTCTTAACCCCCCCTCCCCCAACCAACACCCACCCTCTGAGTGCCCCACCTCCCACACCCCCACCACCTCATACTTACCTCTGGAGTCTGGCGCACGATCTTCAGTGGACTGGGAACACGCCTGCACTCTTCAAAGCCGACCGTGAACTGAAGAAAACCAGTAAGCTGTATAATGGCATAAATAGGGGTTTTTCAACTTTGGTGCATATCTTGGGCATTTTGGGAATTTTTTCACTCAATTTTCAACATGGGGTTCTTGGGACCCCACCTCATGAACTCAGTCACTGTCATTTTGACATTTAATCCCGAAAGGTGATTTCGTAGTCACTGTGCGGAACCACCTTTCGAGACCGATTTATGAAACGACAGTGTCACAGTTTATGAGGTAGGCCCCCAAAAACCCTATGTTGAAAATTTGGTGAAAGCATTCCCAAAAATTACTGTTTTATGAGCATGCCTTGCGCAGTTCCTACGCACGCTCGTAACTTTGAGAATTTGTAATATTTTCGCTCCAGATTTTCAACACTGCCATTTTACCACACCACCTTATGAATAGTACAGCTGTCATTTTTCACATCTCGCTCAAAATGTGTTTTTGCACATGTAGCGCGGTCAGGTTTCAAAATCAATGTTCGGGACACATTAAGAAAATCACAGTGACACTGTTCATGAGCAGAGGTGTTAAAATGGCTATGTTGAAAATCTGGTGACAAAAGTCCATAAAATAACTGTGTTACGTACGTGCATTGCGCAATTTCTATGCACCCTCATAAGTTCATGAATTTGTAATATTTTCAGTCCAGATTTTTAACATTGACATTTTTCCACACCTCCTTATGAACAGCACAGCTGTCATTTTTCACACCCTGGCCGAAATGTGTTTTCACACTTTCAGCGAAGAATAGCACGGTCGCTGTGGGAAATTAGTGTTCAAGATAGACTAAGAAAATTACAGTGACACTGTTCATGAGCAAAGGTCCCAAAATGCCTGTGTTGAAAATCTACTGTAAAGAATCCTCAAACTAATTTCACTACGGGTGTACATTGCACAGTTTCTATGCACGCTCATCACTTCACTATTTTTTTTACATTTTCACTCCGGATTTTCAACAATGCCATTTTTTACACCTCCTCATGAACAGTACATCTGTCACTTTTCACATCCTGTTTGAAATGTGTTTTCAAACCTGTGGTACCAAATGGCACAGTCACTGTGCAAAATCACCTTACGCCTAACGAAGTGATAGTGTCACTGTTCATGTGGTGGGGTCACAAAAGCCCATGTGGAAAACTTGGAGTAAAAATACCAGGAAACGCCCAGGGCGTTAGGGTTTTCTACCATAACGCTCTACCCTGTAGGGACTGACAGGTGTTAGGGGTGTAACTTGGGATTGTCGACAGTAATGCTCATGCCATTGCCACCCACCACCGCCACCCTCCAGCCAGTGACAAGCATCGAGGTGCGCCTTGCACTCTTGGCCCCCAGAGTTGACCCCATTCTCTTATACTGTGCCCATTTCAGCATATTTCCTTATGGAATGAGGTGAATGTAAAGCCCAAACACCCCAAGGCACACCTCGGCACTTGGCATTGTCTGAAGGGTAGGGTGAGGTGAAATGTCTTGACCGTCATGGATGACAACCCAAAGGCACACCTCAATGCTTGTCCATCTCTGCAGGGTGAGGGTCGAGTTGCCGTCAGTTCAATACTTCAATACCTTTCCTATACTGCATCTAACGCCTGCACTTCCACTGCTAATGCCAGCAAGCAAACATTTGGCATTGACAAATGCTTGTTTACTTCATAGCACTCAAGACACTTGTAAGGCTTACTAGTGTTCAAATCCTCTGATGCTTGTAGCTCCTGTTCACATTCTGCAAGTGTCTCATTCCTTTCTAATTTATGACATGCTGAATACTGTGCTTATGGTGCTTCAGTCATGTAGTCTTGTCATTAGCTCACTTGCTTAAATAAGTTGCTATGCATGCTTATCCTTTCTGTCAGGATTTTAAAACTTAGTATGTAACTTGTTGCTGGTGCCTACTTGGAGACTTGTGCTACAGGACATTAGCACTTGTTTAATTCTTGTGTTTTCTTGATTCTCTTTTGGTTTCAGCAGCACAGAAGAAGCTGTGGCTCTCCCTCTTATGTCCATGGAGCAGTCATGTGATGCCATGCACTGCCAAAGCAGTTGCCTACGTATCAGCATGGCTCAGTTGGTAGCACATCTGCCTCTGGACCACAAGGTCATGGGTTCTTGCCCCACACTGGGATGGGACTTGTGCTTATTTAAAAAAAAAAAAAATTTGATGGCATCAGAGTTCAGTATTAGGGGTGCTGTACTGTTGGGTGTACCATCCTTCAGATGAGATGTTAAACTGGGTCCCTTCTACTCATCCTGGTGCTGCCCTGGTGGGTGTCCAGGTGGAAGTAAAAGAACCCAGGGCACTCTTGTCAAAGAGTAGGGGACATTCCCTGTGTCCTGGCCAACATTCCCCTTCCCATAAACTGGTTCATTCAGTTGATCAGGATATGTGTGGATGTTGATGTGCGTTATGGCTGCCACAACACAGTCAATCACTTCATTACCTGTCTAGCATTGCTTGTAAAGTGCTGTGGGATACACTGTGTATGAAAAGCGCTATATAAATGCTGATACTTCTTCTATAGCAACCGTGGCTTGCTCCACAGACATTATATAAGTCAGCTTGTTGGTGCTTGAGTAACTGGAAGGAGCTTTCTATTAAAAGAGAATAATAGATAGGGAAGTGTGTATTACATATACAATAATGTATAGGGGTGATTGTATAATGAGAAATGATGTGCACCCGAGGTGTGGGATGCTACATAAACCCGAAGGTGGTTTATATGAGCATCCACACTGATCTTATTCACTCACCCCATGCATTGTTTTATGTAATTGCTGGGAGTGTTTTCCCAGCATCACTTTGTTAAAAGTAGTAGGAGTGTGACTTGTGCAGCTGCTGTTTAAAAAATCAGTTTGCTGTTTTGAGCCCCAGGGGTTAGATGCATTTTATTTATTTTTTTGCTTTCACCAATACAAAAAAAGAAACATAAACAGCTTTCACAGTTTGCTACCTGATGTGAGGGATCGGGAATAAGAGGGCCATGTCTGTGCTGTCACGATGATCATCGCTAATTTTTTGAAGATGACTGGGGGAGGCAGCTATCTTTGAAATTCACTCCTGATGGCAAACGTTAGTGTATGACTGGGAATTTACTACAAATTGAACTGTTTAATCCATGCTGATTTTGCTGTGTTGTGCACCGCAGTCGTAGTTCATGAAGCAGCAGTTCCAGGATTGGCAAGCGAGGAAAAAGAGCGTAGGCATGCGCAGTATGTGAGAAGCCAGGTGCATGTTCGCCAATATAACTCATGGGTTATAACAGCGTATTATAACCCGGTTTCTCAATGGGAGAAAACACTCCCCAGTTATTACAAGTCTAAATGCCATGAGAGGTTCTAGGACATGAACCTCAGTGGAAGCTCTCTCGGGTGCCACCATCTTGCGAATCAGCAAAATACCATTCACTATTTCCTGTGCCCCTCCCCAAGTCATGCCCAACATCAAGGTGCCCAATCCCCATGTTGGCATCCTGTACAACCCTACCCATTCATGTGGCACAATGGGAGCCCATCCCAGTATGTGGAATTTTTTTTCCTGTAAATTAGAAAACTGTCCCTCGTTGCATTTTTTTCCTGGTGCCCCTCTCCCCAAGTCATGCCCAACATCAGGGTGCCCAATCCCCATGTCGGCATTCATGTGGCACACTGGGAGCCCAACCCTAGTGTGCCAAAATGTATTTTTCTGTTTTTGTCGTAAATTAGAACGGCCCTCTTTGTTGGTTTTATTTCCTGTAAAACTGAAAATGGTCCCTCATCATCACTGCATTCCCCCACCCTCCACTGAGCACCCATCTCCCACACCCCCTTACTCCGTGCCACCTCTGGGAGGTCGGTGCTGTCCATCTTCTCTGGACTGTGACACGTCTGCACTCTTCAAAGCTCAGCTGCGAACTGAAGAATTAAAGGTAAGCATGCTATACAGCCATTCAATGGGTAACTTATGCTGCTTTCTCAGCCATTTTTTGGAATTTTTGCCCCAAATTTTCAACATGGGGTTCTTGGGATCACTCCTCATGAAAACTGTCACTGTCATTTTGTTACTCAGTCCTGAAAGGTGATTTCACGGTCATTGCATGGAATCACCTTTTGGGATCAATTCATGAAATTGTAGTGCCACTGTGGGGACCCAAAAAGCCCATGTTGCAAATTTGGTAAAAAAATTCCAAAAAAATGACTGCATTATGAGTGTGCATTGTGCAGTTTCTACGCATGCTCCGAACGTCAACAATTTTTAATATTTTAACTCCACATTTTTAACATTGCCATTTTTGCACACCTCCTTCAAAACAGTACAGCTGTCATTTTCCACAACCTGCCCAAAATGTGTTTTCGAACCTATGGCGCAGAATAGCGTATTTGCTCTGTGCAATCATCTTTTGGGACAATTCAACAAAATGACACTGGTACTGTTCATGAGAAGGGGTCCAAAAAAAGGCCATGTCGAAAATTTGGTGCACCTCCAAAAAATGACCAAGTTACACCTGGGCGTTGAATAATTTCTACACACATGAGTAACTTTTGTCACTTGGTAACTCTCCACAGCCCTATCGGCTCTGGGTAGAGTTTGTTTATTGTAGGCACCTCCTCTTGGGGGTTCTGGAACCTGTTCAAGGCCCCAGAATCTTATTTGTATAGGTGTATGGCCTCTCTCTCCACAAAGTGCCTCACTAGTGGAGAATTCTCAACCTTGTTTCTAATTCTGCCCTTGTGTTCATATATACGTGTTCTTAACTCTCTTAGTGTTTTGCCTATATAGATATGGTCACTGGGGCATTGTATTAAATACACAAATAATATGTTATGCTCCATGACCGCCATCGCACCCAAAGCACTGGGAAGCCCCCCACATACCCCAAAACAGTTTAGTAATCACTTCCATGGGGGAGGTTTATCGGGAAGGGAGTGCAGCACCGGTGCAGTGGTCCTGGTGCATGGCGCTCCAACAACCAGTTCGCCACTATGAGTGTCGAACTGGTTGCAGCGCACTGATGGCTGTCACCATAATGCCGTCATTGTGTTGAGGGGATACACTGTGCGAGCATTGATGGAATCCCCTGTGTGAACATCATCAAGTCACTTAACTTCCCTGTGCTCCCAGGATGCACTGGGAAACAAGCCTTAGCTTAGTGTGCTTAATCTGGCCAAAAACTGTAAAAATAAATAATAACCCCAAGGACCCTTATATAAACATACAAACATACAAAGAAGCCAGCAGAAGAAGGCCATTTGGTCTATCAAGTCTGCTTGTGTTGCAGGGTCCACAGCTTGAGCTACTGTCCCTGCTCCCTCTCCCCACTCCTCCCATCCTCCCTATCCTCCCCCCCATACCTGTCCCAGCCTCTCTTAAAGCTGCCCACTGTCTTCAATGAGATTACTTCTTCTGGCAGTGCATTCCAAGTGTCCACCACCCCTCTCTGTGAAGAAGTGCTTCTGAGCCTCCTCCTAAACCTCCCACACTCCAGCTTAAGACTGTGCCCCCTCGTGTTATGGTTGCCACTCAGCTTAAAGAGACTCTCCTTATCAACCTTATTTATCTCTTTCAAGTACTTGAAGGTCCCAATCATGTCCCCTCGCTCTCTCTCTCCTATCTTCCAGGGAGTTCATGTTCAGTGCCCTCAACCTCTCCTTGTATGCCGTATCCTGCTGACAAGCTATCATCTTTGTAGCCCTCCTCTGGACCTTTTCCAGCAGGTTAATGTCCTTTTTCAGGTGTGGGCACCAGTACTGAACTCCATACTCTAGGTGTAGCCTCACCAGTGACCCGTACAAGGGCAGTATAACCTCCTCTCTCCTACTACTGAGTCCCCTAGCTATGCATCCCAGCATCTTGTTTGCCTTTGCTGCTGCTTTCTTGCACTGTATGGAGTGCTTCAGGTCACTAGTGATCATCACTCCCAGGTCCTTCTCCTCCTCTGATGCAGATACCTGGACTCCACCCAGGTAGTACTCCATCCTGGGATTCTTGGCTCCAATGTGCATAGCTCTGCATTTCTTGGCATTGAAGCCAAGCTGCCAGATCCCAGACCTCCTCTCCAGCTTTTCCAGACCATCCTGTATGTCCTGTATCCCTTCAGCTGTGTTCACTCTCCCACAGAGCTTGGTGTCATCTGTAAATATGCACATTTTGCCTTTAAGGAACTGCCGATGACTCAAAGAAAACTTTGAAAAACATAATATTTAGGTACAATGTCATTTGCATTCCATATATATTTGACAGATGTCTCCTCCAGTATTACTCATTAGTGAGAACGTTGCATGGAAACCTGCTCTATATCCCTTAGAGGTATCTGCTTCTTTAGCTTACTCCCTACTTCATGTCATAGTCCTCTGTTGTGATGTCACAGTCTGTTGCCATGAGAGTAAGTATGATGTCACAAGCACGGCATTATGACCTCAGGTGAGGAGAAAGCAACAGGAATAGATGAACTCTTCAGGAGCAAAAATCCTGTTTTCATGCAAATGGACTCAGTAATAAATAACAGAGAGGAGAAATACAGAATTAATGTGAAATACAAGCTGAACTGTGTCTAAATGTCACATTTTGTTAAAGTTGTCCAAAATGGCATCAGCTGCTCTTTAATTTGATCCCCAGTGTCATTGATAAAGACATTGAACAACACCGGCCCCAGCACTGAGCCCAGAGGGACCCTACTGGTGCCAGATAGCTCTCCCCCCACAACCACCCTCTTGGTTCTGTCCCTCAGCCAGTTTTCCACACATCTGGCCATCTTATTCCCAACACCAAAATCTGCCAACTTCCTGACCAACCTTTTGTTGGGCACAGAGTCAAAGGCCTTGCTGAAATCCAGATAGAGGATGTCTTCCACTTGGCCCCTGCCTACTGTCTTAGTGACCCAGTCAAAGAGGTCAATCAAATTCTTTTGATATGATCCTCCCCCAACCCATGCTGCCTCGCATCCTGGAGACCATGCTCCTCTAGATATTCTACCAGCCTTTCCTGAAGTATGGTCTCCATGAGCTTGCACACGATTGAAGTCAGACTGACTGGTCTGTAATTCCCTGTGTCATCCTTGGGACTGCTTTTGTGGAGAGGCACCACATGTGCTGTTCTCCAGTCCTGTAGAATATCTTGTCCTAATGTATGCATTTGCATCATATTTGCAGTATATTTGTGTCTGTGTGTATGTGAAGATAGATATATACTATGGACGGATAGATAGATAGATAGATAGATAGATAGATATGTAAGCCCCCAAAATGGCTTACCTGTGAGGGTTACAGCCCCTGCTCCTTTACCGCTGTGTCTGGCAGTGGTCCTGGTGGGATCTGAACCTGTCCTCTCCATGGTGTTCTATGGCTGTTGCCACTGATTTCTCATGACCTTGGCCTATGGCAAGGTAGGGGCTGAGATCGGATCCACTGTGGGATGCCTCAGGGCAAAAAAATTGGAAGTGACTCAGCAGCCTGGTAAGCAGATGAGGCGGACCGCCGATTGTGAACAACGAACATAGTTGCAGGGCACCGATCACACATGTGTGGCCATCAGGGGGTTAAAATTTAAAGGAGCCATGGCTCCCTTTGTAGTTTCAGCATGTGGGCACTCATAACATGTAGCCCCCCTCCCCCAAATCAGGGGGAGCTTACCATGGGTGTCTCCCTGGGCTTCTTTGATGCCCACTGCCAGGCAAACATCCTGCAGAGATGATGAATTTGTGGTTGTTGGTGTCCTACTATTGATCTGCGTGAGAGTGCCATGATGTGTCTCTACTATCCCTTTGTGTGCCACTGCCTGTGTGTATACTGTAAATGGCTTGGACTGGGTCTGAGTGTTCTGGAACTAGTGACCAGCCAGGCATTTACCTGATCAGCTCCACTCTGCTGTCGCTAGTAGAGCAGGGGGAGCCCTACATGGTACTGTATATATTTACTTTTAATTTGTTGCTGTATTTAAAATAGATACTATTATTTAACCTGTATTCTTTGCAGCATGCATTTCCCAATGGAAGACACCATGGTTTGGTCTGGGACTTCTCAGCTTGGGTCTATTGGGACACAGGGAACCTCGAGGGGTCCTAACTGTGATGGCTAATGGGTAAGACTGTAGTTTTTATAGTTTTTCAGGTTGGTGCCTAAAGTGACAAATGGGAGCACCGAACCTGTGGCTTACAGCTCCCTTAGCCAACCAGATTGCAGGAAAAAACAGACTAGTCTGAGAACTGATAGAAAAAAAGAGTTCAGTTTTCAGTTTATTTCTGGAGTGGTGAGAGTAAGCAGCTCGAGTCATCGAGAACCAGCTCCTGAGAAGAGCTTAAGAGAAACGGTAGGAGAAGGCCTGACTTGCCTCCTTGTTGTATTTAAAGCATTAGACTACCTAAAAGCAGGAAAGAGACTCCAGTGAAAATGGTGTTTCAGTTTGAGACTTCCGCAAACAGGATTCTGCGCTTTGCGACCGTAAGTTTTCCACAGGAGGAACCTGCCTTGTCTCTTATGGTTCAGTTCGGTCCCATGCAGGGATCGATTCCAGAAACTGTCTTCCTGCAGAATGTGAAGTTGCTCAGTGTGTTGGCTGAGATTGCAACTGGCAAGAGAACCAAAAGGGAAGAACATAAAAAGTCTAGTGTTTCTTCAGTTAAATGTGCTGAGGCCTACTGTGCTAGAACAGACTGTAATCCAGGGATGCCTGATTGTCAAAAAAAGGAGCCAGCCCTACACAGCAATCGAGTGGCCTACCAGCTGGAGGTTTCACCAGCAAAAGAACTGCACCATTCTAGAGACATTTTCTGCATGTGGACCCATGTCCACCTTGGCCCATGCTGTTTGTTCCTGTGCTAGCTACAGCTTTCCGTCGAGAGACCAGTTTCGGGGAGCCAGCCCTTTCGAAAATGAAATATATTTTAAAATATATTATTAACAATATATTTACATATAGTGAAATATATTCCAATCTACTTGTTTTATAATATATTGTAATGTATTGGAAAACCAATATATTTCAATATATTGTAAAATTTTCAAATATATTGTTATGTACTGTAAATATATACATTATGGCCACTTTAGTATATTCTGTATATTCCAAAAAATATTGTTAAAATTCTAAATATATTGAAATAAGGATGGTAAATATATGTTACTGGTATATTGCCAACATATGTATAAATGTATTTTGGTTTACATTTCAAATGTTGTTTCCTATATTTACAAATATATATATATAATATACATATGTAATAGATATTAATATAACTATTAACTTACCCAGACAAAACCAAAAACAATGATTTACATGTATGTCTATCTATGCAACTGTTCATCTTGTTATTAATTATGGAAATATTTATATTAAATGATCGTTTTACAGTGTAGCTTTAACTCAAACATACATTTAAAACATTTATACGTTCACATATGACTCACCTCACAAGCTCATGCTTGTTAAAGGCTCAGATTGGTACTTATACCACCCCATTTTGTTTTACTTTTAGGTCAAGGTGAGATCCTACAAGTACTTGCTTTATAACTTGCACCTTTCTTTTCAGTCTGTAAGCTAGTGTTGTAAATTCGAAAATATTGTAAAGCTATCATGATTTTGGCTGATAAACTATGTTTTTGAAATATGCAAATTAGTTATGCAAATATACACATGGGACGAAACTAAGCATTTACAAAAATATATGTAAAATATATAAAAATATATGTAACGTATAAAAAATATACGCAACAAAGAATACAGTATATATTTTGAAATATCCTAATAATATATTTCAGACAATATATTACTTAATAGTTTGACATGCTTTCAAGCAATGCATGAGGCAGAATATGTGGTTTGATTATATGCTGAAATATGCTGTGTATTATATTTCATTGAGTCAATGTATTTCTCAGTATAGTGACATATATTTTTGTACACTGTGGGTTAGAAATATATTAAGTCAGTGTATTTAAAAATACATTTCATAATATATTATATCATATATTACATTGGGACAATGTATTTCTCATTGTGTTGACATACAATAATGCATAATTCTCAATATATTGCAATATATTCCATTTTCGTAAGGGAACCCCTGCGCAGCAAATCATCTCAGGTTGCGGCTACCTACAGGGAAAGGCCGTGAAGTGGAGGTGAGTCGTGTCGGCCCAGTCTCCCCATGTGCAGCAACTTCAGGCCACAGGTCTTCATTTCGCCAGGCCTTCATCCATCTTCTGGTATAGTAATTCCAAGGTAGCTCCCTGCAACAAGTATTTTAATTGCCTTGTGGTACTATCTGATTGCTTTCAGTTAAATTACAAGGGTTTCAATGGACTAAGCCAGCCGGCCATGGATACAACTAGTCCAAAGTCTTTGCTTGCCTATGTTTAATTATTTTCTTTCCTTCAAGGGCCCCAACAACAGCTGCAATGCCGGCAACCCCGGGCACCGATTTAGGCCAGCCAGCATTACAATCTGGGTACCCAGTAGCTGCAAGACTGTTTAACAAAGGGATTAAATTGAATGCATGCAGAGTAACCTGGTACAAACCAGACAGTAATCATGTGCTTAAATTCATGCCCCTCCTTGTTTACATCCTTTAATAAACCAGATTTGCTGTTTTATTAAGCTGGCTCGTGAGCATAGGGGTTACAACATATATCTCCGGCTCCAGGGAAAGCAGGGGCCAGAGATTAAGTAACATAAACACTGGGCAGCCTCCAGTTTAGGGAACTGTTTTCAGACCTTTTAAGGGCACAGACATCCACTACAGTGCCACCAAGGATGGGGGGGGCACAGTGTCACTGCGGAGACTAGCATGGATCAGAGGGTATCTGCCAGCATATATGCATGACAGACACAGTGCTGCACTCATCACACCCATGCCACACAGCACGACACCACTGTCCCCACACATGCCCACTACAACACACAGACAGCACAGGGAGGTGTGACACCAGGGCATGCATGTGCCACAGCATGTGGCCCTGGCCACTGCCAGTCTGGTGTGTGGTCAGCAATGGCAGCAGGGTACTGGAACATGCCAACTGCCCCCAGCAGGACTCAGTGTGAGCCAGTATGGCCACTGTGGTCCCGTTGGTGGCCATGCCTTGGCTGGGAGGATGCCACAGGCAGATTACCAGCCACAGAGGGTGAAGATTCCGCTCTGGCAGGGGTTGACACCTGAGACTATGACTGGGTGCTCATGGGTGCTCATGGGTGTATCAATCCCAAGATCCAGATTGGATCTGGGGGTGTTGGGGATCACATTGGCCAGGGGTGGTGTCAGCAGTACTGGGGACACCTGATGCCATGCCCTGGGGTTGCTCGTGGTACTGCGCATGGTGCAGCAGGAACCTCTGTGACCATGAGATGATAGGGATGCAAAGCCCACCACAATGGCCTGTGCAATCGCATCCAGCACAGTGGTCAAGGCCACCCACAGTTGGCAGAACTTGCCAAGCAGCTGCACATGTCTCATGGCACCATGCTCATCCATGTGTCTCACCTGCCCTAGCAGTCCATGTAGCTCCTCTCTGAGTACCGCCTGGCCTGCCACGGTTTCCTGCAGGAGCCAGGTGTGTTCAGCAAGCCTGTCAGTGGGTGATGCATTAGGGGATGGGGCTGATGGGGGGGGGCCTGGCCTGCTGTGCCACATCTGTCATCCAGGAATGCCACACAAGAGGCTGCTGTTTGGGTGGGGACTGTGCGCGGGCATGCACAGCGTGTCCTGGGGTGGGCTGGATAATGTCCCCTGCTGGCCGTTGCAGCACTGCAGCACCCTGCTGGACAGTACTGGGCTTTCCAGGCCCCACAGCAGCACTGCATCCCTGTCCACCCACAGCCACTGCATCAGTTGGTGGGGGGGGCACACTGGGGAGGCACGTGTGTGGGCACAGGACCACCTGCGCTGCCTGCAGCTACCCATGTGTTTACTGAGCCAGTAGGAGGGTTGTTGCCGCCTGTGTGTCCCCCTATTTGTATGGCATCTTCATCCTCCTCCTCCTCCATTGCCAGTGCAAAGCAAGGTGATGTCCTCCTCCAGAGGAAGAACAGACAAGGGATCATTGTCAGTCAGTCAACCCCAGTAGGTGCACCAGCATACATGCTGCACCATAGTCCACAGCACCGGCCACAATGCTGGAGGACACTGAAGGCATGGCATCATCCTCCACTGGTGCCAAGGGGCAGGCACCAGTCAGTGATGCACCCCTGTGGTGTGATGGAGCTGGAAGGCAGAAAAACTCATGGTGAGTGGCACATGGCTATAATGCAGGTAGACAGCTAGACGTGTGTGTGTGTGTGTGCATGTGAATCACAGGTGTGCCTGTGCCGCCACACAGGCCTTGGACTACCATTGTGGCATGTGCAGCACAAATGCACTGGTGTTGTGAGACATGCATGTGTGCAGGAGTGCACACTCATGGCAGCATGTGGCACAGTGCCACAATGGACTATCAGTGACCAGGCCAATGCCCCCCCCGCCCTGCCACAGGCACTGCCACCATACTGTGGAACACCTGCCACTGTAGCTGGATGGTGCATCGGCCCACTGTGGATGGCTATGTGGCACCACACATAACATGGAGGCCCCCATCGGCATGCATAGCCACCTGCGGCCTGTGTTGTTGGGCCACCTCACCCTGGGTCCTGCAGCATGCCACTGGTCATGTACAATGGCACACAGTGCAGCATGTGGGGCTACAATATGGCTGTGCAATGCCAGCAAACCTGCACCACATACTCTGAACACAGTTCTGGCCACTGTGTGGCATAACAGGCACACCTGTCACTGGCACCTCCAACCCCCCACAGGGTATGACACATGCATACTCACAGTTCTGCAACGGGCTGCCCCCAGTCTGGAACCTCCCCAGGACACCCTCTATGGATGCCCAGCTCATGGTGGCAACAATCAGCTCCTCAGACGGTGTGATGGCTGGTGCAGTGGAGGGGCCACCACCAGTCTGCCTCAGCGAGGCCCGTATGGTAGCAACCTTCTCCCCAGCCCTCCGCTTGTCACTTGTCTTGCATTTTGTGCACTCCTGGGGAGTGTAGTTGCACCTCCCATGTGCATTGACTATTCTGCCACCTCCTCTCAGCCCTTCTCCCTGTCCTGCCAGGCGCCTGACTTGCCCGAAAGCAGCACCTCCCTCTGAAAATATGCCTCCAAAAGGGTATGCTGCTCATCCTTTGTAAAATTAGGCCTGCAACTCTTCGACTGCTCCTCCTCACTATCAGACATCCTGTTATCTGTGGACAGGAATGTGACAGACATGAGCACATGGGCAGCTTGTCCTGGAGTTGAGCAAAGTCCCACAAAATGCAGTACAAGAGGCTGTAGCAAAAGGAATGTAAACAAACCTACCTTCCAGGCCTCAGTTCCTGTCAGTTACCTGTGGTGTGGTGAGGCACGTTTCTGGCCCATCTCATGCAAATGAGCTGTGGAGCAGCCAGTAATGACATGCTAATCAGATGACTTAGGCCTGAATTGGTTAATGAGATGATTAGCATATCCTGGTTGAATATTGCAAATTTGCTCCAGGCCCATCTTAATTTGGGCTGCGCCATCTGAGATGCGCTGAGCATCCCACACATGTGTGATGCGCAGTACCATAGTTGACATACACGACGGAGCATGTCCGATATTACTTGCTGTGTATTGCGCATCAACCTGTGCTGCACCTTTGCCCTCTATGACGCATATCTGCGGACACGCACCATGTGGTTGGCTGCCAGTTTGGCATTGTCCATGTATCGCGCATCTCCCTGTGCTGCGCCATTGTCGACTATGGTGCATGTTTGCGGAAATGCACCATGTTTGGCTGCAAGTGTGGCATTATCCACCCTCTACAAGATGGCGCCTGTGCAGGAACGCACGTGCATGGGTCACTGGACCATGACCCCATTCTCCCGCCAGGCCTTTCAATACTGCGCATGTGAGAAACTGCGCTATTGGTGTCAATGGTGCATCCCTATCTCGCATGTGTGAGTCACGCAGCGGAAATGCATAGTGGGCCTATCATACAACAGGCATGGTTTTATTACATTGTGCGGACTGACCCAGCACAGTCAGCAGCTGGTACAGCACAACAATGGCACATGCAACTGAGGGCAGGCCCAGGGCACTCAGTTGGAGAGATGTTGAGGTGGCCAACCTGGTGGCACTTGTAGTCTCCTGGAGGGGCAATTATTTGGTGAAGAGGAGCTCCAGGAGGCACGAGCCCAGGTATGGGCACATGTGGGATGCAGCTTGAACACCAGACTGGCATCCCTAGGTCTGGGGAGCAGTGCCACCACCACACGGAGACCTTAGCAGGCATGATCCCGAGAAGCTCAGCAGGTTGCAGAAAGAGGCCTCATGGGGTAGTGCCAGGCCTAGGTACATATGTGCTGTGTGCATGCTTTCTTCACCTGCTCTTGGGGGTTTTGGAGTGTATGACAGGTGCATGTATCCCTGCCCACATGGTCGCCATGGCCCTGGTTGCAGGTCTGAATTATTGGTTGCCTGCATGCCATGGGCTGCCCTGTGTGAACTGGTGGTCCACTGTGCTATTGCCATGGCACTGTGATTCCACATTGTTTGCTCAGCAGGGCACACATTATGCTGCACCATGCTGCACTGTGTTGCTGTTTTGGGGGAGAGGGGTATATGTTCCAGCACGGTACTCACTGTGCTGTTCCATTGTGTTTCAGGAGGGCGTTGGCAGGCCAGGGTAGGAGCTGAAAGACGGTCAGGGGGCAACTGGAGGGGGTGCACTGGCACATGGCCAATGACGTCTGCAGGTAGGTGCACTGCACTGCATGTGCTGTCTCTGTGTGAACATGGGGTATGTGGGGGGACTGCATTTCCCACAGTGAGCCATTGTCTCATGACTTTGTGCGGTCCATGTGGTGTCAGTCATGCACACAATGGATGGTAGTGTCAGCAGCGTGGTGGTCCCACAGCCATGGCACCTGTATGCTTGTCCCCAGTTGCCATGCCTAGTCCTGGCTGTGGGCACCCACCGGTGCTCGCATGGGGTCACCTCAGGGCCTGTGTGACTGGTGCACATGGGAAGCAGGTTTCCACACTATGGGGGACATGGCCACATGTCCCTTGGTGGCATCCTCTGCCTGTTCACTGTGTTACCTCCAGTTCACTGTGTGGCTCTGTGTCCTGGCATGTTGCTGGCATGTGCTGTGCATGATGGGTTAATGGCCCTCTGCATGGGGTCACCCAGCATCAAGCATGCATGCCCAGCCCATTGGGGGGGGCTGTGCCTGTGTGGGCTGTGACACTGAGTATGTGTACTCTGTTTTCCCAACATAGGTTGTCCGGCTGCTGCAAGGAGGAGGAGGAGGCCAAGGTTCATGATGGGTGGGAGGATGTCAACTCAAAACATATTCTGATGGCCATATTCCAGAGGCAGGGGGCCCAGATGTGATTGGATGAGACAATGCTACAGGAGCGGAGACAGCTGTGACAACTGCTGCAGGACCAGATGGACCATCTCAGGGGCACTAGGCCTCTGTCCTTCTGGACTGTCCCCTTGTAAATAGACACATTGCACCCATCCCCACACCCATGTTCTCTGTTGTATATAGTTCTACCTCTGCAGTCCCTGTCCCCTTCCACCCTTCCCACAGCCATTTTAGTGTAAATAGTTTAATCTTGTCTGGTACAGTAGCTTTATAGCTGTTTTCTTGTTCTCAGTGTTGTTTTTTGTATATTTTCTGCTGTTCATTCTTATTAAATATTTTGCTGATAACTGTATGTGTGTGTGTGTTCTTCTGAACAGTTGTTCCAGTCACCTGTTGTGTTGTGTGGTTGACCCAATGCCCCTTGCGTAACATTGCCCATTTCTGTATGTGCCTTGACACAACTGTATGCCCTGTCCACCTTGTTTCACCCCCACTCTGTTTGTCATGCTGTCTCCTGGGCTACCTCTGGGGTGTACATCAGTGCTGCTCACGTTGTCACTTGCACATTGCCCCTGTTCTGGTGCTGTGCATGCCCCTGCTGTTTTCCTGGTCCCCCTGCTGCTGTACTGTGCTGCTTGCAGTTCTGTGTCCCTGAGAGTATGTGCCACCAGTGCAGCCTACAGCCGCCAGCATGTGTACCAGTCTACCTCTGGACCACTGTGCCTGTGCTGTGGCTACCATGACTGCCATGTTTGGTTCCTCTGCACTGTTGTCACGGTAAATGGCTGAGTCATACTGTCCATTGGGCCTCTGGTGCTGGGCTGCTCTGCTACTGCCCTCCTCTTTGCCAAGCCCAGTGTGCCTCTTTGTCCACTGGGTTGGTGGTGAATGTGTAGTAAATTGTACTATGCCTATGGCAGCTGGGTATGTGTCCACTGTGCACTTTGTCAGTGCCTTCCTCCACCCCTTTTGCCTTGGGATGCTTTCCTCTCTGTTTTGGCTGTTGTACCACACTTATTTCTCATTGCAAATCCTTCCCTGTTGTTCCACTGTCTCAGGCCAGGTTGCTTGTTGCTATCTTCAGTCCTGTCCAGTTGCTCCAGCGCATTTCCAGAGTAGGAATTGCTACCTGAGTGTGCAGTCCGATGACCATGTTTGTGCAGAGGAGAATTGTTACCTGAGTGCAGTCTGATGACCATGTTTGAGCACAGTGGAGAGTGTTACCTAAGTGTGCAGTTTGATGACCATGTTTGAATAGAGTGGGAAGGGTTACCTGAGTGTGCAGTCTGATGACCATGTTTGAACAGAGTGAAAAGTGCCCGAGTGTGCAGTCTGATGACCATTTGATCAGAGTTGGAAGTGTTACCTAGTGTGCAGTCTGATAACCACGTTTGATCAGAGTGGGAGTGTTACCTGAGTGTGCAGTCTAAAGACCATTTGTGAGCAGAATAGTAAGTGTTTCCTAAGCGTGCAGTCAGAAGACCACCTTTGAACACAGTGGAAAGTGTTACCTGAGTTTGCATTCTGATGACCATGTTTCAGCAGAGTGGGAAGTGTTACCTGAGTATGCAGTCTGATGACCACATTGGAGTATAGTGGGAGTATTTTGGTGTGCTTTGAGCAGAGTGGGAAGTGTTATCTGAGCGTGCACCTTATGACCATGTTTGAAAAGAGTGGGAAGTGTTACCTGAGTGTGCAGTCTGATGACCATTTCTGAGCAGAATGGTAAGTTTTACCTGAGTGTGCAGTCGGATGATCATATTTGAACAGATTGGGAAGTGATACCTCAGTGTGCAGCCTGATGACCGCGTTTCAGCAGAATGTGAAGTGTTACGTGAATGTGCAGTCTGATGAGCATGTTTAAGCAGAGTGGGAAGTGTTACCTGAGTGTGCTTTGAGCAGAGGGGGAAGTGTTACCTGAGTGTGCTTTGAGCAGAGGGGGAAGTGTTACCTGAGTGTGCAGTCTGATGACCATGTTTGACCAAAGTGGTAAGTGTTACCTGTGTGGGCAGTCTGATGAACATATTTGTGCCCTGGTAAGTGTTACCTGAGTGTGCAGTCTGATGACCAGGTTTGTGCAGGTGGGGATTGTTACCTGAGTGTGCAGTCTGATAACCATGTTTGAGCGCAGTGGGGATTGTTACCTGAGTGTGCAGTCTGATGACCTTGTTTGAAGAGAGTGGGAAGTTTTACTTGAGTGTGCAGTCTGATGACCAAGTATGAACAGAGTGAAAAGAGTTACCTGAGTGTGCAGTCTGATGACCACATTTGAGCAGAGTGGGAAATGTTACCCAAGAGTGCAGTCTGATGACCACATTTGAGCAGAGTGGAAAGTGTTACGTGAGTGTGCAGTCTGATGACCATGTCTGAGCAAAGTGGGAAGTGTTACCTGAGTGTGCAGTCTGATGACCACGTTTAAGTACAGTGGGAAGTGTTACCTGAGTGTGCAGTCTGATGACCATGTCTGAGCAAAGTGGGAAGTGTATACCTGAGTATGCAGTCTGATGACCACGTTGCAGCATAGTGGGAAGTGTTACCCGATTGTGCTTTGAGCAGAGTAGGAAGTGTTACCTGAGTGTGCAGTCTGTTGACCATGTTTGAACAGAGTGGGAAGTGTTACCTGAGTGTGCAGTCTGGTGACCATGTTTGCACAAAGAGAAACGTGTTACCCTAGTAAGGAATCTGATGACCACATTTGAACAGAGTAGGAAATGTTACCCAAGTGTGCAGTCTGATGACCACTTTTGAGCACAGTGGGAAGTGTTACCTGAGAGTGCCATCTGATGACCAAGTTTGAGCAAAGTGGAAAGTGTTATTGGACTGTGCATTCTGATGACTACGTTTGAGCAGAGTGTGAAGTGTTACCTGTGTGTGCACTCTGATGACCATGTTTGATCAGAGTGGGAAGTATTATCTGAGAGTGCAGTGTGATGAACACATTTGATCAGATTGGGAAGCGTTACCTGAGTCTGCAGTCTGATGACCATGTTTGATCAGAGTGGGAAGTGTTACCTGAGTGTGCACTCTAAAGACCATTTTTGAGCAGACTAGAAAGTGTTACCTGAGCGTACAGTCTAATGAACATGTTTTGTCAGAGGGGGAATTATTACCTAAGTGTGCAGTCTGATGACCATGTTTGATCAGTGGGAAGTGTTACCTGAGTGTGCAGTCAGATGGTAGATTTGAGAAGAATGGGAAGTGTTACGTGAGTGTGCAGTCTGATGACTATGCTTGAACAGAGTGGGCAATGTTACCTGAGTGTGCAGTCTGATGACCACGTTTGAGCACAGTGGGAAGAGTTACCTGATTGAACTTTGAGCAGAATGGGAAGTGTTATCTGGAGGTGCAGTCTAAAGACCATTTTGAGCAGACTAGAAAGTATCACCTGAGCATACAGTCTGATGACCACGCTTCATCTGAGTGGAAATTATTACCTGAGGTGTAGCTGAGGATCACGTTTCATCAGAGTGGGAATTGTTACCTGAGTGTGCAGTCTGATGACCGTGTTTGAGCAGAGAGGAAGTGTTACCTGAGTGTGCAGTTTGATGACCATGTTTGACAGAGTGAAAAGTGTTACCCGAGTGTGCAATCTGATGACCACGTTTGAGCAGAGTGGGATATGTTACCCAAGTGTGTAGTCTCATGACCATGTTTGAGCAGAGTGGAAAGTGTTACCTCAGTGTGCAGTCTGACGAAGATGTTTGAACATAGCAGGAAAGTGTTACCTGAGTGTGCATTTCTGATGACCACATTTGAGCACAGTGGGAAGTGTTACCCTAGTGTGCAGTCTGATGACCATGTTTAAGCAGAGTAGGAAGTGTTATGTGAGTGCAGTCTGATGACCATGTTTGAACAGGAGTGGGAAGTGTTACCTGAGTGTGTAGTCTGTTGATCAAGTTTGAGCACAGTGGGAGTGTTACCTGAGTGTGCAGTCTGATGACCATGTTTGTACAAAGTGAAAAGTTACCCTAGTGTGGAATCTGATGACCACGTTTGAGCAGAGGGGAAATGTTACCGAATCTGCAGTCTGATGACCATATTTGAACAGAGGGGAAGAGTTTCCTGAGTGTGCAGCCTGATGACCATGGTTGTGCACTGGTAAGTGTTACCTGAGGTGTCTGATGACCATGTTTGTGTAGAGTGGGAAGGTGTTACCTGAGTGTGCAGTCTGATGGCCATGTTTCAGCACAGTGGTGAGAGTTACCTGGCTGTGCAGTCCTGATGGCAAATTTGAACTAGTGGAAGTGTTGCCTGATTGTGCAGTCTGATGACGATGTTTGACCAAAGTGGTAAGTGTTACCTGCGTGTGCAGTCAGTGAACATATTTGTGCCCTGGTAAGTGTTACCTGAGTGTACAGTCTGATGACCTTGTTTGAAGAGAGTGGGAAGTTTTACTTGAGTGTGCAGTCTGATGACCATGTTTGAGCGCAGTGGGGATTGTTACCTGAGTGTGCAGTCTGATGACCTTGTTTGAAGAGAGTGGGAAGTTTTACTTGAGTGTGCAGTCTGATGATCATATTTGAGGGCAGTGGGGATTGTTACCTGAGTGTGCATCCTGATGACCATGTTAGAGCAGAGTGGGAAGTGTTACCCGAGTGTGCAGTCTGATGACCAAGTATGAACAGAGAGAAAAGAGTTACCTGAGTGTGCAATCTGATGACCACGTTTGAGCACAGTGGGAAATGTTACCCGAGAGTGCAGTCTGATGACCACGTTTAAGTACAGTGGGAAGTGTTACCTGAGTGTGCAGTCTGATGACCATGTCTGAGCAAAGTGGGAAGTGTTACCTGAGTATGCAGTCTGATGACCACGTTGCAGCATAGTGGGAAGTGTTACCCGATTGTGCTTTGAGCAGAGTAGGAAGTGTTACCTGAGTGTGCAGTCTGTTGACCATGTTTGAACAGAGTGAGGAAGTGTTACCTGAGTGTGCAGTCTGGTGACCATGTTTGCACAAAAGAAAGTGTACCCTAGTAAGGAATCAGATGACCACGTTTGAGCAGAGGAAATGTTACCCAAGTGTGCAGTCTGTGACCACATTTGAGCACAGTGGGAAGTGTTACCTGAGAGTGCCATCTGATGACCATGTTTGAGCAAAGTGGAAAGTGTTATTGGACTGCGCATTCTGATGACTACGTTTGAGCAGAGTGTGAAGTGTTACCTGTGTGTGCACTCTGATGACCATGTTTGATCAGAGTGGGAAGTATTATCTGAGAGTGCAGTGTGATGAACACATTTGATCAGATTGGGAAGCGTTACCTGAGTCTGCAGTCTGATGACCATGTTTGATCACAGTGGGAAGTGTCACCTGATTGTGCACTCTAAAGACCATTTTTGAGCAGACTAGAAAGTGTTACCTGAGCGTGCATTCTGATGACCATGTTTTGTCAGAGAGGGAATTTTTACCTGAGTGTGCAGTCTGATAACCATGTTTGATCAGAGTGGGAAGTGTTACCTGAGTGTGCAGTCAGATGAGTAGATTTGAGAAGAATGGGAAGTGTTACACGAGTGTGCAGTCTGATGACCATGCTTGAACAGAGTGGGCAATGTTATCTGAGTGTGCAGTCTGATGACCATGTTTGAGCAGAGTGGGAAGTGTTACCTGAGTGTGCAGTCTGATGACCACGACTGAGCACAGTGGGAAGTGTTACCCGATTGAACTTTGAGCAGAGTGGGAAGTGTTATCTGAGTGTGCAGTCTAAAGACCATTTTTTGAGCAGACTAGAAAGTATCACCTGAGCATGCAGTCTGATGACCACGTTTCATCTGAGTGGAAATTGTTACCTGAGTTGCAGCCTGAGGATCACGTTTCATCAGAGTGAGAATTGTTGCACGGGTGTGCAGTCTGATGACCGCGTTTGAGCAGAGTGGGAAGTTAGCACGGAGTGTGCAGTTTGATGACCATGTTTGAGCAGAGTGAGATATGTCACGCAAGTGTGTAGTCTGATGACCATGTTTGAGCAGAGTGGAAAGTGTTACCTCAGTGTGCAGTCTGATGAAGATGTTTGAACATAGCAGGAAGTGTTACCTGAGTGTGCATTCTGATGACCACATTTGAGCACAGTGGGAAGTGTTACCCTAGTGTGCAGTCTGATGACCATGTTTAAGCAAGTCGGAAGTGTTATCTGAGTGTGCAGTCTGATGACCATGTTTGATAGAGAGGAAGTGTTACCTGAGGTGTGTAGTCTGTTGATATGTTTGAGCACAGTGGGAAGTGTTACCTGAGTGCAGTCTGATGACCATGTTTGTACAAAGTGAAAGTGTTACCTTAGTGTGGAATCTGATGACCACGTTTGAGCAGAGGGAAATGTTACCGAATCTGCAGTCTGATGACCATATTTGAACAGAGTGGGAAGAGTTTCCTGAGTGTGCAGCCTGATGACCATGGTTGCGCACTGGTGAGTACCTGAGTGTGTCTGATGACCATGTTTGTGTAGAGTGGGAAGGTGTTACCTGAGTGTGCAGTCTGATGGCCATGTTTGAGCACAGTGGTGAGAGTTACCTGACTGTGCAGTCTGATGGCCAAGTTTGAACTGAGTGGTAAGTGTTACCTGATTGTGCAGACTGATGACCATGTTTGAGCAGTGGGAAGTGTTACCTGAGTCTGCAGTCTGATGACCATGTTTGAACAAATTGAAAAGTGTTACCCGAGTGTACAATCTGATGACCATGTTAGAGCAGAGTTGGAAATGTTACCCGAGTGAGCAGTCTGATGACCATGTTTGAACAGAATGTAAAGTGTTACCTGAGTGTGCAGATGGCCATGTTTGAGCAGGAGGGAAGTGTTTCCTGAGTGTGCAGTCTGATGACAAAATTTGATCTGATGGGAAATGTTACCTGAGTGAGCAGTCCGATGACCACGCTTGATCAGAGAGGAAGTGTTACCTGAGTATGCAGTCTGATGACCACGTTTGAGCATAGTGGGAAGTGTTACCCGATTGTATTTTTAGCAGAGTGGGAAGTGTTATCTGAGTATGCAGTCTTATGACCATGTTTTAATAGAGTGGGAAGTGTTTCCTGAGTGTGCATTCTGATGACCATTTCTGAGAAGAGTGGAATGGTTTACACGAGTGTGCAGTCGGATGATCATGTTTGAACAGAGAGGTAAGTGTTATCTAAGTGTGCAGTCGGATGACCAGGTTTGTGCAGGTGGGGATTGTTACCTGAGTGTGCAGTCTGATGACCATGTTTGAACAGAGTGGGAAGTATTACTTGCGTGTGCAGTCTGATGACCATGTTTAAGCACAGTGGGAAGTGTTACCTGAATGTGCAGTCTGATGACCAACTATGAACAGAGTGAAAAGAGTTACCTGACTGTGCAATATGATGACCACGTTTGAGCAGAGTGGGAAATGTTACCTGAGTGCGCAGTCTGATGACCACGTTTAAGCAGAGTGGGAGGTGTTACCAGAGTGCAGTCTGATGACCATGTTTGAACAGAGGAGACTTGTTACCTGAGTGTGCAGTTTGATGACCATGTTTGAGCAGAGTGGGAGTGTTAGAGTGTGCAGTCTGATGAGCATGTTTGTGCACTGGTGAGTGTTACCTGAGTATGCAGTCTGATGACCATGTTTCAGCACAGTGGGCTACCTGAGTGTTCAGTTTCATGACCATGTTTGAGCAGAATAGAAAGTGTTACCTGAGCGTGCAGTCTGATGTCTACGTTTCATCAGAGTGGGAAGTGTCACCTGAGCATGCAGTCTGATGACTACGTTTCATCAGAGTGGGAAGTGTTACCTGAGTGTGCAGTCTGATGACCATGTTTGATCTGAGTGGGAAGTGTTATGTGGGTGTGCATTCTGATGACCATGTTTGAGCAGAGTGGGAAGTGTTACCTGAGTATGCAGTCTGATGACCACGTTTGAGCACAGTGGGAAGTGTTACCCGATTGAGCTTTGAGCAGAGTGGGAACTGTTATCTGAGTGTGCAGTCTAAAGACCATTTACAGAGCAGACTAAGTATCACCTGAGCATTCAGTCTGATGACCACGTTTCATCTGAGTGGAAATTGTTACTTGTGTGCAGTCTGAGGATCACGTTTCATCAGAGTGGGAATTGTTACCTGAGTGTGCAGTCTGAAGACCACATTTGATCAGAGGGAAGTGTTACCTGAGTGAGCAGTCCGGTGACCATGTTTGATCATAGTGGGAAGTGTTACCTGAGTGTGCAGTCTGATGACCATGTTTGAAAAGAGCAGGAAGTGTAACCTGAGTGTGCAGTCTGATGACCATATTTAAGCAGAGTGTGAAGTGTTACCTGAGTGTGCATTCTGATGACCATGTTTGTGCAGAGTGGGAAGTGTTACCTGAGTGTGCAGGCTGTTGACCACATTTGACCACAGTGGGAAGTGTTACCTGATTGTACTTTGAACAGAGTAGGAAGTGTTACCTGAGTGTGCAGTCTGGTGACCATGTTTGAGCAGAGTGGGAAGTGTTACGTGAGTATGCAGTCGAAGACCATGTTTGAGCATAGTGGGAAGTGTTACCCAGATTGTGCTTTTAGAGTGGGAGGTGTTATCTGAGTATGCAGTCTTATGACCATGTTTTAACAGAGTGAGAAGTGTTACTTGAGTGTGCATTCTGATGACCATTCGGAGAAGAGTGAATGTTTTACATGAGTGTGCAGTCGGATGACTGTTTGAACAGAGTGGTAAGTGTTACCTAGTGTGCAGTCAGAAGACCAGGTTTGTGCAGGTGGGGATTGTTACCTGAGTGTGCAGTCTGATGACCATGTTTGAACAGAGTGGGAAGTATTACTTGACTGTGCAGTCTGAGGACCATGTTTGAGCACAGTGGGGCGTGTTACTGACAGTATATCCTGATGACCATGTTTGAACACAATGGGATGTGTTTCCTGAGTGAGCATTCTGATGACCATGTTTGATCTGAGTGGGAAGTGGTACCCGGTGTGCAGTCTGATGAGCAACAATCAAAAAGGCTCAAAAGACCAAAACTACAGTTCCTACAGATTTTGACTTCAGACAGCTCCTGTAGTCCGCTACATTTTAGATCCCACCAGTACTGTTTGGTCCAATTTGTAGTCCAGGACCAAGACAGTGGAGACAAACAAAACACAGAAACATAGAACATAGACTGTGATGGCAACATGACAGCTTGGCCCACCTAGTCTGCCCATTTCTACCTAGAGGATAAGCTGCAGATCCTATTTAACCAACAGCCTATTTCTTCCTACCCCACCACAAAGATTGTCTTATGTCTGTCCCATGCATTCTTTAATTCTCCCACAGTTTTAGACCACACAACCTCCTCAGGAAGGCTGTTCCATGCATCCACCTCCCTCTCTGTGAAAAAATACTTCCTCATATTGCCCCTGAGCCATCCCCCTCTACCTTCTAATTGTGTCCCCTTGTTCTTGCACATCTCTTTTTCTGAAAGATGCTAGCCTCTTGGACTTTGTTGATTCCACTGAGGTACTTAAATGTTTCTATCATGTCCTCCCTCTCCCTCCTTTCATCAATGGTATACATATTAAGCTCCTTTAGTCTCTCCTCATATGGCTTCTCTTGCAGACCCTGCACCATATTAGTTGCCCTTCTCTGAACTGCCTCCATCCTGTCTATGTCCTTGCAGAGATTGGGTCTCCAGAACTGGACGCAGTACACCAGATGGGGTCTCACCAACTGTCTGTACAGGGGGATAACAACTTCCTGTTTTCTGCTGGTGATGCCTCTCCCTATACATCGCAGTATCCCCCCAGCCCTCCCTACCGCCTTTTCACATTGCTTGCCAACCTTAAGTTCATCTGATATGATTACCCTCAGGACCCTTTCCATTTTTATTGTTGTTACTACCCCCCCATTGTGTAATCTTCCCCTAGGTTTTTGTTTCCTAGGTGCATTATTTTGCACTTCTTTGCATTGAATCCAAGCTGCCATATTTCTGACCATTCCTCCAACCTTGCCAAGTCCCTTCTCATCCTTTCCATGCCTCCTTGTGTATCAACCCTGTTGTAAATCATTGTGTCATCTGCAAAGATGCATACTTTTCCTTCCAGTCCCTCTGCAATGTCACTTATAAAGACATTAAAAGGACTGGACCCAATACTGAACCTCTTCGTACCTCACTAGTAACCTCTCTTCTTCAGAGTGGACTCCATTTACAATTACCTTCTGTGTCCTGTTGACCAGCCAATGTTTTACCCAGGCTACCACCCTGGGACCCACTCCCAGACTGGTTAATTTGACTATTAATCTTTTGTGTGGGACTGTGTCAAATGCCTTGTTAAAGTCTAGATAGACCATGTCCACAGCCCCTCCCTGGTCTACTACTTTGGTCACCCAGTCAAAGAAATCAGTTAGATTCATCTGACATGACCTTCCCACTGTGAACCCATGCTGCCTTGAGTCCTGCGCCCCACTGGCCTCTAGGTATTCAACAATTTTTTCATTCAGAAGTGATTCCATCACTTCCCTATCACAGAGGTCAAACTAACAGTTCTGTAGTTTCTGCCTCTGTCTTGGTCCCACTTTTGTGAAAGGAATCATATCTGCCTTCATCCAGTCCTCGGGTACCACACCATCCTCCCATGATTTGTTAAAAAGGTAGTCAGTGGTGTCCCTAGTTATCTGCTTAATTCTTTTTTGAATTCTGGGGTGAATTCCATCTGGCTCCATTGCTTTGTCCACCTTCAGTTTTAGGAGTTCTTTCAGAACCCTTCTTCTCCGAAGGACTGGGATCGACCCCCTCTCCAGAGTGCTTCTGTTAACTGGATTAGGCACCTCCCACCTCCTTTTGTGAATACTGAACAGAAGTATTCATTCAGTATCCCTGCTTTTTCACTGTCCTCTCTGCCCATCCACCGTCCATTCTATTCAGCCTCACTATCTCTCCCTTTGCCTTTCTATACGCCTCCCTGATATACCTATAAAAGGTTTTAGCCCCCTTCTTAACCGAGTTGGCTATCTTTTCCTCAGTTTGGGCCTTTGCTATTCTGACTACCCTCCCTGCTTCCTTCTGCCTTAACTGGTACAGTTCTCTGTCCTGCTCCTTCTGTATTTCCTTATACTTCCTAAATGCTATCTTTTTCTCCCTAACCTTCACCGCCACCTCTTTTGAGAACCATAGTGGCTGTTTCTTTTGTTTTGATTTGTTTATTTGCTTCACACAAAGGCTTGTTGCCTCTGTAATGGCAGTTTTGATATTTCCCCATTGTTGCTCCACCCCTCCTTCTAACCTGTTTGCTAGTGCTTTTCTAAGGCACTCTCCCATCTTGCTAAAGTCAGCCCTTCTGAAGTCCAGAACCCTCACTTTTGTATGGCTTGACTCTGTAGCTTAGTTTATCGTGAACCACACTGTTTGGTGGTCACTTGTTCCCAAATGGCTACCCACTTCTAGATCTGAGATCCTCTCACTGTCTCAATTTGAGAGTACGAGGTCTAAGATTGCTCCTTCATGAGTAGATTCCAAAACTAGCTGTCTGAGGCATGCCACCTGAAGGGCATCAAGAATGGCCCTGCTTTTGGATGTGGCTACAGCAAAGGTGGGCCAGTTAACATGTGGCATATTAAGGTCCCCCATCAACAGTATCTCCCCTTTCTCTGCCATCCTAAGTATGCCTTCTATCATATCCTTGTCCATTCCCTCCCCCTGGCATGGGGGTCTGTATACAACCCCTGTGCGGATTGTGGTGCCATTTCCAGTCTCTAAGGTGACCCACAGTGCCTCCTCTCCTCCCTGTTTACTCTTTTCTTCGGTTACTTTTATCCCTTCCTTTAAATAGAGAGCTACTCCTCCCCCTCTTCTCCCCTCCCTGTCTCTCCTGTAGGTTGTGTATTGCTGAACTTTTAAAAACTGTATGCACATTATAATGAACAGTATAGGGATGGGTGTGCGAGGAACTTAGCTCTGGCTTTGTGTCGGAGAAGACAGAATTGACTGCACCTTTACTGTGTTGATATGCTTATTATTGAATTTTTACAGGTGTGCTAGCTTTGCCTAGGGGGAACCTGAGAATCAAAATTTGAACTTGGCCATCTTTTACCGCGCTCAGAGAGCGATTTCTTTTGTGCTTTTCCAGGTGTGGAATTTCTCCTAGAATCATCATTTGGAGAAGGAAGGAGGGCGAGGGGCCAAAGTCGTTGAAGTTTCTTGCCCTAAATTATAAATTGTCAAAATGTTACTGAAAATAATGGTGTTCCTGCCTGTAGAGCTGAAAGAGAATGGAAGGGTGGACGGTAGTAAAATCTTTCACTTTATTGAAATGTTTCTATGTCTCCATGAACTAATGTGTGAGGTGATTATATTGGACGCCTATAAAATTCCTGCAAAATTTGAGCAGTGGAGGTATAGAGCTGTGTGTCTCTTGGCAAAGGTTGGTTCAGACCCATCGATTTTAAATGGACTCCCAGTGTGGGAGATTAGAACAATCTATGAATATGGATAATGGGTCTGAGATCCATTCAGTGTACTAAAAGCTATGTTGTAAAAGCTTGATTATTTCTGACTGAAAAGACAAATACTGTATGACTTGATCACAGATGGTGGTGCCGAGTGATCTCTTAAACTTTTAATAGCAGAAGGAGTTGAGAAGAATGTTTTTTTTTTAACTTTAGTGTTTAATTGAGCTATTGTTCATAAAATCAAATAATTTAAGTGATGTAAAAGTTTCTCTTAAGTAATGCCTTTAAATTTTTGCTATATTCTCAGAAGGCTAAATTAATCTGTAATATTAGGAACTAGTCTTAAAGTTTTGGACCTAGATATGGAGGGAATTGTGATGATTTTTTGGGGGGGAGAACCCTAAATTTACTATGACCAGAGCTGGTTAAAGTAGTAGCCGGTATTTAATTCCCATTATACTGGGGTGCAGTCAGAGCATGGACTGCATGCATGGTGGATGTTTGTAATAACACCCCAATCAGATGGGTGTTACCGGCAACCTTTTACCTAACTTGGATCTGGTAAATGGGTATCTATTGATAATTTTTCTTTCTGCATAGTACCTCCAAGTTTATAGGTTCGACTTGAGATGGCTCTAGATATAATGGTCAAAGGCTTCACCTTACTGAGGATAAATGAGTACTTTTAAAGAGTTTATTATGTTTAGTTGATATTGTATGACACCTAAGGCTGTTATATATGGGATTTCTTGTAGTATTAGTCGAAACTGTTAGCTTTTACCACAGTTTTGAGTTGTAAAATGTTTTGAGATTAATATTATATGATTCTGTTGATAACATTACCAATAACATAACCAATAATACCGTTAGATAAATTAGTCAGTGTATCCACTCCTGTCTCTGAGGGAACTTTGTACTGTCTAGTTGGCCCAAATTAGCCATATATGGTGGGTTTTAATCCCAAATTATTGGACCTGAAAGTGGAAGAAACAGGGGATTTATTGGGAAGACTTAAGTCTTTAAGATCCTAAACTGGTCATAGAATTAGCAGGTATATAATTCCCATCATATCAGGTGGCAATTGGAACATGGGACTGTGTGCAGGTGGGACATTCTGTATTAGCTCCCAATTGGATGGGTCTTACTGGCAACTTCTTTCCTAACCTGGATCTGGAGAGCAGCCTCCATGGATGATTCCTCATATAGTACTTCTAAGAGTAGAGTCCTATTTGTGTTTGGCCCATACATGTTGGTTAAAAGCAGATCTGACTGAGGTATGGGGATATTCCCTTATTGAGGAGAATGAGTGGATTTTAGATACAAATTAGTCAGTGTATCCACCACTCCTGCCTGTGAGGGAATTTTGTACTGTTTAGTTGGCCCAAATTAGCCATATATGATGGGTTTTAATCCCAAATTACTGGACCTGAAAGTGGAAGGAATGGGGGGATTTTATTGGGGAAGACTTAAGTCTTTTAAGATCCTGAACTGGTTGTAGAATTAGCAGGTATATAATTCCCATCATACCGGGTTGCAACTGGAACATGGGACCGTATGCACGGTGGGATGTTCTGTATTAGCTCCCCAATTGGATGGGTCTTACTGGCAGCTACTTTCCTAACTTGGATCTGGAGAGCAGCCTTCCTTTGATGATTCCCTCATACAGTACTTCTAAGAGTAGTGTCCTATTTGTGTTTTGCCCATACATGTTGGTTAAAAGGCAGGTCTGATTGAGGTATGGGGATACTTCCTTATTGGGGAGAATGAGTGGATTTTAGATATAACTGATCAAAGTGCTGTTTGTAATCTGGTCTATTATGGCCTTTAGTACCTTTTTACAATGTATAGGGGTGGTAGATTCATCTCTTTATTGACACTGAAGTGATTGGATATCTGGAGTGTAATGAAGTGTTTCATATGTATTTACACTTTTAAGTATTAATATTATTGTGTGAAGTACTAGAGTATAAGAATTTTAACTGTAAAACATTGTAATGGCTTAACAGCCGAACAATAAACTTTGACTTGACTTGACTTGGTTGTGTACCCTGGTATGTTAACATCCCAGTCATGGTTCTCTGTGTACCATGTTTCTGTGACTGCTATGATATAGAGGCATCTTTCTTCCATCAAGCCCACCAGTTCAGGGAGCTTGTTGCCCAGACTACGGGCATTGGTACTCATTACCCTCCATTTTTTGATGGCCTTACCCCTTTTTGCCCCATCCCTGTCCTTACTGCATTTGTCACTTTCTCCATTTACCCGCGCTTCTTCCTATTGACATCTCTATGTTGGTGTCTACCTCACTTAGTTCCCTGATTTTTTTGGGGGACTAGGATTTCCCTGCTCCTTTCCAGTGCCTCCCCCCTTGGCTAGTTTAAATGCTTGCCAATGAAGCATTTAAACCTATCACCTAGGAGCCTGGTTCCCTCCCAGACAGATACAGACCATCAAGCCAGTATAGGCCTGCATCCTCCAGGTGGACCCACAGTCCCCAATGAAGCCAAAACAGTCCTTGCTACAAAAAAAAGGCAGGTTATACAAACTACCTTATCATTCTCATTCTAAATAATTTTCAGCAAATAGTTACATCTTTCAACAGAGCTCCTTCTCAGATTACTTATGCTGCAATCAGGCAGCTCTTAAAGAGACAGTACACAGAGGCTATACAGGCTCTGTTAATCACATTTAAACTGTTAAAACGCAGGACACCAGCCTGGCAGTGAGCATTTAGGCAAGCTCAAGGAAGACTTCTTGGGAACCCCCATTTGTAGGGGGGTTACATGAGGTTTGGGCAGACAGAATTGCCTGGCCTCGCTTTGCTGTCCTCTCACCCAAGACTTGCTCTTTGAGTATCTTACACTATAAGAACCCCCCACCAAAGTCCTATCAACTTATAATAGCTGAAGCCTTCTAACAGTGAAGATACTCACATTACAGTTGTATTTTAAAAGTCATTCTATTTATTCTTCCAAAAGTCCTCAAAAAGTTTTCTTTATTTCTAAATTTGAAAGGATCTATCAGATCTCAAGCCCTCAAGGCGGCCATGTTGTATGAAGGGTAAGGAATATAATATTCAGAATTCTGACAACGCTACTGGAAAAATTGTTAGTAACAAGGCACTGCAGGGTTGTAATGGGCTGTGTATATCATCTCTCTCAGATGGTTTGAGGCACTTGGCTGTACCTTGTGCCTCACTACACACCAGGGAATTGACAATATTCACTATACCTGCTGCCCTCTTGTGTCTTATTCTTTAACTGGACTCACCCAGGTTTGAGATGTGATCTGTGGTTTGGAGACAATCACCATGTATATCCCACCATAACCTGATGTCTGTATACAGTGGAGCCTTGTTATCAGAAATCAGTACATGCCATGCAAAACTGTTCTTATGACCAATGGCAGCTCTAGGAATATAGCTGGTGCCCAGGAAAGGCATTGAATGCTTATAATTGGGCAGAAAGTGGAATTGCAAGGTGGACTGTGAGGCCAACTGTCACTGCTTCGAACACAGTTTGGGCAGCACAGTAGATTTTACCTGGGCAAGTGACCCATCTTCCACAGCCTGGAGCATCCACTGCTTAAATAAGAATGTTTTTCTTTAAGACTGCATGGAGAACACTAAAATCCATGTCAGATTAATAGTAAACATAAATGAGACCAAGTCCAAATTCGTTTTTTCAGCAATCTGTTTAGAATGGTATCAGAGAACCCTACCTCCCCTCACCCACTTATATACCCCTGGGTAATGGCGATCAGTTGTTTCTTACCTCCTAAGCACAGTGTAATGTCTGCATAAGCTGTTACTTCATTTTTTCCTCAACTATTTTGTGACTACTCTGAGCCCCAAATGTGCTAGAAAACCCTATTCATCATCCCTTGCTCATGTAACCCAGAAAACCTCCCTCTGGGATTACTAGGGACTGGAGAACCACAAAAGGTTTTGAGGTTTTAACAGGTTATTTTTGATAAGCCATAAATAGTTCTGATACAAAAACAATTAAATAGGCAGAGTGGGCCTAATAAAGCCTGGCCTTCCAGTACCTAACATGCACCGCCTCTCGAGGACGCTGACCCCAGTGTCTGGATGAGTGTTTTTGGAGGGGGAGGAGGATGACCCTCCCCCTCCCAGCCCTGGGGGAAATTCATGGCAGATTACCTGGGGTCAAGTAAATTGTAGATTGCTGTGGACTGCAGATTACACCAGGGGAAGAGGGTTGCCTAAAGCAAGTAGGTAACCCTCCCCCCTGCACTGACAGAAGTTCCATTCCAGCGGAGCTTGGCTGCAAGACAAAGCTCATACCAGGAGCCAGTCCTGAGGGAGACCACGACTGCTAGCCCCTGGCAGACCAATCAGGGCTCTGTCTTATAAATCCTTTGTCTGCCAGGGAATTAAAACTCTCTTTAGTACCGATTGACCCCCACGAATCGCCAAGGACATCAGGCTACACCAGGAAAAATGAGTTGCCTAAAGCAAGCAGGTAATCCTCCCCCTGCACCAACAGAAGCTCCATTCCATCGGAGCTTGGCTGCAAGAGAAGGCTTCTACCAGGATCCAGTCCTGAGGGAGACCACGCCTGCTAGCCCCCAGCAGACCAATCAGGGCACTGCTTTGTGAATCCTTTGTCTGCCAGGGGATTTAAACTCCCTCTGGTACCGATCGACCCCCACAGATTGCCAAGGACTGCAGGCTACACCAAGGGAAGATGGTTGCCTAAAGCAAGCAAGTAACCCTCCCCCTACATGGACATTCCAGCTGAGCTTGGCTGCAAAATAGGGCTCCTACTGGGAGCTTATCCAGAGGGAGACTGCACCTACAAGCCCCCAGCAGACCAATGAAGGCTCTGACCTACCTGCCAGGTTGCTTCTTGCTGCTTCATTGAAAGTAGGCCACCAAGCAGCCCCACCCCACACTGTGGCCCCCCCGAAGGACAAATGCAACAAGTACAGCACAGCAGAGTCTGCTCACCAGAGTCAGCCCAACAAGGCAACTGGCAGCAACACACTCTGCAACTCAGCAGGGAGGCATGGGAGCAGTGAGACAGCATCTGGACTCAGGAGACATCCATAGGAGGAAGCAGGGAACTAAGAGATTCTACTTGACCACCATGTTAAGATTCCTGTTTAGCTCCTGTTATAGCTCATACAATGCACAGGAGTGAGGCCAGTCAGGGTACGCCAAAAATTTGAGTATAGGTGAAACACCCTATCTAAGGTAGGGGTATAAAAAGATTTAAAGACAGCAAAACAAAAACAGGCAGGCTAGAGAATAGATATGCTGGGAGTGGTGCAGTACAGTGGCTGTGGGGTGGCAGTTTTCAGGAAGACTTTCTGGAGACTGTGATGCTGCCCCATCTGCGCGCACCTCTCTGGGCTGAAGGGGGACGTTGCTAGACTCCAGGCCAAGTTGGCTGGGATTCAGAGGGCCTCCTCTCCTACCCAGGGACTGCCAAGTCCACCACTTGTGCCTCAAAGAATGCCAAGGAGGAGGAGGAGGAGCAGCTGGACTATGGTGGGCTCAGAAAGGGTGAGGGTGGTGGGCCAGAGGTACATCCCCCATATGGTACCGCTGCAAATTCCTACACTGCTCTAGCAGGACTGTCCACCAGTAGTGACCAGAGAGGTTGCTGGGTCCTCCATAGTGGAGACCCCAAGGAAGGAGCTGAGGACCACAGATGAGGAGGAAGTTACTCTTAGTGGGGGACTCCACTGTGAGGGGGATAGATTTGGGGACAGGAAGGGAGTGAGAGAGGGAGGTTAGGTGCCTGCACGGCACCATGGATTGGAAGGATGGGAAGCAGATCCTGTGGCTCACTAGGACAGCAGGACAGCAGGAGAGCTAGATGTCATTGTCCCCTAGGGACTAATGACTGGGCTAGGGTCAAGGTTAGGATAGTGCAGGAGGAGTTCATGGAGTTGGGGGGGGTCTTAGGCAGGTAGCACAATCAGTGGCCTTTTCTGAGGTGCTGCCTGTCTGTGACAGGGGAGGATAGAGTATTCTGCACAGGAGATTCAACTCATACTTGGAGGACTGGTACAGAGGGGAGGGGTTCAGCTACATTGGTATCTGGGGTCCCACCTGAAGGGATAAGGGAATATACTGGGAAATGGCCTGCATCCATACAGGAAGAGAACCACAGTCCTTAGTGAATGGTTTAAATGTTACATTGGCAAGCATTTAAACTAGCTGAGAGGGTTGATGAAAGGAAGCAGGAGACAAAACTGTCCCACCTTGCAAGCTGAAGCAGTCAGTAGGGAGAACCCTAAGGAGGGAGATCCTCAAGGGTTCCTAGTAAGAGGGGAAAATTGTAGAAATTAAAAGGATTGGAAGGAGGTAGAGGGATAAGGAGAGAAGCCAACATAAAAATGGGGGGTGTTGAAAAGCAGGGTAGTAGCAGAATTTGGAAGGCCATCTGTGTAAATGCCCAAAGTCTGGGAAATAAAATCCCATACCTAGTGTCCATTATGGTAGTGACTAGTCTGGACCTTTTCACCATTACTGAGCCATGGTGCAATTAGAACCATAGCTGAGATATAAAAATACTAGGTTATAATCTGTTCAGGAATGACAGGGTGGGTAAGAAAGGGGGAGGAGTGGCTTTTTATGTGAGGGATAATATAAAAGCAACAAAAATACAGGGAGGGGCGGAGGTACTGTGGGTCATGCTAGAGAAGAGGAATGGAGCCGCTATTCACACTGACGTATGTTACAAACTCACTCTGCAGGTCAGGCCCTCTGGTCCCACAGTGCCAAACCTCTAAGTCCAATATGTAAACAGGAGAAAAACAGGGTAACCCTCCTGTCTGTTTTGGGTCCAAAACACCCACTAGTCTTGAGTCCTGAGGTAAAATATGAACCCTATTTCACTAGCACACCCGGTTAACAGGATCAAATATTGCACACTCTTCTGGGAAATGCAGTGCAATACTTAACCCAGCTGCACCTAACCTAATTCACAATTCTCCCCTTTTAGACTCAATTGAGTCCCAGGTATGTTCTTACTTTTTGTGCAAAATAGTAACACTATAAGCCCTTTAACAGTTATGTCAGCTTTATGAACACTGTTCCAGTATTCACATGCAGAAATGAGAAAAGACTCGGGCAGGATTAAGGAAACCAAAAAAGTTTACTGAGATTAAAAATAGTAAATACATGCAAAACATTGAACCTATGTACATTAATACTTACAGTCAAAAGAAAATGGAATTACAAACAAAACATGCATGGTAAGTGAATCATCTGACAACCCTAAGGTTCAAGAAATAAATAGGTGGTTGAATTTACCTAAAGTGCTGTGAGAGTTTCTTTTCAGGAGTCCCCCTTCAAAATCAAAGGCAAAATGCAAGTTTTCTCCCAGCTCGCTGGTAATGTGTTTTAAAAACTCCTCCTCCCTGATGACACAGCTCACAGATGCTGGCTATGAGGTCACACAAACCTGCACTTGAATTAATTTATCAGTCACATGTCTCATCCCACTGCTGGAAACATTCCAATTAAAAACTATATATCTTCTTCTTAATTAGTGAGGCCTTATGCCAGGGTATAATTACCCTTTGATGTCTTCAGAAACTTCCTGAGAAACTGTGTTCACCTAGCTGTGAAATCTAACAGGTATCTGTTTAAAAGCTGCCTCTTACTCAGAGGTCATAAAATGCATACTTTGTCCCTGGATTTCAAAGTAAATGAATAGTTTACAATGTGTGATAACCTGGCCTTTGAAGGAAGTTCTTAATTGACGTTCCACTGGGTCATGGAGAGTGCCATTTCTCTGACCACACTTTTGAAATTCCATCTCCCAGATTGCTGTTCTGCTGTCTGCCATATTTTTTCAGCAGAAATTCACAGAATATACTTTTATATCACAGTTATAATACAATATAATAACAGGCAGATGCTATCCATGACAATGTGATCTACAGACCCCAAGCATGGGGGAAGATGGATAAGGATCTGGTTGAAGGCTTCCAAAAGATAGCAGATAAGGGGGAGGTGCTGTTGGTGGGGGACTTCATCCTGCCAGATATAGACTTAAGCATTCCAGCTGCATCATCAGTTAGGAGCAAGGACATCCCAGACTCCCTGCAGGGACATTTCTCAGGCAACTAGTAAACTCACTCATGAGGCAGCAATATTGGACCTTGCACTCACCATTGAGGACAGTGTTGCAGACATCACTGTGGGTGGTTACCTGGGGACCAGTGATCACAATATGGTGGTTCAATAAGTACTGTGCCAGAATCAAACCACACAAAGGCGAGGGTCCTGGACTTCAGCAGGGCCAAGTTTTCAAAGATGGGAATGCAACAGGGATGCCTTGATTGGGGGACTTGGGTGGAGTGGAGGAACAGGGAAAACTAAAAGGGGGATAATGAAGGCGACAAACCTTGCATCAGACAAGTAAGCAAAAGCAAGAAGAAAAGACTGTTATAGTTTTCAAAAGAGGTGGCTGGGAAGGTGGCATTCAGGATGTATAAGGAGGCACAGAGGAGGAGGATAGGAAGTGTATCAGGAGAAGCAAAGGAGGAGGAGGGAGGCTGGAAGCAATCAGGAGTGCAAAGGCACAGATGGAGGAGAAAAAAGATCAGGCAGTAGAAAAGGTGACACAACATTTTTTAGGTATGTAAAATAAAAGAGAAAGACCAGGAGAGGGTTAGTAAAGCTAAGAAGGGAAGGGGGAGTGTGTGGAGAGGGACCAGGAAAAAGCAGACATGCTGAACAAATAATTTTGTTCAGTGTTCACAGAAGAAGGGGAAGGTGAGGGACCACAAATAAGTGACAGGAACATCGTTGGTAGGAAGTTGGACACTAGACCATTTACAGAGGAAAGAGTCATGAAGGAGCTTGCAAATCTGAAAGTGCACAAGGCAATGGTGCCAGAAGGAATACATCCAAGGATACAGAGGGAGCTCAGAGAAGTGCTGGCTGTACCTCTGACAGCCCTGTTCATTCACTCACTGGAGAAAGGAGTTGTTCTGGAGGACTGCAAGAGGGCATATGTAGTCCCACTTCATAAAAGTGGTACCTGGGGGGAGTCTGGAAATTACAGGCTGGTCAGTCTAGCTTTGGTAGTGGGGAACTTAATGGAGTTAGTACTGAAGGAAAGGATTGTGGAATACCTGGAATCCAGTGGCTTACAGGATCTGAGGCAGCATGGATTTGCAGCAGGGAGGTCATGTCAAACAAATCTGATAGATTTCTTTGACTGGGTGACCAGGATTAGGGTGGAGTGGTGGATGTGGCCTACGTACAGTAGATTTCAGTAAGGCCTTAAGCACTGTCCCATATAGGAAACTGGTAAACAAGCTGGGCAGCCTAGAAGTGTGTCCAAAGATAGTAAACTGGGTACAGAATTGGTTGTGGCATGGACAACAGACAGTGGTGGCAAACAGAGTTCACTCCAAGGAAGGGATGGTGGCGAGCGGGGTGCCACAAGGATCAGTATTAGGACTGGTCCTCTTTAATGTCTTTAGTAGTGACATTGCAGGGGGCTAAAAGAGAAGGTATGCCTTTTTGCAGATGACAGTAAGATCTACAATAGGGTAGACTCTCTGGGGGATGGTGAAAAAAATGAATAGAAATCTAAGTTGACTTGAGGAGTGGTCAAGAGTGTGGCAACTAAGTTTCAATGTGAAAAAGTGCAAACTCATGCACTTGGGGCACAGAAACCCAGGGTGGAGTAAAAATGGGAGGGTGGTACTGATGACCACCAAACAGAAAAGGGACCTGGGGCAATCATATCTGATGACCTAAAGATGGTCAGACAGTGTAACAATTCAGTGGGGAGAGTTAGTGGGATGCTGGGGTGCATATGGAGAGCATAATTAGCAGAAAAAGGGAGGTGGTGATGCCACTGTATAGACCGTTGAGTACTGTGTCCAGTTCTGCAGATCACATCTCTGGAAGGACATAGAGAGAGTAGAAGTGGTCTAGAGGGTGCACATAAAATGGTAATAGGTCTGCATCAAAAGCCATATGTAGAGAGCCTAAAGGACCTCAATGCGTGCATGGGTGAAACCCCTACAAATGGGGTTCCCAAAGTCTTCCTTGAGCTTGCCTAAATGCTCACTGCCAGGCTGGTGTCCTGCATTTTAGCAGTTTAAATGTGATTACCAGAGCCTGTATAGCCTCTGTGTACTGTCTCTTTAAGAGCTGTCTGATTTCAGCATAATTAATCTGACAGGGAGCTCTGTTGAAAGATGTAACTATTTGCTGAAAATCATTTAGAGTGATAATGATAATCTAGTTTGTCTAACCTACTTTCTTTGTAGCAAGGACGATTTTGTTTGTCTCCACTATCTTGGTCCTGGACTGCAAATTGGACCAAACAGTACTGGTGAGACCTAAAATGTAGCGGACTACAGGAGCTGTCTGGAATCAAAATCTGAAGAATTGTAGTTTTGGTCTTTTGCGCCTTTTGCAACTGAAGGGGAGCTCTTGCTTTGACTGACAGCCGAATCAGCCAACTGAACCTTTTGGATCTGAGGGAATTCCCAAAGCTGCCTGCTGTTTAGGGCAGATCTAAGCTGGAAGCTGAAGAAGAAGAAGAAGGAGCCAAAGTGATTCTGAGCAGCAATCCTGAGTGGATTCGCATGGGAGAACTGTGAAAAGGCTGAGTTTTTGGCCTGCATGTCTGTCTGCTGTTCCTGAGAGGGAGAAACTAGAATTATTTTGGACTAAATCCAAGTTTGTGTAACTAAAGTAAGCTACTGAAGTGGGCCAGGCTCAACCTGAAGAAGGCCGAAGCTTTTGCTGAATGCGATCGGCCTGTCAGGAGTTCCAGCTACCCCTAAGCTCCCGGAGTGTGCAGAGACTTTGCGATTGTGACAGGGGAGCGCTTTGCCTGGTACAGAAGAATTCCCTCATATGTAAATGTGCTATGAGCTGCTAGCGGGTCGTGAGTTAGTTCCCCACTATGTGAACTGTGTTCTGTTTGCTGAAAGCTATATCCAGCCCAAAACAGACTGCATCCTAAATTTGTCTTCATGCGCTCTGGGCCTTGCCAGACTGACCCAGCCAGACTACCCACTGCACAGAGAAGCCATCGATGAGAGACCTGCCTGGGGATCATCCCCCTGCTCCACGCTTGAACAGGAACAATGCCTCTGCGACTCATGTGGACCCTGCTTCTCCTGGCATTCCAGATCAACCACCTGCAGTCTTGATTTTCATCCAGCCTATATCCAGTCTTGAGTATTGTGAGTAAATACCAGGGTAGCTCCCTGCAACAACAGCTTAATCTGAGTGTGTCATCTGATTGTCTTGTTGTTTCATTTCTTTTCTGAACTAGACCCTCTGGCTCCAGATTACAAATATTGTGTACTGTGTATGTTGTGTTTTCCATCACAGGCCCCAACCAGCTACGATGCCGCCAACCACTGGGCAACAGTCCTGGCTAGCCCATCTCTTCTCCACCTGGGTACCCAGAGGTTGACTGTGTGGGGACTCAAAGCATATGCATACCTTCCTGATTGATATAACCTTTAAGCTAATTAACCTGATTTACCCCTCCCTTGTTCAAGTCCCTGAATAAATCAGATCTTACTTTTTATGCATGTAATCTGACTGTGGTTCCAGTTTGTGCTCAAAGTACTGTACTGTTGCTATTTGCTGTGCATAACCTTGTTTTACAGAGGGTCCCCAGGGTCGAGACAGAGGAACCAGCCCTGGTGGTAAGTGCAAATAGTGTGGGTACTTGTGGTGTACCAGGGTATTGTGAAAGTGATTATTGTGTATTGTTCCAGCCACTAGTAAGGAAAGAGGGGTTACAGTGTCCAGGAGGGCTGTGCCCATGTTAGCTTGACCACTACCAACCCTGACCTCCGGGTGGAGGCACCCGTTTCAGAACTCAGGCCCCTTAACCTGCTACTAACCAAGCAGGCAATGGTAGCAGCCCTTGGGATAGCGCCACCTAGGCGTTACAGATAGAAACAGATTTTGATGGCATATAAGGACGCCTGGCCAACCTAGTCTGCCCACCCTGGAAAAAGGTGAGGATATGATGAGACTTTCAAATACCTCATGGGTATAAATAAGGTTCAAGAAGGAAGCATTTTCAGAAAACAAAATGCTCAAGAACAAGGGTCAAGCTGTGAAGCTGGAGTGGGGTTAGATTCAGGGAGATGTGAGGAAGTACCTGCACAGAAAGAGTGGAGGTGCCTGGAACAGCCTCCCAGTGGAGGTGGTGGGGGCAAAACTGTAACGAATTCAAGAATGCAGGATAGGTATATAGGAACCTTAGTGGTAAGGAAAGGATGGGTAAAGCCAGATACCAAGTATGGTCCACAGTGTTACAGTAGGTAGGAAAATGGGCAGACTGGGTGGGTCAAGTGCTCATCAGACTGCACACTCAGGTAACACTTCCCACTCTGATCAAACTTGGTCATCAGACTGCACACTCAGGTAACACTTCCAACTCTGATTCAGCATGACCATCAGACTGTGCACTCAAGTAACACTTTCCACTCTGCTCAAACATGCTCATCAGACTGCATACTCAGGTAACACTTCCCCTTCGGTTCAAACATGATCATCAGACTGCACACTCAGGTAACACTTCCCACTCTAATCAAACTTGGTCATCATACTGCAAACTCAGGTTACAATTCCCACTCTGCGCTAACATGGTCATCAGACTGCATATTCAGGTAACACTTCCCACTCTGTTCAAACATGGTCATCGGACTGCACAGGCAGGTAACACTTACCAGTGCACAAACATGGTCTTCAGACTACAAAATCTAACACTTACCACTCAGATCAAACATGGTCATCAGACTGCACACTCAGGTAACACTTCCCACTCTGTTCAAATATGGTCAACAGACTGCACACTCATGTAACACTTAGCAGTGCACAAACATGCTCATCAGACTGCACACTTTGTTCAAACATGGTCAACAGACAGCACACTCAGGTAACACTTCCCACACTGATCAAACATGATCATCAAACTGCACACTCAGGTAACAATTCACACTCTGTTCAAACATGGTCATCAGACTGCACACTCAGATAACACTTCCCACTCTGTTCAAACATGGTCATCAGACTGCACATGCAGGTAACGCTTACCAGTGGACAACCATGGTCATCAAACTACACACTCTGACACTTACCACTCTGATCAAACATGGTCATCAGACAGCACACTCAGGTAACACTTCCCACTCTGTTCAAACATGGTCATCAGACTGCACACTCAGGTAACACTTCCCACTCTGCTCAAAAGTGGTCATCAGACTGCACACTCAGGAACCACTACCCACTCTGCTCAAATGTAGTCATCAGACTGCACACTCAGGTAACTCTTTTTACTCTGTTCATATTAGGTCATCAGACTGCACACTCAGGAAACAATTCCCACTCTGCTCAAACATGGTCATCGGACTGCACACTCAGGTGACACTTCCCACTCTGATGAAACGTGGTCATAACAGTGCACGCTCAGGTAATAATTTCTACTCTGTTCAAAAACATCTTTAGACTGCACACTCAAGTGATTTTTCCCACTCTGATCAAACGTGGTCATCAGACTGCACACTTAAATAACAATTCCCACTCTGCTCAACTATGGTCAACAGACTGCATACTCAGGTAACACTTCCCACTCTGCTCAAAGCACAATTGAGTGACACTTTCCACTGTGCTCAAATGTGATCATCAGACGGCACACTTCGGTAACACATCCTACTCTGATCAAACTTGGTCATCAGACTGCACACTCAGGTAACAATTCCCACTCTACTCAAACATGGTCATCAAACTGCACACTCAGGTAACACTTCCCACTCTGTTCAAACTTAGTCATCAGACTGCACACTCAGGTAACACTCCACACTGTGCTCAAACATGGTCATCAGACACACTCAGGTAACACTTACCAGTGCACAAACATGATCATCAAGCTGCACACTCTAACACTTACCACTTTGCTAAAAAGTGGTCATCAGATTCAACACTAGGGTAACACTTTTCACTATGTGCAAACATAGTCATCAGATTGCACACTCAGGTAACACTTCCCACTCTGATCAAACTTGGTCATCAGACTGCACACTCAGGAAACAATTCCCACTCTGGTCAAACATGGTCATCGGACTATACACTCAGGTAATACTTCCAACTCTGATTCAGCATGACCATCAGACTGCGCACTCAAGTAACACTTTCCACTCTGCTCAAACATGCTCATCAGACTGCATACTCAGGTAACACTTCCCCTTCGGTTCAAACATGATCATCAGACTGCACACTCAGGTAACACTTCCCACTCTAATCAAACTTGGTCATCATACTGCAAACTCAGGTTACAATTCCCACTCTGCGCTAACATGGTCATCAGACTGCATATTCAGGTAACACTTCCCACTCTGTTCAAACATGGTCATCGGACTGCACAGGCAGGTAACACTTACCAGTGCACAAACATGGTCTTCAGACTACAAAATCTAACACTTACCACTCAGATCAAACATGGTCATCAGACTGCACACTCAGGTAACACTTCCCACTCTGTTCAAATATGGTCAACAGACTGCACACTCATGTAACACTTAGCAGTGCACAAACATGCTCATCAGACTGCACACTTTGTTCAAACATGGTCATCAGACAGCACACTCAGGTAACACTTCCCACTCTGATCAAACATGATCATCAAACTGCACACTCAGGTAACAATTCACACTCTGTTCAAACATGGTCATCAGACTGCACACTCAGATAACACTTCCCACTCTGTTCAAACATGGTCATCAGACTGCACATGCAGGTAACACTTACCAGTGGACAAACATGGTCATCAAACTACACACTCTGACACTTACCACTCTGATCAAACATGGTCATCAGACAGCACACTCAGGTAACACTTCCCACTCTGTTCAAACATGGTCATCAGGCTGCACACTCAGGTAACACTTCCCACTCTGCTCAAAAGTGGTCATCAGACTGCACACTCAGGTAGCACTACCCACTCTGCTCAAATGTAGTCATCAGACTGCACACTCAGGTAACTCTTTTTACTCTGTTCATATTAGGTCATCAGACTGCACACTCAGGAACAATTCCCACTCTGCTCAAACATGGTCATCGGACTGCACACTCAGGTGACACTTCCCACTCTGATGAAACGTTGTCATAACAGTGCACGCTCAGGTAATACTTTCTACTCTGTTCAAAAACCACCTTTAGACAGCACACTCAAGTGATTTTTCCCACTCTGATCAAACGTGGTCATCAGACTGCACACTTAAATAACAATTCCCACTCTGCTCAAATATGGTCAACAGACTGCATACTCAGGTAACACTTCCCACTCTGCTCAAAGCACAATTGAGTGACACTTTCCACTGTGCTCAAACGTGATCATCAGACTGTACACTTCGGTAACACATCCTACTCTGATCAAACTTGGTCATCAGACTGCACACTCAGGTAACAATTCCCACTCTACTCAAACATGGTCATCAAACTGCACACTCAGGTAACACTTCCCACTGCGTTCAAATGTGGTCATCAGACTGAATACTCAGGTGACATTTCCCACTCTGCTCAAACGTGGTCATCAGATTCCACACTAGGGTAACACTTTTAACTCTGTTCAAACATGGTCATAAGACTGCACACTCGGGTAACTCTTCCCACTCTGCTCAAACATGGTCACCAGACTGCACTCAGGTAACACTTCCCACTCTGTTCAAACATGGTCATCAGACTGCACACTCAGGTAGCACTCGCCACTCTGCTCAAACATGATCATCAGACTGCACACTCAGGTAATACTCACCACTGTGCTCAAACATGGCCATCAGACTGCACACTCAGGTAACACTTCCCACTCTACACAAACATGGTCATCAGACACACTCAGGTAACACTTAACAGTGCACAAACGTGGTCATCAGGCTGCACACTATAACACTTACCACTCTAATCAAACGTGGTCATCACACTGCACACTCAGGAAATACTTCCCACTCTGTTCAAACATGGTCATCAGACTGTACACTCAGGTAACACTTAATAGTGTACAAACATGGTCATCAGACTATATACTCAGGTAACACTTCCCACTCTGATTCAACATGATCATCAGACTGCGCACTCAAGTAACACTTTCCACTCTACTCAAACGTGCTCGTCAGACTGCATACTCAGGTAACACTTCCCATTCTGTTTAAACATGATCATCAGACTGCACACTCAGGTAACACTTCCCACTCTTATCAAACTTGGTCATCATACTGCACACTCAGGTTACAATTCCCACTCTGCTCTAACATGGTCATCAGACTGCACATTCAGGTAACACTTCCCGCTCTGTTCAAACATGGTCATCAGACTGCACACTCAGATAGCACTTAACACTCTGTTCAAACATGGTCATCAGACTGCACAAGCAGGTAACACTTACCAGTGTACAAAGATGGTCATCAGACTGCACAGTCAGGAAACAATTCCCACTCTGTTCAAACATGGTCATCAGACTGCACACTCAGATAACACTTCCAACTCTGTTCAAACATGGTCATCAGACTGCACAGGCAGGTAACACTTACCAGAGCACAAACATGGTCTTCAGACTACAAAATCTAACACTTACCACTCTGATCAAACATGGTCATCAGACTGCACACTCAGGTAACACTTCCCGCTCTGTTCAAACATGGTCAACAGACTGCACACTCAGGGTAACACTTCCCATTCTGCGCAAACATGGTCATCAGACTGCACACTCAGGTAACACTTACCAGTGCACAAACATGGTCTTCAGACTACAAAATCTAACACTTACCACTCTGATCAAACATTGTCATCAGACAGCACACTCGGGTAACACTTCCCACTCTGATCAAACTTGGTCATCAGACTGCACACTCAGGAAACAATTCCCACTCTGCTCAAACATGGTCATCAGACTATACACTCAGGTAACACTTCCCACTCTGATTCAGCATGACCATCAGACTGCGCACTCAAGTAACACTTTCCACTCTGCTCAGACGTGCTCATCAGACTGCATACTCAGGTAACACTTCCTCTTCGGTTCAAACATGATCATCAGACTGCACACTCAGGTAACACTTCCTACTCTGATCATACTTGGTCATCATACTGCAAACTCAGGTTACAATTTCCACTCTGCGCTAACATGGTCATCAGACTGCATATTCAGGTAACACTTCCCACTCTGTTCAAACATGGTCATCGGACTGCAGAGGCAGGTAACACTTACCAGTGCACAAACATGGTCTTCAGACTACAAAATCTAACACTTACCACTCAGATCAAACATGGTCATCAGAATGCACACTCAGGTAACACTTCCCACTCTGTTCAAACATGGTCAACAGACTGCACACTCACGTAACACTTAGCAGTGCACAAACATGCTCATCAGACTGCACACTTTGTTCAAACGTGGTCAACAGACAGCACACTCAGGTAACACTTCCCACTCTGATCAAACATGATCATCAAACTGCACACTCAGGTAATAATTCACACTCTGTTCAAACATGGTCATAGGACTGCACACTCAGATAACACTTCCCACTCTGTTCAAACATGGTCATCAGACTGCACATGCAGGTTAAACTTAATAGTGGACAAACATGGTCATCAAACTACACACTCTGACACTTACCACTCTGATCAAACATAGTCATCAGACAGCACACTCAGGTAACACTTCCCACTCTGTTCAAACATGGTCATCAGACTGCACACTCAGGTAACACTTCCCACTCTGCTCAAAAGTCGTCATCAGACTGCACACTCAGGTAGCACTACCCACTCTGCTCAAATGTAGTCATCAGACTGCACACTCAGGTAACTCCTTTTACTCTGTTCATATTTGGTCATCAGACCGCACACTCTGGTAACACTTCCCACTCTGATCAAACATGGTCATCGGACTTCACGCTCAGGAAACAATTCCCACTCTGCTCAAACATGGTCATCGGACTGCACACTCAGGTGACACTTCCCACTCTGATGAAACGTGGTCATAACAGTGCACGCTCAGGTAATACTTTCTACTCTGTTCAAAAACCATCTTTAGACTGCACACTCAAGTAATTTTTCCCACTCTGATCAAACGTGGTCATCAGACTGCACACTTAAGTAATAATTCCCACTCTGCTCAAATATGGTCATCAGACTGCATACTCAGGTAACACTTCCCACTCTGCTCAAAGCACAATTGAGTAACACTTTCCACTGTGCTCAAACGTGATCATCAGACTGCACACTTCGGTAACACTTCCCACTCTGATCAAACTTGGTCATCAGACTGCCCACTCAGGTAACAATTCCCACTCTACTCAAACATGGTCATCAGACTGCACACTCAGGTAACACTTCCCACTGTGTTCAAACATGGTCATTAGACTGCACACTCCGGTAACACTCCCCACTGTGCTCAAACATGGTCATCAGACTGCATACTCAGGTAACACTTACCAGTGCTCAAACTTGGTCATTAGATTGCATACTCAGGTACCACTCCCCCCTCGGCTCAAACATGGTCATCAGACTGCATACTCAGGTAACACTTACCAGTGCACAAACATGCTCATCAGACTGCACACACAGGTAACAATTCCTACGCTGTTCAAACATGGTCATCAGACTGCACACTCAGGTAACACTATCTCACTCTGCTTAAACGTGGTCATCAGACTGCACACTCGGTTAACATTTCCGACTCTGCTCAAATGTGGTCATCAGAATGCACACTCAGGTAACTCTATTCACTCTGTTCATACTTGGTCATCAGACTGCACACTCGGGTAACACTTCCCACTCTGCTCAAACATGGTCATCAGATTGCACACTCAGAAAACACTTCTCACTGTGTTCAAACATGGTCATCAGATTGCACATTTAGGTAACACTCCCCACTGTGCTCGAAGAAGGTCATCAGACTGCACACTCAAGTAATACTTCCCACTCTGTTCAAACATGGTCATTAGAATGCACACTCAGGTAACACTTACCAGTGCACAAATATGTTCACCAGACTGTACACTCTCATATCACTTCCCACTCTGTTCAAACATGATCATCCAACTGCACACTCGTGTAAAACTTCCCACTCTTCTCAGAAATGGTCATCAGACTGCACACTCAGGTATCACTTCCCACTCTGTTAAAACATAGTCACAAGACTGCACATTAAGGTAACACTTCCCACTCTGCTCAAAGCACAATCGGGTAACACTTCCCACTATGCTCAAACGTGATCATCAGACTGCATACTCAGGAAACACTTCCCACTCTGCTCAAACATGGTCATCAGACTGCACACTAAGGTAACACTTCCCACTCTGCTCAAACATGGTCATCAGACTGCACACTCAGGAAACACTTCCTACTGTGTTCAAACATGGTCATCAGGTTGCACACTCAGGTAACACTCCCCACTGTGCTCATACATGGTCATTAGACTGCACACTCAAGTAATACTTCCCACTCTGTTCAAACATGGTCATCAGACTGCACACTCAGGTAACACTTACCAGTGCACAAATATGTTCACCAGACTGCACACTCACATATCACTTCCCACTCTGTTCAAGCATGATCATCCAACTGCACACTCGTGTAAAACTTCCCACTCTTCTCAGAAATGGTCATCAGACTGCACACTCAGGTAACACTTCCCACTCTGTTAAAACATAGTCATAAGACTGCACAGTCAGATAACACTTCCCACTCTGCTCAAAGCACAATCGGGTAACACTTCCCACTATGCTCAAACATGATCATCAGACTGAATACTCAGGTAACACTTCCCACTCTGCTCAAACATAGTCATCAAACTGCACACTCAGGTAACACATCCCACCCTGATCAAACGTGATCATCAGACTGCACACTCAAGTAACATTTCCCACTCTGATCAAACTTAGTCATCAGACTGCACAGTCAGGTAACACATCCCACTCTGCCCAAACATGGCCATCACACTGCACACTCAGGTAACACTTTCCACTCTGTTCAAACATGGTCATCAGACAGCACACTCAGGTAACACTTTCCACTCTGTTCAAACATAGTCACCAGACTGCACACTCGGGTAACATTTCCCACTCTGCTCAAATGTGGTCATCAGATTGTACACTCGAGTAACACTTTTCACTTTGTTCAGACATGGTCATCAGACTGCAGACTCAGGAAAAACTTCCCTCTCTGCTCAAACATGGTCATCAGACTGCACACTCAGATAACACTTCCCACTCCACACAAACATGGTCATCAGACACACTCAGGCAACACTTACCAGTGCACAAACATGATCATCAAGCTGCACACTCTAACACTTACCACTTTGCTAAAAGTGGTCATCAGATTCAACACTAGGGTAACACTTTTCACTATGTGCAAATATAGTCATCAGATAGCACACTCAGGTAACACTTCCCACTCTGATTCAGCATGACCATCAGACTGCGCACTCAAGTAACACTTTCCACTCTGCTCAAACGTGCTCATCAGACTGCATACTCAGGTAACACTTCCCCTTCGGTTCAAACATGATCATCAGACTGCACACTCAGGTAACACTTCCCACTCTAATCAAACTTGGTCATCATACTGCAAACTCAGGTTACAATTCCCACTCTATGCTAACATGGTCATCAGACTGCATATTCAGGTAACACTTCCCACTCTGTTCAAACATGGTCATCTGACTGACATGCAGGTAACACTTACCAGTGCACAAACATGGTCTTCAGACTACAAAATCTAACAACACTTACCACTCAGATCAAACATGGTCATCAGACTGCACACTCAGGTAACACTTCCCACTCTGTTCAAACATGGTCAACAGACTGCACACTCATGTAACACTTAGCAGTGCACAAACATGCTCATCAGACTGCACACTTTGTTCAAAACATGGTCAACAGACAGCACACTCAGGTAACACTTCCCACTCTGATCACATGATCATCAAACTGCACACTCAGGTAACAATTCACACACTGTTCAAACATGGTCATCAGACTGCACACTCAGATAACACTTCCCACTCTGTTCAAACATGGTCAACAGACAGCACACTCAGGTAACACTTCCCACTCTGATCACACATGATCATCAAACTGCACACTCAGGTAACAATTCACACACTGTTCAAACATGGTCATCAGACTGCACACTCAGATAACACTTCCCACTCTGTTCAAACATGGTCATCAGACTGCACATGCAGGTAACACTTACGAGTGGACAAACATGGTCATCAAACTACACACTCTGACACTTACCACTCTGATCAAACATGGTCATCAGACAGCACACTCAGGTAACACTTCCCACTCTGTTCAAACATGGTCATCAGACTGCACACTCAGGTAACACTTCCCACTCTGTTCAAACATGGTCATCAGACTGCACACTGGTAACACTTCCCACTATGCTCAAAAGTGGTCATCAGACTGCACACTCAGGTAGCACTACCCACTCTGCTCAAATGTAGTCATCAGACTGCACACTCAGGTAACTCTTTTTACTCTGTTCATATTAGGTCATCAGACTGCACACTCAGGAAACAATTCCCACTCTGCTCAAACATGGTCATCGGACTGCACACTCAGGTGACACTTCCCACTCTGATGAAACGTGGTCATAACAGTGCACGCTCAGGTAATACTTTCTACTCTGTTCAAAAACCATCTTTAGACTGCACACTCAAGTAATTTTTCCCACTCTGATCAAACGTGGTCATCAGACTGCACACTTAAATAACAATTCCCACTCTGCTCAAATATGGTCAACAGACTGCATACTCAGGTAACACTTCCCACTCTGCTCAAAGCACAATTGAGTAACACTTTCCACTGTGCTAAAACGTGATCATCAGACTGCACGCCTGTAACACATCCTACTCTGATCAAACTTGGTCATCAGACTGCACACTCAGGTAACAATTCCCACTCTACTCAAACATGGTCATCAAACTGCACACCAGGTAACACTTCCCACTGTGTTCAAATGTGGTCATCAGACTGAACACTGGTGACATTTCCCACTCTGCTGAAACGTGGTCATCACATTTCACTTAGGGTAACGCTTTAACTCTGTTCAAACATGGTCATAAGACTGCACACTGGTAACTCTTCCCACTCTGCTCAAACATGGTCACCAGACTGCACTCAGGTAACACTTCCCACTCTGTTCAAACATGGTCATCAGACTGCACACTCAGGTAGCACTCGCCACTCTGCTCAAACATGATCATCAGACTGCACACCAGGTAATACTCACCACTGTGCTCAAACATGGCCATCAGACTGAACACTTAGGTAACACTTCCCACTCTACACAAACATGGTCATCAGACACACTCAGGTAACACTTAACAGTGCACAAACGTGGTCATCAGGCTGCACACTATAACACTTACCACTCTAATCAAACGTGGTCATCACACTGCACACTCAGGAAAAACTTCCCACTCTGTTCAAAAATGGTCATCAGACTGTACACTCAGGTAACACTTAATAGTGTACAAACATGGTCATCAGACTATATACTCAGGCAACACTTCCCACTCTGATTCAACATGATCATCAGACTGCGCACTCAAGTAACACTTTCCACTCTACTCAAACGTGCTCGTCAGACTGCATACTCAGGTAACACTTCCCATTCTATTTAAACATGATCATCAGACTGCACACTCAGGTAACACTTCCCACTCTTATCAAACTTGGTCATCATACTGCAAACTCAGGTTACAATTCCCACTCTGCTCTAACATGGTCATCAGACTGCACATTCAGGTAACACTTCCCGCTCTGTTCAAACATGGTCATCAGACTGCACACTCAGATAGCACTTAACACTCTGTTCAAACATGGTCATCAGACTGCACAAGCAGGTAACACTTACCAGTGTACAAACATGGTCATCAGAGTGCACACTTTGTTCAAACATGGTCAACAGACAGCACACTCAGGTAACACTTCCCACTCTGATCAAACATGATCATCAAACTGCACACTCAGGTAACAATTCACACTCTGTTCAAACATGGTCATCAGACTGCACACTCAGATAACACTTCCCACTCTGTTCAAACATGGTCATCAGACTGCACATGCAGGTAACACTTAACAGTGGACAAACATGGTCATCAAACTACACACTCTGACACTTACCACTCTGATCAAACATGGTCATCAGACAGCACACTCAGGTAACACTTCCCACTCTGTTCAAACATGGTCATCAGACTGCACACTCAGGTAACACATCCCACTCTGCTCAAAAGTGGTCATCAGACTGCACACTCAGGTAACTCTTTTAACACAGTTCATATTAGGTCATCAGACTGCACACTCAGGAAACAATTCCCACTCTGCTCAAACATGGTCATCGGACTGCACACTCAGGTGACACTTCCCACTCTGATGAAATGTGGTCATAACAGTGCACGCTCAGGTAATACTTTCTACTCTGTTCAAAAACCATCTTTAGACTGCACACTCAAGTAATTTTTCCCACTCTGATCAAACGTGGTCATCAGACTACACACTTAAGTAACAATTCCCACACTGCTCAAATATGGTCAACAGACTGCATACTCAGGTAACACTTCCCACTCTTCTCAAAGCACAATTGAGTAACACTTTCCACTGTGCTCAAACGTGATCATCAGACTGCACACTTCAGTAACACATCCCACTCTGATCAAACTTGGTCATCAGACTGCACACTCAGGTAACAATTCCCACTCTACTCAAACATGGTCATCAAACTGCACACTCAGGTAACACTTCCCACTGTGTTCAAATGTGGTCATCAGACTGAACACTCGGGTGACATTTCCCACTCTGCTCAAACGTGGTCATCAGATTCCACACTAGGGTAACACTTTTAACTCTGTTCAAACATGGTCATAAGACTGCACACTCGGGTAACACTTCCCAATCTGCTCAAACATGGTCACCAGACTGTGCTCAGGTAACACTTCCCACTCTGTTCAAACATGGTCATCAGACTGCACACTCAGGTAGCACTCGCCACTCTGCTCAAACATGATCATCAGACTGCACACTCAGGTAATACTCACCACTGTGCTCAAACATGGCCATCAGACTGCACAATCAGGTAACACTTCCCACTCTACACAAACATGGTCATCAGACACACTCAGGTAACACTTACCAGTGCACAAACGTGGTCATCAGGCTGCACACTATAACACTTACCACTCTAATCAAACGTGGTCATCACACTGCACACTCAGGAAATACTTCCCACTCTGTTCAAACATGGTCATCAGACTGTACACTCAGGTAACAATTAATAGTGTACAAACATGGTCATCAGACTATATACTCAGGTAACACTTCCCACTCTGATTCAACATGATCATCAGACTGCGCACTCAAGTAACACTTTCCACTCTACTCAAACGTGCTCGTCAGACTGCATACTCAGGTAACACTTCCCATTCTGTTAAAACATGATCATCAGACTGCACACTCAGGTAACACTTCCCACTCTTATCAAACTTGGTCATCATACTGCAAACTCAGGTTACAATTCCCACTCTGCCGCTAACATGGTCATCAGACTGCATATTCAGGTAACACTTCCCACTCTGTTCAAACATGGTCATCTGACTGCACATGCAGGTAACACTTACCAGTGCACAAACATGGTCTTCAGACTACAAAATCTAACACTTACCACTCAGATCAAACATGGTCATCAGACTGCACACTCAGGTAACACTTCCCACTCTGTTCAAACATGGTCAACAGACTGCACACTCATGTAACACTTAGCAGTGCACAAACATGCTCATCAGACTGCACACTTTGTTCAAACATGGTCAACAGACAGCACACTCAGGTAACACTTCCCACTCTGATCACACATGATCATCAAACTGCACACTCAGGTAACAATTCACACACTGTTCAAACATGGTCATCAGACTGCACACTCAGATAACACTTCCCACTCTGTTCAAACATGGTCAACAGACAGCACACTCAGGTAACACTTCCCACTCTGATCACACATGATCATCAAACTGCACACTCAGGTAACAATTCACACACTGTTCAAACATGGTCATCAGACTGCACACTCAGATAACACTTCCCACTCTGTTCAAACATGGTCATCAGACTGCACATGCAGGTAACACTTACGAGTGGACAAACATGGTCATCAAACTACACACTCTGACACTTACCACTCTGATCAAACATGGTCATCAGACAGCACACTCAGGTAACACTTCCCACTCTGTTCAAACATGGTCATCAGACTGCACACTCAGGTAACACTTCCCACTATGCTCAAAAGTGGTCATCAGACTGCACACTCAGGTAGCACTACCCACTCTGCTCAAATGTAGTCATCAGACTGCACACTCAGGTAACTCTTTTTACTCTGTTCATATTAGGTCATCAGACTGCACACTCAGGAAACAATTCCCACTCTGCTCAAACATGGTCATCGGACTGCACACTCAGGTGACACTTCCCACTCTGATGAAACGTGGTCATAACAGTGCACGCTCAGGTAATACTTTCTACTCTGTTCAAAAACCATCTTTAGACTGCACACTCAAGTAATTTTTCCCACTCTGATCAAACGTGGTCATCAGACTGCACACTTAAATAACAATTCCCACTCTGCTCAAATATGGTCAACAGACTGCATACTCAGGTAACACTTCCCACTCTGCTCAAAGCACAATTGAGTAACACTTTCCACTGTGCTAAAACGTGATCATCAGACTGCACGCTTCGGTAACACATCCTACTCTGATCAAACTTGGTCATCAGACTGCACACTCAGGTAACAATTCCCACTCTACTCAAACATGGTCATCAAACTGCACACTCAGGTAACACTTCCCACTGTGTTCAAATGTGGTCATCAGACTGAACACTCGGGTGACATTTCCCACTCTGCTGAAACGTGGTCATCACATTTCACTTAGGGTAACGCTTTTAACTCTGTTCAAACATGGTCATAAGACTGCACACTCGGGTAACTCTTCCCACTCTGCTCAAACATGGTCACCAGACTGCACTCAGGTAACACTTCCCACTCTGTTCAAACATGGTCATCAGACTGCACACTCAGGTAGCACTCGCCACTCTGCTCAAACATGATCATCAGACTGCACACTCAGGTAATACTCACCACTGTGCTCAAACATGGCCATCAGACTGCACACTTAGGTAACACTTCCCACTCTACACAAACATGGTCATCAGACACACTCAGGTAACACTTAACAGTGCACAAACGTGGTCATCAGGCTGCACACTATAACACTTACCACTCTAATCAAACGTGGTCATCACACTGCACACTCAGGAAAAACTTCCCACTCTGTTCAAAAATGGTCATCAGACTGTACACTCAGGTAACACTTAATAGTGTACAAACATGGTCATCAGACTATATACTCAGGCAACACTTCCCACTCTGATTCAACATGATCATCAGACTGCGCACTCAAGTAACACTTTCCACTCTACTCAAACGTGCTCGTCAGACTGCATACTCAGGTAACACTTCCCATTCTATTTAAACATGATCATCAGACTGCACACTCAGGTAACACTTCCCACTCTTATCAAACTTGGTCATCATACTGCAAACTCAGGTTACAATTCCCACTCTGCTCTAACATGGTCATCAGACTGCACATTCAGGTAACACTTCCCGCTCTGTTCAAACATGGTCATCAGACTGCACACTCACATAGCACTTAACACTCTGTTCAAACATGGTCATCAGACTGCACAAGCAGGTAACACTTACCAGTGTACAAACATGGTCATCAGAGTGCACACTTTGTTCAAACATGGTCAACAGACAGCACACTCAGGTAACACTTCCCACTCTGATCAAACATGATCATCAAACTGCACACTCAGGTAACAATTCACACTCTGTTCAAACATGGTCATCAGACTGCACACTCAGATAACACTTCCCACTCTGTTCAAACATGGTCATCAGACTGCACATGCAGGTAACACTTAACAGTGGACAAACATGGTCATCAAACTATACACTCTGACACTTACCACTCTGATCAAACATGGTCATCAGACAGCACACTCAGGTAACACTTCCCACTGTGTTCAAATGTGGTCATCAGACTGAACACTCGGGTGACATTTCCCACTCTGCTCAAACGTGGTCATCAGATTCCACACTAGGGTAACACTTTTAACTCTGTTCAAACATGGTCATAAGACTGCACACTCGGGTAACACTTCCCAATCTGCTCAAACATGGTCACCAGACTGTGCTCAGGTAACACTTCCCACTCTGTTCAAACATGGTCATCAGACTGCACACTCAGGTAGCACTCGCCACTCTGCTCAAACATGATCATCAGACTGCACACTCCGGTAATACTCACCACTGTGCTCAAACATGGCCATCAGACTGCACAATCAGGTAACACTTCCCACTCTACACAAACATGGTCATCAGACACACTCAGGTAACACTTACCAGTGCACAAACGTGGTCATCAGGCTGCACACTATAACACTTACCACTCTAATCAAACGTGGTCATCACACTGCACACTCAGGAAATACTTCCCACTCTGTTCAAACATGGTCATCAGACTGTACACTCAGGTAACACTTAATAGTGTACAAACATGGTCATCAGACTATATACTCAGGTAACACTTCCCACTCTGATTCAACATGATCATCAGACTGCACTCAAGTAACACTTTCCACTCTACTCAAGCGTGCTCGTCAGACTGCATACTCAGGTAACACTTCCCATTCTGTTAAAACATGATCATCAGACTGCACACTCAGGTAACACTTCCCACTCTTATCAAACTTGGTCATCATACTGCAAACTCAGGTAACAATTCCCACTCTGCTCTAACATGGTCATCAGACTGCACATTCAGGTAACACTTCCCGCTCTGTTCAAACATGGTCATCAGACTGCACAAGCAGGTAACACTTACCAGTGTACAAAGATGGTCATCAGACTGCACACTCAGGAAACAATTCCCACTCTGTTCAAACATGGTCATCAGACTGCACACTCAGGTAACACATCCCACTCTGCTCAAAAGTGGTCATCAGACTGCACACTCAGGTAACTCCTTTTACACTGTTCATATTAGGTCATCAGACTGCACACTCAGGTGACACTTCCCACTCTGATGAAATGTGGTCATAACAGTGCACGCTCAGGTAATACTTTCTACTCTGTTCAAAAACCATCTTTAGACTGCACACTCAAGTAATTTTTCCCACTCTGATCAAACGTGGTCATCAGACTACACACTTAAGTAACAATTCCCACACTGCTCAAATATGGTCAACAGACTGCATACTCAGGTAACACTTCCCTCTTCTCAAAGCACAATTGAGTAACACTTTCCACTGTGCTCAAACGTGATCATCAGACTGCACACGGTAACACATCCTACTCTGATCAAACTTGGTCATCAGACTGCACACTCAGGTAACAATTCCACTCTACTCAAACATGGTCATCAAACTGCACACTCAGGTAACACTTCCCACTGTGTTCAAATGTGGTCATCAGACTGAACACTCGGGTGACATTTCCCACTCTGCTCAAACGTGGTCATCAGATTCCACACTAGGGTAACACTTTTAACTCTGTTCAAACATGGTCATAAGACTGCACACTCGGGTAACACTTCCCAATCTGCTCAAACATGGTCACCAGACTGTGCTCAGGTAACACTTCCCACTCTGTTCAAACATGGTCATCAGACTGCACACTCAGGTAGCACTCGCCACTCTGCTCAAACATGATCATCAGACTGCACACTCAGGTAATACTCACCACTGTGCTCAAACATGGCCATCAGACTCGCAATCAGGTAACACTTCCCACTCTACACAAACGAGGTCATCAGACACACTCAGGTAACACTTACCAGTGCACAAACGTGGTCATCAGGCTGCACACTATAACACTTACCACTCTAATCAAACGTGGTCATCACACTGCACACTCAGGAAATACTTCCCACTCTGTTCAAACATGGTCATCAGACTGTACACTCAGGTAACACTTCATAGTGTACAAACATGGTCATCAGACTATATACTCAGGTAACACTTCCCACTCTGATTCAACATGATCATCAGACAGCGCACTCAAGTAACACTTTCCACTCTACTCAAACGTGCTCGTCAGACTGCATACTCAGGTAACACTTCCCATTCTGTTAAAACATGATCATCAGACTGCACACTCAGGTAACACTTCCCACTCTTATCAAACTTGGTCATCATACTGCAAACTCAGGTAACAATTCCCACTCTGCTCTAACATGGTCATCAGACTGCACATTCAGGTAACACTTCCCGCTCTATTCAAACATAGTCATCAGACTGCACACTCAGATAGCACTTAAAACTCTGTTCAAACATGGTCATCAGACTGCACAAGCAGGTAACACTTACCAGTGTACAAAGATGGTCATCAGACTGCACACTCAGGAAACAATTCCCACTCTGTTCAAACATGGTCATCAGACTGCACACTCAGATAACACTTCCAACTCTGTTCAAACATGGTCATCAGACTGCACAGGCAGGTAACACTTACCAGTGCACAAACATGGTCTTCAGACTACAAAATCTAACACTCACCACTCTGATCAAACATGGTCATCAGACTGCACACTCGGATAACACTTCCCGCTCTGTTCAAACATGGTCAACAGACTGCACACTCAGGTAACACTTCCCATTCTGCTCAAACATGGTCATCAGACTGCACACTCAGGTAACACTTACCAGTGCACAAACATGGTCTTCAGACTACAAAATCTAACACTTACCACTCTGATCAAACATTGTCATCAGACAGCACACTCGGGTAACACTTCCCACTCTGATCAAACTTGGTCATCAGACTGCACACTCAGGAAACAATTCCCACTCTGCTCAAACATGGTCATCAGACTATACACTCAGGTAACACTTCCCACTCTGATTCAGCATGACCATCAGACTGCGCACTCAAGTAACACTTTCCACTCTGCTCAGACGTGCTCATCAGACTGCATACTCAGGTAACACTTCCCACTCTGATCATACTTGGTCATCATACTGCAAACTCAGGTTACAATTCCCACTCTGCGCTAACATGGTCATCAGACTGCATATTCAGGTAACACTTCCCACTCTGTTCAAACATGGTCATCGGACTGCACAGGCAGGTAACACTTACCAGTGCACAAACATGCTCATTAGACTGCACACTTTGTTCAAACATGGTCAACAGACAGCACACTCAGGTAACACTTCCCACTCTGATCAAACATGATCATCAAACTGCACACTCAGGTAATAATTCACACTCTGTTCAAACATGGTCATCAGACTGCACACTCAGATAACACTTCCCACTCTGTTCAAACATGGTCATCAGACTGCACATGCAGGTTAAACTTAATAGTGGACAAACATGGTCATCAAACTACACACTCTGACATTTACCACTCTGATCAAACATAGTCATCAGACAGCACACTCAGGTAACACTTCCCACTCTGTTCAAACATGGTCATCAGACTGCACACTCAGGTAACACTTCCCACTCTGCTCAAAAGTCGTCATCAGACTTCACACTCAGGTAGCACTACCCACTCTGATCAAATGTAGTCATCAGACTGCACACTCAGGTAACTCCTTTTACTCTGTTCATATTTGGTCATCAGACTGCACACTCTGGTAACACTTCCCACTCTGATCAAACTCGGTCATCAGACTGCATACTCAGGAAACAATTCCCACTCTGCTCAAACATGGCCATCAGACTGCACACTCAGGTGACACTTCCCACTCTGATGAAACATGGTCATAACAGTGCACGCTCAGTTAATACTTTCTACTCTGTTCAAAAAACATCTTTAGACTGCACACTCAAGTAATTTTTCCCATTCTGATCAAACGTTGTCATCAGACTGCACACTTAGGTAATAATTCCCACTCTGCTCAAATATGGTCATCAGACTGCATACACAGGTAACACTTCCCACTCTGCTCAAAGCACAATTGAGCAACACTTTCCACTGAGCTCAAATGTGATCATCAGACTGCACACTTCGGTAACACTTCCCACTCTAATCAAACTTGGTCATCAGACTGCACACTCAGGTAACAATTCCCACTCTACTCAAACATGGTCATCAGACAGCACACTCAGGTAACACTTCCCACTGTGCTCAAACATGGTCATCAGACTGCATACTCAGGTAACACTTACCAGTGCTCAAACAGGGTCATTAGATTGCATACTCAGGTACCACTCCCCCCTCGGCTCAAACATGGTCATCAGATTGCATACTCAGGTAACACTTACCAGTGCACAAACATGCTCATCAGACTGCACACACAGGTAACAATTCCTACGCTGTTCAAACATGGTCATCAGACTGCACACTCAGGTAACACTTCCCACTCTGCTTAAACGTGGTCATCAGACTGCACACTCGGTTAACATTTCCGACTCTGCTCAAATGTGGTCATCAGATTGCACACTCAGGTAACTCTATTCACTCTGTTCATACTTGGTCATCAGACTGCACACTCGGGTAACATTTCCGACTCTGCTCAAATGTGGTCATCAGATTGCACACTCAGGTAACTCTATTCTCTCTGTTCATACTTGGTCATCAGACTGCACACTCGGGTAACACTTCCCACTCTGCTCAAACATGGTCACCAGATTGCACACTCAGGAAACACTTCTCACTGTGTTCAAACATGGTCATCAGATTGCACACTCAGGAAACACTTCTAACTGTGCTCAAAGAAGGTCATCAGACTGCACACTCAAGTACTACTTCCCACTCTGTTCAAACATGGTCATCAGAATGCACACTCAGGTAACACTTACCAGTGCACAAATATGTTCACCAGACTGCACACTCACATATCACTTCCCACTCTGTTCAAACATGATCATCCAACCACACACTCGTGTAAAACTTCCCACTCTTCTCAGAAATGATCATCAGACTGCACACTCAGGTATCACTTCCCACTCTGTTAAAACATAGTCATAAGACTGCACATTAAGATAACACTTCCACTCTGCTCAAAAGCACATGTGATACACTCCCACTATGCTCAAACGTGATCATCAGACTGCATAGTCAGGTAACACTTCCCACTCTGATCAAATGTGATCATCAGACTGCACACTCAGGTAACATTTCCCACTCTGATCAAACTTGGTCATCAGACTGCACAGTCAGGTAACACTTCCCACTCTGCTCAAACATGGCCATCACACTGCACACTCAGGTAACACTTTCCACTCTGTTCAAACATGGTCATCAGACAGCACACTCAGGTAACACTTTCTACTCTGCTCAAACATGGTCATCAGATTGTACACTTGGGTAACACTTTTCAATTTGTTCAAACATGGTCATCAGACTGCAGACACAGGTAACACTTCCCACTCTGTTCAAACTTAGTCATCAGACTGCACACTCAGGTAACACTCCACACTGTGCTCAAACATGGTCATCAGACACACTCAGGTAACACTTACCAGTGCACAAACATGATCATCAAGCTGCACACTCTAACACTTACCACTTTGCTAAAAAGTGGTCATCAGATTCAACACTAGGGTAACACTTTTCACTATGTGCAAACATAGTCATCAGATTGCACACTCAGGTAACACTTCCCACTCTGTTCAAACATGGTCATCACACTGCACACTGAGGTAACACTCCCCACTGTGTTCAAACATGGCCATCACACTGCACACGCAGGTAACACTTCCCACTTTGTTCAAACATAGTCATCAGACTGCACACTCAGGTAACACTTCTTACTCTGCTCAAAGTACAATTGGGTAACACTTCCCACTGTGCTCAAATGTGGTCATCAGACTGCACACTCAGGTAACACTTCCCACTCTGATCAAACATGGTCATCAGAATGCACATTCAGGTAACACTTCACACTCTGCTTAAATTTGGTCATCAGACTGCACACTCAGGTAACACTTCCTGCTCTTTTCAAACATGGTCATCAGACTGCACACTCAGGTAACACTTTCCACTATGATCAAACATGGTCATTGGACTGCTCACTCAGGTAACATTTCCCACACTGATCAAACATGGTCTTCAGACTGCACACTCGGGTAACAATTCACACTCTGATGAAACATGATCCTCAGACTGCATGCTCAGGTAACAATTTCCACTCAGATGAAACATGGTCATCAGACAGCATGCTCAGGTGATACTTTCTAGTCTGCTCAAAAATGGTCTTTAGACTGCACACTCAGATAACACTTCCAACTCTGCTCAAAGCTCAATCGGGTAACACTTCCCACAGTGCTCAAACGTGGTCATCAGACTGCATACTCAGGTAACACTTCCCACTCTGGTCAAACACGGCCATCAGATTTCACACTCAGGTAACACTCCCCTTTGTGCTCAAACATGGCCATCAGACTGCACACTCAGGTAACACTTCCCACTCTGTTCAAACATGGCCATCAGACTGCACACTCAGATAACACTTCCTACTCTGCTCAAACATGGCCATCAGACTGCACACTCAGATAACACTTCCTACTCTGCTCAAAGCACAATTGGGTAACACTTTCCACTGTGCTCAAATGTGGTCATCAGACTGCACACTCAGGTAACACTTCCCACTCTGCTCAAAGCTCAATCAGGTAACACTTTGCACTGTGCTCAAACGTGGTCATCAGACTGCATACTCAGGTAACACTTCCCACTCTGCTCAAACAATGTCATCAGAGTGCACACTCAGATAACATTTCCACTATGTTCAAACATGGTCATCAGACTGCACACTCATATAACACTTCCCACTCTACTCAAATCTGCTCATCAGACTGAACGCTCAGGTAACACTTTCTATTCTGCTCAAACATGGTCATCAAACTGCACACTCAGGTAACACTCCCCACTGTGCTCAAACATGGTCATCAGACTGCACACTCTAACACTTCCCACTCTGATCCAACATGGTCATCAAAAAACTGCATATTCAGGTAACAATTCCCACTCTGCTTAAACGTGGTCATCAGACTGCACACTCGGGTAACATTTGCCACTCTGCTCAAACGTGGTCATCAGATTGCACACTCAGGTAACTAGTTTCAATGTGTTCATACTTGGTCATCAGACTGCACACTCGTGTAACACTTCCCACTCTGATCAAACATGGTCATCAGACTGCACACTCAGGAAACACTTCCCACTTTGTTCAAACATGGTCATCAGGTTGTACACTCAGGTACCACGCCCCACTGTGCTCAAACATGGTCATCAGACAGCACACTCATACTTCCCACTCTGTTCAAACATGGCCATCAGACTGCGCACTTAGGTAACAATCCCCACCTGCACAAACATGTTCATCAGACTGCACACTTAGGCAACACTTACCACTCTGTTCAAACATGATCATCCGACTGCACACTCGTGTAAAACTTCCCATTCTTCTCAGAAATGGTCATCAGACTGCACACTCAGGTAACACTTCCCACTCTGTTCAAACATGGTCATTAGACTGAACACTCAGGTAACACTCCCCACTGTGCTCAAACATGGCCATCAGACTGCATACTCAGGTAACACTTCCCACTCTGTTCAAACAAGGTCATTAGACTGCACACTCAGATAACACTTCCTACTCTGCTCAAAGCACAATTGGGTAACACTTCCCACTGTGCTCTATCGTGGTCATCAGACTGCACACTCTAACACTTTCCACTCTGATCAAACGTGATCATCAGACTGCACACTCTGGTAACAATTCCCACTCTGTTCAAACATGGTCATCAGACTGCACACTCAGGAAACACTTACCACTCTGCTCAAATGTGGTCATCAGATTGCACACTCAGGTAACCCTTTTCACTCTGTTCATACTTGGTCATCAGACTGCACACTCGGATAACATTTCCCACTGTGTTCAAAAAATGGTCATCAGACTGCACACTGAGGTAACACTTATCAGTGCACAAATATGTTCATCAGACAGCACACTCACGTATCACTTCCCACTCTGTTAAAACATGGTCATAAGACTGCGCACTCAGATAACACTTCCCACTCAGCTCAAAGCACAATCGGGTAACACTTCCCCACTATGCTCAAATGTGATCATCAGACTGCATACTCAGGTAACACTTTCCACTCTGTTCAAACATGGTCATCGGACTGCACACTCGGATAACATTTCCCACCATGCTCAAATGTGATCATCAGATTGTACACTCGGGTAACACTTTTCACTTTGTTCAAACATGGTCATCAGACTGCAGACTCAGGAAACACTTCCCTCTCTGCTCAAACATGGTCATCAGACTGCACACTCAGGTATCACTTCCCACTCTACACAAACATGGTCATCAGACACACTCAGGTAACACTTACCAGTGCACAAACATGATCATCAAGCTGCACACTCTAACACTTACCACTTTGCTAAAAGTGAGTCATCAGATCAACACTAGGGTAACACTTTTCACTATGTGCAAACATATTCATCAGATTGCACACTGGGGTAACACTTCCCTCTATTCAAACATGGTCATCAGACTGCACACTCAGGTAACAATTCGCACTCTGATGAAACGTGATCCTCAGACTGCACACTCAGGTAACAATTTCTACTCAGATGAAACATGGTCATCAGACTGCATGCTCAGGTGATACTTTCTAGTCTGCTTAAAAATGGTCTTTAGACTGCACACTCAGATAACACTTCCCACTCTGCTCAAAGCTCAATCAGGTAACACTTCACACTGTGCTCAAACGTGGTCATCACACTGCACACTCAGGTAACACTTTCCACCCTGTTCAAACATGATCATCAGACTGCACACTCAGGTAACACTTTCCACTGTGTTCAAACATGGTCATCAGATTGTACACTCCGGTAACACTTTTCACTTTGTTCAAACATGGTCATCAGACTGCAGACTCAGGTAACACTTCAGACTCTGCTCAAACATGGTCATCAGACTGCACACTCAGGTAACACTTCCCACTCTGTTCAAACTTTGTCATCAGACTGCACACTCAGGTAACACTCCCACTCTGCTCAAAGCTCAATCAGGTAACACTTCACACTGTGCTCAAATGTGGTCATCACACTGCACACTCAGGTAACACTTTCCACCCTGTTCAAACATGGTCATCAGACTGCACACTCAGGTAACACTTTCCACTGTGTTCAAACATGGTCATCAGATTGTACCTCGGTAACACTTTTCACTTTCTTCAAACATGGTCATCAGACTGCAGACTCAGGTAACACTTCAGACTCTGCTCAAACATGGTCATCAGACTGCACACTCAGGTAACACTTCCCACTCTACACAAACATGGTCATCAGACACAGTGAGGGTAATTACCAGTGCACAAACATGATCATCAGACTGCACACTCTAACATACCACTCTGCTCAAATGTGGTCATCAGATTCCACACTAAGGTAACACTTTTCACTATGTGCAAACATAGTTATCAGGTGCACAATCAGAAACAATTCCCACTCTGATGAAACGTGGTCATTAGACTGCATGCTCAGGTGATACTTTCTAGTCTGCTCAAAAATTGTCTTTAGACTGCACACTCAGATAGCATTTCCCACTCTGCTCAAAGCTCAATCGGGTAGCACTTCCCACTGTAATCAAACGTGGTCATCAGACTGCATACTCAGGTAACACTTCCCACTCTGCTCAAACATAGCCATCAGACTGCACACTCAGGTAACACTTACCACTCTGTTCAAACATGGTCATCTGACTGCACACTCAGGTAACACACCCCACTCTGCTCAAACATGATCATCAGACTGCACACTCAGGTTACACTTCCCACTCTTCTCAGAAATGGTCAACAGACTGCACACTCAGGTAACACTTCCCACTTTGTTAAAACATGGTCATAAGACTGCACACTCAGATAACACTTCCCACTCTGCTCAAAGCACAATCGGGTAACACTTCCGACTATGTTCAAACATGGTTCTCAGACTGCATACTCAGGTAACACTTCCCACTATGATCAAACGTGGTCATCACACTGCACACTCAGGTAACACTTTCCACACTGTTCAAACATGGTCATCAGACTGCACACTCAGGCAACACTTTCCACTCAGCTCAAACGTGGTCATCAGATTGTACACTCGGGTAACACTTTTCACTTTGTTCAAACATGGTCATTAGACTGCACACTCGGGTAACATTTCCCACTCTGCTCAAACGTGGTCATCAGATTCCACACTAGGGTAACACTTTTCACTCTGTGCAAACATGGTCATCAGACTGCACACTCAGGTAACACTTCCCACTCTGTTCAAACATGGCCATGAGACTGCACACGCAGGTAACACGTCCCACTCTGTTCAAACATGATCAAAAGACTACAGACTCAGGTAACACTTCCCACTCTGTTCATTGTTGCTCATCAGACTGCACACTCGGGTACCACTTCCCACTCAGATCAAACATGGTCATCAGAATGCTCACTCAGGAAACACATCCCATTGTGTTCAAACATGGTCATCAGGATATACTGTCAGGTAACACGCCCCACTGTGCTCAAACATGGTCCTCAGACTGCACAGTCAAGTAATACTTCCCACTCTGTTCAAACATGGTCATCAGACTGCACACTCAGGTAACAATCCCCACCTGCACAAACCTGGTCTTCTGACTGCACACTTAGGTAACACTTACCACTCTGTTCAAACATGATCATCCGACTGCACACTCATGTAAAACATTCCACTCTTCTCCGGAATGGTCATCAGAATGCACACTCAAGTAACACTTCTCACTCTGTTAAAACATGGTCATAAGACTGCATACTCAGATAACACTTCCCACTCTGCTAAAAGCACAATCGGGTAACACTTCCCACTATGCTCAAACATGGTCTTCAGACTGCATACTCACGTAACACTTCCCACTCTGCTCAAACATGGTCACCAGACTGCACACTCAGGTAACACTTCCTACTCTGTTCAAAGTACAATCAGGTAACACTTCCCACTGTGGTCAAATGTGGTCAACAGCCTGCACACTCAGGTAACACTTCCCACTCTGCACAAACATGGTCATCAGAATGCACACTCAGGTAACACTTCACACTCTGCTTAAATATGGTCATCAGACTGCACACTCAGGTTACACTTCCTGCTCTTTTCAAACATGGTCATCAGACTGCACACTCAGGTAACACTTCCCACTATGATCAAACATGGTCATCGGACTGCTCACTCAGGTAACACTTCCCACTCTGATCAAATGTGGTCTTCAGACTGCACACTCAGGTAACAATTCCCACTCTGATGAAACGTGATCCTCAGACTGCACACCCAAGTAACAATTTCCACTCAGATGAAATGTGGTCATCAGACTGAATGCTCAGGTGATACTTTCTAGTCTGCTCAAAAATGGTCTTTAGACTGCACACTCAGATAACAGTTCCCACTCTGCTCAAAGCTCAATCGGGTAACACTTCCCACTGTGCTCAAAGCGTGGTCATCAGACTGCATACTCAGGTAACACTTCCCTCTGCTCAAACATGGTCATCAGAATGCACACCCACATAACACTTCCCTCAGATCAAACATGGTCATCAGACTGCACACTCAGGTAACACTTCCCACTCTGATGAAACGTAGTCATCAGACTGCATGCTCAGGTGACACTTCCCACTCTGATGAAACGTAGACATCAGACTGCACGCTCAGGTAACACTTTCTATTCTGCTCAAACATGGTCATGAAACTGAACACTCAGGTAGCACTCTCCACTGTGCTGAAACATGGTCATCAGACTGCATACTCAGGTAACACTCACCAGTGCACAAACATGCTCATCAGACTGCACACTCTAACACTTCCCACTCTGCTCAAACATGGTCATCAAACTGCACACTCAGGTAACAAGTCTCACTCTGTTCAAACATGGTCATCAGACTGCACACTCTGGTAACACTTCCCACTCTGCTTAAACGTGGTCATCAGACTGCGCTCAGGGTAACATTTCCCTCTGCTCAAACGTGGTCATCATATTGCACAGTCAGGTAACTCTTTTCACTCTGTTCATAGTTGGTCATCAGACTGCACATTCAGGTAACACTTCCCACTGTGTTAAACATGGTCATCAGACTGCACACGCAGTAATACTTCCCACTCTGTTCAAACATGGTCATCAGACTGCACACTCAGGTAACAATCCCCACCTGCACAAACCTGGTCATCCGACTGCACACTTAGATAACACTTACCTCTCTGTTCAAAATGATCATCCGACTGCACACTGTAAACCATTCCACTCTTCTCAGAAATGGTCATCAGAATGCACACTCAGAAACACTTCCCACTCTATTAAAACATGGTCATAAGACTGCATACTCAGATAACACTTCCCACTCTGCTAAAAATACAATCGGGTAACACTTCCCACTATGCTCAAACGTGGTCATCAGACTGCATACTCAGGTAACACTTCCCTCTCTGATCAAACGTGGTCATCGGACTGCTCACTCAGGTAACATTTCCCACTCAGATCAAATTTTGTCATCAGACTGCACACTCAGGAAACACTTCCCACTCTGCTCAAACATGGCCATCACACTGCACACTCAGGTAACACTTTACATTCTGTTCAAACATGGTCATCAGACTGCTCACTCGGGTAACATTTCCAACTCTGCTCTAACATGGTCATCAGATTGTACACTCGGGTAACACTTTTCAATTTGTTCAAACATGGTCATCAGACTGCAGACTCAGGTAACACTTCCCACACTGCTCAAACATGGTCATCAGTCTGCACAATCAGGTAACACTTACCACTCAGTTCAAACTTGGCCATCAGACTGCACAGTCAGGTAACTCTCACCACTGTGCTCAAACATGGCCATCAGACTGCACACTCAGGTAACACCTTCCCACTCTACACAAACATGGTCATCAGACACACTCAGGTAACACTTACCAGTGCGCAACCATGGTCATCAGGCTGCACACTCAGGAAACTCTTCCCACTCTGTTCAAATATGGTCATCAGACTGCAGATTCGGGTAACATTTCCCACTCTGCTCAAACGTGGTCATCAGATTCCACACTAAGGTAACACTTTTCACTTTGTACAAACATGGTCATCAGACTGCACACTCAGGTAACACTTCCCACTGTGCTCAAACATGATCAACAGACTACACACTCAGGTAACACTTCCCTCTCTGTTCAAACATGGTCATCAGACTGCACACTCAGATAACACTTCCGACTCTGCTTAAACATGGTCATCAGACTGCACACTAGGGTAACACTTCCCACTGTGCTCAAATGTGGTCATCAGAATGCACACTCAGGTAACACTTCCTGCTATGTTCAAACATCTTCATCAGACTGCACACTGAGGTAACACTTTCCACTCTGCTCAAACATGGTCATCAGACTACACACTTGCGTGACATATCTCACTCTGCTCAAACATGGTCATCAAACTGCACACTCAGGTAACACTTCCCACTCTGCTCAAACGCGGTCATCAGACAGCACACTCCGGTAACAATTCTCACTCTGATGAAACGTGATCCTCAGGCTGCACACTCAGGTAACAATTTCCACTCAGATGAAACGTGGTCATCAGACTGCATGCTCAGGTGATACTTTCTAGTCTGCTCAAAAATGGTCTTTAGACTGCACACTCAGATAACACTTCCCACTCTGCTCAAAGTTCAATCGGGTAACACTTCCCACTGTGCTCAGTCGTGGTCATCAGACTGCACACTCAGGTAACACTTCCCACTCTGCTCAAACATGGTCATCAGACTGCACACTCAGATAACATTGCCCACTCTGTTCAAGCATGGTCATCAGACTGCACACTCGTGTAACACTTCCCATTCTTCTCAAATCTACTCATCTGACTGCACACTCAGGTAACACTTCCCACTCTGATCAAACATGGTTATCAGACTGCACACTCAGGTAAAAATTCCCTCTCTGACAAAACATGGTCATCAGAATGCACGCTCAGGTAACACTTTCTAGTCTGCTCAAAAATGGTCTTTAGAGTGCACAATCAGGTGACACTTCCCACTGTGATCAAACATGGTCATCAGACTGCAGACTCAGGTAACGCTTCCCAATCTGATCAAATGTGTTCATCACACTGCACTCTCAGATAATACTTCCCACTCTGATCAAACATGGTCATCAGAGTGCACACACAGGTAACACTTCACACTCTGCTCAAACGTAGTCATCAGAATGCGCAGTCCAATAACACTTTCCACTTTGCTCAAACATGGTCATCAGATGGCACTCTCAGGTAACACTTCCCACTGTGCTCAAATGTGGTCATCAGACTGCACACTTGGGTAACATTTCCTACTCTGCTCAAACGTGGTCATCTGATTCCTTACTAGGGTAACACTTTTCTCTTTGTGCAAACATGGTCACCAGACTGCACACTCAGGTAACACTTCCCACTCTGTTCAAACATGGTCAACAGACTGCACACTCAGGTAACACTTCCTACTCTGCTCAAAGCACAATCGGGTAACACTTCCCACTATGCTGCAACGTGGTCATCAGACTGCATACTCAGGTAACACTTCCACTTTGCTCAGACATGGTCATCAGACTGCACACTCAGGTAACACTTCCCACTGTACTTAAACGTGGTCATCAGACTGCACTCGGCAACATTTCACTGTGCTCAAACGTGGTCATCAGATTGCACACTCAGGTAACTCTTTTCTCTCTGTTCATACCTGGTCATCAGACTGCACACTGGGTAACACTTCCCACTCTGCTCTAACATGGTCATCAGGATGCACACTCAGGTAACAATCCCCACTGCCCTCAAATATGATCATCAGACTGCACACTCAAGTAAAACTTCCCACTCTCTTCAAACAAGGTCATCAGACTGCACCTCAGGTAACAATCCACTGCGCTCAAACATGGTCATCAGACTGCACACTCAAGTAAAACTTCCCTCTCTTCAAACAAAGACATCAGACATGCACTCAGGTAACACTTACCAGGGCACAAATATGTTCATCAGACTGCACACAGGTAACACTTACCACTTTGGTCAAACATCGTCATCAGACTGCACAATCAGGCAACACTTCCACTAGTTCAAATTTGCCATCAGGACTGCACAGTCAGGTAACTCTCACCACTGTGCTGAAACATGGCCATCAGACTGCACACTCAGGTAACACCTTCCCACTCTACACAAACATGGTCATCAGACAACTCAGGTAACACTTACCAGTGCACAACCATGGTCATCAGGCTGCACACTCAGAAACTCTTCCCCTCTGTTCAAATATGGTCATCAGACTGCAGATTCGGTAACATTTCCCTCTGCTCAAACGTGGTCATCAGATTCCACACTAGGGTAACACTTTTCACTTTGTACAAACATGGTCATCAGACTGCACACTCAGGTAACACTCCCCACTGTGCTCAAACTTGATCAACAGACTACACACTCAGGTAACACTTCCCACTCTGTTCAAACATGGTCATCAGACTGCACACTCACATAACACTTCCTACTCTGCTTAAACATGGTCATCAGACTGCACACTAGGGTAACACTTCCCACTGTGCTCAAATGTGGTCATCAGAATGCACACTCAGGTAACACTTCCTGCTATGTTCAAACATCTTCGTCAGACTGCACACTGAGGTAACACTTTCCACTCTGCTCAAACATGGTCATGAGACTACACACTTGGGTAACATATCCCACTCTGCTCAAACGTGGTCATCAGATTGCACACTCGGGTAACACTTTTCACTCTGCTCAAACATGGTCATCAAACTGCACACTCAGGTAACACTTCCCTCTCTGCTCAAACACGGTCATCAGACTGCACACTCAGGTAACAATTCCCACTCTGATGAAACGTGATCCTCAGGCTGCACACTCAGGTAATAATTTCCACTCAGATGAAACGTGGTCATCAGACTGTATGCTCAGGTGATACTTTCTAGTCTGCTCAAAAATGGTCTTTAGACTGCACACTCAGATAACACTTCCCATTCTGCTCAAAGTTCAATCAGGTAACTCTTCCCACTGTGCTCAAACGTGGTCATCAGACTGCACACTCAGGTAACATTGCCCACTCTGTTCAAGCATAGTCATCAGACTGCACACTCACGTAACACTTCCCATTCTTCTCAAATCTACTCATCTGACTGCACACTCAGGTAACACTTCCCACTCTGATCAAACATGGTGGTCATCAGACTGCACACTCAGGTAATAATTCCCTCTGACAAAACATGTTCATTAGACTGTACGCTCAGGTAACACTTTCTAGTCTGCTCAAAATGGTCTTTAGAGTGCACACTCAGGTAACACTTCCCACTCTGATCAAACATGGTCATCAGACTGCAGACTCAGGTAACGCTTCCCAATCTGATCAAATGTGTTCATCACACTGCACTCTCAGATAATACTTCCCACTCTGATCAAACATGGTCATCAGAGTGCACACACAGGTAACACTTCCCACTCTGTTCAAACATGGCCATCAGACTGCACACTCAGATAACACTTCCTACTCTGCTCAAACATGGCCATCAGACTGCACACTCAGATAACACTTCCTACTCTGCTCAAAGCACAATTGGGTAACACTTTCCACTGTGCTCAAATGTGGTCATCAGACTGCACACTCAGGTAACACTTCCCACTCTGCTCAAAGCTCAATCAGGTAACACTTTGCACTGTGCTCAAACGTGGTCATCAGACTGCATACTCAGGTAACACTTCCCACTCTGCTCAAACAATGTCATCAGAGTGCACACTCAGATAACATTTCCACTATGTTCAAACATGGTCATCAGACTGCACACTCATATAACACTTCCCACTCTACTCAAATCTGCTCATCAGACTGAACGCTCAGGTAACACTTTCTATTCTGCTCAAACATGGTCATCAAACTGCACACTCAGGTAACACTCCCCACTGTGCTCAAACATGGTCATCAGACTGCACACTCTAACACTTCCCACTCTGATCCAACATGGTCATCAAAAAACTGCATATTCAGGTAACAATTCCCACTCTGCTTAAACGTGGTCATCAGACTGCACACTCGGGTAACATTTGCCACTCTGCTCAAACGTGGTCATCAGATTGCACACTCAGGTAACTAGTTTCAATGTGTTCATACTTGGTCATCAGACTGCACACTCGTGTAACACTTCCCTACCTGATCAAACATGGTCATCAGACTGCACACTCAGGAAACACTTCACTTTGTTCAAACATGGTCATCAGGTTGTACACTCCAGGTACTACGCCCTGTGCTCAAACATGGTCATCAGACAGCACACTCTATACTTCCCACTCTGTTCAAACATGGCCATCAGACTGCGCGCAGGTAACAATCCCCACCTGCACAAACATGTTCATCAGACTGCACACTTAGGCAACACTTACCACTCTGTTCAAACATGATCATCCGACTGCACACTCGTGTAAACTTCCCATTCTTCTCAGAAATGGTCATCAGACTGCACACTCAGGTAACACTTCCCACTCTGTTCAAACATGGTCATTAGACTGAACACTCAGGTAACACTTCCCACTCTGTTCAAACATGGTCATTAGACTGCACACTCAGATAACACTTCCTACTCTGCTCAAGCACAATTGGTAACACTTCCCACTGTGCTCTATCGTGGTCATCAGACTGCACACTCTAACACTTTCCACTTGATCAAACGTGATCATCAGACTGCACACTCTGGTAACAATTCCCACTCTGTTCAAACATGGTCATCAGACTGCACACTCAGGAAACACTACCACTCTGCTCAAATGTGGTCATCAGATTGCACACTCAGGTAACCCTTTTCACTCTGTTCATACTTGGTCATCAGACTGCACACTCGGATAACATTCCCACTGTGTTCAAAAATGGTCATCAGACTGCACACTGAGGTAACACTTATCAGTGCACAAATATGTTCATCAGACAGCACACTCACGTATCACTTCCCACTCTGTTAAAACATGGTCATAAGACTGCGCACTCAGATAACACTTCCCACTCAGCTCAAAGCACAATCGGGTAACACTTCCCACTATGCTCAAATGTGATCATCAGACTGCATACTCAGGTAACACTTTCCACTCTGTTCAAACATGGTCATCGGACTGCACACTCGGATAACATTTCCCACCATGCTCAAATGTGATCATCAGATTGTACACTCGGGTAACACTTTTCACTTTGTTCAAACATGGTCATCAGACTGCAGACTCAGGAAACACTTCCCTCTCTGCTCAAACATGGTCATCAGACTGCACACTCAGGTATCACTTCCCACTCTACACAAACATGGTCATCAGACACACTCAGGTAACACTTACCAGTGCACAAACATGATCATCAAGCTGCACACTCTAACACTTACCACTTTGCTAAAAAGTGGTCATCAGATTCAACACTAGGGTAACACTTTTCACTATGTGCAAACATATTCATCAGATTGCACACTGGGGTAACACTTCCCACTCTATTCAAACATGGTCATCAGACTGCACACTCAGGTAACAATTCGCACTCTGATGAAACGTGATCCTCAGACTGCACACTCAGGTAACAATTTCTACTCAGATGAAACATGGTCATCAGACTGCATGCTCAGGTGATACTTTCTAGTCTGCTTAAAAATGGTCTTTAGACTGCACACTCAGATAACACTTCCCACTCTGCTCAAAGCTCAATCAGGTAACACTTCACACTGTGCTCAAACGTGGTCATCACACTGCACACTCAGGTAACACTTTCCACCCTGTTCAAACATGATCATCAGACTGCACACTCAGGTAACACTTTCCACTGTGTTCAAACATGGTCATCAGATTGTACACTCCGGTAACACTTTTCACTTTGTTCAAACATGGTCATCAGACTGCAGACTCAGGTAACACTTCAGACTCTGCTCAAACATGGTCATCAGACTGCACACTCAGGTAACACTTCCCACTCTGTTCAAACTTTGTCATCAGACTGCACACTCAGGTAACACTTCCCCACTCTGCTCAAAGCTCAATCAGGTAACACTTCACACTGTGCTCAAATGTGGTCATCACACTGCACACTCAGGTAACACTTTCCACCCTGTTCAAACATGGTCATCAGACTGCACACTCAGGTAACACTTTCCACTGTGTTCAAACATGGTCATCAGATTGTACACTCCGGTAACACTTTTCACTTTCTTCAAACATGGTCATCAGACTGCAGACTCAGGTAACACTTCAGACTCTGCTCAAACATGGTCATCAGACTGCACACTCAGGTAACACTTCCCACTCTACACAAACATGGTCATCAGACACAGTGAGGTAATTACCAGTGCACAAACATGATCATCAGACTGCACACTCTAACACTTACCACTCTGCTCAAATGTGGTCATCAGATTCCACACTAAGGTAACACTTTTCACTATGTGCAAACATAGTTATCAGATTGCACAATCAGGAAACAATTCCCACTCTGATGAAACGTGGTCATTAGACTGCATGCTCAGGTGATACTTTCTAGTCTGCTCAAAAATTGTCTTTAGACTGCACACTCAGATAGCATTTCCCACTCTGCTCAAAGCTCAATCGGGTAGCACTTCCCACTGTAATCAAACGTGGTCATCAGACTGCATACTCAGGTAACACTTCCCACTCTGCTCAAACATAGCCATCAGACTGCACACTCAGGTAACACTTACCACTCTGTTCAAACATGGTCATCTGACTGCACCTCAGGTAACACACCCACTCTGCTCAAACATGATCATCAGACTGCACACTCAGGTTACACTTCCACTCTTCTCAGAAATGGTCAACAGACTGCACACTCAGGTAACACTTCCCACTTTGTTAAAACATGGTCATAAGACTGCACACTCAGATAACACTTCCCACTCTGCTCAAAAGCACAATCGGTAACACTTCGACTATGTTAAACATGGTTCTCAGACTGCATACTCAGGTAACACTTCCCACTATGATCAAACGTGGTCATCACACTGCACACTCAGGTAACACTTTCCACACTGTTCAAACATGGTCATCAGACTGCACACTCAGGCAACACTTTCCACTCTGCTCAAACGTGGTCATCAGATTGTACACTCGGGTAACACTTTTCACTTTGTTCAAACATGGTCATTAGACTGCACACTCGGGTAACATTTCCCACTCTGCTCAAACGTGGTCATCAGATTCCACACTAGGGTAACACTTTTCACTCTGTGCAAACATGGTCATCAGACTGCACACTCAGGTAACACTTCCACTCTGTTCAAACATGGCCATGAGACTGCACACGAGGTAACACGTCCCACTCTGTTCAAACATGATCAAAAGACTACAGACTCAGGTAACACTTCCCACTCTGTTCATTGTTGCTCATCAGACTGCACTCGGGTACCACTTCCCACTCAGATCAAACATGGTCATCAGAATGCTCACTCAGGAAACACATCCCATTGTGTTCAAACATGGTCATCAGGATATACTGTCAGGTAACACGCCCCACTGTGCTCAAACATGGTCCTCAGACTGCACAGTCAAGTAATACTTCCCACTCTGTTCAAACATGGTCATCAGACTGCACACTCAGGTAACAATCCCCACCTGCACAAACCTGGTCTTCTGACTGCACACTTAGGTAACACACCACTCTGTTCAAACAGATCATCCGACTGCACACTCATGTAAAACATTCACTCTTCTCCGGAATGGTCATCAGAATGCACACTCAAGTAACACTTCTCACTCTGTTAAAACATGGTCATAAGACTGCATACTCAGATAACACCTCCCACTCTAAAAGCACAATCGGTAACACTTCCCACTATGCTCAAACATGGTCTTCAGACTGCATACTCACGTAACACTTCCCACTCTGCTCAAACATGGTCACCAGACTGCACACTCAGGTAACACTTCCTACTCTGTTCAAAGTACAATCAGGTAACACTTCCCACTGTGGTCAAATGTGGTCAACAGCCTGCACACTCAGGTAACACTTCCCACTCTGCACAAACATGGTCATCAGAATGCACACTCAGGTAACACTTCACACTCTGCTTAAATATGGTCATCAGACTGCACACTCAGGTTACACTTCCTGCTCTTTTCAAACATGGTCATCAGACTGCACACTCAGGTAACACTTCCCACTATGATCAAACATGGTCATCGGACTGCTCACTCAGGTAACACTTCCCACTCTGATCAAATGTGGTCTTCAGACTGCACACTCAGGTAACAATTCCCACTCTGATGAAACGTGATCCTCAGACTGCACACCCAAGTAACAATTTCCACTCAGATGAAACGTGGTCATCAGACTGAATGCTCAGGTGATACTTTCTAGTCTGCTCAAAAATGGTCTTTAGACTGCACACTCAGATAACAGTTCCCCACTCTGCTCAAAGCTCAATCGGGTAACACTTCCCACTGTGCTCAAACGTGGTCATCAGACTGCATACTCAGGTAACACTTCCCACTCTGCTCAAACATGGTCATCAGAATGCACACCCACATAACACTTCCCACTCAGATCAAACATGGTCATCAGACTGCACACTCAGGTAACACTTCCCACTCTGATGAAACGTAGTCATCAGACTGCATGCTCAGGTGACACTTCCCACTCTGATGAAACGTAGACATCAGACTGCACGCTCAGGTAACACTTTCTATTCTGCTCAAACATGGTCATGAAACTGAACACTCAGGTAGCACTCCCCACTGTGCTGAAACATGGTCATCAGACTGCATACTCAGGTAACACTCACCAGTGCACAAACATGCTCATCAGACTGCACACTCTAACACTTCCCACTCTGCTCAAACATGGTCATCAAACTGCACACTCAGGTAACAAGTCTCACTCTGTTCAAACATGGTCATCAGACTGCACACTCTGGTAACACTTCCCACTCTGCTTAAACGTGGTCATCAGACTGCGCACTCAGGTAACATTTCCCACTCTGCTCAAACGTGGTCATCATATTGCACAGTCAGGTAACTCTTTTCACTCTGTTCATAGTTGGTCATCAGACTGCACATTCAGGTAACACTTCCCACTGTGCTTAAACATGGTCATCAGACTGCACACGCAAGTAATACTTCCCACTCTGTTCAAACATGGTCATCAGACTGCACACTCAGGTAACAATCCCCACCTGCACAAACCTGGTCATCCGACTGCACACTTAGATAACACTTACCTCTCTGTTCAAACATGATCATCCGACTGCACACTCGTGTAAACCATTCCACTCTTCTCAGAAATGGTCATCAGAATGCACACTCAGGAAACACTTCCCACTCTATTAAAACATGGTCATAAGACTGCATACTCAGATAACACTTCCCACTCTGCTAAAAATACAATCGGGTAACACTTCCCACTATGCTCAAACGTGGTCATCAGACTGCATACTCAGGTAACACTTCCCTCTCTGATCAAACGTGGTCATCGGACTGCTCACTCAGGTAACATTTCCCACTCAGATCAAATTTTGTCATCAGACTGCACACTCAGGAAACACTTCCCACTCTGCTCAAACATGGCCATCACACTGCACACTCAGGTAACACTTTACATTCTGTTCAAACATGGTCATCAGACTGCTCACTCGGGTAACATTTCCAACTCTGCTCTAACATGGTCATCAGATTGTACACTCGGGTAACACTTTTCAATTTGTTCAAACATGGTCATCAGACTGCAGACTCAGGTAACACTTCCCACACTGCTCAAACATGGTCATCAGTCTGCACAATCAGGTAACACTTACCACTCAGTTCAAACTTGGCCATCAGACTGCACAGTCAGGTAACTCTCACCACTGTGCTCAAACATGGCCATCAGACTGCACACTCAGGTAACACCTTCCCACTCTACACAAACATGGTCATCAGACACACTCAGGTAACACTTACCAGTGCGCAACCATGGTCATCAGGCTGCACACTCAGGAAACTCTTCCCTCTGTTCAAATATGGTCATCAGACTGCAGATTCGGTAACATTTCCCTCTGCTCAAACGTGGTCATCAGATTCCACACTAAGGTAACACTTTCACTTTGTACAAACATGGTCATCAGACTGCACACTCAGGTAACACTCCCACTGTGCTCAAACATGATCAACAGACTACACACTCAGGTAACACTTCCCTCTCTGTTCAAACATGGTCATCAGACTGCACACTCAGATAACACTTCCGACTCTGCTTAAACATGGTCATCAGACTGCACACTAGGGTAACACTTCCCACTGTGCTCAAATGTGGTCATCAGAATGCACACTCAGAACACTTCCTGCTATGTTCAAACATCTTCATCAGACTGCACACTGAGGTAACACTTTCCACTCTGCTCAAACATGGTCATCAGACTACACACTTGCGTGACATATCTCTCTGCTCAAACATGGTCATCAAACTGCACACTCAGGTAACACTTCCCACTCTGCTCAAACGCGGTCATCAGACAGCACACCCGTGTAACAATTCTCACTCTGATGAAACGTGATCCTCAGGCTGCACACTCAGGTAACAATTTCCACTCAGATGAAACGTGGTCATCAGACTGCATGCTCAGGTGATACTTTCTAGTCTGCTCAAAAATGGTCTTTAGACTGCACACTCAGATAACACTTCCCACTCTGCTCAAAGTTCAATCGGGTAACACTTCCCACTGTGCTCAGTCGTGGTCATCAGACTGCACACTCAGGTAACACTTCCCACTCTGCTCAAACATGGTCATCAGACTGCACACTCAGATAACATTGCCCACTCTGTTCAAGCATGGTCATCAGACTGCACTCAGTAACACTTCCCATTCTTCTCAAATCTACTCATCTGACTGCACACTCAGGTAACACTTCCCTCTGATCAAACATGGTTATCAGACTGCACACTCAGGTAAAATTCCTCTCTGACAAAACATGGTCATCAGAATGCACGCTCAGGTAACACTTTCTAGTCTGCTCAAAAATGGTCTTTAGAGTGCACAATCAGGTGACACTTCCCACTGTGATCAAACATGGTCATCAGACTGCAGACTCAGATAGCCTTCCAATCTGATCAAATGTGTTTCATCACACTGCACTCTCAGATAATACTTCCCACTCTGATCAAACATGGTCATCAGAGTGCACACACAGGTAACACTTCACACTCTGCTCAAACGTAGTCATCAGAATGCGCAGTCCAATAACACTTTCCACTTTGCTCAAACATGGTCATCAGATGGCACTCTCAGGTAACACTCCCACTGTGCTCAAATGTGGTCATCAGACTGCACACTTGGGTAACATTTCCTACTCTGCTCTCAAACGTGGTCATCTGATTCCTTACTAGGGTACACTTTCTCTTTGTGCAAACATGGTCACCAGACTGCACACTCAGGTAACACTTCCCACTCTGTTCAAACATGGTCAACAGACTGCACACTCAGGTAACACTTCCCTACTCTGCTCAAAGCACAATCAGGTAACACTTCCCACTATGCTGCAACGTAGTCATCAGACTGCATACTCAGGTAACACTTCCCACTTTGCTCAGACATGGTCATCAGACTGCACACTCAGGTAACACTTCCCACTGTACTTAAACGTGGTCATCAGACTGCACTCTCGGGTAACATTTCCCACTGTGCTCAAACGTGGTCATCAGATTGCACACTCAGGTAACTCTTTTCTCTCTGTTCATACTTGGTCATCAGACTGCACACTCGGGTAACACTTCCCACTCTGCTCTAACATGGTCATCAGGATGCACACTCAGGTAACAATCCCCACTGCCCTCAAATATGATCATCAGACTGCACACTCAAGTAAAACTTCCCACTCTCTTCAAACAAGGTCATCAGACTGCACACTCAGGTAACAATCCCCACTGCGCTCAAACATGGTCATCAGACTGCACACTCAAGTAAAACTTCCCACTCTCTTCAAACAAGGTCATCAGACTGTACACTCAGGTAACACTTACCAGGGCACAAATATGTTCATCAGACTGCACACGCAGGTAACACTTACCACTTTGGTCAAACATCGTCATCAGACTGCACAATCAGGTAACACTTCCCACTCAGTTCAAACTTGGCCATCAGACTGCACAGTCAGGTAACTCTCACCACTGTGCTTAAACATGGCCATCAGACTGCACACTCAGGTAACACCTTCCCACTCTACACAAACATGGTCATCAGACACACTCAGGTAACACTTACCAGTGCACAACCATGGTCATCAGGCTGCACACTCAGGAAACTCTTCCCACTCTGTTCAAATATGGTCATCAGACTGCAGATTCGGGTAACATTTCCCACTCTGCTCAAACGTGGTCATCAGATTCCACACTAGGGTAACACTTTTCACTTTGTACAAACATGGTCATCAGACTGCACACTCAGGTAACACTCCCCACTGTGCTCAAACTTGATCAACAGACTACACACTCAGGTAACACTTCCCACTCTGTTCAAACATGGTCATCAGACTGCACACTCACATAACACTTCCTACTCTGCTTAAACATGGTCATCAGACTGCACACTAGGGTAACACTTCCCACTGTGCTCAAATGTGGTCATCAGAAATGCACACTCAGGTAACACTTCCTGCTATGTTCAAACATCTTCGTCAGACTGCACACTGAGGTAACACTTTCCACTCTGCTCAAACATGGTCATGAGACTCACACTTGGGTAACATATCCCACTCTGCTCAACGTGGTCATCAGATTGCACACTGGGTAACACTTTTCACTCTGCTCAAACATGGTCATCAAACTGCACACTCAGGTAACACTTCCTCTCTGCTCAAACACGGTCATCAGACTGCACACTCAGGTAACAATTCCCATCTGATGAAACGTGATCCTCAGGCTGCACACTCAGGTAATAATTTCCACTCAGATGAAACGTGGTCATCAGACTGTATGCTCAGGTGATACTTTCTAGTCTGCTCAAAAATGGTCTTTAGACTGCACACTCAGATAACACTTCCCATTCTGCTCAAAGTTCAATCAGGTAACTCTTCCCACTGTGCTCAAACGTGGTCATCAGACTGCACACTCAGGTAACATTGCCCACTCTGTTCAAGCATAGTCATCAGACTGCACACTCACGTAACACTTCCCATTCTTCTCAAATCTACTCATCTGACTGCACACTCAGGTAACACTTCCCACTCTGATCAAACATGGTCATCAGACTGCACACTTAGGTAATAATTCCCCCTCTGACAAAACATGTTCATTAGACTGTACGCTCAGGTAACACTTTCTAGTCTGCTCAAAAATGGTCTTTAGAGTGCACACTCAGGTAACACTTCCCACTCTGATCAAACATGGTCATCAGACTGCAGACTCAGGTAACGCTTCCCAATCTGATCAAATGTGTTCATCACACTGCACTCTCAGATAATACTTCCTCTGATCAAACATGGTCATCAGAGTGCACACACAGTAACACTTCACACTCTGCTCAAACGTAGTCATCAGAATGCACAGTCCAATAACACTTTCCACTTTGCTCAAACTTGGTCATCAGATGGCACTCTCAGGTAACACTTCCCACTGTGCTCAAAAGTGGTCATCAGACTGCACACTTGGGTAACATTTCCTACTCTGTTCAAACGTGGTCATCAGATTCCTTACTAGGGTAACACGTTTCTTTGTGCAAACATGGTCACCAGACTGCACACTAGGTAACACTTCCCACTCTGTTCAAACATGGTCAACAGACTGCACACTCAGGTAACACTTCCTACTCTGCTCAAAGCACAATCGGGTAACACTTCCCACTATGCTGCAACGTGGTCATCAGACTGCATACTCAGGTATACACTTCCCACTTTGCTCAGACATGGTCATCAGACTGCACACTCAGGTAACACTTCCCACTGTACTTAAACGTGGTCATCAGACTGCACACTCAGGTAACACTTCCCACTTTGCTCAGACATGGTCATCAGACTGCACACTCACGTAACACTTTCCACTCTGCTCAAATGTGGTCATCAGACTGCACTCTTGGGTAACATTTCCCACTCTGCTCAAATGTGGTCATCAGACTGCACACTCAGGTAACTCTTTTCACTCTGTTCATACTTGGTCATCAGACTGCACACTCAAGTAAAACTTCCCCTCTTCAAACAAGGTCATAGACTGCACACTCAGGTAACAATCCCACTGCGCTCAAACATGGTTATCAGACTGCACACTCAGGTAACAATCCCCACCTGCACAAACCTGGTCATCAGACTGCACACTCCAGGTAACACTTACCAGGGCACAAATATGTTCATCAGACTGCCACACAGGTAACACTTACCACTTTGGTCAAACATGGTCATCAGACTGCACACTCAGGTAACACTTCCCTCTGCTCAAAGCACACCCAGGTAACACTCCCCTCTGCTCAAAGCACACTCAGGTAACACTCCCCACTCTGCTTAAACATGCTCATCAGACTGCACATTCACGTAACACTTCACATTCTGCTGAAACGCGGTCATCAGGCTGCACACTGAGGTATCACTTCCCAATCTGTTCAAATATGATCATCCGACTGCACACTCAGGTAAAACTTACCATTCTGCTCAGAAATGGTCATCAGACTGCACACTCAGGTAACACTTCCCACTCTTTTCAAACATGGTCATAAGAGTGCACGCTCAGATAACACTTCCCACTCTGCTCAAAGCACAATTGGGTAATACTTCCCACTATACTCCAATGTGGTCATCAGACTGCATACTCAGGTAACACTTCCCACTCTGCTGAAACATGGTCATCAGAATGCAAACTCAGGTAACACTTTCCACTGTGTTCAAAGGTGGTCTTCTGACTGCACGCTTAGGAAACACTTACTATTCTGCTCACAAATGGTCTTTAGACTGCACACTCAGGTAACACTTCCCACTCTGATCAAACGTGGTTATCAGACTGCACACTCAGGTAACACTTCCAACTCTGATCAAATGTGGTCATCAGACTGCACACTCGGGTAACACTTTTCACTCTGTTCAAACATGGTCATCAGACTGCACACTCAGGTAACCCTTCCCACTCTATTCAAACATGGTCATCAAACTGCACACTTAGGTAACACTCTCCACTGTGCTCAAACATGGTCATCAGACTGCACACTCAGGTAACAATTCTCACTCTGCACAAACATGGTCATCGGACTGCACACTCAGGTAGCAATTCCCACTCTGGAAATGCGCTGGAGCAACTGGACAGGACTGAAGATAGCAACAAGCAACCTGGCCTGAGACAGTGGAACAACAGGGAAGGATTTGCAATGAGAAATAAGTGTGGTACAACAGCCAAAACAGGAGAAAGCATCCCAAGGCAAAGGGTGGAGGAAGGCACTGACAAAGTGCACAGTGGACACACCCAGCTGCCATAGGCATAGTACAATTTACTACACATTCACCCACCAACCCAGTGGACAAAGAGGCACACTGGGCTTGGCAAGAAAGGAGGGCAGTAGCAGAGCAGCCCAGCACCAGAGGCCCAATGGACAGTATGACCAGCCATTTCACTGTGACAACAGTGCAGAGGAACCAAACATGGCAGTCATGGTAGCCACAGCACAGGCACAGTGGTCCAGAGGTAGACTGGTACACATGCTGGCGGCTGTAGGCTGCACTAGTGGCACATACTCTCAGGGACACAGAACTGCAAGCAGCACAGTACAGCAGCAGGGGACCAGGAACAACGCAGGGGCATGCACAGCACCAGAACAGGGGCAATGTGCAAGTGACAACGTGAGCAGCACTGATGTACACCCCAGAGGTAGCCCAGGAGACAGCATGACAAACAGAGTGGGGGTGAAACAAGGTGGACAGGGCATACAGTTGTGTCAAGGCACATACAGAAATGGGCAATGTTACGCAAGGGGCATTGGGTCAACCACACAACACAACAGGTGACTGGAACAACTGTTCAGAAGGAACACACACACACATACAGTTATCAGCAAAAATATTTAATAAGAATGAACAGCAGAAAATATACAAAAAAACAACACTGAGAACAAGAAAACAGCTATAAAGCTACTGTACCAGACAAGATTAAACTATTTACACTAAAATGGCTGTGGGGAAGGGTGGAAGGGGGAGCAGGGACTGCAGAGGTAGAACTATATACAACAGAGAACATGGGTGTGGGGATGGGTGCAATGTGTCTATTTACAAGGGGGACAGTCCAGAAGGACAGAGGCCTAGTGCCCCTAGCGATGGTCCATCTGGTCCTGCAGCAGTTGTCACAGCTGTCTCCGCTCCTGTAGCATTTGTCTCGCCAATCACATCTGGGCCCCCTGCCTCTGGAATATGGCCATCAGAATATGTTTTGAGTTGACATCCTCCCACCCATCATGAACCTTGGCCTCCTCCTCCTCCTTGCAGCAGCCGGACAACCTATGTTGGGAAAACAGAGTACACATACTCAGTGTCACAGCCCACACAGGCACAGCCCCCCCCAATGGGCTGGGCATGCATGCTTGATGCTGGGTGACCCCATGCAGAGGGCCATTAACCCATCTGCACAGCACATGCCAGCAACATGCCAGGACACAGAGCCACACAGTGAACTGGAGGTAACACAGTGAACAGGCAGAGGATGCCACCAAGGGACATGTGGCCATGTCCCCCATAGTGTGGAAACCTGCTTCCCATGTGCACCAGTCATACAGGCCCTGAGGTGACCCCATGCGAGCACCGGTGGGTGCCCACAGCCAGGACTAGGCATGGCAACTGGGGACAAGCATACAGGTGCCATGGCACAGCGGGACCACCACACGCTGCTGACACTACCATCCATGTGTGCATGACTGACACCACATGGACACGCACAGGTCGCAGACAATGGCTCACTGTGGGAAATGCAGTCCCCCCCCACATACCCCATGTTCACACAGAGACAGCACATGCAGTGCAGTGCACCTACCTGCAGAACGTCATTGGCCATGTGCCAGTGCACCCCCTCCAGTTGCCCCTGACCGTCTTTCAGCTCCTACCCTGGCCTGCCAACGCTCCTCCTGAAACACAATGGAACAGCACAGTGAGTACCGTGCTGGAACATATACCCCTCTCCCCCAAAACAGCAACACAGTGCAGCATGGTGCAGCATAATGTGTGCCCTGCTGAGCAAACAATGTGGAATCACAGTGCCATGGCAATAGCACAGTGGACCACCAGTTCACACAGGGCAGCCCATGGCATGCAGGCAACCAATAATTCAGACCTGCAACCAGGGCCATGGCGACCATGTGGGCAGGGATACATGCACCTGTCATACACTCCAAAACCCCCAAGAGCAGGTGAAGAAAGCATGCACACAGCACATATGTACCTAGGCCTGGCACTACCCCATGCGGGCCTCTTTCTGCAACCTGCTGAGCTTCTCGGGATCATGCCTGCTAAGGTCTCCGTAGTGGTGGCGGCACTGCTCCCCAGACCTAGGGATGCCAGTCTGGTGTTCAAGCTGCATCCCCACATGTGCCCATACCTGGGCTCGTGCCTCCTGGAGCTCCTCTTCACCAAATAATTGCCCCTCCAGGAGGACTACAAGTGCCACCAGGTTGGCCACCTCAACATCTCTCCAACTGAGTGCCCTGGGCCTGCCCTCAGTTGCATGTGCCATTGTTGTGCTGTACCAGCTGCTGACTGTGCTGTGTGTCAGTCTGCACAATGTGTAGCCAAGCCATGCCTGTTGTATGATAGGCCCACTATGCATTTCGCTGCGTGACTCACACATGCGAGATAGGGATGCACCATTGACACCAATAGCGCAGTTTCTCACATGCGCAGTATTGAAAGGCCTGGCGGGGAGAATGGGGTCATGGTCCAGTGACCCATGCACGTGCGTTCCTGCACAGGCGCCATCTTGTAGAGGGTGGATAATGCCACACTTGCAGCCAAACACATGGTGCATTTCCGCAAACATGCACCATAGTCGACAATGGCGCAGCACAGGGAGATGCGCGATACATGGACAATGCCAAACTGGCAGCCAACCACATGGTGCGTGTCCGCAGATATGCGTCATAGAGGGCAAAGGTGCAGCACAGGTTGATGCGCAATACACAGCAAGTAATATCGGACATGCTCCGTCGTGTATGTCAACTATGGTACTGCGCATCACACATGTGTGGGATGCTCAGCGCATCTCAGATGGCGCAGCCCAAATTAAGATGGGCCTGGAGCAAATTTGCAATATTCAACCAGGATATGCTAATCATCTCATTAACCAATTCAGGCCTAAGTCATCTGATTAGCATGTCATTACTGGCTGCTCCACAGCTCATTTGCATGAGATGGGCCAGAAACGTGCCTCACCACACCACAGGTAACTGACAGGAACTGAGGCCTGGAAGGTAGGTTTGTTTACATTCCTTTTGCTACAGCCTCTTGTACTGCATTTTGTGGGACTTTGCTCAACTCCAGGACAAGCTGCCCATGTGCTCATGTCTGTCACATTCCTGTCCACAGATAACAGGATGTCTGATAGTGAGGAGGAGCAGTCGAAGAGTTGCAGGCCTAATTTTACAAAGGATGAGCAGCATACCCTTTTGGAGGCATATTTTCAGAGGGAGGTGCTGCTTTCGGGCAAGTCAGGCGCCTGGCAGGACAGGGAGAAGGGCTGAGAGGAGGTGGCAGAATAGTCAATGCACATGGGAGGTGCAACTACACTCCCCAGGAGTGCACAAAATGCAAGACAAGTGACAAGCGGAGGGCTGGGGAGAAGGTTGCTACCATACGGGCCTCGCTGAGGCAGACTGGTGGTGGCCCCTCCACTGCACCAGCCATCACACCGTCTGAGGAGCTGATTGTTGCCACCATGAGCTGGGCATCCATAGAGGGTGTCCTGGGGAGGTTCCAGACTGGGGGCAGCCCGTTGCAGAACTGTGAGTATGCATGTGTCATACCCTGTGGGGGGTTGGAGGTGCCAGTGACAGGTGTGCCTGTTATGCCACACAGTGGCCAGAACTGTGTTCAGAGTATGTGGTGCAGGTTTGCTGGCATTGCACAGCCATATTGTAGCCCCACATGCTGCACTGTGTGCCATTGTACATGACCAGTGGCATGCTGCAGGACCCAGGGTGAGGTGGCCCAACAACACAGGCCGCAGGTGGCTATGCATGCCGATGGGGGCCTCCATGTTATGTGTGGTGCCACATAGCCATCCACAGTGGGCCGATGCACCATCCAGCTACAGTGGCAGGTGTTCCACAGTATGGTGGCAGTGCCTGTGGCAGGGCGGGGGGGGCATTGGCCTGGTCACTGATAGTCCATTGTGGCACTGTGCCACATGCTGCCATGAGTGTGCACTCCTGCACACATGCATGTCTCACAACACCAGTGCATTTGTGCTGCACATGCCACAATGGTAGTCCAAGGCCTGTGTGGCGGCACAGGCACACCTGTGATTCACATGCACACACACACACACACGTCTAGCTGTCTACCTGCATTATAGCCATGTGCCACTCACCATGAGTTTTTCTGCCTTCCAGCTCCATCACACCACAGGGGTGCATCACTGACTGGTGCCTGCCCCTTGGCACCAGTGGAGGATGATGCCATGCCTTCAGTGTCCTCCAGCATTGTGGCCGGTGCTGTGGACTATGGTGCAGCATGTATGCTGGTGCACCTACTGGGGTTGACTGACTGACAATGATCCCTTGTCTGTTCTTCCTCTGGAGGAGGACATCACCTTGCTTTGCACTGGCAATGGAGGAGGAGGAGGATGAAGATGCCATACAAATAGGGGGACACACAGGCGGCAACAACCCTCCTACTGGCTCAGTAAACACATGGGTAGCTGCAGGCAGCGCAGGTGGTCCTGTGCCCACACACGTGCCTCCCCAGTGTGCCCCCCCCACCAACTGATGCAGTGGCTGTGGGTGGACAGGGATGCAGTGCTGCTGTGGGGCCTGGAAAGCCCAGTACTGTCCAGCAGGGTGCTGCAGTGCTGCAACGGCCAGCAGGGGACATTATCCAGCCCACCCCAGGACACGCTGTGCATGCCCGCGCACAGTCCCCACCCAAACAGCAGCCTCTTGTGTGGCATTCCTGGATGACAGATGTGGCACAGCAGGCCAGGCCCCCCCCCATCAGCCCCATCCCCTAATGCATCACCCACTGACAGGCTTGCTGAACACACCTGGCTCCTGCAGGAAACCGTGGCAGGCCAGGCGGTACTCAGAGAGGAGCTACATGGACTGCTAGGGCAGGTGAGACACATGGATGAGCATGGTGCCATGAGACATGTGCAGCTGCTTGGCAAGTTCTGCCAACTGTGGGTGGCCTTGACCACTGTGCTGGATGCGATTGCACAGGCCATTGTGGTGGGCTTTGCATCCCTATCATCTCATGGTCACAGAGGTTCCTGCTGCACCATGCGCAGTACCACGAGCAACCCCAGGGCATGGCATCAGGTGTCCCCAGTACTGCTGACACCACCCCTGGCCAATGTGATCCCCAACACCCCCAGATCCAATCTGGATCTTGGGATTGATACACCCATGAGCACCCATGAGCACCCAGTCATAGTCTCAGGTGTCAACCCCTGCCAGAGCGGAATCTTCACCCTCTGTGGCTGGTAATCTGCCTGTGGCATCCTCCCAGCCAAGGCATGGCCACCATCGGACCACAGTGGCCATACTGGCTCACACTGAGTCCTGCTGGGGCAGTTGGCATGTTCCAGTACCCTGCTGCCATTGCTGACCACACACCAGACTGGCAGTGGCCAGGGCCACATGCTGTGGCACATGCATGCCCTGGTGTCACACCTCCCTGTGCTGTCTGTGTGTTGTAGTGGGCATGTGTGGGGACAGTGGTGTCGTGCTGTGTGGCATGGGTGTGATGAGTGCAGCACTGTGTCTGTCATGCATATATGCTGGCAGATACCCTCTGATCCATGCTAGTCTCCGCAGTGACACTGTGCCCCCCCCCATCCTTGGTGGCACTGTAGTGGATGTCTGTGCCCTTAAAAAGGTCTGAAAACAGTTCCCCCTAAACTGGAGGCTGCCCAGTGTTTATGTTACTTAATCTCTGGCTCCCCTGCTTTCCCTGGAGCCGGAGATATATGTTGTAACCCCTATGCTCACGAGCCAGCTTAATAAAACAGCAAATCTGGTTTATTAAAGGGATGTAAACAAGGAGGGGCATGAATTTAAGCACATGATTACTGTCTGGTTTGTACCAGGTTACTCTGCATGCATTCAATTTAATCCCTTTGTTAAACAGTCTTGCAGCTACTGGGTACCCAGATTGTAATGCTGGCTGGCCTAAATCGGTGCCCGGGGTTGCCGGCATTGCAGCTGTTGTTGGGGCCCTTGAAGGAAAGAAAATAATTAAACATAGGCAAGCAAAGACTTTGGACTAGTTGTATCCATGGCCGGCTGGCTTAGTCCATTGAAACCCTTGTAATTTAACTGAAAGCAATCAGATAGTACCACAAGGCAATTAAAATACTTGTTGCAGGGAGCTACCTTGGAATTACTATACCAGAAGATGGATGAAGGCCTGGCGAAATGAAGACCTGTGGCCTGAAGTTGCTGCACATGGGGAGACTGGGCCGACACGACTCACCTCCACTTCACGGCCTTTCCCTGTAGGTAGCCGCAACCTGAGATGATTTGCTGCGCAGGGGTTCCCTTACGAAAATGGAATATATTGCAATATATTGAGAATTATGCATTATTGTATGTCAACACAATGAGAAATACATTGTCCCAATGTAATATATGATATAATATATTATGAAATGTATTTTTAAATACACTGACTTAATATATTTCTAACCCACAGTGTACAAAAATATATGTCACTATACTGAGAAATACATTGACTCAATGAAATATAATACACAGCATATTTCAGCATATAATCAAACCACATATTCTGCCTCATGCATTGCTTGAAAGCATGTCAAACTATTAAGTAATATATTGTCTGAAATATATTATTAGGATATTTCAAAATATATACTGTATTCTTTGTTGCGTATATTTTTTATACGTTACATATATTTTTATATATTTTACATATATTTTTGTAAATGCTTAGTTTCGTCCCATGTGTATATTTGCATAACTAATTTGCATATTTCAAAAACATAGTTTATCAGCCAAAATCATGATAGCTTTACAATATTTTCGAATTTACAACACTAGCTTACAGACTGAAAAGAAAGGTGCAAGTTATAAAGCAAGTACTTGTAGGATCTCACCTTGACCTAAAAGTAAAACAAAATGGGGTGGTATAAGTACCAATCTGAGCCTTTAACAAGCATGAGCTTGTGAGGTGAGTCATATGTGAACGTATAAATGTTTTAAATGTATGTTTGAGTTAAAGCTACACTGTAAAACGATCATTTAATATAAATATTTCCATAATTAATAACAAGATGAACAGTTGCATAGATAGACATACATGTAAATCATTGTTTTTGGTTTTGTCTGGGTAAGTTAATAGTTATATTAATATCTATTACATATGTATATTATATATATATATTTGTAAATATAGGAAACAACATTTGAAATGTAAACCAAAATACATTTATACATATGTTGGCAATATACCAGTAACATATATTTACCATCCTTATTTCAATATATTTAGAATTTTAACAATATTTTTTGGAATATACAGAATATACTAAAGTGGCCATAATGTATATATTTACAGTACATAACAATATATTTGAAAATTTTACAATATATTGAAATATATTGGTTTTCCAATACATTACAATATATTATAAAACAAGTAGATTGGAATATATTTCACTATATGTAAATATATTGTTAATAATATATTTTAAAATATATTTCATTTTCGAAAGGGCTGGCTCCCCGAAACTGGTCTCTCGACGGAAAGCTGTAGCTAGCACAGGAACAAACAGCATGGGCCAAGGTGGACATGGGTCCACATGCAGAAAATGTCTCTAGAATGGTGCAGTTCTTTTGCTGGTGAAACCTCCAGCTGGTAGGCCACTCGATTGCTGTGTAGGGCTGGCTCCTTTTTTTGACAATCAGGCATCCCTGGATTACAGTCTGTTCTAGCACAGTAGGCCTCAGCACATTTAACTGAAGAAACACTAGACTTTTTATGTTCTTCCCTTTTGGTTCTCTTGCCAGTTGCAATCTCAGCCAACACACTGAGCAACTTCACATTCTGCAGGAAGACAGTTTCTGGAATCGATCCCTGCATGGGACCGAACTGAACCATAAGAGACAAGGCAGGTTCCTCCTGTGGAAAACTTACGGTCGCAAAGCGCAGAATCCTGTTTGCGGAAGTCTCAAACTGAAACACCATTTTCACTGGAGTCTCTTTCCTGCTTTTAGGTAGTCTAATGCTTTAAATACAACAAGGAGGCAAGTCAGGCCTTCTCCTACCGTTTCTCTTAAGCTCTTCTCAGGAGCTGGTTCTCGATGACTCGAGCTGCTTACTCTCACCACTCCAGAAATAAACTGAAAACTGAACTCTTTTTTTCTATCAGTTCTCAGACTAGTCTGTTTTTTCCTGCAATCTGGTTGGCTAAGGGAGCTGTAAGCCACAGGTTCGGTGCTCCCATTTGTCACTTTAGGCACCAACCTGAAAAACTATAAAAACTACAGTCTTACCCATTAGCCATCACAGTTAGGACCCCTCGAGGTTCCCTGTGTCCCAATAGACCCAAGCTGAGAAGTCCCAGACCAAACCATGGTGTCTTCCATTGGGAAATGCATGCTGCAAAGAATACAGGTTAAATAATAGTATCTATTTTAAATACAGCAACAAATTAAAAGTAAATATATACAGTACCATGTAGGGCTCCCCCTGCTCTACTAGCGACAGCAGAGTGGAGCTGATCAGGTAAATGCCTGGCTGGTCACTAGTTCCAGAACACTCAGACCCAGTCCAAGCCATTTACAGTATACACACAGGCAGTGGCACACAAAGGGATAGTAGAGACACATCATGGCACTCTCACGCAGATCAATAGTAGGACACCAACAACCACAAATTCATCATCTCTGCAGGATGTTTGCCTGGCAGTGGGCATCAAAGAAGCCCAGGGAGACACCCATGGTAAGCTCCCCCTGATTTGGGGGAGGGGGGCTACATGTTATGAGTGCCCACATGCTGAAACTACAAAGGGAGCCATGGCTCCTTTAAATTTTAACCCCCTGATGGCCACACATGTGTGATCGGTGCCCTGCAACTATGTTCGTTGTTCACAATCGGCGGTCCGCCTCATCTGCTTACCAGGCTGCTGAGTCACTTCCAATTTTTTTGCCCTGAGGCATCCCACAGTGGATCCGATCTCAGCCCCTACCTTGCCATAGGCCAAGGTCATGAGAAATCAGTGGCAACAGCCATAGAACACCATGGAGAGGACAGGTTCAGATCCCACCAGGACCACTGCCAGACACAGCGGTAAAGGAGCAGGGGCTGTAACCCTCACAGGTAAGCCATTTTGGGGGCTTACATATCTATCTATCTATCTATCTATCTATCTATCCGTCCATAGTATATATCTATCTTCACATACACACAGACACAAATATACTGCAAATATGATGCAAATGCATACATTAGGACAAGATATTCTACAGGACTGGAGAACAGCACATGTGGTGCCTCTCCACAAAAGCAGTCCCAAGGATGACACAGGGAATTACAGACCAGTCAGTCTGACTTCAATCGTGTGCAAGCTCATGGAGACCATACTTCAGGAAAGGCTGGTAGAATATCTAGAGGAGCATGGTCTCCAGGATGCGAGGCAGCATGGGTTGGGGGAGGATCATATCAAAAGAATTTGATTGACCTCTTTGACTGGGTCACTAAGACAGTAGGCAGGGGCCAAGTGGAAGACATCCTCTATCTGGATTTCAGCAAGGCCTTTGACTCTGTGCCCAACAAAAGGTTGGTCAGGAAGTTGGCAGATTTTGGTGTTGGGAATAAGATGGCCAGATGTGTGGAAAACTGGCTGAGGGACAGAACCAAGAGGGTGGTTGTGGGGGGAGAGCTATCTGGCACCAGTAGGGTCCCTCTGGGCTCAGTGCTGGGGCCGGTGTTGTTCAATGTCTTTATCAATGACACTGGGGATCAAATTAAAGAGCAGCTGATGCCATTTTGGACAACTTTAACAAAATGTGACATTTAGACACAGTTCAGCTTGTATTTCACATTAATTCTGTATTTCTCCTCTCTGTTATTTATTACTGAGTCCATTTGCATGAAAACAGGATTTTTGCTCCTGAAGAGTTCATCTATTCCTGTTGCTTTCTCCCTACCTGAGGTCATAATGCCGTGCTTGTGACATCATACTTACTCTCATGGCAACAGACTGTGACATCACAACAGAGGACTATGACATGAAGTAGGGAGTAAGCTAAAGAAGCAGATACCTCTAAGGGATATAGAGCAGGTTTCCATGCAACGTTCTCACTAATGAGTAATACTGGAGGAGACATCTGTCAAATATATATGGAATGCAAATGACATTGTACCTAAATATTATGTTTTTCAAAGTTTTCTTTGAGTCATCGGCAGTTCCTTAAAGGCAAAATGTGCATATTTACAGATGACACCAAGCTCTGTGGGAGAGTGAACACAGCTGAAGGGATACAGGACATACAGGATGGTCTGGAAAAGCTGGAGAGGAGGTCTGGGATCTGGCAGCTTGGCTTCAATGCCAAGAAATGCAGAGCTATGCACATTGGAGCCAAGAATCCCAGGATGGAGTACTACCTGGGTGGAGTCCAGGTATCTGCATCAGAGGAGGAGAAGGACCTGGGAGTGATGATCACTAGTGACCTGAAGCACTCCATACAGTGCAAGAAAGCAGCAGCAAAGGCAAACAAGATGCTGGGATGCATAGCTAGGGGACTCAGTAGTAGGAGAGAGGAGGTTATACTGCCCTTGTACGGGTCACTGGTGAGGCTACACCTAGAGTATGGAGTTCAGTACTGGTGCCCACACCTGAAAAAGGACATTAACCTGCTGGAAAAGGTCCAGAGGAGGGCTACAAAGATGATAGCTTGTCAGCAGGATACGGCATACAAGGAGAGGTTGAGGGCACTGAACATGAACTCCCTGGAAGATAGGAGAGAGAGAGCGAGGGGACATGATTGGGACCTTCAAGTACTTGAAAGAGATAAATAAGGTTGATAAGGAGAGTCTCTTTAAGCTGAGTGGCAACCATAACACGAGGGGGCACAGTCTTAAGCTGGAGTGTGGGAGGTTTAGGAGGAGGCTCAGAAGCACTTCTTCACAGAGAGGGGTGGTGGACACTTGGAATGCACTGCCAGAAGAAGTAATCTCATTGAAGACAGTGGGCAGCTTTAAGAGAGGCTGGGACAGGTATGGGGGGGAGGATAGGGAGGATGGGAGGAGTGGGGAGAGGGAGCAGGGACAGTAGCTCAAGCTGTGGACCCTGCAACACAAGCAGACTTGATAGACCAAATGGCCTTCTTCTGCTGGCTTCTTTGTATGTTTGTATGTTTATATAAGGGTCCTTGGGGTTATTATTTATTTTTACAGTTTTTGGCCAGATTAAGCACACTAAGCTAAGGCTTGTTTCCCAGTGCATCCTGGGAGCACAGGGAAGTTAAGTGACTTGATGATGTTCACACAGGGGATTCCATCAATGCTCGCACAGTGTATCCCCTCAACACAATGACGGCATTATGGTGACAGCCATCAGTGCGCTGCAACCAGTTCGACACTCATAGTGGCGAACTGGTTGTTGGAGCGCCATGCACCAGGACCACTGCACCGGTGCTGCACTCCCTTCCCGATAAACCTCCCCCATGGAAGTGATTACTAAACTGTTTTGGGGTATGTGGGGGGCTTCCCAGTGCTTTGGGTGCGATGGCGGTCATGGAGCATAACATATTATTTGTGTATTTAATACAATGCCCCAGTGACCATATCTATATAGGCAAAACACTAAGAGAGTTAAGAACACGTATATATGAACACAAGGGCAGAATTAGAAACAAGGTTGAGAATTCTCCACTAGTGAGGCACTTTGTGGAGAGAGAGGCCATACACCTATACAAATAAGATTCTGGGGCCTTGAACAGGTTCCAGAACCCCCAAGAGGAGGTGCCTACAATAAACAAACTCTACCCAGAGCCGATAGGGCTGTGGAGAGTTACCAAGTGACAAAAGTTACTCATGTGTGTAGAAATTATTCAACGCCCAGGTGTAACTTGGTCATTTTTTGGAGGTGCACCAAATTTTCGACATGGCCTTTTTTTGGACCCCTTCTCATGAACAGTACCAGTGTCATTTTGTTGAATTGTCCCAAAAGATGATTGCACAGAGCAAATACGCTATTCTGCGCCATAGGTTCGAAAACACATTTTGGGCAGGTTGTGGAAAATGACAGCTGTACTGTTTTGAAGGAGGTGTGCAAAAATGGCAATGTTAAAAATGTGGAGTTAAAATATTAAAAATTGTTGACGTTCGGAGCATGCGTAGAAACTGCACAATGCACACTCATAATGCAGTCATTTTTTTGGAATTTTTTTACCAAATTTGCAACATGGGCTTTTTGGGTCCCCACAGTGGCACTACAATTTCATGAATTGATCCCAAAAGGTGATTCCATGCAATGACCGTGAAATCACCTTTCAGGACTGAGTAACAAAATGACAGTGACAGTTTTCATGAGGAGTGATCCCAAGAACCCCATGTTGAAAATTTGGGGCAAAAATTCCAAAAAATGGCTGAGAAAGCAGCATAAGTTACCCATTGAATGGCTGTATAGCATGCTTACCTTTAATTCTTCAGTTCGCAGCTGAGCTTTGAAGAGTGCAGACGTGTCACAGTCCAGAGAAGATGGACAGCACCGACCTCCCAGAGGTGGCACGGAGTAAGGGGGTGTGGGAGATGGGTGCTCAGTGGAGGGTGGGGGAATGCAGTGATGATGAGGGACCATTTTCAGTTTTACAGGAAATAAAACCAACAAAGAGGGCCGTTCTAATTTACGACAAAAACAGAAAAATACATTTTGGCACACTAGGGTTGGGCTCCTAGTGTGCCACATGAATGCCGACATGGGGATTGGGCACCCTGATGTTGGGCATGACTTGGGGAGAGGGGCACCAGGAAAAAAATGCAACGAGGGACAGTTTTCTAATTTACAGGAAAAAAAATTCCACATACTGGGATGGGCTCCCATTGTGCCACATGAATGGGTAGGGTTGTACAGGATGCCAACATGGGGATTGGGCACCTTGATGTTGGGCATGACTTGGGGAGGGGGGCACAGGAAATAGTGAATGGTATTTTGCTGATTCGCAAGATGGTGGCACCCGAGATTCCACTGAGGTTCATGTCCTAGAACCTCTCATGGCATTTAGACTTGTAATAACTGGGGAGTGTTTTCTCCCATTGAGAAACCGGGTTATAATACGCTGTTATAACCCATGAGTTATATTGGCGAACATGCACCTGGCTTCTCACATACTGCGCATGCCTACGCTCTTTTTCCTCGCTTGCCAATCCTGGAACTGCTGCTTCATGAACTACGACTGCGGTGCACAACACAGCAAAATCAGCATGGATTAAACAGTTCAATTTGTAGTAAATTCCCAGTCATACACTAACGTTTGCCATCAGGAGTGAATTTCAAAGATAGCTGCCTCCCCCAGTCATCTTCAAAAAATTAGCGATGATCATCGTGACAGCACAGACATGGCCCTCTTATTCCCGATCCCTCACATCAGGTAGCAAACTGTGAAAGCTGTTTATGTTTCTTTTTTTGTATTGGTGAAAGCAAAAAAATAAATAAAATGCATCTAACCCCTGGGGCTCAAAACAGCAAACTGATTTTTTTTAAACAGCAGCTGCACAAGTCACACTCCTACTACTTTTAACAAAGTGATGCTGGGAAAACACTCCCAGCAATTACATAAAACAATGCATGGGGTGAGTGAATAAGATCAGTGTGGATGCTCATATAAACCACCTTCGGGTTTATGTAGCATCCCACACCTCGGTGCACATCATTTCTCATTATACAATCACCCCTATACATTATTGTATATGTAATACACACTTCCCTATCTATTATTCTCTTTTAATAGAAAGCTCCTTCCAGTTACTCAAGCACCAACAAGCTGACTTATATAATGTCTGTGGAGCAAGCCACGGTTGCTATAGAAGAAGTATCAGCATTTATATAGCGCTTTTCATACACAGTGTATCCCACAGCACTTTACAAGCAATGCTAGACAGGTAATGAAGTGATTGACTGTGTTGTGGCAGCCATAACGCACATCAACATCCACACATATCCTGATCAACTGAATGAACCAGTTTATGGGAAGGGGAATGTTGGCCAGGACACAGGGAATGTCCCCTACTCTTTGACAAGAGTGCCCTGGGTTCTTTTACTTCCACCTGGACACCCACCAGGGCAGCACCAGGATGAGTAGAAGGGACCCCAGTTTAACATCTCATCTGAAGGATGGTACACCCCAGCAGTACAGCACCCCTAATACTGAACTCTGATGCCATCAAATTTTTTTTTTTTTTAAATAAGCACAAGTCCCATCCCAGTGTGGGGCAAGAACCCATGACCTTGTGGTCCAGAGGCAGATGTGCTACCAACTGAGCCATGCTGATACGTAGGCAACTGCTTTGGCAGTGCATGGCATCACATGACTGCTCCATGGACATAAGAGGGAGAGCCACAGCTTCTTCTGTGCTGCTGAAACCAAAAGAGAATCAAGAAAACACAAGAATTAAACAAGTGCTAATGTCCTGTAGCACAAGTCTCCAAGTAGGCACCAGCAACAAGTTACATACTAAGTTTTAAAATCCTGACAGAAAGGATAAGCATGCATAGCAACTTATTTAAGCAAGTGAGCTAATGACAACAAGACTACATGACTGAAGCACCATAAGCACAGTATTCAGCATGTCATAAATTAGAAAGGAATGAGACACTTGCAGAATGTGAACAGGAGCTACAAGCATCAGAGGATTTGAACACTAGTAAGCCTTACAAGTGTCTTGAGTGCTATGAAGTAAACAAGCATTTGTCAATGCCAAATGTTTGCTTGCTGGCATTAGCAGTGGAAGTGCAGGCGTTAGATGCAGTATAGGAAAGGTATTGAAGTATTGAACTGACGGCAACTCGACCCTCACCCTGCAGAGATGGACAAGCATTGAGGTGTGCCTTTGGGTTGTCATCCATGACGGTCAAGACATTTCACCTCACCCTACCCTTCAGACAATGCCAAGTGCCGGTGTGCCTTGGGGTGTTTGGGCTTTACATTCACCTCATTCCATAAGGAAATATGCTGAAATGGGCACAGTATAAGAGAATGGGGTCAACTCTGGGGGCCAAGAGTGCAAGGCGCACCTCGATGCTTGTCACTGGCTGGAGGGTGGCGGTGGTGGGTGGCAATGGCATGAGCATTACTGTCGACAATCCCAAGTTACACCCCTAACACCTGTCAGTCCCTACAGGGTAGAGCGTTATGGTAGAAAACCCTAACGCCCTGGGCGTTTCCTGGTATTTTTACTCCAAGTTTTCCACATGGGCTTTTTGTGACCCCACCACATGAACAGTGACACTATCACTTCGTTAGGCGTAAGGTGATTTTGCACAGTGACTGTGCCATTTGGTACCACAGGTTTGAAAACACATTTCAAACAGGATGTGAAAAGTGACAGATGTACTGTTCATGAGGAGGTGTAAAAAATGGCATTGTTGAAAATCCGGAGTGAAAATGTAAAAAAAATAGTGAAGTGATGAGCGTGCATAGAAACTGTGCAATGTACACCCGTAGTGAAATTAGTTTGAGGATTCTTTACAGTAGATTTTCAACACAGGCATTTTGGGACCTTTGCTCATGAACAGTGTCACTGTAATTTTCTTAGTCTATCTTGAACACTAATTTCCCACAGCGTGCTATTCTTCGCTGAAAGTGTGAAAACACATTTCGCCAGGGTGTGAAAAATGACAGCTGTGCTGTTCATAAGGAGGTGTGGAAAAATGTCAATGTTAAAAATCTGGACTGAAAATATTACAAATCTGTAAGCCATGTGACATGTACCACCAAAACTAGTAATAAACGCCTTAGACATCATTGACATGCCATGCTGCTGTCTGCAGTACAGCACCCTGCATGTGGACACCCACTTACGTCCACTTGTTGTCGATATCTTTTGGAGTTGCATGTATGATATAACTGGTTAAGACTCGACGCTGACGAGACTGAGGTGCTGGTGGAGGATCAGAGTGGTCGTGGTGTGGCAGGGGCACATTGGGATAACCACTGTCTTGTACTGGGGGAACACCATTGCTTCTACAGAACGGATAACTAATCTGGGTGTGATACTTGATGACGGCTTGACATTTGATTCTCAGGTGGTGGTAGCATAACCTGCTCACATTTTCTTTCCATGTACATTTTCAACAGTGATTCTGAAATGGACTGGTGTCATGTGGCCTGCAAGTACTGACAATGGCAATGAAAGTTTAGGCAGCCATCACCCAGGTCTGTTCATCACTGATTTTGGGTCTGTGCATGTATGTTCATACACCTAATACATTTAAACATAGCAAAGTAACAAGTGACATCAGAGAAGGAGACAGTGACCAAAATAGTATACCTGTGTGTACATTAACTTTAGTTTGCTTCTGCAGACCATCTTTAGTGACAGGGTGATGCTATTAATGATCCCACAATGGCAACCTAATGCCAGTCAAATGCATGGTTACATTTCACCCATGTCTCGGTAAGTGACTATGTCTACATCCCCCTCTGCTACTGCCTGAAAGCTCGGCAGTCTTCCAGAAGGAGGGAATGATACCTCTGTACAACTGCTTGGTGAGGCCGCACCAAGTACTCGCGTGTGCTTTGAGGCCACACTTAATGAGGGACATTGAACTCCTGGAGGGCAACCAAAATGATTTTGAAGAGCTAAATATGTACACATTGGAAGAGAGAGAGAAGGGAAGGGAGGGACATGATAGAGGTCTTCAGGTACATGAATGAGGTAATGGGGCCGAGCAGTCTGGATGCTGCTAAGGGGGGATGATTAGAGGCATGGGTGGAAGATGGAGGGGGGAGAGATTGAGGGGAGAAAGGATTTGGCTATTTTCACTGAGGTTGGTGCTATGGAATGCTCTGCCCAGGGGATGGTGGAGGGTTCAGCAAGGGTTGACAGGTACATGGGCAGGGTTCAGGAAGCAAAGTCCAGTGCAGTGAGATTGGTAAGGGAAGCAAGATCAGCTACCAGGGTTTGGATGACCAACCAAGCAGACATGGAGACCGCTTGGCCTATTCTGCTGGCATTTTGTATGTCAGTATGTTAATACCTGTTTCCCATGCTAGTAGCACTTTCTGATACCACTCTCAACCCTGATCCTCCTCAATGCCTCCTTACACACCTTTTCATCACACACCAAGTCAATTTCGCACTGTCCCGGGATGTGGGGTAGGTGACCTGGACCCACTATCCAGCTTCTTTTCAACCTCCATTGACTGCAACAGCTGGTTTTAATTATACTCTCGATGATAAATTACATCAGTTTGCTTCAACACCTGTGAACCTTCATTACGGAGAGATGTATCTCATCAACTGAATATGGATCTGTGTGCTCACATGAGCTAAAATTTAAAATCTGTTCTTGCTTTGGTCAACCTTTACCTGACTGACTCCAGTCACTCCCTCCACAGGCTGACATCCATGCTTTTGCCCTTGCCACCCATTCACCCAATTGTTTTGTTGCCTGTGACATGATGTATTAAAGTACCTCTGGGTCTCTTAACACTAGCATGCATCTCTATGTTGATCACCACCCCAAGGCTCCAGCCCCTAGTCACACACGTTGTCCTCCGTAGCCAAAACAGCAGACAGCAGAACATGAAGCCCCCAGCACTGCATGCCACTCATTGTGAAAATTGGAGCACCACAAACTTGGGAGCATACTAAAATGGCAGCAGAATAGGCCTAACGGTCTTCGTGGTCTGCTCGCTTGTCAGCCTTCACCCTGGGAGTTGACCTTGTTCCCTCTTGCTCTTCTGGCTTCTCTCTTTCCAGTTCCGATATTATTCTCGCTGCATTGGATTTTGCTTCCAGAACCTTCCCTGTACCTGTCCCACCCCTCTTGAACCCTCCACCTGCTCTGCCTCCACCAGCCCCTAGGCAGCACATTCTCCATGGCTCCACCACCTCTCAGTGAAGTAGCGCCTCCTCCTTTCTCCTGAATTTTCCCTCCAGCTTCCACCTGTGCCTCCTAGTGGCCCCCCATCTCCTTCCTTCAAAGCACCCTGACTGTTCCTCCCTATTTACCCCATTCATGTACCTGAAGACCACTGTCATGTCTCCTCCCCCAGTCCCTTCTTCTTCCAATGTGTACATATTTAGCTTCTTCGAGCTCTCTCCTGATAAGTCCTGTCCCCCAAGCCCCAAATCATTTTGCTGCCCTCCTGACCCTCCAGGAGTTTCAGAATTCCTCTAAGTGTGACTCCAAAACTGCACGAGTACTGGCAGCGGCTCACAAGCAGTTATACAGAGGGAGTATCACTTGCCTCTTTTCTGGAGGTGATCCCCTAGCGATGCATCCCAGCATCCTGTTGAACCTTGGCTGCTGCCCTCCTACAAGTCTCTGAGTTGTTCATCTTGACATCCACCACCACCCCAGGCCTTCTCAGCCATCGAGATTTGTAGCATTTGCTCCCAAATGGTGTGTACACTTGGCCTGGGTTTCTGCCCCTAGGTGCAGTAATTGCATTTCCCTGCATTGAACCTCAGCTTCCACTTCTAGATCATCTTTCCAGAGCCTCCAGGTCCCCTGTGGGCCACCCTCCCCATCCAGCTTCGCCTTGGAGTTTTGTGCCCTTCAAAGAGACTAATCTCACCCTGATACCTGTCCTTGTGTCAGAGACATAGGCGTGGTGAACAGGAAGGGGCCCAAGGACTGATCCCTGGGACCCCACTAATGACCTCCTTGGGGATGAGACAATCCCACCAACCACGACTTCTCTGAGTCTGGTCCTGAGCCAATTGACTATCCATCCGGTTCCCTACCCCATTTCTCCTAGTTTATCCAACAGCCCATGTGAGGAAATAACAAATGCCTTGCCAGTTCAGAAAGAGGACGCTCCACTGGTCTACCCAGGTGCAAGGCACTGCCACCCAGTCATAGAACTCCACAAGGTTTGTCTGACACAATTTCCTGGACAAATCCATGTTGTCTATTGTCCAGGCACCTTGACTTTTCCAAGTGCCCCCCCGGCTTCTCCATCACTTTGCCCACCAGCCCTGTGCGTCAGGCTGACAGGCCTGTAGTTCCCTGCCACCTCCCTGATTTCCCCTTGTGGATAGGCACTGTATGCACCACCTTGCAGTCCTGGGGCACCCACCCTGTCTTCAGATGGTGAAAGCCTCGGCCAGGGTTTCCCGTCGACATCCACAAGTTCCTTCAGCACCTTGGGATGTAATTTATCCGGCTCTGGTGCTTCTCCGCCTTGATGGGACCTGAGGGCTTCCTCACACACACACACACTGCTGTGATTTCCACTCTGCTACCTCTTCTCCTTGTTTAGTCTCCGCCAGTGAGATGCCTTCCCTCCCCAGACCTGCCGATCGTAAGGGTCCCCTTCCTCAGTATCGCTGTTCCCTCCCATGTATGATGTAGAACCCCCATTTTCCATGTAGGAACTGAGGTGAAGTACTCATTTACTCAGCATGCTCCTCGGTCTTTGTGTCCATCTTTCTCCCTGTTTTAATCCTGCTAATCTGCCCTTTTCACCCTTATTTTTCTCCAGTGTATCTAAAGAGACATCTTGTTCCCTCCAATTTCTCTGGCCAGGTTCTGCTCCTTCCTTGCCTTAGCTACCCCTCCCCAGCCTAGTGGCCCTTTTTAACCATCAGCTCAGGCTCCCCTCGATCCCTTTCTCATCCTTGAGCACTTGAATTGCCTATAGGCTGCCTCTTCCCTGCAGACTCACCTCCTGGACCTCCCTGGTCCATTAGCAGAGTTTTTGGCCCCACCACATTTCGCTCTTACTGTTGCACAGGTGTTGGTGGCATCCACACCCTCTTCTGATTTCCCCACCTACTATCAGCTCTATGTCTGACCCAGTCCCATGCAAATGCTCCTTAAGGATCCTTCCCATTTCCTTAAAATCCGCCCCCCTGAAGTCAGTTACGTCTGTCTTTCTGCAGCCTTCTACCCCTCCTAGGTCCAGGCAGAACCAGACCATGGCATGGTCACTCCCCGCCAACGGGTCCCTTACCTCCAGGCCCCCAGTCTGGTCACTGTCTACCAAGACCACATCCAGTACCTGCGCCTCCCTGGTCGGTTCCCCCACCTGCTGAGTTAGGAACACGTCTTGAAAGACATCCAACAACCTCTGTTCCCTTGCCACAGAGGATGTCATAGTCTCCCAGTTTATTCCTGGCATGTTTGTCCCCAAACACCACCACCCTTCCCCTGCCCAGTCTGCAGTGTCTCCCAACATCTGCCACCAGACTGTCCTCCAGCTCCTCATACAACACTTACTTGCTACTGACATTGGTGGCTGACAGAGACCAGCCTCCCCAGCCATGGATGGGTGCTGTACCACTCCCTGTGTCCAGTACCCCACCTTTGAATCTTCCTATTTATGCTGCACATGTTTGGACCACCAGGTGCAGGCTACACAATCTCGACCAGTTGCTTGCTGCTTGTGTTCCATACTAGTTTCCAGAAGATGCAGGTGAATAAATGACTATTTAATCTGGCCGCATGCAACGGGGTACATACAGCAAAGAGATGTGCAAGAACAAAGGGGGCACAATGTGAAGACAGAAGTTGAATGACTTTGGGGGGGGGCAATGTAATGTGAGCAAGTAGGTTACTGTGACTGTTGGACATGTGGAATGGCATTCCTGCTGGGGGTGGTGGGGTCAATAGGAGGATGGGAATTTATGAATGCATGGGACAGACAAGGCAATTCGAGAGAGCAGTAGGAAGAATATGGCTGATATAAAATTTCTATCCAATAGATAGGGACTTATGCAGACTCCTCATTCATTATTAGCGGTATGGCAAGTCACGGGTTGTGCTGTGCATCAGCTGGAGTACTGGGTGCTGTACTGCAGACCACACTGCACAAAGGCATTAACCAAATTGAAGCAGTCCAGATAAGGGATACCCAAATTGGTGCAGGGGCTGCATCAGTAAAAAAAAAAAAATGAGGACAGCTTAACAGAGCTCAATATGTATAATACAGAGCACAGCAGGGAGAGCGGGTGATATGATGAACAGTAGAAAAGACCATTACTAGGTCAAAGACTGTAACATGTTTCAATATAAACAAAACAGCAGGATAAGAGGACACAGCATGGGATTAGAAGGAAGAACGATTCAGGGGGAATGACAGGAGGTTTGTTTTTCGCTGACAGAGTTGAGGATTCATGGAGATGCAAACTGCATGTAGTGGTGGATGTCTCAGAACTGGGAGTGCTAACGGACATAGAAGAAGCAAGACAGACTGGTCCAGAGGGACCAGGATACCCTGGAGTGGTGGTCAGAGGTGGTGTTGACTTTTAATGCAGGGAAGTGTAGGGTGATGCAATGGGTGGGGTGGGGGCCAGAAACCATAGATATGTATCCACCCCAGGGGGTGGTGTATCACTGAAAGCCACATGAAGCGAGAGGTACCTAGGAGTGGTGGTAGATGTCAAAATGAATAATACAGAAAATTGCAGAAGAACTGTGGAAAAAGCAAACTGGATACTGGGCTGCATAGCCAGGGGGATTACATCCAGGAGGAGGAAGGTGATCATTCCTATGTATAATGCCCTGGTTAGATAGCATCTTGTGTACTGTGTACAGTTCTGGAGACCTCCTCTCAAAGTTGGACATAGCACTGATGGAGACAGTTCAAGACAAGAGGAACAAGGATGATACAGGGCATGGTGGGGGAGCGGGCCATAGGAAGAAAGGGTGGATGTACTTGCTGGAGGAAGGAGAGATGGGGGCTACATGATAGTTGTATTCAAATGTGTAAGAGGAATGAACAGAGGCAGAGCCAATGAGATGTTCAGACTACAGATGGGGGGGACCAACTAGGGGGCACATGTGAAAGTTAGAGGGGGAAATTACTGGGGGGAACGCAGGAGACAGTACCTCACTGTGAAGGTGGTGGAGCCATGGAATGCACTGCCCAGGAGTCTGGTGGAGAAGGGCACAGTGGAGGAATTAAAGAAGGGGTGGGACGGGTACAAGGGAAAAGTGAAGCTGAGCCTCTCTTTGGACTCTGGGGGGGAGAGGAGCAAACACCTAGTAGGAGGCTGGCTACCAAGCAGACATGATACCATCAGGCTGATTCTGCTTACTTTTAGTATGGTAGTATATAATGAATGATAAAATCTACCCACAATCCACCTACCTCAACACCATCACTTCAGAATTGTGATGTAACAGAGTACTGTATGTTTATATCCCAATCCTGTCTTGCCATGGCATAAGTCTCTGTGACTGCTGCCACCCCCAACATCACCATCACCAGGAGCGTCCAAAGATCAGTAATCACCATCTAACTTTTCCCTCCTTACTTCCATCTCAAATACCCTGAGGCAGTGGTGTACCATCAATCTACAGCCATGCACAAACAGCAGAACGCAGCTATAGTTGTGCACCTTTGCCTTACCCATGAAATAACAGAGAAATAGGCCATCAGTCTGACATATGTCATCTGGTAAGCATATAGGTTGCTTGGCTCACAGGGCTGTAGCTTGCAGAGCACTAGAATGCATGTAAAATTCAGTGACAGATTGACACTGAAAGCATAACCATGGACTATAATCTGTTTTGGCACTCCTGGGACATTATGCACTGAGCACTTTAACACCCAATTGTGTGTTAGCAATGCTGATGTTCTCTACTGCACAATGAAAAGGCAATCAAAATGGTCAAAGAGGTGACAATATGGGGTGATTGAGTAACAGTTTAGGTTTGCATGTAATTGATGAATGCCATTCTGCACTAATGAAATGCAACCTTACACAGTGATGAGATTATAGTGGGGATAATGGCTCTATGTGGCCAACCTCACTTTGGAGAGACTGGGCTGGCTCCTGCAAGTCTGGAAGTGCACTGTTTTTGAATTCAGTGTTACATTTTTGAGTGGATACGTGTAGTCAGAGGACAGTAGCTGGAGAATTTTTAATTTGAATATTAATGAGTAATTGAAAAGGGCATACAGAGAGAGTGCTAAATTCTTGCCTTTCTCCTCCTCTTCTTCCTCCTGCCCGAAATCTACATGCAAGTATCTGTGCACACATTACCTTGAGCCGTCTTATATTGAGCGGACCACCACTTTCTTATCCCCTACTGTATCATTAATGGACGAACTGAACCAAAGTGAAATCTGCCTGATATTTGCCTGCGCCATCCTCCTGACATGGCATACTCCTGCCACCAGAAGCAACTACTTTAATAACAACAGAGTGGCCTTTACCCCCCCCCGGGTCAACTCCAAGAACGTGTCACGTAACATGGTTGTCACCCAAAGCTGAACTGTAGGACGTTCGTGGTTAAATTTTTTTTTTTTTTACTTATTTATTTATTAGATCCTCTGTTTACAGACCTTTGACTCATAGACTCACAAAGGCACCTCGTCAAGAGAGCAAGACGTCACAGCAAACAAAACAGGAAATAACAATGAGATGAGAAAAGCAACAAATGTTACAGGAATTGCCTGGTGGTACACGCTTGGTAATGGGTAGATCACAGTAGTCATAATATACATGCAGGAGTACCATGTCAGATAGCAACCAGAGATAGTTTATTACAATAGTCGAGATGTTGACTGAGACCACAGGCATCTACAGCTAAAGTAGACAGGGCTGACCCAGGCTAAGGTAGAAGGTGGGGGGATTATGTGGAGTTGCAGCAGTGAGTGCTTGCCAGATGGTTTCTGAAGGAGACCTTGAAAGGGCAATGTATAGTGGAGTCAGCTATGTTGGCTGGGAGGGAACTGAACCAGGAGGGAGCCTAATAGCAGAAGGATCTCTGGGTCATAGAGGTCATTGCCTTGGGGACAATAAGGGAGGTTTTGACAGTGCTGCAGGTGGAGACTGAGGGGAGGCATGCTGCAGGGGTGGTGGCAAACCTGGGGCACAGCCAGGTCTTTTTACAAGAGGGCAGGTTTGGAAGCAGAGTCTTTCTTCAAGGTTGAGCAGGTTGGTGGTAGGGTACAGCAGACACGTATGGGTGCACCAAGGGGCTCCCAGCAGTAGCCTGCAGCCCTTGTTTACATAAAAAAAAAAATAGAATTTGACGGCAGATAAGGACCTTGGGGCACATCCAGTCTGCCCATTTCTTTTTCTACCGTATAAATGTGCCATCGGCCTGTGCTCTGTCTTTGGCCTATCTATTCATACTTGTCTGTATTGCTCCCTTATGACTATCCCATGCCTGTTTCAAGCGCTGCACTGTATTCATATCTACCACTTCCTGAGGTAGGCCATTCCATGCATCCACCACCCTTTCTGTGAAAAAGAAATTCTTCGCATTACTCATTAATCGGCCTCCCTCGAATCTCACGCTGTGTCCTCTTGTTGTCTTATTTTTCTTATATTGAAACATGTTAGTCTTTCATAGAAACATAGACTTTGACAGCAGATAATGACAGGCTATTTACTTTGTATGCCCATTTCACTACCTAGAGGATAAGCTGCAGATCCCATTTAAGGTTACAGCCTATTTCTTCCTACCCCCTACAAAAATTGCCTTATGTCTGTCACATGCATTCTTTAATTCTCCCACAGTTTGACACCCTAGCCTACTCAGGAAGGCTGTTCCACGCATCCATCACCCTCTCTGTGAAAAAAATACTTCCTCACATTGCCCAAAGCCTTCCCCACCGCTTTCTTGCAATTGTGTTCCCTTGTTCTGCTTCCTCTTGACTTCGTTGATTCAACTGAGGTACTTAAAAGTTTCTGTCCTGTCCTTCCTCTCCCTCCTTGCCTCAAGGGTATAGTCTGCTACTTTAGTCTCTGCTTGTATGGCTTCTCTTGCAGACCCTGCACCGTTTTAGTTGCCCTCCGTTGAACTGACTCCACACTCTCTATCTGTGCAGAGAGGGGGTCTCCAGAACTGTACACAGTACTCCTGATGTGGTCTCACCAGCTGTCTGTACAGGGGGATAACAACTTCTTGTTTTCAGCTGCTGATGCCTCTCTGTATACATCCAAGTATCCACCCAGCCCTCCCCAACAACTTCACATTGCTTGCCAACTTTAAGGAAATCTGATAAGATTACCCAACAGTCCCTTTCCATTTTTGTTATTGTTACTACCTCCCCCCCAATTGTGTAATCTTCCCCAGGGTTTTTGTTCCCCAGGTGCATTGTTTAGCACTTCTTTGCACTGAATTGAAGCAGCCATGCTTCGGACTGTTCCTCCAACCTTGTCAAGTCCCTTATCCTTTCCACGCCTCCTTGTGTATCAACCCTGTTGCAGATCTTTGTGTCATGTGCTAGGAGGCTTACTTTTCCTTCAAGTTCATCCCCAATGTCACTTATAAAGAATTGGAACCAGTACTGAACCCTGTGATACCCCACTAGTAACCCTTCTTTCTTCAGAGTGGACTCCATTTACAATTACCTTCTGTGTCCTGTTGTCCAGCCTCCCTCACGAGTAGGTTCCAGAACTAGCTGTCTGAGGCAGACCACCTGAAGGGCATCGGCAATGGCACTGCTTTTGAAGGTGGCGGTAGTAAAGGTGCTGTAGTTAACATCTGGCATATTAAGGTTCCCAATCAATGGTATTTTCACTTTGCGTGCCATCCTAAGTATGACTTTCATATTTTTGTCCATTCCCTATCCCTGACATGGGGGTCTGCATACAACCCCTGTGTGGATTGTGGTGCCATTTCCAGTCTCTCAGGTGACCTACAGTATCTCCCTGTTTACTTTTCTGTTGAGTTCCTTTTATCCCTTCTGTTACATAGAGTACCTCCACCCCCTCTTCCCTCCCTGTCCCTCCTGTAGGTTGGGTACCCTGGTATGTTAACATCCCAGTCATGGTTCTCTCTGTACCATGTTTCTGTGACTGCTACAATATCCAGGCACCTCTCTCCCATCAAGGCTTCCAATTCAGGGAGCTTGTTGCCCAGAATATGGGAGTTGGTACTCATAATCCTACATTTATTGATGGCCTTACCCCTTTTAGCCCTATCCCTGTCCTTACTGTCTTTTTCTGCATTTACCCTGTCCTGCTCCCCATTAACTTCTCTACCATGGCGTTTATCTCTCTAACTAGTGTGTTGTGAGGGGCAGGCTGGGTTTTCCCAGCTCCTTTGCAGTGCCTCCCCCCTTGGCTAGTTCAAATGTTTGACAACAAATTATTGAAACCTATCCCCTAGGATGCTGGTTTCACTCTGGGACAGATGAAGAACGTCATGCCAGTATAGGCCTGCATACCTCCAGGTGGATCCACCAGTCCCCAGTGAAGCCAAACCCTGAGCTCTGAAACATTTTTTCTAGGGACATGGATATGTTGTTCATCCACACTGTCTGGCAGGTTCCTTGCCGCTTTAAATCTTGCCGGAAGGTCTTCAAGCTGGCTCCTCCCACCCACCTGGGTGGTAAAACTCTCGGCTCTGCCCCATGACGTCAGATCTTGCTTACCGCTGAAGCTCGGGTTCCTCCTTAACGCTTCAGACATTAAGACTGGTTCCTACTCCTTAGAGTTCAAAAAATCAAAACGCTTTCAAAAGACTCTGGTGGTCTTCTCGCTGCCATGGATGGATAAATGACTCGCGTTTTCGGAGATGCCCCTGTGGGCAGAAATGTCTCGAATGGATCCGTCGCACTCCACGCATTTCATTGCTGGGCCTTGAGCACGAATCGCAGGTTTGCGACTTGTGCCTTCCTTTCGGGTTCATTCTCGAGGATCGTGCTGCCCGCTTACAGCTGGGGCATCCCGAGAAGATTTCACCGTCAAGTCAGGGAGGCCCGGTTGGCGGCGGCTCGGGCGGATCAGCTCAAGCAGATGATCGCCTCGAAGAGGAGGGAGGCGGCGCGGCCGCTTCTACCTCGGCTGCGCATTTGTCCCGCTCTCGAACTCGCACTTCTGCTTCTTTCAGGAACTTTGTCTGACCCTCCCGACGGTAAAGGCGTAGGGTCCATCTTCTTCTGGACCGCTCGGTCGTAAAAGAGCAAAAGTAACTTCACTGCCGATGCTCTTGGGAGCGGGAAAGATCCCTCCCTGGTCGACAGTCTACTTGGCCGACCTCAGCTTTCGCTACTGGCTTTACGGTGCTCCTGGCCAGGCCAGGTTGACCGAGACACTGACGACGCTGGCCTAGATGTTTCTCGACCTGTTAGAAGGGTTGTCTGCTGGAGAAGCTGATAATCCCTCTCCCGGGTTCCCTGGTGGAGTTGAGGATCCCATCGCTCGGCTGTGCCTCTGTCCCGAGCCGCCAGTGGAATCTTTCCGAGTAAGGGAGTGCCGATTCTCGCACTCCATCGAGACAGAACCTGCCCAGCCGAGATGTTTCTGTCTCGGACCTCTTCGCGGTCTAGCCGATCCTGCTGTCATAGGCGGTCTCAGTCTTGGCACCACGGTAAGCGGCGCCGGCGCTCTTCCTCCCCAGACGAGGGGAGGCTTTGGCGCAAGCTGCGTCGAAGGTACGAGGAACTCATGTGGCAACAGCTGCTTTTGGCCAGGAATAAGCCGACCCAGTCTTCTTCACCGGCCATTAAGTGGCTGTCACTGGAGCGGCCGAAACAACCTCTCGCCGTAGTCGAGGAGCCTGTTCCCAGGCCGGTTGTTCAGCCTATTCCAGCTGCCCCACCGATTGTGGTGGAACCTCTGCCTCCACAGCCGTTGGTTGGGGCTCCGACCAAAAACTCTTGGTCGGCCGTGGGTTTGCCCCATAGGCTGTCGGTCACCCTCACTCCCGATAAACCTCTGCAGGTGGTGGGTGGCTCAGGCTCGAGGCAGCTCTTTGAGGACTCTTCCGGGTCCGAAGATGACGACTCCCTTTTCTCCAAGCGCATGGACTTGGAGTCCTCAGGAGGACAGTCAGTGGACGATAGCCCTTCGTCCTTTCTAGGATTACTTCGGCTCATCTCTGAGTCCACCGATGAAGCTTGAACCGCTTAACGGGCCAGATATCCCCTCACAGAGATTCTGGACCGAGGGGATTCTCCTATGGAGGCCTTTCCGGTGGCCGAAACCATTGTTGGTCCGGCCTTGGAACTCTGGCAGCGTCCTGCAGCCTGCCCTGCTCCTTCGGCCAGAATGGCTAGGAAGTATGCGGTCCCTACTGGTTCCCTGTCTGGGTTTTCGGAACACCCCTCTGTGGAGGGGCTGGTTACCGATAGCGTTATCTGGCGTGCCGGGAACGCCAGGGATGTGGACAAACCTCCCGACAATGAATCCAAGAAATTGGATTATGCTGGGTGAAAAGTCTATGTTCTAGGGACATGGATATGTTGTTCATCCACACTCATTGGCAGTATCCTTGCCGCTTTAAATCTTGCCGGAAGGTCTTCAAGCTTGCTCCTCCCACCCACCCGGGTGGTATAACTCTCGCCCTCCCATGACGCCAGATCTTCCTTACCGCTTGGAAGCTCAGGTTCCCTCCTTAACGCCCATGCTTATGCACTGGTTCCCTATTTCAGCTCATGGATTTAAAATAATATTTTGCAAAGACTTCAGTCTCGATCCCTCGCTGCCGCGGCGGACAACTCGACTTCGGATTTCGGAGATGCCCATGTGGGCAGAAGATGTCTCGGACTGGATCCACACCCACGCAGTGTTCACTGTGCTAGGCCTTGAGCACGACCCGCAGGCTTCATGACTCTGCTCATCTTTTCTCGGCCTCACGCCCTCGAAGACCGTGCTGCCCGATTGTAACTGGGCCACCGAAGCTTCCTCCGTGAAGTCCAAGGAGGCCTGCTGGCGGTGTCCGTGGGCGGCGGTCATGGATCAGCTCGAAGCGGATGGTCGCCTCGACGAGGAGGCGGCGCGAGTCAGATTCTTTCTCGGCGCTGCATTTATCCCGCCTCTCTGGGTTCTTCCTACACGGCTTCCTTTAGGAGCTTTTGTCTGTCCCTCTCCACTAAAGGAGAAGGGTTTGTGCCTGCTGGACCTTATTCTCGGTCCAAAAAGAGGGACAAGGCAAGTCCCTCCGTCGACGCTCTTGGGAGCGGAAAGGTCACTTCTCGGGTCGCCGAATCTGCCGGCTTCGGGTCGACCATCTGGCTTCGCCACTGGCCTCACGGTGTCCCCTGGCCAGGTCAGTTGACCGAGACTCCACTGATGAAGTCGAGATTTTCTCACCCATTGGACGGGCTGTCACCTTAGCAGCCGAGATCTCTCCCTGCTCCCTGGAGGAGTTGAGGATCCTGGTCGCCTGTGCCTCCGCCCGGCTCGATGACCCTTCCGGAGCCGGCGGGAGTGTTGTTCCGCCGACACTTCCTCAAGACCACCCCGAAATTCGACTCGGTTCGACCTCTCTGGGTCTGGGTGCTCCCCACCGTCAGGCGGTCTCGGTCTCGCACTACGGGTAGCGGGCGTCGCCGTCCTCCTCGATGAGGGGAGGTCAGCGTGAATTACGTCACGTACGGTAGGACCTTATGTTGCAATGTTTCTCCTGGCGGGATGCTTCACTTCGGGCCTTCCCGCCATTATGGCTGTCACCGAACGGCCGGCTAACAACCCCTCCTCGACTCTTGTCCGAGGGAGTTTATACCAGGCCGGTTGTTCGGCCAAACCAGCTGCTCCACCGTCCTCGTGAACTGCCCACAGCCACCACCTGGGGTCTACCATGATTCTCGGTCGCTAAGGTTTCCCCCATCGGTTGTCAGTTACCTCACTCCCGACCGACTCGCAGGTGAAGGGGTGGCCAGGCTGAGGCAGTTTTTCAGACTCTTCCGAGTCCGAAGATGATTCTCCTCTTCCAAGCGACTGGACTTTGAGTTCAGGAGGTCAGTCAATGGACGAGCAGTCTGTCGTTCTTCTAGACTGCTTCGCTCATCTCGAGTCTACCGGATGGAGCTCTAACCTGCTTTCAAATCGGGCTGGTGGTATCCTCACGGAGATTCTGGACCTGAGGGATTCTCCCGACGGAGGGTCTTCCGTGCCGAGGCCATAGTGGGTCCCGCACTGGAACTTGGCAGCGTTCCTGCTCCTGCCCTTCGCCAGATGCCGGTAGGCGGTCCCTACCGTTCTGTCCGTTAACACCTCTGCCGGGGTTGTCACTCAGCTTCCGCTCCGCAACGCCAGGGATGTGACAACCTCTGACAAGGAGTCCAAGAATTCATGTCATGCTGTCGCCCTTCCGGCCCTCTCTCGGTCGTTCCAGGCCAGTTCGGCTGCCCTCATGGCACATTTTTCTCTATGTCCTGTTGGGTCCCTGGATGAGGTCATCCTCATCTTCCCTACGATCTGCAGACTACGGTTAAGCAGGTAAGGGACCAGGGTAGGCAGTGGCCAAACAGCAGCTCCAGACTGCTTTGGATGTGGTGGGACTGGTGTGCTGCACTGCGGTGGCCGCAGTGGCTATGCGTCGTGCGGTCTTGGGTTGAGGATATCCACCTTTACTCGGATACCCAGCACAAGTTGGCGGATGTCTTTTGGGACTGACCTCTTCGCCCTGGGGTGGAAGGTCACCTGCAGAGGATCGAGAAGTCCAATGCCACCTTGGATGGCTCTGTCTCCGCTCAGAAGGACAAAGGTCAGGAAACCACAGCCTAAGCTCTGTTCGTCTCTTCTGTGCCCCTCGCGCCTGCCCAGCACTTGGGGCCAGCAGGCTCGCCTGCATCCCAAACCCGTGCTCTTAACAGGAGGCAGGGGAGGAGGTGTTCAGGAGGTCCCCGCCGTCCCTCCTCCAAGCTCTGCCTAGTGACTGGCTGAGGGGTCGCCCCCATCCCTGCCACTCTTATTCCTGGGTCCTCTGGGGACGGCCCGCATTCCTGCTCCGCCTGGTCCGCTGTTACCACGGACAGGTGGGTCTTGGAGGTGGTGGAAGAGGCCTGCCTCTGGAATTCGAGCAGGCACCACCTGCTAGAGCCGCAGCTCCCGGGGGCTCTCGGGATCCCCAGCCTCACTGGCTCTCGCGTCGACCATCGCTCTCCTCCTCCAGAAGGAGGTGGTAAGAGAGGGTGGACCCTCCTTCAGACCCAGGGTTTGTGTCCAGGTACTTCTGGTTCCAACGGACGGGGCTGGCTCCATTCTCATTTCCACACGACTCTAAACAAGTTCCTAAGGTCTCAACCTTCAGGATGGTCACTCTGGCTCAGATAATACTATCCTTTGAACACGGCGCGGTGGTTCTGCTCTCTGGACTCCTGCAGAACGCTTTCATGCCCTGTCCTGGTCTGCCTCACCAGATTCCTTCGCTTCCCGAGCGAAGATCTCTTCTCGAGTTCCAAGCCATGCCCTTCGGCTTGTCTCCAGCTCCCAGGGTTCTCACCAAATGCATGGCAGTGGTGACAGCATTCTGCGCGCCGAGGGGTCCGGTGTACCCTTACCTGGACGACTGGCTGATAGCAGCTCCTCCAGGAAGGAGGCGAGTGGTCCAGAGATCTGGCCTCCAGGTCAGCTTCTCAACTGGGCCTCCTATCAACGAGGCCAAGTCGGAACTCGAGTCAAGCAGGTGATTCTATTCATCAGGGCGCAGCTCCGACTCTCTTCGAGCCAGAGCGGCTCCCATGACAGGGCCAAGGTTCTTTCCTCCTTTGCCCGATCATTTCTGGTTGGGCACTGCGCCCTGCCCGGGACTTCCTGCGCCTTGGGTCTCATGGCGGCCTGTACCAGCGTGGTCCGTTGGGTCTGGCTGGAACATGCCCCTTCCAGTGGGACTGGCCAGCCAGTGGTCACAACGCTATGTATCCCTTGACCAGCTTGTGTCGGTGACACAGGGGATGTGGAACGCCTCCAGTGGTGGACTGCTCCTAGATCATTTGCAGGAGGGCATCCTGCTCGTCCGCCTTCGGTGCCGATTTGGGTCTCTGTCGACCGATGCCTCTGATGGGTTGGGGTGCCCATCTGGGGAACACTGGCTCAGCGCCCTGGTCCCCGCTGAGTCCCGGCGCGACATCAACTCGTTGGAGCTCCGAGCGGTCCGCCCAGCTCTCACCGCCTTTGCTCCGCTCTCCTGGGTCAAGTGGTCAGAGTCCAGACGGACAATACCACGACCATGTACTTATCTAAACCGCCAGGGAGCGGACGCGCTCCATGCTTCTATGCAAGGAAGCCTCCCGATTTCTGTCACTCGCGCAGCCTGGAGGCGGATCTCGCACATTCACGTGGCAGGAGCCTCCAACACCCTGGCCGATGCCTGAGCCGGATAGGGGCTGCATCCCACGAGTGGTCTCTCCTGCCGGAGGTAGTACAGCATCTGTTCTCCCTTTGGGGCACACCTAGGTGGACCTGTTTGCCTCATGGAGAACGCCAAGCTGAGTCTGTTCCATGCCCACCCTCAGCAGGGTCTCTGCAGGGGATGCCTCGAGGCAATGGACCCCGGCCCTTTACGCCTTTTCCCATTTCCTTGATCCACAAGGTGCTTCTCAAGGCGAGGAGGGACAAGGCGCAGGTGATTCTGATAGCCCCAGACTGGCCTCGCCAGTTCTGGTACCCAGATCTCCTCAGTCTCAGCCCAGGACTCACAGTAGCTTCCAGCTCGCCTGACCTGCTCTCAGTCAATCAGGGAAGGTGTTCCATCCGGACCTTCAATCCCTGCAACCTGACGGCCTGGTTCCTGAGCGGCCAGGAGTTCCAGGCTTTGTCTTTCCGACGAGGTCCTCAATGTAGTTGAGGCGTCCCGCATGAGTCGACCAGAAAAATGTTATGTCAATGGAAAGGTTTTCCATTTGGTGTCAGGGCAAGGGCTTGGACCCTCCTCCTGTTCCTGGCAAGCATCTTGACTATTTATGGTCCTTTCTAGTCAAGGGCTTAGGTCGACGGACTCAAGGGTGCACCTGGCAGCCATCTTCTGCTTACCGGGGGCGGAAGCAGTCGGTGGCGCAGGAGAAGGTGGTCTGGCGCTTTTCAAAGGCCTTGATCACATTTCCTCCAGTCATGGAACCCCACCTCGTGGGATCTACTGCTGGTATTGGCAAAGCTCATGGGAAGCTATTCAACCTATGCACAGGTGTCTCTCTCTCACCTGTCGTGGAAGACCTGCCTCTCTTGGTGGCTGGCATCACGCCAGCCAGAAGGATGGGAGAGCTCCAGGCGCTTCCACCTAGTCTCCTTACCTGGTCTCTCAGGGACACAGTTGTCCTGGCGCCCCCACCAAATTCCTTCGACTGTGGTGTCGGAGTTTCACCTTAACCAGGTGTTGACTCTGGCGGTGTTCTACCCCAATCACACTTTGAGGTCTAATATAGGCCCATACTCTGGACCCTAGAAGGGCGCGCTTATTATAAGGAGCGACGGCTGAAATTGGGAGAGGTTCGCCAGCTGTTTGTCACCACGCTGGCCGTGATCTGCAGACCTGCAGCCATGGGACGATAAGCAGGTGGGAACCTCCTGCATAGATCTCGTTAAGTTAGCTGGCATGGAGCTCCCAGAGGGATAAGAGCTCATTCCCACCCGCCATACATGTAACGGTGGCTGCTTCCAGGGACGTCCCTATCCAGGAAATCTGCAGGGCTGCTACCTGGAAGTCAGCAAACACCTCATTACCCACTCACCACATCGACCCTTGAGTCGCCGGGATGCTGGTTTTGGGGCCCTGTCTCAGTCTCTTTCCCAAGTAAGTATACATAGGGTGTGCCTCTGCTCCTCCTCCCGGAGAACTGCTAGAGTCTGCTAATGAGTGTGGATGAACAACATATCCATGTCCCAGAATATAGGGCAGGTTACCACATTTGTAAAATAGGAGCTTCCAGGAATGCATATGTTGTTCATCCACACGACCCACCCGACCTCCCCGGCTTCGACGCACAACCTGAGCTTCCAGCGGGCCAGATCTGGCGTCATGGGGCGGAGCCGAGAGTTATACCACCCGGGTGGGTGGGAGGAGCAAGCTTGAAGACCTTCCGGCAAGATTTAAAGCGGCAAGGATACTGCCAATGAGTGTGGATGAACAACATATACCATTCCTAGAACTCCTGTTACAGGTGAGTAACCTGTATCTGTGTCCTCCCTCGGCCTTCGTCAGGCCAGTTCGGCCATCCTCATGGCACATTTCTCTCATGCCCTGTTGGGCTCCCTGGATGAGGTTGTTCCCCATCTCCCCATGGACCTGCAGACTACGGTCAGGCAGTTGCAGGACCAAGGCAGGGCAGTAGCAAAGCAGCAGCTCCAGACTGCTCTTGACATCGGAGATTCATGTGCCAGGTCAGTGGCTACTGCAGTGGGCATGCGTCAGCGGGCTTGGCTGAGGATATCCACCTTTACCTCGGATACCCAGCACAAGTTGGCGGATGTTCCCTTTTTGGGGACTGACCTCTTTGGCTCTGGGGTGGAAGGACACCTGCAGAGGATCGAGAAGTCTAATGCTACCTTGGACTCTGTCTCTTCCGCACAGAAGGACAAAGGCCGCAAGCCTCAGCCTAAGCCATTTCGTCTTTCTGCGCCCGCGGCGCGCCCGGCCCAGCAACGCCAGGGCCAGCAGGCTCGACCTTGGTAGCCCAGTCAGCTTCCTCCCACAGGAAGCGGAGGTAGCTGGCCCAGGAGGTCCCTCGTCTGGTCTCTCCCTCCAAGCTCTGCCCCAGTGACGGGCTGAGGTGTCGCCCATCCCTGTCATCCACACCCCTGGTCCCCCCGCGTGGCTCAGACACTTCTTCCGCCTGGTCCGCTGTTACCACGGACAGGTGGGTTTTGAGGTGGTGGGAGAAAGCCTGCTTCTAGAGTTCGAGCAGGCCCCGCCTCCAGAGGCGTCAGCCCGGGGCCGGTCCCAGCCTCACTGGCGGCTGTCGAGCCGACATCGCCTCCTCCTCCAGAAGGAGGTGATAAGGGAGGTAGAGGACCCCTCAGACCTGGGGTTCGTGTCCAGGTATTTCTGTCCCGAACGGACGGGGGTCGGCGCCCATTCTCCGACACTACACGATCTGAACAAGTTCCCACGGTCTCGAACCTTCAGAATGGTCACCTGGCTCAGATAATACCATCTCTGGAACACGGGCGTGTCGCTCTGCTCTCTGACTTTCAGGACGCGTTCTTTCACATCCCTATCCGTCCGTCGCATTGGAGATTCCTCTGCTTTCGAGTGGAGGGATCCCTCTTTGAGTTCCAAGCCATGCCCTTCGGCTTATCTCTAGCTCTCAGGGTCTTCACCAAATGCATGGCAGTGGTGACAGCATTCCTGCGGCACCGAGGGGTCCGGGTGTACCCTTACCTGGACGACTGGCTGATAGCAGCCCCCTCCAGACAGGAGGTGGAGCGGTCTAGAGTTCTGGCCCTCCACGTTTGCTCTCAGGTCGGCCTTCTCATCGAGGCCAAATCGGAACTCGAGCCAAAGCAGGTGATCCTGTTCATCTGGGCAGAGCTCGACTCTCTACGAGCCAGAGCACGGCTCCTGGAGGACAGGGCAGAGGTTCTTACCTCCTTTGCCCAATCATTTCTGGTTGGGCAATCGCGCCCTGCCCTGGACTTCCTGTGCCTTCTGCGTCTCATGGCGGCCTGTACCAGTGTGGTCCGTTAGGCACGTTGGCACATGCGCCCCCTTCAGTGGGGACTGGCCGGCCAGTGGTCACAACGCTGCGATCCTTTGGACCAGCTAGTGATGGTGACCCAGGAGATGTGGAACGCTCTCCAGTGGTGGACCGTTCCATCCCATCTGCAGGAGGGTATCCCGTTTGTCCGCCCTGAGCCGATGGTCTCTCTATCGACCGACGCCTCTCTGGGTTGGGGTGCCCATCTGGGGGAACACCGAGTGCACGGTCTCTGGTCCCCATGGGAGTCCCGATGTCGCATCAACCTGCTGGAGCTCCGAGCGGTCTGCCTAGCTCTCACCGCCTTTGCTCCCTTTCTCCGGGGTCAAGTGGCCGGGGAGTCCAGACTGACAATACTACCACCATGTACTGCCTGAACTGGCCAGGGCGGGACGCTCCATGCTTCTATGCAAGGAAGCTCTCCAAGATCTGGTCACTCGTGGCGCAGCCTGGAGGCGGATCTCCTAGCCATTCATGTGGCAGAAGCCTCCAACACCCTGGCCGATGCCCTGAGCCAGATAGGGGCTGCATCTCACGAGTGGTCTCTCCTGCGGAGGTAGTACAAGATCTGTTCTCCCACTGGGGCACGCCTCAGGTGGATCTGTGCCTCCAGGAGAACGCTGGGTTGAGGCTGTTTCATGCCCGCCTCAGCAGGGATCGCTGCAGGATGCCTTCTGCGCTTTGGACCCTGGCCTCTTTTACTTCTTTCCATTTCCCTTGATTCACAAGGTGCTTCTCAAGGCGAGGAGGGACAAGGCTGAGGTGATTCTGATAGCCCCAGACTGGCCCTGCCAGTTCTGGTACCCAGATCTCCTCAGCCTCAGCTCCAGGCTCCCGAGGCAGCTTCCAGCTTGCGGACCTGCTCTCAGTCAATCAGGGGAAGGTGTTCCATCCGGACCTTCAATCCCTGCACCTGACGGCCTGGTTCCTGAGCGGCTAGAGTTCCAGGCCTTGGGTCTTTCCGACGAGGTCCTCAATGTTGTTGAGGCGTCCCGTAAGGAGTCGACCAGAAAATGCTGCACCTTCAAATGGAAGAGATTTTCCATTTGGTGTTGGGGCAAGGGCTTGGACCCTTCCTCCTGTTCTGTGGCTAGCATTTTGGACTATTTATGGTCCCTTTCTAGTCAAGGGCTTAGGTCGACTACCCTAAAGATGCACCTGGCTGCCATCTCTGCTTACCGGACGTGGGCCGGAGAGCAGTCGGTGGCGCAGGAGAAGGTGGTCGGGCGCTTTTTCAAAGGCCTTGATCACATTTCCCCTCCAGTGTGGGAACCCCCACCTCCGTGGGATTTACTGCTGGTACTGGCAAAGCTCATGGGCAAGCTATTCGAACCAGTGCACAGGTGTGCTCTCTCACCTGTTGTGGAAGACCGTCTTCTTGGTAGCTATCATGTCAGCCAGGAGGATGGGAGAACTCTAGGCGCTTAGCATTGAGTCTCCTTACCTGGTCTTCCACAGGGACAAGGTTGTCCTGTGCCCCCAACCGAAATTCCTTCTGAAGGTGGTGTCAGAGTTTCACCTTAACCAGGTGTTGACTCTGCTGGCGTTCTACCCCAATCACACCTTGGAGGCCGAATATAGGCTCCATACTTTGGACCCTAGAAGGGCACTCGCTTATTATAAGGAGCGCACGGCTGAAATTCGGGGAGAGGTTCGCCAGTTGTTTGTCACCTACGCTGATGCCGCACCTGGCAGACCTGCAGCCAAGCGGACGATAAGCAGATGGGTCACCTCCTGCATAGATCTCTGCTATAAGTTGGCGGGCATGGGGCCTCCCAGAGGGATAAGAGCTCATTCTACCCGCCATACTGCTGCATTGGTGGCTGCTTCCAGGGACGTCCCTATCCAGGAAATCTGCAGGGCTGCTACCTGGAAGTCGGCACACACCTTTATTACCCATTACCACATTGACCTTGAGTCACGCCGGGATGCTGGTTTTGGGGCCTCAGTTCTCCAGTCTTTATTTCCCAAGTATTGGGGGTGTACGCCTTGCCTCCCTCCTCCCAGAGAACTGCTAGGAGTCTGCCAGACAGTGTGGATGAACAACATATCCATGTCCCTAGAAATACAGGTTACTCACCTGTAACAGGAGTTCTAGGAATGGTATATGTTGTTCATCCACACGACCCACCCGACCTGCCCTTCTTCGATGCACAACCTGAGCTTCCAGCGGGCCAGATCTGGCGTCATGGGGCGGAGCCGAGAGTTTTACCACCCGGGTGGGTGGGAGGAGCCAGCTTGAAGACCTTCCGGCAAGATTTAAAGCGGCAAGGAACCTGCCAGACAGTGTGGATGAACAACATATACCATTCCTAGAACTCCTGTTACAGGTGAGTAACCTGTATTTTCAAACTATGATTGAATCTCATGGTGTGGAGCACCCGAGCCTCACCCATGCCATAGACAGGCAGCACCTCAAGATGGTTACCGTGTGTGATATTGGTCTAAGGCCCATCCCCATCTCCACAAACTCATCTTGCACTGCTGATGCATGTGTGCAACATATAAGTGTGTGTGTGTGTGTGTGTGTGTGTGTGTGTGTGTGTGTGTGTGTGTGGCACTTTGCTTCTTATAGCGAACAATCCTCATGAATATTCAATTGGTAAATAAGCAATCTACAACTTCTTTTATATGGATCAAGCTGAAAAACTTAGTGTGATGTACTGTAGGCAAAGACTAGCACTACAGAAAGGATAAAAATTTGAATTCACCTGCAAGCATTTACAGTGACTGGAGCAAAACGACTGCATCTAAAATATACAGTGGCACAGTCGGTGTACATATCGAGGTCTTGAAATCAGCATCCAAAACACATTTTACATGAAATGCAAAATATGGCACAGTAACGATTATCATTTTGACCCGTGGGTTAGTGCAAGTCTGTACCCATGTGGATACATGTTAAATTAAACTACTACAGAAAGTGGTGGTAGATAGCACAGTAGTGGGACTCAAACATGCATGGGATAGGCACAAAGGGAACTAGAAGTAGGAAGGGAAAGATTAAGCCAGTGACAGAATAGGGTGAGTGGATGTAGGCAGGGAAGACTGGATGGGCCTAGTAGTCCTTATATGCTTTCATTTGCTATGTTGCCATGTTACTAAGAGATCGTTCTCCTCTCTACAACACACAGATCTTACTTCGAGATTCAGCTCTTGCAGCAGGTAACACCATTAGGACTGAAGCCGGCAGGAGTCTGTACCCCCACAGAAATCTTCTAGCTAACAATCTTCGGCGGGGACCGCCTCCGACGTTGGTCCCGCCCCCAACGTCAAACGTAGTACATAAGGAGGCGGTCCCGACAGATTCCTCCGTTCTTTCCTGCCGTCGACTTGCATGTCTCAACCCTTTGGTTCATTCCCAGCGCACGATGCCTGGTTAAGTTCTTCCTTTGGGGAAAAAGTTCGTTTTTTCGGCTCAGTTGCTATCCGATGTCCTCTCCAACCTCCGTTGAAGGCCATCCTTCGAAGTGCGCCTGTGGGGAGCAAATCCGTTCAAAGACTCGCATTCGGCCTGTGTCCAGTGCCTAGGCCCAGACCATGACACCCGGGCCTGCTCGTTCTGCCAGGGGTTCAACAGCTGAACCCGGATCCGTTGCCAGAAGGCCCTTTAGGCATTCCTGCTCGAGGAGAAGATTAAAGCCATGGACGCAGCCTCCAAGGGGGAATCCTCAGACAAGGCGCAGAGACATCTCGAGAAGCATAGGGAGAGAGTGAGTTCCAGGTCCCTGTCTAGGGCCTCTGACTCCCGTAGCTCCGGCCCCCAGTCAGACTGCTCCCCATCCCGGACCTGCTCTCAGCCTCCCCCTGCTGCGGTGAAGACTTCCTCGGGTTCCTCCTCTTTCTCAGGCCAAGACCTCCATACCTTCTTCGGCCACCAAGGTCCTGTCTAGGCCAGGGGACCATCACCACCATCGCAAGTCCGGTTCCCGCCATTCTGAACCAGACGCCAGGTCAGTCTTCTTGCTCCCCCCAGCGGAAGACCAAAGAACTGACTTCTCTTAAGAGATCGTCGGACCCGATGCCGGCCCACCTGACGTCGGCCAAACACCATCGGTCCCGAGCACAGACTATCGCCAGATGCTCATCGCCGGTTAGGCCTTCGCCTCCACGGACGCCGGCCAGGGGACAGACGTCCGCACCTACCGAGAAGAGGACCCCCTCGCCTCCCACCGACGAGGTCAAGAGGCGATCACGAGGAGGAGCTGACCTAGCCAGAGGATCAGACGGGCGAACCCGGTCCTGTCGCACTTCTCCGGGAACCTCGCCAACCTGAGGGCCCTGGGAGCCGACTCCGAAACCAGATGACCGGCCATCGGCACCCGGTCCGTTGTCGGGCCTCTGCATATCCGAGGGTCAAGGAGATGTTTGTTTACTGGTGGGACACTATAAAAAGGGATGTGGTTCCTCCTACTCCGCTGGCTCCCGCGCCCCCCACTTCACCCAGGGATGTGGGCCAAGTACACCCCCAGGAGCCTACGGACCCTCCTAGGGGTAGATCACGAGATAGGAGATCTCCGTCCAGATCTTCTTTAGGGTCATCCAACCCCAAGAGACCCAGAAGACACCGCCGTTCACCTTCGACGGAGGACATGGGATCGGACTTCTCGGACGGATCCAGATTCCCCGCCCCCCCGTCTCTGATCAACGTCCCTTCTCCGGACACACATGAGCTTCCTTGATCTCCCCCGGATGACCCATCGTTCTCGGATTATGAGGCATATCCAAGAGAACATGGGCTGGGACGCAGAATTAGACCCCGAGAGATTATGCCTTGCCAGATATCTTCGGCACAAAGATCCAAAGCTGGTGGTGGTGCCACCCTTGGTGGACACATTCGTGGACGTCACCAAGGCAGCATGGAAACGTCCACACTCTTCTGGTGATGCTGAAGAAAGCTGACCGCCTGTACAAAGCCCCTAGGGAGGACCAGTACTTGGCATCACATCCTCTTGCCGATTTTCTGGTCATTACAGCCTCTCATGACCGGTCCCAGAGGCTGCGACATTTGAGCACCCTGCCACCGGACCCAGAGTCCAAGCAGCTGGACGCTATGGGCAGGCGACGATGCATCCGCTACCTTCGGCCAGATCCCTCAACTACTTGACCCACATGGTACAGTTTCAAAATGCCTTGTGGGAACAGGGACTGATCTGGCGGAAAAGATGCAGAAGGTGAGCAGGAGGAGTTGCTACAGCTCCTTCAGTGCGGGCTCGGACGTGGGAACCTAGGTGCTGCGAGCCACATATGATTACGCGGACTTCTTGGCCAGAGCGGTAGCTTCAGGCGTATGCCTCCGGAGACGCTCATGGCTCCGTGTTTCCGGATTCACCCTGGACATCCAGAAGAACATCCTGGACGCCTCATTTCATGGAGAAGTTCTCTTTGAGTCCACTGAGAAGGTCCTCACCAAACTTCAAGAGGCCGGGAAGGAGTTACGGTCTGTCCAGGCCATGTACAGACCCAAGCTTAGTTCATTTTGCAGGAACTAAAGCAGTTTCCGAGGTCGAACGCAGAGATAGCAGTCCCGCGCCGGCCCGCCACAGAGGGGCTCCTTCTCCCGGAGAGCCCAGGGAAAGTTGTCCGCAGGCCGAAGCCAACGACCAGCCAAGTCGGCCCAGCCCATTGGACCCTTAGCCTCCACAGCATGACTCCTTCCCGGCCCCCGGCCCTCAGGATCAGCGAGACACCAAGGTAGGTCCTTCAGTTGGTCGAAAGAGTGGGACCAAAAGCAAGACCACATGCAGCATCAGTCGGGATCACGAATGCCATGATTTGAGACTGGCAATGGTGGCTAGACCCAGGGACACTTTCTGCAGGTGTCCCATTTACAGCGCTGTCTCCGGAGGCAATACTCTCCACAGACTCCTCAGGGCTGGGGTGGGGAGCACACCTGAATGGGGTGAGGTCCCAGGGAACATGGACTCCACAGGAAGCCCACCTCCACATCAATGTGCTGGAGATGAGGGCAGTACTTTACGCCCTGCAGGCCTTTCAGTCAGAAGTCCCGCCGAATACTCTTCTGCTTCAGACAACACGTCAGTGATGCATTACCTCAACAAACAAGGAGGCGCACACTCCTACCCCCTTTGCAGGGAAGCTATGAGAGTGTGGGATTGGGTAATCTGACACTGCGTGAGTCTGATTGCAGTTCCATGTTCCCAGAGTGGACAACACAATCGCAGACTGCCTGAGTCGTTCCCAGGCCAGAGTCCACCCACGAGTGGGAACTCCTTCAGGAGGTAGCAGAGGATCTGTTTCTTAGATGGGACACTCCAGAGCTGGACTTATTCGCTTCCCCATCCAACGCAAAACTGACCAATTTTTGCTCGCTAGATCCAGGGCCTGGTGTTTTCTGGCGAGACGTGTTGTCCCTCTCCTGAGCGGACAGATTCCTCTACGCTTTCCCTCCCTTCCCGTTGATCCAGAGAGTTCTTCTCAAACTGCGCAGGGAGCACACAACAATGATTCTGATAGTGCCTTTCTGGCCCAGACAGATTTGGTTCCCTATGCTGATGCAGCTGTCCTGGGAACTTCCAGTTCCGTTGCCTTTCAGCTCCCACCTATTGTCTCAGGAGCACGGTTCACTAGTCCACCCGGACTTGCGTTCACTGAACCTGCATGCATGGCTCCTAGAGACATAGCCATTATGCTGTACGGGGTTTCGAAAGAGGTGGCGGAAGTCCTTTCCGCGGTCAGAAAGCCGGCAACGCATGCGACGTACACCATGAAGTGGTGCTGTTTTTGCTTATGGTTGCAGGCATGCGGCCTTTCCCCTTTAGAATGCCCTGTGAAAGTGGTGCTAGAGTACCTGCTTTCCCTATTTCATTCGGGTCTCTCCATTAAAGTGCACCTCTGTGCTATTTCTGCATACCACTTCCCGGTGGGACAACGCACAGTGGCACAGCTTGATGCCCCTCGAGACTTCCTGAGAGGGGTGTTGCACCTTAGGCCACCCATCCAGGATCCTGTTCCTCCTTGGTTCCTACTCTTTTTGTCCTGGAACAACTTGCGCTTCCTCCCTTTGAACCTGCCGCGGATTGCGAGCTGCGTTTTCTGTCATGGAAAACGTTATTTTTAGTTGCTGTCACGTCAGCAAGGAGAGCTTCCGAGCTTCACGCTGTCATGTGCAAGCAACCTTATTTAATTTTCCACCAGGACAGAGTGTCTCTGAGGACGAATCCTGAATTCCTGCCCAAGGTGTTTCTGCCCTCACCCTCAACCAGGATATCTATTTGCCTGTGTATTTTCCCAAGTACTCTAATAGAGGAGAGGTGTTGCTTCACACCCTGGATGTTCACCGCTCTTTAAGGTGCTAGCTGAACAGAACTAAACAGCTTCGTAAGTCTGAGCAACTATTCGTTTCCTTCGCTGAGAGGATGCTGGGCCAACCAGTCTCAAAGCAGACCCTTTCTCGCTGGCTTGTCCAGTGTATTTCATTTTGCTACAACAATAAACATAAGCCCCTCTCTGGTACAGTCTGGGGCTATTCAACAAGGGGGGTGGCTACCTCTTTTGCAGCACTGCAAGCTCCACCTCGCCATTTGTGCTGCAGCAACTTGGAGCTCAGTGCACACATTTATTAGGCATTATAGCCTGGATATTACATCACGCGGAGAGCTGGTTTCGGCCTGGCCTTTCTACAGGGTCTTCGTCCTAGAGTCAGGACTTGTTTAGGGTCTCTCTAATTCCTCCTCCCTTAATGCTTTCAGGCGCTGTTGCTTGGGAATACGGTCCTAATGAGGTATTTTGCAAGAGCTGTATCTCGAAGTAAGATAGTACAGTTACGTAAGAACTTACCGTAACAGTAGATCTTCGAGAACGGCTCTTGCAGCAGGTACCTTTCCGCCCACCATTCTCCCCCTTGGAGGAGGTATGGCCTACCAGGCCTGGGCAGGAGCTAAGCTCTTCTTCTGATGGCGGATCCTCTGTCTCCCCTTCTGATGTCATCCTGCGGCCAGAAGTCTCCAGCGAGAACTGGGGAATCTGGCGGGACCGCCTCCTTATGTACTACGTCTGACGTCGGGGGCGGGACCGACGTCGGAGGCGGTCCCTGCTGAAGATTGCTAGCTAGAAGACTTGCGTGGAGTCCTGACGCCTGCCAGCTTCAGTCCTAATGGTGTTACCTGCTGCAAGAGCTGTTCTCTTAAGATCTACTGTTGCGGTAAGTTCTTGCGTAACTGTACTTTCCCCTGCAGCTTGTGCCTGAAGTATATAGGCACATGCACACAACTGAGATGGCATGGGGCTAGAGTGCATTTTCTGAAGGTTATACCTCTGCACCAAAGTTGTACATGCTATTATATTGGCATTTTGGGGGTGTCATCAGTTTGAACCAGTCATCTGAAGGTGGTGGCTCCCTCTCTCTCTGGAGTGAGGAGTCTCTGGACCAATCATCCGCTGCTGCTGAGGGGCCAAACACTGCTGTATGCACATAAATACTGCACATGCGTGCATTCAGAAAACACTGCGATGCCTTTACGTGCAGCACACCCTCTTCACATAGATGTACATGAATTTTGATTTTGTTACGTGATTCATGTACATCTGTGCATGAATGGGAACCCTGTTCCTCAGATATATATTTAACAGTATGTTACAAATGCGATTGTAAAATTATTGGTGCTATAATTTGTAACTGTATGTCTTGTTACATTTGTAATTGAATATGTAATTTCTTGAAAATGTAAAAAGTCTAACTGTATGTCTAATTCATCCAGTTAACCCCCATGGCCCTTGGAGGTGAGCAATTTGTTCAGTATTGCATATGTTGGGTAAGGGAGAAAAAGATGGCATTTAGAAGTATAAGAAAACACAGAAGGAGCAGGACAGAGAACTGTACCAGTTGAGGCAGAAGGAAGCAGGGAGGGTAATCGGAACCGAAAAGACAGACTGAGGAAAAGATGGCCAACTTGGTTAAGAAGGGGGATTAAACCTTGTACAGGTATAGCTGGGAGCTTAGAAAGACAAAGGGAGGGATAGTGAGCTGAATAAAATGGACGGTGGGAGGGCAGAGAGGCAAAGTGAAAAAGAAGGGACACTGAATAAATACTTCTGTTCATAGAAACATAGACTTTGATGGCAGATAAGGACTGCTTGGGCCATCTAGTCTGCACATTTCCCTACCGACAGGGTAGGCCGCAGATCCTAGTTAACCAACAGCCTATTTCCTCCTACCCCCCCACAAGAATTGCCTTATGTCTGTCCCATGCATTCTTGAATTCTCCCACAGTTTTAGACCCCACAACCTCCATGCTGTTCCATGCATCCACTATCCTCTGTGAAATAATACGTCCTCACATTGCCCTTGAACTGGCCCCCAATCTTTAAATTGTCCCCTTGTTCTTGCACATCTTTCAGAAAGATGCTACCCTCTTGGACTTTGTTGATTCCACTGAGGTACTTAAGTTTCCATCATGTGACCCCTCTCCCTTCTTTCCTCAAGGGTATACATATTATGCTCCTTTAGTCTCTCCTCATATGGCTTCTTTTGCAGACCGTGCACTATTTTAGTTGCTCTTCTCTGGACTGCCTCTATCCTGTCTGTCTTGCGGAGGTGGGATCTCCAAAACTGGACGCAGTACTCCAGATGGTCCCTCACCAACTGTCTGTACAGAGGGATAACAACTTCCTGTTTTCTGCTGCTGATGCCTCTCCCTATGCATCCCAGTATACCCCCACCCTCCCTACTGCCTTCTCACATTGCTTGCTAACCTTAAGGTCATCTGACATGATTAGCCCAGGTCCCTTTCCATTTTTGTTACTACCCCCCCCCCCCATTGTGTATTTTTCCTCTGGGTTCTTGTTTCCCAGGTGCATTATTTTGCACTTCTTTGCATTGTATCCTAGCTGCCATACTTCTGACCATTCCTCCAACCTTGCCAAGTCCCTTCTCATCCTTTCCACGCCTCCTTGTGTATCAACCCTGTTGCAGATCTTTGTGTCATCTGATCTGCAAAGAGGCATACTTTTCCTTCCAGTCGCTCTGCAATGTCACTTATGAAGAAATTAAAAATGACTGGACTCGGTACTGAACCCTGCAGTACCCCACTAGTAACCCCTGTTTCTTCAAAGTGGACTTCATTTACAATTACCTTCTGTGTCCTGTTGTCCAGCCAATGTTTTACCCAGGCTACCACCCTGGGACCCACTCCCAGGCTGGTTAATTTGACTATTAATCCTTTGTGTGGGACTGTGTCAAATGCCTTGCTAAAGTCTAGGTAGGTCATGTCCACAGCCTCTTCCTAGTCTATTACTATGGTCACCCAGTGAAAGAAATCTATTAGATTTGTCTGACATGACCTTCCCGCTGTGAACCCGTGATGCCTTGGGTCCTGTGCCCCACTGGCCTCTAGGTACTCAACTATTCTTTCCTTCAGAAGTGACTCCTTCACTTTCCCTACCACAGAGGTCAGACTGACAGGTCTGTAGTTTCCTGCCTCTGTCTTGGTCCCACTTTTGTGAAGGGGAATCACATCCGCCTTCCTTCAGTCCTTGGGTACCACACCATTCTCCCATGATTTATTAAAAAGAATAGCCATTGGTTTCACTAGTTCCCCTTTTAATTCTTTTAGAATTCTGGGGTGAATTCCATCAGGTCGCATTGCTTTGTCCACCTTCAGTTGTAGGAGTTCTTGCAGAACCCTTTCTTCTGTGAAAGGACTGGGATTGACCCCCTCCCCCCGAAAACAATCAAGAGTATTTCTGTTAATTGGATTCGGCACTTCTCCCTCCTCTTTGAATCCAGAGGAGAAATATTTGTTCAGTATCCCTGCTTTTTCACTGTCCCCCTCTGCCCACCCACCATTCAGTATTCACAAAAGAGGAGGTGGAGGATGTGCCTAATGCAGTTAACAGAAGCACTCTGGATAATGGGGTCGATCCAAGTCTTTTCACAGAAGAAAGGGTTCTGAAAGAACTCCTAAAACAGAAGGTGGACAAAGCAGTGGGGCAAGATAGGAAAGGGGATGAGATATCTACAAAGCAAGGCATGATGGGGATAGAAGCAGTAGTGAGTGGGATCAGGAGAGCAGCAGCAATGGAGCAAGAGGGAGGGGGAGGTACCCCAAGGTGTCGCATCAGGATAAGGATAAAAAGGTCAGTAAGGTGGACGGGACGAATGATGCCATCTCCCCCAAAAGGGTGTGGTTAGCCCTTAAGAGCCTAAAGAAAGATAAATCTCCTGGGTCGGATGGCATTCATCAGAGTATACTATGGGAACTGGCGGACATACTGGCTGCACCCCTGGCGGTGCTCTTCAACAGGTCGCTTGAGACAGAGAGGGGTCAAGGCAAGTACCAGGTAACTATAAACCCATCAGTTTGACCTCGGTGGTGGGCAAATTAATGGAGAGTATACTAAAGAAATGATTGGGGGTGTTCTTGGAGGAGGTGGGAGGTCTGGATAGTGAGTAACATGGGTTTGTGCCAGGTAGCTAATGTCAAACCAATCTTGTGTAGTTTTACAAATGGGTAACATCAGAACTCGACGGGGGAAAGCCTGTGGATGTATTATTCTTGGACTTCAGCAAGGCGTTGGAGTTGGACTCTGTCCCCCACAATGGTCTGGTAGAGAAACCGATGGGGTTGGGAGTAGGCCCTTTGATCTGATGGATTGAAAACTGGATAGCAGGCTGCACTCTAGAGTAGTGGTCAGTGGGGAGCTCTCAAACCCTAGAGAGGTCGGTAGTGGGGTACCGCAGGGCTCGGTCCTTGGTCCATGCCTGTTTAATACATACATTTCGGACATCAGGGAGGGTATAGGGTGTGAAATGAGTCTCTGCTGATGACTGCAAGATGGGAGCATTAGTTGAGGGGGGGGGAGGGGAGGCTGGCCCTGCAATGGGACCTGGACACCAAGGAAAGGTGGTCTTGCACATGGAAATTAAATTTCAATATCAACAAGTGCAAGGTGTTGCATCTAGGTGGGGAAACCCTAAACACGGGTAAACTCTGGTTAAAGGAGGCACTGGAGGTCTCAACGGGGGGAAAAAGAACTGGGGTCATGGTGGATGCATGTATGAATAACTCTGAGCAGTGCAGGTGAGTTGCTAGCAAAGCAAACAGGATGTTGGGATGCATCTTAAGGGGGATCACCTCTAGGAACATGGAAGTGATTCTGCTGCTGTACAATGGATTGGTTAGACCACACCTTGAGTACTGTGTACAGTACTGGAGAACACACTTGAAGGGGGGACATACAGCTACTGGATAGGGTACAGAGGAGGGCAACTAAGATATGAGGACTAGGGGATTTGACCTATGAGGACAGACTTGGAGCTCTGCCTGTTTTCATTGGAGGAGAGGAGAGACGCGGGTGACATGATTGAGGTCTTCAAGTACCTCAAGGGAATAAATAAGGTAAACACGGAGGGGATCTTGAGATTAAAGCAGGGAGGTATCACCAGAGGGCATGGTTTGAAGGTGGAAGGGTGAGGGGAGGAAGAGGAGGTTTTTCAATGAGAGGGTGGTGAATCCTTGGAACATGCTGCCTGGCGAGCTGGTTCAGAGATCCACAGTGGAGGGCTTCAAGAGAGGGTGGGACAGACACAGAAAGCAGATGCATCACATGATGGCCTGGCCTGGGGGGTGGGGATGGGTGATGTGGGTTTCTGGAACACAAGGGGGGGAGAAAGCCTCGATACCCAACTAGGGATCTGAGGTTCGAGCAGACTCGATAGACCGTAAGGCTGAATCTGCTGGCAATTAGTATGTTATTAGGATGAAATTAAACAGGGAATTCTAAAAGAATGAAGCGGAGAACTAGTGGCATCACTGACTACCCTTTTTAACAAATCATGGGAGGATGGTGTACTGAGGACTGGAGGAAGGCAGATGTGATTCCGCTTCACAAAAGTGGCAGGAAGCTACAGACCTGTCAGTTTGACCTCTGTGGTAGGGAAAGTGATGGAATCACTTCTGAAGGACAGAATAGTTGAGTACCTAGAGGACAGTGGGGCATAGGAACCAAGGCAGCATGGGTTCACAGCGGGAAGTTCATTTCAGACAAATCTAATTGATTTCACTGGGTGACAAAAGTAGTAGACCAGGGAGTGGCTGTGGACATGGCCTACATAGACTTTAGCAAGCTGTTTGACACAGTACCATACAAAAGATCAGTAGTCAAATTGACAAGCCTAGGAGTGGGTCCCAGGGTGGTAGCCTGAGTAAAACATTGGCTGGACAACAGGACACAAATTAATTGTAAATGGAGTCCACTCTGAAGAAAGGTTATTGGTGGGGTACTACAGGGTTCAGAACTGGGTCCAGTCATTTTTAATGTCTTTATAAGTGACATTGCTGAGGGACTGGAAGGAAAAGTATGCCTCTTTGCAGATGACACAAAGATCTGCAGCGGGGTTGATACATAAGGAGACGTGGAAAAGATCAGAAGGGACTTGGCAAGGTTGGAGGAATGGTCAGAAGTATGGCAGCTTGATTCAATGCAAAGAAGTGCAAAATAATGCACCTGGGAAACAACAACCCAGGGGAAGATTACACAATTTGGGGGGGGGGTTGTAGTTATAACAACAAAAATGGAAAGACCTGTGGGTAATCATATCAGATGACCCTAAGGTTGGCAAGCAATGTGAGAAGGTAGGGAGGGCTTGGGGCATACTGGTATGTATAGGGAGATGCATCACCAACAGAAGACAGGATGTTATCCCCCTGTACAGACAGTTGGTGAGACCCCATCCTGAGTACTGCGTCCAGGTCTGGAGACCACAGCTCCGCAAGGGCATAGATAAGATGGAGGCAGCTATGAGGAGGGCTACTAAAATGGTGCAGGGTTTGCAAGAGAAGCTGTATGAAGAGAGACTAAAGGAGCATAATATGTATACCCTTGAGGAAAAAAGGGAGAGGGGTCACATGATAGAAACTTTTGTACCTCAGTGGAATCAACAAAATCCAAGAGGGTAGAAGCCTTCAGAAAGAGATGTGCAAGAACAAGGGGACATAATTAGAAGATTGAGGGGGGATGGCTTTAGAGACAGTGTCGGGCCATTGGTTGGTTAATGGCTGGGAGGAATAGGCAAACAAAATACAATGGCTGAGGGGCATGGTGAGGAAGTATTTTTTTCACAGAGAAGGTGGTGGATGCATGGAACAGCCTTCCTGAGGAGGCGGTGAGGTGTAAAACTGGGGGAGAATTCACGAATGCATGGGACAGACAAGGCAATTTTTGTGGCTGGGTAGGAAGAAATAGGCTGTTCAAATAGGATCTGCAGCTTATCCTCTAGGTACGGAAATGGGCAGACTAGGTGTGCTAGGCGGTTCTTATCTGCCATCAAAGTCTGTTTCTATGTTGAAACATTTAAGAAAAATAAATTGGCAATGCTGGGCTGGCACAGAGAAAGCAGAATTACCCACACTCCGTTTTAAGAACCTATGAAAGGCAAACCATTGTAATCAACCACTCGCTGAAGTCCACGGTCCCATTTTCGCAGTCAGTACATGCACTTGTCTTTGGCATAATGTCACTTTGCTTCCGTCGTCTTGGCATTGCTTCCACACTGCTCTGAATATGTGCTGAACCTCCTGTATATGCCTTACTTACAGAGCATGTGTTCACCAGTGAATGTTTGTGTGGTTTCCCACCACTTTCTGTACACAACGATCAATGTGCTGCTGTAACCTATCTGCTGTCATGTCAGGCATGCACTCTACCCAGATGCTGCTTTTCGTGTCCCACGTTCACCACTACCATATGATCCCCTTTACTATAGAGTCCTCCAAAATTATGACCGACTTCTTTATGCGCTCTCTGTCCCTCTCTTTCTGCGTGTCTTTTCACTGCCTCAAAACGCCCTTTCCCATAGCCCCCAACTGTTTCCTTTTCTGCCTCCTCTGCTCAGTGTCCTGACTTCTTCCCCATGCCAACGATGGCTGGTGCATCAGCTTCACTTATTAAACCAACACGAATTGATGGCGCAGTGTGAGGTGTGGCATACAGCGCCTAAACAAACAGTGACACCGGGATGGTGGAACATAGATATATTGACCCCTGTAGATAAATTCACAGTGCTCATTCCCAGCAGAATTGTTTCATAGTACACAATAATAGGCCACTAAGGAACAGATATGTCTGACAGCATGACTGGCAATCTGATGCCAAAGACACTGTTATGTGCTCAATTCATGGTGTTTTGCGGTGCTGTCAAACTCCTATATTTAGCTGATGACCCAATTGTTTGTGTGATGGTGCTGTACTCAAACACAAACTGAAGCACATTGCCAAGGGGGTAAGCAGGTGAGAATAGCCCCTGATTGAGACTCAGTGGGAGTCATAATGAGTGCAGTCAACTGCCATCAAGTGATGCATTTATACACAGTGGGACTGTTGAACTACCAAATGAACCCCCACAAACACACACCCAAAGCAGAACAGAAAGTAAGTATAATTATGTTGTAGCAAGGTGAATACCATGGTGAGAAACAAATGTCAGTGTCTCTCATTTTTTTAATTTTTATTTTGGGTGGACAGTAAAAGCACTCTGAGTGGACACGCACAACAAAGTGTGACACAGGGTACATAGCACAAGAGGAAAACTGGAACCAGCACACCCTGAATGATGACACAAACCAATATAGAAAAATGAATGTTCGTGGCAGACAGACTGCTGTGCCATTCCTGTCTGCCAGCAGGCCCTATACAGGTAAGCATCTGCTCACCCTAAGTGATGCATGGCTCGTCATCACTTACGTGAGCCCAGTCGGAGTCATGGATTACAGGTATACATCCCTGTTTCAATTAAGTAGCCGCTCCTGGTCTCTCTCCCCCCCCCCCTTCACTGTTCTTCACCTCCAAGCTTCACTGAGAGTCCTCTGGTGGACACTTGCTTTCCTGGTGGCTCTTCTGGTGTCCGGGGCAGTCAAGGAGTCGCCCAAGAGCATCACTCTCACAGCCTCATTATCCCTGTTACCACTCGCTATCTGTGTCTCTCCCACCTGTCCCCCTACATTAACCTGCTTGTCTACTCCACCCTCCCTTCTGCCTGGACCATGTCCATCACCCATGCTCTAACCCATATCTCTCTGTCCTGACCTGCTTGGTTACATTACATCCTGCAGGATCACTGTGGAGAATGACAATTTGTACTGCCGAGCAAGGACCCCCGGTCTCATCTGTAGAGCTTCTCCTCACTGAGCCGCCATCCAGGAGTTCTTCTTTTCACAGTGATGCTTAGGGCAACCTAGTATCTACTACTGAGCATTGGCACCCACCGCCACCAGCCTATTTCTCCATCTTGACGAATGCCACCCCTTTTCTCGCTTACTTGTCTCCTCCAGGTGCCGGGCCGCCTCCTCCCCAAAATGTACTATCTTGTTTGGGGAAATTTCAAAGCTCCCGATATAGTTCACACATGTTCCCAGATTGTGACCGGAAACATCCTCCGAGGGAGTGTCTGCTTTCATCCTTACTCCTGCTGGTTCCTCCAATGGTTCCTATCAGTTGCTTCCTTTTCTCGTCAGTGTGACGAGGGGCGCATAACTGTTTTCCTGCTGGACACCCAGGCTTGTCCTTTCCATGTTTGTTGTGCCCATTTCTGAATGTAGGCCCACAATACGCAGCTTCTTCCTTTTTTCTGAACCTACTGTCTTCCAGCACTCCTGAGCCATATTTGCCTCAATGCCTCCTGATCTTCTTGATGTGTCACCCTGCCTGGTTTGTACCTGCACAGCTGTAATAGTTCCCTGTCTTAACATAAATATCTCATAATCATTTGCATCCTTCTATCCGCTGCTCACCTCTTATACCAATGGGTGTAGCAGGTTTACACGACTGAAGAGACTTGGCACGCCAGCCAGTGCCCACACAATCTCCACTACCGCGCTCAAGGCTCCCCCTGGTCACTTTGCTAGTGCTGCAGAAATGCCATAGTTGCTCACCTCCAGTTGGATGAAAGTTGTCCTGGTCTCGCAACAGCAATTCCTACTTGTATATCATTTCTCCTCCTATTGTCTCTCATCACCTGCTCAAACGGCCACGGTTGCATGCTAAGCCTGTTTCTCCCCTCACTACTGTCTAATTGTGTGTCAACCATTGCAATTGATGCTATTGTGCTACTCTGCAAGAAGGGGTATCAGTAGTATAACAGTGTGAACAAAACCATTGCTGATTGACCGGGAACAACAATATTGCATTTATACTTATGGTATTAATTTGAGGTTTTGAAAAAGTTACAACTATAACCTTAGTCATTGTTTGCCCATTTGTCAACTTCTTACGCAGTCTCTCCCCTCCCATGCAAAGCCCACAGCCACACGCAAAAAAAATATTAACCAGGCATGGCCAAGATGATTCAAACAGCTGATCCACAACTGTCAGTGCTTATGTGTAACTCAAGGTGGCGCTTATCACAAAGAGATCTTAGGCTGCAGGTTCTGCTCAAGTGGCCAGTGGAGCAGCCAGACCGAACTTGCCCTCAGTAGAGATGCTGCGTTGTGAGCTACCCTGATTTAGTACTCACGACTCCTGTAGAAGGATGCCTGTCACACCACTTGCAGGACACAGGCCTGTGATCCAAACACTTCCACACATTTATATGCGGGGAGCAGGAGTACCACCAGGCAGCTGCTTTAAACTCCCAACGCTTTTCACTGCATGAACTGGTAATGCAACGCAGCTTCACTTTGCTGACAGACCAAGCGCGATTGAAGCAGATTCACCAGCCTTTACAGGGTGAGCCCAGGTAGTTGTCGCAGATACCGGCCTGCTCTGTCTGCATGCCACAGCGTATCTTGTCCGACTCTTTCTGGCGATAGTGTTTCCGACTGTTGGCCTTCCATGGCCACTTCCCAGGTGGTGAATCTACAGCATGCTTGGGGCAGCAGAGCTGCTCTTCCTCATGGCCAGAATGACTTCTGTCTCTCAGGCTAAGCAGGGGTTCTCATTTCGATGATATAATGCTTATTGAGGGCTCCCGAGAGCCAACCTCTACCTCCTCCTATTGGTGCAAAAAGAGCCACCTTCGACTTCAGTTCCCAGATCACGGCCATATCTTCCATTGGCAGCTGGCTCCCAAAAGAGTCCCAGCCCTAATTGGCTGCACAGTGTCTATTTTAAGTGCCCTGATCCTCATTGATACCAGTAGACTGTCCAGGTCCAAAATGAAGGGGTAAACGCAAAGTCCCGCTGTAAACGGAGAACAGTTTAGACAAACCATTCCTTAATACCCGTCCAACATATAATACATAAATACCACAGCCCAATAAGGGGCCCACTTTGCCTACTTCTCAATGGCAAAAATAAACACCTACCACACGGCTCAGGTGGGACTCGAGCAAGAGAACCCAAAGTCCCCTCCCTTCTTGGTAAGCTGACTGGGTCAGCAAGCTGGCAGCTATTAGAGACCACTAGAGGCATTCTAGTAACCCCCCATTTATAAGGGGGTCACACTTAGGAAAATGAGAATATGCAGCAAGCAGAAGCAGTAGTTTCATTTTTTTAATTTCATTCTCACCATGCTGTCTCAGAGGTGATAGAACATGTTGAAATGTAGTGCCTGCAAACAAAGGAGATAAGTGATGCACCACTATTCAGTGCATCTTTACATTGCACAGATAGTTGAATTTAGGTAATGTTCACAAACTGGTATGGAAAATCTTCATGTTCCTGTATTCCCTCCACCACCAAAAAAATTTATACAGTAATGCAAATTTATGGTGATCTAGTGCAACCACCTCACAACACTTACTACAACAGAAGCCTGAAGGAGGTGCAGGCTGCAAATCATCCTCTTCTCACCACCACCACGAGCTGATGACTGACTGTCAGTGAGTGGGAATGTACACTCCATTAACCATATAGTGAACTTCAACAGCACACATGCACAGCGCAATCACCAAACAGAGGTGTTGGTGATAGGGCAACGTGTCAAGGTAATGGCATGGGGTTTCTGAGCGTTGTGGGGTACATCGCAGATGATAGCAGGTGGCTCAACTGGCACCACCGAGCATGTGCTTTTTTTGGGGATGTATCGCATGATGGCAGCCTTGGACATAGAGGAGGGTGATCTCAAAGAAGTAAAAGTTGGCATCATGGAAAGGGAACATAGATTTATTATAAACATCTGTATCACAAACATCAGCATGCAGCAAAATACTACAATGTGGTTGGAGACACCAGACACTGAGTGATTGCTTATCAATATGAGTAAGCACTAAATCAGGGTGGTGAAATGTGGGGCTTATTACATCAAGGAAACAAGACTGAGGAGGGAGATAGCAGACATACAAAAATCAAGTGCTGCACTAGGGAACATGACATAGTGCATTACAAAAAGTGTAAATGAGCTGTATTACAAGGCAATGTTACAACAAATGTGTTATCAGTGCACTTGTAGACACCTAAAGCTCATGAGGTGCGCACTGACACTAACAGATGCGGTGTGTGAAAAGTGCAGCAGGCTACAGTACAACATAAATGATAGATAAAGCTATACATAATAGGTTCCTTTGTGCATTAGATTATTTGTAATTACCAATTCTAGGGACATGGATATGTTTATCCACACTTATTGGCGGGTCCCTTGCCGCTTTAAATCTTGCCGGAAGGTCTTCAAGCTGGCTCCTCCCGCCCACCCGGGTGGTAAAACTCTCGGCTGCGCCCCATGACGCCAGATCTTCCTCACCGCTTGGCAGCTCAGGTTCCTCCTTCGCTTCATGCTTTTGACTGGTTCTTGAAAGTTCAGTCTTCAAATTTACAGTATCCTGAATCTTCGATCTTTCTTCTTTGCTGCGTCCGATGGCTTTTCTGGCCCCGAGAGATGTACGGGTTAGTTCCTCCAGGAGGACTCGTGACTCCACGTGCTCTTGCCTGGACTTGACTTTCACGATCCTCGGCTTGCAGTTTTGTTCTGTCCTTGGTCGCTCCTCCACAGACCATGCGGCCTGCTCAGGGCTCGGACATCCGTAGTTTTCTCCACTCCGAGTTCCATCAGACTGCCGGGTGCCCGCTTGATCGTTTTCCGCAATCTTATCCTGCCGGGAAGGGACAGGGGTTCTTCCCTCTCTCTGGCATGGTGGAGCTTATCCGCTCTCCTTGGATTCCTTACATTCAGCTTACTCGGGGAGTTTCATCATCCCTCTCAGAGGAACCTGACCTGTCTCTCTGCCTATGTTTAAAGGGGCTGGCGGAGTCTCTTGAGGGCGGGAAAGCCTCCCTCACATGGACGCCGATTGTCGAGAGCTGCCTCTGGCCTCACGGGTACCCCCTGGCTGGGTCAGCCGCCAAAAACTCTTCGATATTGAGTCTCTTGACCAGTCTTTCGGGGGTCTGCTGAGGCCATCCTTCCGCTGCCTTGGCCGGAAGTCGAGGCTCTGTCCCTCCGCCGGATTCCGACCCAGCCCTCGGTCCGTTCAAGCCGAGGGAGGCGGGTGCTCCCGGTTATTCCAGGCCCCGCCTCGGTTACCCCTAGGATTTGGGTCTCTGTCTAGCTCATGCTGATCTCATGCTCGGGTCAAAGCAATCGGGTTATGGTTTGCCGTTTTTCCTCGTCCCCCTCCTCAGATGAGGAGTGGTTTCTATGCTGTTGGCGTCGGTGTTATGAGGAACTTGTGTGGCGACAGCAGCTGTCCGGGTTTCAATAGACTCCGATTCTTTCTCTAGATAGCATGTAGTCGCCGCTTGGTCGGCAGCCATTCTAATCGGTCGAGGAGCCTTCTCCAGGACCGGTTGCTTGCTCGACCCTCGCTGCCCCTCTGCCTTCAGCGGAGTCCAGGCTGGACTGTGGGCTGTCCTTCAGGTCACTGGTTTGCTCACTCCTGCCCACGGCAGACTTGAAGAGTGCCTCGGGCCTCGCGGCAGCTTTGAACCTTTGGGAGCCTGGAGCAGGCTCCATGTTTCTGAGGGGAGGACCCGGGTCTTCCTAGGAACATCCAGTAGACTTACAGCCCATCGCTCTAAGGTCTATCGCAGTCATTCCAGAGTTTACTGAATGGCTGCTCATCTGATCGGCCTCACTCCCCTTCTGGAGATTCTGAATCGAAGGTGTTCCTCCACGGAGGCCTTCCAGTGGCTGAGGCTATTAGGCCCAGCCTGGAGCCAAGGGCGCGGCTCTTCTTGCCCTGCGCCGGCCAGGGTAGCTCGGAGGTATCCTAGGTCACAACGCTGTGTCCTGCGGACCAGAAGTTCGACCCGGTGGGTCGGGTTCTCTGTCTGCCGGAGCACCCTCGCTGAAGGGGTAATATTCCCATAACGCTTCCAACGTCTTGGAATGTTGGGGATGTGATGACGGCGCTCGACAAGGAGTCCAGAAGGATGAACTATATCGGGCGTCAGGCGTTCTGCTCCTTGCCCTCCTCCAGGCTCCAACAGGCCAGCTCGGTTGCACTGATGGCAATTTCTCCACACCTTTGGGCTCCCCTGGACCAGGTTCTCATCTCCCAGGTGACTCATGACCACGGTAGGGTGGTCTACAGCAGCCCAGATGTTCTGGATCAGGCTACCCTGTGCCAGATCAGTGGTGGTTGCAGTGCTGCGTCGAGGGTGCTGAGGTTAACATCCTCTCTTTGAAACCCAGCACGAGTGCTGGCAGACATCCCTTCTTGGGACTGACCTCGGCCCTGGTGGAGGATACATCTATGGGCCGAGGGTCGATCCTCTGACCTGTCTCTCGCTATGGGGTCAAGGGCCGCCTGCCTGCGTGATGCCTTGCCCCTGAGCCCTGGGGGCCCTTTGCCTAGCATGAGGGTGAGGAGGCGCGCTGGGCAGCCTTTTCCAAAGCCGCCTTCCTCCAAAAGGAAGCGAGGTGAAACCGAGGCTTGCTCTCCCCCAAGCTGCTCAGTGATGTCATGGGCATTGCCCAGCTCAGTCCCCAGCCCGGCTTCTGGTGAGGGGCCCCACTGTTCTGGAGGTATTGGGGATCCTGTTTGTAGCGATCCTTTTGAGCTGCTGTTCCACGGGAATTTGAGTTCACTGCCCGGTCGGTCGTCCGAATGCCTGGCTCTGTTAGAGATGATCAGAAGGCGGGACCCCATTCAACCCTGGGCGTGTCCAGGTACTGGTCTCACGGATGAGGCTGCTTCCATCCTCCGCCGCCGCCGCCTGGATGGTCTCTGTTCTGCAGACATTCCATCCTCAGAACACATGGTAGCTGTTTCGCGGTCTCAGGATGTACCTACTCCTGTTCCGTCCGCTTTGGGGGTGGCTCCACCCCTCTTGCGGGAGCTACACGAAGTTCCTAACACTTCCCTTGCTTAGCAGTCTCCTGGCGCACGGAAGGTCCCGGATGTCACCCCACCCGGAAGGCACTTTTCTCCCATTTCGAGCAGAGTGAGAACTCTATCTAGCGTAGCTCTTCGACTAAGCTCGACTTGAGTCCGAGTCAGCTCCGGGAACAGGCGAGGTTTTTCTCCTTGCTGGTTGGTTGGTCGGGAATTAAGTCCTGCTAGACCCTCCTGTTCCTCCTGGCCTCAGGGTGGCCTCCCTTGTGGGGGGCTAACCAGAGGCTCTGCTGTGTCCTGTGGGACCAGTTCGCGATTGTGGCCCAGGAGTTGAACGCCTTGACCATTCTAACTCGCAGAGACTATCCTGCTTGTTTGCCCTGAGTTATTTGGCATCATGGGGCAGGCGAGAGTTTTACCTCCCGGGTGGGTGGGAGGAGCCAGCTTGAAGACCTTCCGGCAAGATTTAAAGCGGCAAGGATACCTGTCAAAGTGTGGATGAAGAACACATACCATTCCTAGAACTCCTGTTACAGGTGAGTAACCTGTATTTTTGAGCCTGCCCTCTGGGAAGAGGTTGGTCTGTGCGGGTGGCTGGGACCTGGGGTTCTTCAGCTGCATCTGAGGTGTCTGGTCTTCTTTTTCAGCTTCCTTATCTGATTGATGGAGAGAACAAGCTTACTCAGAGCAATGCCATCTTGCGGTACATTGCACGGAAACACAGTCTGTGTAAGTAATGCCTTAGAAACAACTGTTAGTAACAGTGCCATCCTACAATACATAGGATGGTGGTATGAATGCTATTATATAATTGTGCCCTCATGATATACAGCATACGGCAGTGCCTGCATAGAACGGTGTGTCCCTGACTGGGCATGTGTACAGTGGTGCCCTCTTCTCCTTATTGATTAAACTTCTAAATTTGTAAAAATACAAAATGCATAAGTTATAAATGCAAGTCTTAAATGTGCAAAACACAATATATCTGCTTTGAACAAATTAAGTTTTTATTGTAGTTATTGCAGAGGGTAATCCATACAATACAACACATTTTCTGCATACATAGAACGAAGAGCTGTAGTAGAATAAAGGCTAGTTTGGGTAGAATCCGTTGCGCTGCGGCTCATTAACTGTCTCTATGAGCCGTAATTATATGTTTTCACTGTTACAAACTTGCATTTCTGAGGACTACAGCAGTTTACAAAATGAGCCAGGGATTCTAAGCAACCTTGACTTTTAGTTGTAGAATCTCAGATCTGTAGGAATCCAAAGTCTCTCTCTCTCTTTGTTTTAACTCTGTGCCCAATTTGGTAAGAACATGATTAATCTGTTTTAAAAGTCAGATTGGAAGGGCATTTTATTTTTTTTGGGGGTAAGTTATGGTTAAGAGAAGTGGTCTTCCAGCTTAGTATCCTGTTTGATTGCTTGGTGGGTGTTAGCCCAGAAAAGATCCTGTTTCTGTGGCTGAGCAGCAACCTGGTAGCCTTCTACATTTATAAAGGTTTGAATACAGTACTTGCATAGAACTTGTTGGCAGATGAGGATCGCGTGGCCCACCTAGTCTGCTCATTTTCCCTACAGACTTATACTGCAGACCCTACTTGATCTCCAGCTTTACCCTCTCTTTCCTAAGCACTAACTTTCATTTATGCTTGTCCCATGCATTTTTGAATTCTGTTTTGCTACAACCACCTTCGCTGGGAGGCTGTTCCATGCATCCACCACCCTTTCTGTGAAGAAATACTTTTCACATTTCCAGTTAATCTATCCCCTCTAGATTAATATGACCCTTTTTTTTTATTTATTTCATTTTGTTAACTGGGTAGGCCCAAATGGGCCCCCAAATGACCGAATTAGACACCTGTTGGACACAGGACACTTGGATGACACAAGGCGATAATCATTATAAATCTTGAGCATTTTTTTCTGAAAAATGCTTTCTAGGACATGGAAATGTTGTTCATCCACACTGTCTGGCAGGTTCCTTGCTGCTTTAAATCTTGCGGAAGGTCTTCAAGCTGGCCCTCTCCCACCCACCCACACCCGCGGTGGTAAACCTCTCTGCTCCGCCCCATGGCCAGATCTTCCTTACTGCTTGGAAGCTCAGGTTCCCTCCTTAACGCTCTGCGTAGAGACTGGATCCTAATTCTTCGGTTGGCCTGAAACGCGTTTAAATTTTCAAGACTTCGGTCAAGTTTTTCCCTCGTGGCGGTGATGGACAAATAGATTCCCAGATTCCGGCGGTGCCCTTGCGGGCAGAAGATGTCCAGGATGGACCCACACTCCACGTGCGTCTACTGCCTTGGCCTAGAGCACAACCCACAGGCCTGTGAGTTGTGGCGCTCGTTTTCGGCCAAAGTCCTAGAGGACCGCGCTGCTCAGTTGCAACTTGGGCGCCCCGAGAAGCGCTACCCAGTGGTTACCGCGGTGGCTGGCTGGGCTGAGCAGCTCGAGCAAATGATTGCCCTTGAGGAGGAGGTGACCCAGGCCGCAACCTCCTCGGCCGCGGCATTTATCCCACTCTTTGGGTACCTCGTACTTGGCTTCGTTCAGGGAGCTTTGTCTGTCCCTTCCACGAGAGGAAGGGCCATCATGGCGTTCCCCTCGGCCAAAAGAGATTGAAGTAAGTCCATTGCGGTGTTGGTGGGGAGCAGGAGGGTCCCTTTCCCCAGACAAGCCGACCGTTGACTTTGATCGAGTTGCGGCTAAGGCCGCTGGTATGGCGTCCCATTCGGGCCAGTCGGCCGAGACTTCAGTTGATGCGGTCGAGATTTTTCTCGACCCATTTGACGGTTTGTAGATTTGGTGAAACCGACAACCCTTCTTCACCGGTTCCCCCGGTGGAGACAGAGGAGTTGCCTGCACCCTCGGTGCAGCACTTCCCGGTTAAGGTGTTGGTTGAGGGAGGTGTGGGTGTCCCCCGCTCCTTCCCAGACCCGCCCTCTGAAACACGGAGGGGCTGTGTCTCGGACATCCTCTCAGTCCAGCCGATCCTGTCGACATCGGCGGTCTCTGTCTCTGCACTGAGGCAAGCGGCGTCGCTGCTCATCCTCCTCCTTGGAAGAGGAGAGGCTTCGGCCCAAATTGCGTCAATGCTACGAGGACCTGATGTGGCAGCAGTTGATTTTGTTTGGGAGCAAGTCGATGACTCCGTCCCTGGCCACTAAGTGACTGTCACCTGAACGGCCGAAGCAATCCCTCGCTATAGTCGAGGTGCCCAAGGCTGGGGCGGTTGTTCAGCTGAAACCTGCTGCCCCACTGATTGTGGTGGAACCCTCGCCTCCACAACTGAAACCGGGGGCACCGACCAAGGACTCTTGGTCGGATCATGGCCTGCCCCACAGGTTGTCGGTCACCCTCACTCCCAACCGTCTTCGGCAGGTGGAGGGTGGCTCGGGCCCCAGGCAGTTCTTTGTGGACTCCTCTGAGTCTGATGACTACTCCTCCCTGTTCTCCAGGCCCATCCACCTGGAGTCCTCCGGGAGGCCAGTTGTTGGACGAAAGCCCATTGTCCTTTATGGGTTTGCTTCGGCTCATCTGAGTCTACCGGGATGCAGCTCGAGCCCGTATCCAAACGGGCCAAGTATCCCCTGACGGAGATACTGGACTGAGGGGATTCACCCACAGAGGCCTTTCTAGTGGCTGAGGCCATTGTTGGCCCAGTCTTGGAGCTTTGCCAGCGACCTGCTTCCTGCCCTGCGCCCTCGGCTCAGTCCCTACCGACTCTTTGCAGGGCTTCTTGGAGCACTCCTCTACCGAGGGATTTGTCACCGGCGTTTTCGGAGTTCCAGGAACGCTAGGGACGTGGACAAGCCCCCCCCCCCCGACAAGTAGCCCAAGAAACTGGACTGTGCTGGGCGCAAGGATCTACGCTGCGTCCTCCCTTGGCCTCAGTCAGGCCAGCTTGGCCGTGCTGATGGCAAACTTTTCCCATATTCTCATGGGCTCCCTGGATGAGGTGATCCCTCCTCTCCTGGCCGACCTGCAGACCACGGTCCGGCAGGTTCAAGCAACATGAAGTCTTGCTATATTATGATATATGCAGTGAGTCCCAACCTTCGAACTGCTCCGGAGGTGAGAGTTAACTTTCTATGCCAGGCATGGAACGCAGAGCTCGAGCTCGGTTGAAACTGTCTGTTGTTCTTCAAACTCAAACAGATTCTTTACTCCGCCTCACTGAACAGTCGCTCCGGAGATTTCTCCTTCTGCTCAGTTCATTTTGTCGGTTAGTGTTGTTTTTCTCAGTTTTCGACCGAAATTAAACTGCAACCCGTCGGTTCAGACTCTGTCTGTGGTATTTGTGAGTACTAGATAGGTTTTACGTTAATTTCTGTTCTGTGTGGAAATTGTAAACTATTATCGGTTTGGTTTGAACCGATCAGGTTGTTTTAAAATGTATTAATCTGTCATTTAGAGTGTGGTTACTGGTTCTTTAAAAAAAAAAAAAAAAAAAAAAAATTTAACGTTTTTCCCACGACCTGTGACACGGTTGGGAACCGATAAGGGGGTCTTACCTGGCGGATTGCCATAATTGGGGAGTTTTGGTTAGGACTGGCACTATGTCTGAGAAACCCAAAAGAAAAACCAGGCCCACTGGGTTTCAACTCTGCAGTGTCTGGGGAAGCCTTTGCATAGGCTGACCCCACACACCACCTGTGTTTGGGGTTTGACCACCTCAATTCAGACTGCCAGATTTGTAAAAAATTTTCCTGCAGCTACCCTGGAAAAGAGTTGGTAGGCTCAGGAAAAGGGAGGCCAAAAAGTCTGCTGAACCGGATGGCCAGCCCAGTTCGGTTTCAGCCGAACTGGAGGGAGTGCCCTCTGACCAGGGCGAGACTTCCTCTGGCAAAAGGAGATCAGACTCAGAGGAGTCAGTCCCAGCAAAAAGGACAGGAAATCAGCTGGTGTGGAGCCAAAACTTTCCTTTCCAATGGCTGAAGAAATAACCAAAGCGATTAAAATTGTCCAGTCGCTTTCCCTGGTTCCGACCGAACCGGCACCATTAGTTAAGCGGCTGGTTCCACCGGTTCAAGACTGAGGTAGAGGAATATTCTAGGGACATGGATATGTTGTTCATCCACACTCATTGGCAGTATCCTTGCCGCTTTAAATCTTGCCGGAAGGTCTTCAAGCTTGCTCCTCCCACCCACCCGGGTGGTATAACCCTCGGCTCCGCCCAACGCGATCTTCTTACCGCTTGAGCTCAGGTTCCCTCCTTAGCAGCTCTGCGTTTGTGACTGGTTCCTATTTCTCCGTTTGCGGATTTAAAAATAAAATTTTGCAAAGACTTCAGTCTTCTATCCTAATGGCCGATGGACAATCGACTCCCGGTTTGGAGATGCCCATGCGGGCAGAAGATGTCTCGAGACGGATCCACACTCCCGGTGTATACTGTTTAGGCCTTGAGCGCGACCGCGGGCTTAGACCTGTGCTCATCTTTCTCGCCTCGTCCTCGAAGCCGTGCTGCCCGATTGCAACTGGGCGTCCGAAGCGTTCCCTCGGTGAAGTCAAGGAGGCCGGTTGGCGGTGTCAGCGGCGAAGGCTTTCCGGGATCAGTTCGGCGGATGGTCGCCCTCGAAGAGGAGGCGGTGGGCCGTATCTTCCTCGGCCGCGGCATTTATCCCGCTCTCTCTGGGTTCTTCCTACCGGCTTCTTTTAAGGAGCTTTGTCTGTCCCTCTCCACTAAGGAGAAGGGCCTCGTCTATTGGACCTTATTCTCGGTCCAAAAGAGGACAGGAGTAAGTCCCTCCGTCGGCGCTCTTAGAGGGAAAGTCCCCTCTCCGGGCACGACCGTCGGCCAGTCGACCATCGGCTTGACCACTGGCCTCACGGTGTCCCGTCAGGTCAGTTGGCCGAGACTCCCACCGATAAGTCGAGATTTTCTCGACCCATTGAACGAGCTGTCGCCTTTGGCGAATTCCCCTCTCCCGGTTCCCCGGGAGGAGTTGAGGATCCCGTGGGCTCGCCTGTGCCTCCGGTTCCGGAGCCCTCGGATGGACCATCCGAGCCGAAGGGAGTGCCGGTTCCGGCCGACACCTCCCCGCACCGACCTCGGAAATTCCGGGGCTCTCGGTCCGGTCTCGGACCTCTTCGCGGTCCAGCCGATCCCACCGTCATAGGCGGTCTCGGTCTCGGCACACCGGTAAGCGGCGTCGCCGCTCGTCCTCGTCCTCCTCCTCGGATGAGGAAGCTTGGCGTAAGTGCGTCGGCGAATGCGAGACACTTATGTTAACAGCTCCTCCTGGCGAGAATAAGCCGACTCCGTCGCCTTCCCCACGGCCATTAAGTAACTGTCACCGGGCAGCCGACACAACCCCTCGACTTATCCGAGGCCTATACCCAGGCGGTTCTTGGCCAAAACCAGCTGCTCCACGATTCGGTGGAACCTCCGCCTCCACAGCCACCAATTGGGGGCTCCGACCAAGAGATTCTCGGTCGTGAGGGTCTACCCCATCGTCAGTTACCCTCACTCCCGACCGACCTCGGCGGTGAAGGGTGGCTCCAGGCCAGAGGCAGCTCTTCGAGGACTCTTCCGAGTCCGAAGATGATTCCTCCTTCTTCTCCAAGCGACTGGACTTGGGTCTTCAGGAGGTCAGTCAATGGGCGATACCCGTCGTCCTTCCTAGGACTACTTGGCTCATCTCGGAGTCTACGGGATGGAGCTGAACCCGTTCCAAGCGGGCCAGGTATCCCCTCCACGGAGATTCTGGACGAGGGATTCTCCGGCGGAGGCCTTTCGGTGGCGAGGCCATAGTGGGTCGGCACTGGAACTTTGGCAGCGCCCTGCTTCCTGCCCTGCGCCGGCCAGGATGGCCAGGAAGTATCACGGTCCCTACGGTTCCTTGTCGGTTTTGGAACACCCTCTGCTGAGGGTTGGTTACGGCAGGCGTTTTTCGGCGGCCCGGTAGCGCCAGGGATGTGGACAAACCTCCTGACAAAGAGTCAAGAATTGGACTATGTCGGGCGAAAAGTCTCGCTCGTCCTCTCGGCCTTACGTCAGGCCAGTTCGACCGTCCTCATGGCACATTTTCTCATGCCCTGTTGGGCTCCTGGATGAGGTCATCCCTCATCTTCCCGCCGATCTGCAGACTACGGTTAAGCAGGTGCGGGACCAGGAGCAGAGCAGTGGCCAAACAGCAGCTCCAGACTGCTTTGGATATAGGGGACTCATGTGCCAGATCGGTGGCGGCCGCGGTGGCTATCGTCGTCCGCGGGCTTGGCTGAGGATATCCACCTTTGCCGGATACCCAGCACAAGTTGGCGGATGTTCCCTTTGGGGACTGACCTCTTGAGCCCTGGGGTGGAAGGTCACCTGCAGAGGATCGAGAAGTCAATGCCACCTTGGACTCGGTCTCTTCGCTCAGAAGGACAAAGGCCGCAAACCACAGCCTAAGCCCTTCAGTCCCTTCTGTGCCCTGGCCTTGACCCAGCAACGTCAGGGCCAGGCAGGCTCGCCTATGGCATCCCAAACCCAAGCACGGCTTCCTCTAACAGGAGGCAGGGAGGAAGGGCCCAGGAGGTCCCTCGGCGGTCCCTCCTCAAAGCCTGCCCAGTGGCCGGGCTGAGGTGTCGCCCCATCCCCGTCACCTTACCCTAGGTCCCCGTGAGAGGCGGCTCCAGCACTCCGTTCCGCCTGGTCCGCTGTTACCACGGACAGGTGGGTCTTGGAGGTGGTGGGAAGGAGCCTGCCTCTGGGTCGAGCAGGCACCACCCTAGGCCGTGGCCCTCGGGGGGCGCCCGGGATCCCAGCCTCACTGGCGGCTCGTCGAGCCCGACGCGCTCTCCTCCTCCAGAAGGAGGTGGTAAGAGAGGTGGTGGACCCTCCCTTCCAGACCCAGGGTTTGTGTCCAGGTACTTCCTGGTTCCGAAGCAGACGGGGGGCTGGCGCCCATATCAAACCTACGACCTAAACAAGTTCCTAAGGTCTCGAACCTTCAGGATGGTCACTCTAGCTCAGATAATACCATCCTTGGAGCAGCGCGTGGTTCTGCTCTCTGGACTTGCAGGGCGCGTTTTTCACGTCCCTATCCGTCCGTCTCACCAGAGATTCCTTCGCTTCCGGCGGAAGGATCCCTCTTGAGTTCAAGCCATGCTCTTGACATCTCCAGCTCCAGGGTCTTCACCAAATGCATGGCAGTGGTGACAGCATTCCCTGTGGCCGGAGGTCGGGTGTACCCTTACCTGGGCCGACTGGCTGATAGCAGCTCCCTCCAGGGAGGAGGCGGAGTGGTCAGAGATCTGCCCTCCAGGTCTGCTCTCAGCTGGGCTTCCTTATCAGCGAGGCCAAGTCGGAACTCGAGGCAAGCAGGTGATTCTATTCATCAGGCAGCTAGACTCTCTTGAGCCAGAGGCGGCTCGGCCGGACAGGGCCGAGTTCTTTCCTCCTTTGCCCGATCATTTCTGGTTGAGCAGTGCGCCCTGCCGGGACTTCCTCGCCTCCTGGGTCTCATGGCGGCCTGCACCAGCGTGGTCCGTTGGGCCCGCTGGAACATCGTCCCTTCAGTGGGGACTGGCCAGCCAGTGGTCTGGCGCTGCGATCCTTGGACCAGCTTGTTCGGTGACACAGGGGATGTGGGCAGCTCTCAGTGGTGGACGTTCCAGATCATTTGCAGGAGGGCATCCCGTTCGTCCGCCCGAGCCGGCGGTCTCTCTATCGACCGATGCCTCTCTGATGGGTTGGGGTGCCCATCTGGGGAACACGGGCTCATGGCCTCTGGTCCCGTGGAGTCCCGATGCCACATCAACCTGCTGGAGCTCGGCCGGTCCGCCTAGCTCTCACCGCCTTTGCTTCGTTCCTCCGGGGTCAAGTGGTCCGAGTCAGGCGGACAATACCCGCGACCATGTACTATCTGAACCGCCAGGCGGGGCAGCGCTCCATGCTTCTATGCAAGAGCTCTCCGCATTTGGTCACTCGTGCGCAGCCTGGAGGCGGATCTCCTAGCCATTCACGTGGCAGGAGCCTCCAACACCCTGGCCGATGCCCTGGGCGGATAGGGGCTGCATCCCACAGTGGTCTCTCCTGCCGGAGGTAGTACAGCATCTGTTCTCCTTTGGGGCACACCTCAGGTGGACCTGTTTGCCTCCATGGAGAGCGAGCTGAGTCTGTTCCATGCCGCCCCCCCTCAGCAGGGCTCGCTGCAGGGGATGCCTTCTCGAGGCAATGGACCCGGGCCTCTTTTCGCCTTTCCCCATTTCCCTTGATCCACAAGGTGCTTCTCAAGGCGAGGAGGACAAGGCGCAGGTGATTCTGATAGCCCCAGACTGGCTCGCCAGTTCTGGTACCAGATCTCCTCAGTCTCAGCTCCAGGACTCGCGGCTTCCAGCTCGCCGGACCTGCTCTCAGTCAATCAGGGAAGGTGTTCCATCCGGACCTTCAATCCCTGCACCTGACGCCTGGTTCCTGGCTAGAGTTCCAGGCCTTGGGTCTTTCGACGAGGTCCTCAATGTAGTTGAGGCGTCCGTGAAAGTCGACCAGAAAATGCTATGCCTTCAAATGGAAAAGGTTTCCATTTGGTGTCAGAACAAGGCTTGGACCCTTCCTCCTGTTCCTTAGCAAGCATCTTGGACTGTTATGGTCCCTTTCTAGTCAAGGGCTTAGGTCGGCGACCCTAAGGGTGCACCTGGCAGCCATCTCTGCTCCAGGCGCGGGCCGGGAAGCAGTCGGTGGCGCAGGAGAAGGTTGGTCTGGCGCTTTTTCAAAGGCCTTGATCACATTTCCCCTCCAGTCCGGGAACCCCCACCTCCGTGGGATCTACTGCTGATACTGGCAAGCTCATGGGCAAGCCATTCGAACCTATGCACAGGTGTGCTCTCTCTCACCTGTCGTGGAAGACCGCCTTCTTGGTGGCTATCACGTCAGCCAGAAGGATGGGAGAGCTCCAGGCGCTTTCCATCGAGTCTCCTACCTGGTCTTCCACAGGGACAAGGTTGTCCTGCGCCCCACCGAAATTCCTTCCGAAGGTGGTGTCTGAGTTCACCCTTAACCAGGTGTTGACTCTGCGGTGTTCTACCCCAATCACACCTCGGAGGGCGAATATGAGCTCCATACTCTGGACCCTAGAAGGCACTAAGCTTATTATAAGGCGCCAGTGAAATGGAGGAGAGGTTCGCCAGCTGTTGTCACCTCGCTGAAGCACGCATCTGGCAGACCTGCAGCCAAGCGGACGATAAGCAGGTGGGTAACCTCCTGCATAGATCTCTGCTATAAGTTGCGGGCATGGAGCCTCCCAGAGGATAAGAGCTCATTCTCCCGCCATACTGCTGCAGCAGTGGCTGCTTCCAGGGCGTCCCTATCCAGGAAATCTGCAGGGCTGCTACCTGGAAGTCAGCAAACACCTTCATTACCACTACCACATGACCTTGAGTCACGCCCGGGATGCTGGTTTGGGGGCCTCGGTTCTCAGTCTCTCTTTCCCAAGTAAGTATATGGGGTGTCGTCTTGCCTCCCTCCTCCCGGAGAACTGCTAGGAGTCTGCCAATGAGTGTGGATGAACAACATATCCATGTCCCTAGAAATACAGATTTACTCACCTGTAACAGGAGTTCTAGGAATGGTAATATTGTTCATCCTACATTCCTACGACCTCCCGGCCGACAGCCTGTGAGCTTCCAGCGGGCCAGATCTAGGCGTCATGGGGCCGGAGCCGAGAGTTATACCACCGGGTGGGTGGAGAGCAAGCTGAAGACCTTCCGGCAAGATTTAAAGCGGCAAGGATACTGCCAATGAGTGTGGATGAACAACATATACCATTCCTAGAACTCCTGTTACAGGTGAGTAACCTGTATTTATGAACCGGAGGAGGGAGGAGAGGAGTATGAGGAGAGTGAATTTGGATTTGAGTCTGGATGTGCCCATTGACCCAGAAATCTTCCCCAGACAGACCTTCAGGAGCATCTCTCCACCCCCCCCCCAGGCTTTCTGAGTCCCCTTCTCATTTTATGCTTTATAAGAAAGTGGCTGAAACTCTTCCAACTCCCTATGGAGGAAGCTTTGGGTGATCAAGAGGAGTCTGACTATGTGGAAATGATAAATATCTCAGAGTCAAGGAGGCGGTCTATTCCCTTGCATAAATCCTTTTGGAAACGGACAGTAAAAATTTAAAAAAATCCTCTCACTATACCTCCTGTCGATAAGGGAATGGACCAGAGGTACACATTGTCGGGCTCGGATACGGAGTTCCTTACACAACATGTTGGGGTAGTGCAGACTGCAGCCTGTGACAAGGCAAATATTACCTTGGCTTCACACACCCCTGACAAGGACTCCAGGAGGATTGATGCCATGGCAAAGACACAGTACATGGCAGCATCCTTGGACTCAGACAGGCAAATTATATGGCTTATGTTGCTAGATATCAGAAATCCAGATGGGATACTGTTATGGCTCTAGCAAAACAGGTCCCTGGCCAGCTTGCCAAGGAGTTGGAGCAGGTGGCTGCTGATGGTATTGAGGCATCCAAGGTGCAGTTCCATGTTGCAGTGGACTCAAATGATGTGTCGAGAGTCATGGCTACATCTGTGGCACTTCGCAGAATGGCTTGGTTCAGATGTACTAGCCCATCGCAGGATACCCAGACTAAGGCCATGGATTTTCCTGTTGAGGGTAATTCTCTGTTTGGGGAGCAGACAGAGAATTACATGAATGGGGAGCAGACAGAGAATTACATTAAGAAAGTGGATGAGTATGGGACCACCTATAGGAGTGCACACGCCAAGGAAAGGCAGGCCACTCCACAAAGGCAGCTTTCCAGGGGCAGGCCTTTTTACCATGCCCAGGCCTCCTCTTCTGCCTATGCCCAGAGGGGGTTCTTTAGAGGGAGAGGCAGATGGGGTACAAGCAGGCCTGCTTCAGCCCCTGCCAAGCAGGCACCCTGATGGGGTTGCCAGGGCAGATTCTCAGCTACCTGTAGGGGGCAGGCTGGCCTACTTTGTCCAGGACTGGAGGTCTCTGACATCAGACAAGTGGGTCCTGGAAGTAGTAAGCCAGGGACTGATTCTCAGCTTCAAAAAAATTCCAAAGATGAGAGACAGATCCTTTCACCTGCAAATCCACCAGAGGCACTTGCCCTAGAGGCAGGTCTCTTCCCTCCTAGCTCTCAAAGCTGTGGAAGGTTCCACCCTACACCAGGGCAAGGTTGTACTCAGGCACTTCCTTACCCCAAAAGACAGGAGAATGGCGGCCCATCCTGGATCTCCGATATTTAAACAAAGCACCTTTAAAACCAAATTCAAATGGTGACTCTGGGAATTATTTTGCCCTCTCTAAGTCAGGGGACTGGCTAGCGTCCCTGGACTTCAAGGATTCTACTTCATATTCTCATCAGAAGCTCCCATCAAAAAGTACCTCCAGGTTGAACTGCCCTCAGGCCATTACCAGTTCAGGCAATGCCCTTGGCCTCACATCTGCTCCAAGGTATTCACAGAATGCCTGGTAGTAGCAGTTGCTGCCCTAAGAAGGTAAAAAATTGCCATCTTCCCTTACCTGGACAACTGGCTCATAGTAGGCCAGTCTCCAGACCAAGTCAAGCTACATCTACAGATAATTCAGCAACTGCTCACCTCTCTAGGTTTCCTTCTGAATCTTTCAAAGTCAGTTCTAGAACCCGTCCAGCTCCTCTCTTCATAGGTGCTGAGCTAAACACAGAGGAAGCCAGAGCCTTCCTTCCTTTGGACAGGGCAAGGACTCTGGTGTCTCTGGCCTCCTCCTTCACCTTGTAGGTCTCTCGACCAGCAAGGCATTTTCTACAGCTGCTGGGGCACATGGCTGCTTCTACAGCAGTAGTGCAGGGACAGATGAGGGACATACAGTTCCATTTTGTAACCTTTTGGTCTCAAAGGAAAGACCCTCTAACCAAATTGATCCCAGTAACTCGAACCCTGATCCAGACCCTACAGTGGTGGCAGGATCAGAGCAGTTTGAGACGAGGGGTTCAATTTGTCACTCGGTCTCACTCCTTAATCCTTACTACAGATGCATCCCTCTTGGGGTGGGGAGCTCACATGGGTGACGTCACCACCCAGGGATTGTGGTCCCCTCAGGAATCTCTGCTCCACATCAGTCTGTTGGAACTCAGAGCAGTTTTTCTAGCAATTCAAGTTTTTTCCAAATCTGTTCCAAATCATGCAAGTATCTTACAGGGAGGAACAGGGTGCAGGAATGCACTATTTTTAAGCAAAAAAGATGTTCCAGGACGAGAGGGCATGGGATGAAGTTGGAGGGAGGATGATTCCAGAGGAAATGTGAGAAGAATTTCTTCACAGAATGGGTGGTGGACAAGTGGAACACCCTGCCAGAGGAAGTGGTGGGGGCTGAAACAATCACGGGATTTAAGAATGCATGGGATAGACATAAAGGAATTCTGGAGATCAGGGGTAAGGGGCAACAGACTTCCTGGAAAACATGAACTGAACTTACAAGCTTAAATGGGCAGACTGGGTGGGCCATAGGCCCTTATCTGCCGACACTGTCTATGTATCTATGTTCAGAACAAAGTTGTACAAGTCAGAACAGACGACACCACCACAATGTGGTACATCAGCAAGCAAGGGGGCACTTGGTCTATGGCCTTGTGCACCAAAGCAATGAAGTTGTGATCTCTGGCTTACTCCCTGAACACCTCCCTTACGGCAGTTCACCTCCCAGGCAAGGACAATGTCCTAGCAGATGCTGTCAGCAGGATTTCCCAGGGTCATCACGAATGGTCACTGGACCCCCTGGTCCTGGAGGTGATATTTGCCAGATGGGGCACCCTGCAGATAGATCTTTTGCAGCCCCAGACTAATCCACCAGCTTCCCTTTTGCTGCAGGCCCCAGTCTTGGGCTCAGTCCCTCTGGATGCCTAGTTCTCAATTGGGAAGGAAGTTTCTCTATACCCCCTTCCTCTCCTGTTCAAAGTGCTAGTCAAAATCAGATCTCAATCCTGCAAGATGATCCTAATTGCTCCAGATTGGGCCAGACAACCCTGGTATCCACTCCTACTGTCCTTAGCAGTCAATCTTCCCCTGTGTTTTCCCAGGAATCACAATCTGTTAACCTGTACTCAGGGGAGGGTTTGGTACCCGAATCTCAAATCTCTCAATCTCGAGGCCTGGCTTTTGAAGAGTTATTTTGCTGATCTACACCTCTCCCAAGGTGTAATGGATATACTAAAGGCTTCTAGAAAGCCTTCCACCAGGGCTACCTATAATTCCAAATGGAAGAGGTTTTCTATATGGTGCTCTGGGAAGCATATTTCCCCAGAATCTGCTGATTTACCCACAGTCCTGGATTATATGGTTCATTTAAATACCTTGGGGCTGAGACCAACTACCCTAAAAGTACATTTGGCAGCTGTCTGCTTTTATTTCAGCAGGTAAACCTTCTCTTTCATCTCATCCTGTATTCTCCATGTTTTTTAAGGGATTGCTTCACACCAACCCTCCATTCAGGGACCCTGCCCCATGCCTGGGATCTTAATGTTTGCATTGCTCAGCTTATGCAACCCCCCTTTGAACTTTTGTCTTCAGCAGAGCTGAAGTTCTTGATTTGGAAGACTGTTTCTGGTAGCCATCACTTCTGCCAGACTGCATAAGTGAATTACAAGCTTTGTCAGTGGAGCCTGACTTTCTCCTTTCATAGAGATAAGGTGGTCCTCTGGACTAACAGGAAGTTCTTGCCTAAGGTGGTTTCAGATTTCCACCTTAATCAATCTATATCTCTTCCAGTGTACTTCACTGACCATTCCTCCTCTGGCAAGAGGTTACACAGCTTAGATGTGAAGAGAGCCATTAGTTACTACATAGAACGTACCAAGGGTCACATATTTGACTCCCTCCAACTGTTCCTCACTTATGATGAGGTTGGTAAAGGGAAGCCTGCCACTAAAAGATCCGTTGCCAGGTGGATTGTCTCTTGTAGCCAGTTCTGTTCTAGCTGGGTGAGGTTCCTCCCTCAGGCCTGAGGGGCTCATTCCAGAAGTACAGCTGCTTCCCTGGCTGCTGCCTGGGACATCCCTATTCTAGGGTATATCAAGCAGTACCTGGAAAGATTTACACACTTTTGCAAGCATTACTCCTGGACATCCAGGCTAGGAGTGATGCTCAGGTTAACACAACTGTGCTTCAGAGCTATTCCTAAGTGAGTAATGTCCCTCTCCATGGAGGTACAATGTGTAGTCTGCATATGTCATAATATAGCAAGACTTCATGTTTGAAGAAAAATTACTCACCTTAGTAATATTTCTTCTAATGAGTCTTGCTATATATTCGGTCCTCTTAGAACCTCTGATTTTGGGATGTAGGTGGGCAGTGCAGTGTTGGCACTTAGTAGATGCCCACCTTGTTGTTTTCACCTCTTTCTTTAGGGTGATTTGCTGTTTTATTTTTTGGGTCTCCTGACTTGAGTCTTTGTTTTGGGACCAACAAAATGTGTGTATGTTTAGTAGCCAGTTGGCTAGTGTAGGTTTACAGCTTCCACACAGAACTTCAGTGAGTGTTAGCTCGTAAAGATAACGGTTTGAGTTTGAAGAACAGAGTTTCAACCGAGCTCTGCGTTGCATGCCTGGCCTGGAAAGTTAACTCTTTCACCTCCGGAGCAGTTCGAAGTTTGGGACTCACTGCATATGTCATAATATAGCAAGACTCCATTAGAAGAAACATTACTAAAATGGTAATTTTTTCTTGGGATCAGGGTAAGGAGTGGTGTGACTACTTGGCTCTGGACATTGGGGACTCCTGTGCAGATCGATTTAGCGCTGCAATGGCCATGCGTTGCAGGCATGGCTGAGATCTCCACCTTCACGGCGGATACCCAGCACAAATTGGCGGACGTCCCCTTCTTGGGGACCCGAATTCTGGAGCCTGGGTGGAAGTTCTTCCAGCAGATCGAGAAGTCAGTGCCACTCTGGACTCTGTCACCTCCGCCCAGAAGGACATGGGCGCCTCGTTGACAGCAACACAAGTCCTTTTGTCCTTCTGCGCCTCAAGCTTTGTCCGCAGATCCAACAGCACCAGCCAGGGCCAGTAGGCCCAGCGGCATCCCTAGCCCAGGCCGTTGGCTTCCTCAAATAAGATGCAGGGAGGTAAGGCCCAGGAGGCCCCTCAGCCGCTCCCCTCCCAAGCCTGCCCAGTGACGGGTTGAGGGTGTCAGCTCCGTCACGTCTCCCCCCGGTTCCTCCTGTGGGGGGATGTCCCAACTCTGCCACTTCCTTTCCGCCTGGTCCACGATCACCACAGGCGCTGGGTGTTTGGAGGTGGTAGGAATGGGCCTGCCTCTGGAGTTCTAGCAGACCCCACCCTTCGACCACACGCCCTCTGGAGACACAGTCTACAGCCTCGCTGTCGGCCGACAAGCGAATATTGCCCTGCTCCTCGAAAAGAGGTGATCAGAAAAGTGGCGGATCCTCCTCCAGACGGGGTTTGTGTCCAGGTAGTTCCTGGTCCCAAAATGAACGGGGGCTGGCCAGCCCCATTCTTGACCTGAACAGATTACTAAGGTCTGGACCTTCCAGGATAGTCACTCTGGCTCAGATAATCCCATCCTTGGAACTAGGCATGTGGTTCATCCCTGGACCATCAGGACACGTTCTTCACATCCTGATCCGTCCGTCTCATCAGAGATTCCTCCACTTCGAGCAGAGGTCCTTTGAGTTCAGGCCATGCCCTTTAGCCTCTCCCTAGCTCCCAGGGACCAAATGCATGGCAGTGGTGACAACATTCCTGTGGCGCCGAAGGGTCCGGGTGTACCCTACCTGGATGACTGGCTGTTGCAGCCTCCCTCAGGAAGGAGAGTGGAGGCGGTCCAGAGAGTCTGGCCCTCAGGTTTGCTCTCAGATTGGCCTCCTCTTCAAGCCGCCAAGTCAGAACTCGTTTCAAAGCAGGTGATGCACTTCATCGGGACAGAACTCGACTCTCTTTGAGCCAGAGCACCGGCTCCGGCGGACAGGGCAAGGTTCTTCAGTCCTTTGCCCAGTCATTTCTGGTTGGGCAATTGCGCCTGCCTGGGACTTCCAGTGTGGTCCGTTGGGCCGGCTGGTACTGAACGTCCTTCAGTGAGGAGACTGGCCAGCCAGTGGTCTGGCGCCCGATCCATTGGATCAGGTGGTGACAGTGACCCAGAGGATGTGGAATGCTCTCAGTGGTGGACCATTCTAGCACATCACTGCAGGAGGCATCCGTTTGTCCGCCCTGAGCCGACGGTCTCTATCAACTCATGCCTCTCTGATAGGTTGGGGTGCCCATCTGGGGGCACAGAAGCGCCTGACCTCTGGTCCCAGGAGTCAGATACCACATCAATGTTAATGAAATATCAAAGCTACAGAAATTCAGAATACACACAAAGAGCCAGAAGAACTGTGGGTCACCCATAGAAACGAAATGGGACAGCCATAAGAACTAGGGTTGTCTATAGGCCACAGACAGAGGAGGACATAGACACATTACTGTTGAAGAAGATATAACATGACCGCTAAAGGGAGGTTCTGATATGGGAGACTTCAAGCATGTCAGATACAGATTGGTCAATACCAGCAGGAACATCTGCCAGAACTAGACTCATAGTGGATTCCCTGCAGAGGGCCTCAAACTGGTACAGCAACTCACAAGAGACAGGGCTATCTAAGATCTAGTACTGACTAAAGAAGGGATCACAGATCTCCAGGTAGGTCACCTAGGGGCCAGTGACCATCATGGTATGGTTCAATTTGGCTACTACATCTAAATCATCCCATTCAAGGCAAAAATATGGGACTTCAGAGGAGCTGACTTTGATAAGATGGCCAACAAAGTTAAGCTAGCCCGGCAAAAAAAAACACAGGTGAGGGGTACAGGCAAAGTGGGCAAGCATTAAGGATGCAATACTTGAAGCAACATCCCATTGTGTTGAACAGAAAAGGAAGTGCAAAGAAGAAGAAACCACTGGTTCTCAAATACAGTAGCAGAAAGGTCAGAGGCCCCATCTGGGTACTTAATTGCAGTATTGGGCCACACCTTCTAAGGACATTAACCAAATTGAAAGGCAGTCAGAGAACGGCCAAATGGTGCAGCTACTGCATCAGAGAAGACATATGAGGACAGATTAGCAGGAGCTCAATATGTATACCCTTGAGCAAAAGGAGGAGAGAGGTAATATGATAGGCCCTCCAAACACCTATAAGGGCATAAACAAGGAGAAGAAGTCTAACATGTTTAAATATAAGAAAATAGCAGGACAAGAGGACACAGCATGAGATTAGAGGGCCGATTGAGGGAATGAGAAATTCTTTTCACAAAGGGTGGTAGATGCATGTAATGGCTTACCACAAGAAGTGGTGGCTAGCAAATACAGTGCAGAGCTTCAAACAGGCATGGGATAGGCATAAGGAAAATACAAATGACTATGAATGAATGGGTCACTGACAGAGCAAAGGCCAATGGCACATTTATAAGGTAGAAATGGGCAGACTGGATGGGCCTTGCGGTCCTTATCTGCTGTCAACTTCTATGTTTCTATGTTTCAGTCAATCGGGGAAGGTATTCCATCCGGACTTTCAATCCCTGCACCTGACTGCCTGGTTCCTGAATGGCTAGAGTTCCAGCCCTTGGGTCTTTCCGACGAGGTCCTCAACGTAGTTGGCATCCCATAAAGTCGACCAGAAAATGCTACCGCTTCAAATGGAAAGGTTTTCCATTTGAATTGTCAAAACTGAGGCTTGGACCCTTCACTCCTGTTCCTTGGCAAGCATCTTGGACTATTTCATGGTCCTTTCTCAGCAAGGGCTTGGTGGCGACCCTCAGGTGCACCTGGCAGCCATCTCTGCTTACAGAGTGCGGGCAGGGAAGCAGTCAGTGGCAGAGGAGAAAGTGGTCTGGCGCTTTTCAGAGCCTTGATCACATTTCCCCCTCTGGTGCGAGAACCTCCACCTCTGTGGGATCTACTGCTGGTACTGGCAAAGCTCTTGGGCAAGCCATTCGAACCAATGCACAGGTGTGAACTCTCTCACCTGTTGTGGGAGACCGCCTTCTTGGTGGCTATCACGTCAGCCAGAAGGATGGGAGAGCTCCAGGCGCTCTGCATAGTTTCCTTATCCTTACCTGGTCTTCCACAGGGAGAAGGTTGTCCTGTGCCCCCACCTGAAATTCCTTCCGAAGGTGGTGTCTGAGTTTCACCTTAATCAGGTGTTGACTCTGCCGGTGTTCTACCCCAATCACACCTCGGAGGCGAATATAGGCTCCATACTCTGGACCCTAGAAGGGTGCTCGCTTACTATAAGGGCCTGCAGGCTGAGATTTGAGGGAGAGTTAGCCAGCTGTTTGTCACCTCGCTGAAGCACACCTGGCAGACCTGCAGCCAAGCAGAGCGATGAGCACGTGGGTCACCTCCTGCATAGATCTCTGCCTGTGAGGTTGGCGGGCATGGAGCCTCCAGAGGATAAGAGCTCATTCTACCGCCATGCTGCTGCATCGGTGGCTGCTTCAGGGATGTCCTATCCAGGAAATCTGCAGGGCTGCTACCTGAGACTCACACAACTTCATCACCTGATTACCACATCGATCTTGAGGTCACACGGGATGTTGGTTTTGGGGCCTCGGTTCTCAGACTCTTTCCCAAGTAAGTATCGAGGTGTGCACTTGCCTCCCTCCTCCCAGAGAACTGCTAGGAGTCTGCCAGACAGTGTGGATGAGCAACATATCCATGTCCCTAGAAATACAGGTTCTGGGACATGGATATATTCATCCACCTAACAGGATTCTACACTTTAAATCTTGCGGAAGGTCTTCAAGCTGGCTCCTCCCACCCACCGGGTGGTAAACTCCTCTCCGCCCCATGGCGTCAGATCTTCTTCTACGCTTGGAGCTCAGGTTCCCTCCTTAGCAGCTCTGCGATTAGATTTGGTGCCTAACTCTTCAAACTTTGAAACTTCGTTTTAAATTTTACCAAAAACTTGGTTCTTCTCCTCGCGGCTGCGATGGATAAATCAACTCCCGGATTTCGGAGATGTCCCTGCGGGCAGAAAATGTCTCGGACAGACCCGCACTCCACGTGCATCTACTGCCTAGGCCTTGAGCACAAACCGTAGGCTTGCGACCTGTGCTCTTCTTTTTCGGTCTATGTCCTCGAAGATCGCGCTGCCAGTCTGCAGTTGGGGTGTCCCGAGAAGAGATTTCCCATGGTTAAATCAAAGGAGGCCCGATTGGCGGTGTCCGCGGCTGTGGGCTGTACAGAACAGCTCGAGCAGATGATCGCCCTCGGAGGAGGCTGCGCAGGCTGCTCCATCTTGACCGCGGCATTTGTCCGCTCTCTCGGCCTCATTAGACCACTTTCAGGAGCTTTGCTTGACCCTCTCTACTGAGGGTGAGGGTCCAACCTTTCTGGACAATTTTCTCTGTCAAAAAGAGTAAAGTAAGTCCCATAAATCGGCGCTCTTGGGAGGCGGAAAGATCTCCCTCCCTTGTGGGCAGTCGACCCCTTCAGCTTCGACCACTGGCCGCTGTGTCCCGTCCGGCCAGTTGGCGAGACGCAGGCAGGCAGCGGTCGAGATTTTCTCGACCCGTTAGGCGAGTTGTCTGCTGGTGAAGCTGAAATTCCCCTCTCCCCGGTTCCCCCGGCGAGAGTTGAGGATCCCGTTGGCTCGACTGTGCCTCCGGTTCTGGAGCCGTCGGTGCAATCTTCCGAGCCGAAGGGAGTACCGATTCTCGGTACCCCGCCACGCCGACCATGGCCTAGCCGAGATTCTCTGTCTCGGACCTCCTCACTGTCCAGCCGATCCCACCATCATAGGCGGTCTCTGTCTCTGCACCGCGCTAAGCAGCGCGGCCGCTGTTACTCTTCTTCCTCCTCCTCTGACGAGGGGAGGCTTCGGCGCAAGTTGGTTCGGAAATATGAAGAGCTTATGTGGCAACAGCTTCTGTTGGCCGGGAATAAGCCGACCCAGTCGTCTTCACCGGCCATTAAGTGGCTGTCACGGGCGGCGAAACAACCCTCGTTGTAGTCGAGGAGCCTGTTCCCAGGCGGTTGTTTGGCCTATTCCAGCTGCCCCACCGATTCTGGTGGAACCTCCGCCTCCACAGCCGTTAGTTGGGGCTCCGACCAAAGATTCTCGGTCGGCGTGGGTTGCCCCATGAGGCTGTCTGTCACCCTCACTCCCGATAAACCTCGGCAGGTGGAGGGTGTCTCAGGCTCGAGCAGCTCTTGAAGACTCTTCTGAGTCTGATGATGACTTCCTTCCTCTTCTCCAAGCGGATGGACTTGGAGTCCTCAGGGGGCAGTCAGTGGACGATAGCCCTTCGTCCTTCCTTGGGTTGCCGACTCATCTCGAGTCCACGGGATGAGCTCGAACCCGTTTCCAAATGGGCCAGGTATCCCCTCACGGAGATTCTGGACCAGGGATTCTCCGGGAGGCCTTTCCAGTGGCGAAGCCATAGTGAGTCCGGCCTTGGAGCTTTGGCAGCGTCCTGCTTCCTGCCCTGCGCTTCGGCCAGGATGGCCAGGAAGTATGTCGGTCCCTCACGGTTCCCTGTCAGTTTTGGAACACCCTCTGCGGAGGGTTGGTTACCGACAGCGTTTTCAGCGCTGCGGAATGCCAGGGAATGGACAAACCACCCGACAAGAATCAAGAAATTGGATTATGCCGGCGGAAAGTCTATGCTGCTCTTCTCTCGCCTTCGTCAGGCCAGTTCGGCCGTCCTCATGGCACATTCTCCCATGCCCTGTTGGGCTCCCTGGATGGTTGTCCCTCATCTTCCCGCGGATCTGCAGACTACGGTCAAGCAGGTGCGGGAGGGCAGGGGCAGTGGCAAAGCAGCAGCTCCAGACTGCTCTTGACATCGGAGACTCATGTGCCAGATCAGTGGCGGCCGCGGTGGCCATGCGTCGTGCGGGCTTGGCTGAGGATATCCACCTTTACCTCGGATACCCAGCACAAAGTTGGCGGATGTTCCCTTTTGGGGACTGACCTCTTGACCCTGGGGTGGAAGGTCACCTGCAGAGGATCGAGAAGTCAATGCTACCTTGGACTCGGTCTCCTCCGCCCAGAGGACAAAGGCCGTAAGCCACAGCCTAAGCCCTTTCACCCTTCTGTTCCCCGTGCGCCCGGCCCAGCAGCGTCAGGGCCGCAGGCTCGACCTTGGTATCCCAAACCCAACCGCTCGGCTTCCTCCAACAGGAAGCAGGAGGTAAAGCCCAGGAGGTCCCTCGGCTGGCCCTCCTCCAAGCCTGCCCAGTGGCCGGGCTGAGGGGTGTCGCCCCATCCCGTCACCTCACCCTGGTTTCCCCGTGGGGGCGGCTCGGCACTTCCTTTCCGCCTGGTCCGCTGTTACCATGGATAGGTGGGTCTTGGAGGTGGTGGGAAGAGGCCTGCCTCTAGAATCGAGCAGGCACCGCCCTACAGAGCCATCGCCCCTCGGGGTCCCCAGCCTCACTGGCAGCTCGTCGAGCCGACATCGCTCTCCTCCTCTAGAAGGAGGTGATAAGAGAGGTGGAGGACCCTCCTTCAGACTCAGGGTTTGTGTCCAGGTATTTCCTGGTTCCGAAACGGACGGGGGGCTGGCGCCCCATTCTCGACCTGCATGACCTGAACAAGTTCCTACGGTCTGAAACTTCAGGATGGTCACTCTGGCTCCAGATAATACCATCTCTGGAACACGGCGTGTGGTTCTGCTCTCTGGACCTTCAGGGCGTTCTTTCACGTCCCTATCCGTCCGTCTCACGGAGATTCCTCCGCTTCAGAGCGGAGGATCCCTCTTCAGTTCAGAGCCATGCCCTTCGGCTTATCTCCAGCTCCGGGTCTTCACCAAATGCATGGCAGTGGTGACAGCATTCCTGCGGCACCGAGGGGTCGGTGTACCCTTACCTGGACGATTGGCTGATAGCAGCCCCCTCCAGACAGGAGGTGGAGCGGTCCAGAGATCTGGCCCTCGAGGTTTGCTCTCAAGTCGGCCTCCTCATCAACGAGGCCAAGTCAGAACTCGAGCCGAAGCAGGTGATCCTGTTCATCGGGGCAGAGCTCGACTCTCTTCGAGCCAGAGCACGGCTCCCGGCGGACAGGGCCGAGGTTCTTACCTCCTTTGCCCAATCATTTCTGGTTGGGCAATCGCGCCCTGCCCGGGACTTCCTGCGCCTCCTGGGTCTCATGGCGGCCTGTACCAGCGTGGTCCGTTGGGCGCGCTGGCACATGCGCCCCCTTCAGTGGGGACTGGCCAGCCAGTGGTCCTGGCGCTGCGATCCCTTGGACCAGCTAGTGATAGCTGACCAGGAGATGTGGGCAGCTCTCCAGTGGTGGACCGTTCCATCTCATCTGCAGGAGGGCATCCATTTGTCCCCCGAGCAGACGGTCTCTCTGTCGACCGGCCTCTTTGATGGGTTGGGGTGCCCATCTGGGGAACACCGAGTGCGGCCTCTGGTCCCGTGGGAGTCGATGCCACATCAACCTGCTGGAGCTCAGGCGGTCCGCCTAGCTCTCTGCCTTTGCTCCGTTTCTCCCGGGGTCAAGTGGTCAGAGTCAGGCGGACAATACCACGACCATGTACTACCTAAACCGCCAGGGCGGGGCCAGCTCCATGCTTCTAAAGGAAGCTCTCGCATCTGGTCACTTATCTGCGCAGCCTGGAGGCGGATCTCCTAGCCATTCATGTGGCAGGGCCTCCAACACCCTGGCCGATGCCCTGAGCCGGATAGGGGCTGCATCTCACGAGTGGTCTCTCCTGCCGGAGGTAGTACAAGATCTGTTCTCCCTCTGGGGCACACCTCAGGTGGACCTGTTTGCCTCCAGGGAGAACGCGAAGCTGAGGCTGTTTCATGCCCGCCCCCCTCAGCAGGGCTCGCTGCAGGGGGATGCCTTCTCGAGGCCGTGGACCCCGGGCCTCTCTTACGCCTTTCCCCATTTCCTTGATTCACAGGGTCCTGCTCAAAGCGAGGAGGGACAAGGCGCAGGTGATTCTGATAGTCCCAGACTGGCCCCGCCAGTTCTGGTACCCAGATCTCCTCAGCCTCAGCTCCAGGCTCCCGAGGCAGCTTCCAGCTCGCCCGGACCTGCTCTGTCAGTCAGGGGAAGGTGTTCCATCCGGACCTTCAATCCCTGCACCTGACGGCCTGGTTCCTGAGCGGCTAGAGTTCCAGGCCTTGGGTCTTTCCGATGAGGTCCTCAGCGTCATTGAGGCATCCTGTAAGGAGTCAACCAGAAAATGCTATCTCTTCAAATGGAAGAGATTCTCCATTTGGTGTCGGGGTAAGGGCTTGGACCCTTCCTCTTGTTCTGTGGCCAGCATTTTGGACCATCTATGGTCCCTATCTAGTCAAGGGCTTAGGTGCGACACCTAAAGGTGCACCTGGCAGCCATCTCTGCTTGCAGGCGGGCGGTCAGCAGTCAGTGGCGCAGGAGAAGGTGGTCAGGCGCTTTTTCAAAGGCCTTGATCACATTCCCCTCAGTGCGAGAACCTCCACCTCCGTGGGATTTACTGCTGGTATTGGCAAAGCTCATGGGCAAGCCATTCGAACCAGTGCACAGGTGTGGTCTCCCCCACCTGTCGTGGAGACAGCCACCAAGAAGGCGATCACGTCAGCCAGGATGGGTGAAATCCAGGCGCTGAGCATCGAGTCTCCTTACCTGGTCTTCCACAGGGACAAGGTTGTCCTCGCCCCACCGAAATTCCTTCCGAAGGTGGTGCAGTTTCACCTTAACCAGGTGTTGACTCTGCTCTGGTGTTCTACCCCAATCACACCTCGGAGGCGAATATAGGCTCCATACTCTGGACCCTAGAAGCGCTCGCTTATTATAGGGCTGCGGCTGAAATTCGAGGAGAGGTTCGCCAGCTGTTTGTCACCTACGCTGAAGCCGCACCTGGCAGACCTGCAGCCAAGCGGACGATAAGCAGGTGGGTCACCTCCTGCATAGATCTCTATAAGTTGGCGGGCATGGAGCCTCCCAGAGGATAAGAGCTCATTCTACCGCCATACTGCTGCATCGGTGGCTGCTTCCAGGGGCGTCCTATCAGGAAATCTGCAGGGCTGCTACCTGGAAGTCAGCAAACACCTTCATTACCCATTACCACATCGACCTTGAGTCACGCCGGGATGCTGGTTTGGGGCCTCGGTTCTCAGTCTTATTTCCCAAGTAAGTATTAGGGGTGTCGCCTTGCCTCCCTCCTCCCGGAGAACTGCTAGAGTCTGCCAGACAGTGTGGATGAACAACATATCCATGTCCCTAGAAATACAGGTTACTCACCTGTAACAGGAGTTCTAGGAATGGTATATGTTGTTCATCCACGACCTCCGACTCCTCGGCTCGACGCACAACCTGAGCTTCCAGCGGGCAGATCTGGCGTCATGGGGCAGAGCCGAGAGTTTTACCACCGAAGTGGGTGGGAGGAGCCAGCTTGAAGACCTTCCGGCAAGATTTAATGCGGCAAGGATATCTGCCAGACAGTGTGGATGAACAACACATACCATTCCTAGAACTCCTGTTACAGGTGAGTAACCTGTATTTTCTGTTGCCCCTGGAAATCGGGGCGTTCAGGTATCTAAGCAGTGCTTGTCCATTTGGTTGAGCAACTGCAGTTCATTTAGCTATAAAAATGCAACAAACCTCTCACAGAGGTTATAAAAACCCCATTCGTCTAGAGGCATGGCTGCCTCCACAGTGTGTTTCCAGGTCATCTCTGCTTTAGAAATCTGCGGGTCCACCATGTGGTCTACTGTACATACATTCACAAAACATTACAGTCCAGACATAGCTTCTGAAAAGTGAACTGCTTTTGGATGGGCCATTTTACAAGGCCTCCTGTCCTAAATCCTGTTGGTAATCTTCCTCCTCCATTTTATTTATTTAGCTTTTACCAGGTAAGCACGCTAGACGTGAAATGCCTTTTCTAGAGACATGGATATGTTGTTCATCCACACTATCTGGCAGGTTCCTTGCCGCTTTAAATCTTGCCGGAAGGTCTTCAAGCTAGCTCCTCGCACCCATCCGGGTGGTAAAACTCTCGGCTCCGCCCCATGACGTCAGATCTTCCTTACCGCTTGGAAACTCAGGTTCCCTCCTTAACGCTCTGTGATTAAGTTTTGGGTCTAAAATCCTTCGGTTTTAAACTTTTCGAAAAAAATTTTAAAATTTTACAACTTTACCTCTTCGGTCTTCTTCCCTCGCGGCTGCGATGGACAAATCGACTCGGTTTGGAGATGTCCCTGTGGGCAGAAGATGTCTCGGAGGACCTTCACGCCCGATCGTTTACTGCCTTGGCCAGGAGCCGACCCGCAGGCTTACGACCTGTGTTCCTCCTTTACCCGGTCTCGTCCCTCGAGGATTCGCTGCCGTCTCCAACTAGGGCGACCCGAGATTTCCTCCGGTTAAATCAAAGAAGGCCCGACTGGCGGTTTCCGCGGCTGCAGGATCCGCTGAACAACTGGAACAGTTGGTTGCCCTCGAACAGGCGGCCCAGGCCGCGACTTCCTATTTTGCGGTTTTCATTCCGCTTTCGCTTGGGGCCTCATACTCTGCTTCTTTTAAGGAGCTTTGCCTGATCCTCTCAACTAAGGGCGAGGGTCCTACTTCTTCGGGACCGTTTCATCGGTCGAAGAAAAGTAAGGGTAAGTCCCATCGTCGGCGCTCTTGAGGCGGGAAGATCACTCCCTCCCTTGTCGACTGAGTCGACTTCGGTCGAATTTTTGGCTTCGGCCACTGGTTTCACAGTGCCCCCGTCAGGCCAGGTGACCGAGACACCCGCCGACGTGGTCGAGATTTTTCTCTACCCGTTAGATGGGTTGTCGGCTGGAGAAGCAGAGAATGCCTCCGACCCTGGAGCCGTCGGTTTTGTCGACCGAGCCGAGGGGATTGCTGATCCTTGGCTCCCCGCCTCGCCGACGTCTGCCTAGCCGAGATTCTCGGTCTCGGTCTCGGCACCACGGTAAGCGGCGTTGCTGCTCTTCCTCATCTTCCTCCTCCTCGGGCGAGGTAGCCGCAAGTTACGCAGAAAATAGGACCTCATGTGGCAACAACTTTTACTGGCCGGCAGTAAGCCGGCTCAGGCCTCTTCCCCGGCCATTAAATGGTTGCCACCGGACCAGTCGAATCAACCCCTCGTGGTGGTCGACGAGCCTGTTTCCAGGCCGGTTGTTCAACCTATTCCAGCTGCCTCACCAATTTTGGTGGAACCGTCTCCGCCTCAGCTCACAGTTGGGGCTCCATCGAAAGACTCACGGTTGGCCCATGGCCTCCCCCGCAGGCTGTCTGTCACTCTCACGCCCGATAAGCCTCGGCAAGTGGAGGGTGGCTCAGGCTCCAGGCAGCTCTTCGACAACTCGTCTGAGTCGGATGACTCCTCCCTGTTCTCCAAGCGTTTGGACTTGGAGTCCTCTGGGGGGCAGTCAGCGGACGATAGCCCTTCGTCCTTCCTTGGGCTTCTTAGGCTCATCTCAGAATCCACTGGGATGAAGCTTGAACCCGTATCCAAACGGACCAGATATCCTCTCACCGAGATTCTGGACCGAGGAGATTCTCACGGATGCCTTTCCGGTGGCCGAAGCCATTGTTGGCCCGGCCCTGGAATTATGGCAGCGTCCGGCTTCCTGTCCTTCGGCCAGGATGGCCAGGAATTGTGCGGTCCCTACGGGCTCTCTGTCCATCTTTCCGAACACCCTTCGGCTGAGGGGTTGGTCACGGACAGCGTTTTCCGGCGTGCCGGCAATGCCAGGGACGTGGACAAACCGCCCGACAGAGTCCAAGCAGTTGGACTATGCGGGGCGGAAAGTGTATGCTGCCTCCTCACTTGGTCTTCGTCAGGCCAGTTTGGCCGTCCTCATGGCGCATTTCTCCCATGCCCTGTTGGGCTCCCTGGATGAGGTCGTCCCTCATCTTCCCGCTGACCTGCAGACCACGGTCAAGCAGGTGCGGGACCAGGGCAGTAGCCAAGCAGCAGCTCCAGACTGCTCTGGATATCGGAGACTCTTGTGCCCGGTCAGTGGCGGCCGCTGTGGCCATGCGACGGCGGGCGTGGCTGAGGATATCCACCTTCACCTCTGATACCCAGCACAAGCTTGCGGACGTTCCCTTCTTGGGAACAGACCTCTTCGGCCCTGGAGTGGAAGGCCATCTCCAGAGGATCGAGAAGTCCAATGCCACCTTGGACTCTGTCTCGTCCGCACAGAGGGACAAGAGTCGTAAGCCCCAGCCTAAGCCCTTTCGTCCCTCTGCTACCGCTGCACGTCCGGCCCAACAACAGCTTCTGGGCCAGCAGGCTAGACCTTGGTATTCCAAGCCCAAGCCACCAGCTTCCTCAAACAGGAAGCAAGGAGGAAAAGGCCCTGGTGGTCCCTCGGCCGGTCCTTCCTCCAAGCCTGCGAGGTGACGGGCTGAGGGTTCACCCCATCCTCGTCCCTGGTCCCCCTGCGGGGGCAGCTCCGACACTTTCTTTCCACCTGGTCCGCTGTTACCATGGACAGGTGCGTTTTGGAGGTGGGAAGAGGCCTGCCTCTCGAATTCGAGCGGGCTCCGCCCTTCAGAGCAGTCTCCCTGCGGGGGGGTTGAGAGTCCCAGAATCTCTACAGGCTCGTCGAGCTGACGCCGCCCTCCTTCAGAAGGGGGTGATAAAAGAGAGAGAGGACCCTCCATCAGAACCAGGGTTCGTATCCAGGTAATTCCTGGTCCCGAAACGGACGGGGGGCTGGCGCCCCATCCTAGATCTACGTGACCTGAACAAGTTCCTAAGGTCTCGAACCTTCAGAATGGTCACTCTGGCTCAGATAATACCATCTCTGGAACACGGCGTGTGGTTCTGTTCTCTGGCCTTCCAGGACGCGTTCTTTCACGTCCCTGTCTGTCTCATCAGAGATCCTCCGCTTCAGGCGGAGGGATCCCTCTTCAGTTCCAGGCCATGCCCTTGACCTTTCTTCAGCTCCCAGGGTCTTCACAAATGCATTGCAGCGGTGACAGGCTTTCCCTGCGGCCGAGGGTCGGGTGTACCCTTACTTGGGACGATTGGCTGATAGCAGCCCCTCCAGGTTGGAGGCAGAGAGGTCAGAGATCTGGCCCTCAGGGTTTGTTCTCAACTGGGCCTCCTGGTCAAAGAGGCCAAGTCGGAACTCGAGCCGAAGCGGGTGATATCCTTCATCAGGGCAGAGCTCGACTCTCTTCGAGCCAGAGCACGGCTCCCGGCTGACAGGGCCGAGGTTCTTACCTCCTTTGCCCAATCATTTCTGGTTGGGCAATCGCGGCCTGCCCGGGACTTCCTGCGGCTCCTGGGTCTTATGGCGGCCTGTACCAGCGTGGTCCGTTGGGCACTCTGGCACATGCGCCCCCTCCAGTGGGGACTGGCCGACCAGTGGTCACAGCGTTGCGATCCTTTGGACCAGCACGTGTGGACGACCCAGGAGATGTGGAACGCTCTCCAGTGGTGGACCGTTCCGTCCCATCTGCAGGAGGGTATCCCGTTTGTCCGCCCCGAGCGGACGGTCTCTCTTATGACCGCCTCTTTGATGGGGTGGGGTGCCCATCTGGGGGAACACCGAGCGCACGGCCTCTGGTCCCCGCGGGAGTCCCGATGCCATATCAACCTGCTGGAGTTCCGTGCGGTCCGTCTAGCTCTCACTGCCTTTGCTCTGTTTCTCCGGGGTCAAGTGGTCCGGGTCCAGACGGACAATACCACGACCATGTACTATCTAAACCGCCAGGGCGGGATGCGCTCCATGCCTTTATGCAAGGAAGCTGTCCGCATTTGGTCACTAGTGCGCAGCCTGGAGGCGGATCTCCTGGCCATGCATGTGGCAGGAGCCTCCAATACCCTGGCCGATGCCCTGAGCCGGATAGGGGCTGCATCGCACGAGTGGTCTCTCCTGCCGGAGATAGTACAGGACCTGTTTTCCCGTTGGGGCACACCTCTGGTGGATCTGTTTGCCTCCAGGGAGAACGCGAAGCTGAGGCTGTTTCATGCCCGCCCCCCTCAGCAGGGCTCGCTGCAGGGGTATGCCTTCTCGAGGCCATGGACCCCGGGCCTCTTTTACGCCTTTCCCTGATTCACAGGGTCCTGCTGAGCGAGGAGGACAAGGCGCAGGTGATTCTGATAGCCCCAGACTGGCCTTGCCAGTTCTGGTACCAGATCTCCTCAGTCTCAGCTCCAGGACTCGCGGCAGCTTCCAGCTCGCCGGACCTGCTCTCAGTCAATCAGGGAAGGTGTTCCATCCGGACCTTCAGTCCCTGACCTGACGGCCTGGTTCCTGAGCGGCTAGAGTTCCTGGCCTTGGGTCTTTCCGACGAGGTCCTCAACGTACTTGAGGCGTCCCATGAGTCGACCAGAAAATGCTATGCCTTCAAATGGAAGAGGTTCTCCATTTGGTGTCGGGATAAAGGGTTGGACCCTTTCTCGTGTCCTGTGGCAAGCATTTTGGACTATCTATGGTCCCTATCTAGTCAAGGGCTTAGGTCGACTACCCTTAAGGTGCACCTGACAGCCATTTCTGCTTACCGGGCGTGGGCCGGTCAGCAGTCAGTGGCGCAGGAGAAAGTGGTCGGACGCTTTTTCAAAGGCCTTCATCACAGTTCCCCTCCAGTGCGGGAACCCCCACCTCCGTGGGATTTACTGCTGGTACTGGCAAAGCTCATGGGCAAGCCATTCGAACCAATGCACAGGTGTGATCTCTCACCTGTCGTGGAAGACCGCCTTCTTGGTGGCCATCACGTCAGCCAGAAGGATGGGAGAACTCCAGGCGCTTAGCATAGAGTCTCCTTATCTGGTTTTCCACAGGGACAAGGTGGTCTTACGCCCCCACCCGAAATTCCTTCTGAAGGTGGTGTCGGAGTTTCACCTTAACCAGGTGTTGACTCTGCCGGTGTTCTACCCCGATCACGCCTCGGAGGCCGAATATAGGCTCCATACTGTGGACCCTAGAAGGGCGCTCGCCTATTACAAGGAGTGCACGGCTGAAATTCGAGGAGAGGCTCTCCAGCTGTTTGTCACCTACGCTGAAGCCGCACCTGGCAGACCTGCAGCCAAGCGGACGATAGGCAGATGGGTCACCTCCTGCATAAATCTCTGCTTTGAGTTGGCGGGCATGGAGCCTCCCAGAGGGATAAGAGCTTATTCTACCCGCCATACTGCTGCATCGGTGGCTGCTTCCAGGGATGTCCCTATCCAGGAAATCTGCAGGGCTGCTACCTGGAAGTCAGCACACACCTTTATTTCCCACTACCACATCGACCTCGAGTCACGCCGGGATGCTGGTTTTGGGGCCTAGGTTCTCCAATCTCGTTCCCCAAGTAAGTATATAGGGGTGTGCGCCCTGCTCCCTCCTCCCGGAGAACTGCTAGAGTCTCCAGATAGTGTGGATGAACAACATATCCATGTCCCTAGAAATACAGGTTACTCACCTGTAACAGGAGTTCTAGGAATGGTATATGTTGTTCATCCTACAGCCTACGACCTCCCGGCCCGGCGCACAACCTGAGCTTCCAGCGGGCCAGATCTAGCGTCATGGGCGGAGCCGAGGTTTTACCACCGGGTGGGTGGGAGGAGCCAGCTTGAAGACCTTCCGGCAAGATTTAAAGCGGCAAGGAACCTGCCAGATAGTGTGGATGAACATATACCATTCCTAGAACTCCTGTTACAGGTGAGTAACCTGTATTTTAGGAGCGGCCCTGGAGATTACAAGATAAAACTTAACACACAGGATAGCAGCATAACAAAGTGTAGTAAGGCATTGAACAGTGCAAACAATAGACATATGCAATAGTTGTATAATCAGGCAGGCAGTAAATGAGTAGATGCATATCGTGGACTGATACAGGAGCATTAAGGTAACACAGTATACATGTCATGAAATAGATGCAAGAGCAACTTGCGCAGGCCATGGTGCATGAGCCTATGCCTAAGAACAAGTGCTTGGGTGCCAGGGAGGAAAAAAAGGGGGGGCAAGGGTGATATTTCATAGGTTAGAGTGTTAGTTGTCCCTCGGACAGGATGATGGGTAGAGTACACCAAGGTGGTAAGGATAGCAAGCAATTTAGTGACCATTACAGGCAGAGGTGGATTTCAAGTGAGACCACAGGGAGTTCTTAAACAGGCGATGGGAGGGAGTGGATGCGGTGGGAGGGTGCAGACAGCAAAGGCGCCATCACCTGACAAGGTACATGTTTTGGGGACAAGGAGGAACAGCATGCTAGCAGACATGAGTTGGTATGATTGTGCAGGCAGGTGTAGCTGAGACAGGGCAGGAGGGGAGGCATTGCGGACAATTTTGTCTATGAAACAGCCCAGAACAAATGAACGATTGTTACTCTGAGACAACCAGTGAAGCTTCTCGTATAGCTCAGTGGTGATGAGTTGAGGGGCAGCGAGAGCAAAGCGGCAAATATTATTGTAAGCCACATTCCATTTTGCAAGGCTAGTTTTCAAACAAGATGAAGTCTTGCTATATTGTGACATGCAGTATAACCCCAGGTTAGAACTGCTCCGGAGGTGAGAGTTAACTTTCCATGCAGGGCATGGAACCTTGAGCGCGAGCTCGGTTGAACACCGTCTGTTGTAGCTCAAACTTAAACTGTCAGATTCTTTACTCTGCCTCACTGAACAGTCGCTCCAGAGATTTCTCCTGCTGCTCGGTTCGTTTGTCATTTTAAAAAGTGTAATTCTCCGTTTATTTTACCGAAATTAACCGCAATCTGTCGGTTCAAGCTTGGTCTGTGGTATTGTAAGTAATAGATAGGCTTCTTTATTTTCTTCTGTGTGGAACTTGTAAACGTCTTTTTCGGTTCGGTTTGAACCGATCGGATGGGTTTTAAAATTACTTTCTAGTCCTTTAGAGTGCGGTTCCCAGTTCTTATCGGTTCTAAAAAAAAAGACCCGGATTTTATTACGTTTTTTTCCATGACCCGTGACACGGTTGGGAACCGATAAGTCTTGCTTGGCGGATTGCCACTAATGGGCAAGTTTTGGTTAGGCTGGCACTGTCTGAGAAACCCAAAAGAAAAACTGGACCCACTGGGTTTCAGCACTGTGGCCTCTGTGGGGAAGCCTTTGCTAAGGCTGACCCACGCACCACTTGTGTATATTGTCTGGGGTTTGACCACCTCAATGCAGACTGCCAGATTTGTAAGAATTTTCCTGCTGCCACCGTGGAAAAGAGTTGGCAGGCTCAGGGAAAGGGAGTCCAAAAAGTCCACTGACCCCCATGGCCAACCCGGTTCGGTTCCAACCGAACCTGAGGGAGTGCCCTCTGACCAGGGCGATACTTCCTTGGGCAAACTAAGAGCCAGCTCTGAGGAGCCGGTTCCAACTAAAAGGGCTAGAAAGTCAGCTAGCGTGGAGCCAAAAGTTTTTTCTCCAACCGCTGAGGAAATAGCTAAAGCTATTCATATTGTCCAGTCTCTCTTCCCGGTTCCGTCCGAACCAACACCATCAGGGAAGCGCTCGGTTTGGATGGTTCCACCAGTTCAAGATTATGATTTTGAGGATTTTTATGAACCAGCGGAAGGGGAAGAGGGGTATGAGGGTGAGTGTGATTTTGAAAGTCTGGATGTGCCCATTGAACTGGACATCTCTCCAGACAGACCTTCAGGGGTCTTCCTCCCCCAGGCTATCCGAGTCCCCTTCTCATTTTATGTTCTATAAGAAAGTTGCTGAAACTCTCCAACTCCCTGTTGAGGAAGCTGTTGATGATCAAGAGCCTGATTGTGTAGAAATGATGGATATTCTAGAGTCTCTGAGACTGTCTTTTTCTCTTGCACAAATCCTTTAGGAAACGGACAGTAAAAATTCTAAAAGCTCCTCATTCTATCCTTCCTGTGGATAAAAGGATGGACAAAAGGTATACATTATCAGGCTCTGATACGGAGTTCCTCTCTCAGCAATGCAGCCATGTGGGGGTAGTGCAGGCTGCAGCCTGTGACAAGGCTAATATTCCTCTAGCCTCTCACCCTCCTGAAAAGGATTCCAGGAGGATGGATGCCATGGGAAAGAAACAGTGCATGGCAGCATCTTTAGGACTCAGACAGGCGAATTATATGGCTTATGCAGCTAGGTACCAGAAATCCAGATGGGATACTGTGGTGGCACTAGCAAAACAAGCCCCTGACCAGCTTGCCAGGGAGCTGGAGCAGGTGGCTGCAGATAGTATTGAGGCATCCAAGATGCAATTCCATGCTGCAGTAGACTCTAATGATCTTTCATCAAGAGTCATGGCTACATCTGTATCTCTTTGCAGAATGGTCGAGCTCAGATTTACTGCCCTGTCACAGGATACCCAGTCTAAGGCTATGGATTTTCCTGTTTTGGGCAATTCTCTGTTTGGGGAGCAGACTGAGAATTATATGAAGAAAATGGATGAGTATAGGACCACCTATAAGAGTGCACAAGCCAAAGAAAGGCAAGCCACTCCTCAAAGGCAGCATGTCGGGGGTAGGCCTTTTCATAGGCCTTTTTACCAAGCCCAGGCCTCTTCTGCTTATGCCCAGAGGGGGTTCTTTAGAGGAAGAGGCAGAAGGGGTCTAGTAAGCCTGCTTCTACCCCTCAACCCAAAGCCCCTGCAAAACAGGCTCCCTGATGGGGTGGCCAGGGCTGATTCTCCACTACCAGTAGGGGGCAGGCTGGCATACTTTATCCAGGACTGGAAGTCTGTAACATCAGACAAGTGGGTCCTGGAAGTAGTAAGCCTGGGACTGGTTCTCAGCTTCAAAAGATTTCTGAAGATGAGAGCCAGGTCCTTTCCACCTGCAAATCCATCAGAGGCACTTGCCCTAGAAACAGAAGTTTCTTCCCTTCTGGCTCTCAGAGCTGTGGAAAGGGTTCCACCCTTACACCAGGGCAAAGGGTTGTACTCCAGGTACTTCCTTACCCCAAAAAAGACACGAGAAGGGCGGCCCATCCTGGATCTTTGGTATCTAAACAAACACCTTTTAAAACCAAAGTTCAAATTGGTGACTCTGGGAATTATTTTATCCTCTCTAAGGCCAGAGGACTGGTTAGCCTCCCTGGACCTCAAGGATGCCTACTTCCATGTTCTCATCAGAAGCTCCCATCGAAAGTACCTCAGATTCGAACTGCCCTCAGGCCATTGCCAGTTCAGAGCAATGCCCTTTGGCCTCACCTCGGCCATGAGGGTGTTCACAAAATGCCTGGCAGTAGTAGTTGCCCACTTAAGAAGGCAAAGATTGCCATCTTTCCTTATCTGGACGACTACGAGTGTAGGCCAGTCTCCAGATCAGGTCAAACCACACCTACAAGTAACTCAGCAACTTCTTGCATCTTTAGGTTTCCTTCTCAGTCTTCCAAAGTCAGTTCTGGAGCCTGTCCAGCTTCTCACCTTCATAGGCGCAGAACTGAACACAAAAGCCAGAGCCTTTCTCCCTCTGGGAAGAGCAAGGACTTTGGTCTCTCTGGCCTCTTCTTTCACCCTGCAGGTCTCTCAACCAGCAAGGCATTTTCTACAGCTCCTGGGGCACATGGCTGCTTCTACAGCAGTAGTGCAGGGAGCAAGGTTTCAGATGAGGGACATTCAGTTCCATTTGAGAGCCTTTTGGTCTCAAAGGACAGATCCTCTAACCAAATTGATCCCAGTGACTCAAACCCTGATCCAGGCCCTCCAGTGGTGGCAGGACCAGAGCAATTTGAGACAGGGGGTTCCCTTCATTGCCTAGTCTCATTCCTTGACCCTTACTACAGATGCATCCCTTTTGGGGTGGGGAGCTCACATGGGCGACCTTACCACCCAGGGGTTGTGGTCCCCTCAGGAATCTCTGCTCAACATCAATTTGTTGGAACACTGAGCAGTTTTTCTAGCACTCCAGGTTTTTTCCACATCTGTTCAGAACAAGGTTGTTCAGGTCAGAACAGATGCCACCACTAAAATGTGGTACATCAACAAGCAAGGGGGGGCACTCGGTCTACAGCCTTGTGCACCGAAGCAATGAAGTTGTGGTCTCTGGCTTATTCTCTGAACGCCTCCCTTACGGCAGTTCACCTCCCAGGCAAGGACAATGTCCTAGCGGATGCTCTCTGCAAGATTTCCCAGGACCATCATGAATGGGCACTGGATCCCCTATTACTGGAGGTAGTATTTGCCAGATGGGGCACCCCTAAGATAGATCTCTTTGCAGCCCCAGACAATCAACTTCCTCTTTTTTGCTGCAGGCCCCCAGTGTTGGGCTCAGTCCCTCTGGATGCCTTCCTACTCAGTTGGGAAGAGAAGTTTCTCTATGCTTTTCCCCTCCTTCCCTCATGTTTTCAAGGTGCTAGTAAAAAATCAGATCTCAACCCTGCAGGATGATCCTGATTGCTCCAGATTGGGCCAGGCAGCCCTGGTACCCACTCCTCATGTCCTTAGCAGTCCACCTTCCCCTGTGTCTTCCCAGGAATCACAACCTGTTAACCTGTGCCCAGGGGAGAGTTTGGTATCCGAACCTCAAATCTCTCAATCTCAAGGCATGGCTCTTGAAGAGTTAGTTTGCTGACCTACACCTTTCCCAAGGCGTATTGGAAATGTTGAAGGCCTCTAGGAAGCCTTTCACCAGGGCTACTTATAATTCAAAATGGAAAAGATTTTCCATATGGTGTGCTGGTAAGCATATTTCCCCAGAATCTGCTGATGTCCACATTCTGGATTATTTAGTGCACTTGAATTCTTTGGGGCTGAGTCCAGCTACCCTAAAAGTGCACTTGGCAGCTGTGTGTCTTTTTATCAGCAGGTAAGCCCTCTTCTTTTTCAGCTCACCCTGTGTCCTCCAAGTTTTTTAAAGGGTTGCTTCACACCAGCCCTCCGTTCAGGGACCCTGCCCCTGCTTGGGATCTTAATATTTGCATTGCTCAGCTTATGCAACCCCCTTTTGAGCCATTGTCTTCAGCGGAGCTCAAGTACTTGACTTGGAAAACTGTGTTTTGGTAGCCATCACTTCTGCCAACGCATAAGTGAGCTACAAGCATTGTCAGTGGAGCCTGATTTTATCTCCTTTCACAGAGATGAGGTGGTCCTCAGGACTAACAAAGTTTTTGCCTAAGGTGATTTCAGATTCCACCTTAATCAATCCATGTCTCTTCCTGTGTACTTCACTGACCATTCTTCCTCTGGCGAGAGGAGATTACAGTTTAGATGTCAAAAGAGCCCTTAGTTACTATATAGAACGTACCAAGGGTCATAGGTTTGAATCCCTCCAATTGTTCCTCACTTATGGTGAAGTTGGTAAAGGTAAACCTGCCACTAAAAGATCCATTGCCAGGTGGATTGTCTCTTGTATCCAATTTTGCTATGAAAATCTGGGTAAGATTCCTCCCTTAGGCCTGAGGGCTCACTCTACCAGAGGTACAGCTGCATCCCTGGCTCCTGCCAGGGACATCCCTATCCTAGAGATACGTCAAGCAGCTACCTGGAAAACAGTTCACACTTTCACTAAGCATTACTCTCTGGATATCCAGGCTAGGAGTGATGCTCGATTTGGCACAGCTGTGCTTCAGAGCCTATTTCCTAAGTAGGTTCTGTCCCTCCTCCATGGAGTTACTGCTGTGTATTCTGCATATGTCATAATATAGCAAGACTTCATGTTTGAAGAAAAAATTACTCACCTTAGTAGTGTTGTTTCTTCTAATGGAGTCTTGCTATATTTTGACCCCCCCCCCAGCCTGCCCCTCTCAGAACCTTTACTTTTGGGATGTGGGTGGGCAGTGCAATGTTGGCACTTCATAGATGCCCACTTTATTTTCACCCTTTCTGAGGGTGCTTAGGTGTTATGTTTTATTTTTCTTTCTTGAATCCCCTGACTTGAGTCTTTATTTTGGGATCAAGAACAAAAATGTGTTTTTGTAGTTAGTAGCCAGTGGGCTAGTGTAGGTTTTCGGCTTCCACACAGAACCTTAGTGAGTTTTTGCTCGTAAAGATCTGACAGTTTAAGTTTGAGTTACGACAGAGTGTTCAACCGAGCTCGCGCTCAAGGTTCCATGCCCTGCATGGAAAGTTGACTTTCACTTCCGGAGCAGTTCTAACCTGGGGTTATACTGCATATGTCATAATATATCTAGACTCCATTAGAAGAATAATTACTAAGGTGAGTAATTTTTTCATAGTGGCGAGAGGAAAATTTCAGCCCATAGCTAAATAAGGGTTGAAATACTCCTTTGGTGAGAGCAAGACACACAGCTAATGTAAGGGACCCACGAGCCTATATGCAAGACCGAGCAAAGCTGCTGCCTTATTTCCCTCCTTGGTTCCCATTGGAGGCCTGAGAAATAGTTTCCCATTCTGTCGCTAGGGTGGAAAAGAATGGAGTAGTAGCTGGAACCTTCCCCTTTTTATATGTGCCATACAGATACCACGTGGTAACGGCGGGGTGGGGGGGAGGTCCCAGGGTCGACTGCAGAGATTTCATCTGGAGGAAATGACAGCTGCGGCTAATATCCCATGTATTTTGACCTGCTGCAAGAGATGCTGTCTAAGAGCTACTGTTAAGGTAAGTTCTTGCACAACTGTACTTTCCTCAAGCAAGCTCTTTTACCACCCTAGGATGAACAAGATTCACCCTAGGATGGACACAGGGCTCTCGGATTTTGTTTGAGGCTCCTGGACTTTCGGGTGAAGGGAGTGCTCTGACAAAATGTTTCCACCTTAAATGTTTGGGAGTCCCTGTTAAAATTAAGTCTGGCTGCAGTGTCCTGAGGTGGCTGCTGCTTTAGAAACATAAAATTGATGGCAGAAGTAGACCTCAAGATCCATCTAGTCTGCCAGATATGGGTGACTCCCAAAAACCAAATCCTTTCTGTGAAATACCTTTGTGCCTGACCCAGTCGTTTTGAATCAGTTTACTGTTTTGCCCTCTACCACTTCCCAGGGCAGGCAGTTCCATGGGTTGACCACCCTCTTGGTGAAGAACATTGCTCCTGAATCACCCACCCTTGAACCTCGTATTGTGTCCTCTAGTTCTTGCACTTTTCTTCTCCCAAAGGAGCTCTTTCACCCCTACCTGATTTATACCCTTGATATACTTGAATGTCTGTCAGGTTCCTCCCCCTCCCTCACACAATATTTTAAGAAACATGCCCTGAAATTATTCTTTCAGTGAGCTGATACAGAGCTGACCTTCGTGTCTGCATGGTTCAGTTGGTAGCACATCCGCCTCTGGACCAGAAGGTCGTGGGTTCTCGTTCCACAATGGGATTGAACTCTTGCCTAAAAACGCTGGCATCAGAGTGCAGTATTAGGGGGTGCTATACTGCTGGGGTGTACCGTCCTTTGGATGAGATGTTAAACCGAGGTTCCTCTTACCCATCCTGGTGGGTGTCCAGGTGGAAGTAAAATAACCTAGGGCACTCTTCGCAGAGAAACAGCGAGTACGACTCTGGCAATTTGTTGAGGGCTCTGGAACTGGAAGGCAAATGCAAGTATTCAGAAGGGAGGGGGGGTTACCAGCATTCCGTATCCAAAAGAGATGCTCAAGGGCTTTTGTGGCAACATTACATTCTGATTCACCTACTTCTTGCTTCTGAGCATCTCTTTTGGATATGGATAATTTGCCTTCTTGATACAGTACTCGTTTTTGCTCTCCTGAGCAACAGGAAGCCCATGCCTCAACAGAATTGTTACTTTTTCCTTTTATATATGCTTTCCATTTCTTTTTTTAACTTTTTCATTCTCTTTAAACCATGGTGGCATAGTCCTTGTTTATTTACCTCTTACTAGTTCTTGTGTGTGCCCCGTATTTCAGGTTCACCCATGACTGCGCAGTTAACTGCAACATCCTTTAGGGTGCTGGCATTATGTCGCGTGTGGAGTAGGGGTGCAAGGCAGTGGCGTGCAGACGCAAACCGTGCCACTGATTTTCCCTGGGGTTTATTTTCTGAATTTTTGTTTGAGTGTATACATTAGATATTCACATCTTGGGATGGTGGTCTGTAGACGAGGTCCAGAATGAGTTATTTATTTTGTGTTTGCCTTTTCCTGGGTACATCTTTAGCCATATACGTTCTAGTTGAAACTCATCATTCCAGTCTCAACTCTTCCGGTAGTAATCTCTTTTGACACAAATTGCTACCCCTCTTCCACTTATAAGTTCTTTCCTTACTGTAGAGTCTAACCTTGGATATCCCGGCCCCACATGTCTTGTTTACCACCACATTTCTATAATTACACAAATCTGAATACACTCCTTGAATAGTACATTCTCGAGTTACTTTTTTATTAATGAAACTTCTGGCATTGAGAAGTAAACGCCTCCATCCCTCATTTATTTCTTGTGTACTTCAGTACCCCTTCCCACATTGCTATTGGTGAAGGACTCCCCACCCTCGTTTCCCCCATGCTAGTTAAAGCTTTCTTTATAGTGTCTGATTCTTTTACCCAACAGCAGAGTCATATTTGTTCAAATGTAGCCCACCTCTTCCCTATAATTTTTAAATCACTGAACTTCACCCTGTTATTTAGGAAAGTAAACCCCCTCTCGCACTATCTTTTCAGCCAATTGTTTAACTGAGAGATATCCCTTGTTCTAGTTGTACTTGCTCTTTGTATAATTTCAGAGGCCATCACTTCATTCTCATTCTTTAGACATTTTTCCCACCTCTTTGAAGTCCCTCTGGATAGCCAGTTGTTTCCTTTTTTCCTACATGAAGTACTGTAATGGAGTTGGATGTCCCCTGAAATAATCTGCCCAAATTCTCCTTGATATCCTGGACTTTTTGCACCCGATAGGCTACCATGGAGTGCTGGGTGTGGGGGGGGTTCTCCTTCCCCCCTGTAAATCACTGAATCTGTATATGTCAGTGTTGTCCCTTAGTACCACAATATCTCTGAACTATTTCCTTGTTTGAACTACAGGTATCTGCAGATCTTACTTGGAGAGGGCTTTTGCATTAGGTAATTACATATAGGACGGACGCCGGCAGGACCCCACTGAAATTTCTAGCTAGCAGTCCCTGGCGGGAACTGCCCCCATGTCAGGTGACCAGCATCTTACGACATCAGTATAAGGGGGGTCCCAGGCGCCTTCCACGTTCTTTCCCATCCGCCAGTCAGGCGTTTTGCGTTCAGTTCTTTATCACTTAGTCCTGTTACTTTGTCGTTTTTTTTTTTTTCCGATTTAGTTTTCAGAATTTTATTTCTCTCATCAGGTGAACGTCGGTATATGTCATCCCCTTCAAAGAATAAGTGACTCGTGTGGCGCCCAACTGCCTCACAAAGATGGTCACTCCCTCTTCTGCCTAGGCCACGACCATGCAGTTGACAAGTGTCCGCACTGCCTCCGGTTCAATCCGGCCACCCGCAGACGACACCAGCAGTCCCTCGAAGCCCATCTCCTCAAAAAGATGTCTGCGATGGAGAAAGAGCTGAGAACTTGACGAGGCGTCGACCTCCCTGAAGGTCATAAGCGGGATAAGGAAAGGCACTGGGAGAAGGCCTCCTCTTCCGTAACTCCAGCCGAAGTCGCGGGCAAAGGTATATCCCTCCGGGATAGCCCAATGGCAGCCTCAAGGCTTTGGAGGGCCGGCCCGCCCAGCGGGTTCGCTCGAGCCCGCTGGCGCCTCCGGGCAAAAGGAGACCCAGCCCCAGTACAGTCGCAGGCCTACGGCCTACTGGTGCGGGCACCTCCCTTAATCCGGACGTCTGCTCCTCCGACGTACGCTGGGAGAAAGCCGCTCGGCAGTGTCTCCTTCGGACCGGGCCTCCTCTCATTCTCTGCCCACCTCCGATGAGGGACCCCCGAAGCTGGACGCCGGCTCCTCTGGCGTCCGCCGGGACTCTACACATAAGCCACATGTCGGCTCCGACGTGCGCCAGGCCTCCTGTGCCTCACGGCGGAACCTACTGTTTGTCGTTCCAGGCTCTCCGCAGCCTTCACTGCCGTCAGGGGAGCCCCAGTCACCCCTGTCTGACCCCAGGGATTTTCCCCTCCGTCCCCGGATGAGACTGAGGACCATGGGCTACCGTCCGATCCTCTTCAAGAACCGGATCTGACGCCGGCTCCTCTGGCAGGGGATTTTCCTCTTCCTTCGGGCCCTCCACCCCACGGGCCTATCCCGGCTGATCCACCCGTGGTGTACCCAGCTGGGCCGTCTACTTCCAGCAGCTCCTCCAGTGCCTGGGTATCCGCCATTGTATCTGATGCCGGTCTTCCCGGTCCGCCGTACCTGGTGCCGTCTCCTTTGACGCCGCAGTACCAGACTCCGGGATACCCGCAGCCGGGTTAAGGATACTTCCCCCTACGGATTTCTTCCGTACAGCTATCCCCCTCCTCCTCCACCACCCCCTAGGCCACCGGTGGATCTGCAGGAGACTCTTGCTTCTTGGTGGGTTGAGGCCAAGGCTCAGCTCACCAAGGGAGTCAAGAGCCATCTTACGGTGACGGTACCACCCCCCGGCTCCCTTACGCCCTAGACACTCTCCCTCTCCTCCTCCTCCAGATTCCCAGGTTCTTCCCTCGAGGGTCCAGTAAGGGGCAGGATACGCATTCTGGGATCCCTCCCAAGGAACCCGTTCCTCCCCTAGACTGGTTAGGGAGTCTTACTCTGCTTCAGATTCTTCCTCCACTTCTCCCTCTGACTCCTCTGACGCTTCCGATGGATGTTCTGAGAAAGACGACTAGCCACGCTCTCCGTCCAAGCCCCGGCCAAGGACTCCTCAGGAGGATCCTTCCTTCACGGAGCTGCTTGGGAAGATCCAGGAAGTCCATTAGTGGCATTCCTTAGAACCAGATCCTCAGCAGGTAAAACTCGCCGATCATCTGGACTTGCCCCTTACGGCTTCTACCTTCGTGCCACCCTGGATTGAGCCTCACATCCACCTTGTTTCCACAATTTGGAAACAACCGTCTGCTTTCGCCCCACTTCCCAGGAAGTCGAACAGGCTATACCAGGCTCCGGAGGGTGTAGACCTTTTAGACTCTCACCCCCGTGCAGAGACTGTCATTAGCGCCGCTCATGGCCGGTCAGTACACAACGAAACATTTGAGCTAGTCTCCCCTCAGATAAGGAATCTCGCCTTCTGGATCAGTATGAAAGGAAGATCTATGCTTCTTCCACACTGGGGATTAGGGCCCTGAACTATATAGCACATATGGGGGATTACCAGAAGGCCGTCCTTACCAAGGCGGAATCCAAGATAGACTCTTTGCCTGACTCTCAACTCAAGCAGGAGTTGGCCAACCTGGCCCGTTCTGCTCGTTCAGCCAGTCGTTACATTCTGAGGACGACCTACGAAGCAGTGGACACCATAGGACTGAGCTCTGCGTATGCCATAAGTCTTTGGCGTCACATATGGCTCCGTGTGTGAGATCTGGTCCCGGAGGTGCAGTCAGCCATCCAAGAAGCACCTTTCAGGGGTTCTGTGCTTTTCGGTGGTGTCAAGGACATCATCACTGATTTGCAGGAGAAGGGGATGGCCCTTAAATCCGTTGATTCAATGTACCGTCCCCATCCCCCAGAGCGCCGTCCCTTTCGCAGACTCAGCCGGCCTCAAGCGAAACCTCAGGGAAGGAGGGCCACTAAACGTCGGGGAGGGGGCCCCCACAGCTGCCAGGCTCCCGCCACCCAAAAAAGCTCCGGGTGCCCCAGCTGTGGCGCTGCCTCACACCACCTGACTCCTTCCCTATCCCACCGCCTCCGGACGCCACGGAGGAACCGGTAGGAGGGAGGGTCTCCCTCTACCTTCCGGGTTGGGAGAGGATAACCTCGGATTCATGGGTGCTTCAGATCATAGCAGAGGGGCACTCCATAGAGTTTCTACAGAAACCTCCACATCAACCCCCTCTGAATTCTGCTTACTCAAGGGACCATCTTCCTTTGGTCAGGGAAGAAATCTCAGCCCTTCTTGCGAAATGGGCTATATAGCCCATCCCTCCTTACCTCTACGGACGGGGTACTATTCCCACTTCTTCCTTGTACCAAAGAAGACGGGAGATCTGACCTATTCTCTATCTTCGCTCCCTGAACCTGTATGTGGAGTACAAGAGGTTCAGGATGCTCTCCCTTCAAACCCTTTTGCCCTTGCTTCGGCCGGGCCAATGGCTTTGTGCACTAGATATGCAGGATGCATACCTTCACATCCCCATTAGCCCTTCGCACGAAAGTACCTCAGGTTTGTGTTCAGGGGTCCACTACCAATTCTGAGCACTACCATGTGGTCTCTTCCCCAGTCTTTATCAAATGCCTGGCATGGTAGCGGCCCACCTGTGTTCTTTAGTAGCTCAGGTTTTCCCCTACCTGGACGACTGACTTCTGGTGACCCCATCCAGGGAGGAACTCCTGCATTTCCTCTCCCTCACCCAGCAGGTTTTCACTGGCCTGGGTATTGCCATCAACCATTCCAAGTCTCACCTGGATCCTTCAGAGGCTCCAGTTCATCGGGGCAATTCTCGACACAACTTTGTGCAAAGCTTTTCAAACAACATGAAGTCTTGCTGTATTATGACATGTGCAGTGAGTCCCAACCTTCGAACTGCTCTGGAGGTGAAAGAGTTAACTTTCTATGCCAGGCATGGAACGCAGAGCTCGCTCTCTGAAAACTCTGTTCTTCAAACTCAAACTGTGAGATTCTTTACTCCGCCTCACTGAACAGTCGCTCCGGAGATTTCTCCTCCTGCTCGGTTCATTTTGTCGGTTAAAGTATTATTTTCTCAGTTTTTTGACCGAATTTAAACCACAACTGGTCGGTTCAAGCTCTCTGTGGTATTGTGAGTACTAGATAGGTTTTACATTTATTTTTTTCTGTGTGGAACTTGTAAACGGTTATCGGTTCGGTTTGAACCATTCAGGTTGTTTAAAAATATATTAATCTGTCTTTTAGTGTGGTTACTGGTTCTTGTCGGTTCTAAAAAAAAAAAAAAAAGTATTTTATTTACTTTTCCAGATCTGTGACACGTTGGGAACCGATAAGTCTTGCTTGGCAGATTGCCATAAATGGGCAAGTTTGGTTAGGACTGGCACTATGTCTGAGAAACCCAAAGGAAAAACCAGGCCCACTGGGTTTCAACACTGTAGTGTCTGTGGGGAAGTCTTTGCTAAGGCTGACCCCCCACACCACCTGTGTTTTATTGTCTGGGGTTTGACCACCTCAATGCAGACTGCCAGATTTGTAAATTTTCTTGCTGCCACCATGCAAAAAAGAGTTGGTAGGCTCAGGGAAAGGGAGGCCAAAAAGTCCACCGACTCGGATGGCCAGCCCGGTTCGGTTTCAACCGAACCAGAGGGAGTGCCCTCTGACCAGGGCGAGACTTCATTGGGCAAAAGGAGAGCCAACTCTGAGGAGTCTGTTCCAACAAAAAGGACTAGAAAATCAGCTGGTGTGGAGCCAAAACTTTCCTCTCCAACCGTTTGAAGAAATAGCCAAAGCGATTCAAATTGTCCAGTCGCTGTCCCCAGTTCCAACTAAACCGGCACCATCAGGTAAGCGTACGGTTCGGCCAGTTCCACCGGTTCAAGAGCATGATTTTGAGGAATTTTATGAACCGGATGAGGGGAGAGAGGAGTATGAGGAGAGTGAATGTGTATTTGAAAGTCTGGATGTGCCCATTGAACCAGATATCTACCCAGACAGACCTTCAGGAGTGTCTCCTCCTAGGCTTTCTGAGTCCCCTTCTCATTTTATGTTTTATAAAAAAAAGTGGCTGAATCGCTCCCGCTCCCTGTTGATGAAGCTGTTGATGACCAAGAGGAGCCTGACTATGTAGAAATGATGGATATCCCAGAGCCTAGGAGACTGTCTATTCCTATGCATAAATCTTTACGGAAAAAGACAGTAAAAATTCTAAACTCCTCACACTATACCTCCTGTGGATAAGAGAATGGACAAGAGGTACACATTGTCAGGCTGTGATACGGAGTTCCTTATACATCAATGCAGCCATGTTGGGGTAGTGCAGGCTGCAGCCTATGATAAGGCAAATATTCCCTTGGCTTCACACCCCCCTGAAAAGGACTCCAGAAGGATTGATGCCATGGCAAAGAACAGTACATGGCAGTATCCTTGGGACTCAGACAGGCAAATTATATGGCTTATGCTGCTAGATACCAGAAATCCAGATGAGATACTGTTAAGGCTCTAGCAAAACAGGTCCCTGGCCAGCTTGCCAAGGAGCTGGAGCAGGTGGCTGCTGATGGAATTGAGGCATCCAAGGTGCCATTCCATGCTGCAGTGGACTCCAATGATGTGCCAAGAGTCATGGCTACATCTGTGGCACTTCGCAGGATGGCTTGGCTCAGATGTACTACCCTGTCTCAGGACACCCAGACTAAAGCCATGGATTTTCCTGTTGTGGGTAATTCTTTGGGGAGCAGAGAATTACATGAAGAAAATGGATGACTATAGGAGTGCGCAGGCCAGTCCTCATCAAAGGCAGCCTTCCAGGGGCAGGGGCAGGCCTTTTTACAAAACCCAGGCCTCTTCTTCAGCTTACGCCCAGAAGGGGTTCTTTAGAGGGAGATGCAGACTGGGTACAAGCAGGCCTGCTTCCACCCCTCTGCCTAAAGCCCCTGCCAAGCAGGCACCCTGGTGGTGTTGCCAGGGCTGATTCTCAACTACCTGTAGGGGGCAGGCTGGCTTACTTTGTCCAGGATTGGAAGTCTCTAACATCAGACAAAGGGTCCTGGAAGTAGTAAGCCAGGGACTGGTTCTCAGCTTCAAGAAATTTCCAAAGATGAGAACCAGATCCTTTCCACCTGCAACTCCTTCAGAGGCACTTACCCTAGAGGCAGAAGCCTCTACCCTCCTGGCTCTCAGAGCCGTGGAAAGGGTTCCACCCCTACACCAGGGCAAAGGATTGTACTCCAGGTACTTCCTTACCCCCAAAAAAGACAGGAGAATGGCGGCCCATCCTGGATCTCAGATATTTAAACAAGCATCTTTTAAAACCAAAATTTAAAATGGTGACTCAGGGAATTACTTTACCCTCTCTAAGGCCAGGGGACTGGCTAGTGTCCCTGGACCTCAAGGATGCCTACTTCCATATTCTCATCAGAAGCTCCCATCGAAAGTACCTCTGGTTCGAGCTGCCCTCAGGCCATTACCAGTTCAGAGCAATGCCCTTCGGCCTCACTTCTGCCCCAAGGGTATTCACAAAATGCCTGGCAGTAGCAGTTGCCTATCTAACAAGGCAAAAAATTGCCATCTTTCTTTACCTGGACGACTGGCTCATAGTAGGCCAGTCTCCAGATCAAGTCAAGTCACATCTTCGGATAACTCAGCAACTGCTTACCTCGCTAGGTTTCCTTCTGAATCTTCCAAAGTCAGTTTTAGAGCCTGTCCAGCTTCTCACCTTCATAGGCGCAGAACTGAACACACAGGAAGCCAGAGCCTTCCTTCCTTTGGACAGGGCAACAACCCTGGTCTCCCTGGCCTCCTCATTCACCCTGCAGGTCTCTTGACCAGCAAGGCACTTTCTGCAGCTCCTGGGACACATGGCTGCTTCTACAGCAGTAGTGCAAGGAGCAAGATTTCAGATGAGGGACATCCAGTTCCACTTGAGAACCTTTTGGTCTCAAAGAAAGGACCCTCTAACCAAGTTGATCCCAGTAACCCGAACACTGATCCAAGCCCTACAGTGGTGGCAGGACCAGAACAATCTGAGACAAGGGTTCCCCTTTGTCACTCAGTCTCATTCTTTAATCCTTACTACAGATGCATCCCTCTTGGGGTGGGGAGCTCACGTGGGCGACCTCACTACCCAGGGACTGTGGTCCCCTCAGGAATCTCTGTGCCACATCAACCTGTTGAAGCTCAGAGCAGTTTTTCTAGCACTTCAAGCTTTTTTCAAATCTGTTCAGAACAAAGTTGTTCAAGTCAGAACAGACAACACCACTACAATGTGGTACATCAAGCAAGGAGGCACTCTGTCTACGGCCTTGTGCACCGAAGCAATGAAGTTGTGGTCTCTGGCTTACTCCCTGAATACCTCCCTTACGGCAGTTCACCTCCCAGGCAAGGACAATGTCCTGGCAGATGCCCTCAGCAGGATCTCACAGGGCCATCACGAATGGTCACTGGATCCCCTGGTCCTGGGGGTAGTATTTGCCAGATGGGGCACCCCGCAGATGGATCTTTTTGCAGCCCCAGACAATCACCAACTTCCCCTTTTTCCACAGATTTCCACCTTAATCAATCTATTTCTCTCCCAGTGTACTTCACTGACCATTCCTCCTCTGGCAAGACGAGGTTACACAGCTTAGATGTGAAGAGAGCCCTTAGTTACTACATTGATCTTACCAAGGGTCACAGGTTTGACTCCCTCCAACTGTTCACACTTTTACCAAGCATTACTCCCAGGACATCCAGGCTAGGAGTGATGCTCAGTTTGGCACAGCTGTGCTTCAGAGCCTATTTCCTAAGTAGGTTCTGTCTCTCCTCCATGGAAGTACTGCTGTGTAGTCTATATATGTCATAATATAGCAAGACTTCATGATGTTTGAAGCAAAATTACTCACCTTAGTAATGTTTCTTCTAATGGAGTCTTGCTGTATTATGACCTCCCCGCCTGCCCTCTCAGAACCTTGTTTTGGGATGTGGGTGGGCAGTGCAGTGTTGGCACTTAGTAGATGCCCACCTTGTTATTCACCCCTCCTTTTTTGGGGTGACTTGGTGTTCATTTTTTGGGTCTCCTGACTTGAGACTTTGTGTGGTACCAAAAAATGTGGTGTTATATTTAGTAGCCAGTTGGCTAGTGTAGGTTTACAGCTTCCCACACAGGACCTTGGTGAGTTTAGCTCGTAAAGATCTGACAGTTTGAGTTTGAACAGTTTTCAACAGAGAGTGAGCTCTGCGTTCCATGCCTGGCATCGAAAGTTAACTCCTTCACCTCCGGAGCAGTTCGAAGGTTGGGACTCGCTGCATATGTCATAATATAGCAAGACTCCATTAGAAGAAACATTACTAAGGTGAGTCATTTTTTCTTCTGCCTCCAGACAGGAGGGCCTCCCTCCAGTCTCCGATTTCCCTTCTATCGGAACACAGGAGGGTCAGTGGTCAGTGCTCCGTCTACTAGGGCTTATGGTGGTGGCCATCTCTACAGTTCCGCGCGCATGCCTCCACATGAGAACCTCTCAGTGGACTCTTCGATCTCAGTGGGATCAACGAGTAGACGACCTAGATCTGGTCCTGATCTCCTCACCGATGGTAAGAGACTTGCAGTGGTGCATGGTTCGAGAGAACCTCTTCCGGGGGGTCCCCTTTTTCATCCTCCCCCTGATCAGACTCTGACCACGGATGCTTCAGGCGAAGGTCGAGGAGCCCATCTGGGTCCTCACCGAACCCAAGGCCTTTGGTCAAAGTTGGAGAGAATTCTCCATCAACGTGCTCGAGCAGTGATGTATGCGCTCCAGGCCCTTCGCCAATACATCCTTCCCGGTCACCTAGCTGTCCAAGCGGACATGTGCATGGTGTGGTACATCAACAAGCAGGGAGGAACTCTGTCCTACCCGCTGTGCAGGGAAGCGATGAGGGTCTGGGATTGGGCAGCTCTCCACAATCTTCACCTCACGGCAGTCCATGTTCTGGGAGTCGATAATGTCCTGGCAGACAGACTAAGTCGCTCGTCTGCTCTTCCACGCGATTGGGAATTGGACGAAAAAGTTCTAAAATACATCTTCCAGATTTGGAGGACTCCTCAGATAGACCTGTTCACTTCCTCCCAAAATGCAAAGCTTCCAATCTTTTGCTCGCTCGCTCCAGATCGAGGCGCTTTCTGGAGCGACACTCTATCTCTAAGCTGGAAGTACAGATTCGTCTATGCTTTTCCCCCCCAATTCCTCTGGTCCCTCGTGTGCTTCAGAAGGTTGCTCTAGAAGGAGCGTGAATGATTCTGATCGCACCTTTCTGGCCCAGGCAAATCTGGTTCTCTCTTCTACAACAAAACTCAGGTTCCTCCTCTTCCTCTATCTCCAGGATTGCTGACCCAGTATCAGGGGACCCTGGTCCATCCGGGACTAGAGTCCCTTCAACTTCATGCATGGCTCCTGCAAACCTAGCTCGATCTCGTTTTGGCTTTTCTCCTAAGGTGGCAGAGATTCTGGTGGAAGTTAGAAAACCCTCCACTAGGTCCACCTACGCCATGAAATGGAAAAGATTTTCTATCTGGGCTGCGTCCAGGAACGTGGAGCCCTTTTCCTGCCCTGTGACCATTCTGCTTGAGTACATGTGCCATCTTTTCGACCTGGGTCTGTCACTCCTCTTTGAAAGTCCATATGGTGTCTATTTCAGCCTACCATGTCCCTTTCACTGATCCGCATTTGCCCAGCTGGAGGTATCCAAAACCTTCCTCAGAGGGGTCCTTCATCTCAGGCCCCCTGTCCGGACTCCAGCTCCACCTTGAGACTTAAACTTTGTCCTCGAGAAACTTGCCCTTCCTCCCTTTGAACCTGCGGCTTCCGTAGACTTGAAGTTTTTATCGTGGAAGACGCTCTTCTTGGTGGCCATTACTTCTGCTCGCAGAATTTCTGAGCTCCAGGCCCTGATGTGCAAAATCCCTTATCTGATTTTTCACAAAGAACGAGTAGCTCTTCGCGTGAATCCTAAGTTTCTTCCGAAGGTGGTAGCGGAATGTACCTTAAATCAGTCTGTTGAATTACCTGCTTTCTTCACGTAGTACTCCAATCAAGGAGAATACCTGCTCCATACCATGGATGTTCATAGGATCCTGAGATACTACACCGATAGGATGAAGGATCTCAGAAAGACTGATCAGTTGTTCTTCGCTTTTGCTCACAAAAGAGAAGGCAATGCTGTCTGTAAGCGGTGCCTATCAAAATGGTTGGCCCATTGCATCACTTTATGACAAGTACAACAAGACCCTCCCGGGTCAAGTCAGAGGTCACTCCACTTGTGGAGTTGCCACCTCTGCGGCTTGTTTAAGAACGTGTCTGCGGCAGACATCTGTGCTGCCTCCACTTGGACTTCAGTCCATACCTTTACTAAACATTACAGTTTGGACATTGCCTCTCGCCGTAGAGCAGGCTTCGGGTTAGCTGTCTTGCAAGGCCTCCTTTCCTGAGACCTGCTAGATTATTTACTACCTTTTGGAGTAGTTCCTCCTCCCGGTGCCTTTCATTTGTTCCAGACTGCTTGGGATTCTGTCCTATATGTAATTACCTACTGCATGAGCCCTCTCGAAGTAAGTTAGTACAGTTACATAAGAACTTACCATAACAGTAGATTTTCGAGAGAGACTCTTGCAGTAGGTAATACCTTTCCGCCCTCCATTCCCCCTAGGCTTTTTCAGCTCCTTTTCCGTTCAGGGAATTATCCACGTCTCTCTCGTCTGGGCCTGTGGCAGGAAAGAACTGGAAGGCGGGTGTCCAGGACCACCCCTTTATACCGATGTCTTATGATGCCGGTCACCTAACGTGGGAGCAGTCCCCGCCAGGGACTGCTAGCTAGAAATTTTTCCTTGGGGTTCTGCCGCCAGCCAGCGTCAGTCCTATATGTAATTACCTACTGCAGGAGCCTCTCTCGAAGATCTACTGTTATGGTAAGTTCTTAAGTAACTACTTTCTAGGGACATGGATATGTTGTTCATCCACACTTATTGGCAGGTATCCTTGCCGCTTTAAATCTTGCCGGAACGTCTTCAAGCTGGCTCCTCCCACCCACCCGGGTGGTATAACTCTCAGCTCCGCCCCATGACGCAGATCTTCCTTACAGCTTGGAAGCTCAGATTCCCTCCTTAACGCTCTGCGTTTGAGACTGGTTCCTATTTCTTCCGTTTTCGCAATTTGAAAGTTTTGCTAAAAGACTTCAGTCTTGATCCCTGGCGGCTGCGATGGACAAATCGACTCGGTTTCGGAGATGCCCCTGCGAGATCAGAAGATGTCCGGACGGATCACGCTCCCGTGTGTCTGTTGTTTAGGCCTTGAGCATGACCCGCGGGACTGCGACTTGTGCTCTTCCTTTTCGGCCTCGTCCTCGAGAACCCGTGCTGCCCGGTGCAACTGGGCTGTCCGGGCGTTTCCCTCAGTGAAGTCTAAGGAGGCCCGGTCGGCGGGTGTCCGCGGCGGCGGGCGCTCGGCAGATCAGCTTCGAACAGATGATGCCCTCGAAGGAAGCCCGGCGGGCCAGTATCTTCCTCGGCGCGGCATTTATCCGCTCTCTCTGGGTTCTTCTACAAGCTTCCTTTAAGGAGCTTTGTCTGTCCCTCTCCACTAGGGAGAAGAGCCAGCGTCTGCTGGACCTTTCTCGGTCCAAAGGGGACAAAGGTAAATCCCTCCGTCGGCGCTCTCGGGAGTGGGAAAGGTCCCTCTCCCTGAGTGGGTCGACCCGTCATTTCGTCGACCACTCGGCTCGACCACTGGTCTCCACGGTGTCCCCGTCAGGTCAGTTGACTGGAACTCCCGTCGGCGAAGTCGAGATTTTCTCTATCCGTTGGGCGGGTTTGTCGCCTATGAAGCAGAGACTCCCTCTCCCGGTTCCCGAAGTTGAGGACCCGTGGGCTTGCCTGTGCCTCGGTTCCGGAGCCTTGGATGAACCCTCCGAGGCGAAGGGTGCGGTTCCTGCCGACACTTCCCGCACCCGACCTCGGGAACAGAGCTCTCGGTCTCCGGACCTCTTCCGTGTCAGCTGATCCCACCGTCTTAGGCGGTCTCGGCACAGCAGTGGCGGCGTCGCCAGCTCGTCCTCGTCCTCCTCCTCGGAGGAGGGAGGCTTCAGTGAAAGATACGTCGGCGATGCGAGACCTCATGTGGCAACAGCTCCTCCTGACGGGAATAAGCGGCGCCAGTACTTAGCTGACCATTAAGTGGCTGTCACGGGCGCCAACACAACCCCTCGACTTACCGAGAGCCTGTACCCAGTGTGGGTTGTTCGGCCAAAACCAGCTGCTCCACCGATTCGGTGGAACCTCCTCTCCACAGCCACTATTTGGGGCTCCGACCAGAGATTCTCGGTCGGCTAAAGGTTTACCCATCGGCTGTCTGTTACCCTCACTCCCGACCGACCTCGGCAGGTAGAGGGTGGCTCAGGCCAGAGGCAGCTCTTCGAGGACTCGTCCGAGTCCGAGGATAATTCCTCCTTTTTCTCCAAGCGACTGGACTTGGAGTCCTCAGGAGGACAGTCAATGGACGATAGCCCGTCGTCCTTCCTAGGACTGCTTCGGCTCATCTCGGAGTCCACCAGGATGAAGCTCGAACCAGTTTCCAAACGGGCCAGGTATCCCCTCACGGAGATTCTGGACCGAGGGGATTCTCCGACGGAGGCCTTTCCGGTGGCCGAGGCCATAGTGGGTCCGGCCTTGGAGCTTTGGCAGCGCCCTGCTTCCTGTCCTGCGCCTTCGGCCGGGATGGCCAGGAAGTATGCGGTCCCTACCGGTTCCCTGTCCGGTTTTACGGAGCACCCCTCTACTGAGGGGTTGGTTACCGACAGCGTTTTCCTGTGCGCCGGCAACGCCAGGGATGTGGACAAACCTCCAAAGGAATCCAAGAAATTGGATTATGTTGGCGAAAAGTCTATGCTGCGTCCTCTCGGCCTGCCGTCAGGCCAGTTGGCCGTCCTCATGGCACATTTTCTCATGCCCTGTTGGGCTCCTGGATGAGGTCATCCCTCATCTTCCAGCGGATCTGCAGACTACGGTCAAGCAGGTGCGGGACCAGGAAGCAGGGCAGTGGCCAAACAGCAGCTCCAGACTGCTTTAGATATTGGGGACTCATGTGCCAGGTCGGTGGCGGCCGCGGTGGCTGTCGTCGGCGGAGCTTGGCTGAGATATCCACCTTTACTTCGGATACCCAGCACAAGTTGGCGGATGTTCCCTTTTGAGGACTGACCTCTTCAGCCCTGGGGTGGAAGGTCACCTGCAGAGGATCGAGGTCCAATGCTACCTTGGACTCTGTCTCTTCCGCTCAGAAGGACAAAGGCACCAACCACACCTAAGCCCTTTCGTCCTTCTGCCCCGCGCGCCCGGCCAGCAACGTCAGGGCCCAGCAGGCTCGGCCTTGGCATCCCAAACCCAACCCCCGGCTTCCTCTAACAGGAGGCAGGGAGGAAAGGCCCAGGAGGTCCCTCGGCGGTCCCTCCTCAAGCCTGCCCAGTGGCCGGGCTGAGGGTGTCGCCCCATCCCGTCACCTTACCCTGGTTCCCGATAGAGACGGCTCCGACACTTCCTTTCCGCTTGGTCCGCTGTTACCATGGACAGGTGGGTACTGGAGGTGGTGGGAAAAGGCCTGCCTCTGGAATTCGAGCAGGCCCCACCCTTCAGAGCCGTCGCACCTCGGGGGGCCTCGGGGTCCGTAGCCTCACTGTCGGCTTGTCGAGCCGACATCGCTCTCCTCCTCCGAAAGGAGGTGATCAGGGTGGTAGCGGACCCCCTAGACCCAGGGTTTGTGTCCAGGTACTTCCTGGTTCCGAAACGGACGGGGGGCTGGCGCCCCATTCTCGACCTACACGACCTAAACAAGTTCCTAAGGTCTCGAACCTTCAGGATGGTCACTCTGGCTCAGATAATACCATCCTTGGAACACGGCGTGTGGTTCTGCTCTCTGGACTTGCAGGACACGTTTTTTCACGTCCCTATCCGTCCGTCTCAGCAGAGATTCCTTCGCTTCGGCGGAAGGATCCTCTCGAGTTCGAGCCATGCCCTTGGCTTGTCTCCAGCTCCCAGGGTCTTCACCAAATGCATGGCAGTGGTGACAGCATTCCTGCGGCGCCCGAGGGTCGGGTGTGCCCTTACCTGGGCGACTGGCTGTAGCAGCTCCTCCAGGCAGGAGGTGGAGCGGTCCAGAGATCTGGCCCTCCAGGTCTGCTCTCAACTGGGCCTCCTTATCAGCGAGGCAAAGTGAATTTCGAGGCGAAGCAGGTGATTCTGTTCATGGGGCCAGTTCGACTCTCTTCGAGGCAAGCGCGTCCGGCGGACAGGGCCGAGGTTCTTTCCTCCTTTGCCCAATCATTTCTGGTTGGGCAATTGCGCCCTGCCCGGGACTTCTTGCGCCTCCTGGGTCTCATGGCGGCCTGCACCAGCGTGGTCCGCTGGAACATGCGTCCCCTTCAGTGGGGACTGGCCAGTCAGTGGTCAGAACGCTGCGATCCTTTGGACCAGCTTGTGTCGGTGACATAGGAGATGTGGAACGCTCTCCAGTGGTGGATCGTTCCAGGTCATTTGCAGGAGGGCATCCCGTTCGTCCGCCCGAGCCGGCGGTCTCTCTCTCGACGATGCCTCTCTGATGGGTTGGGGTGCCCATCTGGAGGAACACGGGCTCCGGCCTCTGGTCCCAGCGGAGTCCATGCCACATCAACCTGCTGGAGCTCCGGCGGCCGCCTAGCTCTCACACGCCTTTGCTCCGTTCCTCCGGGGTCAAGTGGTCCGAGTCAGGCCGGACACACACCACGACCATGTACTATCTAAACGCCAGGGGCGGGACGCGCTCCATGCTTCTATGCAAGGAAGCTCTCGCATTTGGTCACTTTCGTGCGCAGCCTGGAGGCGGATCTCCTAGCCATTCATGTGGCAGGAGCCTCCAACACCCTGGCCGATGCCCTAAGCGGATAGGCTGCATCCCACAAGTGGTCTCTCCTGTCGGAGGTAGTACAGCATCTGTTCTCCCATTGGGGCACACCTCAGGTGGACCTGTTTGCCTCCAGGGCAGGCAGCTGAGGCTGTTCCATGCCGCCCCCTCAGCAGGGCTCGCTGCAGGGGATGCCTTCTCGAGGCAGTGGACCCGGGCCTCTTCTCGCCTTTCCCCATTTCCCTTGATCCACAAGGTGCTTCTCAAGGCGAGGAGAGGACAAGCGGGTGATTCTGATAGCCCCAGACTGGCCTCGCCAGTTCTGGTACCAGATCTCCTCAGTCTCAGCTCCAGGACTCATGGCAGCTTCCAGCTCGCCGGACCTGCTCTCAGTCAATCAGGGGAAGGTGTTCCATCGGACCTTCAATCCCTGCACCTGGCGGCCTGGTTCCTGTGCGGCTAGAGTTCCAGGCCTTGGGGCTTTCCGGCGAGGTCCTCAATGTAGTTGGCGTCCCGTAGAGTCGACCAGAAAATGCTATGCCTTCAAATGGAAAAGGTTTTCCATTTGGTGTCAGAACAAAGGCTTGGACCCTTCCTCCTGTTCCTTGGCAAGCATCTTGGACTATTTATGGTCCCTTTCTAATCAAGGGCTTAGGTCGGCGACCCTAAGGGTGCACCTGGCAGCCATCTCTGCTTACAGGTAGCGGGCGGGGAAGCAGTCGATGCGCAGGAGAAGGTGGTCTGGTGCTTTTTCAAAGGCCGTGATCACATTTCCCCTCCGGTGCGAGAACCTCCACCTCCGTGGGATCTACTGCTGGTACTGGCAAAGCTCATGGGCAAGCCATTCGAACCTATGCACAGGTGTGCTCTCTCTCACCTGTCGTGGAAGATCGCCTTCTTGGTGGCTATCATGTCAGCCAGAAGGATGGGAGAGCTCCAGGTGCTTTCCATCGAGTCTCCTTACCTGGTCTTCCACAGGGACAAGGTTGTCCTCGCCCCACCAGAAATTCCTTCCGTGGGTGGTGTGCCAGTTTCACCATAACCAGGTGTTGACTCTGCGTGTTCTACCCCAATCCACCTCGGAGGCCGAATATAGGCTCCATACTTTGGACCCTAGAAGGCGCTCGCCTATTACAAAGGCGCCTGGCTGGAAATTCGGGAGAGGTTAGCCAGCTGTTTGTCACCTACGCTGAGCCGCATCTGGCAGACCTGCAGCAAGCGGACGATAAGCAGGTGGGTCACCTCCTGCATAGATCTCTGCTATAAGTTGGCGGGCATGGAGCCTCCCAGAGGGATAAGAGCTCATTCTACCGCCATACTGCTGCATGTGTGGCTGCTTCCAGGGACGCCCCTATCCAGGAAATCTGCAGGGCTGCTACCTGGAAGTCAGCACACACCTTCATTACCATTACCACATCGACCTTGAGTCACGCGGATGCTGGTTTTGGGGCCTCTGTTCTCAGTCTCTCTTTCCCAAGTAAGTATTGGGGGTGTCGTCTTGCCTCCCTCCTCCCGGAGAACTGCTAGGAGTCTGCCAATAAGTCTGGATGAACAACATATCCATGTCCCTAGAAATACAGGTTACTCACCTGTAACAGGAGTTCTAGGAATGGTATATATTGTTCATCACCATTCCTCGGCTTGACCTTTGTACTACATGCTTCCAGGGGCAGATCTGGCGTCATGGGGCGGAGCCGAGAGTTATACCACCCGGGTGGGTGGGAGGAGCCTGCTTGAAGACCTTCCGGCAAGATTTAAAGCGGCAAGGATACCTGCCAATAAGTGTGGATGAACAACATATACCATTCCTAGAACTCCTGTTACAGGTGAGTAACCTGTATTTACTGCTGTTTGGCTGACAGCTTTAGCTAAAAAGTTGAACCCTCTATTCTGCATGGTCACTCTTACATGTCCCAACCTCCTCCTCTCGTTGCACAAATTCTCCAATGACCTTTGACATCTTCCTGCAGTATAGCATATCTAGTTCTTAGTTCAGTTGGTACCTCCCTAAGGGTTTGTCTCCTACGTTTTACTGCCTTGAACCTTGCACCATTCTTCCTCAGTCATCTCCATCTCACTTTCAAAATCCTTATTTAAATGTATTTTTCTCTTGTCTTCTATTTCTGCACCTTCTGGGGCATTTGCAGCCTGTCCATTTCCTTCTTCCTGTAACCTTAGTACTGACTTGTCAAATTTCTTTCCAGTGTAAATATTTCACTCTGCATTTCCAAATGCTTTTTCAGAATATCTGTTTCCTTTTGCATTTCCTTGACAATGGGTGCATGTATTCCTTGTCCTCCCCTGTCTCTGTATACCTCTCTCTTGAATGCTAGCTTTTTTCCCTTTGCTTGCCAGACACCTCTTGAGAACTATAGTGGCTTTTTTTTTTCCTCCTGCATTTGCTTACTTGCCTAACAGAGGTTTGTTGCCTTCACTATGGCTCCTTAGTTTTGCCCACTGTTCCTCTACACCATCCAAATTTCTCCCGCCGCCCCACCAGAGCATCCTGAGGCATTCTCCCACCTTTTAAGTCGGCCCTCCTGGAGTCCAGGACCTTGCCTTTGTGTGAGCTCAACTCTACCACTGTTCACTGTTAGATGATCACTGGTCCCCAGGTGGTCACCCACTGTGATGTCTGCAACACTGTCTCCTTTGAGTACTAGGTTCAATATTGCTCCCTCACAAGTGAGCTCTTTTACCAATTGCCTGAGGAATGCCCTCTACTCCTAGATAAAACTGTTTTCAGGATGCTGCAATCAACATCTGACAGATTGAAGTCCCCCACTAACAGCACCTCCCCCCTTAGTGGCCATCTTGTTTATGGCTTCTACTAGAACCCTGTCCATCTCTTCCGCTTGTAGCGGAAGCCTGTAGATCATGCCAGTGCAAATAGTGGTTCCATTTACTGCCTGTAAGGTGACCCCTTGTATTTCAGTTGCTATTATGCTGTCTTTTACTTAAAAGCCACTACCCACCCTGTCCTTCCTGAACAGAGTATGACATGGTATGGCTATATCACAGTCATGGTTCTCGTAGCACCATGACTCTGTAATGCCCACAATGTCCAGGTTATCCTCTACCATTATTGCCCCTAGGTCTGGGATTTCATTTCTCTGACTACGAGCATTTGTGCACATGGCCTTCCAAAATCTGCCAGCCTCCCTTTTTCCCCTCATGCCTAGTCTCCTTAACCCCTATGCCTCCATTCCTATTCCTCCCTTTTTTTTTCTTTCTCTCTCTTTTCCGTTCTTCTGCTTTTCATGGTTTTGGATACTTCCGTGGATTTCCCTCCCTTAGGGCTGTCCCTAGTGGCCATTTCAGCTTTTTTGGGGGTTAAACTCTCCCTGCTCCCTTCTGCTCCCCACCAGTTAGTTTATAAATGTTTGCCAATGTAGCATTTAAACTGTTCACTGAGGAAATGGGCTCCTCTCCCAGATGCATGCAACCCATCTCCCCTGTATTGGTCTACAGTCCACTAGGGGGACGATCCCCTGCCCCAGTCTCCAGTGAAGCTGAACCCCTTCTCTCTGCACGACTCCTTCAACCAAACGTTGAAGTTGCCGTTGTGGAGTGCCCTGCCTCACCCTGTTGTAGATGGGCAATACCTCAGAAAAGGTCACTGAATGCTGCCTGCCTAAAACCCCTTCCTGAACTACTCCTGCACTACCCTAGCCAGGTCATTAGTCCCTAGGTGAACAGTCTAGCTTTCCATTCCGTTTTAGCGATGCTCAGGATCCACTTTGTTTACATGCCATAAACATAATATCCCTAGCTTTACCTGGAAATTCTTCTTACCCAAGCCACTCCGTTTAGGCTGTTTTGGAGTTATGAAGTACCAGTGTGAGTCTGAGTGTGAAACCCCCTTGCTTGTGTGTGTGTTTTTTTGTTTTTTTTTTTAAGAATTTATCAGGAGCAAAAGTTGAGTATTTAAAAAGGTACAGTATCGGCAGAGTATTAATTGATATAACATTTACATGACAAATGAAGAATGGCAACGCAAGTGAAATCACTTATTCAAGTATTGTGGATTCTAGGGACATGGATATGTTGTTCATCCACACTTATTGGCAGGTATCCTTGCCGCTTTAAATCTTGCCGGAAGGTCTTCAAGCTGGCTCCTCCCACCCACCCGGGTGGTATAACTCTCGGCTCCGCCCCATGACGTCAGATCTTCCTTACCGCTTGGAAGCTCAGGTTCCTCCTTAGCAGCTCTCGTTTCGACTAGTTCCTGTTTCTTCCGTTTTGCGAATTTGAAAGTTTTTGCTAAAGGACTTGGTCTTGATCCCTCATGGCTGCGATGGACAATCGACTCCGGTTTTCGGAGATGCCCCTGCGAATCAGATGATGTCTCGGGACGGATCCACACACGTGTGTCTACTGTTTAGGCCTTGAGCACGACCCGCGGGACTGCGACCTGTGCTCTTCCTTCTCGGCCTCGTCCTCGAAGACGTGCTGCCCGGTGCAGCGACCGTCCGAGCGTTTCCCTCAGTGAAGTCTAAGGAGGCCCGGTCGGCGGTGTCCGCGGCGGCGGGCTCGGCGGATCAGTTCGAGCAGATGATCACCCTCGAAGCGGAGGCGGCGCGGGCCGTATCTTCCTCGGCCGCGGCATTTATCCCGCTTTCTCTGGGTTCTTCCTACACAGCTTCATTTAAGGAGCTTTGTCTGTCCCTCTCCACTAAGGGAGAAGGGCCAACGTCTGCTGGACCTTTTTCTCTGTCCAAAAAGAGGGACAAAGGTAAATCCCTCCCCGGCGCTCTCGGGGCGGGAAAGGTCCCTCTCCCGAGTCGTGGGCCGTGACTTTGGTCGACCGGCTCGACTTCGGCCACTGGCCTCACGGTGCCCCGTCAGGTCAGTTGACTGAGACTCCTGTCGGCGGTAGAGATTTTCTCGACCCGTTGGGCCGAACTGTCCCTATAAAGCAGAGATTCCTCTCTCCCGGTTCCCGGAGTTGAGATCCGATGGGCTTGCCTGTGCCTCGGTTCTGGAGCCCTCGGATGAACCCTCGAGCGAAGAGTGCGGTTCCTGGCGACACTTCCCGCCGACCTCGGAAGAGCCGAGCTCTCGGTCTCCTGACTTCTTGCGGTCAGCCCGATCCCGCCGTCATGGGCGGTCTCGGCTTTCCCGCGATAGCGCGTCGCCGCTCGTCCAAATCCTCCTCCTCGGACGAGGAGGCTTCGGCGTGAATTCACGTCGTGATGCGAGACCTCATGTGGCAACAGCTCCTCCTACGGGAGTAAGGCCGGCGCGGTCGTAACCTTCCCGCCATTAGTGGCTGTCACGGGCTGCGCCACACCCTCGACTTAACCGAGGCCTGTACCCAGGCTGGTTGTTGGCCAAAACCAGCTGCTCCACCGATTTCGGTGGAACCTCCCCTCCACAGCCACTATTTGGGGCTTGACCGAGGATTCTCGGTCGACTGAGGTCTACCCATCGGCTGTCGGTTACCCTCACTCCCGACCGACCTCGGCAGGTAGAAGGTGGCTCAGGCCAGAGGCAGCTCTTGAGGACTCGTCGAGTCAGGATAATTCCTCCTTTTTCCAGCGACTGGACTTGGGTCCTCAGGAGGACAGTCAATGGACGATAGCCGTCGTCCTTCCTAGGACTGCTTGGCTCATCTCGGAGTCCACGGGATGAAGCTCGAACCCGTTCCAAGCGGGCCAGGTATCCCCTCACGGAGATTCTGGACGAGGATTCTCCAGCGGAGGCCTTTCCGGTAGCGAGGCCATAGTGGGTCCAGCCATGGAGCTTTGGCAGTGCCCTGCTTCCTGTCCTGCGCCGTCCCAGATGGCCAGGAAGTATCTTGATCCCTACGGTTTCCTGTCGGTTTTGAACACCCTCTGCTGAGGGTTGGTTACCGACAGCGTTTTCGGCGCCCGCTGCGCCAGGGAATGGACAAACCTCCGACAAGGAATCAAGAAATTGGATTATATAGGCGAAAAAGTCTATGCTGCGTCCTCTCTCGGCCTTCGTCAGGCCAGTTCGGCCGTCCTCATGGCACATGTTTCTCATGCCCTGTTGGGCTCCCTGGATGAGGTCATTCCTCATCTCCCGCGAGATCTGCAGACTACGGTCAAGCAGGTGCGGGACAGAGGAACAGGGCAGTGGCCAAACAGCAGCTCAGACTGCTTTGGATATTGGGGACTCATGTGCCAGGTCGATTGGCGGCCGCAGGTGGCTACAGCGTCGGCGGGATCGGCTGAGGATATCCACCTTTATTTGGATACCCAGCACAAGTTGGCGGATGTTCCCTTTTGGGGACTGACCTCTTGACCCTGGGGTGGAAGGTCACCTGCAGAGGATCAGAAGTCCAATGCTACCTTGGACTCGGTCTCTTCGGCTCAGAAGGATAAGAGCCGGCCACAGCCTAAGCCCTTTAGTCCTTCTGCGCCCCGGCGCGCCCGGCCAACAGCGTCAGGGCCAGCAGGCTCGGCCTTGGCATCCCAAACCCAAGCCGCCGGCTTCCTCTAACAGGAGGCAGGGAGGAAAAGGCCCAGGAGGTCCCTCGGCTGGTCCCTCCTCCAAGCCTGCCCAGTGACTGGCTGAGGGGTGTCGCCCCCATCCCCGTCACCTGACCCCTGGGTCCCCCCGTGGGGGGACGGCTCCGGCACTTCCGTTCCGCCTGGTCCGCTGTTACCACGGACAGGTGGGTTTTGGAGGTGATGGGAAGAGGCCTGCCTCTAGAATTCGAGCAGGCACCGCCCTTCAGAGCCGTCGCCCCTCGGGGGGGCTTCGGGGTCCCCAGCCTCGCTGGCGGCTCGTCGAGCCGACATCGCTCTCCTCCTCCAGAAGGAGGTGATAAGAGAGGTGGAGGACCCTCCTTCAGACCAAGGGTTTGTGTCCAGGTACTTCCTGGTTCCGAGCGGACGGGGCTGGCGCCCCATTCCGACCTTCACGACCTAAACAAGTTCCTAAGGTCTCGAACCTTCAGGATGGTCACTCTGGCTCAGATAATACCATCCTTGGAGCGCGGTAGTGTGGTTCTGCTCTCTGGATTTGCAGGCGGCGTTTTCCGTCCTATCCAGTCCGTCTCACCAGAGATTCCCTTCGCTTCAGCGGAAGGATCCCTTCGAGTTCAAGCCATGCCCTTGGCTTGTCTCCAGCTCCCAGGGTCTTCACCAAATGCATGGCAGTGGTGACAGCATTCCTCTTGGCGCCGAGGGGTCGGGTGTACCCTTACCTGGGCGACTGGCTGATAGCAGCCCTCAGGCAGGAGGTGGAGTGGTCCAGAGATCTGGCCCTCCAGGTCTGCTCTCAACTAGGCCTCCTTATCCAGCGAGGCCAAGTCGAGACTTCGAGCGAAGCAGGTGATTCTGTTCATCGGGAGCGGCTCGACTCTCTTGAGCCAGAGCGCGGCTCCGGCGGACAGGGCCGAGTTCTTTCCTCCTTTGCCCAATCATTCTGGTTGGGCAATTGCATCTGCCGGGACTTCCTGCGCCTCCTGGGTCTCATGGCGGCCTGCACCAGCGTGGTCCGTTGGGCCGCTGGAACATCGTCCACTTCAGGGGACTGGCCAGCCAGTGGTCTGGCGCTGCGATCCTTTGGACCAGCTTGTGTCCGGTGACACAGGGGATGTGGAACACTCTCCAGTGGTGGATCGTTCCAGGTCATTTGCAGGAGGGCATCCCGTTCGTCCTGACCGGCCGGTCTCTCTATCGACCGATGCCTCTCTGATGGGTTGGGGTGCCCATCTGGGGAACACGGCCTGACCTCTGGTCCCCAGGGGAGTCGATGCCACATCAACCTGCTGGAGCTCCAGGCGGTCCGCCCTAGCTCTCACCGCCTTTGCTCCGTTCCTCCGGGGTCAAGTGGTCTGAGTCCAGGCGGACAACACCACGACCATGTACTATCTAAACCGCCAGGCGGGGCCGCTCCATGCTTCTATGCAAGAAGCTCTCTGCATTTGGTCACTCGTGCGCAGCCTGAGGCGGATCTCCTAGCCATTCATGTGGCAGGAGCCTCCAACACCCTGGCCGATGCCCTGAGCCGGATAGGGGCTGCATCCCACGAGTGGTCTCTCCTGCCGGAGGTAGTACAGCATCTGTTCTCCCATTGGGGCACACCTCAGGTGGACCTGTTTGCCTCCAGGGAGAACGCGAAGCTGAGACTGTTCCATGCCCGCCCCCCTCAGCAGGGCTCGCTGCAGGGGGATGCCTTCTCGAGGCAGTGGACCCCGGGTCTCTTCTACGCCTTTCCCCCATTTCCCTTGATCCACAAGGTGCTTCTCAAGGCGAGGAGGGACAAGGCGCAGGTGATTCTGATAGCCCCAGACTGGCCTCGCCAGTTCTGGTACCCAGATCTCCTCAGTCTCAGCTCCAGGACTCCGACAGCTTCCAGCTCGCCCGGACCTGCTCTCAGTCAATCAGGGAAGGTGTTCCATCGGACCTTCAATCCCTGCACCCGGACCTGGTTCCTGGCGGCTAGAGTTCCAGGCCTTGGGTCTTTCCGATGGGGTCCTCAATGTAGTTGAGGGCGTCCGTAAGAGTCGACCAGAAAATGCTATGCCTTCAAATGGAAAAGGTTTTCCATTTGGTGTCAGAAACAGGGCTTGGACCCTTCCTCCTGTTCCTTGGCAAGCATCTTGGACTATTTATGGTCCTTTCTAATCAAGGGCTTAGGTGGCGCCTAAGGGTGCACCTGGCACCATCTCTGCTTGCAGGCACGGGCGGGAAGCAGTCGATGCGCGCAGGAGAAGATGGTCTGGCGCTTTTCCAAGGCCTTGATCACATTTCCCTCCGGTGCAGAACCTCCACCTCCGTGGGATCTACTGCTGGTACTGGCAAAGCTCATGGGCAAGCCATTCGAACCTATGCACAGGTGTGCTCTCTCACCTGTCATGGAAGCCGCCTTCTTGGTGGCTATCACGTCAGCCAGAAGGATGGGAGAGCTCCAGGCACTTTCCATCGAGTCTCCTTATCTGGTCTTCCACAGGGACAAGGTTGTCCTGCATCCCCACCCGAAATTCCTTCCGAAGGTGGTGTCGGAGTTTCACCTTAACCAGGTGTTGACTCTGCCGGTGTTCTACCCCAATCACACCTCGGAGGCCGAATATATGCTCCATACTTTGGACCCTAGAAGGGCGCTCGCCTATTACAAAGAGCGCACGGCTGAAATCCGGGGAGAGGTTCGCCAGCTGTTTGTCACCTACGCTGAAGCCGCATCTGGCAGACCTGCAGCCAAGCGGACGATAAGCAGGTGGGTCACCTCCTGCATAGATCTCTGCTATAAGTTGGCGGGCATGGAGCCTCCCAGAGGGATAAGAGCTCATTCTACCCGCCATACTGCTGCATCGGTGGCTGCTTCCAGGGACGTCCCTATCCAGGAAATCTGCAGGGCTGCTACCTGGAAGTCAGCACACACCTTCATTACCCATTACCACATCGACCGAGTCACGCCGGGATGCTGGTTTTGGGGCCTCGGTTCTCCAGTCTCTTTCCCAAGTAAGTATTGGGGGTGTCGTCTTGCCTCCCTCCTCCGTAGAACTGCTAGGAGTCTGCCAATAAGTGTGGATGAACAACATATCCATGTCCCTAGAAATACAGGTTACTCACCTGTAACAGGAGTTCTAGGAATGGTATGTTGTTCATCCCGACCTCGACCCCGGCCTTTAACCCTGAGAGCTTCAGCGGGCAGATCTGGCGTCATGGTAGGGCGAGATTATTCCACCGGGTGGGTGGGAGGAGCCAGCTTGAAGACCTTCCGGCAAGATTTAAAGCGGCAAGGATACCTGCCAATAAGTGTGGATGAACAACATATACCATTCCTAGAACTCCTGTTACAGGTGAGTAACCTGTATTTTTTGAACAGTAGAGAGGGTAATTGGATTGAAATAGATTAGTTATAAGTGTAGGTAATATCGGCACAAGTGTCTGCTCAGTCTCCTGGCAATACCAGTTGGGAAGGACCAAGGGAGTGGGGGTTGTAGAACCAGTTTTCATCACTTCTGTTTTAGTCCAATTAATCTTGTACCCAAATGTATTGGGGTTAGAAAGCTGTAACATGCCTCATCCATGTAGATCCAGAAGCAAATGATTTGATGCCTTTTATTGGACCAACATAGATGTAACAAAGAACAAAATGCTTTAGCTTTCAGACCAACCCAGTCTTTCCTTGGAAGTGTAATGACACAAACATCCATGTAGAGGCTCATCTTATTAATGTTCTGGAGTGCTTTTGACAGATGTTAAAGAACTGCGCTGAACCTAGGATTAATTTTCCCAGCAGAAGTTTTTTGTTTAGTAATGGTTCTAATTTTGTTCAGTCTATACATGCATTTTAGAAACATTAGAAAATGTTTTTACTTTACTGTCTGGGTTAGTACCATTTTAGAACTGATTCCATTTTATGTCCCTCTCAACCATGGAGTTCTGTAGTAGAATATGGACACAGTGTAAAAGAGCTTAACAAGGACATAGTACTGAAATGATCCTTCCCACCATAGTGTAGATGAGAAATGCTCACTGGGATAAATAGCTTGTACACCTTTGGTGTATACCCCAGGTGAGTAAAAATCTTGGAGTCCAGTTAGTCTCTACTTTTGAAGTGGAGAGTGATGCAGCAGTTTACCCCAGTTGATAAAATTGGATCCCAGACCAGCTATTTCCAGACTCTAATGCATTGAATCCCATTTAACTCCGTTAAATGTTATTTCGGCATCAACGGATGATTGGCACATGAAGTCTGAGACTCCAAAACGGCAAGTCCAAAACTGACGTTCTGCAAGGATGTGGCTACAAATGTTTTACCCCCTCTGTAAGGTGCCACGACCTTGGAGTTGCATAAATCATGGGGTGTGGGGGCAGAGTCCCCGAAAGTCAGTTTCAGTCCTTGCTATGATTCTAGACTCCGATATTGCATAGCACCAATGATTGAACATCAGCTGCAACATTGCTCTCTAGGATATTTACTGTCCTAATCTTTCCCAATTTTCTTATCTTTGATTAAATCCATTTTATTATGATTATTGGCATAAATATTTTTTTTTTCTAATGGAGTTGTAAATATGTTGGCCTGGAAAGCAGTTTGAGGGGTGGTATGTATCTGCTAGTGTAACTTGATTTTATTCATAGTTTGACTCCATGTTTTAATATCTTAATGCTGTCTTTATAGTTACATGGTCTTTATATGCATTTTTATGCCTGCAACACTTTTTTCTGTATTACCCTCCTTTAGATTTGAACCTCGTAGTTTATGCTATACCTATATGGATTACCCCCACCCCCACCCCAATTGTAACTGGAAACAGGATGGTTTTATGTTTATGTCCTTTGCCTGCTGGACTAAATAACATTTTGTCAAACATTTGTAACCAACACACTTTAGCTGCATAAATATAACACATTTACTAGAAAGATTACTGCTGAGATACCATTAATTATTCATGATAGGCTTGGCTTATCACATAGGTGCATGATGTGCTGTGTTTTTATTTTATTGTCCACAGGTGGCGAGACTGAAGAGGAGAAGATAAGAGTGGACATTGTTGAGAACCAAGCTGTGGACTTCAGAAATGGCTTTGTGATGATGTGTTACAACCCAGATTATGTGAGTGGTATTGGGGAGGTTCAGCTATGTTATAAAACTGCCCATATCTCGCAATAGCAACAGATGTTGGGGAAGGGGATCTTTTGGGGAAAAAAAGAGAGCAGGATAACCGAGAAAATATTAACATGCAGTAACCAACAGCACCAGTCAACTGAGCACTAGCCTGGATAGCGCTACCATGGACAGTGAGCAGGGATGTAGAGTGCTTGAGATATGCGCTCCTCTGGTCGCTGTCCATGGTGCTGCCAAAGGACAAGGGCAGCAAAGTACTGGGGCCTGGCCTATCCATTATCCATATCTTGAATACACTTATTACTTTTGCACTTTTTGTAATGTTGAATGTTTTTTCTTAATGCATTGGGACTTCATTGAAAATGAGCTTTTGCTCAATGGAGTGTTATCCTTATTGAATAAGAATGATCTGCTGCTACTATTATCACTGGATCTATCTCTGACCTATGGAAGATGGCTAGGGCTGTCCCAGTATTCAAACAAGGTGATCAAAAAACTTTGAACTACCAACTAGCCATGAGCAAGCTACTTAAAGTGGTTATATCTCCACTCTCGGACTGGATCCAGAGTCATGAACTATTATCTCCAGTGCAACATGGCTTTCGCAAGGGTTATAGTGCCTCCTTTCTCCTTGCTAAGGTTACATTTGAAGTCAGGATTGCCACAGATAAAGGCAGTTTGACAGGAGCTATCTTGATTGATCCTCTCCAAGGCATTTGATCTGGTTGACCACATTCTCCTGTGATCCTAAACTCCGGTCTCTTGGCCTGTCAGCCCCTGCCCTAGTTTGGTTTACTAACCACTTGCAAGGGGTGTGTGGGTGTGTGTGTGTATAAATTTCTCTTGGAACCCACTCCTGTCAAATCTGGGGTCCCTCAGGGCTCTGTTCTAGGACCCATTCTTTTCTCCTATTGGTAAACAATCTGGGTCCCACCAGTTCATGGTAGTGCTACCTTGTACTCTGACCTAATGATCTTAAAGTCCCAGGACATTAGTGTCATTAACTCTCCCCTTAATTCTGACTTTGGTCACGTAGAATGCTTTTTGGTTCCCTGGTAAAAATCGGTGTGTTGTGCACCTCTGAGTCACTGGAGTGGATGGATCTCTTGTTGGGGTTGCTGACTTCCTCAGATACCTGGGGTTCACCCTTGACCCTCAGCTCAACGTCTCTCTGCATATTCATACCGGGTGCATTGCAGCAGATAGTAAGATAGGCCTGGCATACTGAGCAAAAAACTGTCTTATTATACTAGCTGCTCGTCTTGCCCTGGCCAATGGTGTACTCCTCCCCACACAGTTGGGCTTATAGCCTTCATCCATGCCACCTAATCCAGTCTGTCAAAACAACATATTCCATTTTGCCCTCTCTGCCCCGTGTCTCACTCATCATTGTGAGCTCTATAACAAACTTGCATGGCTGTCCCCAGGCAGACTTTGTATGGGCTGCTTCGTTGATCATATAATCAGAACAGCTACCCTCTAGTCCTAGTGGAGCTTCTTAAACCTGCAAACTCTACATATCTGGTATTCCATGTTCCTAAAACCCATATGCTAATGGGTGATCGAGCATTCACCGTATGTGTACCAAGGCTTCATGTCTGCACTGCCTCCTCCCACTCCTGTTTCAGCAACTCCATCTGAGCTTATCTGATGCTCACTTCAGCCTGTAACTATACCAATGTCTTTTTTTTTTTTTTTTAACAATGTAGTGCACTTTATCGTTCTGTCTGGTCTCCATCCCAAGTCTGGCTTGATCTGAGTTTAACTTGACTGTTACTGTCAGATTGTTTACCTTGTTATGTTTTTGTTGCTTCTCTGTTAAATCCTGCGTTGTCTGGATATTTTTTTCCACATATCCTGTTAATCATTTGGTTTGCCTGTAATATCCCTGGTCACTTCTGAAAATAGGCACATGTTTTGTCTAGTGTGCTTACCTGGTCAATAAAAGCTAAATAAAATATCTCCTTTTTGATGCACTCCACCAGAATGCTAGGATGCATTAGAAGGCACCTCTTGAAAGCTGCTGCTTGTCTGTTGTGACTCTTGTGTACTTCTCTGCCTCCAGTTCAGTAATAGGAGCCCCATATGGTGCAGGTTTTGTCTCAAAATGTAGACCCTTGCATTTGGCTGCATTGAATCTGAAGCTCCAGGAGTCCAGCCAACCTCCCAGTTGATTCAAGTACTTCAAAAAGTTTGTCACAACCTCAAGGGAATTCACCACTCTGGTCAGCTTAGACTCTTGTTAGTTGAACCTTGGCCATGATTAGTACCAGAAGTCTGATGACGAACACAAGACAGCCCTGAGGCGAGGAGGTTTGAGGAGCTGGACGCCACACCTTGTGCCATGCCGGGGACCCTGGTAAGGGAGCGAGCTTGGGTCATCAGGGATCGACATAGGCAGGAAAGGATTGAGCATCCAGAGGGCTGCTCTCCTTTCCCGGGGGTGGGTAGTTGTGCTAGCCACAGTGCTAGTGTCTCCTCTTGGTGATTGGGGTTGGCGCAACTTGTGGTTGGGGAGTGGCAGCAGATGCCCTACATGTGGGTGTGATATTGCGCCCGTCATGTGAAGGGTGTCATTGCATGTCCAGGGCAGCAGCAAGCAGAAAATCTCTGGCCCCACAGATACCCAGTGCCGAACTTGCCTTGCTGGCTCTCCCCATCCCCTGCCTTGCCTTGGGTCCAGTTTGGGGAATCGCCGGATCAAGGTAGGGTGGGGAGTGTCTGTCCCTGATTTCCCGGGGAGGCAAGGATTAGTCTGGTGGTAGAGCGGTCGTAGTGAGTGAGGTCTGCCAGTCTCTTAATAATAATAAAAATGACAATAGCAAAAATCTGCTTTTGAAGACGCCACATACGTTTGCATGGAGTGTGCCACGTGCTGTCCTTACAAAACAAATTGGAGCGCAAGGGCAGAGTCTGTGATCAAGAAGTGGAAGGGAAATGCAGTCGACTTGCAAGTCTTGACCCTTCGGTTTGTTTTCTAGCGCACGGCGCGTGGTTAAGTGTTTTCCTACGGGAAATTTCGTTCTTTGGATCAGTCTTTTCTGATGTCCTCTCCGACCTTCGGTCACTCTTCTAAGTGCGCCTGTGGGAAGCAGGTCCCATTCAAGGATCTGCACTCTGCCTGTGTCCTGTGCCCAGACCACGACCCCGGTCCTACTCCTTTGCCAGAGCTGAGCAGAACCTGGATCCGGCAGAAAGGCCCTCCAGAGCTTTTTGTTAGAAGAGCGCCTTAAGACCATGGCTTCTAAGGGGAATTCGTCGCAGAAGGTCCGTAAGCATACCGAGAAGCACAAGAAGGCCCCTTCCAGGTCCCCATCTAGGGCCTCTGATTCCCGCAGCTCTGGCTCCATGTCCGACTGCTCTCCTTCCCAGGCCAGCTGTCTGCCTCCCCCCGCTGCGGTGAGCTAATCTTCTGCCTCTTCTCAGGCTAAGACTCCCAGGCCTTCCTCGTCCTCCAGGGCCCTGGCTAAGTCAGGGGATCGCCACCATCACCATAGGTCGGGTTCCCGCCATCCTGAACCAGACGTCAGGTCTGCCTCCCTTCCGCCGATTCACAGGAAGACCAAGGAGCTTACCATGCTCAAAAAGCCGTGGGACCCGACGCCGGTTCATCAGTCGTGGGCCTCTCGCCATAGATCCCTAGAGCCGTCAGCCAAGGGACCATCGCCGGCTAGGCACTCATCGGATGCTGGTAGGGGGACCAGCACCCGCTCCTACTGAGAAGAGGACTCTGACGGCTCCGACCGTCTGTCAGGAGACCATCACCGAGGAGGGGTTTACTCAGCCCAAGGACCAGAGGGGCGACCCCGGTCCTGTTGAGACTCCCAGGGCACCTTCGCCTACACCTGAGCCCCCTGTGGAGCCGGCGCGGGGACCCAATGACCGTCCACCGGCGCCCGGGCTGTCGGGATTTTCCTTTTCAGAGGTGAAGGAGCTGTTTACTTTCTGGTGGGATACCATCAAAAAGGACATGGTTCCCACGCCACCTCCGCTTCCTCCTCCTCCACCGGTTGTCCCTCTGGTTCCTGCGCCCTCTTCTCCATCTGGGTCTGCAGGCTGGTTACCTCCTCTCCGGGAGCCTAGGACCCCTCCAAGGTCAGAAAGGAGACCTCCGTCCAGATCCTCTTCTGGGTCACCTAGTCCCAAGAGACCCAGACGACGATGCTTGCCGTCGACGGAGGACACGGGATTGGACTTCTCATCATCGAGATTCCCCATCTCCGCTCTCCATCCCTTTACCGGACCCACGTGACCTACCCAGGTCTCCTCCAGATGACCCTTCGTTCTCTGATATTATGAGACACATCCAGGAGAACATGGGATGCGAAAGAGTGTGACCCCGAAAGGCTGCGCCTCGCAAAGTATCTTCGGCAGAAGGACCCCAAGCCTGTGGTGGTGCCACCCTTGGTGGACATGTTCGTGGACGTCACCAAGGCAGCGTGGAAGCGTCCACATTCGCTCCCGCCGATGCCAAAGAAGGCTGACCTCCTGTACAAGGCTCCTAGAGAAGACCAGTACTTGGCTCAGCACCCTCAGGCTGATTCTCTGGTCATCACAGCCTCTCATGACCGGTCCCAGAGACCAACATCTGAGCACCCTGCCACCTGACCCAGAGTCCAAGTAGTTGGACGCCATGGGTCGGCGCACGTATGCTTCCGCTACATGTGCCATCAGATCCTTGAATTATCTAACCCACATGGTGCAATTCCAAAATGCCCTGCGGGAACAGGGTCTGGAAGCAGCTAAGAAACGGACGGAAGGTGAGCAGGAGGAGGAGATGCTTCAGCTCCTCCGTACTGGTTCAGACGTGGGAACCTAGGTATTACGAGCCACATACGACTCTACAGACTACTCGGCCAGAGCAGCAGCTTCAGGCGTGTGCCTCTGGAGACGCACTTGGCTCCGTGTCTCCGGTTTTACCCCGGATGTCTAGAAAAACATCCTGGACGCTCCATTCGAGGGAGAAGTTCTGTTTGGTAAACCCTCTGAGAAGATCTTTACCAGTCTCCAAGAGGCCGGGAAGGTGGTGAGGTCAGTCCAGGCCATGTACCGACCCAAGCTGAGTTCTTTTCGTAGGAACCAAAGCAGATTTCGTGGACGGACGCAGAGACAGCAGTCCTGCTCCGTTCCACAACAGAGGGGCTCCGGTTTTCGCAGAGCCCAGGGGAGCGCACTCCTAAGCCAGTCCAGCTAGCGGGACCCTCAGCCGCCACAGCCTGACTCCTTCCTGGCCCCTGCCCCTCAGGATCAACAGGACGTCCTGGTCGGGAGTGGCATTGCGAATTTCCTGCCAGGATGGCAGACTTTATCCACAGATCGGTGGGTTCTACAGTTGGTCGCAAGAGGCCACTTTATAGAATTCGTGGGAAAGCCACTCTTGAGGCCTCCTTTGCTCTCCCGGTACTCTGGTCAGCACAAGTTATTGATCAGACAAGTACTCGCGCTCCTGCAAAAGGGAGCGATAGAGTACATCCCAGAGAACCAGAGAGGACACGGGTAATATTCTCACTTCTTCCTGGTTCCAAAGAACACGGGGGACCTCCGTCCGATTCTGGACCTCAGCGACCTCAATTTGTCAGTCGTCTACAAAAGATTTTGCATGGTGACCCTTCCAGGTCTTATCCCTGTGCTGAAGCAGGATGCCTTTTTAGCGTCTTTAAATATGCAGGATGCTTACCTGCACATCCCCATAGCTCAAGCGCACAAGAGGTTCCTGCGCTTCCAGTTCCTCGGCCATCACTTTCAGTTCCGAGCTCTTCCTTTCGGGCTGTCATCGGCACCCGGGGTCTTTACCAAATGCATGGCAGTTGTGGCTGCGTCTCTGAGGAGATAGGGCCATTATGTGTTCCCGTACCTGGACGAGTGGCTTCTCATGGCTGCCTCCAGAGAGGCATTATTATGGGCGATCCAGGACACACAGGACCTGTTTCGCTCTCTAGGTATCCTGATGAATCCCGAGAAGTCCCTCCTGGTACTGTCGCAGAAGCTGCAGTTCATAGGAGCAGTACTGGACACTGTTCAGGGAAGAGCATTTCCTCCAGGCGACAGAGCGGAGTGCATCAGATCCCTCATCAGGGAGCTTTCGTTGATCAAGACTGCCCCAGCCAGGTCGGTCCTTCGACTGCTCGGACACATGGCTGCGGCTGTTCCTACTGTCCCTTTCGCAAGGCTCCACATGCGGGTAACTCAGTGGATGCTCAAGGTGCAATGGGACCAAGGCAAGACCACTTGCAGCATCTGGTCAGAATCACGAACTCCAGCGATTCGAGACTGGCGGTGGTGGCTAGACCCAGGACACTCTCTGTGGGTGTCTGGTCGTGAGTGCCGTCCCGGGTAATCCTCACTACAGGCATACCGGGGTCTAGGATGGGGTGCACACCTGGACAGGGTGAAGTCTCAGGGTACGTGGACACCTTTGGAGGCCCATCTTCATATCAACATCCTAGAGATGAGAGCGGTCCTTTATGCCCTGCAGGCTTTTCAGTCGGAGATCCTGCAAGCACTTTCTGCTTCAAACAGACAACACAGCGGTGATGTATTACCTCAACAAACAAGGAGGCACACACTCTTATCCCCTTTGCAGGGAAGCCATGAGAGTGTGGGATTGGGTAATCAGACATGGCACGAATCTGATCACAGTACATGTTCCCGGGGTGGACAACGCAATTGCAGACTGCCTGAGTTGCTCCCAGGCCAGAGTCCATGAGTGGGAACTTCTTCAAGAGGTAGTAGAGAATCTGTTTCTTCGATGGGGAACTCCAGATTTGGACTTGTTCGCCTCTCCATCCAACGCAAAACTGCCCAATTTTTGCTCGCTAGATCCAGGGCCTGGTGTTTTCTGGCGAGACATGTTGTCCCTCTCCTGGGCGAACAGATTCCTCTATGCCTTCCCATTGATCCAGAGAGTTCTCAAACTGCGCAGGGAGCATGCATCAGTGATCCTAGTGGCCCCGTTCTGGCCCAGACAGATCTGGTTCCTCTTGCTAATTCAGCTGTCCCGGGAACCTCCGCTCCCGTTGCCATTCACCTCCCACCTATTATCTCAGGAGAAGGGTTCGCTGGTCCATCCGAACTTGCACTCTCTGAACCTGCATGCATGGCTCCTAGAGACATAGTCATCCTGCGTCATGGGGTCTCGCAAGAGGTTGCAGATGTTCTTGCTGCAGCCAGAAAGCCGGCAACGTATGCCATGAAGTGGTGCCGCTTCTGTTTATGGTCGCAAGCAAGTGGCTTTTCCCCTCTAGGTTGTCCAGTAAAAGGTGTTAGACTACCTGCTTTCCCTTTTTCGCTTGGGCCTTGCCTACTCCTATTAAAGTGCACCTCTGTGCCATTTCAGCCTTTCACCTCCCAGTAGGTCAGTGCACAGTGGCACAGCTAGACGCCTGTCGTGGATTTTTGAGGGGTGTTGCACCTTGGGCGCCCAGTGGGACCTGGTGCCTCCATGGGATTTCTCTTTATCCTGGAGCAACTCCCTCCCCCCTTTGAACCTGCATGATTCTGAGCTGCATTTTCTCGTGGAAAACGTTATTTTTAGTTGCTGTCACGTCAGCGAGAAGAGTTTCTGAGCTTCAGGCTCTCATGTGCAAAGAGCCTTATTTAGTTTTCCACAGGGACAGTTTCCCTGAGGACAAATCCCAAATTCTTGCCTAAGGTGGCTTCCACACTCACTGTCAATCAGGATATTGACCTACCAGTTTATTTTCCTAATTATTCCAACAGAGGAGAGGCGATGCTTCACACCCTGGATATTCACCGCAGCTTAAGATACTACCTGAGCAGAACTAAGCAGCTTCGTTCTTCGGAGCAACTCTTCGTTTCCTTTTCTGAAAGGATGATGGGCCATCCAGTTTCCAAACAGTCTGTCTCGCTGGCTTGTCCAGTGCATCTCATACTGTTATGATATCAAAAGAAAGACCCTCCCTGGAGCAGTCCGGGGACATTCTACTAGGGGTGTGGCCACTTCCTTTGCAGCTCTTGAACGTCTCCACTTCTGCTATTTGTGCTGCTGCCACTTGGAGTTCAGTTCATACCTTTATCAGGCATTATAGCCTGGACATCGCTTCAAGGCGAAGAGCAGGCTTCGGCCTGGCAGTGCTGCAGGGTCTCCTGTCCTAGATTTGAAGCCTGGAACGTTCTTTTGAATTTCCTCCTCCGTGAGCGTTTACAAGCGCTATTGCTTGGGAATCGGTCCTAATGGTGTAACCTGCTGTAAGAGCTGTATCTCTAAGTAAGATAGTACAGTTACGTAAGAACTTACCGTAACAGTTGATCTTCGAGAACAGCTCTTGCGGCAGGTACCTTCCCGCCCACCTTCCCCCTTGGAGGAGGCATGGCTTAAGCCTTTTCTAACAGGGATTTATTCTCTTATTGTCTTCTGACAGTGGATCCTCGGTCTCCCATTCTGATGTCATCCTGCAGCCAGAAGTCTCTGGCGGGAGAACTGGGGAATCTGGCGGGACCACCCCTTTTGTACTACGCCTGACGTCGGGGGTGGTCCCCGCTGAAGATTGCTAGCTAGAATTTTTCCGTGGGGTCCTGACTCCTGCCGGCTTCAGTCCTAATGGTGTAACCTGCTGCAAGAGCTGTTCTCTAAGATCTACTGTTAGGGTAAGTTCTTATGTAACTATACTTTTCTCCTTACTTTGCATTCTTAAAATGGTGAGAAAGTAGCCTGCTAGAGATCCCCAGCTTCCAGATCATAAAACATGTTGAACAGCTTTGACTCGTGCATGAAATCCTGAAGTATGCCACTGAGTGCCCCTGTCCACTTAAGGTAGTGTCTCTACCACAACCACCTGCTTCCTTCGCATTCCCACACCAATTAGCAGTCCTTCTGTGTTTCATCTGTACAGTACTCGTATACATTATGTAGAAGCTTTTTAAGGTCACATTGTGGCGCCCCAATCCAACTCATTAGTCACTCTGTCAAAGGAGGAAATATGGTAGATTCCTGCACCCTCAAAGCCAAGGTGAGTCTCTCTTCCCTCTGTTAGATGCCAACTAAAACTTTGCTCTCTTCCCTCTTGTTCCTGCCAGCCCTCTTCCTTTCTTTTGCCAATCCCACTTCTCAGCGCACGGATTCAACATCCCATCATCTGGTTTCCCAAACACTTTCTGAATGTACTTTATTTGCATAATTGTTTTGATTTTGTATGCTATTAGTTGGGTACGCTGTCAGTTTTGGGCATTACTGTCTGTACTGCATTGTCTCACTTTTTTATCATACTGGTTTTGTGTTTCTTTGTAGTTATGATTTATCTTTCTGTTTCCCCTGTGTCGCTTCTGGAAACTAGCCTTGGCTCAGTGTCTCTCTCCTGGTCAACAATTTTCAAATAAAGAAACGCAGATATTGCCAGCAGAATAAGACCATGGGCCATCTAGTCACCTAGTTTTACCCCCATGTATCTCATTTTCTACATGGGATTTTTGCCAATGCCCCCAGCTCTCTGATCCACCAAATAACTAAAACCCTTTACTGTATCCTAGCCATACTTGAACCCATTAATGGTTTGTGTACTCACTGCCTCTGCCAGTAGGCTGTCCCATAGCTCAACCATACTCTGTAAAGTAAAACATTTCTTGCATCCATCCTGAATCCCCCCACCCCACCCCTTGCGTTCATGTGCCCTTATTTTGACATGCCATTCCTGCTCAATGGTTCCTTCCAGTTTCTTGCCTTTTCCCTTGAACCTTATCCTCAACCAAGTGCGCCATTATTTTGTCCTGTATAATGCCTTTGCCATCACTGATGTCTGACTGGTAGTTGCCAATGTCAGACTTTGTTCCCTTTCTGAAGATGGGGACCATGTTGGTCACTTTTCAGTCTACAGGCTCCAAACAGATTACTGCAGTGACCCTGCCAGTTGTTCCCTTGGCTACAGTAGGATCCTGGGATGTATCCTCTCCACTGCTTTGCATTTACCTGACTTGTTTTCAAACTGTCCACTGCCAGGGCATGTGATGTCTTTAGATGATATGGCTATCCCTAATGGCATTGCCCCCTGCCAATGCGCACCTATTCTTCCTTTGGGGGGGCCTTGATGAACACAGAATGAAAATATTCATTCTAGGGACATGGATATGTTCATCCACACTGTCTGGCAGGTATCCTTGCTGCTTTAAATCTTGCCGGAAGATCTTCAGGCTGGCTCCTCCCACCCACCCGGGTGGTAAAACTCTCTGCTCCGCCACATGATGCCAGATCTTCCTTACCACTTGGAAGCTCAGGTTCCCTCCTTAACGCTCTGTGTATGACTGGTTCCTAATTCTTTGGTTTTGTGAATTTAAAAGTTTTCGCTAAAATAGACTTCGGTCTTCTATCCCTCGCGGCTGCGATGGACAAATAGACTCCCGGTTTCCGGAGATGCCCTTGTGGCGGATGATGTCTCTGATGGATCTGCACTCCACGTGCGTCTACTGTCTAGGCCTTGAGCACGACCCGCAGGCTTGCGACCTGTGCTCTTCCTTCTCTGTCTACGTCCTCCAAGACCGTGCTGCCCGTTTACAACTGGGGCGTCCTGAGAAGCGTTTTCCTCCGTTGAAGTCGAAAGAGGCCCGGTTGGCAGTTTCCATGGCGGCGGGCTTGGCGGATCAGCCCGAGCAGATGATCACCCTCGAAGAGGAGGCGGCGCCGGCTGCATCTACCTCGGCCGCGGCATTTGTCCCGCTCTCTGGGTGCCTCTTATTCGGCTTCCTTTAAGGAGCTTTGTCTGTCCCTCTCTACTAAAGGAGAGGGACCAACTTCTGCTGGACCCTTTTCTCTGTCCAAAAAGAGGGACAAGGGTAAGTCCCTCCATCAACGCTCTTGGGAGCGGGAAAGATCCCTCTCCCAGAGTAGTCGGCTGTCTACTTCCATCGACCGCTTGGCTTCGGCCATTGGTCTCACTGTCCCAGTCAGGCCAGTTGACCAAGACTCCCGTCGACGTGGTCGAGATTTTTCTCGACCTGTTGGATGGGTTGTCAACAGGAGAAGCTGAGAATCCTCTCTCCCCTGTTCCCCCGGTGGGAGTTGAGGACCCCGTGGGCTTGCCAGTGCCTCCGGTTCCGGAGACTTCGGGTGAACCCTCCGAACCGAGGGGAGTGCCGGTTCCCCACGACACCTCCCTGCACCGTCCTCGGGAAAGCTGAGGGTCTTGGTCTTGGACTTCTTCGCGGTCCAGCCGATCCTGCCATCATAGGCGGTCTTGGCACCACGGCAAGCGGTGTCGCCGCTCGTCCTCGGACGAGGGGAGGCTTCAACGTAAGTTACGTCGACGATACGAGGACCTCATGTGGCAACAGCTCCTTCTGACCGGGAACAAGCCGACGTGTCCCCTTCCCCGGCCATCAAGTGGCTGTCACTGGAGCAGCCAAAACAACCCCTCTACTTACCCGAGGAGCCTGTTCCCAGGCCAGTTCGGTCAAAACCAGCTGCTCCACCGATTCCGGTGGAACCTCCACCTCCACAGCCGTTATTTGGGGCTCCGACCAAGAATCTCGGTCGGCTCAGGGCCTGCCCCATAGGCTGTCTGTTACCCTCACTCCTGATCGTCCTCGGCAGGTGGAGGGTGGCTCAGGCCCGAGGCAGCTCTTTGTGGACTCTTCAGAGTCCGGCGATTCCTCCCTTTTCTCCAGGCGAATGGACTTGGAGTCCTCAGGAGGACAGTCTGTGGACAATAACCCTTCGTCCTACCTAGGATTGCTTCGGCTCATCTCAGAGTCCACCAGGATGAAGCTCGAACCACTCTCTAAGCGGGCCAGATATCCCCTCACGGAGATTCTGGACTGAGGGGATTCCCTTACGGAGGCCTCTCCGGTGGCTGAGGCCATAGTGGGCCCAGCCTTGGAGCTGTGGCAGCGCCCTGCTTCCTGCCCTGCGCCTTTGGCCAGGAAGTATGCGGTCCCTACCGGTTCCTTGTCCGGTTTTTTGGAACACCCCTCGGCCGAGGGGTTAGTTACTGAGAGCGTTTTCCGGCGTGCCAGGAACGCTAGTGACGTGGACAAACCTCCCGACAAGGAGTCCAAGAAATTGGACTATGTCGGGCGAAAAGTCTACGCTGTGTCCTCCCTCGGCCTTCGTCAGGCCAGTTCGGCCTTCCTCATGGCACATTTCTCTCATGCCCTGTTGGGCTCCCTGGATGAGGTTGTCCCTCATCTTCCCACGGACCTGCAGACCACGGTTAGGCAAGTGCGGGACTAGGGCAGTGGCCAAACAGCAGCTTCAGACTGTGCTGGACATTGGGGACTCATGTGCCAGGTCTGTTGTGGCCGCAGTGGCTATGCGTCATCTGGCTTGGCTGAGGATATCCACCTTCACTTCGGATACCCAGCACGAATTGGCGGATGTTCCCTTCTTGGGGACTGACCTCTTCAGCCCTGGGGTGGAAGGTCACCTACAGAGGATCGAGACGTCCAATGCTACCTTAGACACGGTCTCATCCCCTCAGGACAAAGGCCGCAAACCACAGTCTAAGCCCTTTCGTCCCTCTGTGCCCGCGACGCGTCCAGCCAACAACATCAGGGCCCCTGAGCTCGGGCTTGGCATCCCAAGCCGGGACTTCCTCCAACAGGAAGCAGGAGGTAAAGGCCCAGGAGGGTCCCTCGGCGGTCCCTCCTCAAATCTGCCCAGTGACTGTTTGAGGGGTGTCGCCCACTAACAGGTTCCCCGCAGAGGCAGGCTCGTCACTTCCTTTCTGCCTGGTCCGTTATTACCACGGACAAGTGGGTGTTGGAGGTGGTGGGTAAAGGCCTGCCCTTGGAATTTGAGCAGGCCCCGCCCTTCAGAGCCGTCTCAACTCGTGGGGGGGGGGGGCATCGGGGTCCGCAGCCTCACTGTCGGCTCGCCGAGCTGACCTCGCTCTCCTCCTCCAGAAGGAGGTGATCAGGGAGGTGGCAGACCCTCCCTCAGACCTGGGGTTTGTGTCCAGGTACTTCCTGGTTCCGAAACAGACGGGGGGCTGGCGTCCCATTCTCTACCTACACGACCTAAACAAGTTCCTAAGGTCTCGAACCTTCAGGATGGTCACTCTGGCTCAGATAATACCATCCTTGGAATGCGGCGTGTGGTTCTGCTCTCTGGACCTGCAGGACGCGCTCTTTCATGTCCCTATCCGTCCGTCACATCAGAGATTCTTTCGCTTTAGAGCGGAGGGATCCCTTTTTGAGTTCCGAGCTATGCCCTTCGGCTTGTCTCCAGCTCCAAGGGTCTTCACCAAATGCATTGCAGTGGTGCCAGCATTCCTGCGGCGTCGAGGGGTCCGGATGTACCCTTACCTGGACGACTGGCTGATAGCAGCCCACTCCAGAAAGGAGGTGGAGCGGTCCAGAGATCTGGCCCTCCAGGTTTGCTCTCAAAGTCGGCCTTCTCATCAATGAGGCCAAGTTGGAACTCTAGCCGAAGCAGGTGATTCTTTTCATCGAGGCAGAGCTTGACTCTCTTCGAGCCAGAGCATGGCTCCCAGCGGACAGGGCCGAGGTTCTTTCCTCCATTGCCCAGTCATTTCTGGTTGGGCAATTGCGCCCTGCCCGGGACTTCCTGCGCCTCCTGGGTCTCATGGCGGCCTGCACCAGCGTGGTCCTTTGGGCCTGCTGGCACATGTGTCCTCTTCAGTGGGGACTGGCCAGCCAGTGGTCACAACGCTGCGGTCCATTGGACCAGCTAGTGACGGTGACCCAGGGGATGTAGAACGCTCTCCGGTGGTGGACCGTTCCAGTTCATCTGCATGAGGGCATCCCGTTTGTTCGCCCCGAGCCGAAGGTCTCTCTGTCAACCGATGCCTCTCTGAAGGGTTAGGGTGCCCATCTGGGGGAACACCGGGTGCACAGCCTCTGGTCCCCACGGGAGTCCCGATGCCACATCAACCTGCTGGAGCTCCGAGCGGTCCGCCTAGCTCTCACCGCCTTTGCTCCGTTTCTCCGGGGTCAAGTGGTCCGAGTCCAGGCGGACAATACCACGACCATGTACTATCTAAACCACCAGGGGCGGGGCCGCTCCATGCTTCTGTGCAAGGAAGCTCTCCGGCGTTTGGTCACTAGTGCGCAGCCTGGAGGCAGATCTCCTAGCCATTCATGTGGCAGGAGCCTCCAACACCCTGGCCGATGCCCTAAGCCGGATAGGGGCTGTGTCCCACCAGTGGTCTCTCCTGCCGGAGGTAGTACAAGATCTGTTCTCCCATTGGGGCACACCTCAGGTGGACCTGCTTGCCTCCAGGGAGAACACGAAACTGAGGCTGTTCCATGCCCGCCCCCCTCAGCAGGGCTCGCTGCAGGGGGATGCCTTCTCGAGGCCGTGGACCCCGGGCCTCTTCTACGCCTTCCCCCCATTTCCCTTGATACACAATGTGCTTCTCAAAGCAAGGAGGGACAAGGCGCAGGTGATTCTGATAGCCCCAGACTGGCCCCGCCAGTTCTGGTATCCAGATCTCCTCAGCCTCGTCTCCAGGCTCCCGAGGCAACTTCCAGCTCGCCCGGACCTGCTTTCAGTCAATCAGGGGAAGGTGCTGCATCCGGACCTTCAGTCCCTGCACCTGACTGCCTGGTTCCTGAGCGGCTAGAGTTCCAGGCCTTGGGTCTTTCTGACGAGGTCCTCAATGTAGTTGAGGCGTCCCATAAGGAGTCGACCAGGAAATGCTGTGCCTTCAAATGGAAGAGGTTTTCCATTTGGTGTCAGGGCAAGGGCTTGGACCCTTCCTCCTGTTCCTTGGCAAGCATCTTGGACTAGTTATGGTCCCTTTCTCAGCAAGGGCTTGGGTAGACGACCCTAAGGGTGCACCTGGCAGCCATCTCTGCTTACCGGGTGCAGGCCGGGAAGCAGTCTGTGGCGCAGGAGAAGGTGGTCTGGCGCGTTTTCAAAGGCCTTGATCACATTTCCCCTCCGGTGCGAGAACCTCCACCTCCGTGGGATCTACTGCTGGTACTGCCAAAGCTCATGGGCAAGCGACTTGAACCAATGCACAGGTGTGAACTCTCACCTGTCGTGGAAGACCGCCTTCTTGGTGGCTATCACGTCGGTCAGAAGGATGGGAGAGCTCCAGGCACTTTCCATCGAGTCTCCTTATCTGGTCTTCCACAGGGACAAGGTTGTCCTGCGCCCCCACCCGAAATTCCTTCCGAAGGTGGTGTCGGAGTTTCACCTCAACCAGGTGTTGACTCTGCCGGTGTTCTACCCCAGTCACACCTCGGAGGCCAAATACAGGCGCCATACTTTGGACCCTAGAAGGACGCTTGCTTATAAGGAGCGCACGGCTGAAATTCGAGGAGAGGTTCGCCAGCTGCTTGTCACCTACGCTGAAGCCGCACCTGGCAGACCTGCAGCCAAGCAGACGATAAGCAGGTGGGTCACCTCCTGCATAGATCTCTGCTATAAGTTGGGCATGGAGCCTCCCAGAGGGATAAGAGCTCATTCTACCCGCCATACTGCTGCATCGGTGGCTGCTTCCAGGGCGTCCCAATCCAGGAAATCTGCAGGGCTGCTACCTGGAAGTCAGCACACACCTTTATTACCCATTACCACATCGACCTTGAGTCACACCGGAATGCTGGTTTTGGGGCCTCGGTTCTCCAGTCTTTGTTCCCTAAGTAGGGGGTGTGCGCCTTGCCTCCCTCCTCCCAGAGAATTACTAGGAGTTTGCCAGACAGTGTGGATGAACAACATATCCTTGTCCCTAGAATTACAGGTTACTCACCTGTAACAGGAGTTCTAGGAATGGTATATGTTCATCCATACGACCCACCCGACCTCCCCGGCTTTGACGCACAACCTGAGCTTCCAGCGGGCCAGATCTGGCGTCATGGGGCGGAGCCGAGAGTTTTACCACCCGGGTGGGTGGGAGGAGCCAGCCGGAAGACCTTCAAGCAAGATTTAAAGCGGCAAGGATACCTGCCAGACAGTGTGGATGAACATATACCATTCCTAGAACTCCTGTTACAGGTGAGTAACCTGTATTTCATCATCTTGGCTGTCAGTCCTGCCTGTTTCACAGGCCCTTTACCTACCTTCCTCTGCTCTCGTGTTCTGGGACCCTCTCCCTTTCCTTACATAATGAATAAATGTTATTGCATATTAAAGTGTGTGTATTGGAAGAAGACTTTGCTGATTTTCTGCAGCTCTTACAGGTGTTCTGGCTTCTTGCCGCTCCTTGGCTTTCGTAATTCTACTCTTACTACTCCCTCCATGCTGTCCTGACCTGAAGTCTGTTCATCTCTTTTCCACAGGTTGTATGCTTTCTTCTTTAGGACCACTTACCTTGGGTCCTTGTTGTATGAGGTGGAGGGGGGGCATCTTGCTATCTTTCCTTTCTTAAAGGGATGCAAATATCTGCAGCTGCTTGAAGCACATTCTTCAACCAACCATCTTGACCAGTCATGAAGGTAACTGGTTGTGGTCACTGGTTCCTTGATGGTCACAATGGAGACCCCATCACCATTGGTGAGAACAAGGATAACACTAGCTCTAACTTCGAGAGGGCTCTTGCAGTGGGTAATTACGGCCCTTGAAGCTGCTGACTAGGTAAAAACTTGAAACGCCCTGCTGCAGTCGTGACCGTTGGTCCCTGTGGAGCTAGCCTAGGTTTAGCCGAGCCGAATGCTATGCGTTCGGCTTCCCACCGCCCCCACCACCACCATTGGTCGGCACTCCTTTATATAGCTATAATCACATGGGGTGTCGGAACCAATCAGCCAACTTTTCCATTTGCAGATTATATCTCTAGCGCTAGAGGGAGCCTGCACTCTAAGCCAATTCTCTCTGCTGTAAAATCACACATAACCATGATCCTTGCTATGCTGGGACGCCTCTTGTCGCTGTCCACCTTGAATCCCTTTAAATCATCCATGGACGTGCCCTTGCCTGAACCTCAGTCCCTCCACACACAGTACCCTGTATTCCACTGGCTCGTCCACCTATCAGTCCATCCGAAAACTGCACTACTACTACCCCACCACCCACCGCCAATACACAACTCGCTCTACCATGAACTCTATCACCGATGGTCACTCTCCTCTCTAGCGTCACCGTACTAATCTCTCTCCCCATCCCGTGCACCACCCATATAATGTCACGGCAGTTGCAAAAGCACCCCACCTACAGCAACCGCTACCCTAGGAGGCGCCTAATTGCCCTGCTTCTCCTGCTCTCAGGAAATGTTCACCCAAACCCTGGGCCAGGCAACTCTGCCACGCCTCGGCTCACCCCTGGCAAAGGTCTCCGAATTGCATTTATGAACATATGTAGTCTCCCCAAGAAAACCGCAGCTCTCCAATGCTGGGTTGCACAACATTCCCCAGACATTCTTATGCTAGTGGAAACCTGGCTCTCCCAGCTTACATCCAACTCTGCTGTCTCCCTCCCAGGCTTCTCCCTGTTCAGGGCTGATAAGATGGGCAAGCGTGGAGGGAGGGTGCGCAATCTTCTTGCGTAACTCCGTTCTAGGCCATGCACTCCCAATCCCTGAGCTCAACCATGGGGCACAAGCCGTTACTCTAAAAATCACCCCACACCCTGGCCGTGGCCCCCTATACCTAACCACGGCCTACATACCCCAGAGTACGAAAAATTTAGCAATCAGCTCCCTCATAGACTATCTATCCACCTCACCTCAAAAGGCTGAACTAATCCTGGGAGACCTAAACACCAACTGGCTCAGCCCCTTGTCTGATAATATAAAGGATGGGATTGCAGCCCTTGACCTGTCTCAACTGGTCACTCAGCCTACCAGACTTAATCAAGCAAAGGGAACTAGCTCCCTCCTGGACATAGTTCTTTCTAATCGGCCACACAAGTTGGAATCGGTAAAAGTCCTAGCGGACTCGCTTAGCTATCACTCCCCTGTCCTCTGCTTCTGGTCCTCCCCCACACTCAGCCACAAGTACTGCAGCACCCTTCGATGCAGATTTCTCCCCAGGGGCCTTGACAAGCAAGCGTGCTCACACAAGTCGACTGGACTTCAGTGACCCTTGTATCTGACATAAATTCTGCCCTAACTTATCTCATAGGGCCTTTAACAATGCCTATGACTGATTTGCCCCCATCACCACATCTAGACCAAAAAATTGGGCTGCTGCATGGATATCCCCTGCATTGATCCAGCAACTAAAACATAGGGACAATCTTTGGCACATAGCAAATGACTGGTAGAGTGGCAGATGGGCAAGCCTGTAGGGCATCCCGCATCCAATGCATCTGGGCCATCAAACAAGCAAAAGCTAGACACTATCAAGCTGCTTTGACATCCTCCTGGGGCTCTGCCAGAGCCTTCTGGGACAATATAAAAGAACTGAATGTCAAAACCCGCTCCTCTTCTCCGGCCCCCCCCATCTCAGATTGTCAAAAATGGGATAGTCTTGACAGACCAAACATGTATCGCAGACTGCCTTAACAAAACTTTCTCAGACTTGAGCACAGTTCTCCCTGCCCAATTCTTTGACCCTGTCCCCACACCCCCACCTCCCGGCCTCTATTCCACTTCCGGATGATCTCACCCCATGATGCCAAACTTTCCTACTAAAAGCACTCGCCTCGCAAAACCCAAGTAATGACCCTCTTGACTCCAGGATACTTCGCCTCACGCTGGATGTCATGCTAATCCCCCTCATGATTGTCATTAATAGATCCCTGTGCCTTTGCCAGTTCCCGGAAGCATGGAAAAAGGCCAAAGTCACCCCCATCTATAAGTTTGGGGGCCGAACACTACCAAATAACTACAGGCCCATCTCCATCTGCCCCCCCCCCCCCAAAAGCCTTGGAAAAAATAGTATCCACACAGCTAATAGAATACCTATGTCCTGAGCAGCATGGGTTTCGTCCGGGCCACAGCACATCCACTGCCCTTCTGGAATTCTCCCACCATATACACTCTGCGCTTGATGATGGGCAACTTGCAGGGGCAGTATTCATTGACCTATCCAAAGCCTTTGACACTGTGCCACCCTCTGCTGTTAAACTCCCTTAGCCAACTGGGATTCTCATCTGGCCCTCTGAACTGGTTCTCAAGCTGCCTACACAACAGATCCCAAAGAGTTAAGCTAAACAGGACCTTCTCCACCAACCTACTGGTACTCTCATGGGTCCCGCAAGGCTCCATCCTTGGACCCATCCTTTTCAGTCTCTTCCTTAACACCCTCCCAAGCTCCTGCTCCAACAAAATACTGCTTTATGCAAATGATGCAGTGATCATAGCATCACACTCGGACCCACTCCTACTCCAGAGCACGCTGCAAAGCACTTTCCTCCAAGCAGAAAAATGATTCAGTAACCATCGGCTAGTCCTGAACCTGGAAAAAAGTCAGCGCTGTTTGCACATCAGCAAAACGGCACCAAGGATACTCCCCTTCTCATCACCCCTAGCACACTCCTTCAACTTGAACAGGTAACAACATACAAGTACCTGGGCATCACTTTTGACACAGGTTTTACATTCCACGCCCATCTAAAAGCCCTGTCAGTCATGAACTCCAGGATTGGGCTCCTCTACCGCCATAAAGACTTCCTCCCAGAATCTGCCTTAAAACTGGCCATCACCTCATCGGTGTTGTCTCTGGCCGACTACGGACTTCTAGTATACGCAGCTGCAGACCCCACCGCCCTCTCTAAAGTCCAGATCTCTACTAACAGTCTGTAGGCTCCTGACCGACGCCTATAGCAGAACTCACACATGCCTGCTATACTCTGCCACTAACCTATTCACTCTTGAGGAACGGCTGAAATACCACACCTGCCTGCTGGCTAAAAAGTCCCTGTCTGGGTTATGCCCACCAGGAGTCTCTGCATCCCTGCAACCAGCCATCCAGTCTGCGTTAAACCGTAACTCCACCAAAGCCACCTTCCTAGTACCCAGGGCAAGGACCTCTCTCTGCCAGAGATCCTCTCATCATAAAGCCCCGGCCTGGTATAACTCCCTTCCTGAGGGAATCACAAAGATTCCCAGGATTGGCCTGTTCAAAATAGCCCTCTGTAAACACATTATTGACAGCCGGTGCTGTAAATACCTGTAGTGGAACATGTCCCTGTCTTGGCTAGCCCCCCTAAGTCTTCACTGGGTTCCACGGATGACTTTGTAATGGTATAACTGAATAACTGTAACAACTGTTTATTTAATGATGCGTGTAACTCAACTGTATGTATCTCACCTGTATGTAACCTCTGTCTTAACCTCTCTTAATTGTCTCTCCCCCCCCCCCCCGAGACGAGGTACCTTTGTAAACGAGTCTCTGACTCAAAGGTTGTAAAACTGATTGATTGTTTATTTTTTATTTATTGAAATATAGGACTGGCGTCGGCAGGACGCCGTGGAAAATTCTAGCTAGCAGTCCCTGGTGGGGACCGCCCCCACGTCAGGTGACCGGCGTCAGACGTTGGTATAAAGGGGCGGTCCCAGATGCCCGCCTTCCAGTTCTATACCACCGTCAGCTCGTGGAGCGCCTCGTGGTGAAGTTCGTCAAGCTCAGTCCTGTTGCCTCGTTGTTTTCCGAAAGTATTAGTATTCTGTATTTTATTCGTCAGGTGAACATCTGTTTGTCATCCCCTTAAAAAAGTGACTCGTGCGGCGCTCAACTGCCCCACAAAGACTGTCACTTCCTCCGCCTTTTTTGTTTAGGCCCTGACCACATGGTCGACAAGTGCCCGCACTGCCTGCATTTCAACACGGCCACCCGCAGACGACGGCAGCAGTCTCTAGAAGCCCATCTCCTTAAAAAGATGTCTGCAATGGAGGAGTTGAAGAAGCTTCGGCAGGTGTCGACCTCCCCTGAAGGACACAAGAAGCGGGACAAAGAAAGGCACCGGGAGAGGGCCTCCTCTTCCTCGACTCCGGCTGGAGCCATGGCTAAAGTACGTCCCTCGAGGATACGCCCGACAGCAACCTCCAAGGCTTTGGAGGGCGTTGGCCCATCCATCGGGTTGCCATTTGAACCCGCTGGGCAAAAGGAGGCTTCTACCCCAGTACCGCAGGCCTGCGGCCTCCCATAAGCCAGACATCGGCTCCGTCCACCGGGAGAAGGCCGCTAAGACGCCCGACCCTTCGGGGCGGCGCATGGCAGTGTCTCCCTTGGACCGGGCCTCTTCCCACCCTCTGTCCACCTCTGATGAGGGACCCCTGAAGTCTGACACCGGCTCCTCTGGTGTCCGCCGGGATTCGGCCTCTAAGTCGCGCGTCTGCTCCTCCGATGTGCGCCGGGCCTCTGAGCCTACGACAGACCCTGCTCCATCTGTCGTTCCAGGTTCCCCGCAGCCTTCGCTGCCGTCCGGAGCCTAAGTCCCCCTGCCTGACCCGGGGTTTTCTCCTCTGTCCCTGGGCGATGATTGGGATGCTTTCTGGCCGTCGGATCTCCCCCACAGAACTGGCCCAGGCGCCGGCCCGCCCGGCGCCAGCGGATATTCCTCTCATGGCCAAGGCCCAGCTCACCAAGGAAGTAGAGAGCAGTCTTACGGCGACTGTGCCAGCCCGGCTCCCACTCGCCCCAGGCGGCACACTCCCTCTCAGTTCCAGGCTCTCCCTCGGGATCAGGAGGGGCAGGACACGTGTCCAGGGATCCCGACACGCGTCCAGGGTTCTCCCAAGGAACCCATTCTCCCCCAGATGAGCTAGGGACTCTTAATCTGCTTCAAATCCCTCTTCTTCTCTTTCTCTCTCGGATTCCTCCGGATGCTCCAAGAAAGACGACGAGCCTCGCTGTCCGTCCAAGCCCTGGCCGAGGACTCCTCCGAAGTATGCTCCGGAGGATCCTTCCTTCACGGAGTTGCTCAGGAAGATCCAGGAGGTCCATCAGTGGCGTTCCTTAGAACCAGATCCTCAGTGGGTTAAACTCTCCGAACATCTGGACTTGCCCCTTACGGCCCCTACTCTAGTGCCACCCTGGATCTAGCCTCATGCCCACCTTGTTTCCAGCATTTGGAAACTACCGTCTGCTTTAGTCCCACTTCCTCGGAAGTCCAACAGGCTATACCAGGCTCCGGAGGGTGTAGACTTTATAGACTCTCGCCCCCGTGCAGACTCTCTTGTGATTAGCGCCGCTCACAGCCAGTCAGCACACCCGAAACATTTGAGCTAGTCTCCCCCGGATAAGGAATCTCGCCTGCTGGATCAGTATGGAAGGAAGATCTATGCTTCTTCCACACTGGGGATCAGGGACCTTAATTATGTAGCACATATGGGGGATTACCAGAAGACTGTCCTTACCCAGGTGAAATCAAAGATTGACTCCTTGCCTGACTCCCAAGTCAAGCAGGAGTTAGCCGACCTTGTCTGTTCTGCTTGTTCAGCTAGTCGTCACAATCTGAGGACGACCTACCATGAAGTGGATACCGCAGGACGGAGCTCTGCGTTCGTCGTAAGTCTTTGGTGTCACGCATGGATCTGTGTCAGGTTTGGTCCCGAGGTGCTGTCAGCTATTCAAGAAGCACCTATCAGGGGTTCTGTGCTTTTCGGTGGTGATGTCAAGGACATCATCACTGACTTGCAGGAGAAGGGGACGGCCCTCAAATCTGTTGATTCAATGTACCGTCCCTGTCCCCCGCAGCGCCGTCCCTTTTGCAGATGCAGTCGGCCTCAAGTGAAACCCCAGGGAAGGCTGGCTGCAAAATGGGCTCCCACAGCTGCCAGGCCCCCGCCGCCCAAAAAAGCAGCAGGTGCCCATGCTGTGGCGCGCTGCCTCACACCACCTGACTCCTTCCCTCCTTCCCAGACTCCCTGGAGGAACCGGTAGGAGGGAGATTCTCCCTCCACCTTCCGGCTTGGGAGAGGATAACATCAGAATAATGGGTTCTTCATATCATAGCAGAGGGGCACTCTGTAGAGTTTCTCCAGAAACCTCCACGTCACTCCCCTCTTAACTCCTTTTACTCAAGGGACCATCTTTCTTTGGTCAGGGAAGAAATATCTGCTCTCCTTGCGAAGCAGGCCATAGAGCCCTCCTCCCCTTCACGGACTGGTTACTATTCCCATTTCTTCCTGTACCAAAGACTGGAGATCTCAGACCCATTCTCAATCTCTGCTCCCTGAAGTTCTATGTGGAATACAAGAGGTTCAGGATGCTCTCCCTTCAAACCCTCTTGCCCTTTCTCCGGCCGGGCCAATGGCTTTGTGCACTGGATATGCAGGATGCATACCTGCACATCCCCATTCGCCCTTTGCACCGAAAGTATCTCAGGTTTGCATTCCAGGGGGACAATTACCAATTCCGGGCGCTCCCTTTTGGTCTTTCTTCGGCTCCCCGAGTTTTTACCAAATGCCTGGCGGTGGTAGCGGCCCGCCTGTGTACTTTGGGAGTTCAGGTTTTTCCCTACCTGGACGACTGGCTCCTGGTGGCCCCGTCCAGGGAGGAACTTCTACATTTTCTCTCCCTCACCCAACAGGTTTTCACTGGTCTGGGTATCACCATCAACCATTCCAAGTCTCATCTGGTCCCTTCTCAGAGACTCCAGTTCATCGGGGCAATCCTCGATACAACAATGTGCAGGGCCTTCCTGCCTCTGGACAGGGGGGCCTCCCTCCAGTCCCAAGTTGGTGCTCCGTCTCCTGGGGCTTATGGCGGCTGCCATCCCGACGGTTCCGCGCGCCTCCATATGAGGATCTCTCAGTGGACTCTCAGTGGGATCAACTTGTAGACAACCTAGATCTAGTGCTGATCTCCTCGCTGATAGACTTGCAAGGGTGGATGGTTCGAGAGAACCTATTCTGGGGGTCCCCTTTTTTTTTTTTTTTCATATCCTCCCCCCGCCTAGTCTCTGACCACGGACGCGTCAGGCGAAGGTTGGGGAGCTCACCTGGGTCCTCATCGAACCCAGGGCTTATTGGAGTTGGCTCTTCATCAATATGCTCGAGCTTTGAGCAGTGCTGTATGCTCTCCAAGTCCTTCACCAATACACCCTTCCCAGTCACCTAGCCATCCAAACAGACATGTGTGTGGTGTGGTACATCAACAAGCAGGGAAGGACTCTGTTCTACCCGCTGTGCAGGGAAGCTGAGGGTTTGGGTATGGGCAACGCTTCACAACCTTCACCTCACGGCGATCCATGTCCCGGGAGTCGACAATGTCCTGGCAGACAAGCTGAGTCGTTCTTCAGCTCTGCCACACTAGTGGGAACTGGACCAAAAAGTTCTAAAAAGCATCTTCCAGATTTGGGGGACTCCACAGATAGACCTGTTCTAGGGACATGGATATGTTGTTCATCCACACTATATGGCAGGTTCCTTGCCGCTTTAAATCTTGCTGGAAGGTCTTCAAGCTGGCTCTTCCCACCCACCCAGGTGGTAAAACTCTCGGCTCCGCCCCATGACGCCAGATCTTCCTTACCGCTTGGAAGCTCAGGTTCCCTCCTTAACGCTCTGCGATTAAGATTTGGTGCCTAACTCTTCAAACTTTGAAACTCGTTTCAAATTTACCAAGCTTACTTGATCGTCTTCCTCCGGCTTCATGGATAAATCGACTCCCAGTTCGGAGATGTCCTGCGGGTAGAAAATGCTTCGGACAGACCCGCACTCCACGTGCGTCTACTGCTTAGGCCTTGAGCACGAACCGCAGGCTTGCGACCTGTGCTCTTCTTTTTTCGGTCTATGTCCTCGAAGATCGTGTTGCCTGTCTTCAGTTGGGGTGTCCCGAGAAGAGATTTCCTCCGGTTAAATCGAAGGAGGCCCGATTGGCGATGTCCGCGGCTGCGAGCTCTGCGGAACAGATGATTGCCCTCGAGGAGGAGGCGGCGCGGGCCGCTCCATCTTCACCGGCAGGGTCGTCCGCTCTCTTAAAGATTCTGATGTTGCAGAAAGCTTCTTTTAGGGCTTTGCTTGTGCTTCGACAAAGCGGACCAACCTCTTCTGGACCGTTTCTCGGTCAAAAGAGTAAGGAGTAAGTCCCATCATCGACTCTCTTGGAGGCGGAAAGATCTCCCCTAGCCGACAGTCGACTCGGTTGAACCTTCAGCTTTGGCCACTGGCTTCACGGCGTCCCGTCCAGGCCAGTTGACGAGACTTACCCGTCGGCGGTCGAATTTTTCTCAACCCGTTAGACAGTTTGTTGGCTAGTGGAATGAAAATCCCTCTCCCGGTTCCCGGCGAGAGTTGAGATCAGTCTGCTCGTCTGTGCCTCCGGTTCCGAACCATCGGTGCAATCGTCGAGCGAAGGTACCATCTCGGTACCCGCTTGGCGCCGACCTTAGCCTAGCCGAGATTCTCTGTCTCGGACCTCCTCGCGGTCAACCGATCCGCCGTCATGACGCAGTCTGTCTCTGCACAGCGCTGAAGCGGTGACACCACTCTTCCTCCTCCTCGGACGAGGAGGCTTTTGGCGCAAGTAGCGTACAACAGCCTTCTGTTGGCGGAGAATAAATCAGCAGTCATCTTCACGGCCATTAAGTGGCTGTCACGGCAGCTGAAACAGCCCCTTGCGGTGGTCGAGGAACCTGTTCCCAGGCGGTTGTTCAGCCTATTACTGCTGCCCCGATTGTGGTAGAACGCGCCTCCTCAGCCGTTAGTTGGGGCTCCGACCAAGAGTTCCGTTAGGCTCAGGGCTGCCCATAGGCTATCGGTCCTCTCACTCCCGATAAAACTCTCTGCATGTGGAGGGTATCAGGCTACGAAGGCAGCTCTTGAAGACTCGTCTGAGTGGAAGATGACTCCTCCCTGTTCTCCAGGCGGATGGACTTGGAGTCCTCGGGGGTAGTCAGTGGACGATAATATGCGTCAGCTTCATGGCCTACTTTGGCTCATCGAGAGTCCACCGGATGACTCGATAACAGATTTCAAATGAGCCAGATATCCCCTCTGGAGATTCTGGACGAGGGATTCTCAGACCAAGGCCTTTCGGTGGCGGAAGCCATTATTAGTCCGGCCTTGGAGCTTTGGCGGCGTCCGGCTTCCTGCCCTACGCCAGGCCAGGATGGCCAGAATCACCTGGTCCCCACGGTTCCCTGTCTGGTTTTGAGACACCCCTCTGCTGAGGGGTTGGTTACCGATAGCGTTTTCAGCGGCGCGAGAACACCAGGGGCGTGGACAAACGCCGACAAAGATCCAGAAACTGGATTACGCCGGTAGGAAATCTATGCTGCTTCTTTCCACAGCGAGCCGTCCAGGCCAGTTCGGCCGTCCTGATAACACCCGCCTCCCATACCCTGTTGGGCTCCCTGGATGAGTCGTTCCCATCTTCTCGCCGGACCTGCAGACCACGGTCAAGCAGATGCGGGATCAGAACAGTGGCTAAGCAGCAGCTCAGACTGCTCTTGACACCGAGAACTCTTGTGCCAGGTCGATAGGCGGCCGCGGTAACCATGCGTCGGTAGGCGTGGCTGAGGATATCCACCTTCACCTCGGATACCCAGCACAAACTTGCGGATGTTCCCTTCCTGGAACTGACCTCTTGACCCTGGGTGGAAGTTCACCTCCAGAGGATCGAAAAATCTAATCTACCTTGGACTCTGTCTCCTCCGCACAGAAGGACAAGGCCATAAGCCTCAGCCCTAAGCCCTTTACGCCCTTCTGTGCCCATGACGCATGCCCGATCCAGCAGCGTGTTCCGGGGCCAAGCAGGCTGGAGCAGGTACTAGGCAAACCGTCATCTTCCTCAATAGGAAGCTAGAGTAAGTGCCCAGAAGGTCCCTCGGCGGTCCCTCCTCCAAGCCTGCCCAGTGGCGGGCTGAGGGGTGTCGCCCCCATCCCGTCACCTCACCCTGGTTCCCCGATGAAGGGCCAGGCCGACCTTCCTTTCTGCCTGGTCGCTGTTTCCCGCACAGAGTGCGTCTTGGAGGTGGTGGGAAGGGCCTGCCTCTGGGAGTGGAGCAGGTACCGCCCGACAGAGCCGTGGCCCCTCGGGGGGCTTGGTCCCAGCCTCACTGTCGGCTCGAGCCGACATGTCTCTCCTCCAGAAGGAGGTGATAAGAAGGTAGGACCCTCCCTCAGACCAGGGGTTTGTGTCCAGGTATTTCCTGGTTCAAAACGGATGGGGGGCTGGCGCCCCATCCTCGACCTAAACAAGTTCCTAGGTCTCGAACCTTCAGAATGGTCACTCTGGCTCAGATAATACCATCTCTGGAACACGGCGTGTGGTTCTGCTCTCTGGACTTTCAGGACGCGTTCTTTCTAGTCCCTATCCGTCCGTCTCACCGGCGTTTCCTCCGTTTCAGAGCGGAGGGATCCTGTCTGAGTTCAAGCCATGCCCTTGACCTTTCTCTAGCTCCAGGGTCTTCACCAAATCATGGCAGTGGTGACAGCATTCCTCTTGACGACCGAGGGTCGGGTGTACCCTTACCTTGGCGATTGGCTGATAGCAGCCCCTCCAGACAGGAGGCGGAGCAGTCCAGAGATCTGGCCCTCAGGTTTGCTCTCAGGTCCAGCCTCCTTATCAGCGAGCCAAATCAGACTCGAGCCAAAGCAGGTGATACTGTTCATCGGGGCAGAGCTCGACTATTTATGACCAGGCATGGCTCCGGCGGACCAGGGCGAGTTCTTGCCTCCTTTGCCCAATCATTTCTGGTTGGAGCAATGCATCTCCGGGACTTCCTCGCCTCATGGGTCTCATGGCGGCCTGTACCAAGCGTGGTCCGTTGGAGCACGTTGGCACATCGTCCTTCCCAGTGGGGACTGGCCAGCCAATGGTCACAGTGCTGCGATCCCTTGGACCAGCTCGTGGCGACCCAGGACAGTGCTGGGCAGCTCTCGGTGGTGGACCATTCCATCTCATCTGCGGAGGGCATTCCATTTGTCGCCCGAACGACAGTCTCTCTGTAAGACCGGCGCCTCTTTGATGGGTTGGGGTGCCCATCTGGGGAACACCGGTAGCGGCCTCTGGTCCTCGAAGTCGATGCCACATCAACCTGCTGGAGCACCGGCGGTCCGCTAGCTCTCACCGCCTTTGCTCCGTTTCTCGGGGGTCAAGTGGTCCGAGTCTAGGCGGACAATACCCGACCAGCACTACCCTAAACACGCCCAGGGGCGGGATCGCTCCATGCTTCTATGCAAAGGCTCTCGCATCTAGTCACTTGTCTTGCCAGCCTGGGCTGATCTCCTGGCCATTCATGTGGCAGGGCCTCCAGCACCAGCCGTGCCCACAGGCGGATAGGGGCATACGCCACCAGATGGTCTCTCCTGCCAGGAAGTAGTGCAAGATCTGTTCTCCCTCTGGGCACACTTCTGGTGGATCTGATTTGCCTCCAGGGAAACCAGCGAAGTGAGAGGCTGTTTCATGCCCGCCCCTCAGCAGGGCTCGCTGCAGGGGATGCCTCTCCGGCCGTGGACCCAGACCTCTCTTCGCCTTCCCCTGATTCACAGGGTCCTGCTCCATGAGGAGGGACAAAGAGCAGGTGATTCAGATAGCTCCAGGCTGGCCCGCCAGTTCTGGTACCAGATCTCCTCAGCCTCAGCTCCAGGTTCCCAAGGCAGCTTCAGCTCCCCGGACCTGCTCTCAGTCCAGCAGGGGAGGTGTTCACATCCGGACCTTCAATCCCTGCACCTGGCGGCCTGGTTCCCTGGCGGCTAGGTTCCAGGCCTTGGGTCTTTCAGGGTCCTCAGCGTCGTGAGGCGTCCTCATAAGTCGACCAGAAAATGCTATACCTTCAAATGGAAGATTCTCCATTTAATGGTCACAAAATGAGGCTTGGACCCTTCCTCTTGTTCTGGCCAACATTTTGGACTATCTGTAGTCCCTATCCCTAGTCAAGGGCTTAGGTCGGCCGACCCTAAAGATGCACCTGGCAGCCATCTCTGCTTGCCGGAGTAAGGCGGTCAGTAGTCAATGGCGTGGGAGAAGGTGATCGGGCACTTCTTCAAGGCCTTGATCACATTTTCTCCTCCAGTGGGAACCCCCACCTCCGTGGGATTTACTGCTGGTGATAGCAAGCTCATGGGCAAGCCATTCGAACCAGTGTGCAGGTGTGGTCTCCCCACCTGTAGAGACCCTTCTTCTTGGTGGCTATCACATCCAGCCAGAAGGATGGGAGAACTCAGGCGCTTAGCATCGAGTCTCCTTGCCAGTGGTCTTCCACGGAAGGGTTGAGGTCCCTCGCTCCACCCAAATTCCTTCCGAAGGTGGTGTCTGAGTTTCCTTAATCAGTGTTGACTCTGCGGTGTTCTACAGTCACCTCGGAGGCTGAATATAGGCTCCATACTTTGGACCCTGAGAACGCTCGCTTATCATAAGGACGCCGCGGCTGAAATCGAGAGAGGTTTGCCAGCTGTTGATGACCTCGCTGGAAGCCGCACCTGGCAGACCTGCAACAAGCGGAATGATAAGCAGATAGGTCACCTCCTGCATAGATCTCTGCTGAGTTGGCGGGCATGGAACCTCCCAGAGGGATAAGAGCCATTCTACCCACCATGCTGCTGCATAGGTGCTGCTTCAGGATGTGTCCCTCTCAGGAAATCTGCAGGGCTGCTACCTGGAAGTCAACTTAAACCTTTATTACCCACTACCACATAGAGCCTTGAGTCACGCCGGGATGCTGGTTTATGGGACCTCAGTTCTCAGTCCTTATTTCCCAAGTGAGTAGTAAGGGGTATGCTTGCCTCCTCCTCCGAGGAGAACTGCCAGGAGTCTGCCAGATAGTGTGGATGAACAACATATCCATGTCCCTAGAAATACAGGTTCAAGGACATGGATATATTGTTCATCCACTATCTAACGAGATCCAACGCTTTAAATCTTGCGGAAGGTCTTCAAGTAGCTCCTCCACCACCCGGGTGGTAAAACTCTCGGCTCCGCCCCATGACGCCAGATCTTCCTTACTGCTTGGAAGCTCGGGTTCCCTCCTTAACGCTCTGCGATTAAGCTTTGGGCCTAAAATCCTTCGGTTTGAAAATTTGGAAAAAAAGTTTGAAAATTATAACTTTACCTCTTGGTCTTCTTCCCTCGCTGACTACGAACGGACCGTCGACTCGGTTTGAAGATGTCCCTGTGACGAAAGATGTCTCGGACGGACCCACTCCACGTCGTTTACTGCAGCAGCCGGGAGCACGACCCGCGACTTGCGACCTGTATTCCTCCTTCTCGGTCATCCTCGAGGACCGTGCCCTGTATATCTAACTAAGGCGTCCCGAAAGATGATTTCCTCGGTTAAATCAAAGAGACCTCGACTAGCGGTTTCTGTGGCTGCGGGATCCGCAGCGAACAACTGGAACAGTTGGTTGCCCTCGAAGAGCAAGCGGCTCAAGCCAGCGGCTTCCTCTTCTGCGGCTTTGGTTTCTCTTTACGGCTTAGGGCCTCATACTCAGCTTCTTTTAAGGGCTTTGCCTGACCCCTCTCAACCAAAGAAGCGAGGTCCTACTTGAGTCCGTTTCATCGGTCGAAGAAAAGTAAGGTAGAATCCCATTATCGAAGCTCTTGGGGCCGGAAAGATCTCCCTCCCTTGTCGAAATAGACTTGGTCAGTCTGACTTCAGCCACTGGCTTCCACAGTGCCCCCCGTCCAGGCCAGGTGGCGTGAGTCGAGGATTTACTATAAACCCGTTAAATGAGTTATCTGCTTGAGAAGCGAGAATCCCTCCTCGGTTCCCGGTGAGGACTGAGGATACCGTCTGCTCATCTATTGCCTTGACCCAAGAACGTCGGTTTTGTCGACCGAAGACGGATTGCGATCCTCGGCTCCCGCCTCACCCAGCCTTAGCCTACCGAGATTCTCGGTCACCGGACATCTTCGCTGATCCAGCCGCTCTGAATCGACAAAAGGCGGTCGGCAAACAGCGGCGTCGCCCGCTCTTCACCTCCTCGGACGAGGAAGGAAGCCGGCGTAAGTTGCGCCGAAAATATGAGGACCTCATGTGGCAATTTTTTCTGGCTGGCAGTAAGCCGGCTCAGGCCTCTTCCCCGGCCATTAAATGGTTGCCGCCAGACCAGTCGAACCAACCCCTCATTGTGGTCGAGGAGCCTGTTTCCAGGCCGGTGGTTCGACCTATTCCAGCTGCCCCACCAATTTTGGTGGAACCGCCTCCACCTCAGCCGACAGTTGGGGCACCGACGAAAGATTCGGCGGTTGGCCAGGGCCCTTCCCGCAGGCCAGCCGGTCACTCTCCGACCGACAAGCCTCGGCAAGTGGAAAGTGGCTCGGGCTCCAAGCAGCTCTTGACAACTGTTCGGATCGGATAACTCCTCCCTACTCTCCAAACGCTTGGACTTGGGAGTCCTCTGAGGGCAGTCAGCGACGATATCCGCGATCCTTCCTGGGACTTCTTGAGCTCATCTCAGGAATCCACTGGGATGAACTCGAACACAACTATCAAAGCGGATGATATCCCCTCACAGCGATTCTGGACAGAGGATTCTCCAACGGAGGAGCCTTGCCGGTGGCGAAATAATGGACCGGCCCTGGAATATGGCAGCGTCCGGCTTCCTGTCCTGTGCCTTGACAGGATGGCCAAGGTATCTTGGGATCCCTACAGACTCTCTGTCCGGCTTTTCGGATACCCTTGGCTGAGGGGTTAGTCACCGGACAGCGTTTTCCGAGCGATGCGATAATGCCAAGGGGCGTGGACAAACCGCCGACAAAGTCAAAAATTGGACTATGCGGGTAGCAGAAGTGTATGCCCTCCTCACTTGGTCTTAAATCAGGCCAGTTCAAAGCGTCCATAGCCTTCTGTTCTCCCATGCCTGTTTGGGTTCCCTGGATGAGGTTGTCCCTCATCTTTCCCTTCGACCTGCAGACTATAAGTCCAAGCAGGGGCAGGATCAGGACAGGCAGTAGCCAACAGCAGCTCAGACTGCTCTGGATATAGGAGACTCTTGTACCCGGTCAGTGGCGGCAGCTGTGGCCATGCGTCGGTAGGCGTGGCTGGAATATCACCTTTACTCTCCAATACCCAGCACAAGCTTGAGACGTTCCCTTCCCAGGAACAGACCTCTTGACCCTGGGTGGAACCTCAGAGGATCCCCGAAAAGTCAATGCCACCTTGGATTCGGTCGCGTCAGCACAGAGGGCAAAGAAGTCGTAAGCCCCAGCCTAGCCCTTCGTTCCTCTACTCCCGCTGCCACGTCTGGCCCAACAACAGCGTCAGGCCAGCAGGCTGGACCTAGTATTCCAAGCCCAAGCCGCAGCACCACTCAAACAGGAAGCAAAAGGAGGAAAAAGCCCTGGTAAGTCCCCAGGCTGTCCTTCCTCCAAACCTGCAAAGTATTGGGCTGAGGGTGTCCTTCATCCCGTCACCTCGTCCCTGGTTTCCCGTGAAGCGACAGCTCCGACACTTCCTTTCCGCCTGGTCCGCTGTTACCATGGACAGGTGGGTTTTAGAGTGGTGGGAAGAGGCCTGCCTCTCGAATCGAGAGGGCTCAGCCCTTCAGAGCCATCGCCCAGCAGTGGCTTTGGGTCCCAGAATCTCTACAGGCTCGTCGAGACCGACATGATCCTCCTCCTTCAGAAAGGGTGATAAAAAGATGGAGGACCCTCCATCAGAACCAGGGTTTGTGTCCAGGTACTTCCTGGTCCCGAAGCAGACGAGGGCTGCGCTTCATCCTGAACCTACACGACCTGAACAAGTTCCTATATCTAAGAACCTTCAGAATGGTCACTCTGGCTCAAGATAATACCATCTCTGGGAACCTGCAGTCATGGTTCTGTTCTCATGGACTTCAGGACCTGTTCTTTCCGTCCCATGAGTCCGTCTCATCAGAATTCCTCCGCTTCAAGTGGAGGATCCTCTTCAGTTCAGGCCATGCCCTTGAAGCCTTTCTTCCAGCTCCCAGGATCTTCACCAAATGCATCGCCTTGATGACAGCTTTCCCTGCGGCGCCAGTCGGGTGTACCCTTACCTGGGCGATTGGCTGACAGCGACCCCCTCCAGGTTAGAGAGGAGGCGGTCCAGAATCTAGCCCTCAGGGTTGCTCTCAACTGGGCCTCCTGGTCAATGAGGCCAGAGTCGAACGTCGAGCGAAGCGGTGATATCCTTCATCCGGGCAGAGCTAGAGCACTCTTCCGGGCAAACCACGGCTCGGCGGACAGGGCCGAGTTCTTTCCTCCTTTGCCCAATCATTTCTGGTTGGGCAATCGCTCCCTGCCAGGACTTCCAGCGACTCATGGGTCTTATGGTGGCCTGTACAAGCGTAGTCCGTAGGCAGCTGGCACATCACCGCCCCTCCAGTGGGGACTGGCCGGCCAGTGGTGACAGCGTTAAAATCCTCTGGACCAGCGGCGTGTAGACGACCAGGATGTGAAGCAGCTCTCCAGTGGTGGACGGTTCCATCCCATCCGCAGGAGGGTATCCCGTTTGTCACTTGAGCCCGACGGTCTACTCTAACGACCGGCGCTCCTGGTCTCTCCTGCGGAGATAGTACGGACCTGTTCTTCCTTTGGGGCACACCTCTGGTGGATCTGTTTGCCTCCAGGAGGCAGCGGCTGAGACTATTTCATGCCTACCCCCTCAGCAGGGTTCGCTGCTGGGGGATGCCTTCTCGGGGCCGTGGACCCCGGGCCTCTTTACGCCTTTCCCCGTTCCCTGATTCACGGGGTCCTGCTACAGCGAGGAGGACAAGCCCAGGTGATTCTGATAGCTATGACTGGCCTGCTTGTTCTGGTACCAGATCTCCTCAGTCTCAGCTCCAGGACTCCGCGGACGCTTCCAGCTAGCCCAGACCTTCAATCCCTGCACCTGGCCCGGCTGCTCCTGGCGGCTAGAGTTCCAGGCCTTGGGTCTTTCCGGCGAGGTCCTCAACGTGGTTGAGGCATCCCGTGAGTCTACCAGAAAATGCTACACCTTCAAATGGAAGAGATTCTCCATTTGGTGTCAGGATAAGGCTGGACACATCCTTGTGCCCTGTAACATTTGGACTATCTATGGTCTATCTAGTCAAGGGCTTGGGTTGCGACCCATGGGTGCCTGCAGCTGTTTCTGCTTACAGGGCGGACAGGTGAGCAGTCAGTAACGCATGAGAGAGTGGTGCAACTGCCACAAAGGCCTCGATCACATTTCCCTCAGTCAGAGGAACCCCCATCCGTGGGATTACTGCTAGTACTGGCAAAGCTCATGGGCAAGCCAGAACCTATGCACAGTGTGGTCTCCCCACCTGTAAATGGAAAACGCCTTCTTGGTAACTATCCGTCAGCAAAGTTATGGGAGAACTCCAGGCTTAGCAGTCTCATATCTAGTCTACCACAGGACAAGTTGTCCTCACCCCCCACCGAAAATTCCTTCCGAAGGTGGTGTCTGAGTTCACCCTAACCAGGTGTTGACTCTGCCGGTTCTACCCAATCACACCTTGGGCGAATATAGGCTCATACTTTGGACCCTGAGGCTCGCCTATTACAAGGAGGCGCCACGGCGAAATGAAGGATTCGCCAGCTGTTTGTCACCTACGCTGAGCCCCTACAGACCTGCAGCCAAGTAGACCCGATGGCAGATGGGTCACCTCCTGTAAATCTCTGCTATGAGTTGGCGGGCATGGAGCTCCCAGAGATAAGAACCATTCTACCCACTACTGCTGCATTGGCTGCTTCCAGGATGTCCTCCAGAAATCTGCAGGGCTGCCTGGAGTCACACACCTTCATTACCCATTACCACATCGACCTTGGTCATGTGGGATGCTGGTTTTGAGACCTCGATTCTCAATCTCTGTTCCCCAAGTAAGTATTTAGAAGGTATGCCTCCCTCCTCGGAGAACTGCTAGGAGTCTGCCAGATGGTGAATGGACATATCCATCTCCCTAGAAATACAGGTTACTCATCTGTAACAGGAGTTCGGAATGGTATATGTTACATCCTACGAACCTATACTCCGACCGACGCACAACCTGAGCTTCAGCCCAGATCTGGCGTCATGGGCGGAACAGGTTTTCCACGGGTGAGTGGGAGAGGCAACGAAGACCTTCCGGCAGATGTAAGCGGCAAGGACCTGCTATAGTGTGGATGAACAACATACCATTCCTAGAACTCTATTACAGGTGGTAACCTGTGTTCTAGGGACATGGATATGTGTTCATCCACCTCATAACGTATCCTTGCCGCTTAATCTGCGGAAAGATCTTCAACTCTCCTCCACCCTATACGCTCGGCTCCGTATAACACTCAATCTTACCGCTTGGGCTCAAGTTCCCACAACGCTCTGCGTTCACGCTAGATTCCTATTTCTCCGTTTGCAGATTAAAAATAAAATTTGCAAAAAGACTTCAGTCTTGATCCACTCGTGCGATGGACAAATCGACTCGGTTTCCGGAGATGCCCATGCGGGCTGAAGATGTCTCGGACGGATCCAACACTCCACGTGTGTCTACTGTAGGCCTTGAGCACGACCACGCGGGCTTAAACTGTGCTCATCTTTCTGCGGCCCTCGTCCCCGCAAGAGACCCGTGCTGCCCGATTGCAACTGGGCCGTCCCGGCCGTTTCCCCTCGGTCGTCCAAGGCCGGTTGGCGGTGTCAGCGTAGCTGGCGGATCAGCCTCGGCGGATGAGTGCGTCCTCGAAGAGGCGGCGGAGCCGTATCTTCTCGGCCGCGGCATTTATCCGTTCTCTCTGGGTTCTTCCTACCGGCTTCTTTTAAGGAGCTTTGTCTGTCCCTCTCCACTAAGGAGAAGGCCTGCGTCTGCTGGACCTTATTCTCGGTCAAAAAGAGGACAAGGTAAATCCCTCCGTCGGACGCTCTTGGGGCGGAAGGTCCCTCTCCCGGGCCGTCGTCCGTCGGCTTGATCGACCGCTCAAACCGGCCACTGGCCTCACGGTGTCCCCGTCAGGTCAGTTGACGAGACTCCACCTGATGAAGTCGAAGTTTTTCTCGACCCATTAGATAAACTGTCGCTTTAGCAGCCGAGATCCCCTCTCCCGGTTCCCCGGGAGGAGTTGAGGATCCCGTGGGCTCGTCTGTGCCTCCCGGTTCCGGAGCCCTCGGATAGACCTTCCGAGCGAAGGAGTGCGGTTCGGCGACACCTCCCCGCACCGACCCGGAAATTCCGGGACTCTGGTCTCGGTCTCGGACCTCTTCGCGATCCAGCAGTTCCCGTCATAGTGGTCTCGGTCTAACACTTCGCGATAAGCGGCGTCGCCGCTAAGTCCTCGTCCTCCTCCTCGGATGAGGGGAGGCTCGGCGTAAATTACGTCGTGATGCGACGGACCTTATGTGCAACAGCTCCTCCTGGCGGGGAATAAGCGACTCCGGCGCCTTCCGGCCATGAAAGTGGCTGTCACGGGAACGGCCGACACAACCCCTCGACTTGTCGAGGAGCCTATACCCAGGCGGTTGTTGGCCAAAACCAACTGCTCCACCGATTCGGTGGAACCTCCGCCTCCACAGCCACCAATTGGGGCTCCGACCAGGATTCCGGTCGACTAAGGGTTTACCCCATCGGCTGTCAGTTACCCTCACTCCCGACCGACCTCGGCAGGTGAGGGTGGCTCAGGCCAGAGGCAGCTCTTCGAGGACTCTTCCGAGTCCGAAGATGATTCCTCCTTCTTCTCAGCGACTGGACTTGGAGTCTTCAGGAGGTCAGTCAATGGACGAGCAGCCCGTCGTCTCTTCCTAGGACTGCTTCGGCTCATCTCGGAGTCTACGGGATGGAGCTCGAACCGTTCAAGCAGGCCAGGTATCCCCCCTCACGGAGATTCTGGACGGGGGATTCTCCGGCGGAGGCACTTCGGTGGCGAGGCCATAGTGGGTCAGCACTGGAACTTTGGCAGCCTGCTTCCTGCCCTGCCCCTTAGCCGGCCAGGATGGCCAGGAAGTATCACGGTCCTACCGGTTCCTTGTCGGTTTGGAACACCCCTCTGCTGAGGGTTGGTTTACCGACTAGCGTTTTCGGCGCGCCGGCTGCGCCAGGGATGTGGACAAACCTCCTGACAAGGAGTCCAAGAAATTGGACTACGTCGGGCGAAACCATTTCGCTCCTCTCTCTGCCTTCGTCAGGCTAGTTCAAGCCCCTCATGGCACATTTTTCTCATGCCCTGTTGGGCTCCCTGGATGAGGTCATCCCTCATCTTCCCGCCGATCTGCAGACTACGGTTAAGCAGGTGCGGGACCAGGGCAGGGCAGTGGCCAAACAGCAGCTCCAGACTGCTTTGGATATAGGGGACTCATGTGCCAGATCGGTGGCGGCCGCAGTGGCTATGCGTCGGCGGGCTTGGCTGAGGATATCCACCTTTACCTCGGATACCCAGCACAAGTTGGCGGATGTTCCCTTTTTGGGGACTGACCTCTTCGGCCCTGGGGTGGAAGGTCACCTGCAGAGGATCGAGAAGTCCAATGCCACCTTGGACTCGGTCTCTTCCGCTCAGAAGGACAAAGGCCGCAAACCACAGCCTAAGCCCTTTCGTCCTTCTGTGCCCCCGGCGCGCCCGGCCCAGCAACGTCAGGGCCAGCAGGCTCGGCCTTGGCATCCCAAACCCAAGCCGGCTTCCCTAACAGGGAGGCGGAGGAAAGGGCCCAGGAGGTCCCTCGGCCGGTCCCTCCTCCAAGCCTGCCCAGTGACGGGCTGAGGGGTGTCGCCCCCATCCCCGTCACCTTACCCCTGGGTCCCCCCGTGGGGGGACGGCTCCGGCACTTCCGTTCCACCTGGTCCTCTGTTACCACGGACAGGTGGGTCTTGGAGGTGGTGGGAAGAGGCCTGCCTCTGGAATTCGAGCAGGCACCACCCTTCAGAGCCGTGCCGCCCTCGGGAGCTCGGGATCCCAGCCTCACTGGCGGCCGTCGAGCCGACATCACTCCTCCTCCAGAAGGAGGTGGTAAGAGAGGTGGTGGACCCTCCTTCAGACCCAGGGTTTGTGTCCAGGTACTTCCTGGTTCCAAGCGGACGGGGCTGGCGCCCCATTCTCGACCTCCACGACCTAAACAAGTTCCTAAGGTCTCGAACCTTCAGGATGGTCACTCTGGCTCAGATAATACCATCCTTGGAACGCGGCGTGTGGTTCTGCTCTCTGGACTTGCAGGAGCGTTTTTCACGTCCCTATCCGTCCGTCTCACCAGAGATTCCTTCGCTTCCGGCGGAAGGATCTCTCTGAGTTCCAAGCCATGCCCTTGGCTTGTCTCCAGCTCCCAGGGTCTTCACCAAATGCATGGCAGTGGTGACAGCATTCTCCTGGGCCCCGAGGGGTCCCGGTGTACCCTTACCTGGACGACTGGCTGATAGCAGCTCCCTCCAGGAAGGAGCGGAGTGGTCAGAGATCTGGCCTCCAGGTCTGCTCTCAACTGGGCCTCCTTATCAAGCGAGGCCAAGTCGAACTTCGAGCGAAGCAGGTGATTCTATTCATCGGGCGCAGCTCGACTCTCTTGAGCCAGGCGCGGCTCCAGCGGACAGGGCGAGTTCTTTCCTCCTTTGCCCGATCATTTCTGGTTGAGCAATTGCGCCCTCCCGGGACTTCCTCGCCTCCTGGGTCTCATGGCGGCCTGTACCAGCGTGGTCCGTTGGGCCGGCTGGAACATGCGTCCCCTTCAGTGGGACTGGCCAGCCAGTGGTCCTAGCGCTGCGATCCCTTGGACCAGCTTGTAGCCGGTGACACAGGGGATGTGGGCGGCTCTCCAGTGGTGGACGTTCAGATCATTTGCAGGAGGGCATCCCGTTCGTCCGCCCGAGCAAAGCGGTCTCTGTCGACCGATGCCTCTCTGATGGGTTGGGGTGCCCATCTGGGGAACACCGGGCTCATGGCCTCTGGTCCCAGCGGGGTCGATGCCACATCAACCTGCTGGAGCTCCGAGCGGTCCGCCTAGCTCTCACCGCCTTTGCTCCGTTCCTCCGGGGTCAAGTGGTCCGAGTCCAGACGGACAATACCACGACCATGTACTATCTAAACCGCCAGGGGCGGGGCCGCTCCATGCTTCTATGCAAGGAAGCTCTCCGCATTTGGTCACTCGTGCGCAGCCTGGAGGGGATCTCTAGCCATTCACGTGGCAGGGAGCCTCCAACACCCTGGCCGATGCCCTGAGCCGGATAGGGGCTGCATCCCAGTGTCTCTCCTGCGGAGGTAGTACAGCATCTGTTCTCCCTTTGGGGCACACCTCAGGTGGACCTGTTTGCCTCCATGGAGAACGCGAAGCTGAGTCTGTTCCATGCCCGCCCCCCTCAGCAGGGCTCGCTGCAGGGGGATGCCTTCTCGAGGCAATGGACCCCGGGCCTCTTTTACGCCTTTCCCCCATTTCCCTTGATCCACAAGGTGCTTCTCAAGGCGAGGAGGGACAAGGCGCAGGTGATTCTGATAGCCCCAGACTGGCCTCGCCAGTTCTGGTACCCAGATCTCCTCAGTCTCAGCTCCAGGACTCACGGCAGCTTCCAGCTCGCCCGGACCTGCTCTCAGTCAATCAGGGGAAGGTGTTCCATCCGGACCTTCAATCCCTGCACCTGACGGCCTGGTTCCTGAGCGGCTAGAGTTCCAGGCTTTGGGTCTTTCCGACGAGGTCCTCAATGTAGTTGAGGCGTCCCGTAGAGTCGACCAGAAAATGCTATGCCTTCAAATGGAAAAGGTTTTCCATTTGGTGTCAGGAAAAGGCCTGGACCCTTCCTCCTGTTCCTTGGCAAGCATCTTGGACTATTTATGGTCCCTTTCTAGTCAAGGGCTTGGGTCGGCGACCCTAAGGGTGCACCTGGCAGCCATCTCTGCTTACGGCGCGGCGGGGAAGCAGTCGATGGCGAGGAGAAGGTGGTCTGGCGCTTTTCAAGGCCTTGATCACATTTCCCCTCCAGTCCGGGGAACCCCACACCTCCGTGGGATCTACTGCTGGTACTGGCAAAGCTCATGGGCAAGCCATTCGAACCTATGCACGGTGTGCTCTCCCTCACCTGTCGTGGAGAGACCGCCTTCTTGGTGGCTATCACGTCAGCCAGAAGGATGGGGAGGCTCCAGGCGCTTTCCATGGTCTCCTTACCTGGTCTTCCACAGGGACAAGGTTGTCCCTCTTCACCAAATTCCTTCGAAGGTGGTGTCGGAGTTTCACCTTAACCAGGTGTTGACTCTGCGGTGTTCTACCCCAATCACACCTCGGAGGCCGAATATAGGCTCCATACTCTGGATCCTAGAAGGCTAAACTATTATAAGGAGGCGCACGGCTGAAAGTCGGGGAGAGGTTAGCCAGCTGTTTGTCACCCTACGCTGAAGCCGCATCTGGCAGACCTGCAGCCAAGCGGACGATAAGCAGGTGGGTAACCTCCTGCATAGATCTCTGCTATAAGTTAAGCGGGCATGGAGCCTCCCAGAGGGATAAGAGCTCATTCTACCGCCATACTGCTGCAACGGTGGCTGCTTCAGGGACGTCCCTATCCAGGAAATCTGCAGGGCTGCTACCTGGAAGTCAGCAAACACCTTCATTACCCACTACCACATCGACCTTGAGTCACGCCGGGATGCTGGTTTTGGGGCCTCGGTTCTCAGTCTCTCTTTCCCAAGTAAGTATATGGGGTGTCGTCTCTTGCCTCCCTCCTCCCGGAGAACTGCTAGGAGTCTGCCAATGGTGTGGATGAACAACATATCCATGTCCCTAGAAATACAGGTTACTCACCTGTAACAGGAGTTCTAGGAATGGTATATGTTGTTCATCCTACATTCACCAGACCTCCCGGCTTGACGCACAACCTGAGCTTCCAGCGGCCAGATCTGGCGTCATGGGCGGAGCCGAGTTATACCACCGGGTGGGTGGGAGGAGCTAGCTTGAAGACCTTCCGGCAAGATTTAAAGCGGCAAGGATACTGCCAATGAGTGTGGATGAACAACATATACCATTCCTAGAACTCCTGTTACAGGTGAGTAACCTGTATTTCGCCTCCCCCAAAACGCAAAGCTTCCAACCTCTTGCTCGCTCGCTTCAGAGCGAGGTGCTTTCTGGAGTGACACCCTGTTTCTAAATTGGAAGGATAGTCATCTGTGCTTTTCTCCCAATTCCACTGGTCCCTCGTGTGCTGCAGAAACAGGCATTGGAAGGAGCGAGAATGATTCTGATCGCTCCTTTCTGGCCCAGGCAAATTTGGTTCTCTTCTACAACAATACTGTGAGGTTCCTCCTTTTCCTTTATCTCGAGGATTGCTGACCCAGGATCAAGGGACCCTGGTCCATCTGGGACTCAAGTCTCTTCAACTTCATGCATGGCTCCTGCAGACCTAGCCCAATCTTGCTTTGGTGTCTTTCCTAAGGTGGCAGAGATTCTGGTGGAGGCTAGAAAACCCTCCTCTAGGTCCACCCTCGCCATGAAATGGAAAAGATTTTCCCATTTAGGCTGCCTCCAGGAGCGTGGAGCCTTTCTCCTGTTCTGTGGCGTTCTGCTTGATTATCTGCATCATCTTTTCGACCTGGGTCTCAATCACTCCTCTTTGAAAGTCCACATGGCGGCTATTTCAGCCTCCCATGTCCCTTTCGCTGATGAGGCTTTTGCCCAATTGGAGGTATCCAAGACTTTCTCTGAGGCTCCTTCATCTCAGACCCCTGTTGAGACTCCGGCTCCCCTAGGACTTGAAACTTTGTTCTCGAAACTTACCCTTCCTCCTTTTGAGCCTGTAGCTCTGCAGACTTGAAGTTCTTTTCATGGAAGACTCTCTTCTTGTTGGCCATTACTTCTGCTTGCAGAATTTCCATGCTCAGGTCCTTATGTGCAAAATTCCTTATCTGATCTTTCACAAGAGAGAGTACTCTTGCACAGAATCCTAAGTTTCTCCCAAAAGTGGTGTCTACCTTAAGTCAGTCTATTGAATTACATGCCTTTTCATGATATTCAACCAAGGAGAATACTTGCTCCACACCGTGGATGTCCACAGGATTCTGAGATACTACGCCAATGGGACGAAGGATCTCAGAAAGACTGATCAGTTGTTAGTCTCTCTTGCTCACAAAGGGAAGGCAATGCTGTCTCCAAGCAATGCCTATCAAAGTGGTTGGCTCATTGCATCACTTTCTGTTATGACAAGTACAACAAGACCCTCCCGGGTCAAGTCAGAGGTCACTCCACTCGTGGAGTAGCAGCCTCTGTGGCTTGTTTCAAGAATGCGTCTGCGGCAGACATCTGTGCTGCCGCCACTTGGATTTCCGTCCATACCTTTACTAAACATTACAGTTTGGACATTGCCTCTCGCCGTAGAGCAGGCTTCTGGTTAGCTGTCTTGCAGGGCCTCCTATCTTGAGGTTTGCAAGGTTGTTTGCTACTTCTTGGAGTAGTTCCTCCTCCTGGTGCCTTTCATTTGTTCCAGACTGCTTGGGATTCTGTCCTATATGTAATTACCTACTGCAAGTGCCCTCTCGAAGTAAGATAGTACAGTTATGTAAGAACTTACCGTAACAGTAGATCTTCAAGAGAGGCTCTTGCAGTAGGTAATACCTTCCCGCCCTCCATCCCCCTAAGCTTTTTCAGCTCCTTTTCCATTGAGAGAAATATCTGCTTATCTCTCATCTGGGCCTTCCGAGCCTGTGGCGGGAAAGAACTGGAAGATGGGCGTCTGGGACCGCCCCTTTATACCGACGTCGTCTGACGCCGGTCACTTAACTTGGCGGCAGGGACTGCTAGCTAGAAACTTTTCCGTGGGGTCCTGCCGACGTCAGTCCTCTATGTAATTACCTACTGCAAGAGCCTCCCTTGAAGATTTACTGTTGCGGTAAGTTCTTGCGTACCTTTACTTTTCAGATGTAGTGCCCTGGCAGACATGCTTCTTGAGGAAAAGGTAGGTATTGTTTCTGTCTTGTTACTGGCCATTCAAAAATGTCAGCCTATGCCTAGGAGGTTAAAGACCCCCAGGGTCACCATCCAGTTTGGCTGCTCTTGTAATGTGTCCAGCCATTTGAGCATTATGTTCTGCTGAGCTGTTGGGGGATCTGAAGTACATCCCCCAGTGTGATACTTGGGGCCCCCCCCCAAATGTCCTGCCTTACAACACTTTCAGTGGATGTGAGGGGAGGATGGGTCACATGGCAGGCTTAGGGACTTAGTTGAGACTTGGCATGTTTTGGAGATGGGGACAGGACACACAGCAACACAGAAGGTGAGGCAGAAGGAGACCAAGGGTTCATCTAGCCTGTCCATTTAATACCTAGTGTCAATCAGGGACCTATTCATCTGTCTCCCTCTTCCCCTCCCCAAAGTATTTTCACCTTTCCCTTACTCCAGTACTGATTATTTGAGCCCTTACTCTGTCCAACCTGCTTTTGAATCCCACTATCTTTGCGCACACCACATCAGCAGGCAGTCTGTTTTCCTCTGCTCTTTCTGTAAAATGGTGTTTCCTTCACTCCCTAACAGCAGTTTCCACTCACGCCCACTGATCATTGATCTAGGGTTTCTAGTCAATAGCTTTGTGTAGGGCACTTTATTAATGCCTTTCAGAAACTGAAATGTTTGATCATCCCCTCTCTCCCTCCTTGTCTCAAGTAGTACATGTTCAGTGTTTTTAGACACTCTTTGAAGGAGAGTCCTGGGAGCCAAATAAGTTTTGTTGCTCTTCTTTGAATGGTTTCCATCCTATCCCTGTCCTTTCCAAGGTGAGGATTCCAGAACTGGACACCGCACTCAGGTGTGGCCACACTAGTGATCTATAAAGGGGTAGGATCACCTCCCTGCTTCTATTGATTTTCTCTTCCTATACACCCAGACAACCTACTTGTTTTGCTGTATGCTCTGTTGCACTGGCTTGACTGTTTTGAGGGTGCATCACAAATGATGACCCCTAGGTCTCGCTGTTTTGAGGAGGTACTGAGATTTACCCACTACTCTGTCCTTGGTTACTTTAACCCAGGTGTATTACTTGGCACTTCTTGGTATTGAACTTCAGCAACCACACACTGATTATCTTTCTGGCCTTTGGAGTTCCTTCTGAAGTTGCATTACTTCCTCTGTTGTGTCCACCCTTCTGCATAGCTTGCTTAGTGCCATCTGCAAAGAGGGCAAGCTTGCCCTGGATTCCTTAGCAAGCATCACTAAAGAATTTGTTGAAGAGGACCAGTCCCTGAGATGCCCCACTTGTAACTGCTCCTTGCTTGGACCTCACCCCATTGGCAAACTCGCTGCTGCCTTCCCTCCTAGCTGACTGACCTTTGCTGTACGTGTCTTCCAACTTTTTAAGCAGGCACTTTGAGGCACTGAGTCAAATGCCTTGCTGAAATCTGAGTAGAAGAGGTCCACTGCATGGCCCATGTCCAGTTCGTTTGTTACCCAATCAAAGACAAATTTGTCTGACATGACTGCCCTGTTATAAACCCGTGCTGCCTGTTGTCCTGTAGGCAATTTTTTCGAGGTATTCCATGAGGTTCTGCTTTATTATGGTCTCCATTAGTTTCCCCACAATAGATGCGAGACTAACTGATCTGCAGTTTCCACCTCCTCCCTGCTCTCACCCTTGTGGAGTGGCACCACATCTGCCATTTTGCAGTCTAGTGGTACTGCTCCGACTGCAGGGAGTTGATAAATAAATGAGTTGGAGGGTCTGCCAGATCTTAGAGGCGCAGCTCTTGCAGCAGAGCAACACCATTAGGACTGAAGCTGGCAGGCGTCGGGACCCCGGAAAACTTCTAGCTAGCTATCTTCAGTGGGGACCACCCGACGTCGGGCGTAGTACATAAGGGGCGTTCCGCACAGATTCCCAATCTTTCCTCGGGCCACGACTTACAAGTCTCGACCTCGGGTTCCAATTCTAGCGCAATGCGTGATAGTTTTCCTTCGGAAAATTTGTTTTCTTAAGTCAGTTTGTTGTATGATGTCCTCTCCAACCTCCGGTCATCCTTGAGAAATGCGCCTGTGGGAAGCAGATTCCTTTTAAGGATCCGCATTAGGCCCTGCGTCTGGTGCTTAGGCCCAGACCCGACACCAGTCCTCCTTTTACCTGGTTTCAACAGCAGAACCGGATCCGTGCCAGAGGGCCCTACAGGCGTTCCTGCTCGAGGAACAACTCAAGACCATGGCTTCCAAGGGGGAGTCTTCGGAGAAGGCCCGTAAACATTCGGAGAAGCATAGGGAGAAGGCCCCTTCCAGGTCCCCGTCTAGGGCCTCTGAGACTCGTAGCTCCGGCTCCAGGTCCGACCACTCACCTTCCCGGACCAGTTCTCGGCCTCCCCCTGCTGCAGTGAGAATCTTAGGGCTCCTCTTCTCAGGCCAAGACTTCCAGGCCTCCTTCATCTTCCAAGGCCCTAGTCAAGTTGGGGAACCGCCACCATCACCACAAGTCTGGTTCCTGCAATTCTGAATTCGACGTCGGGTCTGCCTCCTTGCCTCCTCCTCCCCAGCGGAAGACCAAGGAGCTCACCTCTCAAGAGGCCGTCGGCCTGCCCGACGTCTGCCTCTCGCCACAGGTCTCCAGAGCCGTCAACCACCAGACTGTCGCCGGCCAAGCCTACGCACTCCCAGACGCCGGTAAGGGGGGCAGACGCCTGTGCCTGTCCGGATTGAGAAGAGGACCCCGACACCTCCGACCAATGTCTGTCAGGAGACCATTACAGAGGAGGAGTTGACACAGCCAGAGGACCAGACTGGCGACCCCAGTCCTGTCGAGCCTCCCAGGGAACCCTCCCCACAACCAGAGGCCCCTGTGGAGCCAACACCGGAACCAGATGACCGACCACCAGCACCCGGTCTGTCGTCGGGTCTTTCTCAGAGGTCAAGGAGCTTTACTCTTACTGGTGGGATACCATCAAAAAAGACGTGGTCCCCACCCACCTCCTCCGGTTTCTGCGTCCCCTTCTCCATCCGGGTCTGCAGTCTGGTTATCTCCTTCCCGGGAGCCCAGGATCCCTCCAAGGGGGAGACCAGATAAAAGGAGACCTCCGTCCAGATCCTCTTTTGGGTCACCCAGCCCTAAGAGACCCAGAAGTCTCCGCCATTCGCCTTCGACGGAGGACACGGGATCAGTTTTCAACAGGATCTAGATCCCCATCTCCCCTAAACATCCCTTCTCTGGACCCACGTGAGCTTCCAAGATCTCCTCTGGATGACCCTTCGTCTCGGACATCATGAGACACATCCAAGAGAACATGGGATGGGATGTGGAAGAGTTAGACCCCGAAAGGCTATGCCTTGCGAAATATCTTCGAGTGAAGGACCCCAAGCCTGTTGTGGTGCCACCCTTGGTAGACACTTTTGTGGGCGTCACCAAGGCAGCATGGAAGTGTCCATATTCACTCCCAGCGATGCCAAGAAAGCTGACCGCCTGTACAAGGCTCCAAAGGAAGACCAAGTACTTGGCTTAGCATCCTCAGGCTGAGACTCTGGTCATTACAGCCTCTCATGACCGGTCCCAGAGGCAGCAACATTTGAGCACTCTGCCACGGACCCGAGTCAAGCGGCTGGACACTATGCGTGGCGCACGTGTGCTTCCGCTACTTGTGCCGTCAGATCCTGAATTACTTGACCCACATGGTACAGTTCCAGAATGCCCTGGGGAGCAGGGTCTGGATCTGGCTGAGAAGCTGCCAGAAGGTGAGCAGAAGGAGATGTTACAGCTCCTTCGGACGTGGGGACCCAAGTGCTACGAGCCGCGTATGACTCTGCAGACTCCTTGGCCCGAGCAGCAGCTTCAGGTGTATGCCTCCAGAGGCACTCTTGGCTCCATGTCTCCAGCTTTACCCCGGATGTCCAGAAAAAACATCATGGATGCCCCATTCGAGGGAGAAGTTCTCTTTGGTGAGCCCTCTGAGAGGGTCATCACCAAGCTTCAAGAGGCCGGGAAGGCAGTGAGGTCGGTCCAGGCGATGTACCGACCGAGGTTTAGTTCCTTTCATAGGAAACAAAGTCGTTTTCGTGGATGGGCACAGAGACAACAGTCCCGCACCAGTCCACAACAGAGGGGCTCCGGTTCCCACAGAGCCCAGGGTAGACAGCCCGCGGGCCGAGGTAAACACCCAGCTAAACCGGCCCCTGCCCCTAAGGATCAATGGGACATCAAGGTCAGGGGTCGCATTGCGAATTACCTGCCGGGATGGCAGTCCATAACCACCGACCGGTGGGTTCTTCAGTTGGTCGAAAGAGGCCACTTTATAGAATTCGCAGAAAAGCCACCCTCGAGGCTTCCTCTGCTCTCCTGTTTTTCTGGTCAGCACAAACCTCTGATCAGACAAGAAATCCTCGCGCTCCTGCAAAAAGGGGGTGACAGTATGTCCCAGAGAACCAGACAGGATACGGGTATTACTCCCACTTCTTCCTGGTTCCAAAGAAAACAGGGGACCTCCGTCCGATTCTGGACTTCAGCGACCTCAATATGTCTGTTGACTTCAAAAGATTCCGCATGGTGACTCTTCCGGGTCTTATTCCCATGCTAAAGAGACACACATTTTGGCGTCCCTAGACATGCAGGATGCCTACCTGCACATCCCTGTAGCTCAAGCGCACAGGAGGTTCCTGCGCTCTGAGTTCCTCGGCCACCATTTTCAGTTCCGAAACCTTCCATTCGGACCGTCATCGGCCCCCAGGGTCTTTACCAAATGCATGGCAGTCGTGGCCGCGTCTCTAAGGAGACCGGGCCATTATGTGTTCCCGTACTTGGACGATTGGCTTCTCATGGCTGCCTCCAGAGAGGCATTGTTAATGGCTATCCAGAGTACCCAGGAACTGTTTCGGTCTCCGGGCATCTTAATCAATTATGAGAAGTCTCTCCTGGTACCATCGCAGAAACTGCAGTTCATAGGCGCAGTCCTGAACACTGTTCAGGGAAGAGCATTTCTTCCAGATGACAGAGCGGAGCGCATCAGATCCCTCATCAGGGATCTTTCGTCTAAGACCGTCCCAGCCAGTTCGGTCCTTCGCGTGCTCGGACACATGGCTGTGGCCATTCCGACCGTCCCTTTCGCAAAGCTTCACATGTGGGTAACTCGGTGGATGCTCAAGGTGCAATGGGACCAAAGGCAAGACCATATGCAGCGTCCGGTCAGAATCACGAATGCCGTGATTCGAGACTGGCAATGGTGGCAAGTCCCAGGGACACTCTTTATGGGTGTTCCGTTTTTATATCGCCGTTCCCGGAGGTAGTCCTCACCACAGACTCCTCAGGACTAGGGTGGGGAGCACACCTGGACGCGGTGAAGTCCCAGGGAACGTGGACCCCTCAGGAGGCTCACCTTCATATCAACGTTCTAGAGATGAGGGCGATCCTTTATGCCCTGCAGGCATTTCAGTCAGAGATCCCGCCAAGTAATCTCCTGCTCCAGACAGACAACACGGCGGTGATGTATTACCTCAACAAACAAGGAGGCGCACACTCTTACCCCCTTTGCGGGGAGGCTATGAGGGTGTGGGATTGGGTAATCGGACACAGCGCGAACCTGATCACAATACATGTTCCCGGGTGCACAACACAATTGCAGACTGCCTGAGTCGCTCCCAGGCCAGGAGTCCACAGTGGGAACTTCTTCAGGAGGTAGCAGAGGATCTATTTCTTGATGGGGAACTCCAGAATTGGACATTTCGCTTCCCACCCAGCATAAAACTGCCCAATTTTTGCTTGCTAGATCCAGGGCCTGGTGTTTTCTGGCGAGATGTGTTGTCCCTCTCCTGGGTGGACAGATTCCTCTACACTTTCCCTCACTTCCCGTTGATCCAGAGTTCTTCTCAAACTGCGCCAGGGGCATGCAATAATGATCCTGTGGCCCCTTTCTGGCCAAGCCATATCTGGTTCCCTTTGCTAATTCAGCTGTCCCAGGAACCTCGCTCCGTTGCCATTCAGCTCCTCCCTCTTGTCTCAGGAGGAGGGTTCACTGGTCCACTTAGCTCACTGAACCTGCATGCATGGCTCCCTAAAGACATAGCCATTTTGCGACATGGGGTCTGCTAAGAGGTTGCGGAAGTTCTTTCTGCAGCCAGAAAGCGAACGCATCGCGACATATGCCATGAAATGGCACCGTTTTAAATCTATGGTTGCAGGCAGCGACTGTTCCCCTTTAGGTTGTCCGGTGAAAGCAGTGTTAGAGTACCTGCTCTCCCTTTTCCGGTCGGGTCTCGCCTACTCCTCTATTAAGGTGCAACTCTGTGCCATTTCAGCTTATCACCTTCCGGTGGGACAGCGCACAGTGGCACAATTAGATGCTGTTGAGAATTCCTGAGAGGGGTGTTGCATCTTAGGCCGCCCATTAAGGACCCAGTACCTTCTTGGGACTTGCTCTTTGTCCTGGAGCAGCTCACGCCCCTACCCCCCTTGAACCTGCCGCGTATTGCGATCTGCGTTTTCTGTTGTAGAAAACGTTGCTTTTAGTTGCTGTTACGTCCGCGAGAAGAGTTTCCAAGCTTCATGCTCTCATGTGTAAGGAGCCTTATTTAATTTTCCACAAGCATGGGGTATCCCTGCGGACGAATCCTAAATTCTTGCCTAAGGTGGTCTCCACACTCACTCTAAATCAGGACATTGACCTGCCTGTCTACTTCCCTAATTATTCTAATAGAGGAGAGGTGCTGCTCCACACCCTGGATGTTCTCCACGGCTTAATGTTCTACCTGAGCAGAACTAAGCAGCTTCGTAAGTCTGAGCAACTTTTCGTTTCCTTTTCTGAAAGTATGATGGGCCAGCCAGTATCGAAACGGTCCGTTTCTCGCTGGCTTGTCCAGTACATATCATACTGTTATATCATCAAACAAAAGCTCCTCCCGGGTTCAGTCCAGGGCCATTCCACTAGGGGAATGGCCACCTCCTTTGCAGCACTCCGTAACGTCTCCACCTCTGCCATTTGTGCTGCAGCCACTTGGAGCTCTGTACATACCTTTATCAGGCATTATAGCCTGGACATCGCTTCACGGGCGAAGAGCCGGCTTTGGCCTTTGCTGTGCTACATGGGTCTCCTGTCCTAGAATCAGGACTTGAATGAGCTTTTCTAGTTTCCTCCTCCCAGAGTGTTTGCAAGTGCTACTGCTTGGGAATCGGTCCTAATGGTGTTACCTGTTGCAAGAGCTGTGTCTCGAAGTACATAGATATATAGACAGTGTCGGCAGATAAGGGCCTATGGCCCACCCAGTCTGCCCATTTGAGCTTGTAAGTTCAGTTTGTTTTCCTAGAAGTCTGTTGCCCCTTACTTCTGACCTCTAGAATTCCTTTGTCTATCCCATGCATTCTTAAATCCGTAATTTTCAGCCCCCACCACTTCCTCTGGCAGGGTGTTCCACATCCACCACCATTCTACGAAGAATTTTCTCATGTTTCCTCTGAATCGTCCTCCCTCCAACTTCATCCCATGCCCTCTAGTCCTGGAAAATCTTTTTCGCTTAAAAATAGTGTTTTCCTGCACCCTGTTCCTCCCTGTAAGATACTTGTATGTGTCTATCATATCCCCTCCTCTCCTCCAGGGAGTACATGTTCAGTTCCTTCAACCTGTTTTCATAGGACTTGTGATGCAATCCATGCACCATCTTTGTTGCCCTCCTCTGAACCTTCTCTACCCTGTCTGTCCTTACGTAGGTATGGTCTCCAGAACTGTACACTGTACTCCAGGTACAAGTAAGATAGTACAGTTACCTAAGAACTTACCGTAACAGTAGATCTTTGAGAACAGCTCTTGTAGCAGGTACCTTCCCGCCCACCTTCCCCCTTGGAGGAGGCATGACTTCTCGAGCCTTTTAACAGGGATTTATACACCTTTTCCTTCTGACGGTGGATACTCTGTCTCCCGTCTTGATGTCATCCTGTGGCCGGAAGTCTCCAGCGGGAGAACTGGGGAATCTGGCAGGACCGCCCCTTGTGTACTATGCCTGATGTCGGAGGCGGGACCGATGTCAGGGTCGGTCCTCACTGAAGATAGCTAGAAGTTTTCAGTGGGGTCCTGACGCCTGCCGGCTTCAGTCCTAATGGTGTTACCTGCTGCAAGAGCTGTTCTCAAAGATCTACTGTTGCGGTATAACTGTACTTTTCTGTAGCACACTTGGGTGCACCCAATCAGGTCACGGCATGTTTGGGGACTGATGGGGGAGTTGTGGCATGTTTGGGGACGGGTGGAGACACTGCAGGTTTGGGGATGGTGGGGGGGGGGAACAGACACCCCTCTGCAGCTTTGGGAATGGTGAGGACACCCTCTACAGGTTTGGGGATGGTGGGGGGCACACCCGTCTCTGCAGCTTTGGGAACAGTGCAAGGGCTCCCCCCTCGGCAGGTTTGGGGATGGTAGTGTGGATGCCCTCGGCAGGTTTGGGGACTGAGGAATTCATTTAAACTTGGGGGGGTGGCTGACACACAACAGGTTGCAGATTTTGGGGCTATGGGGGATATATTAAGCTAGGGTCCTGGAACAGTGAACTCTCCAGGCTTGATGACAAGTGGAGTTGGGGCGCAGCATGTTTGCAACCAGGCTGTGGTCTTTGGGGTGGGGGGGGGATGGCAAGCTCTGGGACTTTGGTGGGAGGAAGGAGTGGCAGATTTTGCAGCTGGTGGAGGGATGGTGTGATATGGCAGATAGGTTCTGGGATTTTGGCAGGAGGAAAGAGTAGGAGACTCTGACCGTTGGGATGGTGTAGTGATGACATGGCAGGCTCATATGTCAAGGACATGGCTTGGAAACAGGGTGATTTACACCCACTCAACCAATGATGGTGGAGCTGAGTGACGTCACAAGGTTGAAAACCAAGGTGGGGTGGAAATACGGAACACTTGTCGGGGGGGGGGGGGAACATCCTTGTACTAATTTGTAAGGCAGCATGGGTGGAGCCATGCTGACTTATTGCCATGATGTAGGAGAGAGAAATTACTGTGGTAGCACGTGATTGTAGTGTGAGGTGGTTGTCCTACGCTTGGAGTATCGACTGGTGCTGAGGCACAAATCTGCCTCCTGCTTAAAACAGCAGTACTACATAAGTCAGTACCACATAGTTGTGTCTTCTGATTTGTTTAGCATGTAGCTGTTTAAAATTCTGTTGTGCAGTGCAGCATTTGAGACCGGTTTCTTCTTTGTTTAAATTTGTACGCCTGCCATGTTGCCCCAACCTGTGCCACCTACTGCATGCACGCGCACACAGGCTTTCTGCTTTTACAGTTGGTTATGCTTCCTGTGTGTGTGGTACATGCTTCCTTCTGTGCTGCCCTTTTGATTCCTTCAGGAAGTCTGTGGTGAATGGGATAATTTACAAATAAATATTTGGGGCAGTTGTTTACTTCAGTTCTCCAATGTCATAGTCATTCCTTGTCTTGGTATTTCTGGTTGGCAATTGTGGTTTAAGGAGCATTTTGAACTGTAAAAAATGCACTTTGCACAAATGCAGGTTACTAGTACTACACACGGAGTGGTGTGACAGGACGTTTTTTTTTTTTATAAGCCTTTGAAAACAACATGAAATACAAATAGGAAGCTTTAAACATTAGTCAAGAGAACATTGAAAACCTTATGCTTTCAAAGCTTCCGAGTGCTATCTAGGAATGAGGGGTTGTATTACAAGTGCCTCATTTGCATATACAACTAGAATGTTGCAATGGGAAAATGACTGATCTCTTATTGACATACTTGAGTTAACTTGTGTAATGTGTGAAAAATGTCAAATATTTATTTTATAAATAGGAGTAGTCTTCAAAACATCTGTTGCTATCTACAGATACCAGGCTAAACATTAATTTCATACATGCATTGTGTTAACGACTGAGAACGCACAACCCGAAGAGGACTTACAATTATGCTGAAAGTGTACAACTTAATGGGTGACAATGGACGGTACATATTTATTGAAAGTGATACATTGCTTGGACATTTGATCAGACTTTGGGGGGTCTTAACAGTATCTTACTGCAGTCTGTAACGTGTTGGGGGTGGGAGGGGAGAAATGTGGTGTATGGAATCAGTATGTACGGGAATACCAGTTAGTTATTATTGTGAGGTACTGTGGAGCATAACATATTCTATGGGATCTAAATGTTCAGTCAGGAGTTCTGTTCTAGTTACTGTGCCAAGTGGATGTGACAAAAGTGGCTTATTGCCAGGGACCCTATGTTCAAGTGCATTCTTCATCACATTTGCAATGCTGTGCACCACTGCCTCCCTGCATAATGCTTGCAACATCCGGTAGCAAGTGAACTAGCACCATTGCAGAGCTGTACCCTCACCAAGGGCTCTTGTACAAAGGCGGAAGCGGGGAGGAGGAAGTTGGCAACTACAGGCCCGTCAACTTGAATTTGGTGGAGGTGAAAGTAATGGGGACACTGAAGGAAGGGATTGTGGAATATTTTGAATCCTGTGGCTTATAGTATCTGCGGCTGCATGGATTCACTTGGGATGGGGGAGCTGATATTAAAGTAATCTAATTTTCTTTGAGGTTGTGATGATGGATATTAATCAAGATGGAGTGGTGGACATGGCTTACCTGGATTTCAGTAATACCTTTCCACATGGCATAACGGTAAAGAAGCTAGGTGGCTTGAGAGTGTATTAGAATGTTAAACTGGGTAGAGAATTTGTTAGAGAGTTGGCATCGGTGGATAGTTTGAAATGGCGTTCACCTGGTGGTGGCAGAGTGACCAGTGGTGCGCCACAGGGATCAGTACTTTGTCCTATACTCTTTCAAACAACATGAAGTCTTGCTATATTATAACATAAGCAGTGAGTCCCAACCTTCGAACTGCTCCGAGGTGAGGGTTAACTTTCCATGCCAGGCATGGAACGCAGAGCTCGCGCTCTGTTGAAAACTGCCTGTTCTTCAAACTCAAACTGTCAGATTCTTTACTCCGCCTCACTGAACAGTCGCTCCGGAGATATCTCCTTCTGTTTTGTTCATTTTGTCGGTTAAAGTATTATTTTCTCGGTTTTTTGATCGAATTTAAACCGCAACCGGTCGGTTCAAGCGGTCTGTGGTATTGAGTGCTAGATAGGTTTTACATTTATTTTTTCTGTGTGGAACTTGTAAACGGTTTATCGGTTCAGTTTGAACCGATCAGGTTGTTTAAAATATATTAATCTGTCTTTTAGTGTGGTTACCAGTTCTTATCTGTTCTTAAAAAAAAAAAAAAAAACTATTTTTATTACTTTTTTTTTTTCTACGACCTGTGACATGGTTGGGAACCGATAAAAGGGTCTTGCTTGGCGGATTGCCATAAATGGGCAAGTTTGGTTAGGACTGGCACTGTCTGAGAAACCCAAAAGAAAACCGGGCCCACTGGGTTTCAACACTGTAGTGTCTTTGGTGAAGTTTTTGCTAAGGCTGACCCCCACACCACGTGCTTGTTGTCTGGGGTATGACCGCCTCAATGCAGACTGCCAGGTTTGCAAAAATTTTCCGCTGCCACCATGGAAAAGAGAATTGGTAGGCTCAGGGAAAGGGAGGCCAAAAAGTCTGCTGACCCAGATGGCCAGCCCGGTTCGGTTTCAACCGAACCGGAGGGAGTGCCCTCTGACCAGGGCGAGACTTCCTTGGGCGAAAGGAGAGCTGACTCGGAGGAGTAGGTTCCAGCAAAAAGGACTAGGAAATCAGCTGGTGTGGAGCCAAAACTTTCCTCTCCAACCGCTGAAGAAATGGCCAAAGCGATTCAAATTGTCTAGTCGCTTTCTCCGGTTCTGACTGAACCGGCACCATCAGGTAAGAATACGGTTCGGCTGGTTCCACTGGTTCAAGAGTATGATTTAGAGGAATTTTATGAACCGGAGGAGGGGGAAGAGGAGTATGAGGAGAGTGAATATGGATTTGAAAGTCTGGATGTGCCCATTGAACCGGACATCTCCACAGACAGACCTTCAGGAGTGTCTCCTCCTAGGCTTTGAGTCCCCTTCTCATTTTATGTTTTATTAAAAAAAAAAAAAAGTGGCTGAAACCCTCCAGCTCCCTATCGAGGAAGCTGTTAATGACCAAAAGGAGCCTGACTATGTAGAAATTATGGATATCCCAGAGTCTAGAAGACTGTCTTCCTTTGCATAAATCTTTTCGGAAACAGACAGTAAAAATTCTAAACTCCTCACACTATACCTCCTGTGGATAAGGGAATGGACAAGAGGTACACACTGTCAGGCTGTGATACGGAGTTCCTTACACATCAATGCAGCCATGTTGGGGTAGTACAGGCTGCAGCCTGTGACAAGGCAAATCCCTTGGCTTCACACCCCCCTGAAAAGGACTCCAGGAGGATTGATGCCATGGCAAAGAAGCAGTACATGGCAGCATCCTTGGGACTCAGACAGGCAAATTATATGGCTTATGTTGCTAGATACCAGAAATCCAGATGGGATACTGTTGAGGCTCTAGCAGAACGGGTCCCTGGCCAGCTTGCCAAGGAGCTGGAGCAGGTGGCTGCTGATGGTATTGAGGCATCCAAGGTGCAGTTCCATGCTGCAGTGGACTCTAATGATGTCAAGAGTCATGGCTACATCTGTTGCACTTCGCAGAATGGCTTGGCTCAGATGTACTAGCCTGTCACAGGATACCCAGACTAAAGCCATGGATTTTCCTGTTGTGGGTAATTCTCTGTTTGGGGAGCAGACAGAGAATTGCATGAAGAAAATGGATTAGTATAGGAGTGCACAGGCCAAGGAAAGGCAGGCCACTCCTCAAAGGCAGCCTTCCAGGGGCAGGCCTTTTCACAGGCATTTTTACCAAGCCCAGGCCTCTTCAGCTTACGCCTAGAAGGGGTTCTTTAGAGGGAGAGGCAGACTGGGGTACAAGCAGGCCTGCTTCAACCCCTCAGCCTAAAGCTCCTGCCAAGCAGGCACCCTGATGGTGTTGCTAGGGCCGATTCCCTACCTGTAGGGGGTAGGCTGGCTTACTTCATCCAGGACTGGAAGTCTCTAACATCAGACAAGTGGGTCCTGGAAGTAGTAAGCCAAGGGACTGGTTCTCAGCTTCAAGAAATTTCCAAAGATGAGAACCAGATCCTTTCCACCTGCAACTCCTTCAGAGGCACTTGCCCCCTGTCCTCCAGCACCCCAGCTTCCTCCTGCGAAAGATTTCCACCTGGGAAGCCAGACCCATCCTAATCAAAGCTCTCAATGGCAACAATCCCGGCAGTGACTCACTGGACCCCAGCATTCTCAGGCTGGTGCTAGATGAAGTCCTTGCACCTCTCACAAGCCTAATTAACCAGTCACTCTGCCTGGGACAATTCCCCAGCTTGGAAAACAGCCATTATCACACCTATTCATAAAGGAGGCGACAGGTCATCGCCAACAACTACGGCCAATCTCCATCCTCCCTCCCTCTCTAAAGCCCTGGAGAAAGTGGTGGCCATTCAAATCACTGATTATCTGGCTAAGTATAACATCTTATGCCCAGAGCAACATGGCTTCATGCGGGTCGCAGTACCAGCACTGCTCTTATGAATTCTCCAACTTCCTACACTCCTCCTGGATACCAGCTCCTAGCTGGTGCAGTGTTCATTGACCTCTCAAAGGCTTCGACACTGTCTCCCATCCACTGCTGCTGAATGCACTCTGCCTCACTGGTCTCTTGGCTGGCCCCTGGCATGGGTGTAGCTATCTTGACACTCTGTCCCAGTGTGTCAAGATTAATAACACACTCTCCGATACTCGATCCCATTCTCTCTGGGGTCCCCAAGGCTCCATCCTGGGCCCCTTCTCTTCTCGCTGTATCTGAACACCCTGCCCAGTGCATGCTCTGGCAAAATTCTGCTGTATGCAGACAGCTGTCCTTTTGCCACCACAGTAATCCCATCTCCTACAGGAGTCCCTACAGCAGTCTTTCAACAGTGCCGAGGCTTGGTTTAAAGCGCAGACTCGTCATCAATCTTAAGAAAACCAAAACTATGCTCTTTCACACCCCAAAACAAAGCTAGCAACCACCCACTCTATATCCTTCAAGCACCAACCAACCACTGGAACAAGTCTGCTCCTACAAATACCTTGGGGTTGCCTTCGATTCAGCCCTCACATTTCACAACCACATCGACGCCCTAACATCCGCCACCAACACACGGCATGGCATCCTATTCCGCCATAAAACCTGCCTTCCCCCAAATGCTCTCCGGCTAGCTGTTACATCGTCCGTTCTGTCCCTTGTAGACTATGGTCTACCAGTATACGGTGCTGCCGACACCACTGCACTCAACAAAATTCACCTAACCCTGAATAAAGCGTGCAGATTGATTACTGGTGCCCCAGGCTCCTCCACACCTGTCAGCTATATGCGATGCTAACCTGCTTACACCCTGGATGAGCAGCTCCAATACCAGACCTGTCTCCTCACAAAAAAACCCTACTCAGGCTACCCCCGGAATAGCAGCATCCATCCACCAGAGCCCTCCCACCATTGCAACACGGTCTTCCTACAAGACCACTCTAAAGTCCCCAGAACAAGAACCAGCCGTGGCCAGAGGTCCTTCAGCTATAGAGTCCCAACCTGGTTTAACTCTCTCCTGCCACCATCACCAATGCCATCACCATCTCCACATTCAAAACCGCACTTGAACCACATCTTCAGCACTTCGTAACTGCTCCTGTCTCTGAACATAGCCTCCACCTCTTTTTTCTCTTGACAATGCCCCAGGCAGCTCTCACCAACCATCCCCTCCACACGTCCCTGTACACCATGCCTAGGTTTAACCTGGCCAGTGCCAGCTGTTTCAGTGTTTATCTACCAGAATGCTCACTTGATACCGACTTGTGTAATACCTGTTATCAATTACATGTACCCTGTACCCAATTGTATTTGTCTAACCACAATGTGACGTGGCACCTCTGGTGAATGCCTATTGATTTTTGGCAAATCTTTGCTATGTAACCGAAACGCAATGTATGTCTTTATGTGACGAAGTACCTTTGTAAACGAGCCTCTGGCTCAAAGGTTGTAAACTGATTCTTAAATAAATAAATAAAAAACTAAAGGCAGAAGCCTCTACCCTCCTGGCTCACGGAGCCATGGAAAGGGTTCCACGCCTACACCAGGGCAAAGGATTGTACTCCAGGTACTTCCTTGCCCCAAAAAAGACAGGAGAATGGCAGCCCATCCTGGATCTCAGATACTTAATCAAGCACCTTTTAAAACCAAAATTCAAAATGGTGACTTTGGGAATTATTTTACCATCTCTAAGGCAAGGGGACTGGCTAGCGTCTCTGGACCTCAAGGATGCCTACTTCCATATTCTTATCAGAAGCTCCCATTGAAAGTACCTAAGGTTCGAGCTGCCCTCAGGCCATTACCAGTTCAGAGCAATGCCCTTCGGCCTCACCTCTGCTCCAAGGGTATTCACAAAATGCCTGGCAGTAGCAGTTGCCTATCTAAGAAGGCAAACAATTGCCATCTTTCCTTACCTGGATGACTGGCTCATAGTAGGCCAGTCTCCAGACCAAGTCAAGTCACATCTTCGGATAACTCAGCAACTGCTTACCTCTCTAGGTTTCCTTCTGTATTTTCCAAAGTCAGTTTTAGAGCCTGTCCAGCTTCTCACCTTCATAGGCGCAGAACTGAACACACAGGAAGCCAGAGCCTTCCTTCCTTTGGACAGGGCAATGACCCCGGTCTTCCTGGCCTCCTCATTCACCCTGCAGGTCTCTTGACCAGCAAGGCATTTTCTGCAGCTCCTGGGACACATGGCTGCTTCTACAGTAGTAGTGCAAGGAGCAAGACTTCAGATGAGGGACATCCAGTTCCATTTAAGAACCTTTTGGTCTCAAAGAAAGGACCCTCTAACCAAGTTGATCCCAGTAACCCAAACCCTGATCCAAGCCCTACAGTGGTGGCAGGATCAGAACAATCTGAGACAAGGGGTCCCCTTTGTCACTCAGTCTCGCTCTTTAATCCTTACTACAGATACATCCCTCTTGGGGTGGGGAGCTCACATGGGCGACCTCACTACCCAGGGACTGTGGTCCCCTCAGGAATCTCTGCTCCACATCAACCTGTTGGAGCTCAGAGCAGTTTTTCTAGCACTTCAAGATTTTTCCAAATCTGTTCAGAACAAAGTTGTTCATGTCAGAACAGACAACACCACTACAATGTGGTACATGAACAAGCAAGGAGGCACTCCGTCTATGGCCTTGTGCACCGAAGCAATGAAGTTGTGGTCTCTGGTTTACTCCCTGAACACCTCCCTTACGGCAGTTCACCTCCCAGGCAAGGACAATGTCCTGGCAGATGCTCTCAGAAGGATCTCACAGGGCCATCACGAATGGTCACTGGATCCCCTGGTCCTGGGGGTAGTATTTGCCAGATGGGGCACCCCGCAGATGGATCTTTTTGCAGCCCCAGACAATCGCCAACTTCCCCTTTTTTGCTGCAAGCCCCCAGTCTTGGGCTCAGTCCCTCAGGATGCCTTAGTTCTCAGTTGGTAAGGGAAGTTTCTCTATGCTTTTTCCCCCCTTCCGTCTCCTGTTCAAAGTGTTAGTCAAAATCAGACCTCAATCCGGCAAAGTGATTGTGATTGCTCCAGATTGGGCCAGACAACCCTGGTATCCACTCCTACTGTCCTTAGCAGTCCATCTTCCCTTGTGCTTTCCCAGGAATCGCAATCTGTTAACCTGTGCTCAGGGCAGGGTTTGGTACCCGAACCTCACATCTCTCAATCTCAAGGCCTGGTTCTTGAAGAGTTAGTTTGCTGATCTACACCTCTCCCAAGGTGTAATGGATATAATGAAGGCTTCTAGGAAGCCTTCCACCAGGACTACTTAAAATTCCAAATGGAAGAGGTTTTCTATATGGTGCTCTGGGAAGCATATTTTCCCAGAATCTTCTGATTTACCCACAGTCCTGGATTATATGGTCCATTTAAACACTTTGGGGCTGAGACCAGTTACCCTAAAGGTGCATTTGGCAGCTGTCTGCTTTCATTTCAGCTCATCCTGTATTCTCCAAGTTTAAGGGATTGCTTCACACCAACCCTCCATTCAGGGACCCTGCCCCTGCCTGGGATCTTAATGTTTGTATTGCTCGGCTTATGCAACCCCCTTTTGAGCCCTTGTCTTCAGCAGAATTTAAGTATTTGACTTGGAAGACACTCTGGTAGCCATTACTTCTGCCAGATGCATAAGTGAATTACAGGCTTTGTCAGTGGAGTCTGATTTATCTCCTTTCATAGAGATAAAGTGGTCCTCAGGACTAACGGGAAGTTCTTGCCTAAGGTGGTTTCAGATTTCCACCTTAATCTGTTTCTCTCCCAGTGTACTTCACAGACCATTCCTCCTCTGGCGAGAGTGTTTCACAGCTTAGATGTGAAGAGAGCCCTTAGTTACTACATTGAGCGTACCAAGGGTCACAGGTTTGACTCCCTCCAACTGTTCCTCACTTATGGTGAGGTTGGTAAAGGGAAACCTGCCACTAAAAGAGCCATTGCCAGGTTGATTGTCTCTTGTATCCAATTGTTATGAAAAGCTGGGTAAGGTTTCTCCCTCAGGCCTGAGGGCTCATTCTACCAGAGGTACAGCTGTTTCCCTGGCTGCTGCAAGGAACATACATACCTATTCTAGAAATATGTTAAGCAGCTACCTGGAAAACGGTTCACACTTTTACCAAGCATTACTCCCTGGACATCCAGGCTAGGAGTGATGCTCGGTTTGGCACAGCCGTGCTTCAGAGCCTATTTCCTAAGTAGGTTCTGTCCCTCCTCCATGGAGGTACTGCTGTGTAGTCTGCATATGTCATAATATAGCAAGACTTCATGTTTGAAGAAAAAATTACTCACCTTAGTAATGTTTCTTTTAATGGAGTCTTGCTATGTCATGACCCTGCCTGCCCCTCTCAGAACCTTTGTTTTTGCGATGTGGGTGGGCAGTGCAGCGTTGGCACTTATTTGACCCCTCCTTTTTTGGAGTGACTGGGAGTTGTTTTTCATTTTTGGGTCTCCTGACTTGAGTCTTTGTTTGGTACCAAAAAATGTGTTATATTTAGTAGCCAGTTGGCTAGTGTTGGTTTACAGCTTCCACACAGGACCTTGGTGAGTTGAGCTCGTAAAGATCTGACCGCTTGAGTCTGAAGAACAGTTTTCAACCGAGCACGAGCTCTGCGTTCCATGCCTGGCATGGAAAGTTGACTCTTTCACCTCAGAGCAGTTCGAAGGTTGGGACTTGCTGCATGTGTCATAATATAGCAAGACTCCATTAGAAGAAACAACATTACTAAGGTGAGTAATTTTTTCTTATTGACATCACTGGTGATAATAAAGTGGAGTTGGAAGATAATATGTGCTTTGTATTTTTATGGTTGAGACAAAGATCTACCACAGGGAAGACACTGCTGGGGGGGTTAGAAAACTAAAGTGAACAATGAAGATTGAACTACTTAAGCTTGAGGAGTGGTCCAGTGTGTCATTAGAGAATACTGGATGGGCAACTACGCATAACCAGTGTGTTCTGCCATAGACGGGTTCTAATTCCCTCTAACCTCAAAAGTGAAGCTTGAGATGTCGGTGGGAATCGGAACCCTGAGTTTGCAGAACACACTGGTTGTGAATAAAGTTGCTCATCCTGTATTTTATTTAATGTATATAGTACTGTTAAATGTTTATTTGGCAGTTATGTTGCTTTCAGAATGAAATTGAGGTGCGCAGTCTCTTTAGCTTTCAGAATGATGCAACACAAAAGGGTTCAATCACGTTCCATAACCTTTAAACTGTGGTACAACAGCATATTAAAAGGCATGGAATTCTGTACAGAATGAGACTTCCAGTTGTGATGGCTGCCAATTGAGACGCGAGTCTTTCTTTTAGCTCCGCGAACCCCCCTTTTCAAAATTAGTATTTGAAGCTTAAACTCGCGCATTATCGGGGAAAGGTTGCTAAATAAGGAGAGAGCTGCAGTATTTGACCCGATCACAGCTCCCTGGTATATGGAAGCTGTCATGAAGCCCCAAGCACACACCGCCCATGTCTCCAGACAAAACAAAACTGGCCAAGAGAAATAAAATGGGGGAAGGGCTTGAAACAGGCCCGCCAGCTTCTTAGGCCTTGCTAACAGAGGCAACTTTTTTGGTGGCCTGGCTCCACTAAAGGAAGTGTTACAGGCAGTTGTAGGAGACTTACAGGAGGTAAAAAAAAAAAAAAAAAAAAAAAATTTCCCTGAGCCAACTAAGCATCAGGACAGGGGATAACGAAGTCAGGATTTCGTCCTTGGAACCAGAGATGGCTACCTTAAGACAGAGGTTGAAGAAGGCCGAGGAGAAGTTGGAAGACTTGTAGGGCTGATCACATAGGACTAACCTAGAAATACTAGGGCTGCCGGAGAGAGAAGGGGTGAACCCGGTGGTTTTCATACTGAAGTACAGTAAAATAGCTGGCCCATCACCGAATGTCCCTGTCTGTGTGCCCACCAGTCTATTCAACCTGTACCACCGCAGGGGTGGTCTCCACATCTGCTAATTTTTTCGTCTCCTGAATTATCTTGATAAACAGTATATACTAGACAGTCAGAGAAACGAAGGACATTCAGTGGGAAAGATTTGAATCACAGGATCTACCGAGATCTGTGAGGCTGAGGTGGACGGAGCTACACCCGGTGGTCACAAAGTTAATCGCGGCGGACATAGGATTCTGCATGCGGTATTCTGCAATACTCCAAGTACAGCATGAGGGCAAATGGATACCATATGAATCTCTGTCAGAAGCTATGGCAGACCTAAAGAAGAGGTTTCCTGACCTGTTTAAATGATGAGGCCTCCAGGAGTGTGCTGTCTCTACTAGATACTGCGAGTTTCATCAAATTCAGTGTGGGACTATGATATTGCATGTGTGGACACTTTTCTAACGATGGTGGTGGGTGTTTGAATTGCAGAAAGTGTTTTCTTCTACATATGATATAATTCAAGTTTGGTCCGTTAATCTGGTTCTTTATAGTTGTATGTTTAGTTAAGGAGATGCCAGAGGGTTTCTTTAATATGGTTAAAGGAGGGATTGGTCAGGCTGACAGGAAACTGAACCTGTTCTTAGGACATTACAGTATTACTTTGCAGGGGGGGTAAGATGTAGTGTACTTTTTTTTTTCAATTAATGCTACAGCGGGGGGGGGGGAGTGAGGCAGGATTGCGGGATATCTGGTAGCAAGGTTGGATCGTAACCGATACTTGGGAAGGGGGACAGTCTACAGGACTGGGGATTGGTGGTTTATTTTTGGGATAATGGGGGGTTATAAGTATTGTTAGACTCTTGTGTTTTCGTAGAGAGGGTGGAGGGGGATGGGTTATTCACCATTCTTGGACGAATGGAGAAAAAAGTTTAAGTTTAGGGAAAGCGCTGTACTATAATGAAGCCCTGTTTTAAAAGATATAGCAGGGAGATGGTATTCAATTTGCCTGACTTGAGTGGTATCCCGATTGACTTCCTTGGTATTATAGTTATGGTAGAATGACGAGGTTTGTATCCTGGAATGTAAGAGGAGCCAGAAACTGGATTAAACGTTACCAAATTCTGAGGCATCTTGAGTCACTAAGTAGTAAGGTAGTCTTTCTCGAGGAAACTCATTTACTGGAGAAAAAGCTCCTGTTTAGAAGGGGTCAAATTGGACAAATCCATGCAGCAGGTAATACCACGGCTCAGAGAGGGGTAGCTATAGCTTTTACTCGAGACACAGATTTTCAGTTGCAGAGGGCGCGTATAGACCCACAATGTAGGGTTATACTTCTACTGGGAATATTAAATCATATGGAGGTGTTATTGGGTTCAATTTATGGGCCTAATAATGATTCCCCCAAATTTTTTTACTGCCCTTTCACAAACCCTAGGATCTTTCCCGAAGGTACCAGTAGTACTGGCAGGGTACTGGAACACAGTGCAATCTCCAGAATTAGATAAGTCAAGCAGTCGGGGTTAAAAAATTGCTAACTCCTGCACAGCTAGCGCTTAAAGAAGTTATGGCAGATCACAAACTTATAGATCCGTGGCGCTTATTAAACCCCAGTCTCAAGCAGTTTACATGTTACTCTGCTTTACATAGATCCCTGTCGTGCATATATTTTTTTTCTAGTTAACAACTTAATGTTGACTGGGCTGGTTGGCAGTGGGATTATCTCTAGAACTATCTCTGACCATGGGCTTATCTGTTTGGAGGGAACCTTGCTCAGTTCTACCGAGAAAGACAATAGTTGGAGGTTGAACGTACAAATGTTTAAAGAGCCAGAAAAGGTGGATATCCTCAAAAGTGCTATAGAGCAGTACATATCTGGGAATTCTGACTCCATACAACATATTGACATGGTATGGCACGCGTTTAAATGTGTTATCAGTGGAGAGTGTATATACGGTTGTCCACAATTCTAAAAAAAAGAGGCTCTTTCCTCTTCCTTGTTAGCCCAAATTCAAAATCTGGAAAATAGGGCAAATCAGATTCCAAGTGAAGAGACCCTGACCCAGTTAGCTTTGCTAAGAACTCAATATTCGGAAATTTTAAGGAAGAAGGCTCAATTTGTGCTCTTCAGGTCTCTCTCAGAATATGTGTAACAAGGTAATAGAGCGAGCTGTTTATTGGCACTGCGACTTAATACAGGAGGAATCTAGAATGGTGGTGGCGGTGAACTCCTGTAGTGATGGTACATTGCTTACGAAACAAAGGGAAATTGTTCAAGAGTTTGAGAAATACTAAGGATTTATACTCCCCCTTAATCTACTGTCCATCACTGTTAAAAATTAAGAATTGTCTACAGCATGCCCATCTCTCCTCACTCTCTCCGTCGGAAAGTTCCTGGTTAGGAGGATAGGAAAGCAAGAATTGTCAGACGCAATACACACCCTTCCCGATGATGAAGCCTCCGGACTGGATGGGTTCCCACTTCTGTTTTAAAAAACATTTGAAGAGCAGCTTTCTCCTTTGCTTTTGCAGGTGTTAAATTTTTTTTGCGAGTCAGGGATAACTTGACTCAACCATGCTGGAAGCGCTCATTATGGTGATACTAAAGCCATGCAGGGACAAAACCAAGGTAGGCAATTACCGGCCTATATCCCTAATGAACTATATTAAGTTGTTTTCTAAAATCCTGGCAACAAGGTTAGCCAAGGTTTGGCAACCCCTGCTCAGTTCGGAACGGGTGGGATTCGTGGCAGGGAAGTCTTCGGTAGACCACCTAAGGAAGCTCTTTCATATCTTCTCTGCATCTAGGCTAGGCCAGCTTCCAGTGGTTCTGGTATCCCTGGACGTAGAAAAGGCCTTTGACCGGGTCAGTTGGCCTTTCTTGTTTTTAGTTTGAGAAATTTGGTATCCCAGAGAAGTTTATTCAATGGATTAAAATCCTGTACACATCCTACGGCAAAAATATTCTTTGAATTGGGGTATGTTCCAACTCGCTTCCACTGCATAAGGGCACCCATCGGGGATGCCCGCTGTCACCAGTGTTATTCAGTTTATATATTGAGCCCTTATTGTACTTTCTGCAGCATTCCCCTTTGGTGCAGGGTATTCAGATAGGCCATCTTAATCTCTCTGCTTATGCGGATGACGTTCTGCTACATTTGTCGAATCCAGAGACTTCGATCCCGGCAACCCTGAGCATTATAGAAACTTTTGGGAAGTGACAAAACTATAAATTAAACGTCGACAAATCCACGGTGATGCCGTTGAATTGTTACACATATTGTACCCACATAATACAAATCTGAGTTGGGTTCCCCAAATTAAATATCTAGGACTTATCTCCAGGGATATGAGGCAGATTAAGAAGCTTAACCTAGACTCTTTTTTTTTTTTTTTTTTTAGGAACTATTAAGGTAGATCTGGATAGATGGGCCCCCTTACATCTCTCGATACAGGGAAGAGTTAGTGTGATAAAGATGAATATCCTTCCAAGGATATGTTACCCTCTAAACTTAATTTCCATCTTCCATGTTCTTGGTTCCAGAAACTCCATAGTGTTATTTGCCAGCTTTTGTGGAAAGCAAAACCGCAGAGGAAGGTCGTAATATGAGGCTGGGAGCAGCAAAGCCATGTGGAGGCCTTAAACTTCCCAACTTTTACCAATATTACTTAGCAAGCCACATGGCTAAATATTTACGTTGGATTTATCCCGCCTCCCAGATCCAGGAAAACACTCATGAGCCAGTGTGGTTACAACTAGAGCATCACTGGATTAGATAGAGTGGTATAGATCTCTCTGCCCTATTATATGCTATGGTTAGTGTTGTCCACTTATTGGGGACGAGTTAATTTTAATGTCCATTAAGGTCCACAAGCAGCTATGCAAGACTATTAAATATGATAACCTTAGACATCTCCCAGCCTCTATACTCAAACCCTAATTTTAAAATTACTGCGCAGTGCCTAAAGCCTTATATACCATCTCAAAATCCCAATTTAACAGTCTCTGCCCTTTTGGAAGAAGGCAAACTCAAAGCTACTAAAGATCTTATGTATATGTTAAACATTCCTGAGAGGCAGATTTGTTATGGATACCAGGTTAGGCACTTGTTAGTCACCAAATTGGGGAATGATAAATGGGATAAGGATCAGGAATAGATGGACTACGAACCTTAGCCTGGCAACCACATGCGGTCTCTCAAATCACTGCAGCTCTCCCCTTATTTGTCCTGGGGTGTCTGGTAGGTCAGCATACTGGGCAGAACAGTTTCCCACTAAGGATCTTAATTGGTAAAAGATATGGCAGGCAGCCATCTGTTATACTTCCAATATGATCTTCAGATAATGCAATTTTACATATTGGACAATATGTATCTTAACTCCCTCCAAGCTAGCAGTCATGGGTAAACTAAGTGATAATATATGCACTAGATGCGGTAAGGCTGAGGATACTCTGCTCCACATATTATTATGGGACTGCCCGAAGGTGAAGGCATTATGGAAAGAGATACAAGGTAAAATAGACCCCTTACTAGGTCTGGAAGAGTGTTTTATACCTGAGATTTGTATAGTGGGGACTATGCCACTGTGCTTGTTAAAGAGAGGAGAGGAGTGAAGGTTCAGTTTGGCCCTTACCTCCCACGCGGTTAAAAAAACTGGTGCTTAAGCACTGGAAGGATTCCACAGAAATCACCTATAATGAATGGTTGAACTAACTACTTTTCAACCATAGGGTGGAAGGAACAATTGCATCTTTAAGGCATAATCTTAAAAGCTTCGATAAGAACTGGGGGAAGCTTTATGCGCTGTACTTTCGTAATGAGGAAATGGTTGGTTAGGTGCATAGGTAGTTATAAAGAAGCTAGTATAATAATACTTCAGCTCCTGGCCCCGAGCTGATCTTTAACAGGATACCGAAGTCTATCTTCTTACGGAGCATTCCTTCCCTTGTTTTTGTTTTGCTGCAGTATGTATGTTAGGTTAGCCTTGAATGGTGGTATGAGGTATCTCTCTAGTTTGAGTTATGTGAGGGGGTAGGGGGGGAGGTCTGGGGCCTAGTTGAACCAAGGTAATCTTTATATGTGGTTGAATTTATTTCTTATTGAAGAGGGTTATGGAAAATCTGTATTGTCTTATGTGCTCAACTGTTTTTTTTTTTTCAAAATGCTTAAAGTATATTAAATGGGGGAAAAATTCTACACAGAACACTCTACAGTGCACCATACATTCATTGTGAATAAATGATAAATCAAGTACTTGGTGCACAGAAACCAAGGGGTTGAGTACAGGAAGGGGGTACTGCAATTGTGAGCACAAAATAAAACTGGGGACTGTCATGTTTGATTACCTAAAAAGAAGCCGAGCAGTGTGACAAAGCAGATTGGAGTGCCAGTGGGTTGTTGCTGTGCATAGGTATCGCCAGCAAAAACTATGAGGTGTTAATACCACTGTACAATTAAGTAATTAATGAATCCTCAACTAGTGTAGTGTGTCCAGTTTTGGAGACCATATCTCTGAATGGACATGCACAGGTTACAGGTGGTCTAGAGGGCAACTAAAATGGTGCAGTGGCATGCTGTCGCCACTAGACTTGCCCTGCACGAGGGAATGCCTACAGGGCACAGCAGTGGTATAGGCGCCCCCATGGTTTTACATACTTGGGGATAAACATCGCCACACTATGGAGGAACTTAGTTGAGGCAAACTACACACCCATCACATTCTCCATCAGAGTAAAAACAGAAAGATAGACTAGGCTACACCTATCCCTGAAAGGCAGGGTAGATGTGGTACGCATGTTCGTGCTGTCTAAGATAGCATACCTCATGTGCAACCTAGCAATCCCTATGCAACCAGATACACTTATGAAAATCAACAAGGTAATGGCAGGGTTCATCTGGTAAGGCAAAGCCCCAAGATTTGGAAAAACTAGCTTATGGGTGTACTGGTTTTGGGGAATGTCTCCCCTGGCTTCAGGGATACTTGGTCACATATAGGGCTGCACAAGCAATGAGATGGTTTCTTCCTAAGACCCCAAATACTCCTGTATGGGTTAATCTGGAAATGGACCTATCGGAATCCAAATTGCTGGGGAACCTATTGAGCAAAGGGGGACAGTCAAAAGGGCCACCTTCCTCCTGTTATCTGAGAGACAAAAGAAGCCTGACACGGGTGCAAGCATCTGTGTCCAGCCCCCTTATGGGGCAACCCAGATGTGCTAGTGGGGGGGACAATAAACTGCCACTCTTGGCAGCAGGCAGGCATCTGTATAATGGCAGATCTTTATGCACTGGACACGGAAGCCATTATGTCCTTCCTGCAAATGTAGGCACAGTATCTACTACCCAAAACAGACTTTCTGGAGATTTCTCCAGATCTGGGATGCATCCAAGATCCTTGGACCCACAGCACCTATGGGAGATGGGTGGAAATAGCAGACCAACATGCATAAACAAGACGAAGCAGGCAAGATGTATGGTATGCTTAGGGACTCCCTACACGATACCACGATTAAGTGTATGGTGCAGTGGGAGCAGGACCTAAATAAAGATAAGACAGACAGCGAAAGCTGACAATACCTTAAGGATGCCTGTCTGGTCTACAGGAATTCTAGGAACCAGTTTATGCACCTTAAGGAACTACTGAGATGGTACCATACCCTGGACACGCTCCAAAAGATGGAACTCCTCCCTCATTCCACATGCTGGATGTGCCAGGCCCCACAGGCCAATCTGCTGCACATACTATGGCAGTGTTCCATACGGGTGCCCTTCTGGGCGGGAGTAATTCAGGACTGCTTCAAGATCCTGCAGATACAAGTCCCTGGTACCCCAACCCTTAGCCTTTAGGGCAATACTTCGAAGGTGTCAGACTGTTCCAACCAATCCAAAAAATGGCTCCTCGTGGTACTACTCTAAGACAAAAGGACTATCCTAATGAGGTGGTGCCAGAATCTACCTCCCTGTCTTACATGATATACTAGTGGCTTAGTTAGCACTTTTCGAATGGTTGACATACACCATTCACCGCCAGTCACACACAGGTTTACAACAAGAAATGGGACCTTTATCTCAGATCACACCTATGCTGTACTCCCACCCCACCACCTGGCAAGCCTCCACTTTAAGCTTCCATCAGAAGTGGTTCACTTCAGTCCTTGTAGGCTAAAAGTTCCTAGAAAGGGGTCACTCTTAATAATACACGTTCAGCACCCCAACCCCCGACAGGTCATCAATGGCTGGTAATATTCAGGATTTTGCTCAGTTCCTTTCTGTGAAGGTTCAACAAGATGAGCTCACACCACTTCCAGGCTGATGTATACCCAGGTGGCATACTCCTTTATTGACTGTGGGCTAGATGGTATGGTTCACTGTGCAATGGTTGATCTTACTTATTCTGGTTCATATAAAAAGGGACAATCATCCCTAATGGATGGGAAAAGTGTGAGCTACTAGAATTTAATGGTCGTCCGAGGTGCGGGGTGCTACATAAACCCTGAGGGTGTCACCCTCAGGGTTATTAAAGCATCCCACACCTCAAGCAACCTTTGCATTTGAGTAGTACACTTTCCCATCTTTTGTTTACAATTTTGCCAAAGTTCATTTGCTGTCGCTGTGTCTTGTGTCAGTATCACACACACATACAGAGTCCGTCTTTGTCTTCTTTTTTTTCTTGTAAACCTTTATATAATCTGGCATTTGTTTCACTTGTAGACTTGCAGAGCTAGGCATTTGGATTGCAGTCTCCATCTGGCTTACCTTAGGCACATCTGCCTCTGAGCCATTCCTGGTTCCCGCTGGTGGTAGTTGTCCACTGCGGTTTCCGAATGACAGGATAAACAAGATAATTTTTGTTCTAGGGACATGGATATGTTCATCCACACTTTCTGGCAGGTATCCTTGCTGCTTTAAATCTTGCTGGAAGGTCTTCAGGCTGGCTCCTCCCACCCACCCACCGGGTGGTAAAACTCGGCTCCGCCCCATGACGCCAGATCTTCCTTACCGCTTGGAAACTCAGGTTCCTTCCTTAACGCTCTGCGTATAAGACTGGTTCCTATTTCTTTGGTTTCCCTGAAATTTCTTTTAAGGTTTTCAAGACTTCGGTAATTTATTTCCCTCGCAGGTGCAATGGACAAATAGACTCCTGGCTTTCAGAGGTGCCCTTGCGGGCAGATGTTTGACGGATCTGCACTCCACGTGCGTCTCGTGCCTGGGCCTTGAGCACAATCCGCAGGCTTGCGACCTATGCTCTTCCTTCTCGGCCTACGTCCTGGAAGTCCGTGCTGCCCGTTTACAACTTGGGCACCCCCGAGAAACGCTACATGCTGGTAAAGTCGGAGGCCCGTTTGGCGGTTTCCGTGGCGGCTGGCTCAGCGGAACAGCTTGAGCAGATGATCCACCTCGGAGGAGGTGGCGCAGGCTGCATCTTCGTCTTCCTCGGCTGCGGCCTTTATCCAGCTCTCCCTGGGATCCTCCTATTCAGCTTTTTAAGGAGCTCTTGTCTGTCCCTTTCCACCAAGGGAGAGGGACCAACATCTTCAGGGCCTTCCTTTCAGTCCAAGAAGGACCACAAAGGTATGTCCCTCCGTCTGCTCTCTTGGGAGCGGGAGAGGTCCCTCTCACAGAGTAGTCGACCATCGACTTCGGTCGATCCTTCGGCTTCGGCCACTGGCCTCACAGTGTCCCCCGTCAGGTCAATTGACCGAGACTCCCATCGATGAAGTCGAGATTTTTCTCAACCCGTCGGATGGGTTGTCTACCGGTGAAGCCGAAAACCCTCACTCCCCGGTTCCCCCGGCGGAGACTGAGGTTTCCGTGGACTTGCCCATGCCTCCGGTTCCGGAGTCCACGGTTGAACCCTCTGAGCCAAGGGGAGACAGGTTTCCCCCGCCCTGCCGCAGAACCCTCCTCAGAAAAGCAGAGGTTTGAGTTCTGTCTGACTTCTTGTTGGTCCAGCCAATCCCGCCATCATAGGCGGTCTCGGTACCATGGCAAGCGGCGTTGCTGCTCTTCATCAGACAAGGGGAGGCTTCGCAAGTTGCGTTGGCGCTACGAGGACCTCATGTGGCAACAGCTTCTTCTGTCCAGGAGCAAGCTGACATAGTCTCCTTCCCCGGCTATCAAGTGGCTGTCACCGGAGCGGCCGAAGCAACCCCTCGCTCTAGCAGAGGTGCCTGCTCCCAGGCCTGTTGCTTGACCAAAACCGGCTGCCCCACCAATTCTGGTGGAACCGCCGCCTCCACAGCCGTTGTTTGGGGCCCTGTCCAAGTATTCTCTGCCGGCCCAGGGTCTGCCCCATAGGCTGTCTGTCACCCTCACTCCCGATCACCCTCGGCAGGTGGAGGGTAGCTCAAGCCCAACGCAGCTCTTTGTGGACTCCTCAGAGTCCGACGACGATTCCTCCCTGTTCTCCAGGCGGGTCGACTTGGAGTCCTCAGGAGGTCAGTCGCTGGACGATAGCCCATCGTCCTTCATGGGTTTGCTTAGGCTCATCTGAGTCCACTGGGATGCAGCTCGAGCCCGTATCCAAGTGGGCCAAGTATCCCCTCACAGAGATTTTGGACCGAGGGGATTCTCCTACGGAGGCCTTTCTGGTGGCCGAGGCCATTGTGGGCCCGGCCTTGGAGCTCTGGCAGTCCTGCTTCCTGCTCTGTGCCTTCGGCCAGGATGGTGAGGAAGTATGCGGTCCCTACCGGCTCTCTGTCCGGTTTCTTGGAACACCCCTTCAACCGAGGGGTTGGTTACTGACAGCATCTTCCGGCAAGCCGGAAACGCCAGGGACGTGGACAAGCCTCCATACAAGGAGTCCAAGAAATTGGACTATGCCGGGCGCTAAGTCTACGCTGCATCCTCCTTTGGCCTTTGTCAGGCCAGCTCGGCCGTGCTGATGGTGCACTTCTCTCATGCCCTGTTGGGCTCCTTGGATGAGGTAGTCCCTCATCTCCCGGCTGACCTGCAGACCACGGTTAAGCAGGTGCGGGACCAGGGCAGTGGCCAAGCAGCAACTTCAAACTGCCTTTTACATCGGTGACTCGTGCCAGGTCAGTAGCCACCGCAGTGGCTATGCGCCGTCTGGCATGGCTGAGGATATCCACCTTCACAGCGGATACCCAGCACAAGTTGGCAGATGTCCCCTTCCTGGGGACTGGCCTCTTTGGCTCTGGAGTGGAAGGTCACCTCCAGAGGATCAAAGTCCAGTGCCACTCTGGACTCTGTCTCATCTGCCCAGAGGGATAAGGGCAGCAGACCGCAACCCAAGCCCTTTCGTGCGTCTGCGGCACATCCGGCCCAGCAGGCTCGCGCTTTGCATCCCAAACCCAAGTCTGTGGCTTCCTTTTCCAGGAAGCAGGGAGGTAAAGGCCCAGGTGGTCCCTCGGCCGGTCCCTCCTCCAAGCCTGCTCAGTGACGGGTTGAGTGGTGTCTCCCCCAACCTCGTCACCCCACCCCAGGTTCCCCTGTGGGGGGATGGCTTCGCCACTTCCTTTCTGCCTGGCCTGCTATCACCACGGACCGGTGGCTGTTGGAAGTGGTGGGTAAGGGCCTGCCTCTGGAGTTCGAGCAGGCCCTGCCCTTCCAAGTCGTCGCCCCCTGAGGGGCCTCTGGGTCTGCAGCCTCGCTGTTGGCTCGCCGAGCCGACATCGCTCTGCTCCTCGAGAAAGTGGTAATCACAGAGGTGGTGGACCCTCCCTCAGACCCGGGGTTTGTGTCCAGGTACTTCCGGTCCCAAAACGGACGGGGGGCTGGCGCCCCATTCTCAACCTGCACAACGTAAACAAGTTCCTAAGGTCTCGGACCTTCAGGATGGTCAGTCTGGCTCAGATAATACCATCCCTGGAATGCGGCGTGTGGTTCTGCTCTCTGGACCTACAGGACGCGGTTTTTCAAGTCCGTCTTACCAGAAATTCCTTCGCTTTCGAGCAGAAGGATCCCTTTGAGTTTCGAGCTATGCCCTTCGGCCTTTCTCTTGCTCCCAGGGTCTTCATCAAATGCATGGCAGTGGTGACAGCATTCCTCCGGCGCAGGGTCGGGTATACCCTTACCTGGACGATTGGCTGATAGCAGCCCCCTCCAGACAGGAGGTGGAGCGTCCAGAGATCTGGCCCTCCAGGTTTGCTCTCAAATCGGCCTCCTCATCAACGAGGCCAAGTCGGACCTTGAGCCGAAGCAGGTGATTCTTTACATCGGGGCAGAGCTCGACTCTCTTCGAGCCAGAGCACGGCTCCTGGCAGACAGGGCCGAGGTTCTTTTCTCCGTTGCCCAATCATTTCTGGTTGGGCAGTCGCGCCTTGCCCGGGACTTCCTGCGCCTCCTGGGTCTCGTGGCGGCCTGCACCAGCGTGGTCTGTTGTGCCCACTGGCACATGCAGCCCTTTCAGTGGGAACTGGCCAGCCAGTGGTCACAGCGCTGCGATCCGTTGAACCAGCTAGTGACGGTGACCCAAGGGATGTGGAACGCTCTCTAGTGGTGGACTGTTTCAGCTCATCTGCAGGAGGGCATCCTGTTTGTCCACCCCGAGCCAACGGTCTCTCTATCGACCATTACCTCTCTGATGGGTTGGGGTGCCCACCTGGGGGAGCAGAGAGCGCACGGCCTCTGGTCCCCTCGGGAGTCCCAATGCCATATCAACCTGCTGGAGCTTCGGGCGGTTCGTCTAGCCCTCACCACTTTTGCTCCGTTTCTACGGGGTCAAGTGGTTCAGGTACAGACGGACAATACCACGACCATGTAAAACCTAAACCGCCAGGGCGGGACGCGCTCCATGCCTCTGTGCAAGGAAGCTCTCCGCATTTGGTCACTCGTGCGCAGCGTGGAGGCGGATCTCCTAGCCATTCATGTGGCAGGAGCATCCAACACCCTGGCCGATGCTCTAAGCTGGATAGGGGTGTGTCCCACGAGTGGTCTCTCCTGCCGGAGGTAGTACAAGATCTCTTCTCCCATTGGGGCACACCTCGGGTGGACGTGTTTGTCTTCAGGAGAATGCGAAGCTGAGGCTGTTCCATGCATGTGCCCCCCGCAGCAGGACTCGCTGCAGGGGGATGCTTCTCGAGCTGCTGGACCCCAGGCCTCTTCGCCTTCCCCAATTTCCCTTGATCCACAAGGTGCTTCTCAAAGCAAGGAGGGACAAGGCGCAGGTGATTCTGGTAGCCCCAGACTGGCCCCGCCAGTGCTGGTATCCAGATCTCCTCAGCCTCAGCTTCAGGCTTCCGAGGCAGCTTCCAGCTCGCCCGGACCTACTTTCAGTCAGTCGGGGGAAGGTGCTCCATCCGGACCTTCAGTCTCTGCACCTGAAGGCCTGGTTCCTGAACAGCTAGAGTTCCAGGCCTTGGGTCTTTCCGACGAGATCCTCAAAGTAGTTGAGGCATCCCGTAAGGAGTCGACCAGGAAATGCTATGCCTTCAAACGGAAGAGATTTTCCATTTGATGTCAGGGCAAGGGCCTGGACCCTTCCTCCTGTTCTTTGGCAAGCATCTTGGACTATCTATGGTCCCTTTCTCAGCAAGGGCTTAGGTTGACTACCCTAAAGGTGCACCTGGCAGCCATCTCTGCTTACCGGGCATGGGCTGGGAAGCAGTCTGTGGTGCAGGAGAAGGTGGTCTGGCGCTTTTTCAAAGGCCTTGATCACATTTCCCCTCCGGTGCGAGAATCTCCACCTCCGTGGGATCTACTGCTGGTACTGGCAAAGCTCATGGGCAAGCCATTCGAACCAATGCACAGGTATGATCTCTCTCACCTATCGTGGAAGACTGCCTTCTTGGTGGCTATCACGTCAGCCAGAAGGATGGGAGAGCTCCAGGCGCTTTCCATAGTCTCCTTACCTGGTCTTCCACAGGGACAAGATTGTCCTGCGCCCCCACCCGAAATTCCTTCCGAAGGTGGTGTCGGAGTTTCGCCTTAACCAGGTGTTGACTCTGCCGGTGTTCTACCCCAATCACACCTCGGAGGCCGAATATAGGATTCGTACTCTGGACCCTAGAAGGGTGCTCGCTTACTATAAGGAGCACATGGCTGAAATTCGAGGAGAGGTTCGCCAGCTGTTTGTCACCTCCGCTGAAGCCGCACTTGGCAGACCTGCAACCAAGCGGACGATAAGCAGGTGGGTCACCTCCTGCATAGATCTCTGCTATAGGCTGGCGGGCATGGAGTCTCCCAGAAGGATAAGTGCTCATTCTACCCGCCATACCGCTGTGTCGGTAGCTGCTTCCAGGGATGTCCCTATCCAGGATATCTGCAGGGCTGCTACCTGGAAGTCGGCACATACCTTTATTACCCACTACCACATCAACCTTGAGTCACGCCCGGATGCTGGTTTTGGGGCCTCGGTTCTCTAGTCTCTATTCCCTTAGTGGGGGGTGTGCGCCTTGCTTCCCTCCTCCCGGAGAACTGCTAGGAGTCTGCCAGAAAGTGTGGATGAACAACATATCCATGTCCCTAGAAATACAGGTTCTAGGAACATGGATATTTTCATCCAATGTCGAGTCCTGCAGCTTTAAATCTTGCGGAAGGTCTTCAAGCTGGCTCCTCCCACCCACCCGGGTGGTAAAACTCTTGGCTGCAACCCATGACACCAGATCTTCCTTACCGCTTGGAAGCTCAAGTTCCCTCCTTAGCATTCTGCGTTTTTGACTGGTTTCTGAAAAGTTCGGTCTTCAAATTTATTCAAGTACCCTTGAATCTTCAGTCTCTTCTTCGCTGCGGCGATGGCTTTTTCCGGCCCCGAGAGACGTATGGTTAGTTCCTCCAGGAGGGACTCACACTCCACGTGCACTTTTTGCCTGGACTTGGATTACGATCCTCGGGCTTGCAGTTTTTGTTCTGACCTCTCGGTCAGCTCTCCGGAGGACTGCGCGGCCCGTTCGGGGCTCGGACATACCCGGTAGTTTTCTCTGCTCCAGAGTCTCCATTGGATCGCTGGGTGCCCACTTTGACTTTCTCTGCAGTCTTATCCTGCCGGGGAAGGGACGGGGGTTTCCCTTCCCTCTCCTTCGGTTGCAGAGCTTATCCCGCTGTCCTTGGATTCCTTACATTCAGCTTCGTTCAGGGAGCTTCGTCATTCCCTCTCCAAGGGAGAGGAAACCTGGCCTGTCTCTCAGCCCATGTCTGAAGGGCCGCGAGCGGGGGTTTCCCCTCCCTCATTGGCGGCTCGACTTGAGTCGGGGTTTGACTTCAACCTCTGGCCTCGTGGTACCCACATCAGGTCGAGCGGCCAAAATCGCCGGCGTTGTCAGTCTCGACCCGTCTTCCGGGGTCTGCTGAGGCCGTCTTCCTGCCGCCCGGTGGAAGTCGAGGCTCTGTCCTCCACTTCGGGTCGACAGCCCTCAGTCAGTTCTTCCGAGCCGAGGGAGGAGCGGGTGCTCCCCGTTTCTTCCCAGGCCCGCCCTCAGTTACCCCGAGTATTTGGGTCTCGATCTCTGTCTACCCGCTCACGCTGATCTCTGCGTTCTCGGTCGGAGCACCGGGTTAAGTGGCGTGGCCTTTCTTCCTCGTCCCCTTTCCTCAGATGAGGAGTGGTTTCGATGCCGTTGGCGTCAGTGTTACGAGGAACTTATGTGGCGACAGCAGCTGTCTGGGTTTCAATTGACTCAGATTCATTCTCCAGATAGCAAGCAGGTGCCGCTTGGTCGGCAGGCGTTCAAATCGGTCGAGGAGCCTTCTCCAGGACCGGTTGCTCGTTCGACCCTTGCTGCCCCTCCGCCTTCAGCGGAGTCCAGGCCAGACCGAGGCCTGTCCTTCAGGTCACTCGGTTCCCTCGGGCCTGCGGCAGCTTTTTACAGACCCTTCGGAGCCTGGAGCAGGCTCTGCCATGTCTCCTGACGGGGAGGACCCCGGGTCTTCCCAGGAACATCCAGTAGACGACAGCCGATCATCCTCTAAGGGTCTACTTCAGCTCACTTCAGAGTTTACTGGAATGCAGCTTAAGCCCGTCTCTGATCGGGCTCCTTACCCACTTCTGGAGATTCTGGATCAAAGGGGTTCCTCCACGGAGGTCTTTCCAGTGGCTGAGGCTATTGTGGGCCCAGCCTTGGAGCTATGGCGGCGACCTACTTCTTGCCCTGCGCCTTCGGTCAGGATAGCTCGGAGGTATCCTATCCCGGTCGGTTCTCTGTCCGGTTTCTCAGAGCACCCCTCGGCTGAAGGAGTAATTACCGACGATGTTTTCCAATGTCTTGGAAACGCCGGGGATGTGGACAGACCCCCGACAAGGAGTCCAGAAGGATGGACTATGTGGGGCATAAGGTTTACACTGCGTCCTCCCTAGGACTCCGTCAGGCCAGCTCGGTTGCACTGATGGCACATTTCTCCCACACCCTTTTGGGCTCCCTGGACGAGGTTCTCCCTCATCTCCCAGGTGACCTGTGGACCACGGTTCGACAGGTGCGGGACCAGGGTAGGGCGGTGGCAAAGCAGCAGCTCCAGACGAGCCGTCTAGGATCTAGGCGACTCTTGTGCCAGATCGGTTGCGGCCGCAGTGGCCATGCGCCACAGGGCGTAGCTGAGGTTAACATCCTTCTCCTTGGAAACCCAGCACGAGTTGGCGGACATACCCTTTTTGGAGACTGACCTTTTCGGCCCTGGGTGGAGAATACATTCATGAGCTCGGGAGTCCGATGCCACTCGGACTCGGTCACTCTCGCCCCGAGGGGTCAAGGGCAACCAGTCAGCCTTTGCGTAAGCCCCTTTGCCCCCTGAGCCCTGGGGCCCCCCTGGCCCAGCATGAGGGCCAGCAGGCATGCGCTGGGTGGCCTGTTGCCAAACCAGCGTCTTCCTCCAAAAGGAAATGGAGAGGCAGGAAACAGAGGGGCTCCTCGGCTTCCTCCCCCTCTAAGCCTGCTCAGTGATGGGCCATGGGGCATTGCTCCGGCTCCGTCATCCCAGCCCGGGTTTTCCTGTAGGGTGACAGCTCCGCATCTCATTTTGGAGATATTTAGGGTGGATCCTGTCGCAAGTTACGAGCTGATCCCCTTTGAGCCGTTGCCTCACGGGGAATTTGAGTTCACTGCCCCTGTGTCGGTCATCCGACATGCCTGGCTCTCTAGTTAGAGATGATCAGGAAGGCCGTGGACCCCCCCCCCCCACATTCAACCCTGGGTTCGTGTCCAGGTATTCCTGGTCTCTTACGGATGGGGGCTTGTGCCCATCCTCCCGCATGCCAGAATGGTCTCTCTTCTGCAGACATTCCATCCTCAGAACGTGGCGTGTAGCTGTTTCCTGATCTCCAGGATGTACCTACTCCTCGTTCCGTCCATTTTTGTGGGAGGCTCCACCCCTTCTTGCGGGGGAGCTGCTTATGAGTTCCCAACACTTCCTTGCTTAGCAGTCTCTGCGGCATGGAAGGGTCCAGATGTCACCCCACCCGGAAGGCAGACTGGTCTCCTGTTTCGGGAGCAGAGTGAGAACTCTTATCTTAGTGATGAAGCTTCTTCAGGACTAAGCTCGACTTAGAGTCCGAGCTCAGCTCCGGGCGAACAGGGTGAGGTTCTTCCTCCTTTGCTGGTCGGTTGGCCGGGGAATTAAGTCCTGCCAGGACTTCCTGACCCTCCTGGGCCTCAGGGTGGCCTTACCTTAGTGGGAGGGGCCAACCAGAGGTCTCAACGCTGTGTCCCGTGGACCAGTTCGTGACTTACAGCCCAGGAGTTAGAACGCTCCCTTGGACCGTTCTAACTTTGGCAGGAGACTATCCTGCTTGTTCGCCTTGAGTTGCCGGTCTTCTCCGACCGATGCTTCTCGGATGGGTGGGGTGCCCATCTTGGGGTATGCAGAGTGCGTCGCCTCTGGTCCTCTTGTGAGTCCCGGTGTCCTTCCCGCTGACTGGAGACAGATGGTCAGATTAGCCGGCACTGCTCGTTCCGCTTGTACGGGGTCTAGTGGTCTAAGTCCAAGTTGGATTATTCCAAGACCATGTGCTACCTACTCCGCCAGGTTTGGTCTATCCCCCTTGTCTCTGTGCAAGGAGGTTCTCCACATTGGGCGGTTGCGCATTCGAGGCTTCCTAGCCATTTCATGGCAGGAGCCCAATTCCCTGGCTGCAGCCCTGAGCCGGGCATAGGCTGCGCCTCATGAGTGTCTCCCCTGCCGGGGGTAGCACAGGATCTTCTCCCTTTTCCCTCCGGAGAGAATACTAGGCCGAGAGGTGTGTTTTTTTTTTTTTTTGTTTGTTTTTTCCCCTGCCCCTCAGCAAGGCTTGCTGTAAGGGATGCCATCGGGGCCAAGGACCCCGGGCCCCTCCGTGCCTCTCCCTCATTTCCCTTGACCTACAGGCAAGGCGAGGAGGGATTTGGCGCAGGTGATGCTAGTAGCCCCAGACTGGATTGCCAGTGCTGGTATACAGCTCTCCTCCGTCTCAGCCACAGGCTCCCGAGACAGTCTCTAGTCCGCCAGTCCCGTCTTTCATTTTCAGGGGAAGGTTATCCATCTGGACCTTCAATCCCTGCACCTGTTGGCCATCCCCTGTGCGGCTAGGGCCAGGCCTAGGGTCTTTCGGCAAGGTCCTCTACCTTTGAGGCGTCCTGCTAAGAAGTTGGCCAAGATGCTTGTCCTTTGGGAGAAGTTTTCCTTCTTCCGATGATGGGATAGGGCGGTGCCCTTCCCCGTCCCTGGGCATAGCATTCCGGACCATTTGCAGTCCATCCTTAGACCAGAGCTTCGGTCGACGACCCTCTGGGTGCTTCTGCGGTCACCACTGTCTTCCGGGCGTGGGCCGGAGGGTAGCTGGTTGTATGGAGAAGGTGGTCTGGCACTTCTAGGACTCGACCACGCTTCCCCCTTTGGGAGAGTATCCCGGTTTTTGTGGGATCCTTGCTGGTATGGGCTTAGTTCATGAGCAAGCCATCCGAACCTTTGCACAGGTGCGTTTTCCCCCACCTGTTGTGGAAGAACACCTTCTTGGGGCCACGCCACCATCCAGAAGGCTGGGAGAGTTCCAGGCGCTCCTTTAACCTCCCTATCCGGTCTTGCACAGGGACTAGGTTGTCCTGTGCCCCACCCGAAGTTCTTCCATGAGGCGGTGGCAGAGTCTTCCCTTCGGGGATTTTGCCTCTGCCGGGGTTTATCCCCATTCACACCTCGGAGGCCGTATTCCGGTTCCGTGGGAACCGTTTTAACGCTCACCTTGTGAGAGCGTAGACCTTAAATTCGGGAGAGGTTCGCCAGCTGTTCATCACCTTCGCTGAAGCCGCATCGGGCAGATTGCAGCCCAGTAGAAGATGAGCGGGCGGGTCACCCCTGCAAGGTCTCCACTTTAGGCGGGCATGGAGCCTCCCTGAGGGATAAGTGCTCTTTTTTTTTTTACCCGTCCTTCCGCTGCATCTGTGGCTGCTTGCAAGGACACTCCGGTCCAGGATATCCGCAGGGCTCCTGCCCGGAAGCGGGCTTTACTGTTCCCCCTCCACAGCGACCTTGGGTCGTGCCGGGGTGCTGGTCGGGGTCTCGGTTCTCCAGTCTTTCTACCTAAGTAGGGGTGTGCGCCTTGCCTCCCTCCTCCTGGAGAACTGCTAGGAGCCTGCCAGTAAGTGTGGATGAACAACATATCCATGTCCCTAAAAATGCAGGTTACTCACCTGTAACAGGAGTTCTAGGAATGGTATATGTTGTTGTTTATCCACACGACCCACCCGGCTTTGACGCACAACCTGGCTTCCAGCGGGCTAGATCTGGCATCATGGGGCGGAGCCGAGTTTTACCACCTGGGTGGGTGGGAGGAGCCAGCTTGAAGACCTTACGGCAAGATTTAAAGCGGCAAGGGACCTGCCAATAAGTGTGGATGAACAACATATACCATTCCTAGAACTCCTGTTACAGGTGGTGACCTGTATTTACTGACCTGTAACAGGGTTAAAAATAGCTATGATGTTCATCCACCACGACTTCGAACCTCCCGGCTCGACTCACTACCTGAGCTTCCAGCGGGCAAGATCTGGCGTTATGGGGCGGAGCCGAGAGTTCTACCACACGGGTGGGTGGGAGGAGCCAGCTTGAAGACCTTCCGGCAAGATTTAAAGCTGCAAGGATACCTGCCAGAAAGTGTGGATGAACAACATTCCTAGAACTCCTGTTACAGGTGAGTAACCTGTGTGTTTTGTTTGTAGATGTTGAGTTGGTTGAAAAAAGAAACGATGACTCTGTCTCGCAGCTCCTCGGTACACTGGATAAGGAGCCACTGTGTTTCTGGAACTGTTTACCCCACCCGGTAGTAGTGCAACAGCCGATCGGGGAGTGGCTGTTTTTTTAAGCGACTCTGCGTGTGCTTGCCATTATAAACCATGGGTTATAATGGCTAATTATAACTTATGCTGTGTTTATATAAAAAAAAAAAAAAAAAAAAAAATGCGAACCTGTTTGTAAAATTATTGACCAGAGACTAAAGTATCTCATAAACTCTGGAGGTAACTAGGGATACGATATGATAGGGACTTTCCAATACTTCACAGGTATGAATAAGGTTCAAGGGGGAAGCATACTCTGATTAAAAGGTGCCCAAGAACAAGGGGTCATGATATATAGCTGGGGAGGGCAGACCTAGGCAGAATGTGTGAACCCCTTCTCTAATGGGGTAATGATTGCATTGAACATATTCAAAGCAGAGGTGGTAGGGTCAGAAATGACACTGGCATTCACAAATGCATAAGATATGCATAATGGAACATTGATGCAGTGGAAGTGGTGATAAAGCTGGCAAATAAGTAAGGTATGATGTCGCATTACAGTAGGTAGGGGAAAAGGGCTGTCTAGATAGGGAAAGACATCCTTATCTGCCAATAACTGATATACAGTGTGTAGTAGAGCATTGCTCTGCATAGAATTCCATCCCTTTCAAAATGTACCGCACTTCAAAGGTCATGGAAGGTGTTTGTACCCTTCTGTGGTACAACAGCATTATGTAACCTCTGGAGGCTGCATACAACAGTTTCACTCTCAAAGCCAAAACTACCGTGTGCACATTTCACTTAACTGTAATGCTGTACATTTTACGTAACTATCATGACATTGTTACAGAATATTAATACCTTGCCTGTATTTATGCATCTTGTGTATTGCCCACCTTGTTAGTTGCTTCATGCACTGTGTGCTTGTATTTGTCCACTTCTATATGTTGCCTGACTGCACTGGATTCTGTACCTATGTATGATTTGCTGCTGTTCACTGTATTTGCCATTGATTGTGCCAGTGTCTGGTTCAGGCCATGCCTGAAAAAGGTCTTTGGACCATTGCTCCATCCTGTTAACAAATGAATGAAAAAATTATAGAGGATAAAGTATAGTCCTCTATTGGTAACCGGTCTGTTAACCGGCAAGACGTTGCCTGGGCAACCCTGTAAACCTCGATCGAAGCTTGAGGTCTACGTCACCGTGGCAACCTCGAGACTTAACAGTAACCAGTTGCTGAGAAAAAGACCATACGTTATTTTTTTTTATAGTGTATGGTCCCAAGAAAAAGGGAAAACTGCTCCTTACCTTTTAAACGGTCACTGCCGCATGGCCATTCAGTCCCCTTACTGCTGCATGCATCCATCGGTTCACTAGATGTGTTCTTAAAAAAAAAAGGGGGCAGACCGATCCTTAGTTGTTAACCTATCGGTGTGACGTAGCATCGATAGATTAGATTAACATTACTACATCACATCGATGGTATAACAACCTTAGGAAATGATTATTTCTTAAGGTTGAGTGTTCTAACATACATTATAATGTAAAGTTAACACTATTTTTATACTGTAATCGGTGTATTCCACCTTGTGATTCAGACTGGCATGGATTTCTCGAGTCAGTGCAGATGCACAAACTCCAATGGACATCTTGAATATGGCACACTTCTCTGCCGTGAGCTCCATCTTCAAGGAGAACTTCATTGTAGGAACTGGCTTGAGGATAGGAAGTGAAGGAAGGGAGGTACTTTATGATATCCAGTCCAAAGAAAGGGAGGTGACCAGTGGGGTACCTCAGTGATCAGTTTTGGGGCTGGCCCTTTTCGGTACCTCATGAATGACATTGCAGAAGGGCTGGAAGGAAAGGGTCACCTCTTAGCAGATGACACCAAGGTCTGCAGTAGGGTAGACACTCCAGATGGGGTGGTGAAAATGAGGTACCTAGAAAAGCTGGAAAAATGGTCCAAAGCGTGGCAGCTGAGAATCAGTGTGATGTGCAATGCCATGGACCTGGAGTGCATAATCTTTGCAGATAGCTACGAAGTTGCTGGCAGTCACTAGGAAGAAAGATACTTGGGGATTATTATCTTTGATGACCTGACAGTGGCCAAACAATGCACAAAGGCTATAGGGAGAATCAGTGGCATGTTGGGGTGCACTGAGGGGTATCACGAGCAGAATAAGGGGGGGTGGCGATGCCACTGTACAGAATGCTGGTGCAGTTTCATCTAGAATACGTTGTGCAGATCTTACTTCGAGAGGGCTCTTGCAGTAGGTAATTACATATAGGACTGTATGCCGGCTGGTAGCAGGACCCTACGGAAAAATTTCTAGCTAGCAGTCCCTGGCCCCCACGTTGGGTGACCAGCGTCATAAGACGTCTGTATAAAGGGGCGGTCCTGGACGCATGCCTTCCAGTTCTTTCCCGCAGTCGGCTCATGCAATGCCTTGCAGGCAAGTTCCTGTTGCTCAGTCCTGTTACTTCGTCGGTTTTCCGAAAAAGTTTTGCAGTATTACATTTTATATTTCTGTCGTCGGGCGAACGTCTGTATATGTCGTCCCCTTCAAAAAACAAGTAAGACTCGTGCGGTGCCCAGCTGCCTCAGACTGTCACTCCCTCTGCCTTTTCTGCTTAGGCCCCGACCACGTGGTCGACAAGTGTCCGCACTGCCTTCGTTTCAACGCGGCCACCCGCAGACGACAGCAGTCTCTCGAAGCCCATCTCCTCAAAAAGATGTCCGCGATGGAGGAGTTTAAGAAACTTCTGCAGGCGTCGACCTCCCCTGAAGGGCACAAGAAGCGGGACAAGGAAAGGCACGGGAGAAGGCCTCCTCCTCCGCGACTCCAGACAGAGTCGCGGGCAAGGTAACATCCTCCGGGGATCATCCGGTAGCCTCCAAGGCTTTGGAGGAGGCGTCTGCCTGCCCATCAGGTTCACGTTCGAGCCTGCCAGGTGCCTCCGGGCAAAAGGAGGCTCCTACCCCCAGTACTGCTGCAGGCTTGCGGCCTACTGGTGCGGGCACCTCCCTTAAGCCAGCTGTCTGCTCCTCAGACATCTGCCGGGAGAAGACCGCTAAGCTGCTTGACCCTTTGGGGCGGAGCACGGCAGTGTCCCCCTTGGACCGGGCCTCCTCCCATCCTCTGCCCGTCTCCGATGAGGGACACCAGAAGCCGGACACCAGCTCCTCTGGCGTCCGCTGGGATTCGGCCCCTAAGCCACACGTGGGCTCCTCCAACGTGCACTGGGCCTCGGAGCCTACGGCAGACCCTGCTTTGTCGTACCAGGCTCCCCGCAGCCTTCACTGCCGTCAGGGGAGCCAGAGTCTCCCCCACCTGACCCCGGGGATTTGTCCCCTGATGAGGCTCGGGATCCTAGGCTGCCTTCCAATCCTCTTCCTACAGAGCCGGATCTGACGGCTTCCCCAACACCAGCCCCTCCGACTGCAGCGGGGGATATTCCTCTTCCATTGGGCCCTCCACCCTGTGGGCCTATCCCGGCTGATCCGCCCGTGGAGTACCCGGCTGAGCTGTCTGCTCCGGCAGCTCCTCCAGTGCCTGGGTATCCACCGTCCTATCAGACGCGGGTTTTCCCAGGCCCGCAGTATCCGGCGCCGCAGTACCCAGCACAGACTCCTGACGCCGCAGTACCCGGCTCCGGTATACCCCAAGCCGGGTTATGGATACTCACTACAGATTTCATCCATACAACTATCCTCCTCCACCGCCTCCTAGGCCGCTGGTGGATCTCCAGGAGACTCTTGCCTCCTGGTGGGCTGATGCCAAGGCTCGGCTCACCAAGGAAGCTGAGAGCTGTCTTACGGCAACGGTGCCACCCTCGGCTCCCGTACGCCCCCAGACGGCACACTCCCTGTCCTCCTCTGGATTCCGGGGCTTTGCCCTCGGGATCCAGAGAGGGGCAGGACACGCGTTCTGGGATTCCCCCTAAGGAACCCGTTCCTCCCCCTGGATGAGTTGGGGAGTCCTTCTCTGCTTCAGATTCTTCTTCTTCACTTTCGGACTCCTCGGAGGCTTCCAATGGGTGTTCCGAGAAAGACAGCGAGCCGTGCTCTCCGTCCAAGCCCCAGCCGAGTACTCCTCTGGAGGATCCTTCCTTCATGGAGTTGCTCAGGAAGATCCAGGAGGTCCATCAGTGGCATTCCTTAGAGCCAGATCCTCAACAGGTTAAACTCGCCGAACATCTGGACTTGCCCCTTACGGCTCCTACCCTAGTGCCAGCCTGGATCGTGCCTCATGCCCACCTTGTTTCCACTATTTGGAAGCAACCGTCTGCTTTAGCCCCACTTCCTAGGAATTCGAACAGCCTCTACCAGGCTCCGGACGGTGTAGACTTTTTAGACTCTCACCCCCTTGCAGACTTGGTTGTGATTAGCGCCGCTTACGGCCGATCAGCACACCTGAAACACTTGAGCTAGTCTCCCCCGGATCAGGAATCCCGCCTTCTGGATCAGTATGGAAGGAAGATCTACGTTTCTTCCACACTAGGGATTAGGGCCCTGAATTATGTAGCACATATGGGGTATTACCAGAAGGCTGTCCTTACCCAGGCGGAATCTAAGATTGACTCCTTGCTTGACTCCGAAGTCAAGCAGGAGTTGGCCAACCTGGTCCGTTCTGCTTGTTCGGCCAGTCGTCATATTCTGAGGACAACCTACGATGCAGTGGACACCGCAGCACGGAGCTCTGCATTCGCTGTAAGTCTTCGCCGTCATGCATGGCTCCGTGTGTCAGGTCTGGTCCCGGAGGTGCAGTCAGCAATTAAAGAAGCACCTTTCAGGGGTGCTGTGCTTTTCAGCGGTGATGTCAAGGACATCATCACTGACTTGCAGGAGAAAGGGACGACCCTTAAGTCTGATTCAATGTACCGTCCCCATCCCCCACAGCGCCGTCCCTTTCGCAGACGCAGCTGGCCTCAAGCAAAACCTCAGGAAGGCGGGCCACTAAGCGTCTGGCCCCCAGCTGCCATGAGCCCCGCCCGCCCAAAAACGCCAGGTGCCCCAGCTGTGGCTGCCTCACACCACCGGACTCCTTCCCTCTCCCACCGCCTCCGGATGCCCCCGAAGGGACCGGTAGGAGGGAGGTTCTCCCTCCACCTTCCAGGTTGGGAGAGGATAACATCGGAATGATGGGTGCTTCAGATCATAGCAGAGGGGCACTCCATAGTTTCTCCAGAAACCTCCACGTCACCCCCCCTCTGAACTCCTTACTCAATGGACCATCTTCCTTTGGTCAGGGAAGAAATCTCTGCTTTGCGAAGCAGGCTATAGATCCCGTCCCCCCACCTCCATGGGACTGGTTACTATTCCCATTTCTTTCTCGTACCAAAGAAGATGGGAGATCTTGGACCCATTCTCTATCTCAGCTCCCTGAACCTATATGTGGAATACAAGAGGTTGAGGATGCTCTCCCTTCAAACTCTCTTGCCCCTTTTCTGGCCGGGCCAATGGCTTTGTGCACTGGATATGCAGGATGCGTACCTGCACATCCCCATAAGCCTTTCATACCGAAAGTACCTCGGGTATCAAACAACATGAAGTCTTGCTATATTATGACACATGCAGCGAGTCCCAACCTTTGAACTGCTCCGGAGGTGAAAGAGTTAACTTTCCATGCCAGGCATGGAACGCAGAGCTCCGCTTGGTTGAAAACTGTCTGTTCTTCAAACTCAAACTGTCAGATTCTTTACTCCGCCTCACTGAACAGTCGCTCCGGAGATTTCTCCTTCTGCTCGGTTCATTTTGTCGGTTAAAGTATTTTCTTGTTTTTTTGACCGAATTTAAACCTCAACCGGTCAGTTCAAGCTCTGTCTGTGGTATTGTGAGTACTAAATAGGTTTTACATTTATATTTTCTGTGTGGAACTTGTAAACGGTTTATTGGTTCGGTTTGAACCGATCAGGTTGTTTAAAATATATTAATCTGTCTTTTTAGTGTGGTTACCGGTTTTTATCGGTTCTAAATAAAACAGATTTTATTACGCTTTTTTTTTTTTTCCACGACCCGTGACACGGTTGGGAACCGATAAGAGGGTCTTGTTTGGCAGATTGCCATAAACGGGCAAGTTTGGTTAGGACTGGCACCATGTCTGAGAAACCCAAAAGAAAAACCGGGCCTCTGGGTTTCAACACTGTAGTGTCTGTGGGGGAAGTCTTTGCTAAGGCTGACCCCCACACCACCTGTGTTTACTGTCTGGGGTTTGACCACCTCAATGCAGACTGCCAGATTTGTAAAAATGTTCCTGCTGCCTCCATGGAAAAGAGAGTTGGTAGGCTCAGGGAAAGGGAAGCCAAAAAGTCCACTGACTTGACTGGCCAGCCCAACTCAGTTTCAACTGAACCGGAGGGAGTGCCCTCTGACCAGGGCAAGACTTCCTCGGGCAAAAGGAGAGCAGACTCTGAGGAGTCGGTTCCATGAAAAAGGACTAGGAAATCAGCTGGCGTGGAGCCAAACTTTCCTCTCCAACCGCTGAAGAAATAGCCAAAGCGATTCAAATTGTCCATTCGGTTCGTCTGGTTCCACCGGTTCAAGAGTATGATTTAGAGGACTTTTATGAACTGGAGGAGGGGTAAGAGTATGAGGAGAGTGAATGTGGATTTGAGACTGGATGTGCCCATTGAACCGGACATCTCCCCAGACAGACCTTCAGGAGTGTCTCCTCCTAGGCTTTCGGAGTCCCCTTCTCATTTTATGTTTTATTAAAAAAAAAAAAAAAGTGGCTGAAACCCTCCAGCTCCCTATCGAGGAAGCTGTTGATGACCAAGAGGAGCCTGACTACGTAGAAATGATGGATATCCCAGAGTCTAGGAGACTGTCTATTCCTTTGCATAAATCTTTTTGGAAACAGACAGTAAAAATTCTAAACTTCTCACACTATATCTCCTGTGGATAAGAGAATGGACAAGAGGTACACATTGTCAGGCTCTGATCGGAGTTCATACACATCAGTGCAGCCATGTTGGGGTAGTGCAGACTGCAGCCTGTGACAAGGCAAATATTCATTGGCTTCACCCCAAAGGACTCCAGGAGGATTGATGCCATGGCAAAGAAGCAGTACATGGCAGCATCCTTGGGACTCAGGCAAATTATATGGTTTATGCTGCTAGATACCAGAAATCCAGATGGGATACTGTTGTGGCTCTAGCAAAACAGGTCCCTGGCCAGCTTGCCAAGGAGCTGGAGCAGGTGCTGCAGTGGACTCTAATGATGTCATCAAGAGTCATGGCTACATCTGTGGCACATCGCAGAATGGCTTGGCTCAGATGTACTAGCCTATCACAGGATACCCAGACTTAAAGCCATGGATTTTCCTGTTGTGGGTAATTCTCTGTTTGGGGAGCAGACAGAATTACATGAAGAAAATGGATGAGTATAGAACCACCTATAGGAGTGCACAGGCCAAAGAAAGGCAGGCCACTCCTCAAAGGCGGCCTTCAAGGGGCAGGCTTTTTGACCAAACCCAGGCCTCTTCTTCAGCTTATGCCCACAAGGGGTTCTTTAGCGGGAGAGGCAGACTGGGTACAAGCAGGCACTCTGATGGTGTTGCCAGGGCCGATTCTCAACTACCTGTATGGGGCAGGCTGGCTTACTTTGTCCAGGACTGGAAGTCTCTAATATCAGACAAGTGGGTCCTGGAAGTAGTAAGCCAGGGACTGGTTCTCAGCTTAAAATAATTTCTAAAGATGAGAGCCAGATCCTTTTCACCTGCAACTCCTTCAGAGGCACTTGCCCTACAGGCAGAAGCCTCTACCCTCCTGACTCTCAGAGCCGTGGCAAGGGTTCCACCCCTACACCAGGGCAAAGGATTGTACTCCAGGTATTTCCTTACCCCAAAAAAGACAGGAGAATGGCGGCCCATCCTGGATCTCAGATACTTGAACAAGCACCTTTTTAAAACCAAAATTCAAAATGGTGACTCTGGGAATTATTTTACCCTCTCTAAGGCCAGGGGACTGGCTAGCGTCCCTGGACCTCAAGGATGCCTACTTCCATATTCTCATCAGAAGCTCCCATCGAAAGTACCTTGGGTTCGAGCTGCCCTCAGGCCATTACCAGTTCAGAGCAATGCCCTTCGGCCTCACCTCTGCTCCAAGGGTATTCACAAAATGCCTGGCAGTAGCACTTGCCTATCTAAGAAGGCAAATTGCCATATTTCCTTACCTGGACGACTGGCTCATAGTAGGCCAGTCTCCAGACCAAGTCAAGTTACATCTACAGATAACTCAACAACTGCTTACCTCTCTAGGTTTCCTTCTGAATCTTCCAAAGTCAGTTCTAGAGCCTGTCCAGCTTCTCACCTTCATAGGCACAGAACTGAACACACAGGAAGCCAGAGCCTTCCTTTGGACAGGGCAACGACCCTGGTCTTCCTGGCCGCCTCATTCACCCTGCAGATCTCTTGACCAGCAAGGCATTTTCTGCAGTTCCTGGGACACATGGCTGCTTCTACAGCAGTAGTGCAAGGAGCAAGATTTCAGATGAGGGACATCCAATTCCATTTGAGAACCTTTTGGTGTCAAAAAAAAAGGACCTCTAACCAAGTTGATCCCAGTAACCTGAACCCTAATCCAAGCCCTACAGTGGTGGCAGGATCAGAACAATCTGAGACAAGGGGGCCCCTTTGTCACTCAGTCTCACTCTTTAATCCTTACTACAGCTGCATCCCTCTTGGGGTGGGGAGCTCACATGGGCGACCTCACTACCCAGGGACTGTGGTCCCCTCGGGAATCTCTGCTCCACATCAACCTGTTGGAGCTCAGAGCAGTTTTTCTAGCACTTCAGGCTTTTTCCAAATCTGTTCAGAACAAAGTTGTTCATGTCCGAACAGACACCACCACTACAATGTGGTACATGAACAAGCAAGGAGGCACTCTGTCTATGGCCTTGTGCACCGAAGCAATGGAGTTGTAGTCTCTGGCTTACACCTCCCTTACGGCAGTTCACCTCCCAGGCAAGGACAATGTCCTGGCAGATGCTCTCAGCAGGATCTCTCGGGGCCATCATGAATGGTCACTGGATCCCCTGGTCCTGGGGGTAGTATTTGCCAGATGGGGCACCCCGCAGATGGATCTTTTTGCAGCCCCAGACGATCGCCAACTTCCCCTTTTTTGCTGCAGGCCCCCAGTCTTGGGCTCAGTCCCTCTGGATGCCTTAGTTCTTAATTGGTAAGGGAAGTTTCTCTATGCTTTTCCCCCCTTCCCTCTCCTGTTCAAAGTGTTAGTCAAAATCAGATCTCAGTCCTGCAAAGTGATTCTGATTGCTCCAGATTGGGCCAGACAACCCTGGTATCCACTCCTACTGTCCTTAGCAGTCCATCTTCCCCTGTGCCTTCCCAGGAATCACAATCTGTTAACCTGTGCTCAGGGCAGGGTTTGGTACCTGAACCTCAAATCTATCAATCTCAAGGCCTGGTTCTTGAAGAGTTAGTTTGCTGATCTACACCTCTCCCAAAGTGTGTTGGATATATTGAAGGCTTCTAGGAAGCCTTCCACCAGGGCTCCTTACAATTCCAAATGGAAGAGGTTTTCCATATGGTGCTCTAGGAAGCATATTTCCCCAGAATCTGCTGCTTTACCCACAGTCCTGGATTATATGGTCCATTTAAACACTTTGGGACTGAGACCAGCTTCCCTAAAGGTGCATTTGGCAGCTGTCTGCTTATATTTCTGCAGGTAAACCCTCTTCTCTCTCAGCTCATCCTGTATTCTCCAAGTTTAAGGGATTGCTTCACACCAACCCTCCATTCAGGGACCTTTCCCCTGCCTGGGATCTTAATGTTTACATTGCTCAGCTTATGCAACCCCCCTTTTGAGCCCTTGTCTTCAGCAGAACTTAAGTATTTGACTTGGAAGACTGTTTCTGGTAGCCATTACTTCTGCCAGACGCATAAATTAATTGCAAGCTTCGTCAGTGGAGTCTGAGTTTTATCTCCTTTCATAGAGTTAAAGTGGTCCTCAGGACTAACAGGAAGTTCTTGCCTAAGGTGGTTTCTGATTTCCACCTTAATCTTTTTCTCTCCCAGTTACTTCACAGACCATTCCTCCTCTGGCAAGAGTGTGTTACACAGATTAGGTGTGAAGAGAGCCCTTAGTTACTACATAGAGCGTACCATGGGTTACAGGTTTGACTCCCTCCAACAGTTCCTCACTTATGGAGAGGTTGGTAAAGGGAAACCTGCCACTAAAAGATCCATTGCCAGGTTTATTGTCTCTTGTATCCAATTCTGTTATGAAAAGCTGGGTAAGGTTTCTCCCTCAGGCCTGAGGGCTCACTCTACCAAAGGTACAGCTGCTTCCCTGGCTGCTGCCAGGAACATCCCTATTCTAGAAATATGTCAAGCAGCTACCTGGAAAACAGTTCACACTTTTACGAAGTATTACTCCCTGGACATCCAGGCTAGGAGTGATGCTTGGTTTGCTACAGCCGTGCTTCAGATCCTATTTCCTAAGTAGGTTCTGTCCCTCCTCCTTGGAGGTACTGCAGTGTAGTCTGCATGTGTCATAATATAGCAAGACTTCATGTTTGAAGAAAAAATTACTCACCTTAGTAATGTTTCTTCTAATGGAGTCTTGCTGTATTATGACCTCCCCCCGCCTGCCCCTCTCAGAACCTGTTTTTGGGATGTGGGTGGGCAGTGCAGTGTTGGCACTTAGTAGATGCCCACCTTATTTCACCCCTCCTTTTTTGGGGTGACTTGGTGGTGTTTTTCATTTTTTGGGTCTCCTGACTTGAGTTTTTGTTTGGTACCAAAAAATGTTATTTAGTAGCCAGTTGGCTAGTGTAGGTTTACAGCTTCCACACAGGACCTTAGTGAGTTTAGTTCTTAAAGATCTGACAGTTTGAGTTTGAAGAACAAGACTGTTTTCAACCAAGCGCGAGCTGTGCGTTCCATGGCTGGCATGGAAAGTTAACTCTTTCACCTCTGGAGCAGTTCGAAGGTTGGGACTCGCTGCGTATGTCATAATATAGCAAGACTCCATTAGAAGAAACAACATTACTAAAGAGAGTAATTTTTTTCTTGCGTTCCGGGGGACCACTACCACTTCCGGGTGCTCCCTTTTGGTCTTTCCTCGGCTCCCCAAATCTTTACCAAGTGCTTGGCGGTGGTAGCGGCCCACCTGCGTACTTTGGGAGCTCAGGTTTTTCCCTACCTGGACGATTGGCTCTTGGCAGCCCCATCCAGGGAGGAACTCCTGCATTTTCTCTCCCTCACCCAGCAGGTCTTCACTGGCCTGGGTAGTACCATCAACCATTCCAAGTCTCACCTGGATCCTTCACAGAGGCTCCAGTTCATTGTTGTAGTCCTTGACATGGCATTGTGCAAGGCCTTCCTGCCTCGGGGGGGGGGGGGGCTCCCATCCCTCCAGTCCCAGATTTCCCTCGTATCAGAACACAGCAGGGTTCCAGCGAGATTGGTGCTCCGTCTACTGGGGCTTGTGGCAGCGGCCATCCAGACTGTTCCGCGCGCGTGCGCGCCTCCACATGAGAATCTCTCAGTGGACTCTTCGATCTCAGTGGGATCAACGGGTAGACGACCTAGATCTGGTTCTGATCTCCTTGCTGATGGTAAGAGACTTGCAATGGTGGATGGTTCGAGAGAACCTATTCTGGGGATCCCCTTTTTTTTCTTCCTCCCCTGATCAGACTCTGACCACGGACACTTCAGGCGAAGGTTGGGGAGCACATCTGGGTCCTCACCGAACCCAGGGCCTATGGTCAAAGTTGGAGTTGGTTCTCCATATCAACGTGCTCCAGCTTCCAGCAGTACTGTATGCTCTCCAGGCCCTTCACCAGTACATCCTTCCCGGTCACCTAGCTGTCCAAGCTGACATGTGCGTGGTGTGGTACATCAACAAGCAGGGAGGGACTCTGTCCTACCCGCTGTGCATGGAAGCAATGAGGGTTTGGGAATAGGCAACGCTTCACAACCTTTATCTCATGGCGATCCATGTTCCGGGAGTCGACGATGTAGGTAGAAGACTTGGTTTGCTGGCCAAGGCACCTAGCTTCACCTGAGCTCTTTCTTTTTAAGACTGCTTGAAAGGCAGAGTAGAGAAACTTACCAGAGCAAGGGAGAAGGATTAAGACTTAGTTTGGCTAAGCAGATTTACTGTGTGGTGATGTTTTTATTTTTTACTCACAGGGATTGCTACTGTTTGTTGCTAACATTTCATTGCTTTATTTTTTTCTCTGATTCAAATTGTTGCTGGTATACCTTCTTCTGCATTAGTACAAGGTGTGCCTACAGGTGTTTGCTAACAGATTACTGCTGTAATCTTCTGATTCAAATTGTCTTTTGCAAGGTATATCTTCTGTTACTGCTTTATTTTTCTCTGGAGCAAAGTGTTTCTTACAGGTATATCTTCTCTGAAATTATTACAGGTGGTGCTTTACTGGTTTTACAGTTTTATCTAACATAAGGATAAGCTTTCAGAGTTACTGCATTTGTTGTTGACTGATTGTTTCTGCTCTTACCTCCTTGTTCTTTCGTCCGTGGTTCTTCTTTTTAGGCAGGGGAAGGGCCCAGCCACCCACCCCCATCCCCAACCACCCCACGCTACACTCCTTTTATAGGGTACCACAGTTGTGACATTTCCTGTGGCAGAGCAGGAAGGGGCGGATCAGTGGGGCCTCCACAAGGTGATCTCATTTACAGGGCACTAGTAATTTAACTTGTTATAACAAGTTAAACAAAGCACAGTTAAACCATTACTTGCATTTTTTCCTTCTAATTACTCTGACTAGGTTACAAACCCAGCAACTTATTTGGAATGGATTCATTAACTGCAGGTACTGTGGAACAATTTTCAGAAGGACATTACAGGATTTAGGACACTGTCCTACATGCTGGTCCTTTGGAGATCTTAGGTCTCAGCTCCGGGCAGCATGGGCAGAGATTGCACGCCTCAAATTTCATATTGAAGAGGAAATGCATTATAAGAACCACCCGCCATTTCCCCAGCATCCAACAGAAAAACCTCGACCGCAGAGGGTAGTTGGTCCAGGAGGTTGGCAGGTGGTTAGGAGGAACAAATCAGGTGCCCCATCACTCTCTGCTCTCCAACACATTACCTCCAAAAACAATATAAACACTACAAACAGGTATCTGCCTATATCTCTGAAATCAAACAGAGGCAGAAGACACTGCAGAGCAGGACACTGCGGCACAGGAGCTAGCACAATACTCACCCAAATCAGGAACCAAAACTAAACAAGCACAAGGGAAATCCAAAAAACTTCTGATCATTGGAGACTCCATGATTCAGGGAGTTGATACCCATCTCCAGCCAGGGGTGATGGTCAGATGTCTCCCAGGTACATCAACATGGAGAGACACTGACCGCATTGCTAAAATTGTTCACAAAGCAGGAGAAAACATTGATGTCCTAGTACACATAGGGACTATGATCTCGCCAGCCGGTCAGTTGTGGAGACCAAGGAACACCTGACTAGGCTGGGTGACAAACTATCATCTGTTTCGTCCGGCATCTCCTTCTCTGAGATCCTGCCAGTCTGGGAGAGGGGAGCAGATGGATGGAAGGTCAGAGAAGGGGAGATAGGGGAGCTAAACATGTGGCTCAAGGACTGGTGCCAGGAAAAAGGACACAGATTTGTAGGGAACTGGCAACAGTTCTGGGAGCGAAAGTTCTTTAAATTTGATGGACTGCATCTGACTAAAGAGGAAGTCAGTGCATTGGGGCAGAAGTTTGATGTCTTTGCAGAATATTTAAACTAGCAAATGGGGAGAGGGGTGCAGCACCCCATACATCGAATGGGAAGAACACCCTTCCCCCCTCACCTAGTGGTCAAACAGGAATTCAGCATGTTTGCTGTTCATTTGCATCACCAGGTAAGAAAAAAGGTTTGTCTCCCCATACAATGCACAGGGGTAATGCCAAACTTCACCCAACAACTAACACACCAAAATCTGGCCAATGGAAAATCATGTACACAATGCTCACAGCCTGGGAAATAAGATCCCAGACCTGCAGGCAATAATGTCAGAGGCTAAACTGGACATAGTAGCAATTAGTGAGACTGGTTTACCAGTAACCACACTTGGGAGACTTCAGTACCTGGCTATGTATTGTTCAGAAGAGACCGAGGTGCAAAAAGGGGGGGGAGGAGTGGTCCTGTATGTTAATGAGAATATCAAAGCTACAGAAATTCAGAATACACATAAGGAGCCAGAAGAACTGTGGGTCACCCTGGAAACAGGAAATGGGACAGTCATAAGAACTGGGGTTGTCTACAGGCCCCCAGACCAGAGGGAGGACATAGACACATTACTGTTTAGAAGATATACAAAACATGACAGCTAAAGGGGAGGTTCTGATAATGGGAGACTTCAACATGCCAGATACAGATTGGTCAATACCAGCAGGAACATCTGCCAGAACTAGACTCGTAGTGGATTCCCTGCAGGGGGAGGGCCTCAAACAACTGGTACAGCAACCCACAAGAGACCAGGCTATCCTAGATCTAGTACTGACTAACAAAGAAGGATCACAGATCTCCAGGTAGGTCACCTGGGGCCAATGACCATCACATGGTATGGTTCAATTTGGCTACTACATCTAAATCATCCATTCCAAGGCAAAAATATGGGACTTCAGAGGAGCTGACTTTGATAAGATGGCCAACAGAGTTAAGATAGCCCTGGCAAAAGAACGAAGTGAGGAGGTACAGGCAAAGTGGGCAAGCATTAAGGATGCAATACTTGAAGCAACATCCCATTGTGTTAGAAAAGGAAGTGCAAAAGAAGAAGGAAACCACTTTGGTTCTCAAATACAGTAGCAGAAAAGGTCAGAGCCAAAAGGCTAGCCTTCAGGAAATATAAGGGAACACAGCAGGATGAAGATAGGGAGGCATACCAAACTGCCCTAAGGGAAGCAGGGAAGGCAGTAAGACAGGCAAAGTCCCGAACTGAGGAAACACTAGCACGAACAGTAAAAGAAGGTGACAAGACTTTCTATAGATACATTAGTGAAAGGAGAAAGTCCAGAGGGGGTATTGCTAAGCTTAATGGAGAAAAGGGAGCATGTGAGGAGGAGGAGGACCCTGTAAAGGCATCTATCCTAAATAGATACATTTGCTCAGTATTTACTGAAGAGAAGGTAGGGCAGGGCCCACAGCTCAGCATCCTGGACACGGGAGAGGGAGGTGAGCACTACTCCCTTCACAAAAGAAAGGGTCCTACAAGAGCTTGCTAAGCTCAGGGTGGATAAGGCAATGGGACCTGATGGCATACATCCCAGGGTACTTAAGGAGCTAAAGGAGGAACTAGCAGAGCCATTAGCAGAATTGTTTAGTGAGTCTCTGAGCACAGGAGAGGTCCCAGAAGACTGGAGAAGGGCTCATGTGATCCCGCTCCACAAGAGTGGTAACAGGGAGGAGGCGAGGGAACTACAGACCGGTCAGTCTTACCTCAGTAGTGGGCAAGATTATGGAGGCACTCCTTAAGGAAAGGATAGTAAAACACCTGGAATCCATAGGGGCACAGGATCCAAGACAGCATGGGTTTACAAAAGGAAGGTCCTGTCAAACTAATCTCATAGATTTCTTTGACTGGGTAACCAGAGTGGTGGACCAAGGGGGAGCAGTTGATGTCGCCTACCTTGACTTCAGCAAAGCTTTTGACACTGTTCCACATAGAAGATTGATAAATAAGCTAGGTAGGCTCGGGGTCAGAAGTTGGTCAACTGAGTGGCAAACTGGTTGACTGGCAGAAAACAGAGTGGTGGTAAATGGTATACAGTCAGAAGAGATGCAAGTCACAAGTGGGTACTGAGGGATCAGTCCTGGGGCCAGTCCTGTTCAACATCTTCATTAGTGACCTCATGAGATGGACTAGAGGGTAAGGCTTGTCTGTTTGCAGATGACACCAAGATCTGCAACAGAGTAGATGATCCAGATGGGGTGGGCAGAATGAGAAGAGATCTGGATAAACTAGCAGAATGGTCAGAAGAGTGGCAACTGGGATTTAATGCAAAGAAGTGCAAAATCTTGCACATAGGGAAGAGAAACCCTGAAGCCACCTATAGGCTGGGAGGGGAGTTGCTAGCAATCACAAAGGAAGAAAGAGACTTGGGCATCATCATCACTGATGACCTAAAATCATCCAAGCAGACCTCTAAAGCAGTAGGTAAGGCTAGGGGGTGTTAGGGTGTATTAGTAGGGGTATCACAAAGTCGTAAGAGGGAGGTAATAATCCTCTGTACAAGACATGTAGGCCCCATCTGGAGTACTGCATGCAGTATTTGGAGGCCACACCTTCACAAGGACATTAACCAAATTGAGGCAGTCCAGAGAAGGGCAACCAAATGGTGCAGGGACTGCATCAGAAGACATATGAGGACAGATTAACTGAGCTCAATATGTATACCCTTGAGCAAAGGAGGAGAGAGAGGTGATATGGATCGAGGCATTCAAACACCTTAAGGGCATAAACAAGGTGAAAGAGTCTAACATGTTTAAATATAAGAAAAATAGCAGGACAAGAGGACACAGCATGAGATTAGAGGGAGGCCGATTAAGGAGGAATGTGAGGAAATTCTTTTTCACAGAAAGGGTGGTAGATGCATGTAATGGCTTACCACAAGAAGTGGTGGCTATGAATACAGTGCAGGGCTTCAAACAGGCATGGGATAGGCAGAAGGGAGCAATACAAATGACTATGAATAGATAGGTCACTGACAGAGCAAAGGCCAATGGCACATTTATAAGGTAGAAAAAGAAATGGGCAGACTGGATGGGCCTTGCGGTCCTTATCTGCCGTCAACTTCTATGTTTCTATGATGTCCTGGCAGACAGACTGTCTCTCGTCGGCTCTACCACACGAGTGGGAACTGGACGAAAAAGTTCTAAAAAGCATTTTCCAGATTTGGGGAACCCCTCGGATAGATTTGTTCGCTGCCTCCCACAACGCAAAGCTTCCAATCTTTTTCTCGCTTGCTCCAGAGCAAGACTCTTTCTGGAGCGACGCTCTGTCTCTAAGCTGGAAGGGCAGACTTGTCTATGCTTTTCCCCCAATTCCTCTGGTCCCTCGTGTGCTGCAGAGGCTTGCCTTGGAAGGAGCGAGAATGATTCTGATCGCTCCTTTCTGGCCCAGGCAAATTTGGTTCTCTTCTACAACAATACTCAGAGGTTCCTCTTCTTCCTTTATCTCCAGGATTGCTGACCCAGGATCAGGGGACCCTGGTCCATCCGGGACTCGAGTCCCTTCAACTTCATGCATGGCTCCTGCAGACCTAGTTCAGTCTTGTTTTGGCGTTTCTACTAAGGTGGTCAAGATTTTGGTGGAGGCTAGAAAACCCTCCAGTAGGTCCACCTACGCCATGAAATGGAAAAGATTTTCCATCTGGGCTGCGTCCAGGAACGTGGAGCCCTTTTCCTGTCCTGTGTCCATTCTTCTCGAGTACATGAGTCATCTTTTCAACCTGGGTCTCAGTCACTCCTCTTTGAAGGTCCATATGGCGGCTATTTCAGCCTACCATGTCCCTTTCACTGATGAGGCATTTGCCCAGCTGGAGGTATCCAAAACCTTCCTCAGAGGGGTCCTTCATCTCAGGCTTCCTGTCGGGACTCCAGCTCCCCCCGGGACTCCAGCTCCCCTCGGGACTTCATCTCCCCCTGGGACTTGAACTTTTGTCCTCGAAACTTACCTTTCCTCCCTTTGAGCCTCCTTCTTCCGCAGACTTGAAGTTTTTATTGTGGAAGACTCTCTTCTTGGTGGTCATTACTTCTGCTTGCAGAATTTCCGTGCTTCAGGCCCTTGTGTGCAAAATCCCTTATCTGATTTTTCACAAAGAACGAGTGGCTCTTCGCACGAATCCTGAGTTTCTTCCAAAGATGGTAGTGGAGTCTACCTTAAATCAGTCTATTGAATTACCTGCCTTTTTCACGCAGTACTCCAACCAGGGAGAATACTTGCTGTATACCATGGATGTCCACAGGATTCTGAGATACTACACTGACAGGACGAAGGATCTCAGAAAGACTGATCAGTTGTTCATCTCTTTTGCTCACAAAGGGGAAGGCAATGCTGTCTCCAAGCAATGCCTATCAAAGTGGTTGGCTCATTGCATCACTTTCTATTATGACAAGTATAACATGACCCTACCGGGTCAAGTCAGAGGTCGCTCAACTTGCGGAGTGGCAACCTCTGCTGCTTGTTTCAAGAATGTGTCTGCGGCAGACATCTGTGCTGCCGCCACTTGGACTTCAGTACATACCTTTACTAAACATTACAGTTTGGACATTGCCGCTCGCCGTAGAGCAGGCTTCGGGTTAGCTGTCTTGCAAGGCCACCTATCTTGAGGTTTGCAAGGTGGTTTGCTACTTCTTGGAGTAGTTCCTTCTCCCGGTGCCTTTTCTTTGTTCCAGACTGCTTGGGATTTTGTCCTGTATGTAATTACCTACTGCAAGAGCCCTCTCAAAGTAAGATAGTACAGTTACGTAACAACTTAACGTAACAGTAGATCTTCGAGAGAGGCTCTTGCAGTAGGTAATACCTTTCCGCCCTCCACCCCTCTAGGCTTTTTCAGCTCCTTTTCCTTTGAGAGAAATATCTGCTTCTCTCTCGTCCGGGCCTGTGGGGGGAAAGAACTGGAAGGCGGGCGTCCGGGACGGCCCTTTATACCGACGTTGTATGATGCCGGTCACCTGATGTTGGGGTGGTCCCTCACCAGGGACTGCTAGCTAGAAATTTTTCCATGGGATCTTGCCACCGGCCAGCGTGAGTCCTTTATGTAATTACCTACTGCAAGAGCCTCTCTAAGATCTACTGTTACGGTAAGTTCTTGCGTAACACTACTTTCTGGAGCCACATCTTCATAAAGACGTAGACAGGGTGGATGTGGTTCAGAGAAGGGTAACTAAGATAGTACAGACCTTCAAGTATCTTAAAGGCATAAATAAGGTGCAAGTGGGCGACATCCTTCAGTATAGTAAGAGTACAAGAACAAAGGGGCACAGTATGAGATTGGAGGGGGGAGGGTAAGGGAGATATGAGGAAGTTGTTGCTTTTCCCTGAAAGGGTGTTGGATACGTGGAATGGCCTGCCCCAAGAGGTGGTGGGAGCAAGAACAGTAGGTGGATTCAAGCATGCTTGGGATAGACATAAAGAAACCTTAGAAGTGGGAAGGAGAGGCTAAGGTGATGCTCAAATAGGGTCAGCAGCCGCTGTTAAAAAGGGAAGACTAAATGAGGCTAGTGGTACTTATCTGCCAGCAATTTTCTGTTTCTAACTTTCCTGCATGAGCTCCATGCGCTCTCTAAGTGGTGTGAATGTCTTTATGCTGCCGTGTTAGCTCTGACTGGAGTTTGTTTTTGCTGTTGGCAGATTATGAGAAACTGAAACAAGGTTATCTGGAGAACCTCCCTGGTGTACTGAAACGATTCTCCAAGTTCCTGGAAGACAGGAAGTGGTTTGCTGGTGAGAAGGTAAGTTGGTTTGAAGGGAAGGGCTGTTGGCAAGATTGGGGAGGGGGGTTTTGTTGTTTTTTGTCTACAGTGATTCAGATCTGCTGTTCACAGTACATATTCTGGTGCCATAGGTAAGTTTGGGCTTTTTCTTTCATACGGATGACTGATGTTTTTGGTGCAATATTAGCCACTGCTTATCAATTTAATTAACCAAGTGCAGTGAGAAAGAAATAATGTGACCTACCTGGAATATAATACAGGCCTCCAGCATACTGCTCTGGTGCTCTAACCAACTAAGCTAGTCTCACATAGTTGGACCTGGTGCTCCCAGACGCACTTATTTCTCTGGTATTGCATATCCTACAGCTAAAAACAATCATGACATATGTTTTTAGTGCAGTGTTAGTCATTGCCTTACACTTCAGTCTGGTATTGAAGTGAGAAATAACGTGACCTAGTGGGACCTACCAGGACTTGAACCCAGGCCCTCGGAATACCATCCTGGTGTTCTAACCAGTGAGCTACAGGCTCACGTTGATTTATTTTTTTTTTTCTTATCAGTTTGTGATTTAATTGTTAAGCAGTGGCTAGTATTGCACCGAAGACCTCCAGATCGCTTCTAGTTGCAGGATATGCAATATAGGGCCGATGAGTTTCCATTTTTGGTGGGGAAAAAAACACCAGTGAAACAGTATTTGTCAAAAACTAGTGCATATGAGCAAATTTTCCATACAAAAAAAAACGCTACTTTGCACAAGCTTTTTAGAGAAACCTCCATTTTGACACAAATGTTTATAGTTAAAAAAAATAAAAGCAGACTTCCCCTCAGTTTTCATGGAAAAAGCACAAAAAATGGATTAAGATTTTGCCAAATGGAATTGGCTATTTTTGAAAACAGAAAATCATTGGCTGTAGCAATACCAGAGAAATGAAGTGTCTATGGGAACCCCCAGGTCCAACTATGCGAGTGCATATCTCAGTGGTTAGAGCAGTGGGATGGTATTCTTGGAGCCTGGGCTCAGTTCACATGAGTTCTTTCTCATTATGTTGGTTTTAATACAGTAATTCCCAAAACCCCGGCATCGCTGATTGTTGGTAGACCCTCTTGTGGTGGGTGTTAGTGCTATTTTAGTAGGCATTTGTAAGGGTTCTGAAAAGACACTTATCTTGCTAACTTCATGTTTGCCTAGGCTGGCAGCATGAACATAGTTATTTAAAAGTCTTCTCTTGGGCTTTTGATTTCCGTGGTCTTCATCTTTTCCTTGGAAACTTTGCTTGGAGTAATGTGGTCATAGTTGGAAATGGAAGATAATGCATCACACGAGGACACTGGGATTGGGGTGGCACACAAGAACACTGGGATGGGGTGAACCTATCTTTGGTCTGGGCTCAAAGGAGCACATGGGTGATGTGATATCTGATCCTCAAACTGAATCTGTGGGTGGTTTGGATTTATAAAGCCTGAGTCGTCTCCATGTTAAAGGCACATCATCACTAAGATTCTTTCTCTGCCTGTCCCTGTCAGATCACGTTTGTTGATTTCCTTATGTATGAATTGTTGGACCAGCATCGCATGTTTGAGCCAAAGTGCCTGGATGAGTACAAGAACCTCAAAGACTTTCTCGACCGATTTGAGGTAAGAAATGGATTTTGAGTGGGCCCAGCATTGCACATGCAAACTGCTCCCCATCTGCTGGTACTCCTGTATACAGAAGTGTAAGTGTGTGTGTGTGTGTGTGTGTGTGTGTGTGTGTCTGTGTATCCACAAGCTGTATGCATATTAACTTTCCTTGTTTCCAGTGCTGGAAACACATTTTCTTATAGTGGTCCTGACCCATTACCAGAGTTGTGTGGGTCTAGCACTGCCTGTCTGCAGATTTCTACCCCCCCTTACTGCTATTTCAGTGTGCAGAAGTTGAAATGCATCATTTGAGAATACCCATGCCAACCTGTGCAGCCAAACTCATAACTTAGTGTTTAGGCAAATGGTGACCATGCTTGATTTTGTGTCGGGGGGCACTGCAGACCATTTTTGTTTCTTGGGAGCCTGTGCAGTCCATGCTTGTATGTCGGACTGGGGGATGAGACCATGGTGGTTTGATGGGAGGTGTGTAGGGTGTGCATTCTTTTTTTTTGGGGGGGGGGGGAGAGTATGGGGAGATAACTGACTGGTTGACGGTGACACTTATTAACCATGACTGTGTGTTTGGTGAATAAGCTGCATGGAGCAAGGCCTGATTATGCAGTGCAGTTCCCACTGAATAATTTGAGCCTGCCAGTTTCAGGAAACTTTAAAGTGAGTCTGGTGGGGGGCATTGGACAGCCACAAGGGCACTCTGCCTAGGCGGGACCAATGACAGGTTGGAGTGGCTTGGGTAGAAACTAGGCAGACACGATACACTGCAGGTCTTCTGTGGGCAACTTTCTGTGCTGCCACGAGCCCATGGACCGGAGGAAGAAGTTTGGAAATTGTGACCCCTGCTGTTTGTGGATAGGATGGAAATTTGTTGGGGGTCAGGGTCTCCCTAAATATTGCATTTCAGAACCAGGTTGTAGAAAGTAAGCTCTTGCTGTTGGTCTACACTACTATGGAGAAAGTCCTGTCTCACTGTGCAAGTGTCATTGGAATGGGGGGACCAAACATTTTTAACTTTGCCCTGATAATTCATCAATTAGACTCCAGTGTGGCCTGTAGACCATGCAAGAAAGACAAATAGATGCCAGTCGGGACCTATTCCAGTATGGCCTGCTAGAACCTGACTCTCGTATTGTAACTCAAACTTCACTTACCATGAACTAATATAAAATAAGTATTCAAATTCGTAGGAAATTGGTCACGTGATGCAAGTGCTGTGAGTGGCAGCGGTGGTGCTGAGCTCCTGCTTATATTTTACAGTTTGCACCCGTTTTCAACTATTTCTAAAGTGCTATGCATCTACATTTATAGTGGATTGCTAAGGCTGTACGTGAGTATTATATTCAAGTGGCTATCGCTAGTATTGTTGCAGGATGGAGTCAGAAATGCGAGCTGCAGCAATCCACCACACTCCCCCTACATCACCAGAAAAGAACCCTAAGAAGCCTAAGGCCCAAAGTGGTGCCGTGAATAAAAAGGCTGGACAATCTACTACATCAGTCCCTTTGACAGAAGATAGTTTTCTGCAAGAATTAGACATTCAAAGAGATGCTGGGCGAGATTGCCTCTGAATTAAAGTCCCTGAGGGGTGATATGACAGATCTGACCCGGAGGATCGCGGATACTGAGGCCCGTATAGCTTCCACGGAGAGGTGGCGAGAGAAACTGGATCCAGACGTAGTGGTTTTGAAACAACGGATACAGAAGTTGCAACTAAACACAGAAGATTTGGAGGGAAGGAGCCGCAGGAATAATATCCTGATAATTTGCTTGCCAGAAGCAGAGGAGGGACAAGATATTCAGTCCTTCTTGCAGAAGTTGCTTTATAAAATTGCGGGCTCTTCCCCAGTGGGAGCTACATACCAGACAGAGAGCACATCGAGCTTTACGGCCCCGACCTCCACAAGAAACCCAACCCTGGCCTGTGAGAATAAGGTTTCTAAGTTTTGTGGAGAAGCAGCATGTCTTAAATTGAGAGCAGCTCAGGAGATCTTATGGGAGGGAGTTAAAATTCGAATCTCATAGGACCTGCCTTATGAGATGAGGTGAAAGCATGCTGCATATCACCCTATTGTTAAAAAGCTAATTGCTGTGGATATCCGCTTTAAAATGCAGTATCCCTCATGCTTGATTGTCAAGATAGCGGACAATTGGGTTGCATATGAGAATACTGAGAAAGCACTAGAGGATTTGGCCAAGCTCCCAGAGTTATTCAAGAAAGGTTGATACAGAAGAAATTATCTGGACTTAGGAAGTGGACTTCTGTTGAACATTATTATGTTAACTAACCGATCCTTGGAGTTTTAATTATTGGGATATAAGACTACTGACCTGCAGTTTCAGGTGTCTGTAGCGGTGGCTATTTCTGGGGAGGGGGTGAGGTTGGATGGGGATCTGGCTCGTGCAGCGGAGGAAGAGGGAATCCATGTTGTTGGAGATCCTTGGGCCTGTAGGCCTCTGCGTGTTGGCGCGGGGGACCACACGTTTGGACTTGGAACAAAATTGGAAGGGAAGGTTCCCGGGGGAACATATAGGAGATGCGCAGCGTGCGGTTTAAAGTTTCCCACGAGAAACAAACTCCCTAGCACGTTGCAGCATATAATTTAAAGTGTGTTCCGATTTTGGGGGTTTTCTTAAAATAATTCTGTGCATGTTCCTTGAATTGTCTTAAGTCAAAGGAGGACTTCTGTTAATTGATTTTAAAAGGTCTTGTACATTTGTGAGGGTGATGGGCAGTTTCAGGATTATCCTATTTGGGGATATCAGGAGATTATTGTTTCAGGTGTTTAATATCAGATTTCAGGATGGGCAGGGGGATGGCACCATGATGCTATGGGATGCATTGGATCACAACCCAGAAATTTGGGAGGGCTACCTCTTTGGTTTATTGGGGCCAATAAGACAGGACTAATTGGTGGGGCTGCTAGTAAAAGGATGGCAAGCATTTGGAATGTGGATACCAATATAGTTTCCAAAGAGGTTTGGAGGATGGTTACTCTCCAGTTTGGAAGGAGAGATACTATATATAGTTTGTTGGGTAGGGATTGGGGGTAGTTTTAATAAGGGAGGGGTATTTGGGTGGTGCTGGATATTGGGTGAAGGGGTTGGGGATGGGGCTGGAGCGATCGTGGTGGCAGGGAGTAATAATAGTAGGACTAGACCAATAGTTGGGCTACATGGAGCATACTATACTTAAGATAGTGTTGTGGAATGTCTGGGGAGCACGAGAGCATACCAAAAGGGTTTCTATGCTTAGACATACAGCTCTGCTGTGGGCTAATTTGTTTCTTTTGCAGGAGATGCATCTTCTGGCTTTGGAAGCAAGCAAGTTTAAAGGACAGGGAATACATGTTCTAGGGACGTGGATATGTTGTTCATCCACACTATTTGGCAGGTTCCTTGCCGCTTTAAATCTTGCCGGAAGGTCTTCAAGCTAGCTCCTCCCACCAACCCGGGTGGTAAAACTCTGCTCCGCCCCATGACGCCAGATCTTCCTTACCGCTTGGAAGCTCAGGTTCCCTTCTTAACGCTCTGCGATTAAGCTTTGGGCCTAAAATCCTTTGGTTTGAAACTTTCGAAAAAAAGTTTGAAAATTATAACTTTACCTCTTCGGTCTTCTTCCCTCGCGGCTGCGATGGACAAATCGACTCCCGGATTGGGGAGATATCCCTGTGGGCAGAAGATGTCTCGGACGGACCCGCACTCCACGTGCGTTTACTGCCTTGGCCAGGAGCACGACCCGCAGGCTTGCGACCTGTGTTCCTCTTTCTCGGTCTACGTCCTCGAGGACCGTGCTGCCCATCTACAACTAGGGCGTCCCAAAAGATTTCCTCTGGTTAATCAAAAGAGGCCCGACTGGCGGTTTCCTCGGCTGCGGGATCCGCCAAACAACTGGAACAGTTGGTTGCCCTTGAAGAGCAGGCGGCCCAGGCGCTTCCTCTTCTGCGGCTTTCGTTCCTCTTTCGCTTGGGGCCTCATACTCAGCTTCTTTTAAGGAGCTTTGCCTGACCCTCTCAACCAAAGGCGAAGGTCCTATTTCTTTGAGTCCGTTTCATCGGTCGAAGAAAAGTAAGGGTAAGTCCCATCGTCGGCGCTCTTGGGAGCGGAAAGATTCCTCCCTGGTCGACCAATGACTTCGGTCGAACTTTCGCCGCCACTGGCTTCACGGTGCCCCGCCAGGCCAGGATTTAATGCGGGTCGCAGATTTTTCTCGACCTGTTAGACGGGTTTTCGGCTGGAGCAGCCGAGAATCCCTCCTCCCCGGTTCCCCCGGTGAGGACTGAGGATACCGTCGGCTCATCTGTGCCTTCGACCCAGGAGCCGTCGGTTTTGTCGACCGAATCGAGGGGATTGCCGATCCTCTGCTCCCCGCCTCACCGACCTCGGCCTAGCCGAGATTCTCTGTCTCTGACATCTTCGCGGTCCAGTCGCTCCCGCTCACAAAGACGGTCCCTGTCTCGACATCAGCGGCAAGCGCGCGCCTTCCCATCTTCCTCCTCCTCGACGAGGAGGAGGCCATGCAAGTTGTGCTGGAAAAATATGAGGACCTCATGTGGCAACAATTTTTCTGGTCGGCAGTAAGCGGCTCAGGCCCTCTTCCCGGCCATTAAATGGTTGCCACGGACCAGTTGAACCAACCCTCGTGGTGGTCGAGGCCCTGTTTCCAGGCGGCTGTTCGACCTATTCCAGCTGCCCCACCAATTTTAGTGGAACCGCCTCCACCTCAGCCGACAGTTGGGGCACCGACGAAAGATTCGTGGTTGGCCCAAGGCCTTCCCCGCAGGCTGTCGGTCACTCTCACGCCCGACAAGCCTCGGCAAGTGGAGGGTGGCTCAGGCTCCAGGCAGCTCTTCGACAACTCGTCGGATTCGGATGATTCCTCCCTGTTCTCCAAGCGCTTGGACTTGGAGTCCTCTAGGGGGCAGTCAGCGGACGATAGCCCTTCGTCCTTCCTGGGACTTCTTAGGCTCATCTCAGAATCCACTGGGATGAAGCTCGAACCTGTATCCAAACGGGCCAGATATCCCCTCACCGAGATTCTGGACAGAGGGGATTCTCCCACGGAGGCCTTTCCGTGGCCGAAGCCATTGTCGGCCCGGCCCTGGAATTATGGGCAGCTCGGCTTTCTGTCCCGCGCCTGGCCAGGAAGGCGGTCCCACGGGCTCTGCTGTCCGCATTTCTGAACACCTTCCGGGCTGAGGGGCTGGTCACGGACAGCGTTTTCCGGCGTGCCGGTAATGCCAGGGACGTGGACAAACTGCTCGACAGAGTCCAAGAAATTGGACTATGCGGGGCGGAACGTGTATGCTACCTCCTCACTTGGTCTTCGTCAGGCCAGTTCGGCCGTCCTCCTGGCACATTTCTCCCATGCCCTGTTGGGTTCCCTGGATGAGGTTGTCCCTCATCTTCCTGCCGACCTGCAGACTACGGTCAAGCAGGTGCGGGATCAGGGTAGGGCGATAGCCAAGCAGCAGCTCCAGACTGCTCTGGATATAGGAGACTCTTGTGCTCGGTCAGTGGCAGCCGCTGTGGCCATGCGTCGGCGGGCGTGGCTGAGAATATCCACCTTACCTCCGATACCTCAGCAGCTTGGGATGTCGCCCTTCCTGGGAACAGACCTCTTCGGCCCTGGAGTGGAAGGCCACCCCAGAGGATCGAAAAGTCCAATGCCACCTTGGATTCGGTCTCGTCCGCACAGAGGGACAAGGGTCGAAGCCCAGCCTAAGCCCTTCGGCCCCTCTACTCCCGCTACGTCCGCCCAACAACAGCGCCAGGGCCAGCAGGTTAGACCTTGGTATTCCAAGCTAAAGCCACCAGCTTCCTCAAACAGGAAGCAAGGAGGAAAAGGCCCTGGTGGTCCCCAGGCTGGTCTCTCCAAACCTGCTAAGGACGGGCTGAGGGGTGTCGCCCCATCCCCCGCCACTGCCCTGGTTTCCCTGTGGGGACGGCTCCTGACACTTCCTTTCCGCCTGGTCCGGCTGTTACCACGGGACAGGTGGGTTTTGAGGTGGTGGGAAGAGGCCTGCCTCTGACCCGAGCTGGCCCGCCCTTCAGAGCAGTCGCCTGGGCAGGGGCTTGGGGTCCCCAGAATCTCTACAGGCTCGTCGAGCCGACATCGCCTTCTCCTTCAGAAAGGGTGATAAAGAGATAGAGGACCCTCCATCAGAACCAGGTTCGTGTCCAGGTACTTCCTGGTCCCGAACGGACGGGGGCTGGCGCTCATCCTAGACCCACACGACCTGAACAAGTTCCTAAGGTCCGAACCTTCAGAATGGTCACTCCGGCTCAGATAATACCATCTCTGGAAATGTGTGTGGTTCTGTTCTCTGGACTTCCAGGCACGGCTCTTTTCACGTCCCTATCCGTCTCGTCTCATCAGAGATTCCTCCGCTTCCAGAGTGGAGGGATCCCTCTTAAATTCCAGGCCATGCCCTTCGACCTTTCTTCAGCTCCCAGGGTCTTCACCAAATGCATCGCGGCGGTGACAGCTTTCCTCTTGTGCCGAGGTCCGGTGTACCCTTACCTGGACGATTGGTGATAGCAGCCCCTTCCAGGTTGAGGTGGGCGGTCAGAGATCTGGCCCTCCTGGGTTTGCTCTCAACTGGCCTCCTGGTCAATGAGGCCAAGTCGGAACTCGAGCAGAAGCAGGTGATATCCTTCATCAGGGCAGAGCTCGACTCTCTTCGAGCCAGAGCACGGCTCCCGGCAGACAGGGCCGAGGTCTTTCCTCCTTTGCCCAATCATTTCTGGTTGGGCACCGCCCCTGCCCGGACTTCTCCGACTCCTGGGTCTTATGGCGGCCTGTACCAGCGTAGTCCGTTGCGCACGCTGGCACATGTGCCCCTCCAGTGGGACTGGCGGCCAGTGGTCACAGCGTTCGATCCTCTGGACCAGCGGCGTGTGGACGCGACCCAGGAGATGTGGAATGCTCTCCAGTGGTGGACCGCTCTGTCCCATCTGCAGGAGGGCATCCCGTTTGTCCGCCCGAGCCGACGGCCGTCTCTAACGCGCTTCTTTTGATGGGTTGGGGTGCCCATCTGGGGGAACATCGGCGCGAACGCCTCTGGTCCCCGCTGGAGTCCCGATGCCATATCAACCTGCTGGAGCTCGCGCCGGTCTGTCTAGCTCTCACCGCCTTTGCTCCGTTTCTCCGGGGTCAAGTGGTCCGGGTCCAGACAGACAATACCACGACTGTGTACTATCTAAACCGCCAGGGCGGGACGCGCTCCATGCTTCTATGCAAGGAAGCTCTCCGCATTTGGTCACTAGTGCGCAGCCTGGAGGCGGATCTCCTGGCCATCCATGTGGCAGGAGCCTCCAATACCCTGGCCGATGCCCTGAGCCAGATAGGGGCTGCATCGCACAAGTGGTCTCTCCTGCCGGAGATAGTACAGGACCTGTTCTTCCGTTGGGGCACACCTCTGGTGGATCTGTTTGCCTCCAGGGAGAACGCAAAGCTGAGACTGTTTCATGCCCGCCCCCCTCAGCAGGGTTTGCTGCAGGGGGATGCCTTCTCGAGGCCGTGGATCCGGGCCTCTTTACGCCTCCCTTCCCCTGATTCACAGGGTCCTGCTGAAAACGGAGGGACAAGGCAAGGTGATTCTGATAGCCCCAGACTGGCCCCGCCAGTTCTGGTACCCAGATCTCCTCAGTCTCAGCCCAGGACTCCGCGGCAGCTTCCAGCTCGCCCGGACCTGCCTCTGTCAATCAGGGAAGGTATTCCATCCGACCTTCAATCCTGGCACCTGACGGCCTGGTTCCTGAGCGGCTAGAGTTCCAGGCCTTGGGTCTTTCCGACGAGGTCCTCAGCGTGGTTGAGGCGCCCGTGCAGGAGTCGACCAGAAATGCTAGCCTTCAAATGGAAGAGATTCTCCATTTGGTGTCAGGATAAAGGGCTGACCCTTCCTCGTGCCCGTGCTAACATTTTGGACTATCTGTGGTCCCTATCTAGTCAGGGGCTTAGGTCGGCGACACTTTAAGGTGCACCTGGCAGCCATTTCTGCTCACAGGAGCGACGGTCAGCAGTCAGTGGCACTAGGGAGAAAGTGGTCGGGCGGCCTTTAAAGGCCTCTATCACATTTCCCCTCTGTGCGGGAACCCCCACCTCCGTGGGATTTACTGCTGGTACTGGCAAAGCTCTTGGCAAATATTCGAACCTGTGCACAGGTGTGGTCTCCCCCACCTGTAGTGGAAGACAGCCTTCTTGGTGGCTATCATGTCAGCCAGAAGGATGGGAGAACTCCAGGCGCTTAGCATAAGTCTCCTTATCTAGTCTTCCACAGGACAGGTTGTCCCTACGCCCCACCGAAATTCCTTCCGAAGGTGGTGTCGGAGTTTCACCTTAACCAGGTGTTGACACTGCCGTGTTCTACCCAATCACACCTCGGAGGCGAATATAGGCTCCATACTTTGGACCTAGAAGGCGCCGCTTATTACAAGGAGCGCGGCTGAAATTCAGGAGAAGGTTCGCCAGCTGTCTGTCACCTACACTGAAGCACCTGTAGACCTGCAGCCAAGCAGGCGATTAGGCAGATGGGTCACCTCCTGCATAATCTGCTATGAGTTAGCGGCGGGCATGGAGCTCTCCAGAGGATAAGAGCTCATTCTACCATATACTGCTGCATGGGGTGGCTGCTTCCAGGGATGTCCTATCCAGGAAACCCAGGGCTGCTTACCTGGAAGTCCAGCACACACCTTCATTACCCATTACCACATCGCACCTTTGAGTCACGCTGGGATGCTGGTTTCAGGGGCCTCTGTTCTCAATCTCTGTTCCTCAAGTAAGTATTTAGGTGTGCGCCTTGCCTCCCTCCTCCTGGAGAACCCTGCTGAGTCTGCTAATAGTGTGGATGAACAACATATGCATGTCCTAAGAAACAGGTTACTCACCTGTAACAGGAGTTCTAGGAATGGTATAGTTGTTACATCCCATGAATTCCTACGACCTCCCGGCCCGGACGGACAACCTGAGCTTCCAGCGGGCAGATCTGTGTCATGGGCGGGCCGAGTTTACAACGAGTGGGTGGGAGGCTAACTTGAAGACCTTCGGCAAGATCTAAGCGACAGAACCTGCAAATAGTGTGGATGAACAACATATACCATTCCTAGAACTCCTGTTACAGGTAGTAACCTGTTTTCAGGGACATGGATATGCCGTACACTATGATAACCAGGCGTATCATACACCATCTGCGGAAATCTTCAGCTCCACCACCGCTCAGCACATGACGCCAGATCTTGCCACCGCTTGAGCTCAGGTTCCTGCTTGTCTGCGTTTGAGACTAGTTCTATTTCTTCCGTTTGCAATTTGAAAGTTTTGCTAAAGACTTTCATCCTCGCTGCGATGGACAAATCTACTCCGGTTTTAGAATGCCCTCGTCAAGGAAGAATATAGACGGATCACACCACGTGTGTCTACTGTTTAGGCAGGCACGACCGCGGACGACATTATCTTCGCACCCGACCCTCGTCCTCGAAGACTGTGCCCGATTGCAATCAGGCGTCCAGCGTTCCTCAGTAAGTCTGGAGGCGGTCGGCGGTGTCCACGGCGGAGCTCGGCAGAATCAGCACAAACGAATGATCGCCCTCGAAGAGGCGGCCCCAGACCGTGTCTTCCTCGGCCGTGGCATTTATCCTTCTCTCTCTGGGTTCTTCTCGCCTTTAAGGAGCTTTCATCCCTCTCCACTAGGGGAGAAGGGCCGCGTCTGCTGGACACTGCAAAAAGAGGGACAAGGTAAAATCCCTCCGTCGACACTCTTTGGAGGCGGAAGGTCCCTCTCCCGAGTGGGTCGACCCCGTCGACTTGATCAAACCTTTCGGCTGGCCACTGGTCTCACGGTGTACGTCAAGTCAGTTGACTGAACACTCCCGTCGGAAATAAATTTTTCGACCCGTAGGGTTATAAAACTATAAACAGAGACTCCCCTCTCCCGGTTCCCCGAGTTGAGATCCGTGAGGCATACCTGCCTCGGTTCCAGAGCCCTCAGATGAACCCTCGAGCGAAGGGTGCGGTTCCTGCCGACACTTCCCGCACCGACCTCGGAAAAGCGAGGCTCTGGTCTTGGACCTCTTAGCGGTCCAGCTGATCCCGCCGTCATAGGCGGTCCGAGTCTCTGCACCCTTGATGCAGCAGCGTCACCGCTCGTCCTCCTCCACCGGCGAGGGGAGGCTTCCAGCGTAAGTTCGTCGGCAGTGCACGAGGACCTCAATGTGGCAACAGCTCCTCCTGACCAGGAACAAACCGACGCAGTCTCCTTACCCAGCCATAGTAAGTGGCTGTCACCGGCAGCCGACACAACCCCCTCGGCCACCAGAGGCCACATGCCCAGGCGGTTGTTGGCCAAAACCAGCTGCTCCACCGATTCGGTGGAACCTCCGCTCTCACAGCCACTATTGGGGCTCTGACCAGAGATTCTCGGTGGCTAAGGGTCTACCCATAGGCTGTCTGTTCCCTCACTCCCGACCGACCTCGGCAGGTAGAGGTGGCTCAGGCCAGAGGACAGCTCTTTGAGGACTCGTCCAGTCCGAGGATAATTCCTCCTTTCTCTCCAAGCGACTGGACTTGGGTCCTCAGGAGGACAGTCAATGGACGATAGCCGTCGTCCTTCCTAGGACTTCTTCGGCTCATCTCGGAGTCCACAGGATGACTGAACCCATTTCCAAACTAGCCAGGTATCCCTCACGGAGATTCTGGACCGAGGAGATTCTCACGGAGAGCCTTTCGGTGGCCGAGGCCATAGTGGGTCCGGCCTTGGAGCTTGGCGCCCTGCTTCCTGTCCTGCGCCCGGCCAGGATGGCCAGAAGTATGCAGGTCCCTACCGGTTCCCTGTCCGGTTTTGGAGCACCCTCTGCTGAGGGGTTGGGTTACCGACACAGCGTTTTCCGGTAGCGCCCGTGGCATGAGGATGTGGACAAACCTCCCGACAAAGTCCAAGAAAGTGGATTATGTCGAGCGAAAAAGTCTATGCCTCTCTCGGCCTTCGTCAGGCCAGTTCGGCCCGTCCTCATATTTGATTTTCTCATGCCCTGTTGGGCTCCTGATGAGGTCATCCCTCATCTTCCAGCGGATCTGCATACTACGGTCAAGCAGGTGCGGGACCAGAGACAGGGAAGTAGCCAGAACAGCTCCACCTACTTTTAGATATTGGGGACTCATGTGCCCAGGTCGGTGAAAGCGGCCGCAGTGGCGCTGTCGTCCGGCAGGTCAGGATATCCCACCTTTGCACTTGGATACCTTTAAGTTGTCGGATGTTCCCTTTTAGGGACTGACCTCTTCGGCCCTGGGGTGGAAGGTCACCTGCAGAGGATCGAGAAGTCCAATGCTACCTGGACTCGATCTCTTCCGCTCAGAAGGACAAAGGCCCATGAGCCACAGCCCTAAGCCCTTCGTCCTTCTCGCCCCAGAGGCCTCTAGGAACGTCAGGGCCAGCAGGCTCGGCCCAGCATCCAAACCCAACGCGGCTTCCTCTAACAGGAGCAGGAGGAAAGGCCCAGGAGGTCCCTCGGCCGGTCCCTCCTCCAAGCCTGCCCAGTGGCGGGCTGAGGGTGTAGCCCCCATCCCCGTCACCTACCCCTGGTTCCCCCGTGGGGGGCAGCTCTGACACTACTTTCGCCTGGTCCGCTGCACGGACAGGTGGGTACTAGAGTGGTGAAAAGGCCTGCCTCTGGAGTCGAGCAGGCCCCACCGCTTCAGAGTACGTCGCACCTCAAAGTCCGTAACCTCACTGTCAGCTCGTCGAGCCCGAGCAGCCACTCTCCTCCCTCGAGAAAGGAGGTAGATCAAGGTAGTAGCGGACCCCCTCAGACCCAGGTTTGTGTGGTACTTCCTGGTTCCGAAAGCAGACGGGGGCTGGCGCCCTATTACCGACCTACGACCTAAACAGGATTTCTAAGGTCTCGAACCTTCCAGGATGGTCACTCTGGCTCAGATAATACCATCCTTGGAGCAGCGGCGTGTGGTTCTGCTCTCTGGACTTGCAGGGACAGCGTTTTTCGTCCCTATCTGTCCGTCTCTGAGATTCCTTAAGCCTTCCAGTGGAGGATCCTTTCGAGTTCGAGCCATGCCCGCGACTTGTCTCCAGCTCCCAGGGTCTTCACCAAATGCATGGCAGTGGTGACAGCATTGCCCTAAGCGCGAGGGCCGGGTGTCCCCTACCTGGACGACTGGCTGATAGCAGCTCCCTCCAGGCAGGAGGTGGAGCGGTCCCAAGAGATCCTGGCCCTCAGGTCTGCCTCAACTGGGCCTCCTTATCAACAAGACCAGAGTGCAGACTCCAGGCAGCTTGGTGATTCTGTTCATGGTGGCAACAGCTCCTCTTGAGCCAGGCGTGGCTCGCGGACAGGGCCGGGTTCTTTCCTCCTTTGCCTAATCATTTCTGGTTGGGCAATTGCAGCTCCCCGGGACTTACTGCGCCTCCTGGGTCTCATGGCAGCCTGCACCAGCGTGGTCCGCTGGGCCCGCTGGAACTGTCGTCCCCTTCAGTGGGACTGGCCAGTCAGTGGTCACAACGCTGCGATCCTTTGACCAGCTTGTGTCGGTGACACGGGGATGTGGAACGCTCTCCAGTGGTGGATCGCTCCAGGTCATTTGCAGGAGGGCATCCCTGTTACGTCCGCCCTGGCAGCGGTCTCTCTATCGACTGATGCCTCTCTGATGGGTTGGGGTGCCCATCTGGGGAACACCGGCTCACGGCCTCTGGTCCCGCGGAGTCCCGATGCCACATCAACCTGCTGGAGCTCCAGCGGTCCACCTAGCTCTCACCGCCTTTGCACTGCTCCTCCGGGGTCAAGTGGTCCGAGTCCAGACGGACAACACCACGACCATGTACTATCTAAACCGCCAGGCGGGACGCGCCCATGCTTCTATGCAAGGAAGCTCTCCGCATTTGGTCACCTGCACGCAGCCTGGAGGTGGATCTCCTAGCCATTCATGTGGCAGGAGCCTCAACACCCCGGGCGATGCCCTAAGCCGGATGAGGGCTGCATCCCACAAGTGGTCTCCTGCCGGAGTAGTACAGCATCTGTTCTCCCATTGGGGTACACCTCAGGTGGACCTGTTTGCCTCAGGAGACGCGAGCTGAGGCTGTTCCATGCCCCCCCTCAGCAGGGCTCGCTGCAGGGGATGCCTTCTCGAGGCAGTGGACCCGGGTTTCTTCTCGCCTTTCCCCATTTCCTTGATCCACAAGGTGCTTCTCAAGCGAGGAGGGACAAGGCGCAGGTGATTCTGATAGCCCCAGACTGGCCTCGCCAGTTCTGGTACCCAGATCTCCTCTGTCTCAGCTCCAGGACTCCGACAGCTTCCAGCTCGCCCGGACCTGCTCTCAGTCAATCAGGGGAAGGTGTTCCATCCGGACCTTCAATCCCTGCACCCGACGGCCTGGTTCTTTAGCGGCTAGAGTTCCAGGCCTTGGGTCTTTCCGACGAGGTCTTCAATGTAGTTGAGGTGTCCCGTAAGGAGTCGACCAGAAAATGCTATGCCTTCAAATGGAAAAGGTTTTCCATTTGATGTCAGGGCAAGGGCTTGGACCCTTCCTCCTGTTCCTTGGCAAGCATCTTGGACTATTTATGGTCCCTTTCTAATCAAGGGCTTAGGTCGACGACCCTAAGGGTGCACCTGGCAGCCATCTCTGCTTACCGGGCGGCGGGCAGGAAGCAGTCGGTGGCGCAGGAGAAGTGAGACAGGCGGCTTTTCAAAGGCCTTGATCACATTCCCTCGGTGCGAGAACCTCCACCTCCGTGGGATCTACTGCTGGTACTGGCAAAGCTCATGGGCAAGCCATTCGAACCTATGCACAGGTGTGCTCTCTCCTGTCGTGGAAGACCGCCTTCTTGGTGGCTATCACGTCAGCCAGAAGGATAGGAGAGCTCCAGGCGCTTTCCATCGAGTCTCCTTACCTGGTCTTCCACAGGGACAAGGTTGTCCTGCGCCCCCACCCAAAATTCCTTCCGAAGGTGGTGTCTGAGTTTCACCTTAACCAGGTGTTGACTCTGCCGGTGTTCTACCCCAATTACACCTCGGAGGCCGAATATAGGCTCCATACTTTGGACCCTAGAAGGGCTCGCCTATTACAAAGAGCCTTACGGCTGAAATTGGGAGAGGTTCGCCAGCTGTTTGTCACCTACGCTGAAGCCACATCTGGCAGACTTGCAGCCAAGTGGACGATAAGCAGGTGGGTCTCCTCCTGCATAGATCTCTGCTATAAGTTGGCGGGCATGGAGCCTCCCAGAGGGGTAAGAGCTCATTCTACCCGCCATACTGCTGCAACGGTGGCTGCTTCCAGGGACGTCCCTATCCAGGAAATCTGCAGGGCTGCTACCTTGAAGTCAGCACACACCTTCATTACCCATTACCACATCGACCTTGAGTCACGCCGGGATGCTGGTGTTGGGGCCTCGGTTCTCCAGTCTCTCTTTCCCAAGTAAGTATTGGGGTGTGCTGTCTTGCCTCCTCCTCCCGGAGAACTGCTAGAGAGTCTGCCAATAATGTGGATGAACAACATATCCATGTCCTAGAAATACAGGTTACCACCTGCAACAGGAGTTCTAGGAATGGTATATGTTGTTCATCCACACGACCCACCCGACCTCCCCGGCTTCGACTCACAACCTGAGCTTCCAGCGGGCCAGATCTGGCGTCATGGGGCGGAGCTGAGAGTTATACCACCCGGGTGGGTGGGAGGAGCCAGCTTGAAGACCTTCCGGCAAGATTTAAAGCGGCAAGGATACCTGCCAATAAGTGTGGATGAACAACGTATACCATTCCTAGAACTCCTGTTACAGGTGAGTAACCTGTATTTTTTGTCGCTGGAGATTTCTTCTCTAGAGGAGGGGTAGCGATACTCATTATGAAGACTATTCCATTTCAACCAGGGAATATTATACAGGATCCACAGGTCAAATGTATGAGTGGTTTACTTGCAAGGAAACTGTTAATTTTGGGGAGTTTTTATGGACCGGTAGGGGGTGACCCAGATTTCCTTATTGGTCTGACGGATGAGCTGCTTTTCTTTTTCCCAAACCCCATTATATTGGGAGGAGACTGGAATCTGGTTCAATCTTACTTGGATAAATCTAGCTCACCCCTTAGAGCTGCGGCTCCGGCTCAGAAAGCTTTAAATGAGATGATGGACCTCCTGGGATTGTGTGATCCTTGCGGGATCCTGAACACGTCTGCGAAGGCCTTCTCGTTTTAATCACAGGTGCATCATACTGTCTCGAGGCTGGATTTTTTCTTTAAGTTCAGCTTTATCAGGAATTACGGGGATGGGGCCAATAGTGATATCTGACTGGTGGTATGGCTGCATATCTCTGTTACAATAGAACAGCATAAAGATTCTCAATGGAAACTAAATACACAATTGTTGAAGGATAAGTTTTTATAGTCAATATAATTCGCACTCCCAACAATTCAGTGAGAACAACGTTGATACCATCCCTAGGATGGATCAGGTCTGGTGTGCACTGAAGTGCTATAACAGGTGAATTCATTCGGCTGGCAACAAAGTGAAAGGATTAGGGAGGAGCAAGAAAGGACGTTGTTAGGGCAAATTAGAGCACTGGAGCAAAATCCAGCGTCTGCCTCTCTGCAGGGGGGTAATGGTGGATCTTCTGGCCTTGAGAAATGCATACTCGGATTTTCTGAGAGAGAAGGCTGAGTTTGCTATTCTTAGAACGAAAGCAACATACATTGATCGGGGGAAAAGGCCGGAAGGCTTCTTGCATTGCATTTGAAGCAGCTAGAAAATTCAAGAACTATTCACGCAATTCAGGGTGAAGATGGCACTTTGAAAACCCTTCCCAGGGAAATAGTTTCTGTGTTTGGAAACTTTTATGCAAATCTATACTGCCGCCGGCCTGATCCTCCAACAGAAGAGGATACCGAGGCATATTTGGCAGGGTTTGGGCGTCCCTGGTTGCAGGAGGGAGATCGGGAAGTATTAATTCCTATCACCCTGACAGAAATAACACAGGCCATCAGAAATTTAGCCCCGGACAAAACCCCTGGTCCGGATGGTTTTCCTTCTAATCTTTTCAAAGTATTTGAAAAAGAGCTAACCCCTTTACTCAAGTTCTATCAGTACATTTTCACTAGTGAAGTTTTGGACCAGTCTATTTTGGAGGCGACGATTGTTCTGCTTCTGAAACCTGGTAAACCAGCAGAATGTCCTTCTAGTTATCTACCAATTTCATTGTTGAATTGCGATTTCAAAATTCTTACTAAAATCCTTGCTAATCGGGTAAAGTATGGTATCCCTTACTCAATCCAGAACAGGTGGGGTTTGTTCCCGAAAGGTCAGCGTCTGACCACTTTCGCAAATTAAATCATATATTTCAGGCAGCTCAATCCACCCTAAGTCCCATGGCATTAGTATCATTAGACGCTGAAAAAGCCTTTGATAGGATGGATTGGTGCTTTTTGTGGTCAACACTGAAATATATGAATATTCCTGAAGAATTTATTACTTGGATTCAGATTTATTCAAATTCCACAACCAAGGTATTTTGTAAAGGTTTTTTTCTGCTGGGTTCTCCTTGTACTCTGGTACCAGACAGGGTTGTCCCCCCTCCCCATTACTCTTCAATTTGTACTTAGAACCTCTGATAAGGAGAATTAAAGCCTCGATCAAGGTACAAGGGGTTTCTGTAGGTGCAAGGAATCTCAAAATATCAGTATATGCGGATGATATTCTCCCGCACCTGGCTAACCCGGCAGACTCTCTGGAGGTGGTGTTAGTAATCATAAAGGAGTTTAGCAGATTCTCCAATTATAGTCTGAATTGTAGTAAAACCAAAATTCTTCCCCTTAATCCTCATACATTTAGGCAAGAATTTCACAAGTTTAGTATGAAATGGTCCCCATTATCGATGAAATACTTGGGGATTCATTTGACACCGGATCCGTTGCAGTACAAAAAATTAAATATGGAGGATCTGATTCAGAACCTTCAACATCATCTCCTTAGGTGGAAATCCTTGCCTATTTCGTTGTGGGGAAGATTATTAAAATGAATGTGCTTCCTGGGATATATTTTCCGTTAAACATGTGTAACATTTGGTTGCCTATCTCTTTCTTCCAAAAGCTGCATACTCTCATTAGAGTTTTTATGGTTTGAGTCCTAGAAGGGCATATATTAAGCTCATTGTGCCTAAGGAGGGGGGGGACTTAAGCTGCCTTATTTGTTATATTACCACTGGGCTAGTCACTTATACAAAATAGGGAGATAGATGTTTTTGACTTCTAATACTCTAGGAGATTTGTACTTTCCCATCTGGATACAAATTGAGAGGGAAATGTTTGCTGTCGCTCGGATATCTCCACTAGCTTCATTGTTTGTGTACTACTGGGCACTCCCAGATGTGATAAGTCTGGTGCATCTATTAAAGTTTTTACCCAGGTGTGCGCCTGTTTACATATTTCCCCGAGTAATGACATGGCACAGGAAATTATAGACAATCCCAATATTAGGGCGGGGGACTCCATGATTACGAAGAATTGGATACCCCAATTGCAGGGCTTGCGAGTGATTGATTTTTATCAAGATAGTGGTCTTCTGTCACACACTGCTATATTAAATAAACGTCATACTCATACCAAGTCTAGCTTTAAGATCTATCAACTACGTCACTTACTCCAACAGATTTGGGGAAGTGTACGTTCCATGTAGATTAAGTGACTTGACTGAGCAGATTTTTACTTTGGCCAGCCGACTGCTTGGCATCTCATTAATATATAGGAGCCTCCTGGACATGTTCTATCTAGATGCACTGTCAGCCTCCACAATCTGGGATTTGCTTATCCCTAATCATGGAGTCACCTGGTCAGTGATTTGGAAAGATGTGCATAGCTATATCACACAAGATAGGCTTAGGGTTACCCAGTTGCAAGTGTTAAATATGTATTTTACTCCATGTAAGCTAGCTAAAATAGGACGGGGGCAATCTTCCACATGTTAGATCTGGTCAAAGTGAGGGGACATTGTTGCACCTTTTTTTTTTTTTTTTTTTTTTGGGGACCTGTGAGAAAGTTGCACCATTGTAACAAAAATCCAATCCCAAATGGATTCTCTACTAGAATTAGGGCATTGTTTTACCCTGAAGATATGCATATTGGGGGATCTATCCTCAACTGTGGTCAGAGAAAGGAAGTTTCATATCTCCCTTATATCCATGGCGGTTAAAAAAATTGGTTCTTAAGCACTGGCTGGATAAAGTCACTATTCCTATGTAGTGGTTACATGAGATGACCTGTTGTCTAAGGACGGAGAAAATGATTGCAAGTTTACGCAATAATCCTGGGGAGTTTGATAAAAAGTGGGACAAATTATATGCTCTTTATTTGCATTAGACTGCATCCTAGGCTCATGCTGTCCAGTTTAAGCCATTGGGTATGCCCTTGACATGAGATAGCTATAATAGTAGGTTTTGTTTTGGAGATAATGAGATCATTCCAGCAATGGGTGGGGAAGGTTTAGATGAGCCGGAGAGGGATGTTGGGTGATTATATGTCATAGTCTGGTAACACTGTATTAAGTGGTTATGAAAATCTAAAGTTTTCTGAATAAAAAAATTTAGGAAATTCACTACCTATAAAAACATCTTATTACTACTAGTCTCATCCTCTGGATGAACAAACACTGTTTAGTCCCACTTGAGGTTCACCCAAAGAGCTACTCACTTTATTTTTTTAATGTGTAAGAAAAAATATCGCTTTCACACTTTTCTTGTAGACTTTTCTTTGTGGCTGTGGGATATCTACTTTTAAAGTCTCTGGCTCCCTATAAACTGAATAAAGTGTTGGTTTTTTTAGTATGCTTTAACATTTTACAATATACATCTTTGTACAAGGCATACCAGATGGCATTAAACATGTCAAAATTACCCACTCCATTCACCCTCCACCAGTCTATCTGTTCATACCACCCCCCTCCCACTACCTACCCTCCCCATGAGCACTGGGACATGCACGTCGAATAACCTGATAAGAACGACTATCCTTTCCTAATACCACATTATATCTAGTGAGTTCTTTTCTTCTAAAAATTCTTGCATCTCTATTGAAATGATGGAACACTCTCCTTCTACCAATCTTTATATCTCAGCTAAAAATCATGAAAACTTATCCCATCTGTTAAACATCTAGGCCCAGATGTTCAAACTGCGCTCAAAACTGGCGCAACAGCAGGAGCAAGCACAAACCAGTTGCGCAAATGCGCAACAGGTGCGATATTCAAACATGGAGCAGAGCAAATTGCGCAAGCAACCAACGTCTGAATATCGCACATACTGCGCCATCGCGCAACCAGGAAGGAGAAGCTGAGCCAAAATGCTGCGCTATGGCGCAACCATGGAAACTCAGCTGAGCAATCTGCAGAGCTGCCATATACGCAGCACAGCCCCCGAGCAATGGAACTGCATCATCCAGGAGGCAGGCTGGGGCCTACCGCCAGCCATGCCACACATGGGCACAGGAACTCACTGCAGAACCCACACCACACTGGCACACCCCAAGCACAGCATCTCTGGAGGTGGGGACGGCTGATCCACGTGCCCATGGGGACAAGCCAACTAAAGCATAGCAGAGCCATGATGCCCCAGCACAACCACTGGCAGGCAGAGGGTACCACACCCAGAGGTTGACAACCACAGAAGTGCATCAGTCCCCTGTGCGCACAGCGTGCACCGTTCCCAAGACACCGCTCATGTGCAGTGACAGGCACTGCAGGAAACACCATGCACCCCTGCCACCACGTCAACCCCATGCTGCAGAGAAGCAGACCACCCAGACCCACCCTGTGCACCCAGCAGTGGGTGGCAGCAGATGGCGAGAGCAACAGAAAGGCAATGCTATGCTGGTGATACCTCCACATGGACACACACACACACACACACACACACACACACACACACACACACACACACACACATCCAGGACCATAGGAGCCCAGATGGCATGTACACCCCTGCAGCGGAGCACCCAGAGCCAGTTGCAAAGCAGACACCAACACAGCAGTTGTACCAAAATAGTATTTTATATTCAAACAAAAGAGGTAACAAAACAGCTAAAACTATGTACAAGTTGGGGGAACGGGTAAAAGGCAGGGTGTAAGGGGAGGGAAAACAACTTGAGAGGGAAGTCGGGGTGAAAGGGATGGGGAAGGGCAAATAAAAGGTGGCTACTGCCCAGCAGGCTCCTGCTCCTCCCCCTGCAGTCTTCCCTCCTGTGTCTGTGCCGCCGTTCCCCTGTTGCTGTAGAGACTTGCAGGAGCTCTCTGTTATGTAAGCTGGCCAGCTGTGTCAGAGCGGACATGCATCGCCATGCTCCGAAAGCCACACCGAGGCCCTAGGAAAATGGGAACACAGTCAATGGCTGAGACTGACCACAACCCTGAACACCACCCAACCTGCAACCCAGCTAACCCAATGTAATGCACATATGATGGCATGCACCCACCCACAGTGAACATGCACATGGCCATCAAAACAGGCGGCACCAGCCATGCGCACCACCGCCCACCACTGCCCTCAATCACAGCACAAACTAGGCTGTCGTGGTGATGTTGCAACGTGGTGCGATGCCAGTCACACAGCTATGTGCCCAGTGCATGCCTGGACCACCTGTGATGCATACACAGGCGTGTCGTGATGCTGCACTGTGATACGGGTCACCTGTGTCACGCCTACACACATGGATACATGAACACAGTGTCGGCAGATAGGGGCCTCTGGGACACCTAGTCTGGCCATTTGGCCTTGTACGATCACTCTCATGTCCTATAAGTCCATTCCCCTCACCCTGACCTCCAGAAGTCCTCATGGCGAGCCCACACATACAGATCTCCTGTGATGCATGTCCTGGCATCCTCTGGCAGGTGTTCCACTGAAGTCGTCCACCCATAATGTGAGGAACACATTACGCATGTTTCATAAACGGAGCCCTCTCAACTGCATCCCATGCCCTACACCTGGTAGACATCCTCACGCTGACAAATATTGGTTCCCGCACACTGTTCCCCTGTACAATACTGTATGACCCCATCATATCCCCACACCTCCTCCTCTCCAGGGAGTACATGTTCAGTTCCATCAACCTGTCTGCATAGGACATGTGATGCAATCCATGCACCATCCACGTCGCCCCTCCTGTGAACGCCTCCACCCAGTCCCTGTCCATACACAGCTATGTGTTCGGAACTGTACACTGTACTCCAGTGTGGGGACTCACTAGTGTTGCGTATAGTGGAACTACCTACCACCCATCTGGTTGTGTCCATCATGGTTGTGGTCCTGCCCCCAGCATGCAATAGCATCCATGACGAATGATACTCACACTCCTCCAGCAGCTCAGTCTGCGCTGCTGCTGTTGATGCTGCTGCTGCTGCGGGCCGGCGGCCTGTGGGACTGGGGCCCTGGCATGGCCCACATCAGCCCGGCGTCGGCCCGTCACCATCCGGCCTGTGGAGACATATGGTGAGACAAACATCAGTGTGACTCAAAAGCAGAGTGCCCCCTGCCCCAGTAAGACTGCCTGCCCACACAGCCATAACCATCCATCGCACAGCAGCACACACTGACACACCGATGCACAGCCACCCAGGCACACACACACACCCTATAGAGAATATAGGTGAATAGATGGTACACTCCGTGTCCTAGGCACCAGGCCCCGCTCTAGCACAGGGCAAGCAGCCGTAACAGCTCGGGTCCCTCTGGCGGAATCACTGACCCGTGCCGGCACTGCTCCGCAGACCCGGCCCAGCCAGTGACCCCCACCAGGTCAGTGGCCACTTGCTGCCACACATGGGTCCTCGGTCCGGTGAGGGGCCTCACCATACAGTTGGTCATGGTGGGGCTCCACTGGGCCACCAGTTAACCACCTCAACTTGGCTCCATGGCAGCCCTCCTCTGGCACCAGCACGGCAGGCAATATGGCGCTGCCAGAGACACGGGAGTTGTTGCGCAATAGACCAGCACTAGAGCACCTATCGCGTGTTGCTGCGCCGTCACTTACATGGCGCTGTAGCCAGACAGCAATAAGAACGTACACATGGCATGCACTCAGCGCCGGGGTCAGAGGGCTACCCAGGTCACGGCAATGGCACGAGGCTACGCACAGCGCCATAGGATGCATAGGTGCTCCTGGCGCGACTGCGAGCACAGCACCAGTGCCACAGGGGACTATCGCCAGCAGAGGTGCCACAGCGCCACATAGTGCCCAGTGCTGCAGCGCCACTGGCACAATGGTGGCCATGTCCAGAATACCTATCGCGCTCAGCAGTTCTGCGCGCGAACGGCGCATCGTAACCCGTCTGGGCATGCGCAATGCAGTGTAGCACACAACCACAAACATGCGCCATCGGCTCAGCGGACCTTCCTATTGCTAGCGCTATTTCACGCGATATTCAGCGACATATGCAAAGCGAAGCGATCAGCCATTCAAAAGCGCAGTGGCGCGATTAGCATGTCATTAAAGTGCACCACACCTCATTTGCATGTGTTGCGCTATAAAATACGACACTGGGTTGTGGCGGCCAGATTTGGTTGTTGCAGCTGAGAGGTGAGTTACATGCTGTGTGATGCTCAGGACAATGCACATGGGCAGGGGTGCTGGAGGTGTCACGGGATGAGGGCTGAGCATGATGAGGCACTTAGAAGGGGCAGAGGGCACCTTTCCATCAGTATCTCGCCAGGCAGCGAGGAAAGGGGGCTTCTGCCCCCGGCCTGCAGCCATGCTCATGGGGAAATGCTGTGGACTGCAGAGTGACAGGGTGTCCACTTCCACCCATACAGATCAGCATGACTGGCGAGAACCAGGCCGAGGGTGTGGGACGGCGGCGGGGAGGAGGCCGAACTTCACCACAGCAGAGACCGAGGCCCTCTCCAGGCCTACCTGGAGGATGAGCCGCTTTTGAGTGGGTGGAGGGGCACCCCTCAGCAGCCGCAGCTGCATGGGAGGAGTAGCTCTGACATCAACCTGCACGGAAGCCACCAGCGCTCCGTGCAGGAGTGCCGCTGAAGATGGGGACTGACCGCAGGGAGGCTGAAGGAGGTGGCACTTCAGGGTGGCGACGTGGCTGCCACTGGTGGGGGACCACCAGCAGTGTTACGCAGCTGACCCGACCGAGGAGACACTGGTCGTGGCCATGCAGCCGAAGTGCCATTACGGGTGTTCCTCAAGTGAGGGATTCCAGACAGGTGGAAGCCCATCACTGCACGGTGCTGTCATGGTGATGTTGGGGGCTGTTGTTCATATGCACTCATGTACTTCTTTCTGTTTCAGATCTGTTACGCCTGCAGGAGACTGGTGGTGGGTGCTGACAGTGAGGCAGACCTGCTGGACCAGGAGGAGGGACCTTCCACCTCCGCCAGCAGCCTGCAAGCACTGCAGCAGCAGGCGGCTGGGCTGACAACCCGCGGGCAGTGATACGGGTGCAGGGGTGCACAGCCTGTGTCACAGCAGTCTGGCATGCAGGTGTGCCAGCATGCTGTGCCTATGGCAGTGGCGCACCGGCACTATTGAGGATGGCAGGCCTGCAATGGTGAGTGAGATGTGTGTCCCACGAGGACTACGGCGAACAGCACCGTGCCCCGGGCCGTCCAGCTCCACACCCTGTGTACCAGCATGCTGGCACAGTCACAGGCTAGGCCTGTCCGCACCGTGGGGCAGCACCGGTGGCTGAGCAGGTGTCTGGCACTGTTGACAGCACAGGGTGAAACAGGTGGACCTGGGGGCTCAGCAGTTGGAGGGCAGCAGTTGCACACCAGGCCTGGGGGACAGCGCCAGGCAGTGGCACTTGTCCACCGCCCTTGATCAGTCGCTACCTGGTCCTGGGCGAACAGCGGCCACCCTCAAGGGGTGCTGTGCACCAGGACCATCCACACCTGGGGTCACGATGCCATTGGGGCACAGTACCCTTTGACGGCACACCCGCCTGCTGCAGGAGTCGGTACAGCTGCAGGGGCGGGTTGCAAGGTCCGTGGAGGCACTGACTGTGTCCGTGGAGCGGCATAGCAGGGAGTGTGCTGGACCGGGCCGAGATGGTCCATATGCGGACGGATGTGACCGCTGCCATCGACAGGCTGACCCAGGCAGTGGTCTGTGTGGCGAGCAGTGATCGACACACTGTCTGGTGACCCTGTACCACGCACCCCACACAGTGCGAGACCCACTCCCCGCTCGCGTCATGCGACACCAGGCCTGTCGACGCTGGGTTCTGCTGGCATCCCGCGCACCCTGGTGCAAGTTTCTTTCGCTGGATGCAGACCCCTCGTGCGGGCAAGGTCGCGTCACGCACTGGGACCCCTGGTGGTGCAGTAGTGCCACCCGATGCCCCCGCGCAGCCTGCCAGTGCTGCTAGGCCACGGCGGGCCGCCCACGCATCCGTGGTGGCTGTGGGACAGTGCTCCTGACTGAGCTGCTCCCAATGCAGGCCCTGTCTGGTGCTGCCCTGTGTGCAATGTGTGTCATGGTGGGCAGTGCACTGCTGGGTGCTCTGCTCACCAAAGTGACACACGGACCACCTGCACACTCTCCCAGCTGCTGTCCACAGGTGCATGTGGATGATGATGATGCCTGCATTGCACTGTACACCAAGGTGCAAGGTTGCCCAGGTCCTGACACACGTACGTGGACAGTCCGGGTGGTGAGGGTGGTTGGTGGTGCTGTTTGATAGCGTGTAATTTCCGCATTGCTGTGCTGCTGCCCCTGTATGCTGCCTGGTGTGTGTGTGTGTGTGTGTGTGTGTGTGTGTGTTTGTGTGTGTGTGTGTGTGTTTATTTGAGTGCTCACCCCTCTCTGCTAATGTGTTGGTATGCGTAGACCCTTCAACTCCCCTGACCTTCATGCACGGTGTGTTCCCCTGTGTGCCTGTGGTTTGCGCATAGACAGTGTTGCCTGCACATGTCCCCTTGACTTACCTGTGTTGTGCGTAGTGCTCTTCTGCAATGGTGTCCCGGTGCAGCTGGGCCTGCCGGGTCAGTCGGGGGTCCCTCCGTCCTAGGGGGGGCGGCTCATCACCCATATCACCGGCGCCACTGGCGTCCCCCTCGCTGTCCCCCTCTTGGACCTGTACAGCTATCCCATGGTCTTTGGCCATGTTGTGCAGGATGCAACAGGCCAGGAATATCCCACAGGCCTTTTGGGGGCTGTACTGGCAGAACTCCGCTGGAGGTGTCCAGGCATCGGAAGCGTGCCTTGAGTATCCTGAACACCGCTCTATGATGTTCCGTGTTGCGCGTGTGCCTCATTGAAACCGTGCATGCGCTGGGGTCGTCGGGGCGCCGGTATGGTGTGAGCAGCCAGGACGGAGTGGGTATCCACAGTCACCTGTGTGGAGATAGTGGAGATCAGTGTTAGGTCAGGTCCATATTGCCCATATCCTTGTGTGCCACTACCATGGCACCTGTGTCATTCCACCCTTGCACAGAGTTTGCATTCCATACATGTGTACTCACCCACTAGATGACCCGTGGGGATGTTCCCACTCTCGAATCGATGGCACAGTGCAGATTGGTGCCATATGAAGGCATCGCTCCGCCAGGGTGTGTGCTGAGACATTGATGATGCGCCCAGTGGCATCACACACCACCTGGCAGTTGACACTCGAGTACCCCTTCGGTTCCGATATGCTTGCCCGCCTGGGCCAGGTGGCGTGCGAATGGCCACATGGGTGCAGTCTATGGCACCTAGCACGCCAGGCATTTGTGCTACCCTGTGGAACTCCTGCATGTTTGCTGTACGCTCTGCGCAGTGCTGGGGAAATGGATGTACTCCGGCATGGGGCAGCAGTGCGCTGAGGAATTGGGTGAGGATGCGTGGACGTGGCCGACTGCGTGATGCCTGTGGTGTCCCTGTCTGCCTCTGGAAGGTGCCCGTGTGAGCAGGCACATGCAGGCTGTCACCTTGGTCTCCACGGACAGAGCGTGACTCCGTCGTGAGGGTGCCTGCATCACATCACTGCACAGCTCACTGAGCCGTCTCAGTATTGCCCTGTTCAGGCGGCACCGGCCCGCGATCTCAACATCACTGTACAGCTCTGTAGCTGATGCGGGCACGACACCGCCTGTCGGGGGCATACCGGACGGGCCCCTCCACGGCCACGCCCCTGCAGCATGCTGTCTCACCCCTCATTACAGCTTCCATGTGGAAGCTGACACTGTCCATCTCCCTGGCTTGCCCCCCAGCTGCTGTTCCTGTGTTACCCCACTGCCCTTCCACTGCACCCGGCACCCCCACTGTCCTCCAGGACCCACTGTCCCTCTCTGTCCTTCCTGCTCCTGTCTCTGTCTCTCTCTCTCTGTCTCTCTCCCCGGTTTGCGGCCTGCTTTCGGAGTTCTTGCGCGCTCCTTGAGCCGTTTTATTTTGGCTCAACCGTACTTCGCAACTTCCGCTGAGCTTACTTCCTGCGCATTGCTAAGTGTTCAAATATTGCATTGCGCACTTTATGCATGGACCCACCCCTTTGGTTATGACATGCCTTCATTTCCATTGCGCTGTGGCTCAGCGTGTTTTCGTGGCGAACTGGCCTTTCTCAATATCGCAGAATGGCGATTTTGAGGTATGACGACGCATTTCTGTTGCGCATGGCGCAACCCTTTTGAATATCTGGCCCCTAGGGTAAAAAATTGTGATGCAATTGCCTGTTCTGCATAGTAGGCTATATTCAGTTCCTGTAACCATTCTCTGATGGAAGATGGAAGGTGAACCTTCTCTAGTCCAATTTCTCATAACAAGCAGTGAGACTGCAGAAATGAGGGCCATATAATACTGCAATGTTCGATTCTCGATAACAGATTACCAAATACACATGTCTCGATATTAAGTGTCTCCCTTTCCAAGCAAAGGCAGCATAAAGCACTTAACTTGCTGCCAAAAGTTCTAAATATTAGGGCATGTGCAAATCATATGTATAAGAGAACCTGGCTCTTTTACACCTTTGGCATAATTTGCTTAACATCCTATCCATATAGTATCTCCTAATCAGAGTATGGTGTAAGTTGTGGAGTACTTTAAATCTAACCAAACGTAGTCTATCTTGTTTTACCAAGTTAGTTATTTTTCCAAACCGATTCCCAAATGCACCTGTCATAGGCTTAAGTTTGCAGCCTGCTGCCAAAAAATATCTATTGGCGATGATTTCTCTTCTACTCTATTTAACAATTAATAAATCTGAGCTTTAGGTTTTGGCTGTATAGCCCGTTTATATACTTAAAGAATTCCGAAGCCCGGGCCGACCATGGTGATTCCCAGAGTGCTGTCTTTTATACATTGCTTAATTTGTAAGTATTTAAACACTGGGAAATCTGACAACTGAGAAATAATCTTCAGTTCCGGGGGTGGTCAAAATGTTATGATCTTTGACTAAGTCTGCTACTCTAATTATGTCTATCCTTTCCCAAAAAGTAGGTGGAATAGTCCTATTGCCCATTTGGAAATTCCAATTATGAACCAAGGGGTGGCCTAAATCTATCTTATCTAATTTGAGATAATTACACAATTGAGAATGAGCTTCCAAAGTCCACGCTAACTGCGTATACTGCCAGAAATGAGAAATCTTTTTGCCGGCCATAAAAAGCAATGATTGCAATGAAACTTTATTGGAGGAGGCAATTTGTCGCTATCTCATACCACATCAAATTTGGGGGTTGGGGGGGGAGTGATTCCTGAGGTGCCAGCGATTTTATTAAAAAAATAAATAAAAAATTTGAAGTCTGGAAAGCCAAATATAAAAACAGGTTAGGGATTCCCAACCCTCCCCTTTCTTTTCTCTCCATTAATTTGCTCATCTTCCTTCTAGGTTTTTTATCATTCCAGAGGAATGCGGACCAAATTGAATAGATTTTTCTAGGAGCGTGGATATGTTGTTCATCCACACTGTCTGGCATTGTTCCTTCCCCTTTAAATCTTGCCGGAAGTCTTCAAGCTGGCTCCTCCCACCCACCCGGGTGGTAATATACCTCGGCTCCGCCCCATGGCGCCAGATCTTCCTTTCCGCTGGAAGATTCAGGTTCCTAGTCGCTCTGCAGTATTGAGGGCCCTGGATTACATTTGACGGTTTTCACGCATCTTCGCTCTAAAACTTCGTTAGGTTCAGACTCTGATCGGACATGGATGACAAGTCATCCCTGGGTTCGCCCGGTGTCCTTGCGGACAGAAAATGTCGGCGCACCGATCCCCACCTCTCGTGCGTTTACTGCCTCTGTTCTATTCACGATACCTCGCAGTGCTCCATTTGCGCTTCCTTCCATCCCCAGCGTCCTGGAAGATCATCAAGTAGCGCGCCTGAAGCTGGAGTAGACAGACTCCGCAACCCACGGTAAAATCAAGGAGGCCAGGTAGGCGGTTTTCCACTCACTGCGAGATCCGCCCGAAACAGCTCGAGCACATGGCGGCCTTGAAGAAGAAGCCGCTCAAGCCTCGGCTAGCCGAGGTTTCTTCGTACCGCTCAACCTGGGCTCTTCCTTCTCAGGATCCTTTCAGGAATTGTGCCAGTCTCTCCCTACCAAGGGTGAGGCGCCCTCGGGCTCACACTCTTCCCGTTCAAAGAAAAAGGATCCAAAATCTTCTTGAGTCGAAGAGAGCGGCTCTCCTGGGATCAGGAGCAGTCCGAAGTTTCGACTTCGGTTGAAATTGCCTCCTCGGCCGCTGGGTTTTCAGACCTTACGCCTACACCGGGCGAAGTAGCCGAGGAGTTGGCTGATCCGGCCGAGATTATTCTCGACCCGATCGAGCCGTTATCACCGACTCCCGTCGATGATTCTTTGGAGAGAACGCCGATTCTCTCCTTCCCCAACGAGGAGACCCGCCCTGCGGGCCTCCCGATCGAGGGAAAAGAACTGGAGCCTCGGTTTTCACCGGGCCCAGTCTCTCCCGATCGACAAAGCCGACACAGTCGGTCTCGATCAGGGAGTAAGTCCTCTTCGGTCAATCTACCTAAAAAAGGGCACAAGCACTCCCGCAAGAGGCGCCGCCACAGTTCCCCTTCCTCCTCGGGACGAGAGACGCGACGAAAAATTAACGCGCTTCACGGATCTCGTGTGGCAGCAATTTCTGCTAGCATGTCGAAGTCGGACCCCTCGGGTCCGGCTATCTCTTGGCCTCAGCCTCTTGACCGCCTCAGACACCGATTACTCGGTGCGGTCTCTTGAGGGCTCTGGTGCGTCTTCCGGCCTGGCAGTTTTCAGGTTCCTCACCAATTTTGGTGGAACCTCCACCTAAGCTGCCCTCGGAGGATTCCTCAAGGAGGCACGACAGTCTTGGTCTCCCCACAGACTGTCAGTGTAATGGTCCCCTGATGCGCCCTAAGTGTCGAGGGGACTTAGATGGGCAGCCTTTATATCGGGACTCCTCCGATTCCGATAACACTGGCCTTCACTCTCTCGATGAGTTTTTCGCGTCAGGCTTGGAAGAAGGCCTTCCTCCTTCCAGGGCATCCTCCGACTCATTTCTGAATAGCGGGGATGGCCTTACAGCCTATCCAGAAAAAGGCGGAATATCCCCTTACGGATATCCTTAAGAGGGGGGATACCCCTACGGAGGCATTTCCAGTCGCCGAAGCCATTATGGGTCCAGCCTTGGAACTCTGGCAGCGTCCAGCCTCCTGCCCAGCTCCATCTGCCCGCATGGCACGCAAGTACGCGGTGCCCACAGGGTCCTTGGCTGGGTTTACTGAGCACCCCTCGGCGGAAAGCCTTGCGACTGCCTCAGTATTCAGGCGGACGGGCAGCTCAGCCGATACTGATCGCCCTCCGGACAAAGAGTCCAAACTTATGGACCACTCGGCCCGGAAGGTCTGTGCTGCATCTTCTTTGGGCCTTCGTCAGGCAAGCTCAGTGGTGATTATGGCACACTTCTCCCATGCTCTCTTGGGGTCGCTGGACGAAGTTCTCCCCCACCTCCCAGCTGACATGCTTACCACGGTCAAGTAGGTCAGGGACCAGGGCAGAGCTGTTGCTAAACAACAACTCCAGACTGCTCTGGACGTGGGTGATTCCTGTGCCCGTTCACTAGCTGCAGCAGTATCCACTCGCCGCAGGGCTTGGCTGAGGTTATCCTCCTTTCCCGCGGATACTCAGCACAAGCTGGCTGATGTGCCCTTCCTTGGCACCGACCTCTTCGGGCGAGGAATGGCAGGTCACCTGCAGCGTATCGAGCAATCTCATGCCACCTTAGATGCTACTTCGGCTAAGGGTTCTTCAAGTAAGAACCAGCAGAAGCGCAGGAAGAAGCCCTTTCGTCAGTCTTCCCCTGCGGCCAGACAACCACCCTTCCAAGGGGGTCAACAGCAGCAGCAGGCTCAGGCTTGGCGCCCTAGGCCCAGGCAAGGTCCCCAGCAGCCACGCAAAGGAGGCCAAGGCGCTGGTCCAGGTGCCTCCTCTAAGCCTGCTCAGTGACGGGCCGGGGGTGTCCTCCCCCGTACCCGTCACTTCAGCTCTGGGTCCTCCTGTGGGGGTCCGGCTCCGCCACTTCGTTTCCGCCTGGTCCGGTATCACCACGGACAGATGGGTCCTGGAAGTGGTCGGGCGGGGTCTGCCCTTAGAATTCGAGCAGTACCCGCCCAACCGAGCCTGTGCCCCACGAGAGGAGCGGATCTCAGTCGCCCAGTCTGTCCTCCGAGACGACATTGCGCTGCTCCTCCTCAAAGAGGTGGTGGCCCGAGTGACGGATCCTCCTTCAGACCCAGGCTTCGTCTCCAGGTATTTCCTGGTGCCCAAATGGACGGGGGGTTGGCGCCCCATTCTAGATCTGCCACCTGAATCGGTATCTCAGGTCTGCACCTTCGGATAGTAACTCTAAATCAGATCCTTACCATCCCTGGAGGCGAAACATGTGGTTCTGCACAATGGATCTTCAGGACGCTTTCCACGTCCCTATCCGTCCGTCTCATCAGCGGTTCCTCGCTTCAGGGTCGAAAGGACCCTGTCATGAGTTCAGAACCATGCTGTTGGCCTGTCGCCGGCCCCAAGGGTTTCACCAAATGCATTGCAGTGGTGGCAGCCCATCTTGGTGTCAGGGGTTCGTATTTACCTCTACCTGGACGATTGGCTCCTAGCGGGATCCTCCCTTCAGGAGGTGAGAGGTCCAGGGACCTGACTCTCGAACCTGCTCACACTTGGGCCTTCTGATCAGCAGGCCAAATCGAACTCGTACCTTCTCCAGGTGATGGGCTTCATCGGGCCAGAGCTCGGCTCTCGTCAAGCCAGAGCTCGGCTCGGCGGACAGGCGGAGGTTCTCTCCTCCTTTGCCCAATCATTTTGTTGGGCACTCACGCCTTGCCCGGAACTTCCTGGGCTACATGGCGGCGTGCACGTCGGTGGTCCGCTGGGCCAGACTGCACATGCGCCCCCTCCAGTGGGAGCTCGCCGCCCAGTGGTCTCAGCGTCAGAGTCTCTTCGACCAGCTGGTCACGGTCACCCAGAGGATGTGGGACGCTCTCCAATGGTGGACCGTCCCGAGTCATCTGCAGGAAGGATCCCGTTTGTCCGCCCTGAGCCGGCCAGTGCGTCTTCCGACCGATGCCTCTCTCATGGGCTGGGGGCCACATGGGGGACCACAGAGCTCATGGACTCTGGACCCCAGAGGGTCCGATGCCACATCAACCTGTTGGAGCTCAGGGCAGTCAGACTGGCTCTGTCAGCTTCGCTCCTCAGCTCCGGGGTCAAGTGGTTCAAGTCAGACGGACAATACCACGACCATGTACTACCTCAACAAACAGGGCGGCACACACTCCCGTCTGCTATGCAAGGAGGCGCTCCGGATCTGGACCTTCGTCAGCCGACTGGAGGCGGATCTCCTAGCCATCCATGTGGCAGGAGCCGCGAACCAACTGACGGATGCTCTCAGCCGCTTAGGCCAGACATCCCACCAGTGGTCTCTCCATCCAGAGGTAGCTTACTACCTGTTCTCTCGTTGGGGCAAACCGTTGGTGGACCTGTTTGCCTCCAGGGAGAACACCAAGCTGAGGCTGTTCCATGCCGGCCCCCCTCAGCAGGGCTCGCTGCAGGGGGATGCCTTCTCGAGGCCGTGGACCCCAGGCCTCTTTTATGCCTTTCCTCCATTTCCCTTGATCCACAAGGTGTTACTCAAGCGAGGAAGGACAAGGCGAAGGTGATCCTGGTAGCCCCAGATTGGCCACGCCAGTTCTGGTATCCAGATCTCCTCAGCCTCAGCTGCAGGAACCGGGCGGCTCAGTACACGCCCGGACCTGATTTTTCTGAACCAGGGGAAGGTCCTTCATCCGGACCTTCAATCCCTGCACCTCACAGCCTGGTTCCTGAGCGGCTAGAGTTCCAGGCTTTGGGTCTTTCTGAGGATGTCTACACCGTGGTGGAGGCATCTCGAAAAGAATCGACCAGGAAATGTTATGCCTTCAAATGGAAGAGATTTTCCATTTGGTGTGAGTAAGGTCTGGACACCTTATCCTGCTCGGTGGCTAACATTTTGGACTACTGGTCTCTCTCAAAGGAGGTCTTAGGTCATCGACCCTTAGGGTGCCTTGCAGCCATCTCTGCCCTACAGGCGCGGGCGGTCAGCCGGCGTTGGCTCAGGAGGCGGTGATCGGGCGCTTTTCAAGGCCTGGATCACATATCCCTCGGTGCGTGAACCTCCACCTCCGTGGGATCTTTTGCTGGTTTTGGCAAAGCTCATGGGCAAGCCATTCGAACCCATGCACAAGTGTGAGCTCTGCTTAGTCGAAGACTGCCTTCCTGGTGGCTATCACGTCAGCCAGAAGGACAGGGGAGCTCCAGGCGCTTCGGTGGACTCCCTTATCTGGTCTTTCACAGGGACAAAGTTGTCCTCTCCCACCGAAATTCCTTCCGAAGGTGGTGTCAGAGTTTCACCTTAACCAGGTGTTGACCCTGCCAGTATATTACCCTAATTACACCTCGGGCTGAATATAGGCTCCATACTCTGGACCTCAGACGTGCGCTCTCCTATTATAAGGAGAGGACTGCGGAAATCCGGGGAGAGGTTCGCCAGCTGTTTGTCACCTACGCTGAAGCCGCTTCTGGCAGACCTGCAGCCAAGCGGACTATTGCGAGATGGATCACATCATGCATAGGTCTGTGCTATGAATTGGCGGGTAAGGAGCCTCCCAAAGGGCTAAGGGCTCATTCTACCCGTCATACGGCTGCTTCGGTGGCTGCTTCCAGGGACATCCCTATCCAGGAAATCTGTCGGGCCGCTACCTGGAAGTCAGCGAGCACCTTTATTACCCATTACCACATTGACCTAGAGTCACGTCGGGATGCTGGTTTTGGGGCCTCGGTTCTCCAATCTCTATTCCCTAAGTAGGGGGTGTGCGCCTTGCCTCCCTCCTCCCGGAGAACTGCTAGGAGTCTGCCAGACAGTGTGGATGAACAACATATCCACGCTCCTAGAAGAACAGGTTAATCACCTGTAACAGTAGTTCTAGGAGTGGTATATGTTGTTCATCCTCACGCACCCACCCGACCTCCCTGGCTTTAGGCGCACAACCTGGCTTCCAGCGGGCTAGATCTGGCATCATGGGGCGGAGCCAAGGTATATTACTACCCGGGTGGGTGGGAGGAGCCAGCTTGAAGACTTCCGGCAAGATTTAAAGGGGAAGGAACAATGCCAGACAGTGTGGATGAACAACATATACCACTCCTAGAACTACTGTTACAGGTGAGTAACCTGTTCTTTTAAACCATGTCTTAGGGAGGGCTAAGTTCAGCACAGCCAGGGGATGCACTATCCTAGGGAATACAGCCATCTTGATTAAGTTGATCCTTCCCCCAAAGTGATAAGGTAAAGATTGCCATCTCTTTAGATCTTGCTGCATCTGGGTTACTATTGGATCTATATTTAAAGATTAACTTATTGGTGTCTTGAGTAATCTCTAGACCCAGAAAGGTGAGTGAACTGCCAGCCCATTTCAGCCCTGTCTCATCTACTTCCTTCTTGATGCATAGGTATCAATGAAAGTATTGCTGTTTCTGACTGTTAAACCTATATCCTGACACTGAACTAAACTCCTCTAACTCCAAAACTGCTGGTACCGATACACGCCACGAGGTGAGATGCATAAGGATGTCCTCCGCGAACATCGAAATTTTATATGTGATGGGACCTATATTTATTCCTTTGATTGCCCTAGATGCATTAATTTTTCTAGCTAGGGGTTCAATATATAGATTAAAAAGCATGGGAGAGTGGACCGCCTTGTCTGGTTCCTCTTGATGGCGAAAAGCTATTGGAAATAACCCCATTGCATGCCACTCTTGCCGAGGGAATTGCATATAAAATTGCAATCCATTGTCTGTATTCTTGGGGCATTCCATATCTTGCTAAAAGATCAAATAGATACTTCCAACTAACTGTCAAATGCCTTTTCCACGTCGAGGGACACAGACTTTTCCAGTGTCCGTATCCCTCAACGCGGAAAGTTAGCATATCTTTCTAAAGTGATCGCTCTACTGCCTCCCTGCAATAAAATCCGCTTGTTTGGGTCCTATCAAATTCTCCCATACCCTTTTAAGTCTGGTCGCCAATATACTGACTAATATCTTAATCTCAACATTTAATAATGAAATCTGTCTGTATTTTTCCGGACATGTCTGATCCTTCCCCAGCTTAGGTATAACCACAATCCTAACTTTGAACAATGCCATTTCATTAGGTTCAGCAGAGTACAGATAATTGAATAAGATCTGTATATATGGTATCAACTCCTCTTTAAATGTTTTGTAAAAGGCTGGAGGATACCCATCAGGTCCTGGTGCCTCATCTTTCAGTAGCCTATCTATTGCATCTCGAATTTCCTGCAGGGTAACCTCTCCTATTAACGCTGAACTTTGATCTAATGTAAGCTTAGGCATTTGAATGTCTCTGAAAAATTCAGTTTCTTCTCATAATCTATTCCTATGTGCTGTGCTGTGTATAGTTCTGTATATTATTGGAAGATTTTTAACAATTTTCTCTGGTTTAGACTAACTTTCTTGTTTCCCCGTCTCGAATTGCTATTACCCATCTCGTCTCTTTGTTGCTTTATTCTGTTCGTTGTTAACTTCCCAGCTTTTTCGCCCTGCCCAATATGTCACTTTTCCCTTTAAAGATGTGTTCATTGTTTAGACTGTAGGTTGCATATTTCACTGTCAGTGAATGGAGTTCCATCCAACTTTTCTCATCCGCCTTTTAGCTCAAGTTTTCTAAAAAATCTTATTCTATCTAACCATTCTTCCACCTCTTGTCTTTCTCCTTTTCCTGTTTAGTAGCAAGTCTGATAAACTCTCCCATCCATGCCGCTTTGACGCCCCCCATAAAATATCTTTTCTCAAGATCGAGTTTTGATTAGAATCCCAGGAATCTTTAATAAACTGCCTCATCCTTTGCACTATCTCCTCTTCTGCCAACATTTGTGTATTTAAAGACCAGGATTTATAAGCGCTCCTGCAGGCTGAAAATCCTAATTTTATCCAAATAGGTGAATGATCTGAAAGTACTGTCTGATGTATCCCCATGTCCTTAACTGTATGTAATGTAGTAGAACTTAGAAAGAAGTCAGTCCTTGAGTATACCTTGTTGGGTAGGGGTGGGGGAATAAAATGAGTAGTCTTAATTCCATGGGATGGTGCAGTCTCCACGGATCAACCAACCCGGAGTCTCTCATTAATTCTCTTAAGGCCCTCTGTGCAGGGAATAGACCTCTTTTCTTATGATCTATCAAGATCGTTTGTATAAAATACATTCCAGTCTCCCCCAGAAGACAAGGTGCATTTGGCGCTGATGCAATGATCGTGGCTAAGGGTGGAAAAAAGCAGGGCTGTCTGAGTTGGGGCCATATACTGAACCTATGAGAATTTCTACTTCTGCTAAATTCCCAAGTATTAATGTCTCCCCTCATGATCCCTCCAAGTTTTAATTTCCTTAAAAGGAACATTCTTGCATAAGAGTATTGCAACTCCTCCCCTTCTTTCACTGTTGCCTACGCCAAAGGCCTGGCCGACCCATAGTTTCTGTAACCTCATAACTTGATTTGTAATTGTCTCCTGTATCATCGCAGTGTGTGGTTGGTATCTATTCAAGTGCCTTAAAATAGGGTACCTCTTTGAATTCTTTTTCACCTTTTATGTTCCAACTGCCCATTTTTCTAAACTTCTATTAGTCCCTATATGATGATAGTCCTTTCTAATCCATCCCCTCTCTACATACTTAATGTACCTCTTGGCCCAGTTGACCCCCTAGGAGTCTACTCCAAACCTCTAATCTCAACACTCCCTGTTCCCATATAGGTATCAAGGCCATTAGCCTGCTCCCAACATTTTTAGTCATGCCCCCAAATAAGCAGCTTCCGCCCCCAAGTTACATCCCGTAGGAGACATCTTCCTCGCTACTAACTATTATCTATTTCTACTAGCTCATAATGGATCTGTATCTAAAAGTTTCACACTTAAATCATTGACTTTTTTCCTCCTCGTGTTTACAGCTTCTTATTTAAGTCCATCAAACAAAAATTAGTCTGTCTTCTTAAACACACAGCAGTTGCCCCATAAGATATTCATTTTTTGAATTAAACTATCGCTGGGTCCTTGGGACTGTGAGCCATTACATCAGGTCCGTAAGTCCAGAGGTAAAAGAAAAATCTGTCTCTAGATACAGAATCACTGTATCACTTAAGGGCATTTCGCATAACCTGACCTCTGTCAGTAGGTGGAGTTCCATTCTCATTTATCGCATAGTTCTCTCACTAACAGGGGGGCCTCATGCCTCTCTATGCTTACCAGGGCATAGCATAACTCCATAGTGTTTAATAGACTTTCCCAAACAAAAATAAATACAAAAGAAAATATATTTTCTAGGGACATGGATACGTTGTTCATCCACACTGTCTGGCAGGTATCCTTGCCGCTTTAAATCTTGCCGGTAGGTCTTCAAGCTGGCTCTTCCCACCCACCCAGGTGGTAAAACTCTCGGCTCCGCCACATGACGCCAGATCTTCCTTACTGCTTGGAAGCTCAGGTTCCCTCCTTAACGCTCTGCATATAAGACTGGTTCCTAATTCTTCGAATTTCCGAATTTAAAAGTGTTTTGCTTAAAAGACTTCGGGTCTTCTATCCCTCGCGGCTGTGATGGACAAATCGACTCCCGGTTTTCGGCGGTGCCCTTGCGGGCAGAAGATGGCTCGGATGGATCCGCATGCCACATGTGTGTACTGTTTAGGCCTTGAGCACGACCCGCAGGCTTGCGACTTGTGCTCTTCCTTCTCAGCCTACATCCTCTAAGACCGTGCCGCCAGTTTACAACTAGGGTGCCCAAAGCGTTTTCCTCGGTAAAGTCAAGAGGCCTGGTCGGCAGTCTACTGTGGCGGGCTTCGGCGGATCAGCTAGAGCAGATGATCGCCCTCGAAGAGGAAGTGGCGCGAGGCGCATCTTCCTCGACGGCATTTATTCCGCTCTCCCTGGGTTCCTCTTACACAGCTTCCTAGGAGCTTTGTCTGTCCCTCTCCACTAAGGAGAGGGACCAGCGTCTCTGGACCTTCTTCTGGTCCAAGAAGAAGACAAGGTAAGTCTCTTGACGCTCTTGGGGCGGAAGAGTCCCTCTCCAATCGTCTGCCATGAGACTTGATCGATCGTTCAGCTTGACCACTGGTCTCCACGGTGTCCCGTCGGGTCAGTTGACCGAGACTCCCGTCGACGCAGTCGAGATCTTTCTCGACCCGTTGGATGGGTTGTCGACGGAAGCTGAAAATCCCCTCTCCCTGGTTCCCCCGGTGGGAGTTGAGGATCCTGTGGGCTTGCCAGTGCCTCCGGTTCCGGAGCCCTTGGGTGTTCCCTCTGAGCAGAGGGAGGGGCCGGTTCCACCCATCCCTTCCCCGCACCATCCTCGGAAAAGCCGAGGTTCTCTGTCTCAGACTTTTTCGCGGTCCAGCCGATCCCGCCATCATAGGTGGTCTCAGTATCGGCACCGCTTGCCGCTCGTCCTCTTCGGATGAGGGGAGGCTTTAACGCAAGTTGCGTCGACGATACGAGGACCTCATGTGGCAGCAGCTCCTTCTGACCGGGAACAAGCCGACGCCGTCACCTTCCCCGGCCATTTAGTGGCTGTCACCAGAGTGGCCGAAACAACCCCGTTTAACCCGAGGAACATGTTATCAGGCCGGTTGTTCGGCCAAAACCAGCTGCCCAACCGATTCTGGTGGAATCTCCGCCTCCACAGCCATGGTTTGGGGCTCCGACCAAGAATTTTGTCTGCTCAGGGTCTGCCCCATAGGCTGTCGGTCACCCTAACTCCCGATCACCCTCGGCAGGTGGAGGGTGGCTCAGGCCCGAGGCAGCTCTTTGCGGACTCTTCTAAGTCTGACAAGTTCTCCTTTTTCTCCAAGGAGTGGACTTGGAGTCCTCTGGAGGTCAGTTGCTGGACGACAACCCTTTGTCCTTCCTGGGGTTGCTCAGACTCATCTCGGAATCCACTGGGATGCAGCTCGAGCCCGTACCCAAGCGGACTAAGTATCCCCTCACGGAGTTATTGGACCGAGGGGATTCCCCTATGGAGGCCTTCCCTGTGGCTGAGGCCATTGTGGGCCCGGCCTTGGAGCTCTGGCAGCGCCCTGCTTCCTGCCCTGCGCCTTCGGCCAGGATGGCAGGAAGTATGTGGTCCCTACCGGTTCCCTGTCCGGTTTCTCGGAACATCCCTCGGCCGAGGGGTTCGTTACCGACAGCATTTTCCGGCGTGCCGGAAACGCTAGGGACGTGGAGAAACCTCCCGACAAGGAGTCCAAGAAGTTGGACTATGCCAGGCGAAAAGTCTGCGCTGCATCCTCCCTTGGCATTCGTCAGGCCAGCTCGGCCGTACTGGTGGCACATTTTTCTCACGCCCTGTTGGGCTCCCTGGACGAGGTGGTTCCTCATCTCCCGGCTGACCTGCAGACCGCGGTTAAGCAGGTGCAGGACCAGGGCAGGGCAGTGGCCAAGCAGCAACTTCAGACTGCTTTGGACATCGGTGATTCATGCGCCAGGTCAGTAGCGACTGCAGTGGCTATGCGTCGTCGGGCATGGCTGAGGATATCCACCTTCACAGTGGATACCCAGCACAAATTGGCAGATGTCCCCTTCCTGGGGACCGACCTCTTCGGCCCTGGAGTGGAAGGCCACCACCAGAGGATCGAAAAGTCCAATGCCACCTTGGACTCTGTCTCATCTGCCCAGAGGACAAGGGCGCAGACCTCAACCAAAGCCCTTCGTCAGTCTGTGCCCCGCATGCACGGCCCAGCAACACCAGGGCCAGCAGGCTCGCGCTTGGCATCCCAAACCAAAGCCTGCGGCTTCCTCCTCCAGGAAGCAGGGAGGTAAAGGCCCAGGTGGTCCCTCGGCCAGTCCCTCCTCCAAGCCTGCACAATGATGGGTTGAGGAGTGTCTTCCCCCAACCTCGTCCCCTCACCCCAGGTTCCCCCCGTGGGGGGACGGCTCCAGTACTTCCTTTACACTTGGTCTGCTATTACCACAGAGAGGTGGGTGTTGGAGGTGGTAGGAAAGGGCCTGCCTCTGGAGTTCGAGCAGGCCCCACCCTTCAGAGCCATCGCACCTCGGGGCGCTCAGGGTCCGAAGCCTCGCTGTCAGCTCGCTGAGCAGACATCGCTCTCCTCCTCGAGAAGGAGGTGATAAGAGAGGTGACAGACCCTCCCTCAAACCCGGGGTTCGTGTCCTGGTACTTCCTGGTTCTGAAACGGACAGGGGGCTGGCGCCCCATTCCCTACCTACACGACCTAAAGTTCCTAAGGTCTCAAACCTTCAGGATGGTCACTCTGGCTCAGATAATACCATCCTTGGAACATGGCGTGTGGTTCTGCTCTCTGGACCTTCAGGACGCGTTCTTTCACGTCCCTATCCGTCCGTCCCATCAAAGGTTCCTTCATTTTCGCGCGGAGGGTTTCTTTATCGAGTTCCAAGCCATGCTCTTCGGCTTATCTCCAGCTCCCAGGGTCTTCACCAAATACATGGCAGTGGTGACAGCATTCCTGCGGCGCCGAGGGGTCCTGGTTTACCCTTACCTGGACAATTGGCTGATAGCAGCCTCCTCCAGACAGGAGGTGGAGCGGTCCAGAGATCTGGCCCTCCAGGTTTGCTCTCAGGTCGGCCTCCTCATCAATGAGGCCAAGTCGGAACTTGAGCCGAAGCAGGTGATTCTTTTAATTGGGGCAGAGCTTGACCCTCTTCGAGCCAGAGCACGGCTCCCGGCGGACAGGGCCGAGGTTCTCTCCTCCTTTGCCCAATCATTTCTAGTTGGGCAATTGTGCCCTGCCTGGGACTTCCTGCACCTCCTGTGTCTCATGGCGGCCTATGGCAGCGTGGCCCGCTGGAACATGCGCCTTCTTCAGTGGGGGCTGGCCGGCCAATGGTCCCAACGCTGCAATCCATTGGACCAGCTAGTGACGGTGACCCAGGGGATGTGGAACGCTCTCCAGTGGTAGACCATTCCAGTTCATCTGCAGGAGGGCATCCCGTTTGTCCGCCCCGAGCCGACTGTCTCTCTATCGACCGATGTGCCTCTGATGGGTTGGGGTGCCCATCTGGGGGAACACAGAGCACACGGCCTCTGGTCCCCGCATGAGTACTGATGCCACATCAACCTGCTGGAGCTCCGAGCGGTCCGCCTAGCTCTCACCGCCTTTGCTCTGTTTCTCTGGGGTCAAGTGGTCAGATTCCAGAAGGACAATACCACAACCATGTACTACCTAAACCGCCAGGGCAGGGCACGTTCCATGCTTCTATGCAAGGAAGCTCTCCGCATTTGGTCACTCGTGCGCAGCCTGGAGGTGGATCTCCTAGCCATTCATGTGTCAGGAGCCTCCAACACCCTGGCCGATGCCCTGAGCCGGATAGGGGCTGTATCTCACGATGATCTCTCCTGCGGAGGTAGTACAAGATCTGTTCTCCCACTGGGGCACACCTCAGGTGGACCTGTTGCCTCCAGGAGGAGCGAAGCTGAGGCTGTTTAGTGCCCGCCCCCTCAGCAGGGGCTCGCTGCAGGGATGCCTTCTCAGGGCTGTGGACCCCGGGCCTCTTCTCGCCTTTCCCCATTTCCCTTGATTCACAAGGTGCTTCTCAAAGCAAGGAGGGACAAGGCGCAGGTGATTCTGATAGCCCAGAGTGGCCCGCCAGTTCTGGTACCCAGATCTCCTCAGCCTCAGCTCCAGGCTCCCAAGGCAGCTTCCAGCTCGCCCGGACCTGCTCTCAGTCAGTCAGGGAGGTGTTCCATCCGGACCTTCAATCCCTGCACCTGATGGCCTGGTTCCTGAGCGGCTAGAGTTCCAGGCCTTGGGTCTTTCCGACGAGGTCCTCAATGTTGTTGAGGCGTCCCGTAAGGAGTCAACCAGGAAATGTTATGCCTTCAAATGGAAGAGGTTTTCCATTTGGTGTCAGGACAAGGGCTTGGACCCTTCCTCCTGTCCACTGGCAAGCATCTTGGACTATTTATGGTCCCTTTCTAATCAATGGCTTAGGTCGACGACCCTAAGGGTGCACCTGGCAGCCATCTCTGCTTACCGGGCGCGGGCCGGGGAGCAGTCGGTGGCGCAGGAGAAGGTGGTCTGGCGCTTTTTCAAAGGCCTTGATCACATTTCCCCTCCGGTCTGAGAACCTCCACCTCCATTAGGTTTACTGCTGGTACTGGCAAAGCTCATGGGCAAGCCATTCGAACCAATGCACAGTGTGAACTCTCTCACCTGTCGTGGAAGACCGCCTTCTTGGTGGCTATCCGTCAACCAGAAGGGCAGGAGGAACTCCAGGCGCTCTGCATGGAGTCTCTTACCTGGTCTTCCACAGGGACAAGGTTGTCCTGCTAACCGAAATTCCTTCCAAGGTGGTGTCGGAGTTTCATCTTAACCAGGTGTTGACTCTGCCAGTGTTCTACCCCAGTCACCTCTGAGGCCGAGATGTGGGCTCCATGCCCAGGACCCTAAGGCGCTCGCTTATAAGGGCATGCGGCTGGAATGGGGAGAGGTTCGCCAGCTGTTTGTCACTTGCGCATGAAGCACCTGGCAGACCTCACCAAGCGGACGATAAGCAGGTGGGTCACCTCCTGCATAGATCTCTGCTACAAGTTGGCGGGCATGGAGCCTCCCAGAGGATAAGAGCTCATTCTACCGTCATACTGCTGCATCGGTGGCTGCTTCCAGGGACGCCCCTATCCTGGAAATCTGCAGGGCTGCTACCTGGAAGTCAGCACACACCTTTATTACCCATTACCACATCGACCTTGAGTCACGCCGGGATGCTGGTTTTAGGGCCTCGGTTCTCCAGTCTTTATTCCCTAAGTAGGGGGTGTGCGCCTTGCCTCCCTCCTCCCCGAGAACTGCTAGGAGTCTGCCAGACAGTGTGGATGAACAACATATCCATGTCCCTAGAAATACAGGTTACTCACCTGTAACAGGTGTTCTGGGAATGAACAACATATACCATTCCTAGAACTCCTGTTACAGGTGAAAAACCTGTATTTGCCTCCCTGTATAGCAATATTGCCTCTATGAGAACCCTTGTCCCTTGAGCTTAATCCTCATGAAGACCTCCAAATCTCCGTGTTCACGGTCGGTAGCTTGTTACAGCTTCCACTCCATGTTAGCCGCTGCCCTTACCAAAGAGGTCTGGTAGTCTGTTATAAAGATCTGTTGCCGCTTTAGTAGCGGATTCATATCTCTGGGTTCCTGAGTCCAAAGTGACTTCTAGTCTCGCAGGGAAGAACATCCTATGTTTTATTCTTGCTGCCCACAGCTTGGACTGAATTGGTCGATAGGCCGCCCTGTCTTGTCTGACTTCAGATGTTAAATATGGCACAATTCTCAACTTCTTGCCCTCCCATTCTAATTTCTAGCCACCTTGAGTATATGATCTCTATCCAAATAGTTTAATACCTTGAAAATGATAGGACGGGGCAGTTGGTCTGGAGGAGGTCTCGGTCTGATGGATCTATGTGCACGTTCGATCATATATGTAGGGCCATTTGGTGAGGGGCCTGCTACTGTTAATACAGAGCTTCTGCAGAAAGGCTGTCTCATTATTACCCTTCTCACCTTCTGAGAGCCCTAATACCACCAAGTTATTGCGACGTGATCTTCACTCCAGATCGTCAAGTTTCTCATCTAATTTTTTGACAGCCTTTTTAAGAGCAATATTGTCTATTTCCAGTTTGTGCTCGATCTTCCATTGACGCGCAATCCGGGTCTCTGTGTCTGACACCCTTAATACCAGACCTGACAGTGAAGCTTTCCAATCCTGAAATTCCTCTATCAGGGAAAACAGTGTGGTTTTAATGGTGGAAATGTCCTCCTGCAGTTGATCTGACTGCATGTTCATGGTGTCCAAATTCAAGTCCGAGGATGAACTTCTGCGTGGCCTTTTGGCCTCCAGCGCCATCGTGTCTTTCATAGACTCTTTATCCAGCTCGCTGCGAAGTGATTCTTCAGTTTTCTCCCTGACTGTTTTCTCGTTTCCACCACTCTGCCGGCTAACACGCTATCTTAAATTAATGATTATTGTAGTATATAGTAGTTTTAGTCGGTTGTATAGCGGTGCTGCACCTTTGTGCTGCTTACTCCTCTGAGGGCATCACGTGACTCCTAAAGTGGTTCTTCTATTGATCATGTCCAGTTGTGGTCATTGTCCAATATATGGGTGAGATTTTGCCTGATCCTTAAAATTGCACCTGGTTATGGGACCTGCAGCTTGAGGATTAGGGCTGTTCAATCAACATGATACTCTTACTCAGGCTCAGCATTTTTGACTTTAAACCCCCCAATTATTATCCCTCCATTTATGGAGACTGCAGAGACCTTTGTCATAGAACAGATTCAAGCTGGTCCTAGGAGTTGAGCCTGGGGTTTGGTTTTCTTTGGGCCTTGTGTGGCACTTCAAACTTCGGAGTTTGAGATGTGTAGGTAGCAGCAGTAGCGTTTGGTTGCACAGCCTAGCCCATTCCACCTGAAGATGTGAACAAACTAAACAAAGCCCATGGCCTTTGGGAGTATTGTCCCTGAATTTGGCATAAGTTAGGGAAAGAATCTGACAATAACCCAGGATCCTTCCATATGATGCAGTTCAAATAGAGCTGCATCTCTGACAGAAATCCCAGGACTGGCACAGATATTTTTTTTAAGATGATTCTGCCGGGGAAGGGGGGTTGCTTCAGTCACTGATGTTTTAGTTTGTTACATTGTCAAGCATTGCATCTGCTGTCCAGTGGGTACAGGACAGTCCAGACATAGACCAAGCTCCGTGAAGATTAATGCCACCTTGTAAGTTCAAGTGCAAAACTATGTATTCGAGGTGCAGCAGTGAAAACTGCACACACAGGGCAGAGGGCAGACTACCGTTTTGCGGTGATCCTCCTTAACAAAGCGCAGAGCAGTGCAAAATGGTGGTCTGCCCTCCACCCTGTATGCTCGTTCTGCTGCTGCACCTTGAATAAACCATCTTACACTTGCAGTTACAAGATGGCATTTGTTTTCATCACTGAGCTTGGTAAGTGCCTAGATTTTCTTGTACCCATTGAGTCTTATTTGCCTGTGAACACTGTAGCCCATTCATGCAGTTCTTTCTGTGCCTGCATCTACAATCCAAACTTTACATGTCATTCTCTTCCCCCATGGATTTGAGGATCAAGAGAAGATTGCACTCTACATAAAATCGGACCACTTTATCAAGGCACCAGTCAACAACAAAATGGCCAAATGGGGCAACAAGAAGGAATGAATCACGGCCACAAGGAAGTGTCCGACAGCACTGAAGGTGACCGGTGTGTTCTTATAGCTTACCCTTTGCTGACCGTCTTTCCCTGACTTGCCAAGGTGGGAAAAGTCCTCAAGATACAAACAGCTGGTCGTTTCAGACTTGTTTCAATAGATGAGCTGTCGCTATGCTTTCCAGAGAATAGGAATGCTGCAAAAAAATTTTTTCTGTTGCTGATGTTCTGCTTCTGATATTTGAGGAAAGCCCAATTTGTTTACTTTCTTCCCCAAAATAAAACTCGTTGAGCAACAGGTTTGAGTCCTTTCTTTACTGTGACGACTTCCCCCCTCCAAAAAATCCTGTGTGGCTAGTGATTGGTACTATTTGGGGAATGAGCTTGCCAGATTGTAGTGTGATTAATGCAGTGCTTTCAGGAGCTTTAGAAACGAACTGAACTGTGCTGTTCGGTGCATTGGGAATGCAGCAAAAAGAAACTGGGTGAAAATGCTGAAATTGTATACGAGAACCAGGAAAAGGAACTGAAGACAGCCATGTTCTGATATTCATATTCTAGATGGCTTGCCGTGGTATAATGCTGCAAGAGAGCAGTCCTCCCAATCGGTGTTGCTACTGGTAGCAGTATACTTCAGTACATTGCAGTCAGTCAGTCCCTCATACTTCAGTACATCGTAATCAATCCAAAAGTAAGTGTCCCTCACCACAGGAAAGCAAAAAGACAACCCAAAGAACAAAACCGTACAATTACAGAATCTGACATAAGAATACTGATAGTTGCAGGTCATCAGTTAAGTCCGTGTGGTTTTTACCATCTAATGATAAAATCCAAAAGGCCTCTTGTTGCAGTATTTTTTTTTTTTTTTGTAAATCTCTTGTCTAGTACAATATGCTCAAGGCCAACAAGCCTGAGACTGACAGCTGAACCATGGTGAGCCTTCATATACTGTCTTTCCCATGTCTCATTGTTCCTAATGGCTATTTTGTGCTCACTGATTTTCTTATTTTATGGCTCCTCTTTGACCCATGTAGGCTTTTCCACATTGATATAAGAACATGTACACATTGTAGCTAACACTGGTATGCAGGTGTAGCAGGACTGCTTGCAACGCAGACAGTCCAGCTTTGGGAGCCACCCAGGGTTGGCTAGGGGAGAGGAGTGAGCATCCAGTGGACTGCTGTGGGAGGAGAGATGCTGCACCTGGTGCCCTCCTGACTCCTGCCAGAGGTCATGCACCAAGGGATAGCAAACATGTCCTACATCCATGAGAATGTGTAGGGCCATTTGGTGGCATTGTATGTCTGTCCTGGGGGTCAAAAGGCTGGCCAGCATGATGGGATGATTGCAGGCTCCTCCACGGGGGCATGTGGAAGGTGGGATTTGGACAGTGTGTCCATATGTAATAGGGGTCAGTCCCTGATGGGGCCAGTCAGTAGTGGAATAAAAAGCATTAACTACAAAAAAAAAAACTCATCTTGGCTGCTGAAATCCAGTGAACTGATTTCGTATTTCTACTTAATGACCGAAGTGTTTGATGTTGGTGTTGAAGTATATTCCACTTCTATAATTCCCTCTGACAGATTTTTGAAGCCACTTGATGTTCTTTGGCTTATTCAAAATGGAGTATGCCAATTGATCCTCAAATCGGTGCCTGTGTGGAATATGATCTGTGGTGCTTCTAACCCAGGAATCCTTCAATGTGCTCAACTCTTTCAGTCCGCCTCCTGTGTTGAACTGCCACAAAGAAAATGGAATTTATGCAAATGGTGGAACTCATTGTCTTGTGCCACCATTCAAACTGCTGCCCTTATCAACTGCTGTTCTGTAATGCCTAGATTTCATTCTCCACCTCCCTTATCAAGACTCCTTGGAGACCTACTCCTCAGAAGTCATTGGATTGTTTTTTTTTCCCAGTAAAAATATCTCATTTAATCTGCTGCCATTTATCATTTTTTGATGTAGTTGGCACTAGTTTAGTTTGTATTTTTTCCTTCAGTTTTGCAGTTCCTCTTAGGTTGTGAAAAACTATTGGGGAACCGTTGCTTGCTTTTACTTTTTTTTTTTTACCTGATAACTTGGTTTGGATTTCTAATTTTATCCTTTTGGAGATTTCTTTCACTGTTTAGCAGTTTATTCCCATTGGGAACAGACTGCTAGAAACCTTGAATGGTTGTGGGAACCAACACTGATTCTTTGCGGTTCAGGATCTGACAGAGAGAGACGGGGAGGGAGTGTGTGATATTTTGGAATTTTGAGACTGAGAGCGCTTGGGATTGTGAGTTTGAGATTAAGAGATTAAGTGTGGGATTGTGAGTGTGGGATAGATTGAGATATTATGAGTGGGATTGTGAGAGTGAGGGATTGTGATTTTGGGATTGAGATTTTGGAATAGAGTGGGATTGTGGGAGAGAGGGAGAGATTCTGGAATGGAGAGATTGAGAAATTTTGGGATTGAGATTTTGAGATTGAGGGATTGATAGAGATTGAGAAATATTGTAAGAGTGAGATTTTTAGGTTTTGGAATTGAGAGATTCTGAGATTGAAGGATTGGGAGATTGAGATATTGAGAGACACAGGGATTGCGATTGTGGGATAGTGCGATTGGGACAGGGATTTTGAGATTGGGGATTGAGAGAGTTTGAGATTTTGGGAGATTCTGAGATTTTGGGAGGTTTGAGAGTTGAGATTTTGGGAGATGTTGACATTTTGAGAGTTTGTGATGCAGCGATTTTGGGAGATTTTCAGAGATTTTGTGATATACAGCAATCTTGAGATTTAGAGATTTTTTGACATTTGGGGAGATTTTGAGACAGTGACATTTTGTGATATACAGTGATTTTGAGAGTGAGATTGAGATTTTGTGATTCAGCGATTTTGAGCGATTTGAGAAATTGAGATTTTGAGAGGTGTAGGGAGATTTTGAGACATTTTGGGAGGTTTTGTAATATACAGCGATTTTTGAGATTTTTGTATTTTGAGAAATTCTGAAACATAGAATTTGACGACAGATAAGGACCGCTTGGCCCACCCAGTCTGCCCATTTCCCTACCTAATGGATAAGTTGCAGATCCTAGTTAACCAGCAGCCTACTTCTTCCTACCCTCACCCCCTAGAATTGCCTTATGACTGTTCTATGCATGCTTGAATTCCACCACTGTTTTTGACTCCACAACCCTCTCTGCGAAAAAATACTTCCTTAAATTACCTCTGAGCCACCCCTCCTCTGTCTTCAAATTGTGCCCTCTTGTTCTTGCACACCTCTTTTTTTGAAAGATACTACCATCTTGGACTTTGTTGATTCCCTTGAGGTACTTGGAAGTTTCTATCATGTCCCCCCTCTCCCTCCTTTCCTCAAGGCTATACATATTCAGCTCCTTAAGTCTCTCTCTTCATATGTCTTCTGGTGCAGATCCTGCACCATTTTAGTTGCCCTCCTCTGGACAGCTTCCATCCTATGTCTTTGCGGAGATTGGGTCTCCAGAACTGCACACAGTACTCCAGATGGGGTCTGACAGCTGTCTGTACAGAGGGATAATAACTTCTTGATTTCTACTGGTGATGCCTCTCCCTATGCATCCCAGTATCCTCCAAGCCCTCCTTGCTGCCCTCTCACATTGTTTGCCCACCTTTAGCTCGTCTGATACGACTACCCCCAGGTTCTTTCCATGTTTTAGTATCTCACCCCCCATTGTGTACTCTTCCCCAGGGATTTTTCTCCCCAGATGCATTACCTTGCACTTCTTAGCATTGAATCTAAGCTGCCATACATTTGACCATTCCTCTAACCTTGCCAAGTCCCTTCTCATCCTTTCTACCCCACCTTGTGCATCAACTCTGTTGCAGATATTTGTGTCATCTGCAGAGACGTACGTTTCCTTCCAGTCCCTCTGCAATGTCACTTATAAAGACATTGAAGAGGACGGTCCTAATACTGAACCCTGCGGTACCCACTAGTAACCCCCCTTCCTTCAGAGTGGACTCCATTTACTATTACTCTGTGTCCTATTCTCCAGCCAGTTATTTACCCAGGCTGTCATCTTGGGACCCACTCCCAGGCTGGCTAACTTGTATATTAATCTTTTGTGTGGGACTGTCAAATGCCTTGCTAAAGTCTAGGTAGGCAATGTCCACAGCCCCTCCCTGATCTACTACTTCGGTCACCTAGTAAAAGAAATGTATCAGATTCGTCTGGCATGACCTTCCTGCTGTGAATCCGTGTTGCCTTGGGTCCTGTGCCCCTCTAGCCTCTAGATACTCTACCATTCTTTCCTTCAGAAGTGATTCCATCATTTTCCCTACCACTGAGGTTAAACTAACAGGTCTGTAGTTTCCTGCTTCTGCCATGCTCCCACTTTTGTGGAGGGGAATCTCATCTGCCCTCCTCCAGTCCTCTGGTACCACCGCATCCTCCCATGATTTGTTAGAGGGTAGTCAGTGGTGTCACTAGTTCTACCCTTACTTCTTTTAGAATTCTGGGATGAATCCCATTAGGCCCCATTGCTTTGTCCACCTTCAGTTTTAAGTGTTATTTCAGAACCCTACTGTAAATGGACTGGTATGAACTTCTGTATCCAGAGTGTCTCTACTGTTTGTTTTAGGTACCTACCCCTCTTCATTTGTAAATACTGAGCAAAAATATTTGTTTAGTATCTCTGCCTTTTCACAGTCACCCTCTGCCCACCCTCCCTCCCTTTATTAAGCCTCACTAACCCTCCGTTGGTCTTCCTTTGCTCCCTGATGTACCTACAAAAGGTTTTATCCCCCTTCTTAACTGAGTTGGCTATCTTTTCCTCTGTTTGGGCCTTTGCTGTTCTGACTGCCTTCCCAGCTTCCTTTTGCTTTAACTTATACAGTTCTTTGTCCTGCTCCTTCTGAGATTCCTTGTACTTCCTGAATGCTTTCTTTTTCTCTTGAACCTTCACTGCTTCTTCCTTTGAGAACCATAGTGGTTTCTTACATCGTTTCGTTTTATTTGCTTCACACGAAGGCTTGTTACCTCTGGCAGTTTTTATTATTCAAGCAACATGAAGTCTTGCTATATTATGACATATGCAGCGAGTCCCAACCTTCGAACTGCTCTGGAGGTAAAAGCGTTAACTTTCCATGCCAGGCATGGAACGCATAGCTCGCTCACGGTTGAAAACTCTGTTGTTCAAACTCAAACTGTCAGATTCTTTACTCTGCCTCACTGAACAGTCGCTCCGGAGATTTCTCGTGCTGCTCGGTTCATTTTGTCTGTTAAAGTATTTTCTCGTTTTTTTGACCGAATTTAAACCGCAACCGGTCGGTTCAAGCTCTCTGTGGTATTGAGTACTAGATAAGTTCCACACAGAATAAATGTAAAACCTGTAAACTGTTATCGGTTCAGTTTGAACCGATCAGGTTGTTTAAAAATATATTAATCTGTCTTTTAGAGTGTGGTTACTGGTTCTAAAAATAAAAAAAAAAAATTTTATTACGTTTTTCCATGACCCGTGACACGGGTGGGAACCGATAAGTCTTGCTTGGCGGATTGCCATAAACGGGCAAGTTTGGTTAGGACTGGCACTGTGTCTGAGAAACACAAAAAGACTGGGCCCACTGGGTTTCAACACTGTAGTGTGTGTGGGGAAGCCTTTGCTAAGACTGATCCCCACACCACCTGTTTGTCTGGGGTTTGACCACCTCAATGCAGACTGCCAGATTTGTAAAAATGTTCCTGCTGCCACCATAGAAAAGAGGGTTGGTAGGCTCAGGGAAAGTGAGGCCAAGAAGTCCGCTGACCCGGATGGCCAGCCCGGTCCAGTTTCAACCGAACTAGAGGGAGTGCCCTCTGACCAGGGCGAGACTTCCTCTGGCAAAAGGAGAGCTGGCTTGGAAGAGTCGGTTCCAGCAAAAGTGACTAGAAAATCAGCTGGTGTGGAGCCCAAACTTTCCAACTGCTGAAGAAATAGCCAAAGCGATTCAAATTGTCCAGTCGCTTTCCCTGGTTCCGACCAAACCGGCATCAGGTAGCGTACGGTTAAGTCGGTTCCACCGTTCAAAGTATGATTTGGAGGGTTTTATGAACCGGGGGAGGAGTATGAGGAGAGTGAATGTGGTTTGAAAGTCTGGATGTACCCATTGATCCGGACATCTCCCCAGACAGACCTTCAGGAGTGTCTCCTCCTAGGCTTCGAGACCCTTCTCATTTTATGTTTTATAAAAAAGTTGCTGAAACACTCCAGCTCCCTGTTTTGGAAGCTATTGATGACCAAGAGGAGCCTGACTATGTAGAAATGATGGATATCCCAGAGTCTAGGAGACTGTCTATTCCTTTGCATAAATCTTTTCGGAAACAGTAAAAATTCTAAACTCCTAGCACTATACCTGCTGTGGATAAGAGAATAAACAAGAGTTTATTATGTTTTTCCATGACCCGTGACACGGTTGGGAACCGATAAGTCTTGCTTGGCGGATTGCCATCCCCTGTTGCTAGCCTTGCTTGTAGAGCAGAAAGCAGCTAACTAAAAGAAGCTACATTTTCTTCTTAATTTAAAACTTGTATCTCAGTAGGAGTCAGTGTCAGCTAAGATTAAGTAGACAGATAACTTTATTAGAAGTAGAAGGGGTCTTATTTAGGGTTTAAAAAAAAGAAAAAAGGTAGTGTGTTCTGTGCAGGGAAAGGTACTGTATCAGGTGACTTTGCTAAACCAGTAGGAGGAAAGAGAGCTTACCTGGGGGTGTGGTTTAGACACTAGAAAAGCAGGTGAGTCAAATTACAACTTCCTGTTGCTAGCCTTTTTTCTTAGAAATTGCCCTCCATCCCACCCACCCAAAGCCAGTTCTACTTTTATAGCCACTGGATTTAACTGTCAACAGGAACTTCCTGTTTGGCAGTAGGAAGGAAAGGATCATAGAGAAACTTTGGTTTTGTCAACCCTGAAGTAGAAAAAGTAGCTCACTCCCCCCCCCCCCCCAACTGCTGGTAGTGTGATATTGAGCAAGAAAGGAGGAGACTACTGAAGAAGATAGGAAGTTGCTGTCCCAGAACAGAAAGGGTGAGAGTTGTGAGGAGAGAGTAAGCATCCAGAGAAACAGTACAGGGGACACGCAATAAGACATGAGTGGTGCAGTGCAATGGCTGTGGGGCGGCAGTGTTCTGGGAGACATTCTGGAGGCTGCGATGCTGCCCTATTTGCTTGCACCTCTCTGGTCAGAGAGGAGGTTGCCCGTCTCCAGGCTGACCTGGCTAGGATTCGTGAAACCTCCTCCCCAACCCAGGGACCACCAGGGCCAATGCCATTACCTCAGAGGTTGCCAAGAAAAAAGGAGTGGCTGGACCAGGGTGGGCTCAAGGAGGGAGAGGGTGGTGGAACAGAGTTGCATCCCTCCAGCTGTACCTCTTCACAATTCATTCGCTCTTCTGGTTTTTAGTGGTTCCTCTATGGAGGCACCTGTAGTGGAGACCATGGAGGATGCTGGGGACCTTCAGAAAGGAGACCCAAAGGAGGGTGGCATGGGACCCCACAGGGGAAGGAAACAACTCCTGGTGGGGGACTCTATCATTAGAGGGGTAGAAATGGGGAGAGGGAGGTAAGGTGCCTTCCTGGCGCCACGGCTTGGAGGGACAGGAAGCGAATCCTCAGGATCGTGGGAGAAGCTGCGAGGGAGGGAGCTGGATGTCATTGTCCACCTGGGGACAAATGACCTGGCTAGGAATGGGATCAGAGCAGTGCAAGAGGAGTTTGTAGAGTTGGGAAGGGCTTTAGACAATGAGCGCTCAGGTAACCTTCTCGGAGTGCTGCTGTCTGTCTATGCAAGGGAGATGCTAGCGCACTTCTCACCAGGAATTCAATGAGTGGTTGAAAAACTGGTGTGGAGCTCAGGGTTTTAGCTTCATTGGGACTGGGGAGCCACCTGGAGGAATGCAGACCTATACTGGTGCGATGGTCTGCATCTGTCCAGGGGAACCAGGATCCTAGGTGAGAGGTTTAAATGCTTCATTGGCAAGCATTTAAACTAGCCAAGGGGGCACTGAAAAGGAGCAGGGAAATCCGAGCCTCCCCCCACAAAACATGGTGATTGGTGAAGTAAACACCAGGGTACAGAAGTTATTGGGGAGCAGAACAGATTTAAATGTAAAAAAAGGCAAAGGCAGTAAGGACAGAAATGGGGCTAAAAGGGGTAAGGCTATCAAAAAGTGGAGGGTGATGAGTACCAATGCCCGTAGTCTGTGTAACAAGCTCCCTGAACTAGTGGCCTTGATGGAAGAGGGTTGCCTGGATATTGTGGCAGTCACAGAAACGTGGTACACAGAGAACCATGAATGGGATGTCAACATACCAGGATACGCAATCTACAGAAGGGACTGGGAGGGTAAAAAAGGAGGAGGAGTAGCTCTCTATGTAAAGGAAGGGATCAAAGCAACAGAACTAAAGAGTAAACAGGGAGCAGATGTGGCACTTTAGGTCACCCTGGAGACAGGAAATGGCACCACAGTCCGCATGGGGGTTGTATACAGACCCCCATCTCAGGGGGAGAAAATGGACAAGGAAATGATGGAAGGCTTTCTTAGAATGGCAGAAAAAGGGGAGATATTGTTGATGAGGGACCTGAATATGCCAAATGTTAACTGGAGCACCTTTGCTGCAGGCACATCCAAGAACAGGGTCATTCTTGATGACCTACAGGGGAGCATGTCTCAGACAGCTAGTATTGGAACGACTGGGAGGGAGCAATCTTAGACCTGGTACTTTCAAATGAGGATGGAGAAAGAATCTCAGATTTAGAAGTGGTAGCCATCTGGGAACAAGTGACCACCAAACAGTGTGGTTCACGATAAACACAGCCATATAATCAAGCCATACAAAAGCAAGAGTACTAGACTTTAGGAGGGCTGACTTTGGGAAAATGAGAGTGCCTCAGAAGCTAGCAAACAGCAAGAAGGAGGGGTGGAGGAACAATGGGAAGTGATCAAAACAGCCATCACAGAGGCAACAAGCCTTTGTGTAAAAAAAAAAAAAAAAAAAAAACGCTATGGTTCACAAAAGAGGTGGCAGGGAAGGTTAAGGAGAAAAGGGCAGCATTCAGGAAATATAAGGAAACACAGAAGGAGCAGGACAGAGAACTTTATCAGTTAAAGCAGAAAGCGGCTGGGAAGGTAGTCAGAATAGCAAAGGCCCAACCGAGAAAGGATAGCCAATTCTGTTAGAAGGGGATAAGACCTTTTATAGGTATATTAGGGGACGAAGAAAGACCAAGGAGGGATACTGAAGCTTAATAAAGGAGAGATGTGGGTGAGGGTGACAGTGAAAAAGCAGGGTTACTGAATGAATATTTCTGCTCAGTATTCACAAAGGAAGAGGAGGGGGAGTTACCTAAACCAAACAAGAGAAACACTCTGAAGACTGGGGTCGATACCAGTCCATTTACAGAAGAAAGGGTTCTGAATGAACTAATAAAATTGAAGGTGGACAAAGCAATGGGGCCTGATGGGATTCACCCAAGAATTCTAAAAGAACTAAGGGTAGAACTAGTGACATCGCTGACTACTCTCTTTAACAAATCATGGGAGGATGGGGTGGTACCCAAGGACTGGAGCAGGGCAGATGTAATTCCTCTTCACAAAAGTGGGAGCAGGACAGAGGCAGGAAACTACAGACCAGTTAGTTTGACCTCAGTGGTAGGGAAAATGATGGAATCACTTCTGAAGGAAAAAATTGTTGAGTACCTTGAGGCCAGTGGGGCAGGGACCCGAGGCAGCATGGATTCACGATGGGAAGGTAGGTGTCAGGCGAATCTAATAGATTTCTTTGACTGGGTGACCAAGTAGTAGATCAGGGAGGGCAGTGGACATGGCCTACCTAGATTTTAGCAAGGCATTTGATACAGTCCCCCACAAAAGATTAATACACAAGATAGCCAGCTTTGGAATGGGTCCCAAGGAGGTAGCCTGGATAAAAAAATTGGCTAGACAACAGGACGCAAAGGGTAGTAGTAAATGGAATACCCAGTGAAGAAAGGAAGGTTACTAGTGGGGTACCACAGGGTTCAGTACTGGGACCTGTCCTTTTTAATGTCTGTATAAGTGACATTGCAGAGGAACTGGAAGGAAAAGTATGTCTCTTTGCAGATGACACAAAGATCTGCAACAGGGTTGATACACAGGATGGAGTGGAAAGGATGAGAAGGGACTTGGCAAGGTTGGAGGAATGGTCAAATGTATGGCAGCTCAGATTCAATGCAAAGAAATGCAAGATAATGCACCTGGGAAACAAAAACCCAGGGGAGGCGTACACAATGGGGGGTGAGATACTGACAACAGTAAAAATGGAAAGGGACCTGGGGGTAATTGTATCAGATGACCTAAGGGTGGGCAAGCAATGTGAGAAGGCAGTAAGGAAGGCTGGAGGGATACTGGGATGCATAGGAAGAGGCATCAATAGTAGAAAACAGGAAGTTGTTATCCCTCTGTACAGACAGTTGGTGAGACCCCATCTGGAGTACTGCTTACAGTTCTGGAGACCCCATCTCCGCAAAGACATAGACAGAGTGGAGGCTGTCCAGAGGAGGGCAACCAAAATGGTGCAGGGTCTGCACCAGAAGACATCTGAAGAAAGACTAAGAGCTTAATATGTATACTCTTGAGGAAAGAAGGGAGAGAGGGGACATGATAGAAACTTTCAAGTACCTCAAGGGAATTAACAAAGTCCAAGAGGGTAGCATCTTCCAGAAAAAGAGATGTGCAAGAACAAGGGGGCACAATTTGAAGATAGAGGGGGGACGGCTCAGGGGTAATGTGAGGAAGTATTTTTTCACTGAGAGGGTTGTGGATGCATGGAACAGCCTCCCTGAGGAGGTCGTGGAGTCAAGAACAGTGGTGGACAGGCATAAGGCAGTCCTAGGGGCGGGTAAGAGGAAGTAAGCTGTTGGTTAACTAGGATCTGCAGCTTATCTGTTAGGAAAATGGGCAGACTAGGTGGGCCAAGCGGTCCTTATCTGCCGTCAAATTCTATGTTTCTAAGAGGTACACATTGTCAGGCTCTGATAAGGAATTCCTTACATTACACTCCCCTGAAAAGGACTCCAGGAGGATTGATGCCATGGCAAAGAAGCAGTACATGGCAGCATCCTTGGGACTCAGTCAAGCAAATAATATGGCTTATGCTGCTAGATACCAGAAATCCAGATGGGATACTGTTAAGGCTCTAGCAAAACAGGTCCGTGACCAGCTTACCAAGGAGCTGGAGCAGGTAGCTGCTGATGGTATTGAGGCATCCAAGGTGCAACTGCATGCTGCAGTGGACTCTAATGATGTGTCAAGATTCATGGCTAAATATGTGGCACTTCGCAGGATGGCTTGGCTCAGATGTACTAGTCTGTCACAGGATACCCAGATTAAAGTCATGGATTTTTCTGTTGTGTGTAATTCTTTGGGGAGCACAGAGAATTGCATGAAGAAAATGGATGAATATAGGACCATTTATAGGAGTGCACAGGCCAAGAAAAGGCAGGCCACTCCTCAAAGGCAGCCTTCCAGGAGTAGGCCTCTTCACAGGCCTTTTTACCAAGCCCAGGCCTCTTATTCAGCTTACGCCCAGAAAGGGTTCTTTAGAGGGAGAGGCAGATGGGGTACAAGCAGGCCTGCTTCCACCCCTCAGCCTAAAGCCCCTGCCAAGCAGGCACCCTGATGGTGTGGCCAGGGCCAGTTCTCAACTACCTGTAGGGGGCAGGCTGACTTACTTTGTCCAGGATTGGAAGTCTCTAACATCAGACAAGTGGGTCCTGGAAGTAGTAAGCCAGGGACTGGTTCTCTGCTTCAAAAAAATTTCCAAAGATGAGAACCAGATCCTTTCCACCTGCAACTCCTTCAGAGGCACTTGCCCTAGAGGCAGAAGCCTCTACCTCTTGGCTCTCAGAGCCGTGGAAAGGTTCCACCACCCTACACCAGGGCAAGGGTTGTACTCAGGTACTTCCTTACCCAAAAGACAGGAGAATGACGGCCCATCCTGGATCTCAGATATTTAAACAAGCACCTTTTTAAAACCAAAATTCAAAATGGTGACTCTGGGAATTATTTTACCCCCTCTAAGGCCAGGGGACTGGCTAGCGTCCCTGGACCTCAAGGATGCCTACTTCCATATTCTCATCAGAAGCTTCCATCGAAAGTACCTCAGGTCGAGCTGCCCTCAGGCCATTACCAGTTCAGAGCAATGCCCTTTGGCCTCAACTCTGCCCCATGGGTATTCACAAAATGCCTGGCAGTAGCACTTGCCTGTCTAAGAAGGCACAAAATTGGCATCTTCCCTTACCTGGACGACTGGCTTATAGGCCAGTCTCCAGACCAAGTCAAGTCACATCTTCGGATAACTCAGCAACTGCTTACCTCTCTAGGTTTCCTTCTGTATTTTCCAAAGTCAGTTTTAGAGCCTGTCCAGCTTCTCACCTTCATAGGCGCAGAACTGAACACACAGGAAGCCAGAGCCTGCCTTCCTTAGGACAGGGCAATGACCCTGGTCTCCCTGGCCTCCTCATTGATCCTGCAGGTCTCTCGTCCAGCAAGGCACTTTCTGCAGCTCCTGGGACACATGGCTGCTTCTACAGCAGTAGTGCTAGGAGCAAGATTTCAGATGAGGAACAACCAGTTCCATCTGAGAACCTTTTGGTCTCAAAGAAAGGACCCTCTAACCAAGTTGATCCCAGTAACCTGAACCCTGATCCAAGCCCTACAGTGGTGGCAGGACCAGAACAATCTGAGACAAGGGGTTACCTTTGTCACTCAGTCTCATTCTTTAATCCTTACTACAGATGAATCCCTCTTGGGGTGGGGAGCTCACATGGATAACCTCTCTACCCAGGGACTGTGGTCCTCCTCGGGAATCTCTGCTCCACATCAACCTGTTGGAGCTCAGAGCAGTTGTTCTAGCACTTCAGGCTTTTTCCAAATCTGTTCAGAACAAAGTTGTTCAAGTCAGAACAGACAACACCACTACAATGTGGTACATCAACAAGCAAGGAGGCATTCGGTCTACGGCCTTGTGCACCGAAGCAATGAAGTTGTGGTCTCTGGCTTACTCCCTGAACACCTCCCTTACGGCAGTTCACCTCCCAGGCAAGGACAATGTTTTGGCAGATGCCCTCAGCAGGATCTCACAGGGCCATCACGAGTGGTCACTGGATCCCCTGGTCCTGGGGGTAGTATTTGCTAGATGGGGCACCCTGCAGATGGATCTTTTTGCAGCCCCAGATAATCCCCAACTTCCTTTTTTTTTTTTTTTGCTGCAGGCCCAGTCTTGGGCATCATCCCTCTGGATGCCTTGGTTCTCAATTGGGAAGGGAAGTTCTAGGGACATGGATATGTTGTTAATCCACACTTATTGTCAGGTGTCCTTGCTGCTTTAAATCTTGACTGAAGGTCTTCAAGCTGGCTCCTCCCACCCACCCGGGTGGTAAAACTCTGCTCCGCCCCATGACGCCAGATCTTCCTTTCCGCTTGGAAGCTCAAGTTCCCTTCTTAGCGCTCTGCGTTTGACTGGTTCCTGAAAATTTTCGGTCTTCAAAATTAATTCGAAGTTTTCTGAAACTTCGATCCTTTCTTCTTTGCTGTGGCTATGGCTCATTCCTTTTCTGGCCCCGAGAGACGCCAGGTTAATTCCTCCAGGAGAGACGCGCACTCCACGTGCGTTTACTGCCTTGACCCGGATCATGATCCTCAGCTTTGAGAGTTTTGTTGTGCCCTTTCGGCCAGCCCTGTGGAGGACAGCGCGGCACTTTCGGGGCTCGGGCACCTGGTAGTTTTCCAGCTCTGGAGAATCCCTCGGATTGTCGGGCAGCATCCGCTTCGGCTGTTTCTGAGCAGCTCTATCTCCTCCCACTGGGAAGGGGGTGGCTCCACCTCCCTCTTGGTCGCGACGCTTATCCCGCTGTCCTTGGGCTCTACTCATGCAGCTTTGTTCAAGGAGCTTCGCCAGTCCCTTTCCTCGAAGGGAGAGGGGACCTGCCCCTCGACCCAAGTCCAAGGTGCCGCAGGTGGGGTCCCTTCGGCCCCGGCGGGAGTGGGAAAAATCTCCCTCCCCTGCCAGCCGACACTCTGTTTCAGTCAAGAATGTGGTTTCGGCCACTGGCCCTAATGTGTCCCCGCCAGGTCAGCCAGCCAGGTCCCTCGTCGACGTGGCCTAGCCTCTCTGCCCATCATCTGGGCTGTCTCCTGCTAGTGCAGCTATCCCTTTGCCGGTTCCCCTGGCGGGGGCTGAGGTTCTTCCAGTACCTGTGGGTTGCGAGTCCTCTGCCATTTTCTCCAGGCAGAAGGAGGAGGTGTGCTCGCTCCCTCCCAAGCCCGCCCTCGGTTCCCCCGAGGATACGGGTCTCGGTCTAGCTGCTCACGCCAACCTCGGCGTTCTTGGTCGGGGCACAGTCAAGTGGCATTGCCGTTCTTCCTCGTCCCCCTCCTCAGATGAGGAGTGACTTAGATGCCGTTGGCGTCGACATTATGAGGAATTTATGTGGCAGCAGCTGTTGTCCAGGAATCAGTCGACCCTGGTTCATTCTCTGGCTAGTAAGCAGCCACCGCCCAGTCGGCTGACGCAGCCGCTCGAAGCAGTCGAGGAGCCCTCTCCAGGGCCAGTTGCTCATCCGATCCTTGCTGCCCCGCCATCCTCGGCGGAACCCGGGCCGGACCTGTCCTGTAGGTTTCTCGGTCCCCTCACTCCCTCCCACCCGCCTTCGGCGGATGAAGAATGACTCAGGCCTGAGGCAGCTTTTTGCAGACCCCTCGGAGCCTGAAGTCTGCTCCATTATGTTTCCTAGCAGGGAGGACCCATGGTCTTCCTCGGAACATTCCATGGACGACAGCCCATCGTCCTTTATGGGTCTGCTCCAGCTCATCTCGGAATTCACCGGGATGCAGCTCGAGCCCATTTCCAAACGGGCACCCTACCCCATAACGGAGATTCTGGACCGAGGGGGCTCTCCTTCAGAGACCTTTCCAGTGGTTGAGGCAATTGTGGGCCCAGCCTTGGAGCTCTGGCGGCGGCCTACTTCCTGCCCTGCACCTTCAGCCAGGGTGGCCAGGAAGTACCCTGTCCTTGTTAGTTTTCTGCCTGGTTTCTCTGGGCATCCCTCAGCTGAAGGGATAGTCACTGACAATGTTTTCCAATGTTTTGGAAACGCTAGGGATGTGGATAGGCCCCCTAACAAGGAGTCCAAAAGGATGGACTATGTCTGGCGCATGGCTTACGCCACGTCCTCCCTAGGCCTCTGTCAGGCCAGCTCGATGGCACTCTTTTCCCATCCCTTTGGGCTCCCTGGACGGTCCTCCCTCATCTCCCGGTTGACCTGCGGACCACGGTTTGGCGGGTGCGGGACCAGGGTAGGGCGGTGGTGAAACAGCAGCTCCAGACTGCTCTGGATCTGGGCGACTCCTGTGCCAGATCGGTGGCGGCCGCAGTGGCCATGCGCCGCAGGGCGTGGCTGAGGTTATTCTCTTCCTTGGAAACCCAGCACAAGTTGGCAGACATCCCCTTCTTGGGGACTGACCTTTTTGGCCCTGGAGTGGAGGGACACCTCCAGGGGCCCAAGAAGTCCAGTGCCACTCCAGGCTCTGTCACTCCCGCCGGAGGGACAAGGGCAGCTGTCAGCCTTTGCGTAGGCCCCGTTGCCCCTCGGCCCCTGCGGCTCGACTGGCACAGCACGGGGTCCACCAGGCATGCACTGGGCAGCCTGTTGCCAGACCAGCGTCTTCCTCCAAAAGGAAGCAGGGACGTAGGGATCCGACAGCCCCCTCGGCCTCTTCCTCCGCCAAACCTGCTCAGTGACTGGCTAAGGGGCACTGTCCCCGGCTCCATACCTCTTCCTCTTGGGTGGTGCTAAGGGTAGGTCCTGTTGCGGGTTGTGAGCAGGTTTCCCCGCTTTTGAGCCGTTGCCCCACGGGGATCTTGGGTCCACAGACTGTCGGCCCGCTGAGCCTACTTGCCTGGTTCTCTAATTAGAGGTGATCAAGGAGGTGGTGGGCCCTCCTTCTGACCCTGGGTTCGTGTCCAGGTATTCCTGGTCTCAATCGGACAGGGGGTTTGCACCCATCCTTCTGCACGCCCGGATGGTCCCTCTGCAGATATCCCATCCTCAGATCGCGGCATGCGGCTTCCTCCTGGGACTCCAGGATGTACTTCTTATTCCGTCCGTTTCTTGGGAGACCCCTCCCTTTCCTAAGCGAGAGATCTCCTTACGAGTTCCTGACCAGGCCCTTCATTCTCTGCTTCGCAGATTTTACTTCGAGAGGGCTCTTGCAGTAGGTAATTACATATAGGACTGATGCTGGCCGGCGGCAGGACCTGACAGAAAAATTTCTAGCTAGCCCTGGCGAGGGACCACCCCCATGTCAGGTGACCGGCGTCATGACATTGGTATAAAGGGGTGGTCCCGGATGCCGGCCTTCCAATTCTTTCCCGCCGTCGGCTCGTGCAGCACCTCGCGGTTAAGTTCCTGTTGCTCAGTCCGATTAGTTTGTCTGTTCTTTCCGAAATAGTTGTATTTTATTTCTATAATTGCGGCTGACGTCTGTATATGTTGTGCTTCCACTTGAGTGCAGGCTGAAACCTAACTGCCCCATAAAGACAGTCACTCCCTCTGCTTTTCTGTTTAGGCCCCAACCACGTGGTCAACAAGTGCCGACTGCCTTCGCTCAACGCGCCACCCGCAGACGACGCCAGCAGTCTCTCGAAGCCCATCTCCTTAAGAAGATGTCCACGATGGAGAAGGAGTTAAAGAAACTGTGGCAGGCACCGACCTCCCTTGAAGGGCACAAGAAGTGGGACAAGGATCGGCACCAGGAGAAGGCCACCTCCTCCTACTCTGGACTGAGTCGTGGGTAAGGTAACATCCCCTCCGGGGGATCGTTCAATGGCAGCCTCCAAGGCTTTGGGGGAGGCGTCGGCCTGCCCGTTGGGTTCACGTTTGAGCCCACTGGGTGCCTCCGGGCGAAAGGAGGATCCAGCCTGCAGTACTGCCGCAGGCCTACTGGTGCGGGCACATCCCTTGGGCGAGTCTGCTCTTCGGCGTCCGCGGGGAACTGCTAAGTCACTCGACTCTTCAGGGCGGCGCACGGCAGTTTCCCCATCGGAACGGGACCCATCCTACTCTCAGCCCGTCTCCGAGGGCCACCCGATGCCGGACGCTGGCTCCTCTGGCGTCCGCGAGGATTCTGCCCCTAAGACGCACATCAGCTACTCCGTGCGCAGTGCCTCAGAGCCTATGGCAGACCCTGCCACATCTGTTGTCCCAGGCTCCCCACAGCCTTCGCTGCCGTCAGGGGAGCCCCAGTCCCTCCTGCCTGACCCTGGGAATTTTTCTCCTCCGTCCCCGGTCGAGGCTTGGGATCCTGGACTACCGTCCGATCCTCTTTTTACAGAGCCTGATCTGACGTCGGCTCCCCTGACTCCGGCTCCTCCAATGCCGGCCTTGACACCTGCCTCTCCGCCGGCGGAGAATATTCCTCTATCAGGCCCTCCACCCCACGGGCCTATCCCGGCAGATCCACTCGTGGAGTACCCAGCTGGGTTGGCAGCTCCTCCAGTGCCTGGGTATCCACCATCCTATCCGTCGACGGTTTTCCCAGGCCTGCAGTATCCGGCGCCTCAGTATCCGGCTCCGGTATACCCGCAGCCGGGTTACAGATGCACTCATTACAGTTTCATCCATACAGCGATCCCTCCATCTCCTCTTCCTACACCCCCCCAAAGCCACGGTGGATCTCCAGGAGAGACTTGCCTCCTGGTGTGCTGAGGCCAGGGCTCAGCTCACCAAGGAAGTCGAGCGCCATCTTACGGTGACGGTGCCACCCCAGGCTCCCGTACGTCCCCGATGGCACACTCCCTCTCCTCCAGATTCCCAGGCTTTGCCCTCGGGATCCAGAGAGGGGCAAGATGCATTCTGGGATCCCCCTAAGGAACCCGTTCCTCCCCCTAGACGAGCTAGGGAGTCCTACTCTGCTTCAAATTCTTCCTCTCTTTCGGACTCCTCTGAGGCCTCCAATAGGTGTTCCGAGAATGACGACGAGCCGCGCTCTCCGTCCAAGCCCCAGCAGAGGACTCTTACGAAGTATCCTCTGGAGGATCCTTCCTTCACGGGGTTGTTAAGAAAGATCCAGGAAGTCCATCAGTTGCATTCCTTAGAGCCAGATCCTCAGCGGGTTAAACTCGCCGAACATCTGGACTTGCCCCTTACGGCTCCTACCCTAGTGTCACCCTGGATCGAGCCTCACGCCACCTTGTTTCCACTATTTGGAAGCAACCGTCTGTTTTAGCCCCTCTTCCCAGGAAGTCGAACAGGCTATATCAGGTTCCGGAGGGTGTAGACTTGTTAGATTCTCACCCCCGTGCAGACTCTGTTGTCATTAGCGCCGCTCACTGCCGGTCAGCACACCCTAAACACTTGAGTTAGTCTCCCCCGGATAAGGAATCCCACCTTCTGGACCAGTATGTAAGGAAGATCTACGCTTCTACACTGGGGATCGGAGCCCTGAATTATGTAGCTCATATGGAGGATTACCAGAAAGCTGTCCTTACCCAGGCTGAATCTAAGATTGACTCCCAAGTCAAGCAGGAGTTAGCCGACCTGGTCCGTTCTGCTGGTTCGGCCAGTCGTCACATTCTGAGGATGACCTACGATGCAGTGGACACCACAGGACGGAGCTCTGCATTTGCCTCAAGTCTTCGGTGTCATGCATGGCTCCATGTGTCGGGTCTGGTCCCGGAAGTGCAGTCAGCAATCCAAGAAGCACCTTTCAGGGGTTCTGTGCTTTTTGGCGATGATGTTAAGGACATCATCACTGACGTGCAGGAGAAGGGGACAGCCCTTAAGTCTGTTGATTCAATGTACTGTCCCCATCCCCCACAGCTCCGTCCCTTTTGCAGACACAGCTGGCCTCAAGCGAAACCTCAGGGAAAGCGGGCAACTAAACGTCTGGCCCCCACTGCCCAAAAAAGCTACAGGTGCCCCAGCTGCGGCACTGCCTCATACCACCTGACTCCTTCCCTCTCCCACCGCCTCCAGACGCCCCAGAGGAACCAGTAGGAGGGAGGTTCTCCCTCCACCTTCCGGGTTGGGAGAGTATAACATCTGATTCATGGGTGCTTCAGATCATAGCAGAGGGGCACTCCATAGTTTCTCCAGAAATCTCCACATCACCCTCCTCTTTACTCAAGGGACCATTTTTCTTTGGTCAGGGAAGAAATCTCCGCTCTCCTTTTGAAGCAGGCTATAGAGCCCGTCCCCCCTCACCTCCACGGGACGGTTATCTCCATTTTTTCCTTGAACCAAAAAAGACTGGAGATCTGACCCATTCTCAGTCTCAGCTTCCTAAATCTATATGTAGAATACAAGAGGTTCAGGATGCTCTCCCTTCAAACTCTCTTGCCCTTGCTCCGGCTGGGCCAATAGCATTGTGCACTGGATATGCAGGATACATACCTGCATATCCCCATTCGCCCTTCGCACCGAAAGTACCTCAGGTTTGCGTTCCTGGGGGACCACTACCAGTTCCGGGTGCTCCCTTTTGGTCTTTCCTCGGCTCCCCGAGTCTTTACCAAATGCCTGGCGGTGGTAGCGGCCCACCTGCGTACTTTGGGAGTTCAGGTTTTTCCCTACCTGGACGATTGGCTCCTGGCGTCTCCGTCCAGGGAGGAACTCCTGCATTTTCTCTCCCTCACCCAGCAGGTCTTCTCAGGCCTGGGTATTACCATCAACCATTCCAAGTCTCACCTGGACCCTTCTGAGAGGCTCCAGTTCATCGGGGCAATCCTCGACACGACTATGTGCAAAGGCTTCCTGCCTCCGGACAGGGGGGCCTCCCTCCAGTCCCAGATTTCCCTCCTGTCTGAACACAGGAGGGTTCCGGTGAGGTCGGTGCTCAGTCTACTGGGGCTTATGGCGGCGACCATTCCCTCAGTTCCACACGTGTATGCCTCCATATGAAAATTTCTCAGTGGAATCTCCGATCTCAGTGGGATCGAGTAGACAACCTAGTTCATCTGGTTCTGATCTCCTCGCCGATGGCAAGAGACTTGCAGTGGTGGATGGTTCGAGAGAACCTATTCCAGGGGTCCCCTTTTTCTTCCTCCCCCGATCAGACTCTGACCACGGACGCTTCGGGTGAAGGTCGGGGAGCCCATCTAGGTCCTCACCGAACCCAGGGCCTGTGGTCACAGTTGGAGTCAGTTCTACACGTCAGTGTGCTAGAGCTTCGGGCAGTGCTGTATGCTCTCCAGGCCCTTCACCAATACATTCTTCCCGGTCACCTAACTGTCCAAACGGACATGTGCGTGGTATGGTACATCAACAAGCAGGGAGGGACTCTGTCCTACCCGCTGTGCAGGGAAGCGATGAGAGTTTGGGAGTGGGCAACGCTTCACAACCCTCACCTCTCAGCGATCCATGTTCCGGGAGTCGACAATGTCCTGGCAGACAAAGTCGATCATCGGCTCTACCACACGAGTGGGAATTGGATGAAAAAGTTCTAAAAAGCATCTTCCAGATTTGGGGAACCCCCTCGGATAGATCTGTTCGCCACCTCCTAAGCATAAAGCTTCCAATCTTTTGCTCGCTCGCTCCAAATGAGGCGCTTTCTCTAGAATGACTATCTCTAAGCTGGAAGAGGCAGATTAGTCTCCCCAATTCCTCTGTCCCTCGTGTGCTGCAGAAGGCTTGCTTTGGAAGAGGCGAGAATGATTCTGATCGGCTCCTTTCTGGCCCAGGCAAATTTGGTGTGTTCTTCTACAACAATACTCAGAGGTTCCGGTTCTTCCTCTTCCTTTATTGGTGACCCTGGTCCATCCGGGACTCAAGTTGCTTCAACTTCATGCATGGCTCCTGCAGACCTAGTTCAATCTCGTTTTGGCGTTTCTCCTAAGGTAGCCAAGATTTTGGTGGAAGCTTGAAAACCCTCCACTAGGTCCACCTACACCATGAAATGGAAAAGATTTTCCATCTGGGCTGCGTCCAGGAACGTGGAGCCCTTTTCTTGTTCTGTGACCATTCTGCTTGAGTATATGCGTCATCTTTTCGACCTGGGTCTCGAGTCTCTCCTCTTTTGAAAGTCCATATGGCAGCTATCTCAGCCTACCATGTCCCTTTCGCTGATGAGGCTTTTGCCCAGCTGGAGGGGTTCTTCATCTCAAGCCCCCGATCTGGACTCCAGCTCCGCTTTGGGTCTTAAACTTTGTCCTTGAGAAACTTACCCTTCCTCCCTTTGAGCCTGTGGCTTCCGCAGACTTGAAGTTTTTATCGTGGAAAACTCTCTTCTTGGCCATTACTTCGGCCCGTAGAATTTCCGAGCTCCAGGCCCTGATGTGCAAAATCCCTTATTTGATTTTTCACAAAGAACTAGTAGCTCTTAGCACGAATCCTCAGTTTCTTCCGAAGGTGGTAGCAGAGTCCACGTTAAATCAGTCTATTGAATTACCTGCCTTTTTCACGCAGTACTCCAATCAAGGAGAATGCTTGCTCCATACCATGGATGTCAACAGGATCCTAAGATACTACACCGACGGGACGAAGGATCTCAGAAAGACTGATCAATTGTTCATCTCTTTTGCTCACAAAAAGGAAGGCAATGCCGTCTCCAAGCAGTGCCTATCAAAGTGGTTGGCTCATTGTATCACTTTCTGTTATGACAAGTACAAGACCCTACTGGGTCAAGTCAGTCACTCCACTCGTGGAGTTGCCGCCTCTATGACTTGTTTCAAGAATGTGTCTGCGACAGACATCTGTGCTGCCGTTACTTGGACTTCCCGTCCATACATTTTCCAAACATTACAGTTTGGACATTGCCTCTCGCCGTAGAGCAGGTTTCGGGTTAGCGGTCTTGCAAGGCCTCCTTTCTTGAGGCTTGCAAGGTTTTCTTTGCTACTTCTTGGAGTAGTACCTCCTCCCGGTGCCTTTTTTTTTTTGTCCCAGACTGCTTGGGATTCTGTTCTATATGTAATTACCTACTGCAAGCCCTCTCTAAGTAAGATGGTACAGTTACGTAAGAACTTACCGTAACAGATCTTCGAGAGAGGCTCTTGCAATAGGTAATCTTCCGTCCTCCGTCCCCTAGGTTTTCAGCTCCTTTTCACTGAGGAAATATCTCTGCTTCTTTCTCTTCTGAGCCTGTGGCGGGAAGAACTGGGCGGGCGTCGGACCGCCCCTTTATACCGCCATCGTATGGCCTTCGGTCACCTGGCGTGGGGCGGTCCCTCACCAGGGACTGCTAGCTAGAAATTTTCCGTGAGGTCCTGCGCGCCAGTCTATATGTGATTACGTACTGCAAGAGCTTCTCGAAGATCTACTGTTCCGGTAAGTTCTTGCATAACTGTACTTTTCTGCGGCATTGAGGAGTCCGGGCGTAACCCCACCCGGATGGTGGCCTGATTACAACCCTTCCAGGCTCAGACTGGTCTCCCTTTACCGGAGCCACGTTGGAACTCGTGCCTTAGCAGGTGATGCTTCTTTGGGACTAGGCTCGACTCTTGAGTCTGAGCTCGTCTCCGGGCGGACAGGGCTGAGGTGGTTCTTCCCTTACCCAGTTAGGTCTGACTGGGCAGTTGTGCCCTGCCGGGACCTCCTGGGCCTCACGGCAGCTGGCTCCAGTGTGGTCTATGGGACCCGCTGGTTCATGCGTTCCCCTAGTGTTGTCGAGCCAGCCAGCAGTCACAGTGCTGCATTCCTCGGACCAGTTCGTGATTACAGCCCAGGAGTTAGGGGAACGCTCTCCCTCTGACTGTTCCAACTTCTGCAGGAGAACTTCCTGTTGGTCCGCCCTGAGCCGACGGTCTTCTCTGACCGATGCTTCTCGGATGGGCGGGGGTGCCCATCTAGGGGAATACAGAGTGCTTCACCTCTGGTCCTCTCGGGAGTCCCGATGTCCTTCCTACTAGCTGGAGCTCCAGGCGGTCTGCTTAGCTTGTACCACTCGCCTCGTTGTGCGGGGTCTACAGGTTTAAGTCCATGCGGACAGCACCACATCCATGTGCTACCTGCCCTGCCAGATTCGGTCAAACCCCTTGCCTCAGCTTAAGGAGGTTCTCCGCATTGGGTTTTTTGCGCAGTCTGAGGCGGTTTCCCAGCCATTTGATGGCAGGAGCCTCCAACTCCCTGGCTGCTGCCCTAGGCCAAACATAAACTGGGCCTCACGAGTGGTCTTCCCTGCCGGAGGTAGCACAGGATCTTTTTCCGCCTCCTTCCGGGGAGAATACGAGGCTGAGACTGTCTCGTGCCCGCCTCCTCAGCTAGGTTTGCTGTAGGGGATGCCGTCGAGGTCGCGGACCCCGGGTCTCTTCTACGTCTCTCCTCCATTTCCCTTTACCCGTAGGCGAGGAGGGTCTAGGCACAGGTGATGCTGGTAGCCCAGACTGGATTTCCAGCTCTCCTCAGGCTCAGCCCCAGGCTCCTGAGGTGGCTTCCAGGACGCCCGGTCCTGTTTTCAGGGGAAGGTTTTCCATCTGGAACTTCAATCTCTGCACCTGAAGGCCTGGTCCCTGTGTGGCTAGGGGCCAGGCCTTGGGTCTTTCGGCAAGGTTCTCGACGTTTCGAGGCATCCTGCTAGAGGTCGGTCAAACATGCTCGCCTTCAATAGGTAGAGTTCTCCATTTGATGAGGGGATAGGGCCTGGCCCTCTCCTGTCCTCGGGCGAGCATTCCGGACCATCTGTGGTCTGTTCTTTGAACTAGGGCTTCGGCTGACGACCCTCTAGGTGCTTCTGTTGATCACCCCTGTCTTCCGGGTGCAGGCCGGAAGGCAGTCTGCGCAGATAAGGTGGTCTGGCCCCTTTATAGGCCTTGATCACACCTACCCTTTGGGGGAGTGTATCCCCATTCTATGGGACTTGTGCTGGTATGGGCTTAGCTCACGGGCAAGCCGTTCCAACCATTGCACAGGTGTGATTTTCCCCCACCTGTTATGGACGAACACCTTCTTAGGGCTACTCTGCCATCTGGAAGGAGGAGAGAGTTCCAGGTGCTCCTTTGAATCTCCCTATCTGGTCTTCCACAGGGACAAGGTTGTCCTGCGCCCCACCCGAAGTTCCTTCCGAAGGTGGCGGTGGAGTTTTCCCTAACCGGGTATTGTCTCTGCCGGGGTTCATCCCCATTCACACCTCAAAGGCCGTATATACTGTAGGTTCCATGGGACCGAATCGCTCACCTACCCAGGGAGCATATGGCTGCAGTTCAGGAAAGGTTCGCCAGCTGTTTGTCATCTACGCTGGAGCCGCACCTGGCAGACCTGCAGCCTAGCGGACGACGAGCGGGTGGGTTACCTCCTGCATAGGTCTCCGCTATAGGTGAGCGGACATGGAGCCTCCCAGAGGAATAAGTGTTCATTTTACCCGCCCTTCCGCTGCATTGGTGGCTGCTTCCGAGGATACTCCGGCCCAGGATAGCCGCAGGGCTTCTGCCCGGAGGCAAGCTTACCGTTCCCCTTCCTCATCGACCTTGGGTCACGCCGGGATGTTGGTCAGGGCCTCTGTTCTCCAGTCTAAGAAGAGGGTGTGCACCTTGCCTCCCTCCTCCCGGGGAACGGCTAGGAGTCTGCCAATAAGTGTGGATGAACAACATATCAGTGTTCCTAGAAATACAGGTTACTCACCTGTAACAGGAGTTCTAGGAATGGTAAGTGTTCACATGACACACAACCTGGCTTCCAGTGGGCTAGATCTGGCATCATGGGGTGGAGCCGAGAGTTTTACCACCCGGGTGGGTGGGAGGAGCCAGCTTGAAGACCTTCCAGCAAGATTTAAAGCGGTAAGGATAGAAACATAGAATTTGACCGCAGATAAGGACCACTTGTCCCACCCAGTCTGCCCATTTCCCTATCTACTGGATAAGCTGCAGGTCCTAGTTAACCAGCAGCCTACTTCTTCCTACCCCCCGCCCCCTAGAATTGCCTTATGACTGTCCCATGCATGCTTGAATTTCACCACCGATTTTGACTCCACAACCACCTCCAGAAGGCCGTTCCATTCATCCACAACCCTCTCTGAAAAAATACTTCCTTAAATTACTTCTGAGCTGCCCCCCCATCTTCAACTTGTGCCCTCTTGTTCAAACACCATGAAGTCTTGCTATATTATGACAATAGCAGTTAGCCACAGCACTTGAACTGCCCCGGAGAGGAAAGAGTTAACTCCAGGCTGACTGGAGTTCCAAGCGCGAGCACTTTACTGAAAGCTCTATCTGGCTAGTTTCAAACTGAAACTGTCAGATTCTTTACTCCGCTTCACTGAACAGTTGCTCCGGAGATCTCTCCTTCAGCTCGGTTCATTTCTCGGTTCAAATGAGTGTTTCTCTGTTCATTTTAACCGGCAAAAGTAATTATTTTACCGCATTTCGGTTCAAAGCTCTATCTGGTAAACCGTAAGTACAGGATTTTAAAGTCGGTGTGGAAATTCATTATCTGTTCGGTTTTGAACCGATCGGTTTGCAAAAATACTAATTTTAAACAATAATTTGGGCTTTTAGAGTCGCGGTTCCGGTTCTTATTGGTTCTAAAAAACCTAACTTTTAAATTGGGTTTTCAAATACCGTGATCGTTAGGAACCGATAAGGGTGTCTTGCCTGGCACTGCCATATAAAAGGCAAGTTTTGGATAGGCTGGCATTATGTCCGAGAAACCCAAAAGAAAAACCGGGCCCACTGGGTTTCAACACTGTGATGTTTGTGGGGAAGCCTTTGCCAAGGCTGACCCACACACCACATGTGTTTATTGTCTGGGGGCTGACCACCTCCTGTCAGACTGCCAGGTGTGTAAGAATTTCCCTTCAGCCACCCTGGAGAAAAGATTGGGCCGGCTCAGGGAACGAGAGGCCAAAAAAAAAGCCTAACTTGGAAAACTGTTTTCCTAGTGGCCATCACTTCTGCCAGACGCATAAGTGAGTTACAAGCCCTGTCAGTGGAAAAGGATTTTATTTCTTTTCACAGAGATAAGGTAGTCCTCAGGACTAACAAAGTTTTTACCTAAAGTGGTTTCAGATTTCCATCTTATCAAATCCATCTCCCTTCCAGTATTTTTCACTGAGCATTCTTCCTCGGGTGAGAGGAGATTGCACAGTTTGGACATCAAAAGAGCTTTAATACTATTTGGAGCACCAAGGGTCACAGGTTGAATCCCTCCAACTCTTCCTTACCTATGGCAGGTTGGCAAAGGGAAACCTGCCACTAAGAGGACAATTGCCAGGTGGATTGTCTCTTATATCCAATTTGCTACCAAAACTAGGTAGAGAACCCCCTCAGGACTGAGGGCCCATTCTACCAGGGGTACAGCTGCATCTCTAGCGGCTGCTAGAGATATTCCCATTCTGGAAATCTGTCAAGCTGCTACTTGGAAAACAGTTCACACCTTTACCAAGCATTACTCCCTGGATGTCCAGGAGAGATGCTCGGTTTGGCACAGCCATGCTTCAGAGCCTATTTCCTAAGTAGGTTCTGGCCCTCCTCCATGGAGGTACTGCTGTGTAATCTGCTATTGTCATAATATAGCAAGACTTCATGGTGTTTGAAGAAAAAATTACTCACCTTAGTAATTGCTTTTCTTCTCATGGAGTCTTGCTATAATATAATACCCAACCTGCCCCTCTCAGAACTTCTACTTGGGTAAGGGGTTGGCAAATTAGTGTAAGCACTTTGTCATGCCATTATAGCTCTTTTCCCTTTCCCCCTTTTCTTTAGGATTGGGGGAACTAGGTATTTCTGTTTTTGGTTGTGTGTTTGGCCCCCCTCCTGGACTTGAGTCTTTTTGGGGTAATGCTTGTTAGGGGTGATATTATTGTTTTCAGACACCATGAAGTCTTGCTATATTATGACAATATGCAGTCAGCCACTGCAGCTGATCTGCCCCGGAGAGGAATGAGTTAACTCCAGAGAGTCTGGAGTTCCACAGAGCGAGGGCTCTATACCAAAGCTCTGTCTGGCCAGTTTCAAATGAAACTGTCAGATTCTTTACTCCACTTCACTGAAGTCACTCCGGAAATCAGCTCCTTCACATCGGTTCAAGCGAGTATTTTCGGTTCATTTGAACCGGCAAAAAGTGTTTATTTTACCGCATTTCGGTTAAAAGCTCTATCTGGTAAACCGTAAGTAAAAAAATTTAAAGTCTGTGTGGAAATTCAATTATCAGTTCGGTTTTGAACCGATCGGTTTGCTTAATTTAACGTTTTAAAGTGTTGGTCGCGCTTTTAGAGTGCGGTTCTCGGTTCTTATCGGTTCTAAAAAAACCTTGTTGTAAAATAATTTTTTTTCAAATACCCGTGACACGGTTAGGAACCGATAAGGGTGTCTTGCCTGGCACTGCCATCAAAAGGGCAAGTTTTTGGTTAGGCTGGCATTATGTCTGAGAAACCTAAAGAAAAACCTGGCCCACTGGGTTTCAACACTGATGTCTGTGGGGAAGCCTTTGCCAAGGCTGACCCACACACCACTTGTGTTTATTGTCTGGGGGCTGACCACCTCCTGTCAGACTGCCAGGTGTGTAAAAATTTCCCTGCAGCCACCCTGGAAAAGAGATTGGGCCGGCTCAGGGAACGAGAGGCCAAGAAGTCCGCTGACCCGGATGGCCAGCCCGGTCCAGTACCCACTGGACCAGAGGGAGTGCCTTCTGACCAGGGCGAGACTTCCTCGGGCAAAAGGAAGGCTGGTTCAGAGGAACCAGTCTCAGTGAAAAAGACAAAGAAATCAGTAGGTTTGGAGTCCAAAATTCTCTCCAACTGCTGCAGAAATAGCTAAAGCCATACAGATTGTCCAGTCACTGTCTCAGGGTCCTGCCGAACCACCTACAGTTGGTAAAAGGTTGGTTCGTTCAGTGCCAGTGGTTCAGGAGTATGATGTTGAGGAATTTTATGAACCACAGGAGGGGGAGGAGGAATTTGATCAATACATGTGTGGCTGGGAGGGTCTGGACGTGCCCATTGAACTGGACATTTCTCCAGACAGACCTTTAGAATCTCCTCCTATTCTGTCAGTCCCATTCTCATTTTATGTTTTACAAAAGGTTGCAGAAACCCTCCAGCTTCCTTTAGAGGAAGCTGTGGATGAGCAAGAGGAGCCTGATTATGTAGAAATGATGGATATACCAGAGTCTAGGAGATTGTCTATTCCTTTGCATAAGTCATTTAGGAAGCAAACAAAGATTTAAAAAAAATCCTCATTCTGGCCCTCCTGTAGATAAAAAAAAATGGACAGAAGATATACTTTGTCAGGCTCTGATACAGACTTCCTCACTGAGCAGTGTAGTCATGTAGGTGTGGTACAAGCTGCAGCCTGTGACAAGGCTAATATTCCTCTGGCCTCATATCCTCCTGATAAGGATTCCAGGAAGATTGATGCCATGGCGAAAAAACAGTATATGGCAGCTTCTTTGGGACTCAGGCAGGCAAATTATATGGCTTATGTGGCTAGATATCAGAAATCTAGGTGGGACACAGTATTGCAGTTAACCAAGCAGGCCCATGGCCAGCTGGCTAGTGAGTTGGAACAGGTGGCTGCTGATGGCATTGAAGCCTCTAAAGTTCAGTTTCATACTGCTGTTGATGTTAATGATTCCTCTAGGGTCATGGCCACTTCTGTAGCTTTCCGTAGGTTGGCATGGCTCAGATGCACTAATCTGTCCCAAGATACTCTGTCAAAGGCTATGGATTTTCCTGTTGTGGGTAATTCTCTGTTTGGGGAACAAACAGAAAACTATATGAAAAAGATGGATGAATACAGAACTACCTACAAAAGTGCCCAGGCTAAGGAGAGGCATGCCACTCCACAGATTCATACTCCCAGAGGTAGGGGCAGGCCTTTCCACAGGCCTTTTTACCAATTCAGGCCTCCTCTGCATTTGCGCAGAGGGTTTCTTTAGAGGCAGAGGTAGGCGGGCACAAGTAAACCGTCCTCCCTCAGCCTAAGGCTACTGCCAAGCAGGCTCCTGATGGGTGCCCAGGGCATTCTCCTGTACCAGTGGGGGCAGGTTGGTTTATTTCAGCCAGAACTGGGCGTCCCTAACCCGGACAGGTGGGTTCTGGAGGTAATAGGCAGGGTCTGGTTCTCAGCTTCAAACAGTTTCGAAGATGAGAGGCCAGACATTTTCCCCTACAAATCCTTAGAAGCCCTTGCTTTGGAAGCAGAGGTTTCTTCTCTTTTGGACTGCAAAGCAGTAGAAAGGTCCCTCCTTGCCATCAGGGCAAGGGGCTGTACTCAAGATACTTCTTACCCCAAAAGACAGAGAATGGTGGCCCATTTTAGATTTAAGGTACCTGAACAAGCATCTTGTGAAACCAAAGTTCAAACTGTTAACTCTGGCAATGATTTTGCCCTCCCTGAGGCCAGGGGACTGGTTAGCTTCCCTGGACCTCAAGGATGCCTATTTTCATGTTCTGATCAGGCCTTCTCACCGAAAGTACCTCGGGTTCGAACTACCCTCAGGCCACTACCAGTTCAGGGCAATGCCCTTCGGCCTTACCTCTGCTCCAAGGGTATTCACGAAATGTCTAGCTGTGGTAATGGCTCATTTAAGAAGGCAAGGCATTGCTGTGTTTCCCTACCTGGACGACTGGCTCATAGTGGGTCAGTCCCCAGATCAGGTAAAATCCCACTTGCAAGTCACTCAGCAGCTTCTCACTTCCCTGGGATTCCTGCTGAATTTACCAAAGTCAGTTCTCGAACCAGTTCAGGTACTAACTTTCATAGGTGCAGAATTGAACACAGTTAGCCAGGGCATTTCTCCCCTCGGAAAGGGTTGACAGACTCATTGCCCTGGCATCCTCCTTTACCTTGCGGGTCTCTCTACCAGCAAGGCATTTTCTGCAACTCCTTGGGCACATGGCTGCTTCCACAGCTGTAGTGCAAGGAGCAAGATTCCAGATGAGGGACATTCAGTTCCATTTCAGGGCCTATTGGTCTCAAAGGAGGGACCCCCTTTCCAAATTGGTTCCAGTGACCCAAACCCTGATCCTGGCCTTACACTGGTGGCAGGATCAAAGCAATCTAAAACAAGGGGTTCCTTTGCTTCCCTGTTAGGGTGGGGAGCTTGCTTGGGCGACCTGTCCACTCGGGGAGTGTGGTCTCCCCAGGAATCTCTGCTCCACATCAATCTTTTGGAACTCAGAGCTGTCTTTTTAGCTCTTCAGGCATTTTCAGCTTCTGTCCAGAACAAAGTAGTTCAAGTCAGGACAGACAACACCACAACAATGTGGTACATCAACAAACAAGGGGGCACTTGGTCATCAGCCTTGTGTACGGAAGCAATGAAGTTGTGGTCTCTGGCTTACTCCCTGAACACCTCCCTGATAGCAGTTCATCTTCCAGGGAAGGACAATGTCCTGGGGGATGCTCTCAGCAGGATTTCTCAGGGCCACCACAAATGGGCTCTGAATCCTCAGGTGCTGGAGTCAGTCTTTGCCAGATGGGGCACCCCTCAGATCTTTTCGCAGCCCCAGACAACCACCAACTTCCTCTGTTTTGTTGCAGGCCTCCAGTGCTGGGATCATTCCCCCTGGATGCCTTTCAGTTTGATTGGAAAGGGAAGTTCCTGTATGCCCCCCCTTTCCCTTTCTTTTCCGGGTACTAGTAAAAATCAGATCTCAGCCCTGCAAGGTGATTCTGATTGCTCCAGATCGGGCCAGACAGCCCTCATACCCACTGCTTCTGTCCTTGACAGTCCACCCTGCCCTGAGCTTGCCCAGAGTCCACGACTTACTGGCCTGTGCATATGGGAGAGTGTGGTATCAGGACCTCAAATCCCTCCCTCCATCTCAAGGCATAGCTCTTGAGGAGTTAGAATTTGCTGACTTACACCTTTCTCAAGGTGTTTTGGATATTTTAAAGGCTTCAAGAAAGCCTTCCACTAGGGCCACTTACAATTCTAAGTGGAAAAGGTTTTCCATCTGGTGCTCTGAGAAGCAGATTATCCCAGAATCTGCTGATCTGCCCATTTTACTGGACTATTTGGTCCATTTAAATTCCTAGGCCTTAGACCAGCTACCTTAAAGGTTCATCTGGCAGCTGTCTCTGCTTTTCTGTCAGCAGGGAAGCCTGCTTCCCTTTCTTCTCACCCTGTGTTTTCCAAGTGTTTTAAAGGGTTACTTCACACCAAACCCTCCTTTTCGAGAACCAGCTCCCGCCTAGGACCTGAATGTTTGCATTGCTCAGTTAATGCAACCCCTCTTTGAGCCTCTGTCCTCAGCAGAGCTCAAGTTTTGACTTGGAAAACTGTTTTCCTAGTGGCTATCACTTCTGCCAGGCGCATAAGTGAACTACAGGCCCTGTCAGTGGAAGAAGATTTTATCTCTTTCCACAGAATAAAGGTAGTCCTCAGGACTAACAGAAAGTTTTGCCTAAAGTGGTTTCAGATTTCCACCTGAACCAATCATCTCTCTTCAGTATTTTTCACTGAGCATTCTTCCTCGGGTGAGGAGGAGACTGCACAACAGGCGATCAAAAGAGCCTTAAGCTACTATTGGAGACACCAAGGGTCACAGGTTCGAATCCTCAACTCTTCCTTACCTATGGCGAGGTTGGCAAAGGGAAACCTGCCACTAAGAGGACAGTTGCAAGGTGGATTGTCTCTTGTATCCAGTTTTATCAAAAACTAGGTAGAGTACCCCCCCTCAGGACTGAGGACTCACTCCACCAGGGGTACAGCTGCATCTCTAGCGGCTGCTAGAGATATTCCCACTCTGGAAATCTGTCAAGCTGCTACTTGGAAAACAGTTCACACTTTTACCAAGCATTATTCCCTGGATATTCAGTCCAGGAGAAATGCTCGTTTTGGCACAGCTGTGCTTCAGGGCCTATTTCCTAAGTAGGTTCTGACCCTCCTCCATGGAGGTACTGCTGTGTAATCTGCATATTGTCATAATATAGCAAGACTTCATGGTGTTTGAAAAAATTACCTTAGTAATTGCTTCTTATGGAGTCTTACATATTATAACCACCCTCCTGCCCCTCTCAAATTTCTACTTGGGTAGGGTGGCAAATTAGTGCAAGCACTGTCATGCCATTTTAGTTCTTCCCTCCTCCCCTTTATTTAGGGTTAGGGAATTAGGTATTTCTGTTTTAAGTAATATGTTGGCCCTTCCTGGACTTGAGTCTTTTGGGGAAGGGGGTCTAATAGTGCTTGTTAGGGAGAAACTAATAATACTATTATTCATTGTTATTATTATTGCTGTTTATTGTTGTTCCTGCTAGTAGGTAGCCACTTGGCTAGTGTAGAGCTTTCCACACAGACTTGTTGCTTAGTGTTAGCTTCGTAAAGATCCGACAGTTTCATTTGAAACTGGCCAGATAAAGCTTTGGTATAGCGCCCTAGCGCTGTGGAACTCCAGACTCTCTGGAGTTAACTCTTTCCTCTCCGGGGCAGTTCAGCTGCAGTGGCTGACTGCATATTGTCATAATATAGCAAGACTCCATGAGAAGAAAAGTAATTACTAAGGTGAGTAATTTTTTCGTTTCTGTTGTTACTAGTAGGTAGCCATTTGGCTAGTGTAGGGTTTTTTCCACAGACTTTTGCTTAGTGTTGGCTCCGTAAAGATGTGACAGTTTCAGTTTGAAACTAGCCAGATAGAGCTTTCAGTAAAGCACTCGCGCTTGGAACTCCAGTCAGCCTGGAGTTAACTCTTTCCTCTCCGGGGCAGTTCAGGTACTGTGGCTAACTGCTATTGTCATAATATAGCAAGACTCCATGAGAAGAAAAGCAATTACTAAGGTGAGTAATTTTTTCTTCTTGCACACCTTTTTTTGAAAGATGCTACCCTCTTGGACTTTGTTGATTCCCTTGAGGTACTTGAAAGTTTATATCATGTCCCCCCTCTCCCTCCTTTCCTCGAGGGTATACATATTAAGCTCCTTTCGTCTCTCTTCATATGTCTTCCGGTGCAGACCTTGCACCATTTTAGTTGCCGCCCTCTGGACAGCTTTCATCCTGTTTTTGCGGAGATTGGGTCTCCAGAACTGCACACAGTACTCCAGATGGGGTCTCACCAGCTGTCTGTAGAGGGATAACTTTCTGTTCCTGCCAATAAGTGTGGATGAACATATACCATTCCTAGAACTCCTGTTACAGGTGAGTAACCTTTATTTTCTCTATGCCTTCCCCGTTCCCTCTCCTGTTCAAAGTGTTAGTCAAAATCAGATCTCAGTCCTGCAAAGTGATTCTGATTGCTCCAGACAACCCTGGTATCCACTCCTACTGTCCTTAGCAGTCCATCTTCCCTTGTGCCTTCCCAGGAATCACAGTCTGTTAACCTGTGCTCAGGGCAGGATTTGGTACCCGAACCTCAAATCTCTCAATCTCAAGGCCTGGTTCTTGAAGAGTTAGTTTGCTGATCTACACCTCTCCCAAGGTGTAATGGATATATTGAAGGCTTTTAGGAAGCCTTCCACCAGGGCTACTTACAATTCCAAATGGAAGAGGTTTTCTGTATGGTGTTCTGGGAAGCATATTTCCCCAGAATCTGCTGCTTTACCCACAGTCTTGGATTATATGGTCCATTTAAACACTTTGGGGCTCAGCCCAGCTACCCTAAAGGTGCATTTTGCAGCTGTCTCTGCTTTTATTTCAGTAGGTAAACCTTCTCTTTCAGCTCATCCTGTATTCTCCAAGTTTAAGGGATTGCTTCATACCAACCCTCCATTCAGGGACCCTGTCCCCTGCCTGCTATCTTAATGTTTGCATTGCTCAGCTTATGCAACCCCCCTTTTGAGCCCTTGTCTTCTGCAGAACTTAAGTATTTGACTTGGAAGACTGTGTTTCTGGTAGCCATTACTTCTGCCAGATGCACACGTGAATTACAAGCTTTGTCAGTGGAGTCTGATTTTATCTCCTTTCATAGAGAGAAAGTGGTCCTCAGGACTAACAGGAAGTTCTTGCCTAAGGTGGTTTTAGATTTCCAGCTTAATCTATTTCTCTCCCAGTGTACTTCACTGACCATTCCTCCTCTGGCGAGAGGAGGTTACATAGCTTAGATGTGAAGAGAGCCCTTAGTCACTACATTGAGCGTACCAAGGGTCACAAGTTTGACTCCTTCCAACTGTTCCTCACTTATGGTGAGGTTGGTAAAGGGAAACCTGCCACTAAAAGATCTATTGCCAGGTGGATCGTCTCTTGTCTCCAATTCTGTTATGAAAAGCTGGGTAAGGTTTCCCCCTCATGCCTGAGGGCTCTCTCCTACCAGAGGTACAGCTGCTTCCCTGACTGCTGCAAGGGACATCCCTATTCTAGAAATATGCCAAGCAGCTACCTGGAAAACAGTTCACACTTTTACCAAGTATTACTCCCTGGACATCCAGGCTAGGAGTGATGCTCTGTTTAGCACATTGTGCTTCTGAACCTATTTCCTAAGTAGGTTCTGTCCCTCCTCCATGGAGGTACTGCTGTGTAGTCTGCATATGTCGTAATATAGCAAGACTTCATGTTGTTTGAAGAAAAAATTACCTTAGTAATGTTTCTTCTAATGAAGTCTTGCTATATCATGACCTCCCCCCGCCTGCCCCTCTCAGAACCTCGTTTTGGGATGCGGGTGGGCAGTGTTGGCACTTAGTAGATGCCCACCTTATTTCACCCTTCCTTTTTTGGGGGTGACTTGTTATGTTTCTCATTTTTTGGGTCTCCTGACTTGTCTTTGGTACCAAAAAATGTGTTGTATTTAGTACCCAGTTGGCTAGTGTAGGTTTACAGCTTCCACACAGGACCTTAGTGAGTTTAGCTTGTAAAGATCTGGCAGTTTGAGTTTGAAGAACAGACAGTTTTCAGCCGAGAGCAAGCTCTGCGTTCCATGCCTGGCATGGAAAGTTAGTTATTTCACCTCTGGAGCAGTTAGAAGGTTGGGACTCGCTGCATATGTCATAATATAGCAAGACTCCATTAGAAGAAACATTAGTAAGGTGAGTAATTTTTTTCTTCCTCATTGTTCTTCCACCCCTCCTTCCTGCCCATTTGCTAGTGCATTTCTTAGGCACTCACCCACTTTGGCAAAATCAGCCTTCCTGAAGTCCAGTACTTTTGCCTTTGTATGGCTTGACTCCATTGCTGTTTATTGTGAAGCATACTGTTTGGTCGCTAGTTCCCAGATGGCTACCCACTTCTACATGTGTGATCCTCTTCATCTCCATTTGAGAGAACCAAGTCTAAGATTGCTTCCTCTCGAGTGGGCTCCAATACTAGTTGTCTAAGGCATGCCCCCTGAAGGGCATCTAGAATAGCCCCACTCTTCAAATTGGCTGCTGCAGCTGCACTCCAGTTAACATCTGGCATATTCAGATCACCCGTCAGCAATTTCTCCCCTTTTTCTGCCATTCTAAGTATACTCTCTCATTTCCTTGTCCATTTTCTCCCCCGGTGGTAAAACTCTCGGCTTCGCCCCATGACGCCAGATCTTCCTTACCGCTTGGAAGCTCAGGTTCCCTCCTTAACGCTCTGCGATTAAGCTTTGGGCCTAAAATCTTCGGTTTGAAACTTTCAAAAAAAATTAAAACTTTTATCTCTCGGTCTTTTTCTCTCGCGGCTGCGATGGACAGATCGACTCCCGAATTTCGGAGATGTCCCTGTGGGCAGAAGATGTCTCGGACGGACCCGCACTCCACGTGCGTTTACTGCCTTGGCCAGGAGCACGACCCGCAGGCTTCGCGATCTGTGTTCCTCCTTTTTTCGGTCGTCCTTGAGGACGCTGCTGCGTCTCCAACTAGGGCGCCCCGAAAGGAGATTTCCTCCGGTTAAATCCAAGGAGGCCCGACTGGCGGTTTCCGCGGCTGCGGGATCCGCTGAACAACTAGAACAGTTGGTTGCTCTCGAGGAAGAGGCGGCTCGGGCCGCGACTTCTGCGGCTTTCGTTCCACTTTCTCTTGGGGCCTCCTACTCAGCTTCTTTTAAGGAGCTTTGCCTGACCCTCTCAACTAAGGGCGAGGGTCCAACTTCTTCCGGACCATTTCATCAGTCGAAGAAAGTAAGGTAAGTCATCCATCGTCGGCTCCTGGGGGCGGGAAGATCTCCCTCCTTGTCGACAGTCGACTGGGTCAGATTACCGCCGGCCACCACTAGCTCACGGTGCCCCGTCAGGCCAGGTGACGAGACCGCCGATATGGTCGAGATTTTTCTCGACCCGTTAGACGGGTTGTCGGCTGGAGAAGCCAAGAATCCCTCCTCCCCCGGTTCCCCCGGCGAGGACTGAGGATACCGTCGGCTCATATGTGGCTCCGGCTCTGGAGCCATCGGTTTTGTCAACCGAGCCGAGGGGTTTGCCGATCCTCTGCTCCCCGCCTCGCCAACCTCTGCCTTGCCGAGATTCTCGGTCTCGGACATCTTCGCGGTCCTGCCGTTCCCGTCGACAGACGGTCTTGGCACCGCGGTGAGCGGCGTCGCCACTCTTCCTATTTTCCTTCCGGACGAGGGAGGCTTGGCGTAAGATTCGCCCGAAATCATGAGGATCTCATGTGGCAACAACTTTTACTGGCCGGCAGTAAGCCGGCTCAGGCCTCTTCCCCGTCCATTAAATGGTTGCCACTGGACCAGTCGAATCAACCCCTCATGGTCGAGGATCCTGTTTCCAGGCCGGTTGTTCGACCTATTCCAGCTGCCCCACCAATTTTGGTGGAATCGCCTCAGCCAACAGTTGGGGCACCGTCGAAAGATTCATGGTTGGCCCATGGCCTTCCCCGCAGGCTGTCGGTCACTCTTACGCCCGATAAGCCTTGGCAAGTGGAGGGTGGCTCAGGCTTCAGGCAGCTCTTCGACAGCTCGTCAGAATCAGATGACTCCTCCCTGTTCTCCAAGCGTCTGGACTTGGAGTCCTCTGGGGGGCAGTCAGCGGATGATAGCCCTTCGTCCTTCCTCGGGTTTCTTAGGCTCATCTCAGAATCCACTGGGATGAAGCTTGAACCCGTATCCAAACGGGCCAGATATCCCCTCACTGAGATTCTGTACCAAGGGGATTCTCCTATGGAGGCCTTTCTGGTGGCCGAAGCCATTGTTGGCCCGGCCCTGGAATTATGGCAGTGTCTGGCTTCCTGTCCTGCGCCTTCGGCCAGGATGGCCAGCAAGTATGCGGTCCCAACGGGCTCTCTGTCCGGCTTTTCCAAACACCCTTCGGCTGAGGGGTTGGTTACGGACAGCGTTTTCCCGGTGTGCCAGCAATGCCAGGGACGTGGACAAACCGCCCGACAAAGAGTCCAAGAAGTTGGACTATGCGGGGCGGAAAGTGTATGCTGCCTCCTCACTTGGTCTTCGTCAGGCCAGTTCGGCCGTCCTCATGGGCATTTCTCCAATGCCCTGTTGGGCTCCCTGGATGAGGTTGTCCCTCGTCTTCCGCCGACCTGCAGACCACGGTCAAGCAGGTGCGGGACCAGGCAATGAGAGCAGCAGCTCCAGACTGCTCTGGATATCAGGAATTCTTGCGCCCAGTCAGTGGCGGCCGCTGTGGCCATGCGTCGGCGGGCATGGCTGAGGATATCCACTTTCACCTCGGATACCCAGCACAAGCTGGCGGACGTTCCCTTCTTGGGAACAGACCTCTTCGGCCCTGGAGTGGAAGGCCATCTCCAGAGGATCAAGAAGTCCAATGCCACCTTGGACTCTGTCTCGTCCGCGCAGAGGGACAAGGGTCGTAAGCCTCAGCCTAAGCCCTTTCGTCCCTCTGCTCCCGCTGCACGTCCGGTCCAACAGCGTCAGGGCCAGCAGGCTAGACCTTGGTATTCCAAGCCCAAGCCACCAGCTTCCTCAAACAGGAAGCAAGGAGGAAAAGGTCCTGGTGGTCCCTCTGCTGGTCCTTCCTCCAAGCCTGCTAAGTGACGGGCTGAGGGGTGTCGCCCCCATCTCTGTCACCTCGTCCCTGGTTCACCCTGTGGGGGGACGGCTCCGACACTTCCTTTCCGCCTGGTCTGCTGTTACCACGGACAGGTGGGTTTTGGAGGCAGTGGGAAGAGGCCTGCCTCTCTAATTCGATCGGGCTCCACCCTTCAGAGCCGTCGCCCCGCGGGGGGCTTCGGGGTCCCCAGAATCTCTACAGGCTCGTCGAGCCGACATCGCCCTCTTCCTTCAGAAGGGGGTGATAAGAGAGAGAGGACCCTCCATCAGAACCAGGGTTCATGTCCAGGTACTTCCTGGTCCCAAAACGGATGGGGGGCTGGTGCCCCATCCTGGACCCACATGACCTGAACAAGTTCCTAAGGTCTCAAACCTTCAGAATGGTCACTCTGGCTCAGATAATACCATCTCTGGAACACGGCGTGTGGTTCTGTTCTCTGGACTTCCAGGACGCGTTCTTTCATGTCCCTATCCATCCGTCTCACCAGAGATTCCTCCGCTTCAGAGCGGAGGGATCCCTCTTTGAGTTCCAGGCCATGCCCTTCGGCCTTTCTTCAGCTCCCAGGGTCTTCACCAAATGCATTGCAGCGGTGACAGCTTTCCTCTGTGCCGAGGGTCAGTGTACCCTTACTTGGGCGATTGGCTGATAGCAGCCCCCTCAGGTTGGAGGTGGGCGGTCAGAGATCTGGCCCTCTGGGTTTGTTCTCAACTGGGCCTCCTGATCAGCGAGGCCAAGTCAGACTCGAGCTGAAGCAGGTGATATCCTTCGCCGGGCAGAGCTCAACTCTCTTGAGGCAAAGCACGGCTCGGCGGACGGGCCGAGGTTCTTACCTGCTTTGCCCAATCATTTCTAGTTGGGCAATCGCGCTCTGCCCGGGACTTCCTGCGACTCCTGGGTCTTATGGCGGCCTGTACCAGCGTAGTCCGTTGGGCACACTGGCACATGCGTTCCCTCCAGTGGGGACTGGCCGGCCAGTGGTCACAGCGTTGCGATCCTCTGGACCAGCGTGTGTGGACGACCCAGGAGATGTGGAACGCTGTCCAGTGGTGGACCATTCCATCCCATCTGCAGGAGGGTATGCCGTTTGTCCGCCCGAGCCAACGGTCTCTCTAACGACTGATGCGTCTTTGATGGGTTGGGGTGCCCATCTGGGGGAACACAGAGCACACGGCCTCTGGTCCCCGCGGGAGTCCCGATGCCATATAAACCTGCTGGAGCTTCGTGCGGTCTGTCTAGCTCTCACCGCCTTTGCTCTGTTTCTCCGGGGTCAAGTGGTCCGGGTCCAGACGGACAATACCATGACCATGTACTATCTAAACCACCAGGGCGGGACGCGCTCCATGCCTTTATGCAAGGAAGCTCTTTGCATCTGGTCACTAGTGTGCAGCCTGGAGGCGGATCTCCTGGCCATCCATGTGGCAGGAGCCTCCAATACCCTGGCTGATGCCCTGAGCCGGATAGGGGCTGCATCGCACGAGTAGTCTCTCCTGCCGGAGATAGTACAGGACCTGTTCTCCCATTGGGGCACACCTCTGGTGGATCTGTTTGCCTCCAGGGAGAACGCGAAGCTGAGGCTGTTTCATGCCCGCCCCCCTCAGCAGGGCTCGCTGCAGGGGGATGCCTTCTCGAGGCCGTGGACCCCGGGCCTCTTTTACGCCTTTCCCCCCCGTTCCCCTGATTCACAGGGCCTGCTAAAAGCAAGGAGGGACAAGGCGCAGGTGATTTTGATAGCCCCAGACTGGCCTCGCCAGTTCTGGTACCCAGATCTCCTCAGTCTCAGCTCCAGGACTCTGCGGCAGCTTCCAGCTCGCCTGGACCTGCTCTCAGTCAATCAGGGGAAGGTGTTCCATCCGGACCTTCAATCCCTGCACCTGACGGCCTGGTTCCTGAGCGGCTAGAGTTCCAGGCCTTGGGTCTTTCCGACGCGGTTCTCAACGTGGTTGAGGCGTTCCGTAAGGAGTTGACCAGAAAATGCTATGCCTTCAAATGGAAGAGATTCTCCATTTGGTGTCAGAATAAAGGGCTGGATCCTTTCTCGTGCCCAGTTGCAAGCATTTTGGACTATCTGTGGTCCCTATCTAGTCAAGGGCTTAGGTCGACAACCCTTAAGGTGCACCTGAGAAATATGTCTGCCATCAAGGGGTCAGTCAGCAGTCAGTGGCACAGGAGAAAATGGTCGGGCGCTTCTTTAAAGGCCTTGATCACATTTCCTCTCCAGTGCAGGAACCCCCACCTCTGTGGGATTTACTGCTGGTACTGGCAAAGCTCATGGGCAAGCCATTCAAACCAGTGCACAGGTGTGGTCTCCCCCACCTGTCGTGGAAGACCGCCTTCTTGGCTATCACGTCAGCCAGAAGGATGGGAGAAATCCAGGCGCTTAGCATCGAGTCTCCTTATCTGGTCTTCCACAGGGACAAGGTTGTCGTACGCCCCCACCCGAAATTCCTTCCGAAGGTGGTGTCGAGTTTCACCTTAATCAGGTGTTGACTGCGGTGTTCTACCCCAATCACACCCTGGAGGCCGAGATAGGCTCCATACTGGACCCTAGAAGAGCTCGCCCTATTACAAGGAGGCGCACGGCTGAAATTCGGGGAGAGGTTCGCCAGCTGTTTGTCATCTACGCTGAAGCCGCACCTGGCAGACCTGCAGCCAAGCGGACGATAGGCAGATGGGTCACTTCCTGCATAAATCTCTGCTATGAGTTGGACATGGAGCCTCCCAGAGGGATAAGAGCTCATTCTACCCGCCATACTGCTGCATCGGTGGCTGCTTCCAGGGATGTCCCTATCCAGGAAATCTGCAGGGCTGCTACCTGGAAGTCAGCACACACCTTTATTTCCCACTACCACATGACCTTGAGTCACGCGGGATGCTGGTTTTGGGGCCTCGGTTCTCAATCTTTGTTCCCCAAGTAAGTATTTAGGGGTGTGCTGCCTCCCTCCTCCCGGAGAACTGCTAGGAGTCTGCCAGATAGTGTGGATGAACAACATATCCATGTCCCTAGAAATACAGATTACTCACCTGTAACAGGAGTTCTAGGAATGGTATATGTTCATCCACAAACCCTACCAAACCTCCTCGGCTTGACGCTGGCCCTGAGCTTGCAGCGGGACAGATCTGGCGTCATGGGGCGGAGCCGAGAGTTTTACCACCCGGATGGGTGGGAGGAGCTAGCTTGACCTTCTGGCAAGATTTAAAGCGGCAAGGAAACTGCCAGAAAGTGTGGATGAACAACATATACCATTCCTAGAATTCCTGTTACAGGTGAGTAACCTGTATTTTTTCGACATCAAGATTTTGAGATTTTTTGGAGATTTCGAGATGTTCAGATTTCTCAAGACTTTAATTTGAGGTTTTCAGATTTTTCAACATTTTGAGATTTTTTGACAGATCTTTTGAAATTTTAAGATTGACAGTTTTGCAGATTTTGTGCTTTTCAGATTTTTGACATATCGAGATACAGAGATTGAGATTTTTCGAAATCAAAATTTTGAGATTTTTCTGGATTTTATTTTGAAATTTTTCGACATATTAAGATATAGATTTTGAGATTTTTCAACATTGAGATAGATTTTGAGATCGAGATTTTTTGATTTTTCGATATCGATATTTTGATTTTCCCCGATATTGACAATTTGAGTTATTTTGAGATTTAAAATTTTGAGATTTTGACATATTGAGATATACAGATTATTTTAAGATTTTGAGTAATTTGAGATTTTTCAAGATCGAGATTTTTTGAGGTTTTTCAAAATTGAGATTTTTTCCAGATTTTGATTTGAGATTTTTTTGAGATTTTCAACATATCAAGATTGGGATTTTGAGATTTTTGAGGGTGAGATTTTTCGATATTGAGATTTTGAGATTCAGTTTTTTGAGATTTTTTGATTTTGAGATTTCCCAGATTTTTAGATTTTATTTTGAGATATTGAGATTTTTCCAGATTTTGAGTTATTGAGATTTTTTTAAATAAGATTTTTTGACATTGAAATAGAGATTTTGTGATTTTTTTTGAGATACCGAGATTTTTTAAAATGTTTCAAGATTTTGAGATTTTTTGATATCGGGATATTTTGAGATTGAGATTTTTTGACACTGAAATATAGAATTTGAGATTTTTTGATAAATCGAGAGATTTTTTGAGATTGAGATTTTGAGATTCCTCGATTTTGAGATTTATCTATCGAGATTTTAAAATGAGATCAAGATTTTTTGAGGTTTTCCAGATTGAGTTATTTTGAGATTTTTTAGATTGTTTTTGATTTACTGAGATTTTTTGAGATTTCGAGATTTTTTGACCTACCGAAATTTTTGGGGATTTTTCCAGACTTGGAGATTTTTCCAGATTGAGATTTTGATATTTTTTGAGATTTTTTTGATATTTGGGGAAGTTCTGAGATTTTGGCATATTGAATAGAGATTTTGAAATTTTTGTGATTTTTTTTTTTGACATCAAGATATCAAAATGTTGAGATTTTTCAACAGATGTAGAGATTTTGATATTTTTTGAGATTTGGGGAATTTTTTCAGATTGAGATTTTAAGACATATCAAGATTTTGAGATATTTAGAGACTTAGAATTATTTTGAGAGCATGATTTTTTTGAGATTTTTTCAAGATTTTGAGATTTTTTGATATTTGGGGAATTTTTCAGATTTTGAGAATTTTCGACCTGTTGAGAGATGGAGATTTTGTTTTTGAGATTTTTGTGATTTTTTTTATATCAAGATTGAGATTTTCTGAGATATTTAGTTATTGAGATTTTTCAACATTTTGTGAGATTTTGAGATCGATATTTTTTGAGAAATTTCAGCATATCAAGATAGAGATATTGAGATTTTTTTGAGGTATCGAGATGTTTTGGGATTTGGAGAATTTTTGAGATTTTTCAACATATCGAGATAGAGATTTTGAGATGTCAAGATTTTTCCAGATTGAGATTTTGAGTTATTTTGAGATGTTTGTGATTTTTTTATATAAAGATTTTGAGATTTTCCCAGATTTAGATTTTTAATTTTTGAAGATTTTCAGATTTTTCTAGATTTTGAGATTATTTTGACTCTTTTGAGATATTGAGATTTTTTGAGATGTCATTTTGAGATTTTTTGAGATATCAAGATTTTCCACATTTTGAGTTATGAGATTTATTGAGATATAGAGATGAGATTTTGGCAATTTTTGAGATCTTGAGTTATTTTGTGATTTTTCAAGATTTGGGGAATTTTTTGATTTTTTGACACATTGAGCTAGAGATTTTAAGATATTTTGAAATTGAGATTTTGCAATTTTTCGAGATAGCAAGATTTTTCCAAATATTGAGATTTTTAAACATATCAAGATATAATTTGAGATTTTGACATAACGAGATTTTTTGAGGTATCGAGATTTTTTTGAGATATTGAGATCGAGATTTTGAGATTTTTGCAGATTTTTAGATTTTTCGACATCGAGATATACAGATTTAGATATATTTTCAGATTTTGAGATTTTTCAAGATTTTGCAATTCATTTTTGACATACACATCTAGAGATTTTGACATTTTTTGAGATCGAGATTTTGATAATTTTTGAGATTTTGAAATTTTTTCAGATTTTTTGACATTGCGATAGCGATTTCGAGTTTTGAGAATTTTTGAGATTTCGCTATTTTAAGAGATTGTGCGACTTTTCGACATATAGCGATAGTGATTTTGACTTATTTTGAGTTTTTTTGAGATTTCTCGACACGTGATATAGTGGTTTTCAGTTATTTTGAGAATTTTTGAGATTTTACGACATCGTGATATAGTTTATTTTGAGATTGAGAATTTTTAAGTTTGAGATTTTCTATATATCGCGATATAGAGATTGAGTTTTGAGATTTTCAGCATTTTTGAGATTTCGATATTTAAGATTTTTCGACATACCGCGTATAGTGATTTTCAGATTTTTTGAGAATTGGAGATTTCAATATTTTTCAACATTTTGAGATTTTTCAACATATCACGATATTGAGATTTTGAGAATTTTCAAGATTTGGAGATTTTTCTACATATCGTGATATAGAGGTTTTGAGTTTTTTGAGATTTTTAGCAGTTTTGAGATTTCGATATTTTTTGATTTTTTACATATCAAGATTTTGATTTTTTTTGAGATTTCTATATTTTTTGAGATTTTTTCACATATTGTGATTATATAGTGATTTTGTTATTTTGAGAAGTTTTGAAATTTCGATATTTTTCGACATTTTTAGATTTTTTGACGTCACGATATGATTATTTTGAGATTTTGAGCATTTTTGAGAATTTGATATTTTTAATGATTTTGAGACTTTTCAACATATCCCGATACAGTGATTGTTATTTTGAGATTTTTTAGATTTTGAGAATTTTCAAGATTTTGAGATTTTTTATATATTGTGATAAGATTTTATTTTGAGATTTTTTTGAAATTTCTTGAGATCTTGAGAATTTTTGATATTGCAGTATTTTTTGACATCATGATATAGCGATTTTGAGTTAGAGATTTTGATATTTTTCATGTCATGATATAGTGATTTTGAGTTATTTTGAGATTTTCAGAATTTTTGAGATTTTTCGAGATTTTTAGATTTTTTGACATGATACAGTAGTTTTGAGTTATTTTGAGTTTTGAGATTTCGATATTTTGAGATTTTCAGACTTTTCTACATATCACGATAGTGATTTTAAATTATGAGATTTTTGAGATTTTTCTACGTATTCAGATTTTATTTTGACATTTTTTGAGATTTTGAGAATTTTCAAGATTTGGAGATTTTTCGACATTGTCACTCTGATTTTGTTATTTTGAGAGTTTTTGAGATTTCAATATTTTTTGAGAATTTTCGACATGGCGATATAGAGATTGAGTGATTTTGAGATTTTTCGAGATTTTGAGATTTTTTGACATATACAGTGATTGAGTTATTTTTAGATTTTTTGAGAATTTGAGATTTCGATATTTTTTGAGATTTTTAGACTTTTTGACATATCGCCATACAGTGATTTTGAGTTATTTTGAGATTCTCTGAGATTTTGAGCATTTTCTAGATTTTGAGATTTTTCAACATATCGCGATATAGAGATTTTGTTATTTTGAGACATTTTGAGATTTTCAGAATTTTTGAGATTTTGATATTTTTACAGATTTTTCAAAATGTGATAAAATGATTTTATTTTAAGATTTTTTGAGAATTTTCGACATGATATAGTGATTTTGAGTTATTTTGATATTTTTTGAGATTTTGATATTTTTCGACAACGCGATGTAGAGATTTTGAGTTATTTTGAGATTTTTCTACATATGATAGGGAAATTTTAAATTATTTTGAGATTTTGAGAAATTTTAAGATTTTGAGATTTTTCGACATATCGTGATCTAGGGATTTTGAGTTATTTTGTGATTGAGATTTTTATATTCGAGATTTTGTGATTTTTGAGAATTTTATATTTTTCGAGATTTTGAGAATTTGATATTTTTAATGATATTGAGACTTTTCAACATATCCTGATACAGTGATTTTGAGATTTGAGTTTTTGAGAATTTGGTATTTTTAATGGTTTTGAGATTTTTTGACATATCACGATAGATTTTTTTGAGATTTCAATATTTTTAATTTTTTTGACTTTTTGACATATTGCATTAGTTATTTTGAGATTTTGAGAATTTTCAAGATTTTGAGATTTTTTGACTTATCGCTATACAGTGATTTTGTTATTTTGAGAATTTTTGAAATTTTAATATTTTTAGATTTTTCAGATTTCAATATTTTGAGATTTTTAGACTTTACGACATATTGCCATACAGTTATTTTGAGATTTTGAGAATTTTTGATTTTGATATTTTTAGACATTTTTTGACTTCACATATTGCATTACAGTGATTTTGAGTTATTTTGAGAGTTTGAGATTTTCATATTTTTTGACATATCGTGATACTGATTTTGAGATTTTGAAATTGAGATTTTGAGAATATTTTTGATTTCAATATTTTAGAGAATTTTAGACTGACATACAGTGGTTTTGTTATTTTGAGATTTTTAGAGATTTGGAGAATTTTTAAGATTGAGATTTTTCGACATTGCGATAGAGATTTTGAGTTATTTTGAGATTTTGATAGATTTGTAGACTTTTCGACAGTGTTTTTCAGTTGAGATTTTTGAGATTTTGATATTTTTTGACATTGTGATATAGAGATTTTGACTTATGTTGAAATTGTTTGAGATTTTGAGAATTTTCAAGATTTTGAGATTTTTCTACATATCGCGATTTTGAGAATTTTCAAGATTTTGAAATTTTTAATGATTGAGGCTTTTCGACATATCCCGATACAGTGATTTTGAGTTATTTTGAGATTTTTTTAGATTTTGAGAATTTTCAAGATTTTGAGATTTTTCTACATATCGCAATATAGAGATTATGAGTTATTTTGAGATTTTCAGAATTTTTGAGATTTCAATATTTTTAGAGATTTTCAGATTTTTCGACATGGCGATATAGAGAATATTTTGAGATTTTTTTAGATTTTGAAATTTTTCAAGATTTTGAGATTTTTCGACATATACAGTGACTTTGAATTATTTTTAGAATTTTTGAGATTTTGAGAATTTTTGAGATTTCAATATTTTTTGCGATTTTTAGACTTTTCGAAATATTGCCATTCAGTGATTTTGAGTTATTTTGAGATTTTTTGAAATTTTGAGTATTTTGTAGATTTTGAGATTTTTCGACATATCGCGATATTTTGAGACATTTTGAGATTTTCAGAATTTGAGATTTTGATATTTTTAGAGATTTTGAGATTTTTCTACATGTCTTGATATAATGATTGAGTTATTTTGAGAATTTTTCAGGTTTTGATATTTTTAGAGATTTTAAGACTAAAAATACTGTGATTTTCAGTTATTTTGAGAATTTTTGAGATTTTTCGACATATGATTTAGAGATTTTGAGTTATTTTGAAATTGAGATTTTGAGAATTTTCAAGATTGAGATTTTTCTACATATCGCAATAGAGATTTTGAGTTATTTTCAGAATTTTTTGAGATTTCAATATTTTTTGAGATTTTTAGACTTTTCGACATGCCATTCAGTGATTTTGAGTTATTTTAAGATTTTTTGAAATTTTGAGTATTTTCTAGATTTTGAGATTTTTCGACATATCGCAAGAGATTTTGAGACATTTTGAGATTTTGATATTTTTCTACATGTCTTGATATGCTTTTGAGTTATTTTGAGAATTTTTCAGATTTTGATATTTTTAGAGATTTTAAGACTAAAAATATTGTGATTTTGAGTTATTTTGAGAATTTTTGAGATTTTACGACAGATGACAGAGATTTTGAGTTATTTTGATATTTGACATAATGTAGAGATTTTGAGTTATTTTGAGATTTTTCTACATATTCCAATATGGAAATTTTGAATTATTTTGAGATTTTTTGACATCGTGATATAGGGATTTTTAGTTTCTTTGATTTTTTTTAGGTTTTTTGACATCGCGATAGTGATTTTGAGTTATTTTGAGAATTTCAATATTTTTTGAGATTCTTCAGATTTCAATATTTGTAGACTTTATGACATATCGCCATAGTTATTTTGAGATTTATTGAGATTTTGAGAATTTTTGAGATTTCAATATTTTTCAAGATTTTGAGGTTTTGATATTTTAATTTTTTTCTTTGACATATTGTGTTAGTGATTTTCAGTTATTTTGAGAATTTTTAAGATTTTGAGATTTTTTGACATATCGTAATATAGTGATTTTGTTATTTTGAGATTTTTTAGGTTTTGAGATTTTTTGACATATTAAAATACAGAGATTTTGAGTTATTTTGAGATTGAGATATTTTGACATATCACAAGTAATTTTCAGTTTGAGATTTTGATATTTTTAGAGATTTTTAGACTTTTCGACATCGCGATACAATGATTTTGAGTTATTTTGAGAATTTTTGAAATTTTGATATTTTTAGACATTTTGAGATTTTTTGACATAGTGACTTATTTTTAGATTTTTGGAGATTTTGAGAATTTTTGAGATTTCGATATTTTGAAATTTTTTGATTTTTGACATATCGTGATACAGTGATTTTGAGATTTTGTAATTGTTTCAGATTCTGAAATTTTTTTCGATTTCAATATTTTAGAGGATTTTAGATTTTTCAGCATACAGTGGTTTTAAGTTATTTTGAGATTTTTAGAGATTTGGAGAATTTTTAAGATTTTGAGATTTTTCGACATCGCGATACAGAGATTGTTATTTTGAGATTTATTGAGATTTTGGAAATTTCTGAGATTTTGACATTTTTAGAGATTTGTAGACTTTTTGACATATCACGATACAATGATTTTGAGTTATTTTCAGAATTTTTGAGATTTCTGATTTTTCGACATACAGGCCCAGATATTCAAACTGCGCTCAAAACTGGTGCAAGAGCAGGAGCAAGCGCAAACCAGTTGCGCAAATGTGCAACAGGTGCGATATTCAAACATGGAGTAGAGCTAATTGTGCAAGCAACCAACATTTGAATATCGCACATACTGTGCCATCGCGCAGCCAGGAAGGAGAAGCTGAGCCAAAATGTTGCGCTATGGCACAACCAGGGAAGCTCAGCTGAGCAGTCCAGAGCTGCCATAGTGCAAGCACAGCCCCCCAGAGCAATGGAACTGTACATCCAGGGAGGCAGGCTGGGGCCCACCTGACAGCCATGCCACACATGGGCACAGGAACACACTGCAGAACCCACACCACACTGGCACACCCCAAGCACAGCATCACTGGGGGTGGGATGGATGATCCACGTGCCCATGGGGACAAGCCAACAAAGCATAGCAGAGCCCTGACACCCCAGCACATCCACTGGCAGGCAGAGAGTGCCACACACAGGGGGTTGACAACCACAGTGCACATTAGCCCCCCGTATGCACAGCACACCCTGCACTGTGACCCCATGACACCACCCATGTGCAGTGACTGGCACTGCTGGAACCCATGCAGTCCCCAGCACGTCAGCCCCATGCAACACAGAAGCCCTACAAACCAGACACACCCTGTGCATAGCACTGGGTGGCAAAGATAACCAATACCAACTTGAAAGATCACTGCCATGCTGGAGATACCTCCCCATGCACACACACACGTACCCAGGACCATACAGCCCAGAAGGCATGTACACACCTGCAACTGAGCATCTATAGCCAGCTGCAAATCAGAGACCGACACAGTATTCATATATCAAAATAGAAATGTATGTTAAACATACTTCAACAAGAACAATAAAAACTATTTACAAGGGGGACGGGTACAAGGAAGGGGTGTTCAAGAGGGAGGGATTAAAAACTTCGAGAGGGAAGGCAGGGTGGTAGGGATGGGAAAAGTGGGAAGGGTAATGTGGGCTATGGCCCAGCCGGCTCCTGGTCCTCCCCCTGCTGGCACCCCATTCCATCCCGGCCCTGATGGCGTCCATGTCTCCAGATGGCTTGCAGGATCCTGTGGTTTGCAATGCTGATCTCTGTGAGGTGATGGACATTCTGTTGCATCCTCCGTAGAACCTCGAGGCCTAGGAAAATGGGAACACAGTCAATAGCTTTGACTGACCACAACCCTGAACACCACCCAACCTGCAAGCCATATAGCCCAATGTCTCACACCTGTGATGGCATACACCCACCCACAGTGAACATGCACATGGCCATCACAAACAGGCGGCACCAGCTATGCGCACCACCGCCCACACACACACACACTGCCCACGTCAATCACAGTACAAACTAAGCTGGCAAGTGATGTGGCAACATGCGATGCCAGTTACACAGTTATGTGCCCAGTGCATGCCTGGACCACCAGTGATGCATACACAGACATGCTGTGATACTGCACTGTGATGCATGTCAGCTGTCGTGCCTACATACATGGATACATAGACAGTGTTGGCAGATAAGGGCCTACGGGCCACCCAGTCTGGCCATTTGACCTTGTAAGTTCACTGTGTTTTCTTATAAGTCTGTTGCACCTTATTCCTGATCTCAAGAATTCCTTTATGGTTATCCTATGCATTTTTAAATTTTGTGACCAAGTTAGCCCCCACCACTTCCTCTGACAGGGTATTCCACTTGTCCATCACCCGTTTTGTGAAGAAATTTTTTCTTATGTTTTCTCTGAATCGTCCCTTCTCCAACTTCATTCCATGCTCTCTAGTCATGAAACATTTTTTATGCTTAAAAATAGTGTTTTCTTGCACTCTGTTTCCCCAGTAAGATATTTGTATGTTCCCATCATATCTTCCTCTCCCTTCCTCCTCCAGGGAGTACATGTTCAGTTCCTTCAATCTGTCTTCATAGGACTTGTGATGCAATCCATGCACCATCCGCGTTGCCCTCCTCTGAACCCTCTCTACCCAGTCCATGTCCATACATAGGTATGTTTTTCAGAACTGTACACTGTACTTCAGTGTGGGGCCTCACTAGTGTCTTGTATAGTGGAATTATGACCTCCCCTTTGGTTGTGTTGTGCATGGCTGGTGGTCTTGCCCCCCAGCATGCAATAGCATCCATGAAGTAATGATACACTCCTCTAGTAGTTCGGTCTGGTGCTGCTGATGTTGCTGCTGCTGCTGCGGTTGGGGCACAACACCCCCCGGCACGAGGGCCCTGGCACGGCCCACCTCACCCTCACTTGGCGTCCTCAAAATGTGGCCTGTGGGAGACATGTTGAGACAAACAGTGTGACTCAAAAGCAGAGTGCCCCCTGTCCCAGTGAGAGTGCCTGCCCACAGCCATAACCATCCATCGCACAGCTGCACACACTGACAGCCAACCGTGTCTGAGCCGGCACCTATGCACAGCCAGCCCAAGCACACGCACACTCTTACAGAGAATATAGGTGCATAGATGGTACACCCACCTGGCCTAGGCACCACACCCTGACTGGCACGTGAATGCAGCCGCATCAAGAGTTCCGGCTCCCTCCGGCGGAGGTCACTGTACTGGTGCCGGCACTGCTCAGCAGACCGGCCCCGTCCAGTGACCTCCACCAGGTCAGTGGCCACTTGCTGCCACATGTGGGTCCTAGGCATGGTGAGGGGGGCTTCACCATACAGTGCCTCACAGTGGGGCTCCACCAGGGCCACCAGGTTGTCCACTTCAAGCTGGCTCCAGGACACCACCCTTCTTCTAGCCATGGCACCAACTTTACAGCAGGCAATATGGCGCCCCGCTGCGCCGTAACCCCACGTGGAGTTGTTGCGCAATAGACCACCACAGGCTCCAATCGCGCCGTCACTTTACATGGCGCTGTCACCAGACAGCGCAATAGGGATGTACACATGGCATGCGAACAGCGGCAGAGAGCATACACAAGGTCACGGCAATGCCGCAAGGCTACGCACAGCGTCATTGGATGTATAGGCATTTTGCACGACTGCCAAGCTGAGCACCAGTGTCACAATGGACTATCGCGCAGTAGTGCCACAGCATCATATAGTGCCCAGTGCTGTAGTGCTACTGGTACATTGGTGGCCATGGCCTGAATCGCCTATCGCGCTCAGCAGGTCTGCAGTGTGATAGATGCATGCGTAAGCTGTCTGGGCATGCGCAATGCAGTGTAGCACGCAGCCACAAACCTGCGCCATTGGCTCAGCCGGACTTTCCGTATTGCGCAAATGCGCAATATTCAGCTGACATATGCAAATCATTCGATCAACCATTCAAAGGCACAGTGGTGTGATTAGCATGTCATTAAAGTTGCACCACACCTCATATGCACGCGTTGTGCTATAAAAATGCAACAGTGGGTTGTGCTGGCCAGATTTGGTTACTGCAGGTGAGAGGTGAGTTACATGCTGTGTGATGCTCAGGACAATGCTCATGGGCAGGGGTGCCAGAGGATGATAAAGGCTGAGGGCTGAGCATGAAAGAACACTAGAAGGGACAAAGGGCATCCTTTCTATCAGTATCTGCCATGCAGAGAGGAAACATGGGGGGCTTCCGCCCCCCCCGGGCCGGCAGCTATGCTCATGGAGAAATGCTGTCGACTGCACAATGATAGGTGTCCACTTCCACCCATACAGATCACCATGACTGACCAGAGCCAAGCTGAGGGTGTGGATGGCGGGCGTAGGAGGAGGCCGAACTTCACCGTGGCAGAGACAGAGGCCCTCTTCCAGGCCTACCTGGAGGATGAGCCACTATTGAGTGGATGGAGGGGCACCCCTCAGGAGCGTGCATCTGCATGGGAGGGGATAGCTCGGGCCATCAACCTGCACGGAAGCCACCAGCACTCCATACAGGAAGAAGATGAGGATTGACCGCAGGAGGCTGAAGAAGGTGGCAGCCATCAGGGCACCATGTGCTGGCACTGGTGGGGGCCCACCAATGGTGTTGCAACTGACCCCTACAGAGGAGACACTGGTCGCGGCCATGCAGCCAAGTGCCATTGCGGGCGTACCAGGTGGAGGATTCCAGACAGGTGGAAGCCCATCACTGCACGGTATCACATGGTGGTGTTGGGGGGTTCACATGTTCTCTCTTTCTGTTACAGATCCTGTTTGTCTGCAGGAGATGGTGGTGGTGGGTTGAGACAGTGAGGCAGACCTGCTGGACGTGGAGGAGGGACCATCCACTTCCACTACCAGCCTGCAGGCACTGCAGCAGTATGCACACTGGGTCTACAATTCCAGTGTCAGTGATATGGGTGCAGGGGGTGCACAGCCTGTCAGCAGATCTGGCATGCAGGTATGCCAGCATGCTGTGCCTATAGCAGTGGCAGCACCTGCACCATTGATGATAACAGGCCTGCAATGGGCAGTGATGGGTGTGTTTTCCATAGCGGACACATGGCAGGCCAGCACGTCCCCTGGGCCTTCCTGGTTCACACCTGTGTACCAGCATGCTGGCACAGTCCCAGGCTGTGCCTTTCAGCACCGGTGGCTGTGCAGGTGTCTGGCACTGTTGTCAGAACGGAGGTGGACCTGGGGGCTCAGCAGTTGGAGGGGTGGCAGCAGCAGTCGCACACCAGGTCTGGGGGTACAGTGTTAATCAGTGGTACATGTCCACCACTCATTGATCTGCCCATACCTGGTCTTGGCGAACAGTGCCCACCCTCAAGGGGTGCTGTGCACCAGGACCATCCACATCCTGGGGGTCACGGGGCCATTGGGGCAGAGTACCCATTGGACACGCACACCTGCTTGCTGCAGGACTTGGTACAGCTGCACGGGCGGGTTGCAACGTCCATGGAGGCACTGTCTGTGTCCGTGGAGAGGCATAGGGAGTGTGCTCAGGACCGAGCCGAGCTGGTCCTTATGCGGACAGATGTGACTGCTGCCATTGACAGGCTGACCCAGGCAGTGGTCTCTGTGGCAGACACATTGGCCACACTGTCAGGTGCTCCTGTACCACAGACCTCACACAGTGCGCTCTCTACTCCCCATTCCCGGTGTTGTGCGACACCAGGCCTGTCAATGCTGGGTTCTGCTGTGGGCATCCCGAGCACCCCGGTGCAAGTTTGTTTGGCAGGATGCAGACTCCTGTGTGGTCAAGGTCGCGTTCACATGGGACCCCTGGTGGTGCACCAGCGCCACCCGATGTGGCCCCTGCTCAGCCTGCCAGTGCTGCTGGGACACGGCGGGCCGCCACGCATCCGTGGTGGCTGTGGGATAGTGCTACCTGACTGAGCTGTCTCCCAGTGCAGGCCCTGTCTGGTGCTGCCCCTGTGTGCAATATGTGTGTCATGGTGGGCAGTGCACTGCTGGAGTGCTCTGCTCACCATGCTGACACATGGACCACCTGCATATTCTCCCAACTGCTGTCCGCAGGTGCATGTGCATGATGATGCCTGCATTGCACTGTACACCAAGGCGCAAGTGTGCCCAGGTCCTGACACATGTATGTGGACAGTCCAGGTGGTGGGGGTGGTTGGTGGTGCTGTGTGTTTGCAATGTCATTTCCACAGTGCTGTGCTGCTGCTCATGTACGCTGCCTGGTGTGTGTGTGTGTCCATGAGTGCTCAGTCCTCTCTGATGGTGTGTTAGTATACCTGGAACTGTTAACTCCCCTGATCTTCATGCACGGTGTGTTCCCCTGTGTCCCTGTGGTTTGCACATGGACAGTGTTGCCTGCACATGTCTCCTTGACTTACCTGTGTTGGGCATAGTGCTCTTCTGCAATGGTGTCCCGGTGCAGCTGGGCCTGCCGGGTCAGTCGGGGGTCCCTCCATCCTGGGGGGCTGCTCATCACCCACATCACCGGTGCCACTGGCGTCCCCATCGCTGTCCCCCTTTTGGACCTGTATGGCTATCCCATGGTCTTTGGCCACATTGTGCAGGATGCAACAGGCCAGGAATATCCCACAGGCCTTTTGGGGGCTGTACTGTAGGGCTCCGCCGGAGGTGTCCAGGTATCAGAAGCGTGCCTTGAGCATCCCAAACACCCGCTCTATGATATGTGTTGCGGCATGTGCCTCATTGAAACAGCCGCGCTGGGGTTGTGGGGTGCCAGTACGGTGTGGGCAGCCAGGGATGGAGTGGGTATCTGCAGTCACCTGTGTGGAGATAGTGGAGATCAGTGTCATGTCAGGTCCATATTGCCCATATTCTTGTGTGCCACTACCATGGCATCTGTGTCATTCCACCCTTGCCCAAAGTTGGCATTTACATACATGTACTCACCCACTAGATGACCCATGGGGTTGTTCCACTCTCGAATTGATGGCACAGTGCAGACTGGTGCTATGAAGGCATCATGTGCTCCGCCAGGGTGTGTGGCACAGACATTGATAATGTGCCCAGTGGCATCACACCACCTGGCAGTTGACACTGGAAAAGCCCTTTCGGTTCTGATAAGCCTTGCCCGTCGGGGCCAGGTGGGCGTGCGAATGGCCACATGGGTGCGTCTGGCCCCTAGCATGCCTGGCATACGTGCTTCCTGTGGAACTCCTGCATGTTTGTTGCTATGCCCTGCGGTGCTGGGAAATGGATGTACTCCGCGGCATGGGGCAGCAGTCGCTGAGGAATGGGTGAGGATGCTTGGCGTGGCTGACTAATGCCTGTGGTGTCCCCGGTCAGCCTCTGGAAGGTGCCCGTGGTGAGCAGGTACATGCAGGCTGTCACCCTCAGTGCTCCAGGGACAGGCATGACTCCTCCATCAGTGGGGGTGCCTGCATCACATCACTGCACAGCTATATGAGCTGTCTCAGTATGCCCCTGTTCCAGGCGGTAGCGGCCCACAATCTCGGCGATCTGGGTACAGCTTGGAAGCTGATGCGGAGCCGCGATACCTTCCTGTCGAGAACCTGCCGACAGGCCCCTCAGGACCACATCTCCCTGCAGCATGGTGTCTCACCTCAAAGCTTCCATGTGAGCTGGCACTGTTCATCTCTCTGGCTTCTGCCCCAGCTGCTGTTCTATGTTACACCGCTTTCTTCACTGCCACTTCCTGCACTGGGCACCCCCACTGGCCTCTCATCACTCCTGGACCACTGTCCCCTCTGCCCTTCAGCTCCTCTCATCTCTCTCCCCCAGTTTGCGGCCTACTAGGGTTCTTGTGCTTCTCACGAACCTTTTATTTGGCCTCCCCTTTGAATATCCCACCCACTGTGTTGTGTCATACTGTAAGAAAAACACTCTCTACATGAACAAAAGGTAGGAACTGATCAACATTTGCAGTTTGTAATTTAAACCAAGCAAATTAGCTAGAGGAAGTGCTAAAAATTAAAATAGTAGAGCAAGCATAAGCTGGTAAAATTATAATCTTAAAGAGTTTTACTATATTTTGGTTTTACTCCATGACACATTTTAGAACCTTGGAAGCATTTAAATGACCAATTTGGCTAGAGAGAACACCAGACAAATGGCAACAAAAATAAAAAGCAAAAAGGCAAAAAAACAATAGTTGGTGAGATTATGATTTTAAAATGTGTTATTTTTATTATTATATTATATTATACATTATTATTTTATTATGATTATTATTTTATTGCTATTTTATTGTACCCCATTTTCAAGGTCTGTTGTTAAGTGCTTATTAAAATTTTAAGTAGACCTTGGAATTGAGGGTGGTACTGAATAACACAATGCTAATTAATACCATACTTGTCTTTCAATTTAAAAATATGAACATTTTTGGAAATGCAAACCTGTAAGTGAATAGATGTGAGAGGGGATTCCCCAATGAGGAAAAACCTCTTTGGTCAATGTGTCCACAAGAAATTTGCCTGTGTCCACCACTGCAGGGAATGCCTTTACATATTATGTAAAATGATCTGTAATAACCAAACAATATTGCTTATCTTTACTGGGGGATAAATGGTCCCGCTAAATATACATGTATCCCCCCCAGGGCTCAGGAAAACTTACTTGCAGGTAGAGAATGGGAACTGGTTGGACCTGCTGATATTATTGGTAGGTTACACAACTATTGACATAATTAGATATGTTTGATGTCATGGAAGGCCAATTAAACTTTTGTCTTAATATGGTGTAAGTTGCTTTAATGCCTGGGTGTACATGTCCCGTGCCTGAATGGGCTAAATTAATTCATTCTTGCCTGCAGGAATTATCATTTACCAAGTAAGTACTTGTGATTGCTTTTGCAATTAAACTTTCCGACTCCCATGTCTGCAATTTGCGGAAAACCTGACTGCCCAGGAGGTGGTCAACCTCCTGAGCAGCCAGGCAGATGTCCATCATAGTCTGACTGGTGGCGAGTAGTAGCACGTATGATACAGGCCAGTTTTGCTAATTCATCTGCTACCAAGTTACCCTGGCAGTGTCTGGGAAAAAATTCTGTCTTGTCCATGCCCCGTACGTGGGATATGTGGGGTCTTGCAGGACTAAAAGAGGTCACCTGCTTGCATAACCTCACCCCAGTCTGATGGGAATGCATCAGGCTGTTTTGGAAGCAAGATTGTAGTCATGGACTATGTAACTGCTGTCAGAAAAAATAAAATTTGGTTAATGCTTTAGTACTTCCTTTAATGCCAAAACCTCAGCATGTTGTGCCAATTTTGCCTGAACTGGTATTGCTTCTCAGCCGTCAATAGAATAATTTTAGTGTCATGTCTTATGGCCTATGACAAGGCCTATTTTTTATTTTTTTCTGCCATTTATATACTGTACGCTTCCATCTGAATATGTTATAATACTACCATTTGGTATGTCTGCCCAGGAGATGTATTTTAAATTTGGGGAACTGGCTCTGTTATTTGTATGATGAGTGTAATGGTTTTTGGGCCAGATATTAAGACTGCACCCGGCAGGGGCACAAGCCTGGGTGCAGTTCAACTGGGTTGCACCGGGGCCAGGATCAGGCAATATTCAACGGTGCTGTGCCATGGCTCAGCACCACTGAATATGGCAAGTGCGGCGCACAGACAGCACATGATGCAGTGGCACTTTGCCAGTGCAAGCCACAGAGAGGGAGCACAGAGATGCACCAGCGCAAGTGCAGTTGTGCTAGGAGCATCACCCATGATATTCACCCGGGGGCATGCAAATGAGGCCATAAGCCATGCAAGGCGCAAAGAGGCCATTAGCATGTCATTATCACCCCATTTGCATGCCTTGTGCAGGGCACCCCAGCGACTTGTGTCTGGCGCCCTGCCCAGTATGATGTGTGTGGTGGGGACCCCGGGCAACCCCCAACTGTAACCGCAAATGTGGAAATGTGTGAGGCACACTCCCTGGTAGTCTAGTAGACCCCCTGAGTCCCCGAGTACCATAATGGTAGTCTTGCCCTGGTAGTCTAGTGGAACCCCCCCTCCCTCCCATGTCCCCGATCGCTGGAATATGGCCGCAAGTTATGCCCTGGTAGTATGAGTGACCCCCCGCCCATTGCCATGATTGTGGCATGGCACCAGAACCCACAATTCCCTGGTGATCTAGTGGGTGCCCCCCCAGCCCCTCCCACCAGCCACAGCACCCCTTGCCCACCCTCCCCCATCTCATCAATGAGGCGGCTGCAACCCACCTGCATTCCATCTGGCAGCCCCTTGAATGACAGGTACAAGTACGGGCTTGCAGGGCATACTGTAGTAGATAGTCCCAAATATGTGAATGACTTCATTCACATATTTGGGACTATCTTGACAGTATGCCCTGCAAGCCCTACTGTACCTGTCATTTGGCAGGCGCTCGGGCGGTATGCAGGTGGGTTTCAGCCACCCCCGATGATGGGGAGCGGCTGGGTAAGGGGTGCTGTGGGTGGAGGGAGGGGGTGCCACTAGATCACCAGGGAATTGATGTTCTGGTGCCATGCCGTGACTGCAGCAATGGGCAGGGGGTCCACTAGACTACCAGGGCATTACTTGGTGGCTGTATTCTGGCAATTGCGGACATGGGAGGGAGGGGGGGTTCCACTGGACTACCAGGGCATAACTTGGTGGCCGTATTCCGGTGACCGGGGACATGGGAAGGAGGGGGGCCACTAGACTACCAGGGATGTGTGTGTGCTTGTGGACGGTGTTCTGGGTGGGTGGGTGGCCACCCACGGCTGGCGGCTGCTGTGTTGCACCCTGTAATATGGCAGCCACCTGTGGGTGGCCAGGAGTTGTTCCACATTTACACGGGCTCAACTTTGAGCCCCCCTATGTGGAGCAATGCAGGGGAGCACTGGCATATGCACCATACATCCCAGGCTGAATATTGGGATGTGCCACATATGCATGGGCACGCCCCCTGCATCTGTGCTGCATACACTTACAGTGCGCCCCGGCACATCAGGAGTTGTGCTGCGCCAGGCAGCCTTCTCAATATCCCACCAGGGCACACTGCAGGGTTGCGCCAGGTGCAACCCCTTTGACTATCCCGGCCTTTGTCTATAACAAAAGTTATTTTTTGTATTTAATAGTACACTGAGGTGCAGGGTGTGAGGCTTGCATGGGGCTAGTACTAGATTGTTTATTAGGGCCAATGTGCCTGGATCCCTACTGTGTGCTGATAATTTTGGTAAGGTAAGGGGAAATAACTTTAAATAAATAATAAGGTAATACCAGTTAACTACATTATGAAATGAGTAAGTATGGAATGACAGTAAAGGGTTAAGTTGAAAAGGGGAAACACATAAACAGTAACGCAAAAAAAGAAGAAGTAGTCAGTTTGTTGACATCTGTGTAGAAGCCAGCTCGTGGCTTGAAGCAGCACCTAAAAAGTCAAACCTGGATTAAGACAAGAAAGTCACGGTACACGTTGGGATTGCTTTGTAAGTAAGATGACATTTATATACTAATATAGAGGATTGTGTATGAGCAGTCAAATATAACAAGGATATTCTTGAATTGAGAGGTTTCCTTGGTAACAGATGATCGAGAGGTACTCTGTTACCAAGGTAACCTCAAGATACAAGAATATCCTTGTTTGTGTATGACTGCTCATACACAATCTTTTATAGTGTATGAGCAATCACAGCACAGAAAATCACACAAAACCAGCTGAAGAAGACGACAGAATAGAAATTTTAACATTTTCTTTTTACGTTCGCTTGCACGCATGCGCAATGAACGTCTTGGGAGAATGGGACACTTTGGAGGTGTGCCCCTCTCCTGCAATCCCCTGCTCCATTGAGCAGGCGTGGAAGTCCTGCACCAATCGGAGGCGGTGCTGTGTATGACATCGGTGGTCTTCTCTTCCAAGAAAACCACACTGTATCGCACAGCGATCCCACCCCTACCTCAAATCTTTGCTGCCCACGAAGCCCACCCCAGCATGCCAGCGTCCGTAGTCACCAGCAGACAGGGTGCCCAATCCGCATCGGCCCAGGCCCCCCAGCCATCCTTCTGCCTCTGGGGCCCACCCCAGCGTGGCAAACGTCCCTCCGTCGCGTGCCGTCTGCCGACGGGGTGCCCAACTCGTCGGCTCCACGACCCCCCAGCCATCCTTCTGCTATGCTGGGAGCCCACCCAGCGTGGCAAATGTCCAACGTAGTTTTTTTTTTTTTTTAACCTGAAATTGAAAACGGTCCCACGCGCCTCCCAGGCCCCTCCCACAACCTGCACCCACCCACTGCACACCCCGCCTCCCCACACCCCATCTCACCCCCATACTTACCTCCGAGCTCAGCGCGACGATCTTCGTGGACTAGGAACACGCCTGCACTCTTCAAAGCCGACTGCGAACTGAGGAAATGCCGGTAAGCTGTATAATGGGCTAGATAGGGTTTTTTCAACTTTATTACATATCTCAGGCATTTTTTGGAATTTTTACACCAAATTTTCAACATGGGGTTTTTGGGAACCCTTCTCATGATTGATGTCACTGTCATGGTGTTATTCTGGCCCAAAGGGTGATTTCGCAGTCACTGCGCAGTCACTGTGCGAAATCAGCCTTCGGGCCTGAATAATTCTATTACAGTGACATCATTCATGAGAAGGGGTCCCAAAAACCCCACGTTGAAAATTTGGTGCAAAAATTCCCAAAAGTGACTGTTTTACGAGTGTGCGTTGCGCAGTTCCTACGCAGGCTCGTAAGTTCGCGAATTTTCAATATTTTCACTCCAGATTTTCAACATTGCCATTTTACCACACCTCCTTATGAGCAGTACAGCTGTCATTTTTCACATCCTGCCCAAAACATGTTTCTGCCCATGTAGTGCACAATAGCGCAGTCGGTGTGCGAAATCAATGTATGGGACACATTAAGAAAATCACCATGATACTGTTCATTAGCATAGGTCTTAAAATGGCTATGTTGAAAATTTGGTGAAAAAATTCCTAAAAATGACTGTTTTACGAGCGTGCATTGCACAGTTCCTACGCACGCTTGTAGGTTTGCGAATTTTCCATATTTCCACTCCAGATTTTCAACATTGCCATTTTACCACACCTTCTTATGAGTAGTACAGCTGTCATTTTTCACATCTCACCCAAAATGTGTTTCCGCCCATGTAGCGCACAATGGCACAGTCAGTGTGCGTAGCTCAGTGTATGGGACACATTAAGAAAATCACTGTGACACTGTTTATGAGCAGAGGTCTTAAAATGGCTGTGTTGAAAATTTGGTAAAAAATTCTAAAATGACTGTTTTATAGTGTGCTGCACTAGTTCCTATGCACGCCTGTAAGTTCCGAATTTTCAATATTTTTACCCAGGATTTTCAGCATTGCCATTTTACCACACCTCCTTATGAGCAGTACAGCTGTCATTTTCATATCCTGCCCCAAAACGTGTTTCCGCCCATGAGCGCATATGGCGACAGTTGGTGTGAGAAATCAATGTGTGGTACATTAAGAAAATCACAATGATACTGTTCATTAGCAGAGGTCTTAAAATGGCTATGTTGAAAATTTGGTGAAAAATTCTGTAAGGATCATTGTTTTGTGCTATGCTATGCAGTTCCTATGCACGCCTCAGAAGTTTCTGCGAATTTTCAATATTTTCACTACAGATTTCCAGCATTGCCATTTTACCACACCTCCTTATGAGCAGTACAGCTGTCATTTTTCACATCCTTCCCAAAACGTGTTTCCGCCTATGTAGCGCACAATGGTGCAGTCAGTGTGCGAAATCAATGTATGGAACACATTAAGAAAATCACAGTGACACTGTTCATGAGCAGAGGTCTTAAAATAGCTATGTTGAAAATTTGGTGAAAAAATTCCTAAAAATGACTGTTTTACAAGCATACGTTGCGCAGTTCCTACGCACACTCGTAAGTTCGCGAATTTTCAATATTTGTACTCCAATGACTTCCAAATACCTAAACAGCACATAGAAGCAAGCAACATTTGGCATTGACAAATGCTTGTTCTTCTTTGTCACCGATTTTTTTAAGCCATGTCCAAGTGCCAAATACCACTGCAAATACCTGCAAGCGAACGTTCGGCATTGACAAATGCTTGTTTTTAACTGACGCAGTATGCTGCAGTGTTTCTGCAAGTTCAAGTTTAAAAAAAAAACAGCAACTTCCAGCTTAACTGGATTGAGGGAAGCAACTATGTGGCAGCATTCCAAGTTGTTATGCTGCAGTAGTGACATAGCTAGTGCAGCGTAACAGCTGTGATGACATAGCTACTGCAGCATGACACCTCCATTCTAGTTATGGATTTCTATACAGAACAACACTCCACTGTACACTAAGTAATAAACAATTTGTGATGAATAAGACAACCCAAGAAAAACTTTTGTGTGGTATTTAGTATGAATGTATTGCCTAGGATTATAGTGGTGCACAGACAGGAAATAGAAAAAAAGAAACAATACTTAGGGCTGTGAAACTTGATATTGTCATGTTAGTGCTGTTGCTAGACAGCAGGTGAAATTGGTGAATGGAGGACTTATACCAGTTATAATAAATAGTAGACGGATAAAAAATGGTATGAATTTTGGCTTTGTAGATTTAAGATTACTGATAGTGAAGCACTGCACAGTCAATACATTGCAGAATAAACCCTTTTAATGGAACGTGTCTGTGTATGTGCGGGGGGGGGGTTTTAAACAAGGCTATAGGATGTAGATTGCCATTGTGTCACTGGTGATTGGCAAATAGCAATGGTTGTGAGAGGATTGGGGTGGATTTTGGCCAGAGTTTTGAGTAATTTGATGTTGAGGTGTCAGTTGCCTAAGTTGGGAGGGGTTGTGACTGGGAGTTTTAGTGGATTGCTGCTGATGTATCGAATGTTGATGTGGTGAAAGGGGAGAGTTCTAGTTTGAAGTCTGAGTAGTTAAATGTTGGAAACTGATGTGTTGGTGTGGGGAAGGGTGGGGGGTTCGCTGCTTGGCTTGAGAGTTATGGTAGCGAGGTGTTGAATGTTCATGTGGTGGGGGAGAGTTTCCAACCAAGGCTATTGTACATGGAGTTTTACACAGATGAAGATACACAGTGCATGCTATAAAGAGGGTGCTTGCATAAATGTTTGGAGAGCAAGTAACAAAAATTTAAGTGATTTAGAAAAGATTACTATTGCATAATAAAATGACCCTGCATAATATGAAATTAACTTGTTTTGCTGCAATACTGTGGCAAGATAACTATGAGAGTGGGAGGGGGGAGAGACACACTAATCTGAAAGTGTGTTTACAGGTGCAACTTTGGAGCAGAAGAAAGTTAAGTAACTTGCTTAGGGTTAAACAGTATGCAAGTGGGGGCTGTGGGATTTAAACCCAGGTCTTTAGGTTTACAACTTGGAATCTTAAACCACTTGTGCTATGCTGCCTGCTTTTTTTTTTTTAACCCAGTTAGGTTACTGTATTAATATAAGAGAATAATAATAATTTGTACATGAGGGGTCACCAGGTGAATAGTGAATATTATTATATGAATTTTGGCTATTTGCATATCTGTGGGTCACCATCTGAGAAGGGTGACTTACATAGAGCGCCTTCCAATTCTCCAGTATAACCCCCTTTTCTTTGCTCAGTCTCGTGTACACGGCTTTCACTGAGACCTTCGAAGACTGGCAGTTTTTTCAAGTTGTAAACTAACTGGGCTATGTTTGGAATGACAACACAGAGGTTTGGAAGAGTAACCTCTGTGTTATGGTCTAGACCACCTACCACAAATATTCTGTCTGACTCCTGACTGACCAAGACTATGTGATCTCAGTCCAGGAAGGTGCTGTGTTCATTAAAATCTAAAGTTTCCTTAAGGGCATGTTTACTTGTCAGTAGACAATGAGTCTTTCCTAGTTCTTCAAATATTATTATATTTATTTTAAAACCATCTGTCTGTGCCTGGGACAGTCATATATCTTACACTAGTGTCTTTTACTAGAATCATTGATACACCAACCCAAATATTTATATAGTAATTTGGGGCATTCAAAATTTGCACATTTAATTATATGAATATAACCTAGAACTGTCATCTTAAGGGTACTGACTTACTTCTTAGGTTATCATTTTCTAAACTAAGTACTCTAAGTTTTATAATATTAAATTGAGAAGCATTACTCAAGTCAAGATTAATGGTTAAAAATGTTTTTATCCTTGATATCAGTGTTCAAAATTTACAAGTTTGTTTTGGCAGTAAAATGAACAGTCACAGTTTTAAACTGAAATGACAATTCAAAATACAGTTACAGTTTTTCTAAACAGCAGTTGCAAAGCGGAAAATAATATTCTTGGCACAGGCTAAGGTAGTCACAAAAAGGAATAAAAACAAATGCCAGTCTTCTCAGTTCTTAGGTCCTATGCCTAAGATAAAGGTAATCAAACTCACCAGACCAATACAAACCGATGTCCCCGTGAGGCCCTAAGAGCTGCAGTGACCTGAGATCTTCCTCTGAGATTCCTTACCTTCTCTGGGTTTGGCGAGAATCTATATACTCTTGACAAGGCAGTAAACAGGAGATTAAATCTTAACAAAATAACCAATAGGAGATGGAGGGCCAGATATTCAAAACTTTGCCCCGGGGCTAAATTAGCACTGCCTGGCAGGCAAACTTAGCCCAGAGCACAAAGCAAGCCATATTCAAAAGGAATAGCCCAGGGCAAACAGCCTCTGAATATAGCATGGGAATGAGGCTGGGAAAACTGGGCTGGGAGTGCAGGGCAAACTTAGCCCTGGAATAAGACAGCTCTGAATATGGCAACCAGGAAGTGCAAACCACAACAGCAACACAGTGCACAGTGATGTGAAGGTAGGTAGAGTTGAACTATGTGGCCAATGTGTGTGCCAGCAAATGCGTGGACCCAGTACAGCTGCAGGCAGCAGCGCATGTGAAAGTACAGTGTGCAAAACTCTAAAATATTCCCCGAACTGCTTGCGCAGTGCTAACACATTTGTGCGGGTTTAGCGCAGGGCTAAACCGTTAGCCCAGTGCAAACATGTTTGCCTGGCGCTAAACTTTGCCATATTCAAAAGTGGCATGCAAATGAGTCTACTTAGGTAGTCTGTGGGCACACATCCAGATTAGCATTTCATTATGCTCTGATTTGCATTCAGTTTGCACCGGGTTAACTGTTTAGCCCTGTGCTAAACCCGCGCAAACGTGTTAGCGCTGCACAAACAGCTTGGGGAATATTATACTGTTTTGAACACTACTTCCACATGCGCTGCTGCCTGCAGCTGTACTGGGACAACACAGCATAGGCACAGATGGTGGTGGTGGTGCTGCATGTAACTGTCACACTGTAGGTCATGCTACAGTGCACAGCAGACACTACAGTAGCAAGGGGGCCAGTAGTGTATGGACACAACAATGCCTATGGTGTGTAGGGTAGTGATGATGACTGCATTATACACAGTGAGAGGCCCAACCTGCAGGTGTTCACTGACAGTGGACATTACTGTTACACTGTTGTGTGACCCACAGATGTGGCACCTCTGGCATGGGATGCTCACAGTGACATATACATGTCCGGCTTTGTGTGCTGTGGCAGTTGTACAGCGGTGCGGTATGTGGCCGGGGGGGGCGTATATTATCTGAAAGGCACACTGGTGTTGGGGTATTCCTAATACTGGTCCATGTGCACTGCATGATGTGTCCCAGCCTTGTGGCCACACCTGGTCTATGGCACAGCCTGGCCACCCATACACTCTCCCCTCAACATCCTCCATGCCCACAGTGCTGCATGTGTGTGCTGGCATCTGTTGGTGTCCACAGAAGTGTGGTCTGCAGATGTGTGCTGTAGGGCAACACTTCCATGCTGTCCACTGGCGGCAGGGTCACCACTTACTGCCTGGCATGGCTGGGACTGGTGGCAGATGATGGCATCATTGTGATGCCATCAGTTAGCAGCATGCTTCCTCTATGTTTGGCTTTGTCTATGTGTCATACTTATTTGTTAGGGTCACGCAAAACCCATGCAAACACCGCGCAAAGCCATAGTATCATGCAAAGCTGATTGCCCAGGGTTAAGACAAGCTTTTCCTGTGCGGTAATGTGCACCGCACTAAGTATCGCGCTAAGTCACACAATACCACTTTGCCTGGCGCAAGTTGCTGAATATAGCATTGAGCCTGTATTCATGTCAGTTTGCCCCTTGCATACATTATGATTTTTCCCGGCACTAATGCAGTTTGTCCGTGCTATTTGGCCTTTTGAATATAGCAGACCCGTGCTAATCCCGCGCTAAACCTGCACAAACGTTTTTTGCCTGACGCAAAGTTTTGAATATCTGGCCCGGAGTCTCAACAAAATAGTAAAGTACTTTAATTATTTTACTTCTGACTGCTTTTGATGATTAGATGATCAGGTGCTGAAAGATGTACATGACCTGAAGGCATCTGATTGATATAGAGTGTTGTCTGGATTTGCAAATTTGACCTGACATCACAGTATCGTGTACAAGGGATAGCAGAGAAAAGAAACTTTCTTTAATATTAAATGTGACAAATTACTCATTGGATGGAGATATGAACAGCTGGCCACTTTTTGTGGTTAGTTGTTTACCAGACAGAACAAGGTTGACTGCTCAAGTGGTCAGACATTGATCTAGTTAGGACAGGGTTGTCTGCCTTGATCACTTGTGCGGCCAGGCAAACCACAAATGCAACAGGGTTGACCACTCACTGACCTCTTATGGCTAAATTGATTGGGTAAAGATATATTGCCTATGTTTACTGGTGGAAAGTCCCCCATAGATGTCTAAGCTTGAGAAGGTCATGCTTCAGGACTCATGAAGACACAGCTTGTCTGGAAATTTACCAGTTTATCTACAGTACTTAACTCTATTCAAAGCCATAAAAAAATAAAAACTGAGTATATGAGTTTTAAGCCTTACAAAATATAATCTTCCATGTTGTAAGTTGTTAATCAGTTAATTGAACACACTGGAATTCATTAGTAATTATCAGGTTATAAATTGTTGATTAATCAATACAAAACATACACACAACAAATCTAGCATTGATTTCTAATTAGAAAATAGAAAACAGATGCCCAAGCTTTGCTGGCTTTATACACTACTGTATGTATTACTGCTTGAGGGGATGTCATTCTGAATCCATCTAGTTACTATGCCCTCAACCTCTGAATCCAGCTCCTCAATTATCGGGGGCAACGGGACAGTTAAGGCCCGTGGAGGAGGTGGTTCAAACCATGGATCAGGGAGAGGAAATGATGGGTCAGTCAGTTCCTGACTAGGGGCATGAAAGTTAAAAAGCATAAGTAAGTTTGGTGAAACAAGTGAATGAAATGAGCCAGTAAAGGGCTGCCCAAGCAACGGAGCAGCCAGAGCCAGACCTGGCGATGGGAGAATTTGGGGTCTTGACCACAGAGTAGGCCTAGTCCAGTCCGGAAATGGGTGAGCCTGGGGTGACTGGTACAGGGATTTGGTAGTTCTGATCAAAGGGATGGCCCAATCTAATGGAACAGGGGGACCCAAGGGCTGAAGAGGCAGATCCTGTGGTGGAATAGACCTGCTCATTGGATTTGGTGGAAGGGACAGACCTGGTGGGGTCTGCGAGACAGGATTACATGCAGAGCATGCCCACATAAGTGGCACATATTTTTTCAGTCAGAGTCATGCAGAAGCAAGGCACCGTGCTTACCCCAACTCGGCACCCACCTAGTGATGTAAGATCTGGTCAGTACTGGTTTTCACGGGGAAGGGGCACTGGTGTGGTGCTGTGATGATGACGAGGAACACCAGGGTCCAAATGAATTAGGATAGATGATATTTATCCAGACAAGGAGAGGCAGGAGTCGTACATGAAGTTTGTTGCCCGCAGGGCTTTATTCAGTAACAATGGGGTAGGTCGACATGGTCACAGGAGGGGTAAGCAAAGCAATAGGGAGCAAGAACAGTCACTTCTCCTATCTCACACTACTTAGACGACTAAAGAAAGAACTAAGTTGAGGTACACCTCAGTCTAATGCCACTATACTCTAAAATTATTTTATTGGAATCAGCTAGTACAGCAGTGTTATAGTCTATATCACTCTAGTACTATCTACAAGATCAGACGACGATTACTACCCCTCTTGGAAAGTCCTTACAATGCTGACCCAGGTCTATTACAGCAACGTCGATGCAATGACGATATAGAGTCCAATTGTTGTTGATGTCTTCATGCGTACTGTGGAATACAGTTAGTAGCTACAAGGATAGGCAGAAAGAAATCTATGATACTCAGACAGTGATCCCAGCACAGACCTAGCTAAGGCCACTGGGGTGGTGAGAGGTTTTTTAAACAGATCATATGTTTCTTGGCATAAAGCCCACTCTCTCCAAGGCTGCCGGCAAGAAAGGACCAGAGAACCTGGTTCCTGGAACAAACCACCTGAGGGCTATTGGATTAACACTGGACACAGAAAGTTCCCTGGCCAAAACCCATTTTTGGGGCCGTCAAGGATGGAGAAGAACCAGAAAGATGCATGGTGATGACCCACTGGAGTATTACCAAGAACTGGATGGTGCTGCAGAACTTCAAGAGCCAGCAAGAACTAGAAGAATCTGAGGTGAAGATGGATCTCCGATGCAACCAGGAACCAGAAGACTCTGAGGCTAAGTCAGTTGATTCTGAAGTGTCGACACAAGGAACTGGAACAAAACAATGAAACTGTGGATGCGTCCCACACTGGACTTTGACGGACTTGACTTCCGGTGAATGACCAGGGGGGAGTAGACAAGGTTCTTCCAGGATGAGCACACTCTTCTTCTGAGGGCGGCCAACTTCAGGACATCTGGATCAGGAACCAAGAGACAACACTGACATGGCAGATGTGATGCACTCGAACTTTGGTGAACTCGGCTTTGAACGGAAGAACAGAAGAAACGACGGGTGCGACTTGCACGGATTTCGATGGACTCGACTTCGGTTAATGACAAGGATGGGGTCGATGACCTTCTGGACAGACACCTTGTGAAGAAGAATGTAGACGTTTTCCTCTGGGTAGAGACTGATTCCAAATGAGTAGAATGACAGACCACACCATGGAACATTAACGTGATAGAAGACTGAGTCTATCCACATGCGTTGGCAACACTGGAGCTAGTAGACACACTTTCTCACCACACCAAGAGAACTGTTCAATACTAGGGTAATTTGCCAGGAGCAGGGTCAAGTTATCAAGATCTAGAGCAATTGTCTGTTGCAGGGGCAATTTGCCAGGAGCAGGGGCAAATTCCCAAAATTTGGGGCAATTGTTCGTTGTAGGGGCAAATGACCACAATCCCAGTAATTCAGTGTCAGTACTTTGCAATAAACACAACAGTTCAGGTACACATTTGCAGTATAGAGCAGTCACTAAATCACAGTTGTGTGCTCAGTATCTTTCTTTTTAATTTGCAGACCCTTTCCAGAATTACTGTAGTGGGGGGTCCCTGTTAATACCAGGATCCGGCTACCCCTAGCAACTCATTGGGTCAGTGCCCTTTCCACTCTGGCCCCTCTTTCCCTTGCAACTGCTGGGCCTATTGGCAGAACCCCTTTAAATACTGTGGACCCCACGTAGCCCCTTTAAATACTTTGCAGCTTTTCTGACCACTACAGGCCCAAGGCTACCTCCTTCTTGTTTTGGAGCCCCTTTACCGCACCCCTTTTATACTGGAGCCTTGGCTACGCCTTTGACACAGGGCCTAGCGTTGCCCTTTTATCACCTGGGAGCCTGTCACTGTCCCGGTTAGCATGTGGGCCCTACTCTCCTGAGCCCTTTTAAACCTGGGACCTGGCACTGCTCCCTTTAATGCTATCAGACTGCTGCCCTTCTTCACCACTGGGCCTATCATGCCCCCTTTAATTACCTGGGGCCTAACATTGCCTGTTTCACTCTATAGGCCTTACATAGCCACTCTTCTGCTTGGGTCATTTACTGCCCCTTTAATTCTGGAGGCCTTCCCCAAGCCTTTCCATCAGTAAGTTTTTCCCTTGCCCTGCCTTTGCCATGCCCCTCCCGAATATTTATTAACGCCCCTATGGGCCTCTATGGCTGAGCCTTCCCTCTGGGCGTCGCTAGTCCCACAATATTTAAATTTTAGGCTCACCCTTGCTTTCCCAGTCCCACAATGGTGCAGCTAGCCCTGAAACAATTAAAACTTTTATTTTATTGAACTGAGGTGGTCAGCACTCTTCAGTGTGCTGCCACCAACTCATCACCCCGGCCTGGGGTAAAGGAGCTGCTCAGGAGGAGGGAGGTCTTCTTGGAAATGGAAGGGGAACCATAGGCACAGCAAGCAGGTGAATGGTGGACAGCAGGGGGTCTTCGGAAGGCTGACAACTTTTCCATCGTGATGCGGCTCTACACACGCCACCAATGGGGACTGAAACTTGTGACTTTAAATATTAAAAAAAATAAAATAGGGCACCAAGCCCTTCAGCCACACAGCAGGACTTTACTTTTCTTCTGGTGCCCACGATGGCACCACGGATGGCCAGACTCAACTGCACAGCATGACTGGACACACTGCAGGATCAGGAGCAGTCTTTGCTGGCTGAAAGAGGCACCACTGCAGAGTCAACAGGACTGGCTTCAACACTGAAGGTAAGCCCTGGGTTCCCATTGCACTCACACGGTCCTCTCTCTTTCACAGCCCAGTACGAACTCACCATAAAACGGCTTCTCTATTTTTAAAAAAGCACTCGGGGTTCTCATTCTGGAACCCCGAGCCCATGACCACAGAAATGGCCAGGGATTTGAACAGGGCACCACATGCTGGCCAAGGACAGTGGTCCCAGCACGTGGGTGCCCACTCTCATGCTGCCTACTCTGGGGGTGGGGGGTGGAATGGAGCAGGCAGGCAGCAGAGAAAAAAAAAATTTTTTTTTTTTTTTGAAACAATATCCTACCTAATGATTCTCTGGGGAAAGCACTACTAAGGGGCTCCCACAATGTAACACCCATACCCCACAATACAGCGGGGACCCCTGGGGCATTATAACCCCTCTTACATTTCTGTGATGCCCCCTGTACACTGCTCCCTTACTTTGGGGCATTACACTGGGAGCTGTACATGAGTGGAGGTCATTGCTTGTGCATTGCGGGACCTCTGTTTACCCGCAGCCTATCTACATAGGTGTAGTGGGCCCCCTAATACGTTTTTTGGATCAGGCCCACAACATAAGAAATCATTTACTGGAGCACTGTTCTATAGTACAACTAAATACTTTCCTTTCAACTTGTAGATAATCAGAACCAACATCAGAAGTTAGTACAAGAGCAGCTCGAGGAAACCTTATTGTACTGTACTCCTCAATGGGACATGGCTCATTCCAGTCTCAGGCCTGTGAATACCTGAATGAACTACCCTTGAACCTCGAACAAAAGAGGCGCCTAGGTCAAGTTAAATCTAGTCTCAGACAACCGTTACATGAATCCGCTGCATGCATATAAATATGTTGTCCTTACTTTATAGTTAACTATATTACACGTCTTATGTTATTTGCACATCATCACAGAATATTATGCTGGTTCAACCTTAAGCTAAAATGCATGGTGCCAAAATGCCTCTCACACAGTCTGCAAGGGCGTTTTGACACCATGCATTTTTGCTTAAAATTGAACCAGCACAATATTCTGTGGTGATTTGCATATACAGTGCATGATGCTTTGCATTGTGAGGGTATGTGTGATTTTGTATTTCTTTGAAACTTGGCTTCCCAGCCAGTGCCCTTTGGGGTAACCATTGCCTCAGTGCTTGCGCACTGAGGTTCTTTGTCTTGTTATTTGTTGCACGATGTGGAGTCCTTGAGAATCTCAAAGGTATTTTCATCATAAAATAAATTCATGAAAAATATAATTCATTTAATACTTATAGGGCCAGATATTCAAAACTTTGCCCCGGGGCAAAAGTAGCCCTGCCCGGAGGGCAAACATAGCACGGACACAAAAGCTTGCTATATTCGAAAAGAATAGCCCGGGGCAAACAGCTTCTGAATATAGCATGCAAATGAAGCCAGGCAAACTGGGCTGGGAGTGCAGGTCAAACTTAGCCCTGGAATATGACAGCTCTGAATATAGCAACTAGGGAATGGAAACCACAACACAACACAGTGCACAGCGATTAGAAGGACTGTAGAGGTGGAATATGTAGCTAAAGTGTGTGCCAGCATCAGAGTGGCATCAGTAGAGCTGCAGGTAGCAATGCATGTGAATGTACAATAAGCAGAAATGAACAAGCATTTGTCAATGCCAAGTGTTGTCTCGCTGGCATTGGCATTGGTAGTGCAGGAGTTAGAGATGCGTAATAGGAATGGCAGTGAAGTATGGAACTGATGCCAACCCCACCCCCACCCTGCAGAGACTGACAGGCGCTGGGGTGTGCCTTTGGGGTGTCAGCTATAACGCTCATGCCATTTTACCTCACCCTACCCTGTAAACACTGACAAAATTAGCCATTGGTATGCCAGGGGTCTTTGGGCCTTATACTTACCCATTCCATAAGGAAATACACTGAGGCAGATTGCAGTATAGGAGAATGGGGTGAACTGGGCTGAACACTCAAGGCACACCTCCGATCTGTCACTGGCTGCAGGGTGGGGGTGGGGGTGGAATGGCGTGAGCGTTACAGCCAATGATCCCAAGTCACACCTCTGACACCTGGCAGTCTCTACAGGGTGAAGTGTTACAGTTGGAAACCCTAACATTGTAGGGGTTTGTTGGTATTTTCACTCCACGTTTTCAACATAGGCTTTTTGCGAACCTACCGCATGAAGAGTGGCATAATCAGTGTGTTAGCTGAAAGGTGGTTTTGCACAATGGCTATGCCATTTGGCGACACAGGGACGAAAACACATTTTGGGCAGGATGTGGAAAATTACAATTGTATTGTTCATGAGGAGGTGTAAAAAAATGGCAACGTTGAAAATCTGGAGTGAAAATACGAAAAAGTGGTGAAGTCATGAGCACGCATAGAAACTGCACAACACACGTCCGTAACCCAATTATTTTTGGGATTTTTTTAGCCATATTTTCAACATAGGCATTTTGGGACCTCCCCTCAGGAACAGCGGTGCTGTGATTTTGTTAATCTGTCCCAAAATTTGATTTCCCACAGCGACCACGCCATTGTGCACCACAGGTGCGGAAACACATTTTGGGCAGGCTGTGAAACATGACAGTTGTACTGTTCATAAGAAGGTGTCAAAAAATGCCACAGCTGAAAATCTGGCATGAAAATATTGCAGATTTTTCAAAGTTACAAGGGTGCATGGAAACTGCGCAATGCACGCTTGTAACAATCATTTTATGGACTTTTGTCACCAGATTTTCAACATAGGCATTTTAGTACCTCTGCTCATGAACAGTGTCACCGTCATTTTCTTAAACTGTCCCGAAAATTGATTTTGCACAGCGACCGTGATATTCTGCGCCGGACATGCGAAAACACATTTCAGCCATGATATGTAAAATGACAGCTGTACTGTTCATAAGGAGGTGTGGAAAAATGCCAATTTTGAAAAACTGGAGTGAAAATATTACAAATTCACCAAGTTACGAGCGTGTGTGGAAACAGCACAATGTATGCTCGTAAAACAGCCATTTTTTGGATTTTTTCACCAAATTTGCAACATAGCTTTTTTGAGAGCCCCCTTCATGAACAGTGGCACTGTCATTTTGTTACTCAGTCCTGAAAGGTGATTCCGCACAGTGACCGTTAAATCACCTTTTGGGACGAATAATGCCATGACAGTGACTGAATTCATGAGGAGGAGCCTCAATAACCCCATGTTGAAAATTTGGTGCAAAGATTCCAAAAAATGCCCAAGATATGCACCCAAAGTTGAAAAAAACCCCATATTTATGCCATTGTACAGCTTACTGGCATTTCTTCAGTTCGCGGTTGGCTTTGAAGAGTGCAGACATGTTCCTGGTCCATCGAAGATCATCGCATCAGACTCCGGAGGTAAGTATGGGTGTGGGGGTGTGGGGAGGCAGGGTGTGCAGAGGGTGGGTGCAGGTTGGGGCAGGGAGCTGGAGAGACCACGAGAGACCGTTTTCTTCTTTTACAGGTTATAAAAAACAAAAAAACATTGTAGGTTTTTTTTTACAGGGCATTGTGCGCTGGGGTGGGCTTCCAGCGTGCCACCTGAGTGTTTGGGGGGCTAGCCAATGGGGGAATTGGGCAACCCCCATAGCACATACTGAAGGGGGGGCAAGAGCCGAGGGGGATTGGGCACCCCCTCGGCACATAACAAATGGGGGGATGCATTATGCCGACGGTGAGTGGGCTCCCCCATTGGCACATAAACTAGGTCAGGGCATGCCAACAGGGGGATTGGGCACCCCTGAAGTCTGCATTGTGGCAGGCAGTGTGCCGCCATGTTTACTCTGATGTTTCACCAGGAAAGGTACGTTGGGAGGTGCCGCTACATATGACGAGCTTTGCTCTCATTGCAGCGGACCTTTCCTTATATGTGTTCATGCATTATGTATTCCTGGTATGACGCCCGCATGCTGGTTTATTGCAGAATGAGGGACGCATCTACTGATGCATGCCCTGCATTCGCCCTACAGTGACTGTGCCTCCAAATCTGCTACTAATGTAATATGTTGGCTGGCGCGCAAGCATGAGCCAACATAAAAATGATGCCATGACGATTGTGCAGTGCACAGCCGGTTGTGCAGGTCTAGCTTGGTGCTAAGTTGTTTTCCCGGCGCTAACATGTTTGCTTAGGGCTAAAATCTGCCATATTCAAAAGTGACATGCAAATAAGCCTACTTATTCAGTCAGTGGGCAAACAGCCACATTTGCATCTCATTATGCCCTGATTTGCATGCAGTAGCCCAGCATTATTGCAGGGCCCCACAGCTCCATCTGTAGGTCAGTCTGGAAGTACAGGGGATAGCAGGGTCTGCCACAGCTCCACCTGTAGGTCAGTCGGGAAGAGCATGGTAGGAGCTGCAGACTACACATGTTTAGAACTGTGTGGTATACAGTGCTCTAGGGGACTGCAGTGCACAAGCACTGGTGGTGGTGCTGGCTTCAATAGTCCAACTGTAGGTCCTGCCATACAGTGCACTGCAGCTGGTACAGTGGCATGGGGGCCAGTGGGGTGTGGAACACAGCACTTCCTATGGCATGGTGGGCAGCATTGTCTGCAGTACAGTAGAGAGTGACAACCCCATCATGCTGGTGTGTACTGACAGTGGACTGTACGGTATTGCTGTTGTGCGACTCACAGATGCTACACAACTGGCATGGGATGCCCCCAGTGACATATGCATTGCTGGGCAGGGGTGTCAGCAGGCAGCCGAACCGTATGAAGCAGCATATAGTACATACACAGCACCATTGACAGTGCATTAGATAGCGGTTGGAGACTGCCTGGCCCACCTAGTCTGCCTAGCCCCTACCTATTGGAGCAACTGCAGAGTCCAGTTTCCTACCACCCTATGGTCTCCTACCACACCCCCAGAGTGCATCATGCCTGTCCCATGCAGTCTCGAAGGTCCCCCTCCATGTGTGACCCCACAACCACCTTGCTGTGTTCCAGAGGAGTTACTGTGATGTAATAGTTGGGGGGACACAACTATACAGGGATTACGCAGTACATTATTCATGACTGCAATGATGACATGTTGGGGGGACCTGTCCCCCCTACAATTACTCCCCTTCTGTGTCCTACAAATTGGTAGGGGTCACGCAAAGCCATGCTAATGGCGCACAAGCAGCACAATGCATTTGCCTCTAGTTAAAACCACCTTTCCCCAGGTGGTATTTTCCAGTGTGCAATGTGTCGCTCTAAGCTGTGCAATAGCGCCTAGCAAAGCCCTATGCGCTGAATATTGCATTGCGCTGGCCTGCCCCCTTGTTTGCATCTTGTATACATTATCAGTTTGCCCGGTGCTAACGTAATTTACATGTGCTAATGGCCCTTTTGAATATCGCACTCCAGCGCTAATCCAGCGCTAGTCCGGTGCAAATGGTTTGCGCGTGGCACTAAGTTTTGAATACCTGGCCCATAGTCTCTACATTTTAGTGACATTAGTATTTTAGGAAGCAACAGAGGAAAACTCTGAGGGAAAAAACAAGGGCATCCCTGAGAATCGGGGTCAGCTGTAAGGTATGCCCCTTTTATAATATTGTTTTTTATGTCCCCCACCTGTCATTGACCAGGGATATACTGTGACCTGATTATCAGGGATATACCCAATTCAAGTGATTTTTTTCCCCCATCACATCAATGACCAGGGATTTTCTCTCCCTTGCTCATCCCTCCTCCCCATGTATGGGCTGTGTCCTTCAACATTGGCAATGCAGTGAGCCCTATGCAGAAGGAGCAGGCTCCCTGGCCGTGACCACTGCACACGTCAGAAACTGCCACCAGCCCTTCCCTGCTGAGGTGCGCTGCTCTCTCTCAATTTCAAATGCAAATAGTTCACCTGGACAGAAAATACAAAGGGGGGAATAATGTTATGACTAAAATAGAGTATCATTGATGTATACTGATCAAATCCTTTCTATTTGCATCTCTTAATGTCATTTCTTTTTCAGTTAAATGCTAAACTACAATTTCTTTAATAGGCGATTTCTATTCTTGTAAGAAACTCTACTTCATAATCTGCTCTGTAACCACTGAAGAATTGAAATAGTGTGGACTGCGTGTGGAATAACAGGTGGACCAGACACCAAACTTCAGGTTCAACACACAATCTCTGTGCGATGTTTATTGAAAGTACAGGAAATAACTTTCAGCAATAGCATATTCCTTCTTCAAGTCATCACCTTGCAAAAACAGACTATGAAAGTCCTTTTTCTGCCCTTTGCCAGCACTTACTGACATCAATTGTTAATCTGATTTACTAGTTGAGATGCAACCTCCACCCCTATGCGAGCCTTGTTTGCTTGGGTAGTGGGGGTTCAAAAGGACAACAAAACAAGCTATAGACCAAGAATCTCAATGCAAAATCACTGAGAAAAGGGTTATGCCAAAGGGCTTTGGCAACAAATCAAGTTTCAAAGAAATGCACATCATACATACTTCCATAATGCAAAGCATCATGGGATACATGCAAATCACCATGAAATTTCAGGCTTGTTTAGTTTACAGCAATTTACATTCATCTTAAATCATAGGTTCATAGGTTTATACGGGTTCAGTAGGTATTTCTACCTTTTATGAACTCGCCACCCAATCATGGGTGGAAATTATATTTTAAGTGACCCATGTAGTTGTCTAAGTTGGTTTTAAATGTAGCAATTGATTTACTAAGTACCACGTTAGTTGGGAGCTTATTCCATGAGTTTATCACCCTTTGAGTGTACCAATTATTTCTTTTAACCGTGTTGTTATTTGTGCCTTTAAATTTAAGTACAGTATATGAGATCTGGTATTTTATAGCAGTCTTTTTCTTTTGTAATCCTATAGTTTCTAGCATTATCTCATTCTGAAATGCTTTATATGTTAAGCATAGGTCTCCTCGAAGTCTCCTATAATCCACTGAATAGAGGCCTATTTTTTTTAGTCTGGTTTCATAATCCAAACTTGGAATAGTAGTTATTTTCTTTGTTGTTTTTCTTTGGATGTTTTCAATTAATTTCTTATTTCTAATTAAATATGGAGCCGTGACTGAGGAGCAGTATTCTAAATGTGGTCTAACAAGACCAGTATATAATGGCAACAAAACTTTTTCATCTCTACTTTTAATGTTTCTTAATATACAATTTAATATTTTCTTGCCTTTTTTAACAGCAGTTATTGTATGTATATTATATGTGAAATCGTTTGAAAGAATTACTCCTAAATCTTTTTCTTGCTGAGTTATTTGTAAAGTAGTGTTATTAATAGTGTATGTGAAGCATGGGTTATTTTTGCCCAAGTGCATGACCTTACACTTTGCTTCATTAAACAGTAGACCCTTTTTTTGTAGACCATTCAACTAAGTGATTTAGATTATTTTGCATTTCAACAGCAGAATTTTCATCATTTATGATGCTTCTTATTTTACAGTCATCAGCAAATTTAACCAACCTACAGGAATCGTTTAATGGACACATAGATGAAATGAGAATATTGAAAAGGGTTGGGCCCAATACCAAGCCCTGAGGAACACCACTAGTAACGTAGTAACGGGACCCCATTTTGATAAATAGCCCTTGACTGATACCTGCTGAGATCTATCTGACAACCAAGCATGTATCCATCTAATTACTGTCGGATCAATTTTCAATTTCTCTAGTTCTGATATTATAAATAGCACAACTACATTTTTTGTAATAGTCACCTAGTACTTTTTACAATTATCAATAACACCTACTGCCATGGTATTTTCAACATTTACAGGTTTCATAAACAAAAGGTATATACATCAAGGTATTTTATGACATAGTGATATTACATACTAAATCCAACAATGAGGAACACAGCCTGTTTTATTTCAGCTCAGAGATCACAACAATAACCTCCCTGTACGAGGACCTGAGCAGGAAAAGGAAAATGAAAGAGGACACTGTAGCATAGCCAAGAAAGGGAAGGGGGTACCCACAGGTGGCCAACCTAATGGACTAGAAATTGTAAAGAATTGATTAGGCTAAGAAACAGAAGAACTGTTGCAACAGATTTTAAAAAAGGTTTGTCCTCAAGAGTGGCAGGAGCTCCCTATCACACTGCGGCACCAAATAATTGTAAGTAATGTGTTATGTTACTGACGTGCTTGTAAACCTGATACATATATATTTATAGAGAATAAGGCATAGGCGACTGTATGTTATGGATGTTGTTTTTTTATACACCAGAATTGTGTGATGACCCATAAACCTCGGGAGTGAGGTCATCATATATTGAGGGTGTGAAACACAGTTGCCTATGTTTTATTTTTTTTATGATTACTGGTGAATGACTGCATTACAGCATTCATTGGACTGCGCCCTGAACTGCTAGCACTGCTGTTTTTATTGCACAAATAACCATGGCTTAATGTCTCTTCTGTACAAACTGATTTTTCTTGTGCCAACGTCCTTATCAGGAGGTCAGTACTCAGCACTCTAGATGTGCCATAGTTGCATGGCTGAGGATGAACCAGGAGAACAGCTCTCTGGAGATGGCAAAGACCTTGGAATGTCTGGTAGTAATTTTCTGGCACAAAATCAGGCAAGGTTTTGCTGCCTTTCCCCAAAAGGTGACCTCTGTCAGCAGTCTGCTGGCTCAAAGCACTTTGGGCCTCAGGATAGGCAGCAATAATCAATCCTGTGTCCTGGGATCCCTTATCGGAGGATTATCAGACCATTTTCATTTTGCGCCTCAGCTTTCGTCACTCTCCAAGTTGGTGAGTTGATGTGCAAGATGTTAGCAAGTTCCACTAGAACTGCCAGAGTTACTTGAAACAACAAGTTGTTGGAACTAATCGATTACAGAAAAAACAACTGTAGTGCCCCTTGTATCACTGTGTACACACATGGTACCCCTAGCCTTCCTTCTATGTAGATTTTTATGTAACTCCCCTGCAAATGGGGGTTCCCAAAAGTCTTCCAGGAGCTTGCCTGAATGCTCCAAGCCTGGGTGGTGTTCGGCGTCTGAGCTGCTTAACTGTGGTTGCAAGTGAGTGCTATTTGAGCCTCCACGTACTGCCTCTTTAAGAGCTGGCTGCTTGCAGACTTAATTAGTTTGTATGGGGGGACTGTGTATTTAATGCTCGAATCCCGCCCGAGCTGCTGCCAATTCACTCTATTTCTGCCGTTGCAACATGTGCAGAGGGAGCCTTGTTGAAAGTTATAACTGTTTGCCAGAAATCATTTAGAGTGACTGAGAAAATGTAGTTTGTCTAACCTTCCTTTATTGCAGCTGGGACTCTGTGTGTGTTACCTCTCCATTTGGACCTAAACTGCTATGCTGAGCCAATTGGGTTAAGGGAGCCCTAAAATGGAGCCTGTGGACAAATCAGAACTTGGACTCTTAATTTGAGCCAACCACAAGGGGATTGTATGGACAGTGACTCTGGGAAATGTAGTTTTGACCTTGGCACCTTTTTCTACCAACAGAGGGAGTCTTATTGTGAGTGACAGCCGAATCAGCCAACAGGATAGTGTGGAGCTAAAGGAAATGCCCTGCTCTATGACTGGAAAGATCAGCTCAGTTGTGGCAGTGAAGAGAGAAGGAGCTGTATGCTTCTGCGGTGTATAGTTTCGCACGGGAAGCGTATGTGAGGCCCTGAGTTTTGGTCTGCAGCCTTTGTGAGTGCCAGTTTGGACTGAATCCGAGTTGTGAGGAGACAGAAGGAAGTGTGAAGAGTGGAAATCAGGCTCACCCTGTAGAAGACTGGAGAAATTGCTGAATCGCGCTCGGTCTGTCAGGAACTGAAGCTCCTGTGTGTGCTCCCAGGTATTTTGCAGTAATTATGATCGGGATCGAGGAGCAGCCTGCCTGGTATAGTACTTTCCTTTTACATATGAATGTGCATAGTGCTTGTGGGGAATTGCTATTTCCAATCCCCTGTACTGTGTGCTGTGTAGAAGCTGGAAGCAAATCCCAGCTTGTCTTGAACTAAATCCGTTTGCTATAAACTGCAGTGGGGTCCAGTCCCAAGGACCTTGTCTCCATGCCCTGCTGTTTCTGACAATCCAGAAGAACATCCACCATCCGGTTCTCAGCTTGGGTATTGTGAGTGCAAATTAGGGTATTCCCCTGCAGCCTGTTTTCAATCACAAGTGTGTCATCTAATTCTTGTTGTTCTTTGCTTCATGGACTGTGCTATCAGGCTCCGGATTACAATTTGGTGTTGTGCATGTATTTTCTTCTACAGGGCCCTATCCATCTGCACCTGTCGGCCATCCCCGGGCAACGGACCTGGCTAGCCTCCCCCCAACCTGGGTATCCAGAGTGTTACTTTTCAGACCTTATATGTGTGCACAGTACTGCGATTTAATGCCACTAATTAACCTAATTTCCCCCTCCCGTATTACTGTCCCCTAAATAAATCAGATTTGTTGTTGTTAAACTTTAAACTGTCTGAAGTGTCAGTACCTTCGTGCCAAGCACTGTATTGGTTTGTGTATGCTGCTTAACCATATTTTTCAGGGGGTCCTCAGAGACGAACCTGCGAATCAGTCTCGAGGGTAAGTGGTACCTTATGATTGAACAGTGTGTACACGTGGGGTATTGGTACTGTAACTCCTGTGCATCGTGTGGGCCATTAGGGGGATTAGAAGGGGTGTCAGTGTCCCAGAGGCCTGTGACCAAACCAGACCGACCATTACAAACCCTGACCTCTGGGTGGAGGCACCTGCCATAGAACCTAGGCCCCTCAACCTGTCAGTAGTCAAGCAGGCAGGGGTAGTAGCCCTTGGGATAGCGCCACCTGGCGGTTACATCTTGGAGGCTCAAAGCTGGGATTTTGTGTCCTCTAGTGGCCACATTTACAAACCAGTGTTAAAAAAAATAAATGGGTACCCCAAAAGAAGTGACTGCGCACCGGTTGGTGGAGTGGTGTACTGGGGAGGAGATCAACCCCCAAAATGCTATGCTTATCCTGGACATCTCCCTGGGTATCAGTACGGACACTGTACAGGGAGTACTTTCCAAGGTGGAAGGTTTACAAAACCCTGTGGTGGTGGGTCGACATGCTGATCTGCTCACCCAAACTTTCATGGCCCTAGTAGAGTATAAGGACCCCATAGATAGCTCTAAAGTGCCACAGACTATTACCCCAGAGGGAGCCCTCACTGCCTGGGGAGTGATAATTATGGACAGTAGAGACCCGGGGGGGGGATGAGCCTCCCCACTATCTGAAACTTTTGAGGAGAAATTTGCTAAATTGTTGTTGGAGGAAGGGAAAATTGTGGAGGACTTGAAGAAAGTATTCTTGCCACCTGGGGGTGTTCCTCCCCCAACACCCTCTCCCACTCCAGTACCCGTTATGGTGGCTAAACCAATGCAGGCTCCTATTTCTGCACCTGCCATTACTCACAACTCTTACTGAAGGTTGAGGATCTTCTCTGGCACCCTCCCCACCCCCCAAGGGGAGGATGATTGGGATACCTGGATAGATTGTGTTGCCTCCCTGATACCTGAATGGCAGTGTGTGGAGGCTGAGAAATGAAAAAGAATCATAGAAAGTCTGAGGGGTCCTACCCTAGAGGCCATTAAATTTTTGAGGTCCACAAATCCTGATGCATCTGCCCAGAAGTACCTATCTGTACTTGAAGGCAATTTTGGGAGCATTGAGTCAGGGGAGAGCTTGATGTGGAAATTTCAAGTTACAAAACAGTGGCCAGAGGAAAGTTTTTCTGCATATGTTACTCGTCTAGAAAGAGCTCTGCAGAAGGCTTACGAAAAGGTGGGGTAGCCACCAGTGACTTAAACCGCGTAAGGTTGGAGCACCTACTACAGCTTGCAAAACATTCTAAATTGCAGCTCCTTCAATTAAGGCTCCCAGACAGAAGGGTAACCCACTGGACTATTGTGTCTTCATAAAAGAACTTCAGGAGGTTGAAGATGAGGAGGGGGATTCTAATTCTGGGGTGAGCGCAGCCCAAGTGATCACAGCATCGGAAGGTCCTTGTGAAGTGGGGACCAATGAGGGTGTGCCACCATGGGGTGAACTGCTGAGAGAGATCAGGGAATTCAGAAACAGTCTCTTTATGAAGGCCATGCCTGCAAGTACAGGCCCCGACCTATATCCGACTGCATCTGCTATGGGGGTTGGGGTACCCAACCAGGCATCTCCTGCTGACAACAGCTCAAAACTCGATGTCTTGACCATGGAAGTGGGGAAATTGACAAGATGCCTCCAAATGCTTATCATGTCAGAGACAGAGATGGCACCAAGGTGTCCAGTTAGTAGTACCCGTCCTGGTTCCCAGTGTGACGCCTCGGCCAGCTCAAACTCCAGAAAGTATATTTTGCTATAATTGTGGGAAGGATGGGCACATGAAGAGAGAATGCCTGTCCCCAAAAGACACAGACAAAGTTGTTATATAGGCTACAAGGAGAGCTTCAGAGAACAAATCAGTGGTTAAGAGGTGCATGAAATGATCCCAGTGAGGGTCTCAAAAAATGCTAACTCACGTCCCTTTGTGGCAAGGTCAGTTACCCAGACCCCCACTACCGCCTCTCCAGACTGGTCCAGAATAGTGGGTCCCTCCATGGAGACCACTGTAAAGGTGAATGGAGTGTCTACAAGAGCTGTATTAGACAGTGGCTCCCAAGTGACAATTATGTTCCAGGATCAGTATCAGAAGCATTTGTCAGATGTACCCTTACAACCATTGGAAGGACTGCATGTATGGGGGTTAAGTGAGAAGGCCTACCCCTACTCCGGGTATATCCAAATTTGGCTGTCTTTCCCCACCTCCATGGCTGGAGTGGCAGCACAAGTAGAGACCCTGGCCTTAGTGTGTCCCCCTACTAGACTGTATGATAGGGTTCTGCTACTAATTGGGATGAATGCGCATATGTTTGGACGGTTGGCGCAGTTGTGTTATGAGAAACAGGGGTCACAGACTGGTAGAGCTTTAAGAATTCCGGCATTGATCAAGAAGGCCTGTGATGCCCAAAGAGATGCTGACAAAGTGGAACCAGAGGAACCAGTTGGAGTTGTCTGGAAAAAGGATCCTGAGTCTCTGATCCTGACGCCAAATGTCCAGTGTACCTTACAGGGAGAGGTCTGTAACAGAAAGGATGTCACGAATAAAATCCTCATGCTGGATGCTCCAGGTGATGGGAAATTGCCAGAGGGACTGCTGGTCAAGCCAAGTATTTTGCCTGCCAGAGCCCATGCTTATGTCAGATGGGTAATGGTCCAAGTTCGTAATGTGTCTGATAGAGAGATTCAAGTAAATAGAGGTTGCACCCTGGCTAATGTGCATTGTGCAGATACTGCAGTGTTGCCTAGTAACAAGTGTTTGGGGAAGAATGACAGAGTGACGCCCGACTTGTTTGATTTTGGTGACTCCCCGGTGCCAGCCGAATGGAAGATGAGAATCAGTAGAAAGCTTGCCCAGAGAGACCATGTGTTTTCTTTCAAAGAATGGGACGTAGGATGTGTGCAAGGAGCAGAGCACCACATCCAGCTGCATGATGAAAGGCCATTTCATGAGAGGTCTCGACGCCTGGCACCTGCTGACATAGATAATGTGAGACGGCTTCTGCAAGAGATGCTTGCTGCTGGTGTAATACAAGAATCCAAAAGCCCACATGCTTCACCTATTGTGGTAGTGAGAAAAAAGAATGGGACAGTAAGGATGTGCATGGATTATCGCAACTTGAACCAGTGGACTATCCCTGATCAGTATACAATGCCCCGCATCCAGGATGCTTTAGACTGCTTGAATGGTAGCAAGTAGTTCTCCGTGCTGGATCTTCGCAGTGGGTACTACCAGATCCCGATGGCCCCAGAAGACTGTGAGAAGACAGCCTTTATCTGTCCGCTTGGCTTCTATGAATTCATGAGGATGCCTCAAGGGATTTCAGGTGCCCCAGCCACTTTTCAACAACTGATGGAGTGTGCAGTGGAGGACATGAACTTATTAGAGTGCCTGGCGTACCTGGATGATGTTATTGTGTTTGGCAGCTCACTGGAGGAACGTGAGAGCAGATTGTTCAAGGTGTTGGACTGACTGGAAGACTTTGGCCTAAAACTGTCCATCGATAAATGTCAGTTCTTCCAAACCTCTGTAAAGTATGTGGGACACATAGTATCCACCGAGGGAATAGAAACAGACCCGAGTAAAGTTGAGGCCTTGACCACCTGGCCACAGCCCCACAATCTAAAAGAACTGCAAAGATTCCTGGGATTCTGTGGTTACTATCGCCAGTTCATCAAGGACTCATCCTGTCCTTGGCCACCAAATCTTCACTGCAACTCTGGGATACTACCTTCAATAATGTGTGCAGGTATGCAACCAAAGCACTTCGGCTGCAGCATCATTGTCTCTTATATCAGGACCTTGGTTGGCTCTCTCCTTCCTCTACCAGGCAATACTACTTGTACAATTTAGTTGATTCCATCCTAAGGACGTCCAAGCCTGCTATCCTGTCTGATCTCCTCAGGCCGGCCATTCCCACAAGGAATCTTAGATCGGCTGATCAGACCTTACTATCCATCCCTTTGTCAGACTAAAAGGGCATGGGCTCCTTCCATCATGCTGCCCCCACCTATGGAACCTACTACCTCAGGATCTAAGAGATGTCTCCACTCATGTGACTTTTAAGAGCAAACTCAGGACTTTCCTCACTACTATGGACAAATGTGTTTGCTTTGACCCTACCTGATCCGCTGCATTTGTACTGTTTCCTCATTGCTATCACTTTTGCCTGTCCAAATGGGTGTTCTATACTGTGCCTTGTAATTAATGTTTTATTTTGTGCCTTGTAATTAATGTTGCCTTAACCTGTTTCTTTATAAGCCTAATGTTAGCTGTTGACAATTGTAAGTCGCTATTCTACTCCATGACATTCTTATCTTCACTTCACAGCCTCTCCTCCTTAACCCCTGCTGCTCTCTTCCCCCTTCTTCTGTTATATCCTCTTCCCCCTTTTGCCACTCCCCACCAAACTCACCTTTACCTGTTCCTACCTCATCCATGCCCCTCCTTAGTCCCCACCCTCCTGGCTGTGATTAGTCCCTCTCTCCACCTACTACCGCTTCTCCACGTCACCGACCCCCCTTCCCTGCCCTGCCGTCTCTTGGTTCCACTGGCTCGGCAGCTTTGACACTTTTGCCGCTATTGCACGTAACTCCTCCGCCTCTATCCCCCTCTCACCGACATCCTCACTCTCGCCCTGCCGTCTATCGGTTCCACCAGACCGGCTGTATTTTCCTACCTCCTACTGCTGTTGCCGTCTACTGCCACTCCCCCCACCATGCTCTCTTCGCCTTTTGTCTTTCGGCTCCATAGGCCCGGCCGCAGGTTGGTACCTCACCCCGCTGTTGCCGTATCTGACGGCACCTCCTTTCCACTTAATCTCTCCCTCCCATCCTTTTGCCAGTTTTCCCTTCCTTGTGTCTTTTCTACTGATGCCTATCCTCTCTTATTTTCTGCCTTCTACTATTCACATTTTTGAGTATGTTCCATGATCAAGTGCTAAAGTATATTTTTGTTTACTAATGTATGTTACATTGCCATATGTATTTCTCTCTGCATTTTTTGTACTCGTTGTCTTAATAATCTGGCTGTACTCTTTGTGTATTGTAATTGTACCTCCCGGGTCGTGCCTGAAAACAGTCACTTGCTGACTAGAGCACTTACCCGGTTAACAAAAACTAAATAAATAAAATAAAGAGTGATTCGTCCTTTACTTAATCTTACTCAAGGTTGCCCTCCTACTAACAAAAAATATAAGAGGTCGGTTTCTTCTGAGCCTGAGAGAATGTATTTCTGTCCCAATTAAGTATTTGGAGCCAGATGGACACCTGAATGTGAAGTTGCTTTTCATGAGATTATATATCAACTTACCCATGGTCCTGTCCTTGCCTATGCAGATCCAGCAAAGCCCTATGTCGTGCACACTGATGCTAGCCTGCAAGGCTTGGGGGCTGTATTGTACCAAGAGCATGAGAATGGCCCCAGAGGGCTGCACCCCCGGTTAATATCACCACCAGTGCACCCATGGAGCTGGTCTGTATTGATTTTCTGAGTTTGGAGTCAGATCAAAGAAACATTAGTAATGTGCTGGTGATCACTGACCATTTTATGAGATATGCCCAAGCTTTCCCCACCAAGGACCAGAAGGCATCCACTGTGGCAAAAGTGCTTGTAGAAAACTTTTTTGTTCACTAGGGGGCTCCACAAAGAATCCATTCTGATCAAGGGAGAGACTTTGAGAGTCATCTGATCAAAGAGATGCTCTCTCTGTGGGGAGTGCGAAAGTCCAGAACCATCCCTTACCACCCCCAGGGGGACCCACAGCCTGAACGTTTCAACCGTACTTTGCTAGATATGCTAGGCACCCTCCACCCAAAGGACAAGCCTAGATGGAGCCAACAAATTAGCACCCTGGTACATGCCTGCAACTGCACCAAAAGTGATGCCACTGGGTTCTCCCCCTGCCGCCTGATGTTTGGAAGAGAAGCTCGACTGCCAGTAGATGTGTGTTTTGGAGACTCACCTGATGGGGTTCAAGCTGACAACTATTTACAGTATGTGCAAAAGTTAAAGGCCCAGCTAAATCATGCGTACCAACTGGCTCAAACCATGGCTGCCAAAAGAAATCTGGCCAACAAAGAAAGGTATGATAAAAAGGTGAAAGCACAGGAACTCCAGGAGGGAGATCGGGTACTGCTAGGAAATCTGGGACTGCATGGCAAACATAAGATTGCTGACAGATGGCACCATCTCCCTCACATTGTAGTGGGCAAACTAGATGATCAGCCTGTTTACAAAGTAAGACCTGAGACTAATTCAAAAGATGTGAAAACAATGCATAGAAATCATTTATTGCCCATTGGACAAATCTTGATTGAGTTTGAGCCCCCAGAAAATGCCCCCTCTGGACCAGTGACTATAGCTGCTGCTAAGCAAAAATCAAGAGAGCCTGCACCTACAGAAGCTGAGTTAAAGTGTTCCCCTCCACAAGTCCCAGTTGAACATGACTGTCAGTCCATGTCAGAAGAAAGTGAGTGTGGCTTTGAATACTACCTTTCTTACGAACTGAGTCAATTGTTTCGGGGCAATCCCCTAGTCAATCCTGGAGATGAAGCTGGGCCTTCTGGACTGTCTAGGCCCCCAGCTTTGTCCCTGGAGCCAATGCTCCCAGAAAGTGAAGTGCAAAGCATCAAGTCAGATGATATGGAATCATTGTGTATGGTTGAACTGTTTGAGTTTTCAGAGGAGGAAAATGATAGACTGGGACAAACTGGTGATATACCAGAACAAGAAGAGTGTATTGAGTGCCCTGATAATTCATTGTCAGTGTGAGAAAACTCCCCATGTGAGCCAAGTGTTGTGGACTCAGAGACTGTAACTCCTGGAGCTGAAAGTGCCCCAAGTTCTAGCCTCTCAACCCCAATGGAGACTCCCCTGACAAGTGAGGACAATGCTGAAACTGAGGCTCAGAGTGCAGAGACTGTAACAGTTCCCCCTAGAAAGACTGGCTGAGCTGTAAAGCCTGTGGTGCACCTCAGTTATGACTCCCCTGGGAGGTCTGTGGACTTTCCTCTCAATGTTGTCCATAAAGGAATGTTTGTGTCCCCGAGCTCATTGCCCAAACTGAACATCAGTGCTAACTCCAAATTACTTGTGTTGCCCTCTAGGCATGGTGCCCCTGCCCCATCCAGCCCCAAGGTAGCTGATAGGGAAGGGCCCCCTCTCTTCAGGTTTCATGTGCAGGAGGTAATAACCTGAGTTATGGTACAATGTGTGTATAATACTGTGAAAAAGTGATGTACTGGAAAGTTTCAGAAATGTGTTTCTGGTAAGGTGATATGTTGACTGATAATTACATGTATAAGCCTAATGTGATACTGATGTAAATGTATATGATAGTATTGAAACTTATGGGGGCACTTACTTGACGCGGATGCCAAGTTTTTCCAGGCCAGGAAGGGTGTAACCCCCCTGCAAATGGGGGTTCCCAAAAGTCTTCCAGGAGCTTGTCTGAATGCTCCAAGCCTGGGTGGTGTTCGGTGTCTGAGCTGCTTAACTGTGGTTGCAAGTGAGTGCAATTTGAGCCTCCACGTACTGTCTCTTTAAGAGCTGGCTGCTTGCAGACTTAACTAGTTTGTATGGGGGACTGTGTATTTAATGCTCGAATCCCACCCGAGCTGCTGCCAATTCGCTCCGTTTCTGCCGTCGCTACATGTGCAGAGGGAGCCTTGTTGAAAGATATAACTGTTTGCCAGAAATCATTTAGAGTGACTGAGAAAATGTAGTTTGTCTAACCTTCCTTTATTGCAGCTGGGACTCTGTGTGTGTTACCTCTCCATTTGGACCTAAACTGCTGTGCTGAGCCAGTTGGGTTAAGGGAGCCCTAAAATGGAGCCTGTGGATGAATCAGAACTTGGACTCTTAATTTGAGCCGGCCACAAGGGGATTGTATGGGCAGTGACTCTGGGAAATGTAGTTTTGACCTTGGTGCCTTTTTCTACCAACAGAGGGAGTCTTATTGTGAGTGACAGCTGAATCAGCCAACAGGATAGTGTGAAGCTAAAGGAAATGCCCTGCTCTGTGACTGGAAAGATCAGATCAATTGTGGCAGTGAAGAGAGAAGGAGCTGTGTGCTTCTGCAGTGTATAGTTTCACACGGGAAGCGCGTGTGAGGCCCTGAGTTTTGGTCTGCAGCCTTTGTGAGTGCCAGTTTGGACTGAATCCGAGTTGTGAGGAGACAGAAGGAAGTCTGAAGAGTGGAAATCAGGCTCACCCTGTAGAAGACTGGAGAAATTGCTGAATTGCGCTCGGTCTGTCAGGAACTGAAGCTCCTGTGTGTGCTCCCAGGTATTTTGCAGTAATTGCGATCGGGATCGAGGAGCAGCCTGCCTGGTATAGTACTTTCCTTTTACATATGAATGTGCATAGTGCTTGTGGGGAATCACTATTTCCAATCCCCTGTACTGTGTCCTGTGTTGAAGCTGGAAGCAAACCCCTGCTTGTCTCAAACTAAAACCGTTTGCTATAAACTGCAGTGGGGTCCAGTCACAAGGACCTTGTCTCCATGCTCTGCTGTTTCTGACAATCCAGAAGAACATCCACCATCCGGTTCTTGGCTTGGGTATTGTGAGTACAAATGAGGGTATTCCCCTGCAGCCTGTTTTCAATCACAAATGTGTCATCTAATTCTTGTTGTTCTTTGCTTCATGGATTGAGCCATCAGGCTCCGGATTACAATTGGGTGTTGTGCATATATTTTCTTCTACAGGGCCCTATCCATCTGCACCTGCCGGCCAACTCCGGGAAACGGACCTGGCTAGCCCCCCTCCAACCTGCATACCCAAAGTGTGACTTTTCAGACCCTGTATGTGTGCACAGTACTGTGATTTAATGCCACTAATTAGCCTGATTTCTCCCTCCCATGTTACTGTCCCCTAAATAAATCAGATTTGTTGTTGTTAAACTTTAAACTGTCTGAAGTGTCAGTACCTTCATGCCAAGCACTGTATTGGTTTGTGTATGCTGCTTAACCTTATTTTTCAGGGTATTCAGAGACGAACCTGCGAATCAGTCTAGAGGGTAAGTGGTACCTTATGATTGAACAGTGTGTACATGTGGGGTATTGGTACTGTAACTCCTGTGCATCGTGTGGGCCATTAGAGGGATTAGAAGGGGGTCTCAGTGTCCCAGAGGGCTCTGACCAAACTAGACCGACCATTACAAACCCTGACCTCTGGGTGGAGGCACCCGCCATAGAATCTAGGCCCCTCAACCTGTCAGTAGTCAAGCAGGCAGGGGTAGTAGCCCTTGGGATAGCGCCACCTGGGTGTTACATTTATCCCCAGTGTTTACAGTCACAGTCACTGCTCCTTCTAACCTGTTTCATGCAGTAACACTGCAGAGGCAGCTCGACTCCTGCTTTAGCTGCTGCCTCTGAAAAAATATATGTCTTCACCCGTGCTGCAGGCTTTTCCTCTCATGATCCAGTATGGAAGCAGGAAAGCTCCAGGGGCCCAAGGTATGCCATTGCTGCCCAGGTAGGCATCATTTCACTACTTGCTGACTTATCTTTTGTTTTTTGCTCCTCCCCTATTTCTGGATGGACACTCCTCTGGGCTGCCAAGGCCCCACTGCTGCCACACACACCCCATGACCATCTGTCATCCCACCAGTGCCCTGACCTGAGTAGCCTGACATATCCCATTGTCGTGTGGGCCCCTCTCATGAGGGCCTTACTGAGGGAGGCAAAATGCCTGGAGGTGTCTTAAGTACGTATCCCAGGAATGGTGTGATCAGCACGGACACTTCCGGGACACCGTAGCAATGGGAACCAGTGACTATCATCTTTGCTGGCCAAGAGGGATTTTCCGCTTTTCTCCCTGCCCATCCACCCCCCACAATGGACTGGATGTGGTTGAGAGCTGGGGCCAGGTTCATCCAGCAGTATGTTGAAGCCTCACGCCATCAATAACGCCACCCCAAGCCATCCCCAGTGGATGGCAAACAGTGATCCAAGGCTCTTCACCTCTCACCAGCAGAGAGGCGTCCAAGGGATGGTCTGAATTCCCTTCCCACTGTACTCTGACTTGTGCTTTTAGTCCCATCCACCTTCCACATATTGGTGCCATCCTGAATCAGTGTTCACTTCAGAGCGGGAGAGTGGGTAACTGGGAGAATACATATACCCTGGTCTGGCCGAGATATCATGGCCATCATATAGACAGCGGCCACTTTTTTCCCCCATCCCCCCCACTACACACACAACAATGGTCAATGTGTATGTCAGTTTTTCTGGGTTTAGTGTCACCACTGCATCGGAGGTCACTGTGGTTATGTAACCTGCTACCAGACTCCTCCAACCAAGATGCACTGCACGAGGCAGGTATCTCAACGAGGCCTGATCTATTTCACAACACACTGAGTTCAAACCGAACCCAGCACTGTGCCATTGGGGCAGCTCACCAATTTTAAATTTTGACCCACTGTTTCTTCTCCCTTGGGGTCAGTCTGGTTTTATCTATTCCCAAAGACAGGAGGAAACAGGGGGTTTATGACTGAGGCATTCAAGTACCTGACAGGAATAAACAAGGTACAGTAAAGGAGCAGTTAAATTAAAATTCTATGAATATAACAATTTTTCCTTACTAAGCCCTGATTGCTGGATTATAACAACTTGGAATACAGGCACCTATGCACTTTATACAATTGTTTATAAGGACCTAAGTTACATAGGTGAAATAACCAATGTTTGGTACAGAAGATGGGGTGAACTGTGCCTGATTCTTAGGTGGGAAGGGTATTATATTTCATATATTGGGACTGTGTGTGTGTGTGTGTGTGTGTTTGATTGAGACTGTGTCCACTGCTGGTTCTGTGGGGTGGGGGATAGGGTTACATACCATATATTGGGAATAGTTGTGTGTGTGTGTTTGATTGAGACTGTGTCCACTGCTGGTTCCGTGGGGGTGGGGGTAGGGGTTACATTCCATATATTGGGACTAGTTTTGTGTGTGTGTTTGATTGAGACTCGTCCACTGCTGGTTCTGTGGGGGTGGGGGTAGGGTTACATTCCATATATTGGGACTAGTTGTGTGTGTGTGTGTGTGTGTGTGTGTGTGTGTGTGTCTCTGTGTGTGTGTGTGACTTGAGACTGTTTCTGAAACTGGGCATCTAGTATTGGTGGGAAACGTGTGTATGGTGTTTGTTGGGTATGCTGACTCCAATGTAGACACCCTTTCCCTCAATCTGTCTAGGGATCCCTGGAGTTACTTAAGAGGGAAAGGGCTACAGACTGAGCAACATATCAATTTTCTCCCAGATAGATCAGCTGAACAAAAATCACAAAGGCACCCTACCTGCAGGTGTCTTCTCAAGAGCAGGAGGTGTACCTTTACCCCTGGAGGTCCCTCACCGCCGGGTGGCTACAGGACAAGTAGTCTCAGGATGCATGACATCCTACACTGCTCATACTAAACAGAGGGGCTAGGATAGAGTCTTCTCTTAGAGACCAATGCCCAGACAGAAACGGGGTTAATTTTATTAGATGATGGTTAATTAATTAATTATTCAGAGTACAATATCAGCCTGGACACTAACTCCTTTCCTTTTTCTGCCACACACTTTATTCTGTACACAGAAAATGATTAGGCCCAGACCATAACTCCACCAACAAATTAATTAACTCAGCTCCGTGGGGTTGAAAGAATGCATTTTGGAGGTACAGGCAGCACAGGTATGATCTTCAAAACATCAGCATAATTGATGAATTTCAGGACTAGAACACATTTTTTTTTTCAGTTGTTTTAGCCAGGATTAGCACACTAAGCTGAAAGCTTTTTTATAGGCACAACCTGGGAGCACAGGGAAGTCAAGTGACTTGCTTAGAGTTACACAGTATGCAAATAGAAGCTGTGAGATTCAAACCCAGGTCTGGTTAGCTAGATATCACCAGATTTGCAGCTCAGAGCCTTAAACCACTGCACTATACTGCCTCACTGTAGACATAGACCCTGAATGACTCATTCTCTCTTAGCTTCTTCCACAGAAACCCAATTTCACATTAACCCTTACGTCCCCCCCCTCGATATTCCCTTTACACCCATAGGGAGAGTGATTTACTGCTCCTGTGCCAGCCAAGTGCTAAACCTCGGGGCAATTAGCAATCTTCGCCTCCACGACTACTCCCAAATGATTTTCCTTTCAACCTGATTTCGGAGCCCTGCTAAATGGTGTGCAATACTTTAACCATGTCCCTTTTATTGTTCTCTCTGGCACTGGGCAGCTTGAACCAGCGGTGGCTCCCATCCTTACCAAACCAGTTCCCTTTTTGGATGGACCTGTGGCTCCTTAGCAGGTCTGTTGTACCTGCCCCAGACACGGGTATGGCAGGTCCCGAGGCCTGCCCCAGACACAGGCATGGCATCCTCCATAGTGAATCCCAGGCTGCGCTCCTCCAACCCTCCAGTTCACCTACCCCAGTCGATGTGCCATACAGCTAAAGGCACACTGGTGCAGCCACAATCTGGCATCCCTATTGTTGTCCTGCCACTGTCACAACAGCCCCATCGACCGGGTAACCTTACCTTAAAATGAGGTACTAGGCCCTTCAATTTCATTCCAGTTGGTAGGAAATGGTGCCCTCTGGCATTGAGCACTTTCCTTCACTCTTGCCATAGACTTTCACCTGGGCAGGATGACCATGGGAGGAAAACCCCGGACCCCACAACCACTCTATGCATATAGCTGATCCCTTCTTTGGAGACCCAAAAGGACCGGCACACTGCTGCTGCTGCAGCTGACCTAACTAGGCTGATGGGGGGCCCTCTAGATCTGCCCTACATCCACACTGCCAACTCCTGTCCTTCTCCCTTCTCCGAACGGGAAAACCAGGATTTAAATACCTTTCTTGCTGCTGCCCCATGGTGGCAACACACATTTTCAAAGGAATCAGGGCACCTACAGTATAACCAGAGCCAAGCAAGGGTAAGAGTTACTGCACAAAGCTAGTAAACCCAGCCCACAAGGGGTTGGCTTTCTAACAATTTTCAAAATATGCGGAGGCAGGTCAAATTCTATTGTTAGGTTGAACCAGTGTCTGGCGCAGGGGTTGGGGGGGCCTGGTCCCAGTTCTCAGGTGGGTTTACAATCCTTATAGCTGTGTAACTTAATAATAATTGATACTTTTATACATTATCAAGGTCTGAGATTTTATTCTTTGTCAGAACTCCCAATATCAACGAATGACTTCAGGAGTTTTTAAGTCTCCTAGGCAAACAGTGATGATGGGGTGTAGGGGCTGGGGGTTTGTACTGTTAACAAATGAGAGACATGGCATTACTGAAGGAGTCACTAACTTCTCTGTGATGTGCTGCAAGCTTGGTAAAGAAGATGACAGCTTGGCCTTATTACCGGGGGGTGGGGTGGTAGTTACTGTTGCATTCATGTGGTGCAATGCAGGTAAAGGCATATGGGAGCCTGGCCTTAGTGGGGAGGGTCGTTAACTTGTCTACGCTCATGTGCTGAAAGCCAGACAAAAGGTAGATGGGAGCAGGGTCTTACTGGGAGAGGGAGGCTTTCTATGCTGTACTGTGTTGCAAGGCAAAAGGCTGGATCTTGTTAGCTTAGTCATATTATTCATAAACCAGATCTCCTTCAGTGGCCAGTTCATAGCTGCTCTATTTATTTATAATTAATCTATTTGTAGGGTTATTGGCACAGGCGGTAATAATACTCCATGTGTGTGTGAGTGGACGCGTGGTGCCTTAGACTAGAAGCTCACTTTCTGCATACTTTCCTTCATTTTACATAAATATCAGATTTAATCTTATTTCAACTGTAAAACTGATACCGGCATGTACCTAATATTGCTGTGACATCTTTGCACAATGACATCATGGTAGTGACAGAGCTCTGGAGCAAACATATAGTGTAGGAGGACCTAAGAAATAATAGTTGTTTTATTAGTTTTACACTACGTCTATCAGCCCAGCTGTTAACTGTACATTTAAAGAGGTGATTAAGTTTACCTCAGCGCTCTGTCACTCCAATAATGTCATCAGCAGAAGCCAAGGCTGGCAAGGAGAGTAAAGCACAGATTTTTTTTAAAGTCATTGGGGATAGAAACAGAAACAGGCATGAAGCCCAAGCAAGTTCCACTTGTCAGCAGAAGTAAAGGCCGGCGTTGGGAGTGAGCCACAGATTTTTCTTTTTAAAGTCCTACCGGTGGAGAAACAGAAACAGGCATGGAACCCAAGTGAGTTCCCCTCATCAGCAGAAGTTGAGGCTGATGAGGGGAGTGAACTGCAGATTTTTTTTAAGTCTTGTGGGTGAAAAACAGAAACAGGCAGAGAGCCCAAGCTAGCTCTCTTTGTCATTAGCTGCTACTGCCAGCAAGGGCAGTGACCCACATATTTGTGTTTTTTTTTTTAAAGAGCTGCTGACTCCTCCAAGATAACTTTGAAAAACATAATAAATAGGTACAATTCAGCTTGCATTTCATATATATTCTACAGATATCTCCTCCCATTTATTTATCACTGAGGAAATTTGCATGAATACATGATCTTTACCCCTTAGAGTTCATCTGCCTCTATATCATACTTCCTATTTCAAGTCACAATCCTCTGTTGTTACATCACAATCTGTTGCTATGGGAGTAACTGTGATGTCACAAGCAGTGCATTATGACCTCAGGTAGGGAGAAAGTAACTGGAATAGATTAAATTTTAGGAGCAAAGCTCATTTTCATGCAGATGTCTTCAATAATAATTTTTTTATTTATTGAAATGTTTCACCAGGAGGGCACATTGAACAAGTTGCTTGTCTCACGCTGCGATCGGGGGGGGTAGGGGGTTGCATAGGGTTGTGAAGGATGATCAGTTACAATAGTATGTGGGTAGTTCAAACAATACAACATTGTAAGATTGTGCAACAGTAGAACACAAGGTATTGTACAAGGAACAGTAGTAGAACATTGGGTAAATTACAATACATGTCCAAAATCATACAAAAGAACATATAAACGTACAAAAACAGTAATAATGTGATAGAACTATTTATAGTGCATGAGTGTACCAGGAGCAGGCTCAAGGTAGTACACAAGTGCTGTTGAAGTAAAAAGAATGGGGTTAGGTTGTGCACATTGGTGACCCAGAAGGGCAGGTGAGGAAGGGGGGGAAGGGAGAGGCAAGAACTGAATATGAGGAGAAGGGATAGTCATTTCCTGATTTCCCCCTTCAAGATGTTGAGAACCCTGCCAGGGGGGTCATGGTAGGAAGGCAGAAACTGGGGATAGGTATTAAGGAGAGTTAAAGCAGGAACAGCTGAGGGAAAGGTAATTGTGTAGGGCAGAGGTAAGGGAGTAGTTGGAGGAGGAGTGTCTTATTTCAGAGGGGAGGGAATTCCAGATTTTAGGGAAACGATGGGCGAAACCAGTCTGACAGATGAGGGTGGAGCAGCGACGGACCGTCAAGATGTGGGCGTCATTTGATCTGAGAGAGTGGGTGGGGGAGGTGGAGTGGAGAGAGAGGATAAGAGATAGGAGGGGAGCCCCCTGAACCAGAATTTGGAGGTTAGTTTGGCACAGTGAGAGATGCGTCTGTGAGATAGTGGAAGGAAGGTTAGAGAGTGATAGAGTTCACAGTGGTGGGAGTGGGAAGGGGAGTCAATAGCAAAGCGGCAGAAGGAGTTAAAGAGAGAGTCCAACTTGGTCAGAGAAGATTTGGGAGCAGCACCATAGACTACGTCACAGTAGTCAAAGATGGGGAGTGTCATCTTCTGGACAATTTGGCACCTTGCAGTCAGGGGGATGCAACTACGATTCCTGTACAGAGCAATAAGCTTGGGGTGAAATTTCTTCAGGATAGCATCGATATGCACAGAGAAGTTGAGGTGCTGGTCCAGTCAAACTCCCAAATATCTAAATGAGGAGGTGTCCTCCAAGATGGCCCCATCAAGGATGTAGAAGGTGGGTAGGGCCGGGAGCCTAGAGAGTCTCTGCCTGGTGCCAAAGGTCATTGAGACTGTCTTCTTGGCATTTAGAAAAAGCTGGTGAGAAGCAAACCAGAGCTGAACTTGGTTGAAGTCATGCTCTAAGCTGGTTTGCACAGCAGCAGGGTTTTTGCCGGAACTGTACAAAACAGTATCATCAGCGTACATGTGGATAGAAGAGGATGAGCAGGCTGTGGGAAAATCATTAAGGAAAATGGAGAAGAGTAGGGGACCAAGCACTGAGCCCGGAGGGACACCAGTGTTGATGGGGCATGGAGGGGAGATGGAATCATGGATTCTCACCAACTGGGTCCTGCCAGTGAGGTAGGATTAAAACCAATTGGTGGCTGATGGAGCAAGGCCAGCTGAGAAGAGTGAATCAAGAAGCAGGGGATGGGAAACAGTGTTGAAAGCTTTGGCTAGGTCGACAAAGATGGCTGAGGTGATCAGGCCATCGTCCATCCCTGAAAGAATGGAGTCAGTAAACCTGAGGAGGGAGGTGATTGTTGAGTGGTTCTTCCAAAAACCAGATTGGAAGGGGGTGAAGAAAGATGAATCAGAGAGAAAGGATGATAGTTGAGAGAGAACTAAATGTTCTTGAAGTTTGGCAAGGGTAAGAAGGAGGGAAATAATGGGGAATATATATATATTTTTTTCAGTCTTTGGTAACCAGGTAAGGCCCACTAGGCACAAGTGCCTGTTTTCAGGGGTGACCTGGGAGCACTGGGCGGTTAAGTGACTTGCTCAGAATCACACAGTATGCAAGTGGAAGTTGTGAGAATCAAACTCAGGTCTGGTCTGCTGGACGTATCAAGCTTGTTCACACCTTGTTCCTCTAACCTCTAGGCTATACTGTCAGCCAATAATACAGAACTAATGTGAAATACAAGCTGAAGTGTGGCTAAACATTATGTTTTGTAAACATTCTGTTGAAGGTGTTGGCTGCTCTTTAAAGTTGGGGGAATGGAAATAAGCATGGAGTCCAAGCAAGTTCCTCTCATCAGCAAAGGTCAAGACTGGTGAATGGAGGGAGCTGGAGAGATGAGGAGAAGGCTGATCATGACGGCGCTCAGCTGGCTGCTTCATGGCATCTTGTCTCTGATAGGTGTGGCAGTCTCCCTTCAACTACACAAAGTTTCCACCCATCAGGCAGGCTGAACACCATCACTATTAGCCTGCTGCTCATTGGGCTGTCAGTGGTGAGCCTCCTGTAGCCTGAGCTGCATTGGATGTTACACTGAGACACCTCTGTAGCCCCTACTCTCTGTCTCTATCAGCGTGCTGCTCATTCAGTTATCAGTGGTGAGCGTCCTGCAGCCTGTGCTGCATTGGATGTTACACTGAGACACTTCTGCAGCCCCTGCTCTCTGTCAAAATCAGCCTGCTGCTCATTGGGCTGTCAGTGGTGAACCTCCTGCAGTCTGAGCTGTACTGGATGCTATGCTGATACACCTCTGCAGCCCCAATGCTCCTAAGTAGCCACAAGATGTTTGATTTGTGCTGTACATGCAAGCAAACATAATTCAATGTCTTGGAATGGTGCTGTGCTGTTTACCATCAGAAACATGTGGGGGCCCCATCCTTATACATCCACAGTAAGAATCTAGTACATACATTTAACAAGTAACTTCAGTGGAAGAGATTTAAAAAAAACTGAGACTGGTGGCCATCTTTTTTTTCTTCTTAATTTTTATTGAGCAATAACAGTAATTCATACAACATTTGTTAACAGTGCAAAGAATAATAGTATAAAGTAAGAAGATAAACATGCATGCTGATGATAAGTTATTCAAAATAGTCTAATAAGGAGTTATAATCTTATTCAGATATATGGTAAACAAACTACTGTCTCCATCTTCTCTTCTATTTTTAATTTTAATGTAAATGTTTATGGTTAAAGTTTTATATTATTTATTTATTAATGTAATATGTTGTATTTGCACTTTGGTATTTGAAAAGTGCATTATAAATAAAGTTTGACTGATTGATTCTCTCTCTTACTCTCTTTCATGTATCTTTAATGAGTTACATATTCAATTACCTTTATTATTTACTATAGGAATGGCATTAAATAGGCATTCTGGCTGCTCCATGTTGGATTTAGGTTGTTTCTAAGAAAGACCGAATGGATTGCAGAGTGCCTCACATTGTTTCTGTTTATTTTGAACTGAGTAGCTAATCCTCTCATTACTTGCACTTTCCCCATGCATGTGATCCAATCATTTATTTACTGTTGGAACCTCATTGTCTTTCCATTTAGCCAGTATGATTCTTTTGAATCCCAGGAAATCAGCCAGAATCCATTGCTGGGAGTTATTTGCCACCTAAAATAATGTGACTCCCAGAATAAATAGATCTGGATCTAATGGCATATCACATTTAGTTACCTCTATGCATTTTTCCCCAAATACGATGCAGGTTGGGGCAGTTCCACGGAGCATAAAGCAGGGAGACATGCTTGGGGTCACATTTCCAGCATCTGCCATCTTGGTATTTCCCCATTTTTTCTAGTCTACATGTGGTATAGTAATATCAATGCAGGACTTTAAAGTCTACAAGACATCCTTAAACCTCTTTACAAGATCTAGAATTTCTCCACATTATGTCCCATGATTTTGGGGATACGCATTTACCTATGTTCCATTCCCATTTTTGTTCTGCAGGCATCATCATACTTTTGTTGTCATTAGGAACTGACCTGTATATCAGACTTGTGCTGCCTTTCCCCAGGGCTAGTTTAAGGAAAGACTCCTACTGTATATACTGTATGTGAGATCTCTTAGTGACCTTGCTGCATCAGACTGGTCAGTCAACCCCCAGGCCCCCAGCCCCAGGCCCCTGACATTGATGTGGCCCTCTCCCTGTTTATTTCCAGATTCCCCTCAATTTGGGACATGCATGCCCCTCTCAGGAAGTCCTGGGTTAAAGCCTCCCAATTCTCCTGGATCTTGTCTAAAATAATTGATCTGTGCAAGTCCTGTGAACTCACTTGGACCAGGTACAAATTATTCCTCTCCCTTCCTGATCTTCTCCACTACACGGTCCTGAGAAACAAATGCACCAAGGCTGTCCAGGCTGCAAAATCTAATTATTTCAAATCCAACCTCCAGAGCAACCTCAACTCCCCAGGCAAATTCTGGAAAGTAATCCACACACTTTTTGACCCCCTGACACAGTCTACACCCCTGTTCTCGGGGTTAATGACTCACTGCTTTCTGACCCTTCCTCTGTTGCTGTTTACTTCAATGAGTTTTTTTACCAACTGTGCCCTTCTCTCTCTCTCACCCAGTGCTGGCTCTACCCCTTTTTCCCTACACCTTGCTTCTTTCCTTATCAATCCGCACTGGGTTTCCACTTTCCTCCCATTACCACTCATGAAACAGTGCTTGCCCTCTCCTCCCTTAACCAGTCTAAGTCCAGTCCTGATGAGCTTGATCTTAAACTCCTCTAAATCTCCTCTCCTGCAAGTGCTCTTCCACTGACTCTGCTACTTAACCTCTCATTCTCCATCATCTCTGTTCCTCAGGCCTGGAAGATTACCAAAGTTCTTACACTTCACAAAGGGGGTGGGGGCTCCTTCTCTCTTGGAAACTACCATCCTATTTCCTTCCTCCCCTCCCTTGCTAAACTACAGGTGAAGCTAGTCTACATTAGACTTCTAGATTACCTCACCTCCTCCAGTTTCCTCTCCCCCTTTCAGTCTGGTTTCCAGAAGCATCATTCCACCATCTCCTCCCTACTGTGTGTCACTGACTCCATTATTTCTGGAATAGATCAGGGGGATATCACAGCTGCCATTTTCATCAATCTGGCCAAAGCTTTTGACTCGGTGTCCCATTCACTCCTCTTGGATAAGCTGAGTTCAGTCAGCCTCACACCTCCTGCTATTGACTGGGTCCTGTCTTACCTAACAGGCTGACTGCAGTCGGTTCAGGTTGGAGGTATGTTATCATCTCCCCTCCACATCCAGGCTGGAGTCTCAAAGGGTTCTATCCTAGGCCCTACCCTATTCTCCATTTTCTTGAATGATCTTCCCTCTAACTGTGTCAACTTGCATATACACATGCTGTATATGTACAGTAGATGATACAGACATCTTCACCTCTGGTCCTTCTAGAGCCTCAGTGTAAAACCTACTCAAACAGAACTTCAGAAATGTACTGTGCTGGTTCCATTCCAATCATCTCAAGGTCAACACTAAAAAAAAACAGTGTCTATGACCTTTGGTACCAGCCAAAAAGTGGCCAAGCCACTGAGACCACTGGTCTTCTCCATGCTGGATGGCTCCTGTCTTGAAGTGATCCCATCCTTTAAGTACCTCGGCATGTGGTTTAACACTAAGCTTGACTTCTTTGCCCACATCAATGCTGTTCATGTGAAACTCTGCCCTATGTTTGGTGCCTCATACCATAACATAGATTGTCTATCCCTGCTGGTGTCCCATGAGCTGGTCACCAAAATGGTGCTCCTGGTCTTTGACTATGCTGATGTGGTCTATGGTACCACACCATCCACTTCCATAGCTTGGATACCCTCTTCTATGCCTTTTGTTGCATTGCAACTAACTCCCCTCCATGTGCACACCACTGCTCTCTCTACTCCTCCCTCTCCATCCATCTTCTACCTTCAAGTTGCCAGTTACACAACACTTTCTTCATTTTCAAATACTGGTTTGGCTCCCTGCAATCCTATGTCTCCTCTCTCCAATCTCTCCAGCTCCATGCTCTGTCCACCCAGGGGACTAATAAACCTTCTCCACTCCTCACCCTTCTTTTCTCTACTGGAAAAGTTGCCTTCTCAAATCATTTGCCATTCCTCTGGAACCAGCTCCCTCATTCCATTTGTCATTCCACCTCATAGGTGGCATCAGTTTAAACTCATTAATCCACCAACTGCACTTGTTTTGACAAACTTTATATTGCTCAATGCCACTTTCAATTTTGAAATTGCCCTTGTGCTTGTACATCATTTTGCACTTTTTCCTGTTCCACATTTGTACCAGTTATGTGTTCTTGCCTTGTCTGCACTTTATCTGTATCATGCAGTGTACCGTACTGTTACAGTGTTTACTCCTGTAACCCTTTCCCTGGGTTGCACCTGAAAACAAGCCTTGGGTCAGTGTGCCTTTCCCAGTTATCAATTTTTAAATAAATAATGGACATTTCTAACTTATTGGCTTCTGATGGAGCTAAAAGAAAACTACACCCTCATATTTTGTAACTGTTATTTGTTTCCATGTCAACAGACAACTCTTTTTCTGTAGCTGTGAGGGATATATGTGATTGCTTTAGGTTATTTTCATTGCTCATACTAAGCCCTGTAACTACCATGGGGGGGGGGGGGGGGCATTTTATGATTGCTAAAATCTCATTGTCCCTGAGAGCTTCATTAGCATATGAGAACTCACCCTTTTGACTCTACGGTATGCCTGTCTGCTTAATTAGATTTCAACAAAACTAGTCACATCAAGGTGTGACATGCTACATGTACCTTCGGTTAGCTTTGCAAACTATCTGGGTTGTAATACAGGGGTTTTCCCATTAAATTGTTATGAATCTGTATGTTTTCAGAAGGGTTTTTACTTTTCAGGATACTTGTACTTTCAGCATAGAGATTCATGGTATAAATGGTTGATTTTACATCATGTTCCCACATGCTTGCTGCTCTCATGGACAATGAGATTTCAACATCCATAACATAGAAGCCCTCAGGATAGCTGCTGAGGACTATTATGAATGGAGAAAACAAACTAAAGCAAACACATACATCTCCATTAGCTAGTGGAAAAAAGTTGTCTGTTGACAAGGGAACAATTACAATGTACATTATATGAAGGTCAAAGAACCTCAGCACGCAAGCACTGAGACAATGGTTACCCCAAAGGGCATTGGCCGGGAAGCCAAGTTTCAAAGAAATACAAAATCACAGATACCCCATAATGCAAAGCATCATGGGCTGTATATGCAAATCACCACAAAATGTCATGCTGGTTCAACTTTAAGCAAAAATGCATGGTGCCGAAAGACCTCTCACACAGTCTGCAAAGGGTGCTAACAGAAGGCACATATACGTGTTTTGTCCTACCAGGACTCATCAGTGTGCCTCGTCTGTGTGACACCCAAGTGGAATGAACCAGCTACCCTAAGATTTTTGTTTTTTGGTTTTATTGGGTTCACCACAATGTAACCCAGATAGACCATCTTAGGGTAGCTGGTTCATTCCATGGGGGTGCCACACAGATAAGACACACTGATGAGTCCTGGTAGGACCCTTTGCAAGCTGTGTGAGAGGCCTTTCGGCACCATGCATTTTTGCTTAAAGTTGAACCAGCATGATACTCTGTGGTGATTTGCATATACAGCCCATGATGCTTTGCATTATGGGGGTATGTGTGATTTTGTATTATATGAGGGTGTAGCTTTCCTTTAAGTGTGTCTCTCACAAGAGTGTTACATCAACTTTAAGTTTATTGAAGTGACCTATTACTGTTTTCCATTTTACGGGGAACCTAGCCCTTTAGCATTCCAAGAAATAAATGTTAATTTATCAGCACAGAGGAGTGTTATTGTTTTAGCTTTAGACTTAAGGATATAAGCTGGAGATAAAATCCTGCTATTCACTACTACAGACAACATACATTGCAAGTAGATAATGTCTGAGAGCTGTAGAATGACTTTAAGAGAGAGAGAGGTAATTATCTACCAATCCCTTTTCTAATGTCGAGTTAAAATTATTACTAATGATACCAGTTGTATTGTTTAAACTGATAAACTTAGCAACAGTCTCCACTTTAACTCATAAACAGCCATTTTAGCAAGTACTGTACATGATAAAAGTTAAATGAACAAATATTTGGGCATCGCAAGTATCAGCGAGCTTACCATTTCTAAAACACAATGCTGAGAACTGGAACACAAAACAAAGTTAGTACAATATCAAAGCTAATTCACTGTGATTGCTACAAGACTGAACAAGATGCCAATGCAATGATTTCAATAATTATAGAGCAGCCAACAGATGTATCATAGGGACCAAGGAATCGTATCATTAAAATGTCAATCCAAAGACTTCAGACACAGTTGATGGCTCAGAGAGAAGGGAAAGGGGAAATTGTTTAACCAGGAGAGTCACCCTAAACTGAAGCTTGTTTTCAGGTGCAACCTGGGAGCACAAGGAAGTTAAGTGACTTGTTCGGGGTCACATAGTATGCAAGTGGGGGGCTATGGGATGCAAACTCAGATCTCAAGGTTTGCAGCTCAGAGCCTTAAACCACTGTACTATATTGCCTCCTTCATTTTCTTTACTATAGAAAAAACTATGTGTCTGGTAGGGTATATATGTACCATACTCAGCATATACCAATTCCTGCACTCACCAGGACAGTCTCCTCATTATCCTCCTTATTATATTCCAACATCTGTGGCTTATGAATTGTTGTCCTCTGGCATTGTCAGCTTGACCAGATTAAAGTCACAAGCCTGTAACTTGTTTCAGTATTAACCTCAGGGTCTGAGGGGGCAGTAGACTGTCTCAGACATCTATGACCCCTACACCTGCTTTACACAATTTTAATTTTGCATGAATAGCCATAATAACCACAAACACAAAGTAATAAATTAATAAATTGTTAGTTTTCTTTCAGCATTAAAGTGCTAAAAAAGATAAAATGTATTTATTTAAAAGATTTGTCAAGGAATGGTAAACTGCGATGGAGTATAGCTCATCTCCAGGTGTGTCCCGCTGGAGGGTGATAGTTCTATAGCATTGTTGTACGGCCGTAGCAGGGCATGTTTACTGTTTTTATAGTGGGAATAACTGGATTCTTATTTTCAGATTTGGATACGCCAAAATGTGATCAAAACATTTAGGATGTGAGATATACAGTTTAGTTGCTGATAATCTTCAATCTTAATCCATCAGATTCTGATTAGATTTGATCAAATTTGGATTCTGAAATTTGAGTCTGAAAACCAAACTTTAAAGTTCTCAATGCAGGCAGAAAGTGTGAGATGATGGTGTTCTCTGCTCAGATTGGCATCAGATTCAGATACCGTAGATGCCTGCCAGGTGGCACAGAGAGTTGAGCAGCTGGATGCCACAACTTGTGCCAAGTCGGTGACCCAGGGTCGGATGCAGACTCAGGTTGTTGGGGTTGGCTGGGGTGGGAGAGGATAGAGCAACTGGAGGAGTGCTCTCCACTCCCAGGGAGGGAGGGTTTCAGTGCCCAGTGTTAGCCTGGCCCCTAGCATTGACTGGGGGGGGTTAGATAACCAGAGACTGCATGCATTGGGATGACTGGTCAGGACTGCATGCCACTCCATGGGGAAGAAATGGTAAAAGGGATTTCTGAGTGGCTGCTGACCCCACCCAGTCAGCAGCCTTGTATCCTGATGAACACCCAGGCCATGCTGCATGTGGAGGAAAATCAATGGAGTGGAGCTGGGGTGGCTGGCATCCAGAAGGCTGCTCAGGGCCAGGGCAGAAACATCAGTAACTGCAAAAAATTATTCAGATACTGTACTCGGAAAACCTGAAAATGGGCAGATAATCGGTCTTGAATTATCTGATCACCTCTATAACCCAGCAACATATGCAGCAATAAGTTAATAGTTATGGTCCCTGTACACAATCGTGATGATTATTGATAAGTGGTCTATGATCACAGATACCACTTAGTGACCACCTCTTTGCTTGTTCCTCATAGTGCCATGCGTAAAGGGAGAGGGGAGTTACAAGACTTTCCAATGCATCACAAAACACATTGCCATCATGTGGGAAAGGGTGCCAGAGTCACCTGTCACAATGCATGGCAAGTCTTGCAAAGCTGACTGCAAATTTATGAACACAACCCCTGCTAGTGTAACTACTATAAGCAGATGATAGGGGGTGGCACAACACTGTAAACAACTTGAGCAGAGCTGGGGAGTACTGTACACTGTTGTGGGACAGTTCTGAATAATGGACGACTTGGGAAAATGGAGACAGGGTGGTCCCCCTGGATGTCAGGGAGAGATGAGGGTCTGTGGTGTAGGTAAGGGGACACTAGATCACCAATTTATTATGGAGCAAATGAAAACTGAATTTAGAATCAGCCCAGAATCAGGCCCAAACATAATGGACAAGTGGGAGGGGGGGTGTATGTCACGTCTGGTAGCAGGGTTGGTGCCTGCAACCTCCCCATATGGCTTAGTGCCAGGTGACTGATGTTGAGCAATGTCGAGATCTCATTGGGCCTCGCTATTCAGCATGTCAGTAGATGCAACATTAATATCGGAGCAACTGGTTTGTATTATATTCCTGTATTCCTGCCTCTCCTTGCTTTCCCTTGATGCCAGGCACGTGGCTCATTGTGCTACCTTCATCTCCAAATTCTGTCTGGCCTCCCTCCCCCCACCTTTTCTCCCTGCTCTCCTTCTCTTCTTCCACCTCCTACTCTGATTCCACTTCTGACACCCACTATCTCACCCTCCCCCAGCAAAATCCTTTGCTGGTCAAGCTGCTTTCACCTTCCACTTCCCCAAACTTTAAAGCACCCTCCACATTGCTATTTGTTATGTTTCCTCTTCCCTATCACTAAAATCGCTCCTTCATGGCTTCACTACTCACTCCTGTAGTTGCCACTGATCCTAGGCTACTCCCGAAGCTCCTCTCTCCATACTACTCCCTCCTTCTACTACCCTGGTTTATTGGTCCACATTTCCCTTGGACTAGTCCCCCATTGTACTTGCACATTACTGATGTAGTTTATTACTGCACTTTCCACATCCCTTTCCCCCAGGACACATCTGGAAGTGAGCTGTTAGCACAGTATGTTTTTCCTTGTGAAACTCTTGAAATAAATAAATTACGATAAGATGTTTGCGTAGGGTAAAAATGGGAGGTGCTGCAGGCAAAGCCACAGGCACCTTGTTGTGTAACTACTAGAGCTGTGCATAATGCTAAACTCCACCAGCAGAATTCAGGTGGTGGCATGGTAATGCCTCTTGCAAAATGCTTTTCAGAATTTGATTAGTTTTCCATTAGTTATGTAAACCACAGATTAGTTTTCCATATATTACATAAATCACAGATTTCTAATGATTACATAAACCACATATTAATTTTTCATGGATTATGCAAACCACAGATTAGTTTTCAGTGTATTAAGTACATCACACATTAGTTTTCCATGGATTACATAAACCAGAAATTAGTTTTCCATGGATTATGTAAACCATGGATTCATTCTCTATGTATTACGTAAACTTCAGATTCATTTTCCATGGATTATGTAAACCACGGATACATTTTCCATGGATTATGTACCATGGATTAGTTTTCCATGAATTTAATCAAGAAAAGATTAGTTTTCCTTGTTTTATGTAAACCACAAATTAGTTTTCCATGGATTACATAAACAACAGATTTGTTTTCCATGGATTATGTAAAGCACAGGTTAGTTTTCCATGGATTATGTAAACCACAGATTAGTTTTCCACAGATTATGTAAACCACGAATTAGTTTTACATGGATTTCATAAGAACTCATTAATTTTCCATGGATTATGTAAACCACAGATTAGTTTTCCATGGATTATGTAAACCACGGATACATTTTCCATGGATTATGTACCATGGATTAGTTTTCCATGAATTTAATAAAGAATAGATTAGTTTTCCTTGTTTTATGTAAACCACAAATTAGTTTTCCATGGATTACATAAACAACAGATTCATTTTCCATGGATTATGTAAAGCACAGGTTAGTTTTCCATGGATTATGTAAACCACAGATTAGTTTTCCACAGATTATGTAAACCACGAATTAGTTTTACATGGATTTCATAAAGAACTCATTAATTTTCCATGGATTATGTAAACCACAGATTAGTTTTCCATGGATTATGTAAACCACGGATACATTTTCCATGGATTATGTACCATGGATTAGTTTTCTATGAATTTAATAAAGAATAGATTAGTTTTCCTTGTTTTATGTAAACCACAAATTAGTTTTCCATGGATTACATAAACAACAGATTCATTTTCCATGGATTATGTAAAGCACAGGTTAGTTTTCCATGGATTATGTAAACCACAGATTAGTTTTCCACAGATTATGTAAACCACAAATTAGTTTTACATGGATTTCATAAAGAACTCATTAATTTTCCATGGATTATGTAAACCACAGATTAGTTTTCTAAGGATTATGTAAACCACAGATTAGTTTTCCACAGATTATGTAAACTACAAATTAAACTTATATGGACTACATAAACCATATATTTTTTCCATGGATTACATAAACCACGGATGTGTTTTCTATGAATTACATAAACCCGGGGTTAGTTTTCCATAGAATATGTAAACCGTAAAATAGTTTTCCATGGTTTAAATAATCCACAGGTTATTTCACATGGATTATGTAAACCACAGATTAGTTTTCCACGGATTACATAAACCTCAAAATAGTTTTCCATGGATTACGTAACCTATGGATCAGTCTTTCATAGATTACATAAAACACAATTTAATTTTCTAAGGTTTGCAGGAATCTAATCTGAGGTTTACATAAACTGTGATTTACTATTCTGGGTTTAAATCCTTCAAATGGAATTCCATGTAATTAGTTAAAATTTTCAAAAATTCCGCAGAATTCCATTTTGTCAGAATTTAAAATCTCTGCACAAAAGTAGCTGCCACCCATTCTGACTGTGAACGGTCCTCAGCAATTGTTTAATGGGAATAAGAGTTATAAAACACAAAGCCAGAATACTTGTGACCTGAGTTATTTCATTTTTGATTTTGGTTATCAGGAATAACTCATAGAACAGTGCCCTGTTTAGAGGGGTGATCTGGGTGTAGCAACATATCAGCTACAACGCAGTCTTTCTGATCTGGATTGCTTTTTCCTTTTACTACATGGTTGGTTTCTTCTCTTCAGCCTTCTTTAGAGCAGTGATATTCATTGTAAAGCCTGGACCCCAAGGCAGGGAAGACATCTGGAGGTACAGCTATTCAAAAAAAAAAAAGAGAAACATATTTCTAAAACAAACGACACTTAAATGTGAACACAAAAAATGTACTATTGCAATGTTAGAACCCTTGAAAACTCACAATGCTGTTAATAAGACTTTTAAAACCTTTTTGGGCCTCAGTCATAGTCCTAAACTGTGGAGCTGTTATTTTGGGTGCAAACAGCTGCCTGAATGCACATCCAGACTTTGGAACAATACACATCACTGAGTCTCACTCATAGAGGGAGATATCTCCCCCCCCCAAGGAAATACACATACAGGGAATGCACAGACCACCATTGGGAGTAGTACAGCTGCTCAAGTGTAGATATTAGAAATGAAACAGCACAGAATAAGTGGCACACTTAATTGAAAAGTGCATGTTGCAAGGTTCAGGTAAACATTATTCCATGAGGGTTGTCAGGCAAAAAGGCCCCCAACACTTGGTGGTGGTGACGGTCATCCCCTCCCCCCAAGATTAAATTGAAATGTGAATCAATCTGCAGATGTTAAGGGGTGCAAATAATATTCTGCTCCTACTTACATGCTGATTGGCCACTCTGATGGAGTTATAGTTTGGCAAAGCATCAGTCACGTAGCGATACACCATACTACAATCAAGCTGTAAATGGCAGTGCCATCATAAGTCCCTCCATCTGTGCACCCCCATACTGCAGGCCCCCTTCTTGGCTGATGAGTATTGAAGAGTGCCAAAACCACCAGAACCATTCCCTGGTAATTCAGAGGTCCACCAGTCACTCTGCAAGTTTTCATAAATTCCTGGACCTGGATGTTTCAGACATTTACAACACGAGTTTGTCTTCATTTTTAGTACTTGCAACAAGATTATCAGAGCACAAAGCATGGTCCAACACCTTGTAGCAACTGCCATGAGATGTGCATAATTTAGTTAGTTAGTTAGTTTTTGTTGACTGGGAAAGGAGGACTAGACATTTCTGCCTATTTTCAGCCTCATTCCAGGGGAAGGGAATAAAGATGGATGCCAAGTGACATTGAACCAGATTAAGATGTTGGTGATATTTTTAGCAAATGAGGAAAACTTGCCAAGAGCACTGGGGGAATTCCCCAGCTGTGCTGCAGGGGGAGACTGCTGCTTGTGAGCACATCGGAGGACTCCAGTCCAGAGCAGGAAGATGAAGGAGGAGGCTTAGCAGGAGCTGCTATTACTGCGATGGGTGCTGTAGACACCAACATGGATTGCCATAATAGTCATCAACAACTTGTGCAGTAGCATGAAGAAACAAATGAACCAGGAACTGTAGAAATTATATATACAGCAGTCACCACCACTAACGGTTTTAAAGAACAACAACAGATGCTACAGATTCAAGTTCAGAAGACAGAGAAGAAACTGCAAGAAGTAAAATGGCAACAACATGAAGAGGAAAAGAATAGAGAACAGGCACCTGAAAATTTGCCTGGAGCAACGACGGTATCAGCAAATAAAGTTTTTGTTTGGAGAGAGGAACAAAGCCCTGGATGTCACTCCTGCAGAGCTGCTGGCAACAATGCAATGGCCTACATCTAAAGACACAGGATCATGGTCCCCAGAACAAACCCTGTAAGGGACAGGGTGGATTCAGTCCCCAACTGGTACAGGGATACTGGATCCCTCCATAGAAATCCCAGGCACAGTACAGAAAGAGATGGAGGTTCATTCTATAGCTCAACCAGTTCCTGAGGTGGATACAAGTCTGGGACATCTCTGGAGGGCACACAGATGGGTACAATTTCATTCTCTCCCTTAAATAACTCTCCTGAGGTATTTTGTGATGCACAATTGGGGGAACAACTTTTACAAACAGAGCAGGCTGCCACCCCCTCCCAGGCTGCAGAGGAAAATGTAAATGCTGAAACTTTCCCTGAAGTCAATCCTACTAAAGACAACAACCCCACATATGCAAGCCTATTCCACAAACCTGTGGAACTAGCAAAGAGGAGAAATGCAATAAGATTGAGATACCTGGGTGGTATGGAAATGCAACCATACATGTTCGTTGTAGGACAATGCCTTAGAAAACAATCCCTTGGGTTTACTGCTGATGTCTATGACATGATACATGCTCCAGATGAAACAACATTTGATATAAGCTTCCACACTCCAGATTTACTGGAGCAGTTCTGGAGCAAACATATGACTTTAAAATAAACCCCCTTATGGACTCCGTTCCAGGTTATTCCCCTGACAAAGCAATCCTTCAGGATTATTACTGTACTGTTCAGAAATAAGGGGGTTAATATAGCAGACATATTGTATTGGCTGGAAAAGAAGTGCACAGTTCAAGGGACCCCAGACCCTATTTTGGATGAAGAAAGGTTCTGGAACAGAGGATGTTGTATCAAAATCAAATTAAACCACATAGCGAATGAGCTACAAGACCTGCCGAATTGCCTATATATAGGCAGAGATAAAGGCTTCATTTTTTATCTTGGTCAACCACGACGGTGTTTCAAATGAGGATCTGCCAGACACATCAGCCCGAATTGTGATATTTTAAAATGTGCACAATGTGGGGAGGTGGGCCATGCTGGTTACCACTGTACAAACAAGCAGAAATGCAATTTGTGTGATGAAGAGGGTCATACTTTTCCAGATTGCCTATGGGCAGCCCACAACACCAAAAATGTGGACTATGGGGTGCAGCATTTTTATATCGATAGAACAGCTAAGGGAGCTTCAAGGCCATCATTTTCAAGGCAGCCACTAGCACACCAACCACAAGGTGTACCAGAGCACACAAGAACTTTGGTGCCTGCCCCTCTAGGAGATGGGCAAGTTGAATAGCCACAACAAGCTCCTGACAAAGGACAAGAGACTAGACTAGATACCACAGTCATGCCCCCCCCCCCGTCACTAGTGGTGGATGAGCCAGAGTTTCAAACAGTACCAGCCAAGGGAAGAGGAAACACCTTGCAGCCTGTTGCTGATTCCTCAACAGAGCTGTTCCCTACCCACAACCCCTTTTCAGTTCTACAGGGGGGACCCAGAAGTTGATATGGAGTCAGATAATGCTTCCATAACATCTTTTCAATTAGATGGTCTCTCTGACACAGAAAAGATAACTAAAAAGCAGGAGAAACCAAAGAGAAGATGAATGGGAACCGGGGCCAGTTCAAGGACGGTACCATGAGTGTTCTCTAACATAAACTTGGCAATACTATGAAATACGAATTGTCGGTCACATCACTGAACGCGAACAGCATCCTATTGGAAAGAAAAAGATTGGCAACGTATGTGTTATTCTCAGATTACTTTGAGGTAGTGTTTCTTCAAGATACTAGACTAGCTACAACCCATAACATTTCCACTGCCAGTAATTCTTGGATATGGGGCCCCAGCCTTTGGTCTATGGGGGAAGACCCCTGCAGTGGGGTGGGCATCTGTTTTATGGATCAAAATATAATTATTACCCACTTGGTCAACATAGATCCTGGGAGGTCTTTGTTACTTGATGTACGTCTACATGATATTGAGTTTCATATAATTAACATTTATGCCCCACAGACTAAGGTGGGGAGGATGAAATTACTAAAAAAGACACAACCATATCTATTCACAGTGAGAAATGTCCTTTTCAGAGGTGATTTTAATTGTAGTTGCTTTTTATCAGATGGGTTGAAAAAATTCAAAAATATATTGTGATGTGACTTTTTAAATGAACTTCTTTCTCAGAAAGGATTACAGGATGTGTTTGAGCAACCACGAGCACCACATACATACTTTGGGGGATCAGTTTCCACACAAATTAATTATTGGCTCATATCCCCCACATTATCAATCAGATCAAAGGATGTTATCCCAGTTGCATCCTCTTACCATGGACTGCTTAGTCTGCCCATTGCCAACTGTGCCGAAACCTCTAAGGGGCCCGGATATTGGAGACTTAATTTAAGTTTATTAGATAATCCAGTCATATTGGAGGGTTTCAAACAGATTTTGAATGCTAGACAGTCAGTGATTTTTTTTCTGTATGGCTCCTTAGATGAGTGGTGGGAGGATAGCAAAACATACATCAAAGAATATTTTCAAGCAATGGGGAAAATTAATGGCAGATTGAAAAATGAAAAATATTTTGAGCTAAGCTTTCAATTATATTTTTTACAAACACTGCAACAAGGTAGTACAGTATCATATGCTGACCAAATATATAAAATAAAGGAGGAAATGTTAGACACAATACAGTAGAATTAAATCTTTGGAAACAGAAGAATGCTTTGGACACCAAGGTAAACAAGAGCAGATGAACCCATTTGAAACCTGTTCAAACTAAAGACCAAATAAAGTAATGTATGGTAGTCCATGATGATAGCGATTATAAATGAGTGACTGTAGAAACAGCAACTCATCTATAGTGCTATCATCATCAGCTACCCTACAAGGGTAGCAATGGATGAGCGACAACAGCGACCAGAAGGGGAGGGATAGGGAGGTGCAGGAGATGGCTAGGAGGGAGGGTTTAAGTTGGGGAGAGAAGCCTGCTGCAACTGAGCTAGCCCTGTGTTGTGGTGGTGAGGGTGGCTGGCTATGGTGCAGCAGGCACTGGGTTCAGGACACGCTGGGGGTGAATGTTTTGCTGGTGCTTGCCACTGTTGTTTTTTTTTTTTTTTGCGGTGGTGATTTTTGCCCCCTCCTCAACATGCACCCCCATTGGAGTTAGCAATCTTTAGTTAGGGGGATGCGGGGGGGGGCATAGCCCCCTGCAAAAACACTTTAATTTACCAGATGTTGGCTCACTGAGAAATGTATATCGCCGAAATGCTTTTCGGCGATATACATTCACGATGATAGCGATCACTGTATTTGGATTGCTATCATCACATGGAACCGTAATGTATAATGTAAAAGGAAAGGAAGGTCAGGTTTTGAAAACAAATAGAGAAATATTGACTGAAATAGAATCCTATGTTTCCCGCTTTTTTCGGGGGCGGGGGGGACTACCAGAACCAGAAACTGAAGAATGGGTAAACTCTTGTCAGGTGCCAAAAATTCCAGCTCATTTCCTGGACTCATTAACCAAGGAAATAACCATACAGAAATTTCATTTGGTTATTTCTACGTCCACAAATGGGATGCCCCTGGGCCTTATAGGATTCCAAATGAATTGTATTTATTCCTTGTTTCAGAATTACATAGAGAAATGGTGCAGGCTTTCAATAATTTTTTAACAAAAAGACAAGCTCCCACACAGCATGTATGAAGGGCTCCTTATTTTACTGTATAAGTCTGGGGATAAAGAACATCTTACCAACTGGAGACCTGTTACGTTAATAAATGCAAACTGTAAAATATTGACTAAACTCCTCAGTAACAGGATGACAATGGTACTAGATAGTATTATTCATCCTTCCCAATTTTTCTCGGTCCCAGGAAGGAAAATAACAGATGGCCTAATAATACTTAGGCAAATCATGGAAAAAGCGAATTCAGAGGAATTAAGTGTTTTTTTTTTTGGTAAGCTTAGACCAGACAAAAGCACATGACAGGGTTGAACATTCATACTTATAGTACTTTATGAAATCCTGTGGGTTCCCAGAATAGTTTATAAGGTGGACACAAGTATGTTATAGACAAGCAGTAGTGATACCGTATATAAATGGCTGGACAGGGTAAAAATGTGAAATAACCGGAGGGGTTTTGCAGTGATGCCCTTTAAGTCCTTCACTAAATATCATAATGTTGGACCCACTTTTACATAAAATAAACAACAATGATCTAATCAGGGGGATGTCGGTACACAATGAAGCTGCAGCGATCAAAACAGTAGTCTACACAGATGATATTTTTTTTTTGTTAATTGTTTAACCAGGACTAGTACACTAAGCTGAAAGCTTTTTTATAGGTGTGACCTGGGAGTACAGGGAAGTTAAGTGACTTGCTCAAGGTCACACAGTCTGCAAGTATAAGCTGTGGGATTCAAACCCAGGTCTGGTCTGCTGGATGTTACCAGATTTGCAGCTCAGAGCCTTAAACCACTGTGCTAAACTGCCTCCCTAATACGTGCCTCACATTAGCAAATCAGTTGCCAGGTAAGAAAGTAGACCAGAGTTTACAAGAATTTGGGTTAAGAACAGGATCAAAATTTCATTTTCAAAAAAGTAAGTGCCTTCCAACTGGTGAATTAGACATAGGCCAGAAAGAATTTCTGAATGTCCCTATACAAACAGAGGTATAAAAAATATTGGGAGTATACTTCGGAAAAGGAGACATGAGTTTCTATAATTGGGACTTCTTATTAAAAGAACCCAGAAAAAAATAAACAGATGGAGCAACTGGCATATGGCAAAACTGAAGTGAGTATATATAGTGAAAACTTTCCTTCTGGCCACGTTCTTGCACCTGAGTGCTGTATTCCCCCTGCCTAAGCAACTAGAGACAACTCTTAATAGTTAGATTTTTTCCAATGCATTTGGGGCAGCAGGCTGAACCCAATCGAAAGGGGGATTACTTACTTGTAAAAGAGGGTGGGTTAAATATGAGTAACCTGCTGCTTTTTTGTCTGTATTTTTATATATTTAAACCTTAAAACAATAGTACAGAAATCCGGCAAAATATGGGCACCCTGGGTAGTGGACCACGTACAGCCATGGTTGGCCTCTTGGGAGCCAGGACTACAGTAGCTATCTCAAAACAAAAGTCTTTGCAAGGACTTCATATATGCAATATTGTTTTGGTAAATTAAAATTATGAAGTATTACCAAACAAACCTTAATTACGCTATCCAGAAAATAACTATATTCCCATATTATGACAGTATTTTTCTTGTATGGAACTCATCCCCAGAGAGAGTTCAGTCAGATAGGAGACATGCTGTCCAACCCACGATTAGCAGACAAAATGTGTGATGTTCTCTGGCTGTGTACACACAGCAAATTAAACGTGAAAAACAATTTGATGCACATGGATGTGAGTGAAAGGCATTGCCCGAGAATGATGCTACGTCCCAATAGATTTGTGACTATGGAGCATTTATATTTCGAATATCCTTGTATCATGGAATTTGGGAGTATCTTACACACTAAATGGAAATACTCACCCTTTTTATTATTATCCACAGAGATTTTATTCTTAGGAATCTTACCATTAAAATGGGCAAAACATATGATCAGGGCATCATCCATTTAATATTGCTTTTGATTAAGTATAACATCTGGCAAACAAGGTGACAGCTCGCTCTTCAAGAAAAGGAGATCTCAGCAGAACAATTGTTCTGGACCATACGTTATGCATTACTTAAAATAAAACAACAGGACATTTTACATTGTTCATCACATATGTTTCCGAAAAAGTAGAGATATATGAACTGGATAAATAAAGTGTAAAGAATTCAGTTGAAATGTAATAGGTGCTATGAACAAATGTGAATGGCTTGGTTATTGGTCCTTAACAAGCCCTATAGGTCCAAACCTGGGGTAGATAAGGTGTTTGTATTCAAACATTGAGCTAGACTTTTTAGTTCAAAGAGATGCATATTCTTTTACCAGAATGTTAGAAGCAGAATATAATGACTTTGTATTTGTTCATATACCTGTAAAAATGGGGTTAAGGGACTATAGTAATACAAATGTGATGGGCCCAAATATGGTGTATGTCTTATTTTCCATTTTATATTTACAATAAGAGGGAGTAAAAAGTATGTTTTAATATGTATTTGCTTTATGTTTATTTAGAAAGTGGGAACGACTGTTTAGATTTTCAATAAAGAGTAAGGGGAAAGGGGTATGAATTAATTCTGTGTAGTCTGAATTCATATTTTTTGAGTTAGGTATAAATTTCCTAAATGGAAAAGTTTTCCTAACTTTAATTGAGGGGAGGGGGGTCAGAGTTGGTATGAGTGAATACTTATTTGATTTATTGTATGATTTTTTTTGTATTACTTTCCAGTGTCAGAAATGTATGGTATCTTGATGACTCACTGAAATTATAATAAAAAAATTCCCCTACTTTTTTCGATAAGTGCCATGGGATCTTTATTCTTTAACAGCCACCTGAACTACCACCAGAACAGGCAGATGGGACCTTGGTTTAACGTCTCATCCAAAAGACTGCATCCCAGGAGTACAGCACCCACCTCAGGCTGCACTACTGTGTCAATACTGGAATTTAACCCAAGTGCCTAGTGTGGGGATAGAACCCACAGCCTTCTGATCTTCTAGCCTCAGAGGCAAGTGTGCATCCTGTTGAGCCACTGATACTGCTATCAAGTAGGACTCATGCATCACAGTTAGGTCATATGCATTATTTTTGTGCTGTAATGTGTCATAAATGTGTCAAAATATTTGGGGAAACATACAGATTAAAAAGCATATTTTATGTCAGCCTCTTTGTATAGTCAGACATCATTTTCAAACTGCAGTATTTGTTAGTCACAATGTAGTTTTCTTCCATCAAAAACCTTTTTCCTGGCAAAACAATTAACATAACCCTATTCATTTTCATTTTCTTTCAGTCCTGAATGAAAATATGGGATTTTGAAGTTTTAAAAGTTCCCCTCCCATGCCATGCCTGCCATGAACATATTTAATATCTTGGTACATGTCTGAACTGTTTACCATTATAAACACATGGTATCACCATCCTTAAGCAGCCACAGTATGACTCTAATATGTACATTCAACAGGTAACCTCATCGGAAGACATTTCTACACATTGCCAGTGGCAGTCATCTTTAATGACTTGTCATTAATTATAAAATTAAACTGACTGTTGATAAATCTAAGGACATCAGAAATACATTTTTGCTAAAAATAAACTAAAAGATACATGGGATATGCCAAGGGCTGACTAAAAATATCACATTTACTTTTATCTGCTGGTTTTGACCTCTATGACATCACAAGTGGCACAGCCCTGAGTGAGGTCTGTAGAGGTCAAACCCTGCAGATAAAAATGAATGTGATATTTTTTGGGAGCCCATGGAATATGTCAGTTATTCAATGACACTGCCTCTCTGGCAAGATTAGCTCTTTCTTTCTGTGAAGGTGTTACTCTATTTGATTTCACTGCTCTTTTTACGACTGTGGGCGGAGCCTACAGGAGTATTGCATATACAAAAGGAGTGATGTCATGTTTTCTGTCCGTGGAACTAACTGAAGGTGTAAATAGTCTCCTCTGCCTTACCCTCCTCCAAGAAAGGTTTTCCGCCCTCAAATAAATACGCTTTCATGTTAGTCAATGGTGGCAGGGTACTATTTTCTTTCTTAAATGGGTGGTACAAGAACTGGAACCTGAGTAGTGGGAGGCAGCATTGTTTTTTGGGGGAAGTAAGGTCCATCCTACCTCCAACCAAGAAGCTCCAAAAGGTCCATCCCACCTTTTTTTTTATTCATGTGGGAGGGGCATGAGGTGGCTCTATCATCCTGAAAGAAGACTCACATGTTTGGGATGTGGACCAAGGAACAGGACAACAAGTCTGTGGAGTCCCTGCATTTTGTTAACAACTAGAACAGAAGATATTTAAAATGCCTTCAAACTGACTTAAAAACCCTTGGAACAAATGATTATCAGAGTCACCTGGTGTCTCAAAAAGAAAGACTAAGAAGTGTCTAAAAACTAAGGAAAATAGACAGCTTTCAGGTGTTTCTTAAACATTTATATACTAAAACCAAAGTTCAGCTTTTGGGATTAACAATATTTGTTTACCATATTCTATCTATCTATATATATAGTCTGTCTTTTTAGTAGTTTCAAAATCTTGAAAGCATTGGTGTTACTAATGCATTTAGAAATAATTTTTTTTAACTGTCTTTACAGATAACCTTGAAAGCATTGGTGTTACTAATGCATTTAGAAATACATTTTTTTAATTGTCTTTACAGATAAATCATGCATGTTCATGTGAGGGCACATTTTTTGTGGGGATGGGGTTCAAATTATTTTAATCATGGGCACAGTACTTGGTAAACACAGTCTGTGATGAAGTGTATTTTTCCTTTTAAAGGAGTAGTCCACCCAGAATGTACAAAAAACATATGTTATGTAGAGTGTTTTGATATGTATGTTAAATCCTAGTGTGTCCTTCCCTTTGTCTGCTATTAGGAGTTTTTCCTAAATTAGCTTGTTAGCTGTATGGTAGTTTTATGACCCCGGGGATCTCCATAACAAATCATTTTATTGGCTTTCTTTCTCCTACGATGCCCCCTTTCTCATGTGACAGTGATATAGCCATGCCCTTCGATTTAGCATGTGTACTGCTTTAAAATTAGTTTAGCAACAGCAAAGCCTTGTAACTGTTCTTATCCAGGGAGCACAAATGACAACAGTTAGTTTAGCAGATACCTGAGAGCAAGCTAACTGGGGTTTCTGTAAGACAACAGCGTCCCTGCATTAAGTGAGAGCATAACCTGTCAGGGATCAGATGGTCACCAATGAAAGTCTCTTTAACAACTGCAGCCTTAAGTCTTCAGCCCAGTGGCAACAACACCTGCAACCATACATTACTAGTGCAGAGCTAGAAGGACACCCACATTTTGCAGCACTGCAGCCCTGTGACTCATCAGCCTATCAGCCAATAAGAGGACACATCAAGCAGTACGTCTTCATGGAAGTCAGCCCCACAGCAGCACATCTTGCTTACTTGCCGGTAAACTGAGAAGAACGCGGAAGTGATATTAACAAGGAGCGTCATCAAACGAGGAGGGGCTGCACCACATAAAGCTCGCACTGTTCAAGCACGAGCGTGAGTGGTGTGAGCGCCACTTAGTAACAAAAAAAGGATTTCAAAATAATACTATTGAAACTCGAATTGATTTTGAAAGAAGTTTAATTATGCTTTTGGGGTAATTATTAGCACTGTGATAGCCTGGTTTATAGATTTAGTTAAAGCTTCTGAATTTATAAGACCAAAGTATTTTTAAGCTCTGAGTTAAAAGTAAAGAACAGTATATTTGATTAGTTAATTTATTAACTGTGAGATTTATAACTGGGTTATAGGTTTAGTGTTTTACTAGAGTTTTTCCAAACTAAGCTGTAAAAAAAAAATTAACAAGATGAAGGGCATCTTTATTAAACTGATGGGACTGTTGGTGGGTATGATTTGCTTAATGCAATATTGTGGACCAGTTACATCTGACTCTAGAGAGAGTAGAAGTGGTATATATTTGAATCTCAGTCAGCCAAGAGTGAGTCAATTAAGAGTTAATAAGTCATTAAGAGGGAGAAATAATTTTAGGATGGTTAGACAGCACATTTTGAACACTTTTAGGATAGTTCCCTGTTGAAGTTTTTCTTCAACAGACCAGATGCCTTTGATATCCCTAGTACTTTGTGGGGATATAGAATTAAACCCAGGGCCTGAGGATGGGGCCATTAAGATAGTATTGGATAATGCTAGAAGTTTAATTAAAAAAATGGACCTCCTCAGAGCTTGGGTAGATTTGGAAAACCCTGATATAGCTATTTTAACTGAAACCTGGTTAAAAAAAGATATTCCTCAATTTGAAATTGAACTTCATGATTTTTTTTGTTACAGACAGGATCGAGGGTCACGGGGAGGAGGGATTATAATTTATACTAGATACAATTTGGGTCCTTCTGAGGTTATTTATTCTGGGAAAATAGAAGGAATAGAATGCCTGCTGTTAAAATTCCATACAATTAATTTGATTGTGGGAGTCGTTTATTCTCCACCTAAGATAAACAATATGGGCCGGATATTCAAACTGCGCTATTTTGTGGCGCAAGCCCTTGCGCTGCACAAAATAGTTGTGCAGGGGTGTGGCTGGAGCAATATTCAAAGAAGTTGCGCTATTGAGCAACTCCTTTGAATATCACCCCCCAGCCACAGCCACTGTGCATGGTGCAGTGGAACTTGCGCCACCGCAAGTGGTCAGAGTGGAGCATTCAACTTGCAGTGGCGCAAGTACCATTGCGCCATGCACAAATTTCCGATATTCAAAAGGTGACATGCAAATGGGGCCATAATTCATGCAAGGTGCAGGGGGGGCCATTTGCATCTGTTTACTCAGCTCCATTTGCATGCCATTAGCATGCAGTGCACCAATCCCGAGGACTTGCGCCTGGCGCCTGCCGAGCAGGCAGCCATCGAGGACCGGCGCCCTATGGCCCGATCACGGGCAAGAAGTAAAAAATCCCCCCACCCCCACTGGCCCGATGGTAGGCAAAGCAGTCGCTCCCTCTCCCCAACTGGCCTGATCATGGGCAAAAGCTGAAATAACTCCCCCCACCAGCCCAATCGCAGGCAACAAAGTGTCCGCCCCGAACATATCCCTGGTGGTCCAGTGGACCGATAAGCCCGATCGCAAGCAGCAAATGTCTAAACACACCCCCCTGAACATATCCCTGGTGGTCCAGTGGACCGATAAGCCCGATTGCAGGCAGCAAATGTCTAAACACACCCACCCGAACATATCCCTGGTGGTCCAGTGGACCGATAAGCCCGATCACGGGCAGCAAATGTCTAAACACAACCCCCAAGAACACATCCTGGTGATCTAGTGTCCCCCACCCCACCCACCCAAGCCCACCACCTCCCCCAAACAGCCAGCGGGTGGCAGCCCACCTGCCTGCCCCTGCCGCCCGCTGACTCACTGCCCGGTAGGTCTGCCGCCCAGTGGTGCAGAGCAGAGCCAATGGGCATGCAGCCCTACCATACAAGGCATTCCTCGACTTGATCCTTTTTTGGCTCAAAGTTGTGCAGGCGTAGGTTGAGGTTGCGCCTGCACAACTCTGCACAGCCCGGCTGAATATCGGGCTGTGCAGTTTATGCATGGTTCCTCCCACTCCAGTTCAGCATGCATTCATTTGCATTGCGCTGCTGCTCAGCATGTTTTCAGTGGTGCAACTGCCTCCTGCTGAATATCGCAGAATGGCACAATTTCAGACTTGAGCAGGCGCAACCCTATTGCGCATGGCGCAACCCTTTTGAATATCTGGGCCTATGTATTTTGAGAAATTTTCTCACACCATTATGGAATATATAGGCCAAACAAATGTGATATTGATGGGTGATTTTAATGCTGCTTGGGGATGTCCAAGAGGTCGGGTCTTGGAAAATTCAATGAAATGTTTAAACCTGTTACAGATAATTGACACACCTACAAGGAAAGGAAAATTAACAAGTAAAGGTAGTATATTGGACTTGTGTTTTGTTTCCCCAGAATTGTTTGTAGTAAATAAAGGAGTTGGGAAACCAAATTTAGAGGATCATAACGTAATACAATGTACTATAAACTTGGAAAATAAAAAAGTCCCAAAAATTAAAACTTCTATAGAGTATAAAAGAAGCAATACAAAATTCAATAAGCAGTTGTTTTGTAAGTATTTACAGGGATTACCATGGCATAGAATTTTCTTAATTCCCAACCTGAATTTAGCAGTACAGGAATTTACATCTATGTTTATTGAGGCATTTGATCAATTTGCACCTTGGAAAAAAGTTAATCAAAAACAAAATCATTTACCTTGGGTGACTCCAACTATAAGGAAGTTAATTAGAGTAAAAAATCAACTTTGGAAAAAAGCAAATAAAACTCTGAAGCCTGATGCATTGGACATTTTTAAAAAAATAAGAAATAGGGTGGTTCAGGAAATAAGGAAATCAAAGACCACTTATTATAAACAAAGGATCGAGGAAGCTACAGATCCTAAGAAATATTGGACCCTGATAAAAAATCTGGCAAATCCTGTCAAAAACCAAATGGAAATAAAACTTAGTCATAATGGAACTATATTGGAAACAGATAGAGCTGCGGAGTTATTAAATAATTACTTTATTGAACTTCCTGATTTGGATTTGGGAATAGAAACAAACGTGAAAAATTTTCGGCTTGAGGACCAAAATATAGAAATTGCAAATTGTAAGGAAAACCAGGTACCAATGTTTCATTTTAAAACAGTGACAATTTTTGAAGTACATAAATTAATAAATATCTTAAAGACAAATAAGGCTTGTGGTCCTGATAAGATAGAAAACAGATTGTTAAAGGAAGCTGCTCAAGAGATATCACCAATTTTGAGGGATTTTTTTAATTGGAGCTTAAGAGAGGGATTATATCCATTAATGTGGAAACAGGCAAAAATAATTCCAATTTACAAGGGAGGTGATTCAATGGCTACTTCAAACTATCGCCCAATAGCACTATTGTCAGCAGTTTCAAAAATGTTGGAAAAAATTGTCCATGGGCAGTTAATGGAATATTTGGAAAAATATCAGAAAATAACTCCCTTTCAGTCAGGTTTCAGACAGGGTAGGTCCACGGCTACTGCACTCATGGACTTCCTAGATTCAGTTACTACTCCCCTGGGGGAAGGGAAGTCGGTGGGTGCGGTATACGTGGACCTATCAAAGGCATTTGATTTAGTGAATCATTGTATTTTGGTCAAAAAGCTGAAACACTTGGGTATGGAAGAAGAACCTTGTAGATGGTTTAGATCATACTTAGACAAAAGATCCCAATTTGTAATGGTAAATGGTCATAGTTCTGGTTTGGGTTCTGTTACAAGGGGGGTACTCCAGGGTTCAATCCTGGGTCCTCTCTTGTTTCTAGTTTACTTGAATGATTTACCAAGGTTAATAAAAAGCTCACAAGTTAGACTCTACACGGACGATACAGTTTTGATTGTATCGGGTAGAAATTTAGGTGAAATAGAACAAAAATTACAGGGTTATTTTTCAGGCATGCAGAAGTTTTTTTCATCGCTTGGACTTTTGATAAACAATAAAAAGACACAGACAATGTATTTTGGTGTAGAGAAGAAAAATAAAACAGTCTCAAAAATAACAATAAAGACTCAGGATGGAAAAATCTTAGAGCAAACACAGGTTTATAAATATTTGGGCATTTTAGTTGATCAAGAATTGAATTTTGAACAACATGTAATAGAATTAATAAAAAAAACAAACTCAAAACTAGGGGTAATGAGGCGTATATCAAATTGTTTAACAAAAGCCATGTGATTAAACATAGCAAATCAATTAATATTACTGGTGATCGACTATGGGAGTCATATTTATGGGCATGCCTCAAAAAAACAGTTACATAATTTAGATGTTCTCTATAACAAAATGGTTAGATTTTTGCTAAAATGTGATATTGGTACCCATCATTGTGTGATGTATACTGAATTAGGATGGAATACATTATATCAGAGGGCAAAGGGAAATTGGCTAAATCAGATAAAAGGATTATACAAAACTGATTCACAAAATCATCTGATAAGAAATCTTAAAAAAACAGATCATGGACTAAATTTTCGGAAATCAGGAGCCAGAGATTTTTTGTTTCAAAAATCAAAAATAGTTACAGTACTATGACCTTTCAATATAAAGTCTCAACGAGTTGGAATAGTCTTCCCATTCTCCTCAGAGACCCAAATCTGTATTTTTTTAGAATATAGGACTGCAGTAAAACATGAACTGCGTTTTAGATGTTTATTTAACAGGTAATATTTAAACAATATTGTATAAGATGTTTGCTTGATTATAATGATGTGTTTGGTAGCAAAACTGTATGAATGGTATGTGTACTTGAATGTAATGTATATTGTAATTTTTGTAATAATTTAAATTGTGTACTACACAGGTTTGCCTTGTAAATAGGGATTCTTTGAACCCTAATGGCAACAATTTCTGTATAAATAAATTTTTGCTACTACTACTACATCATGAAATGTAGCAACAGAGAAGGGGTAAGTCAGCATGTGGAACAGAGAGACATCAGCTGGGGAGACAGAAACAATGACTGAAGATGCTCTGAGAGCTAGAGCAATTGTCAGTCACTGAGTGCATATTATGTACAGTATGTACTCATTCAGGGCTCAGTCGGTGGCTGGCTGTGGTGGTGAGAGGTGGACTGTGCCAGTCGCTGACTGGGTACTGGTCAGGGAGAGAGCGGGGTGGAAGGGCACTGCTGGGTGGGGGTCCACTATACCACCAGGGCTACATTACAAAGGACAAACATGATACTGTAGAAAGAATAATAAATTATTTTGGGGATTGGGATTGGGACTGGTGGGGCTACATATGAATATTTCTGGGGATCAGGGCAGAGAGGGGGGCTACTTCAAAACATTTGTGGAGATCGGGACTTGGCAGCTATTTATTACCATTTTGATGAATTGGGGCTGGGGAATGCTTTTGCCCTTTTACCATACTAACATACTAAAAGCTAGCAGAATAAGCCTGACAGTTTTTCGTGTCTGCTCGGTAGCCAGCCCTTATTGGGCGCTCGTTCCTCCCCTGCTTGTCCCTGTGTGGGTCATTCTTGGCTTCAGTACCCCTATGCATCTGTCCCACCCCCTCTTGAAGCCCTCCACAGTGCCTTGCTTGACTAGACTCCCTGGCAATTCATTCCATGGCTCCACCACCCTCTCTGTGAAGTAATGCCTTCTACATTCTCCCGTTTAGGTTCCTCCCTCCAGTTCCCATTTATGCCCTGTAGTTGTGCCCCTTTGTGCTTTAGCCTGAACATTTCTTTGGCTCTACCTCTGTTAATCCCTTTCACATATTTGAAAACCTCAATCATGCCCCCCATCTCTCCTCTCCTCCAGTGAATACAGCCCAAGGGCTTCCAGCCTATCCTCATAGGTCCTATCACCCATGCCCTGGATCATCCTGGTTGCCCTCCTCTGGACCCTCTCCAAAAATACTATGTCCTTTTTAAGGTACGGCCTCCAGAACTGCATGCAATACCCAAGATGTGGCCTAACCAAGACATTGTACAGAGGTAGGATCACCTCACTCTTCCTAGACATTATTCCCTGGGCTATGCAGCCCAGTATCTTGTTTGCCTTTGCCACCATTCTTCTGCAGTTCACACTGTTGTTCATTTTGGTGTCTACCCCCACACCGAGGTCCCTTTCACTCAAAGTGGCTTGCAGTGGGACCCCTCCCAAGGTATAAACATGCCCTGAGTTTCTGACCCTCAGATGCAATACCTTACACTTCTCTGGATTAAACCTCAGCCCCCACCTCCTTGACCAACCCTCCAGGGTATCCAGATCCCTCTGGACTGCCACCCTTGCTTCCTCCCCATTAGCCAATGCTCCCAATTGCATCCACTAAGAGGCTCATCCTACTCCTTACTCCTGTCCCTATATCAGAGACATAGGCATTGAACAGGAGTGGCCCCAGTACCAAACCCTGGGACACCCCACTGATGACCTTTCTAGGGGAGGAGACAATCCCTCTAACCACCACCCTCTGTGTTCTATCTGTAAGCCAGTTTTCCACCCATCTAAGCAACTGTCTTCCCACCCCATCCCCCTCAACTTTGTCAATAACCCGAAGTGGGGTACCGAGTCAAATGCCTTACTAAAATCCAGATATAAGACGTCCGCTGGTCTCTGTCTGTCCAGGGTCCCTGTCACTCAGTCGTAAAAATTTATGAAGTTGGTCTGGCACGATCTCCCCAGGATGAAACCATACTGTTTGTCATCCATGTGCCCCAACCTATCCAGTTGCCTCCCGAGCATCCCTTTGATGAAGCCCTCTATTAGTTTGCCTACCACTGACGTTAAGCTGACAGGTCTGTAATTTCCCATCTCCTTCCTAGACCCTCCCTTTGTGGATGGGCACTACGTGAGCTACCCTGCAATCCTGGGGCACCCTTCCTGTCTGGAGAGAAGCATTGAACAGCACAGCTAGTGGAGCTGCTAGTTTGTCCACCAGTTCCTTCAGTACCCTTGGATGCAGCTCATCTGGTCCTGGTGCCTTGTCAGTTTTCAGCACCTATAGGACCTCCCTCACACTGCCCTCTGTGATGTCCCCTTCCCTAGCCCTCTTCTCAATAAGGGTCCCATCCTCTTCTGGGCCTGGCCCACTTGGTACCCCAGCCTCTTTTGATCCTCTCATCTCCCTCTGCCCTATCCTCTCAGCTGCCCCCCTCCCAGTTTTCTGGTTGAATGAAGCCCATGTCTCCCTCCCTAAAAACTGAGGCAAAATACTTGTTCAGTACCTATGCCTGCTTCCCTGCCTCCTGAGCCCATCCTTCCCCAGTCCTAATCCTGGAGATCTGTTCTCTCCCCTTCCTCTTTTCCCCATGTGTCTATAAAAACCTTTTCCCTCCCTACGTATATCCTTAACCAGGTTGTGCTCCACCCTCGCCTTCACTCCCCTCACCACCCTTGTGACCCATCTAGCTGATAACTCGTACTCCCCTCTCTCCTTTCCCCCCTGGAGCACTTAAAAAGTGCGTAGGCAGCTTTCTTATCTCTTACCGCCTCTTGCACCTCCCTGATCCACCAGCACAGCTTGCTGGCCCTGCCATTTTTACACCTTACCCTTGCACCCAAGCTAGTAGCCTCAAGTACCCCTTTTTTAATGGCCTCCTACAAGCTACCCGCATCCATGTCTGGCCTGATCTGGCTCAAGCTCCCCCTCAGTATCCTGCCCATGCCCATGAAGTCTGCCCCCCTGAAATCCATTACCACTGTGTTTGAGCAGTTGTCTTCTCCCCCAGGCACAGCATAAACCAGACCATGTCATGGTCTCCTCCTGCCAGTGGGCTACACACCTCCAGACCCCTTATCTGGTCGCTGTCTGCAAGGACAACATCCAGTATCCTCCCCCCTCCAGTAGGTTCCTCCACCTGTTGAACCAGAAAGGCATCCTGAAACACATCCATCAGCCTCTGCTCCCTGGCCACCACTGATGTCATGGTGTCCCAGTCTGCCCCCAGCATATTTAGGTCCTCCATGACCACCTTTTAGTGGGCATTGACAAAGGCTTGCGGCAACCTGTTCATGTGCTCACTCAATTTGGCGCACCACTTGGGTTGACGTAAGGGGACCCTGCCCAATAGAGAATCAGGTGCAGGGTGTCTGGCACATTGGTGTTTAGCGCAAGTCACCTATGGCATGCTTGAGATGTGGTACAAATGGGAGATGCTGTATCTACTTCTGAGTCCTAGTGTTTTTGAAAATCCCTGCCTTGTGTTTTTATATTTATTCAGAATTGCATTTATTCTTGACACATGATGAAAATAAAATAAAAAAAAATCAACCTCTGATGCTCACCTTATTTCGAAATTCCTCTGAAAAAGAACCCTCTGAATAAGTCAAAAGATCACCGGCTCCACTTATCATCAACTGGCCAAACAACATTTTCTTTCCGTAACCTTGAAGAAACAGAAGATATATTGTTTTTACACAAATTACTCAGAAGACAATGACATCTCGAGGTCTCCTTGGCAATGGATGACCTCTCAAGCTTCACACTCGAGGTCTAACATTGCCAAGGAGACTTCTCAATCGAGAATATCCTTGTTGTGAATGACTCCCCATTGACAATCCTCTATATTGCCTACTTTCTTCTTTCTGTTTTCCCCACATTCAAGACATAGAATGTTTACTGTGGAATACAGGGATTCAAAATTCTGCTTAGTTACACTGGTAGAATGTTACTCTTCTAACATGCTGTACACACAGACAACAAAGGCATGTTTTAGAGCTAGAGACTCAATTATCTTACTGACAGGGCAAGCAGAAGAGATTTCCCTGATGAGCAGGTAAAGACAGAATGGGGATTTTTCACTGTTAGTAAAGAAACAGTTATAATGAAAACAACAAACAATACTTAAGGGCCTGGATATTCAAACTGCGACAGGCTGTGGCGCAAACCTGGGCGCAGCTCAACTTTGTTGCGCACGTGTGTGGCCTGGGCGATATTCAGCAGACCTGCGCTATGGCGCAACAGCTTTGAATATCGCACCCTGGCCACCCCAACTGTGCATGGTGCAGTGGCACTGCGCCAGCGCAAGTGGTCAGAGTGGAGCATGGAGATGTGGTGGTGCAAGTGCCATTGTGCCATGCACAGCACCTGCGATATTCAAACGGGGACATGCAAATGGGGCCATAAGTTATGCAAGGCGCACAGGGGGCCATTTGCATCTCATTACGGACCCATTTGCATGCCGTTAGCATGTAGGTGCGCCGATCCCCAATGACTTGCACCTGGCAATCGATTGTGGGAAGTCCCGTAAGAGACAAAAAATGTCCAACATCCCTGGTGGTCCAGTGGACCTCTCTGTGCCCCGATCACGGGCATCACTGTATTCCCCCCCAAGTCCAATATCCCTGGTGATCTAGTGTACCCCCCACCCCACTCTCCCACTGAGCCCACCACCCCACTCCCCCCCGTCAGCCGGCGGGTGGCAGCACCCACCCACCTGCCGCGCTCACTGACTGACAGCTCGGTAGGGCTGCACGCCCATTGGTTCACAGCATGAGCCAATGGGTGTGCAGCCCATACCATACTACTCAGTCCAGATATGTGTATGTATGCTACTCGGTTTGTTAGGGAGACAGCTTGTCCCACGTGTGTATTTACTGAAACACAATGTTTCTTGCTCTTCTCCCACACAGCCATATAGAAAACATTTCTTTGATGTGTTTAGTTATATTACATTTTTTTACATCTGCTTGACACCACAAGATAAAGCCTTTCCCTGCTTTAATATTGAATAGCAGGCTTGAGTGGGACTTAGCGTGTCACTGAACGAACACCATAGCCGTAGACACTTCCTGGTTCCGTGGACAGGTCACTGTTTTAAAAGCGTAACTATTAGAAAATAAAAAAAGGTGTCTGTTTTTGTTGCATTAATGAAATAACTTCTTGTTGTAGCTCGTAAGAGTGGAAGATGCAAGAGGCACACTTGGTATATCGGGATCGAGAGTATTAGCAAGGAAAGCCATTTTCTTTGCAGCACAGGGGATGCTCGGTGGATCGGCAGGCTGTTGGTATGGTGGAGACTTGAAGCCACAGTTTTATTTTTATTCATATCATGGAGCAGAGGTTACAGTTTGTCTTGTTAATTATTTACTGTGATTCAATGTACTTTGAGCTGGTTATTGGGGGTGGTGCATAATAGACATTGGTTTCATTCAGAGAGGCTGCTGTTTCCCCACTGTGAGCTATGCCAGCCTGTATTTTTGTTTAGAGTTGGCACAGCTCACTGATTTTCTGCTGTCGTGGGGCTCAGGAGTGGAGGGTAGTGCCGGTTGGCTACAATATCTTCTGATAAGGACATGGCTCAGAAAATGTTGTAGCCAATCAGGTTACAGGATTTCTTGAGCCCATTTTATAAATAACTTTATAGAGCATATGTGAGGCTGTTGTTGGACTGTGGGAGGCCCGTGTGGAGTCCTGTATCTAGCGGTGGTGTGGATGGACTGGAGAGGGTGCAGAGGCATGCAACAAAAATAATATGTGACCTAAGAGATAAATCATACATGGAAAGACTCCTTGACCTGAATCTTATGACCTTGGAGACAAGAAGAATATGAGGCAACCTTTCATTATGCCGTAACATAATGCAGGATGACTACTTAACAAATGAACTACAACTAGAATTTAAGAATATATCAGTAAACATAAGGGGGCACCCACTGCAGCTGCAGGCTAAAAAGTTTAATACAAATAAGCAAAACACTTTTTTTACACAGCGAGTGGTGGCACACTGGAATGGGCTGCCCCTGGAAGTTATTTTAAGTACAAATAAGGAACAATTCAAACAGAGGTTGGATAGACATATACTGGATGTAAATGTTATGCAGTATTATAGGTACATAAGGACAGGAGCTTCAAATGTAGGCTTACCACCCCCTTCGCTCCTAAACACCTTAGTATAAACCTTAGTAGTATAAGGCAGTGGGAGACAGAACAGTCAGCAAGTAAGGCCCATGGGGGATGGCTAAAACCAGGTCAAGGAGATGGAGACAAGTAGCAAGTACAACCCAAAGAGGGGACGGCCAAAAAATGGGTCATGGAGATGGAGACAAGTGATAGATAAGTTGCAGGGGGAAGGCAGCAGAGAGTCTGCAGGGTAAGAGTAAAGGGAGTAAAAGGAGGTGAGCAATATACTACGGGGGCTTGAAACAGGAGCACTGACTGGATAAGGTGAGATAGCAGAGGAGGTAATTGGGTTATAGGAAGTGGTCTTCTAGTAAATAAGACAACACAAAGGTCTCATGGTTTGTTTCAAAGCACACTCCAGAGAAAGAAACAGCAAACCTTAGACTACAGAGCATTTACAATAGAAAGTCATAATTGATTGCACATGGCAGAAAAAACTTCACAAATCTGGTTTTGCATCAGTTTTGGATGCAAATGCATCATTTCTTGAATGGTACTGCATCTGAATAATGGAGGCTGTTAAAGGATCTAACATCTTGCAGAGAAGTGTGCCCTTATTTATTTTTAATAATGCATTGATCATCCAAGGACAGTACAATGATACCACACAACAAACATTCTTAATATACAAGGGCAGACCACATCATTATATAAACATAAAAATACCTTAGTAGATACACCAAAAGCAGTACGTGTTCTAATAAATACTTTAATTTATTTTGCATCAATGGAAAGAAATGCACACGTTATTGAGGCTTCTGCTCATATGAAGACTGCAAAGTCCCCTTAGCTAAGTCCAGATGCAGAATGTTCACTTTGAAATACCAGGTGATAATTCTGAGACATAGAAACATAGACAATGACAGCAGTGGTCCATCCAGTGTACTCGTAACACTCTATCATACCCCACAAGAACTTTTGTCAGTGAGGGGTTCTTGTCTACACTATCCTCTCCCGTGCTCCGTCTTACTACTGCTCTCATGAGTAACTGCTAAACTCTTAACTCTATACCAACCATTCTTAAATCCATTATTGGTTTTGGTGCCCATCTCCACTGGCAGACTGTTCCATGACTCAACCACTTTCTTTGTAAAATAATTTTTTCTCACGTCCCTCCTGAAACTCCACACCCACCAACTTCCACTCGTGTCCTCTTGTTCTATATGTGTCACTCCTGTTGAATATTTCCTTGCAGTTTTCCTTCTTAATTTCTTTCAGGAACTTGAAGGTCTCCAGCATATTAGCCCTCTCCTGTCTGTGCCTGAGTGAATACATGTTTAGTGCCCAAAGTCAGTCCTCACAGGATCTGCTCTGCTAGCGCAGGATCATTTTTGTTACCCTATGCTACACTGCCTCCTGCCTGTCCTTATCTTTCCATAGGTCAGGACTCCAGAAATGGGTACAGTACTTCAGTTTGGCCTCACCAGTAATCTGTGGAGAGGCAGTGATTTCTCTTTCCCCCTGCTGTCTACACCCCTCCTGATACACCCCAGCATCCTGTTTGTCTTACTGTAGACTTTGTTACGCTGGCTAGATTGTTTAAGACAGATCTATTTGAAAATCCCCCTTCTCATATATCCAGAATTGTAAACTGTAAATTTGGGGCACAATATATTTATTTATTGAGTTATTTATTTCAAATGTTTTACTAGAAAAGTTATATTTAGCTGACAACAGCTAATTTCCAGACAGGTCTTGGGGTGGAAGGGTATAGAAGACAGTAAAATGAGAAAAAACTGAAAGTGCAGTAACAGACATACATAAACAATGGTTGATGAACCAATATCACATATCAAAAAGAAGCAAGGTATAATATGTTACAGAAGTGCACACTAATAAACAGTGCAAGGTAAAACAGTACAACACATGTTTGTGCAGATTAAAATGTTGCTTGGATAAGCATAGTAAAATTACCCCATCAGGGCACAATGGTAAGGGGGAAATGAGCAAAACAGGATTGAGGCAATCAGTGGAGGGGGGGTGAAGGCATTTCAAGTTATGGGGTCAGTTGCAGGTGGGAGTATTAAAGTACTGAAGAAGATACTTAAATGTAATATAAACTTACATAATCTTATTTATCTTATATTAATCTATTTATTTACTGAATTTTGATAACCGGGTAGGCCCACTGAGACAATACAGTCCCTTTTTCAGGGGCGACCCAGAATAAACAGGACAACATATATGTACATTATACAGATGAGCAGGATAAACAACAACTTAATAAAGTACCATACAAATACATGAATATGTGCAGTGAGACATTATTGTCAAACATTGGTACAGCATAACAAAAAACATTTGGATAAGTGCATAACGGCAAGTCCTGAGTTTGAAATATTCTCAGGAAAGATTCAAGTGGACAATGGGAAATACAAAAGATGGGCTAGTCTATACAGAAGCAAGAAATTAATGAAAACAGGTGCAGGGAGGGGGTCGAGAAGGTATTGAGATACACTGTGCTTGAATTGTATGAAGGAAGTTGAGGAGAGAATCTCTTATGGGACTGAGTTCCAGGCAGTCATTGCAGTAAAGGCAAAGGACCACCTGCCAACAGCCAACCTGGGTTGGGTATAACCAGAAGGGGAAAGACCATGGAGCATAAGGTACATTTCGCTACGCTTACGATTGATGAGATCACCCAGGCAGGGTGGACTATAGCGATGTGCCAACTTAAACATGAGGCACGTGGTGGTGTACAGAAATTTGCTCTCTAGGGGTGCTCAGCCCAGGGATGAGAGAACTTTACAGTGATGAAGACAGGGGTCGGTACTGAGTGCAAAGTGCTTGATCCTCAAGTAAAGTTGATTAATGCATGAGAAAAAGGAGGCGCATGCATGGAGGAGCAGTGGGGCACCATATGTAAGTAGGGGGAGAAGAGGGGATGTCACAGTTTTTAGACATGAGGCCCTAGTCAGGAGGGGAGTAAGGCAGGATAGCAGACCAAGCCGCTGGTTGTGTGCTTTCGTCAATACATTGACATGATTATCGAAAGTGAGTGAGGGGTTCAGGGTGACTCCCAGTTATTTAAATGAGGTTACAAGTTCTAGGGTGTTACCATCCTGAGATCTGACCATAAGGGGGTGCGACAATAGGGGCACAGACCCAGAATTGTAGAACAGCATGGTCTTGGTCTTCTTTGTGTTGAGGACCAGATGATTTTCAAGCAACCATTCCTCAACTGTATGGAAATCAGATTCCAGATTTCAGTTTATCCAGCCAAAATCAGAAGATGAGCATTAGACAATGGCATCATCAGCATAGAGATGAACTGTAGTAGCTCTACAGTTGAGTGGCAGGACATTTGTAAAGAGCAAAAATAATAGCAGCCCCAGGATGGAACCCTGGGAAACATCATGCTAAAACTGTCTGAGATCTGAGAGGGCCCCTCACCACTTGACCCTTTTAGAGCGATGAGAGAGGTAGTTACAGAGCCATACCAGGGCACTAAAATAAAGGCCCAGGGAGTGGAGTTTGCAAAGTAAAAGATTATGATCCACCAGGTCAAAGGCCTTCATTAGGTCGATGAAGACAATGCCCATAGCTTGACCTTGATCCAAAGTGGTGGATATGTCCACCATAACTTTTATCAGAGCTGTCATAGTGCCTTGATTCTTCCTGAACCCATGCTGGTACATGGAGAGGAGGTGATGTGAGTCTAGGTAGTCCTGAAGTTGATTATAGAGAATGCATTCTTGTATTTTTGTCAGTGGGAAGAGAATAGAGATAAGTCTGTAGTTTTCTGCTAGCGCAGTCGGACCACCTTTGTGGATTGGGACGACCACCGCTACCTTCCATTTTTCAGGTACCATGCCTGAGAGAAAGGATCAGTTTATTAAATTCCTCACTGGTATGGTAATGCCCTTAGCACCATGTTTTAGGAATTTAGGCTCAAGGCTATCACAACCTGGGGAGCTTTCAGGTTTTAAGTTGGAAAAACAACCTGTGTACCTCCTTTCTGGTAGCTTGTTTTAGATGAAAGGCAGGCCTTTGTCCCAGGCCCACTGGTGGGAGTGAGGAGGGAGGGTCCATAGTGCAAGCAAAGTTAGAGGTGTATTTGTCAAGGTCCATGAAGAATCAATTGAGACATCCAGCAATCAATAGGGGATTTGAAAGAACTTGACTTTGGACTTTAAGGGAGCTAGGATTTACAGTAGTTTTACTTTTCATAAGTGAGTTAATTTGCTTCCAAAAGTCCTTTGGGTTACTGAGGTGTTCCGTCTGTAATGTTTTGAAGTAGTTCCACTTAGCCTTGCAAAGAGAGTTTTTACAGGCATGCATGAGCTGTCTGAAAGCAATCCAATCCTTGCGGAGACTGCTTCCTTTGAAGGCATGCCAGGTCTTGTCACTGGAGGTCATGAGTTTCCTTAGTTCGGAGGATAACTACAGAGCCTCAAGGCCCTTGATTCTCTGTTTCCTCATCAGGGCATAAAGATTCAGTATGGCCGAACAGGCTGAATGAAAAAAAAACTAGAGCCTGGTTAATATCAGAGAGGAGGTTAACAGGTCCCCAGTCAGCATTAATTAAGGCTTCTTGGAAAGCCTGTGCATTGAAGTGTGAAATATCCCTAGCAAGTATTATTTTGGCGGGGTTTAGGGAGTTGTTACACCAAATACAGTACATCAGCGAGTGGTCACTGATACTGTTTGGGAGAATGCCAGCTGATTTGATCTTGTGGGCACAGTTGGTGATTATCCAGTTGATTAGGGAATGGTTACCAGAACTAGTACTGGTCCTTGTGGGGTTGGGAATGAGCTGAGCGAGGTTGGCCTGGGCCAGCCTCACCAAGATATGACCTTGAAAACTTGTCCCAAAAACAGTAGCTCTACATATACTGTTCCGCTGCCAGTTATTGAATATGCAAGTATAGCTCAGCATGACACTATTTGGGACAAACTGTACATATGTCATCACAGTGTCAGGCAGTACTTGTGAGAGGACTGTCAATGTATTGCTGCCTGTCATCACAATGACACATAGCATTTGTGAAAGGACTGTCAGTCTTACTGTAATGCTACTCGTTATTACAAAGACAGGCTGTGCTTATGAGGGACATGCCATTGTTCTTGTAATGATGCCTGCCATTACAATGACAGAGAGTTCTTGTGAAAGAACTGTCAATGTTACTGTAATGCTGACTGTCATTACAATGGCAGAGAGTATTTGTGAGAGGACTGTCAATGGTACTGTAATGCTGCCTGTCATCACAGTGACAGAAAGTGCTTGTGAAAGAACCATCAATATTACTGTAATGCTGTATGATATTACAATGGCAGGCTGTGCTTGTGAGAGGACTGTCAATGTTATTGGAATGCTGCCTGTCATCGCAGTGACAGAAAGTGCTTGTGAGAGCACCGTCAATGTTACTGTAATGCTGTATGTCATTACAACGGCAGGCTGTGCTTGTGAGAGGACTGTGAATGTTACTGGGAATGCTGCCTGCCATTACAATGACAGACAGTGACTGTGAGAGGATGGTCAGTGTTACTGTAATGCTGCCTGTAGTTACAATGACAGGCAGTGCATGTGAGTGGATTATCAATGTCACTCTGTTGCTACCTGTTATCACAATGCCAGACAGTGCTTGTGAGAGGGCTGTGAATGTTACTGTATTGTGGCCTATTATCACAATGACTGACAATGCTTCTGAGAGGACCGACAAGGTTACTGTAATGCTGCTGTCATTACAATTACAGATAATCCTTGTGAGAGAACTGTCAATGCTGCTGTAAGGCTTTCTTTCATCTCAATGACAGACAGTGCTTGCGAGAGCTCTGTCAATGTTAGTGCAATGCTACCAATTATCACAAAGACAGGCCGTGCTTTTGAGAGAACTGTCAATGATAATGTAATCCTGCTTGTTCTCACAGTGACAGTGCTTGTGAGAAGTCTGTCAATGCTACTGCAATGCTGCTTGTCATCACAATGGCAGACAGTGTTTGTGAGAGGACTGCCAATGTTACTGTAATGTTGCCTGTCGTCACAATACCAGTCAGTGCTTGTGAGAGAACTGTCAATGTTTCTGTAATGCTGCCTGTCATCACAATGCCAGTCAGTGTTTGTGAAAGGACTGTCAATATGATTGTAATATTGCCTGTCATCACACTGCCAGACAGTGTCTGTGAGAGGACTGTTAATGTTATTGCAATGTAACCCATCATCACAATACCAGACAGTGCTTGTGAGAGAACTTTCAATGTTACTGTAATGCTGCCTGGCATTACAATGACAGAGAGTGCGTATGCGAGAACTGTTAATGTTACTGTAATGCTAACTGTAATCACAGTGAAAGAGATGCTTGTGAGAGGACTCTCAATGTTACTGTAATGCTCTCTGTCATCACAATGACAGGTAGTGTTTGTGAGACAACAGTCAGTTTTACTGTAATACTGCCCATCATCACAATGCCAGACAGTGTTTTTGAGAGGACTGTTAATGCTACTATAATGTTGCCTGTTGTCACAACAGCAGACAGTGTGTGTGAGAGGACTGTCAATGTTACTGTAATCCTGCCTGTCATCACAATGCCAGACAGTGCTTGTGGAGAGGACTGTGAATGTTACTGTAATGCTGCCTGTCATCACAATGTCAGGCAGTGCTTGTGAGAGGACTGCCAATGTTACTGTAATTTTGCCCATCATCACATTGCCAGACAGTGCTTGTAAGAGAACTGTTAATGTTCCTGTAATGCTGCCTGGCATTACAACGACAGAGAGTGCTTGTGAGAGAACTGTCAATGTTACTGTAATGCTAACTGTAATCACAGTGAAAGAGGATGCTTGTGAGATGACTGTCAGTGTTACTGTAATGCTCTCTGTCATACAGTGACAGGTAGTGTTTGTGAGACAACTGTCAAGGTTACTGTAATGCTTCCTGTCATCACAATGCCAGGCAGTGTTTTTGAGAGAACTGTCAATGCTACTGTAATGTTGCCTGTTGTCACAATAGCAAACAGTGTGCGTGACAGGAGTGTCAATGTTATTATAATGTTGCCTTCAGCAAAATACCAGTGTGTTTGAGAGAACTGTCAATGTTACTGTAATCCTGCCTGTCATCACAATGTCAGACAGTGTTTGTAAAAGGACCGTCAATGTTGCTACAATGTTGCCTGTCATCACACTGGTAGGCAGTGTTTTTGAGAGGACTGTCAATGTTACTGTAATGCTGCCTGTCATCACATTGCCAGACAGTGTTTGTGAGAGGACTGTCAGTGTTATTGAAATGTTGCCTATGTAACCCCTAGGTGGTGCTATCCCAAGGGCTACTACCCCTGCCTGCTTGGCTATTAGCAGGTTAAGGGGCCTGAGTTCTGAAATGGGTGCCTCCACACGAAGATCAGGGTCGGTAGTGGGCAAGCTAACCTGGGCACAGCTCTCTGGGACACTGTAGCCCCCCTCTTTCCTTACTAGTGGCTGGAACAAAACACAATACTCACTTTCACAATACCCCTGATGCACCACAGAAGTACCCACACTGTTTGCACTTACCACCAGGGCTTTCCTCTGACCCAGCTCTGGGGACCCCCTGTAAAACAAGGTTATACACAGCAAATAACAGCAGTACAGTACTCTTGCACAAACTGGAACCACAGTCAGGGTAAATGCAAAATAGAATTAGATCTGATTTATTTAAGGGGCTTGAACAAGGGAGGGGCATAATCAGGTTAATTTGCTTAAAGGATCTATCAAACGGTTATGCATGAACTTCAGGGTCCATAAACAGTCACACACTCTAGGTACCCATATGGAGAATGGTGGGCTAGCCAGGAACGTTGCAGCTGGTTGGGGCCCTGTGATGGAAGAAAACAACATGCACAACACACACTATTTGTAATCCAGAGCTGGAGGTCTCAGTTCATGAAAAGAAAACAACAAGACAGTCAGATGACACACTTTTAGATTAGGCAGTTGTTGCAGGGAGCTACCCTGATGATTACTCACGATACCCAAGACTGGACACAGGATGGATGGAAATTGAGACTGCAGGTGGTTGATCTGGAGTGCCAGGAGACGCAGGTCCCACACGATTCACCAAGGCATCGTTCCTGTTCAGGTATGAAGCGGGGGGCTGATCCCAGGAAGGTCTCTCGTCGATGGCTTTCTCTGTGCAGCGGATAGTCTGGCTGGGCCATTGTGGCAAGGCCCAGGCCAAATGGAGACAAATTTGGATACAGTCCGTTTTGGGCTGGATACAGCTTCCAGCAAGCAGAACACAGTTCACACAGTGGGGAACCAAATCATGACCCACTAACAACTCACAGCACATTTACATGTAAGGAAATTCTACTGTACCAGGCAAACCACTCTCTGGTCACGATCGCAAAGTCTCTGCACAAACCGGGGATTCAAAAGCAGCTGGAAATCCTGACAGGCCGATCGCATTCAACAAAATCTTCGGTCTTCTTTAGGTTGATCCTGGCCATAACTCAGTGGCTTACTTTGTTCTCACAAACTCGGATTCAGTCTGAACTTATCCTCGTCTCCCTCTCAGGGGCAGCAGGCAGGCATGCAGGTCAAAACTCAGGCCTTTCCACAGAGACTGTCTTGCGCTCTTGCTTCTTCAGCTCCCAACTTAGATCTGCCTCTAACAGCAAGTACTGTAGCTTGGGAATTTCTCCAAGATCCAAAATGTTCGGTTGGCTGATCCTCCTGTTAGTCACAACAAAGGCTCCCCCTTCAGGTGCAAAAAGGAGCAAAAAGCCCAAAACTACAATTCCTACAGATTGTGACTCCAGACAGCTCCTATGGTCCGGCTCCATTTTAGCTCCCACCAGAACTGATTGGTCCAATTCAGCAGTCCAGGACCAAGATAGTGGAGATAAAAAAAACAGTCCTTGCTGCAAAGAAGGCAGGTTAGACAAACTACATTATCATTCTCACTCTAAATGATTTTCAGCAAATAGTTACATCACTCAACAGAGCTACCTCTCAGATTACTTACGACTGCAATCCAGGCAGCTCTTAAAGAGACAGTACACAGAGGCTATACAGGCATTCTCTGGCAATCACATTTAAACTGCTAAAATGCAGGACACCAGCCTGGCAGTGAGCATTTAGGCAAGCTTAAGGAATACTTTTTGGGAACCCCCATTTGTGGTGGGGGGTTTCACCTATCATCACAATACCAGACAGTGTTTGGGAGAGGACTGTCAATGTTACTGTAATGTTGCCCTTCATCACAATGGCAGACAGTGTTTGTGAGAGGACTGTCAATGTTACTGCAATGTTGCCTGTCATCACAATGCCAGACAGTGTTTGGGAGAGGACTGTCAATGTTACTGTAATGTTGGCCTTCATCACAATGGCAGGCAGTGCTTGTGAGAGGGCTGTCAGTGTTACTGAAATGCTGCCTGTCATCACAATGGCAGGCAGTGTTTGTGAGGCACTGTCAATATTACTGTAATGTTGCCTGTCATCACAATGCCAGACAGTATTGGTGAGAGAACTGTCAATATTACTGTAATGTTGCATGTCATCACAATGACAGGTTGTGTTTATGAGAGGACTATCAATGTTACTATGTTGCTGCCCTTCATCACAATGACAGGTAGTGTTTTTGACAGGAATGTCAATGTTACTGCTATGTTGCCTGTCACTGAATGACAGGCAGTGATTGTGAGAGGATGGTCAATGTTACTCTAAAGCTGCCTGTTATCATAATAGCAAACTGTGTTTGTGAGAGGACTGTCAATGTTACTGTAATTCTGCCTGTTAGAGGGAATTAGGAATGGTGGTGAAGGGCACAAAGGTGCAAACAGAGGAAAGGGTGCTCAAATGGGTAACTAAAGCGGATAAGATCTTTTTTAGATACATGAGCGAAAAGAGGTAGACAAGAGTAGAGATTGTGAGGTTAAGCAGTGCAGAGGGAGACTGTGTAGAGGAGGATCATGAAAAAGCAGATATCCTGATCATCTACTTCTGCTAAGTCTTCACTATGGAAGCAGAGGAGGACAGACCCATAGAAGAAGCAGGACCACTGGAGGAAGGGAGTAGACACAAGTCATAGAGGAAAGAGTCCTGAGAGGACTTGTGAATCTGAAGGTGGATAATGCTATGGGGTCGAATAAGGTACACCCAAGGGTGCTGAGGGAGCTCAAGGGGGTACTGTCTGCACCTCTGAAAGCCCTATTCAACAAAACACAGGAAACAAGAAAGGTTCAAGAGGACTGGAGGAGGGCAGATGTAGTCTTGTTTTATAAAAGCAGCAACAGGGAGGAAGATGGCAACTCAGACCAGTCAGTCTAATGTCAGTGGTGGGGAAGTTAATAGAGACACTTTTAAAATAAAAGCTAGTGAAATATCTTGAATCCAGTGGGTTGCAAGACCTGAAGCAACATGGATTCACTGGGGTTAGGTCATGTCAGACAAACCTTATTGATTTCTTCAGTTGGGTCAGCAGAGAAATTGATCAGGGTAGGGCAGTAGACATTATCTACCTAGATTTCAGCAAGGCCTTTGACACCATACCACATAGGAGCCTTATAAGGAAACTGAGCAGTTTGGGGGTGTGACCCAAGGTGATACACTAGGTATGGAACTGGTTTATTGGATAGGCAACAGAGAGTGGTAGTAAACAGCACTCACTCTAATGCAGGGAGCATGGCCAGCGGGGTATCCCAGGGATCATTACTTGGAACAGTCCTCTTCAATGTCTTTATAAGCAACAATGCAGAAGAGCTGGAAGAGAAGGAATGCTTCTTTGCATATGACACTAAAATCTGCAGTAGGTTAAATATTGCAGAGAGGTTGGAGAGAATGAGTAAAGACCTGAGAAAACACAAAGAATGGTCAAGGTTATGGCATCTGGGTTTCAATGCAAAAAAGTGCAAAATCATTGCACCTAGGGCACAGAAACCCAGGGGCAGAGTACAAAATGGGAGAAGAGGTATTGAAGGTCACTGAACAGGAAAAGGGCCTTGAGGTTATCATATCTGATGACCTCAAAGTGTTGTGGTAGTGCAATAAGGCAGTACGCAGGGTCAGTGGGATGCAGGGTTGTATAGCTAGGGGAATCACCAGTAGAAGGAGAGAAGTGGTGTTACCACTGTACTGATCGCTGTTGAGACTACACCTTGAGTACTGTCCAGTTCTGGAGACCACACCACAGGAAGAACATAGACTGGTTACAGGCTGTCCAGAGGAGGGCAACTAAAATGGTGCACAGGCTGCATCATAATCTTTATAGACTGAGGGATCTCAATATGTACCCTCTGGAAAAGAAGAGGGAGAATGGGGATATGACGGAGACCTCTAAGTAGTTCACTGGGGTGAATAAGGTACAGGAGGGGAGAATTTTTCAGAACAGAAGGTGCTCAAGAACAAGGGGGAATGCAATGAAGCTGCAAGAGGGAATGGATGCCTGGACCACTCTTCTTGCAGAAGTGGTGGGAGCAAAAACAGTGATGGGCTTCGAGCATGCATGGAATAGGTACAAAAGAATCTTGATAGGAAAGAGTGTGTGTGTGTATGTGTGTGTGTGTGGGGGGGGTTAGCCGGACATCCGGTAGGGTTTGTGGTGAAAGCATAAACTGGAACAAAAAGGAGAGACTGGGTGGGCCAAGTGGTCCTTATCTGATGACAAATTCTATGTTTCTGTGTTTCTTTGTGTCTATTAGGCTGACAATTGTTCAGTATAATTGTAGCTTTCTGTTATTATGCACACAGAACATACAGAAACAGAATTTGCTGGCAGATAAGGACTACTTGGCCCATTTAGTCTGCCATTTCTCCCTGCCTACAGTACAGTGTTGGGCAACCTAAGATAACCAGAGGGCCACAGATGCAGCCCTCAAACATCCCCAAGGGCCGCAAGACCCCCACAAAACCCACTTTACCTCAGTATCAAGCAGAAAGTATGCATTATAATATAATAAACTTTATTTAAAGAACTGGAAACAGCATTCAAAGTTTATAAACATCATTAAAAGTTATGTTATAAAGCAAAAAACATTAAAGGACTGGAAACAGCATTAAAGTTATAAACAGCATTAAAAGTTATGTTACGGGATGGATGCGGGGGCCGCAGGTCAACCCCTGGAGGGCCGCATGTGGCCCTTGGGCCACAGGTTGCCCACCATTGCTATGGTATCAATGTAGATCCTACTTTGACCTCCAGCCATTTCACCCCTTCGCCTTCCCTAAGATTCCCTTATTCCTATCCCATGCATTCTTGAACACTACCCCTGTTTTTTGTCCCCACCACCTCTGCTGGAAGACTGTTCCAGGAATCCACTACCCTTTCTGTGAAGAAGTACTTTCCCATATCTCTCTTGAATCTGCCCCACTATAGCAACTTGTTGAGCCCCCTTGTCTGTGGGCAGCTTTCTGTCTAAAAAAAAATGTCCTTTTTTATTTAAAGGTGTCTATCATATGACACCCTTCTGTGTCACCTGTCTTCCAGGGTGCACATATTTAGGTCCTATAATCTCTCCTCTTGGGGCTTCTGATGCAGACCCTGCATCATTTTAGTTGGCAACCTCTTGATTGCTTCCACTCTATGTCATTTTTTTTTATTCTCTTTTTATCCCCTCCTTCTCCCTGAACTCTCCCATTCTTCAGGAGTCACCTATGGCCTGTTACTTCCCCGCTCACCTACCTGGCATCCAGTGTGGTACATCCCCCATGGAGCCTTAGTTGTACTCCCCAGGCGGGTATGGTGTGAGGGCCCTTTCACCCTGACTAGTCTTGTCTTTCGTCAGAATGCCGTCTCCGGTGCCAGTAAGGGCATTGGGGATCGGGGCATTGGTGCTCCGTCTACTGGGAGAGCTTGAGGGTGTTTTCCCAGTGTTTTGGGGTGTGCTGTGTGCCCTGATGTCTAGGTGCCTAAGGCACCGACATCCAGCACGCCTACCCCTGGTGTGACTTGGACTTGAAGTACCACGGGTCTCCACCAGAGGTCACTTAAGTACCAAGTCCAGAAACCCCCCTTCTCCCCAGAGAAGGTGAGCTGTCCTTGGGACACTCAAGCCTTCTCTCCACAGCCGGCCCTCTAGCTCCCGGGCTTATTCCCGAACCTGGGTCACTGGTGTCGCAAGCGGAAATCCAGCTGCTGCGCTGGCAGGCCGGATTGTCTATATCATTTCTGAAATGTGATCTCGAAAAGTTCACTCTACTCTAGGTGGGGTTTTACCAACAACCTATACAGAGGCAACACCACCTCCCTCTTTCCGCTGGTGTTACCCCTCCCTATGTACCTCAGCATTCCGCACACATTCCCAAGTGCCTTGTCGCACTGTCTGGCCATCTTTAGGTTGTCCAATATGACCTAGACACAGGGAGACAGCTACTCGGAGATCCAGTCCATGCTCCGATTGTCTTCTGTAAAACACTCCAAGACTAAAAGACCATGCTAAGAACCTTCACAGGAAACATGTAACCACAATGGTTCTTCATTGATTAAAACTGGTTTTATTAAAACCATCCTGATAACCATCTGCATCCTGATGGGGAATTGTTCTTTGCTAGACCTTCCACTCTTGTCCATATCTCTTTTCTTTCTCTTCCAGTTCCTGTTCCCTTGCAGGGTTCTCAGAAACCTAAAGGGGCATAGATCTTTGCTCTGCCCTCCTCTCCCCTTCCTCCAGCCCCCTCCCTTCTCCTTTTCTGCCAGGTTCCATCCCCTTGCAGGGCTCCCAGCATCCTGAAGGGGATTCGTTCCTGGCTTTCTCTCCTTTCTTCTCCCTCCTCCCCCTTCCCCCCTCTTTCTCTTTCTTCCTTCTGCCTGGACCCCACCCCTTGCAGGGTTCTCAGCATCTTAAACATGATTAGTCCCTGGCTTGCCCCTCCTCTCTCCCGCCTACCCTGCCCCCCCGCAACTCCCTCCACCGCCTGTGTTTTTTTAATTTTCTCCCTATCCACATAGCACTTAGTAACCTTTTAGATTTTATTGCACTTATTAATTCCTGTGTCTATCCTGCAATGTCTTGTTCTCCTTGGCCTTTATCTTGACCTTACATTTTACCTCTGGGTTGCTACTTGTATGCGATTTCCACACATTGTCCTGTTATCCCCGGTGTGTCTTACCCACTCTCTTGGCTTTCCCTTTGTTAACTGTCTTCTTGTATATGAGAATAACTGCTGTTTAGGATTGAAATGCATCGTATTAGTTCCTCTCTTTTGTAATTGAGTTGCACAGTATGTATTTTATTTTACTATGTATTTGCTTATCCCTCCCATTATGTACCTCCACCCCCCGAATACTTCTGGAAATGAGCTGTTCTCAGCTCAAGTTGTCTTTCCTCGTGAAACCTTTTCAAATAAATAATAAATAAATAAAACCTCTCACACTCTCCACCAACAAAAGCCTGGGCGTTTGTTGGTGGAGAAATAATCTTTAATAAAACCATTTTTTTAACACAGCACATTTTTCTCCCTTCCTAGAGCCCCCATCCAGCCAACTGCCCCCAGCCCGTCCCCGGAATCACCTGTTTTACCTGCCTGGCCCTGAGCAGTGCCTGTGGGGGGTTGGTCTTCAACCTGCCGACCAGCATTTTCTCTGGTTTTCTCTTGGAGACCCCAGGAATCAGCGTGCATGCGGTGAACAGCACCGGTAACGGCTTCCTTCCCCCATCCCCTAAACTACTGCCTAGGCCCCCTCTGGCCTGAGCTTCCTCCAGTCTCCACTGGAGGTCGCCCATCAGCCCAGGGACACTGCGCTTCCCCACCGAAGAGGAAAGCTTGCCTGTCAGCAACTCCAACCAGCTCTGCCCTCCCACCCCCCGTGATGACCTCCGACGCCCTGGGCTCACTCCCAAACCTGGGTCGCCGCAGGGGTCGAGGTAAGGCGCCAACGCCTTAGCCCTCTATGCCACTGGGCTGGCAATAAAACCATTTTTTATCAACGAAGAACCATCGTAATTACATATTTCCTGTGGAGGTCCTTAGCATGGTCTTTTAGACTTAAAGCATCCAATATGATCACTTCCAGGTCTCTTTCCTGCTTGATGGTCATTAGTAACACCCCCCCCCATTTTGTACTCCTCCTCTGGGTTTCTGTGTTCCAAGTGCATTATTTTGCACTTTTTCACATTGAAACCCAACTGCCATACCCTTAACCACTCCTCCAGTTTTCTGAGGTCACTGCTCATCCTTTCCACCCCTCCCCACCCAGAGTGTCCACACTATTGCAGAGTTTGGAGTCATCCACAAATAGACAGACATTCCCTGCCAGCTTCTCTGCAATGTCCCTAATAAAGACATTAAAAAGGACCGGTCCCAGCACTGATCCCTGAGGCATCCTACTTGTCACCAGCCCTCTGAGTGAACTCCATTTACCATCACCCTCTGCCGCCTATCCCTTAACCATTGTCATTGTTTTGTGCACACAACTTAGTCTGCTCCTCCATCCAAAGGCTGGATATCTGAACAGTTTGTTCTTTTTAATGTTGTTAGAATTATAAAAAGGGACATCAAACATTTTAGCAGAAGTGTTAAACCCAGCATTGAGTTTCCACTTTCAGATGTTACAAAGCACACTAACTCTTCACATGGCTATGACTAACGTGGTGATAAACATTTTTCACTAAGCACCTGTACCATGGATGTCCACTGTCCCTGAGAAACTTAGCAAACATAATGACTTCTATAAAAGATTTGTATGAGAGGAGCCCTTGCTTAAAATGTGGGGTTGCTCTGTGCAATAGCTGAATGAGAGTGGCAGATCAATTTGCACGTGTGTCTGGACGGCTCTGAATATGTCCCTCCTGGTCCCTCAGTGCTGTGTTGCTGATTGCTCTGACAGGGGGATCCATCCATGTATAAAGTCCTGGTCCCTCAGTGCTGTGTTGCTGATTGCTTTGACAGGGGGATCCATCCATGTAATGTCCTGGTCCCTCAGTGCTGTGTTGCTGATTGCTCTGACAGGGGGACCCATTCATGTTTTTTCCTGGTTCTACAGTGCTGTGTTGCTGATTGCTCTGACTGGGCAGCCATCCATGTAGCGTCCTGGTCCTCCAATGTTGTGTTGCTAATTGCTCTGCCAAGGGCCTAATCCTTGTTGATAATGGAGGCCCACTTTTGGCTCCAGTGCTGTCCCAACCTGCTGTTGCCTGTACTGGCAGGCCATCTACCTCACACTATTTTTGAAGTTGTTATCACAGCAGCCCCTCTGCTGTTGACTGCAATGGCAGTGGTTGGGGACAATAATAAGATCCCTCTGACCCTTCCTGCAGTGTGTGTGGTTCTCTCATGCCTGCCCTATCAAATGCTTATACTGGCATTTGGTAGGCCAGCTATGAACTAAAGCGCCATACAGAAGGAAGTGTCTGGACAGTGCTGATGGCAACAATATCCTGAGAAATCTGATCTGCCAGGACAGCCATTGGTAGGGAAGGGGAAACATGGGGGAGGCCAAGGAAAGGCCTCTCTAACAATTTTGTTTGACAATTTTTGACCAGAAAACACACTAATCTCAGGCTTGTTTCTTAGTGCATCCGGGGAGCACAGTGAAGTAAGAGACTTGCTCATGGCCACCCAGTATGCAAGTGGTGGCTGTGGCATTCAAACCCAGTTCTCCAGGTTTACAAGAAGTATAGATCATAGACCGGCCCTACGGTGCATTGGTACCACTACTGTCACTATGCAGTGACCCAGGTTCATAAGGGAGCTTGGGTCAAAGGCTGGCCTGCCAGTGCATTGGTACCACTACTGTCACTATTTTGGGGACCCAGGTTCGTAAGTGAGCATAGGTCACAGGCTGGCCCTCTGGTGCAGTGGTACCAATACTATCACTATGCCAGGGTCCCAGGTTCGTAAGAAAGCTTGGGTTACAGATCAGCCTGCTGGTGCAGTGATACAACTACTGATCACTATACCAGAGACCCAGGTTTGTAAGGGAGCACTGGTTATAGGTCAGCCCGCCAGTGCAGTGGTACTGCTGCTGTCATTGTGCTGGGGCACCATGGTTTGTAAGGGAGCATGGGTCATGGGCCGGCCCACCAATGCAGTGGTACCACTACTGTCAGTATGCCAGGGACCCAGGTTTCGTAAGGGAGCATGGGTCATAGGCCTGCCCGCCGCTGCAGTGGGTACTGCTGCTTACTTGGAAGAGACAGGACAGATGTCAAAATACCAGTTGGGATTTAGGAAAGGATATTCCACAGACACCACACTCACTGACCTGATCAATATAATTGCTTCAACTCTGGAGAATGATTGAGCAGTGGGTGCAGTGTTTGTGGATTTATCCAAAGCATTTAATACAGCAGATCATCTAAGTCTTAACAATTGCTTATTTGATGCTGGATTATCTCAGGGAAAAACAAACTGGATTGGGTCATCTTTAACTAATAGAAAGCAGCTTGTCAACATGGGAAATGAATATTTAAAACTAAAATCAGTTATTAGGTGGTCCCACAAGGATCTACATTGTGCCCCACACTATTTTTAATATAGATGAACCAAATAATGGAAACAACACATAATACTAAAGCCCAGCTATATGCCGAATACACTGCCATGGTGGCAGTAGATATATCTAATGAGCAAATGATGCAGAAACTTCAGACAGACTTTAAAAATATGCATGATTGGTTTAATGATTCAAGGTCAGTTTTGAACAATAAGAAATCAATATCCATGCTATTCAGCAGGAAAATCCCAAAAAATACTAAACCAAACTTTAAGCTGGAAATTAAAACCAGCAAAGGCGAAATTACAGAACAAGTCCCCAAATATAAATATTTGGGAGGTGGATAATAGCTAATAACGTTCAACAGGGTGCGTAGTCGTGCTAGATAACGCCACATCCTCAGGTGGTTGGTCACGAGGCGCAGGCCAAGGCATCCAACAACTGAGGCGTGACGTTATCCCAGACAACACACACCCTGGAGAGCATTATTGCTATTATACAATGGCTCTTTGTTATACATAAAATAAAAAAATAATTTTAAAGAATGTTTTTATTAGTGTTGAAAAACATTTTTGTTCCTTAAGAGTAGATGCAAAAAAGGCATGCTCAATGTCCACAAGCTCATCTATATTGGTTCACAGTGAGTCTGAGACTGGACCCGTGATGTTGTACTGGGATAACATCACAGGTCCAGCCCAAGACTGACCAATCAGAGTCCAGGATTTTTTCTTGCCATTGTATAATCAAAATTTAAGTTTTGAGTCTCATATTATAAAACTGACAGAAAACGTAAACAAAAGACTAGGTGCTTTTAGGCGCTCAAGATATTGTGTGAATGACAGGATGTGTAAACGATAGTGAACCAACTATTAGCACCTGTTTTGGACTACAGGAGTCACAGTTATAGTTTGACTAGTAAAGCTTATCTAAAATAAATAAACATAATGTATAACCATCTGGTGCGTTTTGCCCTCCATAGTGATTTCAGATCACACCACACTGCAAGCTCTATGATGAGTTGCATTGGTTGTCTCCCGAGTCCAGAAGGGGTATGAGGTGGGCAGGCCATATATATAGGGGTTTGCATGAATCTAAACCTGCCTGCCTGTTGGAAAAACTTGAGAAAGCAGACCACAAACACAATTTAAGAAACATGAATAATAGGGACTTAAAAATACACAGACCCAAAAATAAAATTGTTGAAATTTTTACATACGTGGCATTGAATGTATGGTCAAAACTCAGTGTTCATACTAAAATAACTCCAAAATCTTCAAAAGAATTTCTTACATTAATGAAAAAAGACTTATCAGTAAGATGCAAATGCAACAGGAAGAAACAATTATTTTAATAAGCATTTACAGTTTTAAATTTATAAGTTATATGGGGAACGAGTGGCAAGGCAATTAAAAAGCAATTTTAATAAATCTGCAGTCTCCAAGCAAGTAAGTGTTACAACAGAAGTAATGAAACATAGAAACATAGAATTTGACTGCAGATAAGGACTGCTTGGCCCACCTAGTCTGCTCACTTCCCTAACTACTGGATAAGCTGCAGATTCTAGTTAACCAACAGCCTATTTCTTCCTACCCCCACAAGAATTGCCTTATGTCTGTCCCATGCGTTCTTGAAATCTTCCACAGTTTTAGACCCCACAACCTCCTCAGGAAGTCCATTCCATGCGTCCACCACCCTCTCTGTGAAAAAAATACTTCCTCACATTGCTCCTGAGCCATCCCCTCTATCTTCAAATTATGCTCCCTTGTTCTTGCACATCTTTTTTTCTGAAAGATGCTACCCTCCTGGACTTTGTTGATTCCCTTGAGATACTTGAAAGTTTCTAACATGTCCCCCCTCTCCCTCCTTTCCTCAAGGGTATACATATTAAGCTCCTTTAGTCTCTCTTCATATGACTTTCTGGTGCAAGCCCTGCACCATTTTAGTTGCACTCCTCTGGACTGCCTCCATCCTATCTATGTCCTTGTGGAGATAGGGTTTTGATGTACCCCCTTCTCAGGAACCAGGAAATAGAAGAAGGGAACTAGTTCCCAAGAAATGCTCTAGAAGATTCATGTTGGATACTCAGTGAACAAGGGACATGGGTTCCAGACCCCAAAGACAATAAAGTTCAACAATATACTGTAGTGCCAGCATAGTGACTATAAGCACAGGGGCCTTTGCCTATACAGGAGACATAATAGTTCAGGAGAGAGCTGTATCACAAAACCCTAAAGTAAGTACAGACACAGCAGATACTAGTGCACAAACTACTACTGCAGCCTCACAAGCGGGGTGAAATGGGCCCGGGCCAAAAGACTCACAGCCTTTGGCCGCATTGAACTCAGATAATCAGGACACAGACCTGCTCAAAATGGGACCAAATGAAAACTCTGTCAATGACCCTAATAGAAGGGCATGGCTTAAACCCATGTTTAAGTTAGCAGATCTATTTCAAAATAAGAGGGAGACGGCTCCAAGAAAAAATGCAGGTAGGTTGATTTACAAAGGAGGCTTAGAAAACCCTCCAGACAGGTTGCATGTGGCCAAGGTTTTATTAAAAGGATCCATGAAGTTTTTCTCCTGATTATCGGCTTTAAAACTATCACAGGTCTAGACAGGTTTTGGTCACAATATCATCTTCTAAAAAATAACCCCATTTGGATTTCATTTTTGGCTATTCCCTTAACAAAACCTTTGGTAAAAATTATTACAGTTATGTTTAACATGCATTTGTCAATGCTGAATATTTGCTTGCTGGTATTAGCATTGGGAATGCAGGCGTTGGACAGATGCAGAATAGGAATGGCAGTGAAGTATTAAACTTCACGCCAACCCCACCTCCATCCTGTAGAGACGGACAGGCATTGGGGTAAGTGTTTGGGTCATCACCCATGATGTTCATGCCATGTCACCTCACCCTAATCTGCAGACACTGACACGTGTTGAGGTGTGCCTTGGGGCGTTTGGCTTTATAGTCACCCCATTACATAAGGACATATGCTAAAATGGGTGCAGTATAGGAGAATGGGGTGAACTCTGGGGCCGAAGAATCCAAGGTACACCTTGATGCCTGTCACTGGCTGGGGGGTGGGGGTGGGATGGCATGAGCAGTACAGTCGGCAATCCAAAGGCACCCCCCGATGCCTGTCAGTCTGTACAGGGTGGGATGTTATGGTTAGAAACCATAACACCCCGGGTGTTTGTTGGTATTTGCACTACAGATTTTCAACATGGCCTTTTTGTGACCCCACCTCATGAAAGCATTTGGGACCTCTTCTCATGAAGAGTGGCAGTGTGATTTTGTCTATGTGTCCCGAACTTTGAGTTCCAACAGCGACCATGCCATTCTTCGCCACATGTACAAAAACACAGATTGGGCAGGATGTGAAGAATGACAGCTGTACCATCCATAGGGAGGTGTGAAGAGATGGCAATGTCGAAAATCTGTCGTGGGAATATTAAAATGCTCTGACTTCCGAGCATATACGCGGAAACTGGCGCAACGCATGCTTAACACTAGTCATTTTATGGACTTTCGTCACCAAATTTTCAACATAGGAATTTTAGGACCTCTGCTCATGAACAGTGTCACTGTGATTTTCTTAATATGTTCCGAACACTTATTTCCCACAGTGACCACTCTATTCTGCACGGAAGTGCAAAACACATTTTGGCCAGGATGTGAAAAATGACAGCTATACTGTTCATAAGGAGGTGTGGAAAAATGCCAATGTTGAAAATCTGGAGTGAAAATACTACAAATTTGCGAAGTTATGAGCGTGCCTGGAAACTGCGCAATGCACGCTTGTAACACGGTCATTTTATGGACTTTTGTCACAAAATTTTCAACATAGACATTTTAGGACCTCTGCTCATGAACGGTGTCACTGTGATTTTCTTAATGTGTACCGAACACTGATTTACCACAGCAACTGCACTATTCTGCTCCGGAAGTGCAAAAACACATTTCAGCCAGGATGTGAAAAATGACAGCTGTACTGTTCATAAGGAGGTGTGGAAAAATGGCAATGTTGAAAATCTGGAGTGAAAATATTGCAAATTCACGAAGTTAAGAGAGTGTGTAGCAACTGCACAATGCACACTCGTAAAACAGTAATTTTTTGGATTTTTTCCACCAAATTTGCAACATAGACTTTTTGAGAGCCCACCTCATGAACACTTGCACTGTCATTTTGTTAATCGGTCCCAAAAGGCGATTCTGCACAGTGACTGCAAAATCACATTTCGGGATCGAATAACGCCATGACAGTGGCTGAATTCATGAGGAGGGTCCCAATAACCCCATGCTGAAAATTTGGTGCCAAAATTCACCAAAATGCCTGAGGTATGGTATGCACCAAAGTTGAAAAAAACCTATTTATGCCATTATACAGCTTACCGGCATTTCTTCAGTTAGCAGTCAGCTTTGAAGAGTGCAGATGTGTTCCCGGTCCACCGAAGATCATCTCGCTGGGCTCCGGAGGTAAGTATGGGATGAGGGGGTATGTGGGGAGGCAGGGTGCGCAGAGTGTGGGTGCGGGTTGGGGAGGGGCCACCGGACTCAACAAGGGACCGTTTTCTGTTTCACAGGTCTTTAAAAACAAAACAAACCGCAAAACATCACAGGATGTTTTTTTTTTTACAGGGACATTTAGCACGCTGGGGTGGGCTCCCAGCATGCCACCTGAGTGTTTTGTTGAGGGGTCTGTAGCAGATGGGGGATTGGGCACCCCCGTAGGCACATACAGGGCGCAAGAGCCGAGGGGGATTGGGCACCCTCCTCAGCACAAAACAAATTGTTTTGGGGGGGCATTATGCTGATGGGGAGTGGGCTCCCCCATTGGCAAATCAAACTGGGAAGGGAGGGACTGAAGCCGACGGGGATTGGGGCCCCTGTCAGCAAACAAAGACTGTTTTTGGGGGGGCATATGATGCCAAGGGGGATTGGGCACCCCCTTGGCACTGGGGCTGTGTAATACTGTTTGTAAACATGGCAGCAGCTTGCCACTGCATTCACAAACAATATTACACTAGGCAAGGTACAGCCTTGCAATAATGGGTCACTCCCTCATTGCAGTGGAATAGCTGACACTGCAATGAAGAGGCGGACCCTGATTGCTGCAGGGAAAACATTTTAACTTGGTGGGACTTTTGGAAACCAGTGTCATCAGCACACTGTGTCTCCATTGGTCCACCAGTGCCAAGCCCCCAAATGAAGTGCCTCCGTTGGCTTCCACAGTGCCGAACCTCCACAGCCCGCTTCTCTCCTAAGCTGCCACATAATGTTTCTTATGCATGCGTGCAAACAAACATAAAAATGAAGGTGTCAACATGGAAGAGATAATATTCTGGTTAAGACAAAGCTGTGAAATTCTGGATAGACACTCCCCCATTCTAGATAGTGAGCAAATCTGGAATGGGGGATGGAAAATCAGGGTGAAATTATTTTCCATAGATTCAGGGGTAGTGCATTTACCAAACAGCTTTTTTCTAGGTAAAGACAGGGGATCACTTTTTTTGTGCAGGGCAACCATGCTCTTGTTTTAAATGTGGAGCCTGGACTCATCTATGTTCAGTGTGCAACACAGCACAATTCAGTCACTGCCTGGAATATGGTCACTCCACAGTAAAGTGTCTAAATCTGTTTAAATGCCATCTGTGTGAAAGAACTGGGCATGTCTATGGTAGATGCCCCTGGGCATCCCACAATCAGGAAGACTGCCCTTCTGATGAGGGCCTTATAAATAGAGCCCAACAGATGCAAGCTAAAAGGGTAGCAGAACAAGCAGAACAAGAGCAGATACGGCAACAAGATAGAGAGGACAATGGAGCCCTAAGTTCAGAACATGATCTCCCCACAAGTAACCCACCAGAACAGCAAATGGTGACTGAACCTCCTGAGGTAGATACACAGGAAAATGAAGTTATTGAAGCAAACTCAGCAATAATTAGCAGGGAGCAGAACCATGATCCCGTGGTTATTCACCCCCTCCCCCCCAATACAGGAGCAACCTTTTAAGACAGTAATTGCAAAGAAAAGAGCTAGATTGGGGAATGAAAATCTGCTCCCAAATCTTCCGCCCTCTCAAAAGGGAAAGAAAAGCTACTTCAGCTTTGAAAGCAGGGAATACGTTTGCAGCTCTAGCAGCAGACCACCCCAGGGATGATTCAGAAGGGGACTCAGATTCCTCTTCAATTGCTTTCACCCCCACTGACATAACCTCAGATACTTAGGAAGGGAAAGGAGGGGACTCCATAGCCAAAAGAACTATACATAGAAAGTTGTCTAGAATGCCTTAACATCCAGTTTATGTGCTTTACTTCCTTCTCCTTTCCCCTTTTCCTTTGCCATGCATTCTTTAAGCATCACCACCATCAATGTAAATAGCATTAAAAGCAGTAGGAAAAGGGTAGGAGTTTACCAACCACTGTATATGCTCAAATCAGTTAAAGTCTGCCTACAGGATACTAGGTTCAAATCCTTATTAGAATTAGGTCAAGCTACCTCAGGGTGGAATAAAAGGTCAGCATTTTGGTCCAGTAGGGAGGAAATGTGTGACAGGTTAGACATTTTGTTTACAAATCCAAATTTAAAAGTATCTAGATTAGTAGATATTAGCCCTGGTAGAGCCTTAATGCTTGACATAAACTACTGTATGGAAAGATTTAGAGTTATATCAGTGTATGCGCCCAAACAAAAGTGCTCAGGGTAGCACTTTTTAAGGAAATACAACCCATTTTGCACATTTCTCACTTGGTAGTATGGGCAGGAGACTTCAACTGTGGACTTGAATTAAAGAATAGATGATTAAAAAAATTATTTTCTGATACATTAGCCTTACAGCAAATCATTACTACTCCAGGACTAATAGACTCCTATAGATCTAAGTAGGCATGTCCCCTGTATGGTGACACTATTACAGTGAACACATCGAAGCCGACAACATTGACGTGTTCACTACAATAATCTGCCTGAGATCCTGGCACTCTGTCTCCTGGTCCTGCACCCTCTCCCTGATCCAACTCTGACTCAGAGTTAGAATCCTAGTGATCAGGGTGTGGGGGGGCAGAGCCCCCCGCAGGAGGTGTTCGGGGGGGGGGGAATATCCCGATGAAAAAACAGTTGGGGTCTCCAGTCGGATTTATGTCGACCACAGCTTGCGGTCAACATAAATCTGCCACTGTGATGACAGTCGACAACTTAGTTGTTGAACCGGCCTCATAGAGCCAATCTAAGTGACCCATAGGTGGCCACATCTTTTTCAAAGGCCCTTTGTCCACTCGAATAGATTTCATTCTTTTAGCCCACTCCCTGTAGATTCTTTTACTGCACACATAAGCTTAGGAAGTCTCAGACCACAAATTCATCTCTGAGGGTGGAATGATACCCAAGGGTGCAGAAAAAAATTGCTGGAGATTGAATGATGCAATATTAGTCAAAACATCTATTAAGATGAAATGGCAGAGGGAATGGGAAGCCAGGTTGTCAGTGGTAGGGTGCTATGAGGACTCAGTGGAGTGGTAGGAAGATAAAAAAGAATCCTGGAAGGTCTTTTTTCAGTTACAATCTAGGGATTTATCAAATAAAGAGTATTTACATTACTTAAACCTAAGAACTCAATTACAAAACTGAATATCAATATCAGAAGTGCATTAGATTGATACTGGGGAACAAATACAAATGATCAAAAACAGGTGAAACAATTGCAGTATGACAGGGCAAAAAATCATTCGAGCAAGAACTAAGGTTTGGTGTGCAGATTAAAAGGGATCTTACGACCCATTCAGGGAATGTAAGGAAAGAGTGGTAACAGAGTTCAAGACAGAAGCGGGACAATCAGTCGTCTCTGCCCCTGATATCATTAAACTGATAGAGAAACATAGAATCTTTATTTGGCACATCACCAGATACACACTGGAAATCACAAGACATAGAAAGATTGGAGCTTTCCAAAAATCAGAGTTTGACAGTAAAAGTCTCATAGGGGAAACAAGATTAGAAGGAGTATAAAATGCTATCAAGAGCCTATGAGCAGATGCAGCTCCAGGATCTGATGGGTTAAATGCAGGGTTTTATAAAAATCTTAAAAATGATCTAGCCTTAGCATGCATTAGCAATAATATTTTAACCATATCCTTCAAGTAAATAAAATCTCAGAATCTATGTGTGAAGCGATTCTCATACAAATGTACATCAAACATTTGTCAATGCAGAATGTTCGTCGTGTGCATTGGTGTCATGGGGAGGGTGTTTGAAAATTGCTTCAGTGAAGGTGTTTGTGAGGTGGTGTCCCAAAAAACATATGCTGAAAATTTTGGGCAAAAATATTTAAAAATGGCCAAGTTATGCCACTAAGTTGAAAACCCTATTGAAATACATTGACGTCGAAAACCCCATTGAAATACAATAAATTGAAGTGCTTACCTTAGTTCATGGTTGGGCTTTGAAGAGCAAAGACGTGCATGCAGCCCACGGTAGATTACAGCGACAGACCTCCAGTGGATAAGTATGGGGTATGGGGGGTGTGGGGTTGTGGGTCCTGAGTGGGAGGGTAGGGGGCTTGGTAATGGCTGAACAGACAATAATGGATGGTTTTCTTTTCACAGGGAAAAAAAAACTACGAGGGACAGTTTTCCTTTTTTGAGGGAGTTTGCGAAACAGATGAGGAGACTGGGGGATTGGGCACCCGTAGTGTCTGTATACTGTTTTGGGGGGGTACACAGCAGACAACAATGGATGGACATATGACATGGGGAGGGATTTGGCACCCCCAATGTCTGTGTTATGTTTAGGGGAGGGGGTTACACAATGGACAATGATGGATTATAAACATAATATTTTGCTACATCTGCTACTGCCTCAGGGTCCTATTGTGAGCCATCAAATTTAGCAAACTGCTTCCCATTTCCAGATTCCTTTTGCCCCTCAAAACTTTTTAGTATTCTGCAGTAGGTTGCTGGATTGGTTGTCTGCTCAGTATGAGTTTTCAGATACATGGCTTTTGCTCTTTTCATTAATTTCTGAGTTTTTTGAATCTTTTCCTTGGCATTAGTTGTTTTATTTGCTTTTTTCCCCAGGCTCGTTCCATCACCCTGATCGCTTCTTTATTCGTTCTCTTATTTACCCTAGGAATGTGATTCTTCCTTATTCTAGTGTTTTGTTACTGGAGCATTCTTATTGCATAAGTTGATAAATGTTCACTGTAAGTGAAGCCCACAACAGACATATCTGTGTCTGGAATTAGTACCAGTCTGTCCTGCCACTCATTATTAACACTAATTATAAAGTTATCAATACATAAATGTTTAAAACACCTTGCTGTCCTTTACTGATGAGATGATTTGTTGGCCACTCTTCTCTTTTTTTGCATTGTTTGTCTGCCTCCTCATCTCAACTGGCCTCCTTTTCGGGCCACCAGGGACACTCTTATCCCCCATTACCAACACCTGCCTCACATTGCAGCCAGTCTACAGGGTAAGCTGATGTATCCCTTTGTCGGATGGGTCCTCTCCTTTTGGAGACAATGTACCTTGTGGCTTACCTTTCTTGGCCCTGGGTGCTGTTGAGGTCAGTCCTGGCTGTCTGGGGGCTTGTGGTGGTGAGGGTCTCTGAAGCCGTCATCTGGTTGGTCAAGATGCCATTTTCCCTGATTTTCTTAGCCCCACATAGTGCTACTTCTGCAGTGCTCCCAGTCTCCACCGGGGGCCACTGCAGAACGAGGCAAGCCCCCAGCCCTCCCCAGGAGAGGAGATCAGTCCTCCAGATGCTCAGTTCTCTCCTTTCCCTGCCGACCCCCAGCATCCCGAGTCTGTTCCCGAACTCGGGTCACCAGCGTGGTACGAGGTATGGCATCCAGCACCTCAGCTCTCTATGCCACCAGGCCAGCTTGTCCACACTCCTTTTAATGTTAAATATTACAGGGTAATAATCCCCTGAGTTTGGGATGAGGACCCTGTGCTCTGATACTTCTATATCTGATGTTGCAAAAATCAAATCTGAAATATTCCCTGCACAGGTCTGAGCACTCTTCCTTGTAGGGGGCCCAAATCAGTTACTTCATACCCAGTGAGTTATTCACATCAAGCTCTTTGAATATGGAATTAAATTAGTGTGTCAAAATGGCAAGTAACTTGTGGTGATATGCTAAGTATAATTCTGCGATGTATCACCTTTTTACTGACTCCTTCTTTAAGACTCAAAATATTTTTGCAGTTTTTTCTACAAAATTACTTACGTTTCATTCGTGGTGCTACGTAACCAAACCCACTATAGGATTTTCCTCCGTAGTTGTAAACTCCAATGGGTGATGAAGGATGCTCCACGATAAGATCTTGCTTTGTAGAGCCCAAGGAGTAGTCAGCATAGGCATATTCTGTGCCCTGAATATTGTTCCATGTGACATTCAGGGGAAGACTCTTCCTGTTTAGCAAAATTCCAGCTGTGGCTGATCTCTTAGCTACAAGCTGTATGTAGTTTTCATATCCATCCTGCGTATGGATTATGTAAGACATGGATAAGGACTGCATGGACAGGGTTTGCACAATGGCTGGATCATACTCACCAAATTGTCTGCCACCAATGAAGTAATACATGACCATCACCCCACTGGTGGCCCTGACATACAGTGGAGATGATGAAGAGACAACTAGTCTTGCCTGCTTACCCTCATTCAGCTCTAATTCTTGCTGACTGCCCCCAGAATTGACAAGCACCCAGGTGGGCTTGGAGGCTATTATATAGACAAAGCCCTGGTCCTTCTGTACTGAGCACAGGGGAATGAGGAAGGAGGAGCCCCACTTTGGAACTGGGATAAGTTGCTCAAAAACCATTTCATGGCCACTGTTTTGCTGAGCACATTGGTGTCCTGACAATATGGCAACTGGGTACTGTGATATTATTTGGGAGCCAGTTAAATCATCATAGCTCAGAATCTGAATATTTTCATATTCTGCCAGCATTAGTTGGACTGTCATACCAGCCTGGTATTGCATTCCTTTGAAACTAATTGTGCCTTTTAGCTTTATATTAATTTGATTAGATTTGTTGGAATTGATGATAGCAAATGATTTCTGAAAGTCAAGCGTACTTTCGGGTGTGAACACATAATACTCAGTTCCTAACTCTTCCATTGGGTAAAGCAAAGATGTACCGATGCTATTTGGTTTGTAATTAATGGAAAGGACAGCTACCTCTTTGTCAGATTTAATGATGATGGTGCTGTTAGATGACTGATTTGTTCCAGAAAGTTCAGCATATGCCGGAATTGCAACATACACAGTTTCATTTTTCTCCAGTTGTGATGTGGACATAAAGTTAGTGTTGAAAATAGTGACTGTGACAGAGGTTGAGGGATGAATGGCAGAAATTGCTAACTGGAAATCAGCACCTGTGTCAGTGATCTTTCCATTTTCCATGAAGACTGTAATAAATTCAGTCCCAATGTTCTGTTGAAACATCACACCTACAAACATAGAATAAACAGGAGGATAATAATGGATAACTTTGTTTATAATTGACTACAGTTACTTAGACTTCTCTTTTACTTTCTGTCAAAATAATGAGAGGATATCTTTAACAGGAAACACGGTGTGGTCCCTTTAAGGAGTACCGCTAATAATGGCCAATATTATATCACTTGACATGTTATAATGATATGACAGTAACACTTGATTTAATGTTATGATGTAACAGTAATACTTGATATAGTATAATCATACAACAGTAACAAGTATTACTGTTATAACATATTATATCAAGTGTTACTGTTCTATCATTATATCAAATGTTACTGTATACCATTATTATAGCATCATCATGTGCTACTGCTGTATCATTATAATATATCAAATGCTATTCTTATATCATTAACATTTTATATTGCATATTACTGTTATTATATATAGAATAATGCATGGGGTGGTATGTTTAATGAGATTTTACACACACCCTGAGGTGTTGGATGCTACATAAACCCCAAGAGTGAAGCTCAAGGTTTTTATTTAAGCATCCAACACCAAGGTGTGTGTGTAAAATCTCGAGTTAAATATCCCATCCCATGTTTTATTTTATATAATTGCTGAGGTGCCTTTTCTTACCACAGCAATTATATAAAATAAGACAGCCAACATGGTCCAGTCAGAATGAAAAGCTGTCTGGGGCCTGTCTTCATTCTGTGCACTGAGTGGCTGCTGAAACATTTAAAAAAAGTTTAACTATGGATTACTTATACACAATCTCAGCTGATGAGGGGCATTTTTAAATCCACTTGACTTACCGCTGAATCGCTGAGTGACAGAGTGAGGAGCGCAACTTTCTGGCACTGAGTACAGGGAGAGCAGTGGCAGGTGCATGCGTGGAGTGAGGGAAACCTGGCTCATGTTCATTGTTATAACCCATGGGTTATAATGGTGAATTATAACCGGGTTTCCCTATGGGAGAAAAGGCTCTCCAGTTATTATAATAGTATATTGCATTTTGCTGTTATTTCATTATAATATCAAGTGTTACTGTTATTTTAATTGTATATCAAGTGTTACTCCTTTATCAATATAATATATAGAATAAGACATAGGTGGGTGGGTGCAACCAGAAGTTTACACACCCCTGAGGTGTGGAATGCTACATAAACTGTGAGAGAGAAGCTCGAGGGGTTTATAAAAGCATCCCATACTGAGGGTGTGTGTAAAATTATTGTTTTATACCCACCCACCAATTTTATGTAATTACTGGCCCTTATTTTTTTATCACACACACACACACAGTCTGTCTCTCTTTCTAGTAGAGACATTCATTTCATTTCATTATTTTGTTTAAATTAAAATGCAAATTTCTTTATTGACAACAGTCTCGGTTTGACTTACAGCACAACACTTATTGCTACCTTCTTCCAGTGTCGCTGTCTGTCTCTCTAACCCCCACACCCCGTCAAGCATGACTTAGCAGTTACGGCAGGAGTGGCTTTACTTTCTGGCTGATCCTACCAGCTCTTGCCACAGTGGGGATTTAGGAAGAGGTGGAGATGTCTCCAGTGACAGAATCAACTATATATATATATATATATAGAGAGAGAGAGAGAGAGAGAGAGAGAGAGAGAGGAGCTATCTATATCTATATATATATTTATAACAAATTTGCAATTCATACCTTTGTACTATGAGGGTGTGAGGAAAATGATGAGTGCAGTACTGGGTAGTGGACAAATGGAGCCGCCATGTTGGCTTAGATGCTCGGCCTGCCCACACACAGTGTAGTGACAAATGAGGTTTTTGAAGTGTGACTTTGATTGACAGTGATTACAACCACCTTGTTGTAATGCAAAATATCAACTGGGCAGTTGCAAAGCGATTTAAAAATCTGGTTATCCAAACATGAAACATAAAGACCAGTAATTCAACTGTAATAACAGGGAGTTGTGTTTTTTACATGGAAGAAGCTGGTTACAACTCACCATTATAACCCATGGGTAATAACGCACCAGCTTCTCTGCTCTACAGCTGGCACTCCTTCAGCATTGTGGCAAGCTCCACCAACCAGTTCGTGAATCAGTAATCTAAATAAACAGAAATGGCTTCCAAACACTGTGTCAGCTTTTTTATTTTCTGTATAAACTTAGCTGAAAAAGTCACTTAATAAGGCAACCACCATCCAAAGTGCCCAATATCTCGTTACCATAGGAACCATGGTGACCGCTGAACTACTCTCCTAATTTACATATCTCCATGGCAACACCGGTCTGATGCTGAACTGAACTTCAAATATTCTACATAATTACCAGTTTTTGGATGTTTTAGATACTAAATATGGATGTTACCAAAACTACCTAGTTTATTTTCACTTCTGTATGCTACCATTTTACCTGTATTACTGTTTTCTGACTGTTGTCATTTTCATGCTGTTTCAATATGCAAGTCAGATCAGTAGTGGGGAAAAAAACATTCCCCAACAGTTACATAAACATTACTTGAGGAGAAGTAATGAACATGAATTTTTTGCACACCCTTGGTGTGGAATTCAACCTTGGGGATTTCTTTAGCACCCTGCACCTTAGATGTGCATAAAATTCTTGTTATGCATTCCTTGTTGTTTTTTTTGAAATAGTACTTTTATTAGGATTTTCAAATTTGTAGACAGACACTGTTCAACAAGAAAGACAATGGAACATATATGACAGGTACACAATTGTCACATATAAAAGCAACCCCCCCCCCACAGAGTGATGCATTCAGGATATCATCATTAATTTTATAATCAGATATGCTGTAGTAAATTAATGTCTGTGCTATTGTTGGCATCCTTCCTAGCAACCATCTCAGTTAGTTTCCAACTCAGACCTCCTCCATCATCTCTCTCCCCACCCCCACCCTCGACCTTGCCCTTAATAAAGGGCACCAGTAAGATTCCCTCTATTGACTTAGGACTTCTCTTGCAGGACATCTAAAAGTGGAATCCCTTCTCTATTACTTAGGCATTTGTGAAATGGGAGCCATCTGATGCACTCCTTGTTTTTGAAGTCAATGTACTTTATTGATTTTTTGATCAACACTGACATACAAAACAAACAGTCAAGACAGATAAACAATCCTACATTCCCATACAGCGCACTGAATTATTTACAATCACTATTAGGTAGAATACTACATTCAGGCAGACACAACCTTGGTTCAACTTAACACTAAGGTGTTAAGCTGTAGTTTCCAGCAGAGTATAACAATTATTTATTTATTTATTTTATTTATGACTTTGATAACCGGGTGAGTGCACTGATCCCAGGGACCATTTTCAGGCATGGTCCAACTCCATCCCCACCTATCTCAGCTCCACTCTGTCAGCTCAACCCTTCCCGGCATACTCCCTGAGAGGCTCAGACTCGAGACTTTTGCATATCCCTTTCATGCATACCACAAAGGGCCAATCTGCTTTTAAATATAGACTGCCCAAACTCTGGAATGACCTCCCTGCTGCTATTAGGCTGTCCGCCACCCCTAGGACCATAAATACTCTCCTTCAGGGCCATTTCACAGGCACTTGTAACTGTAACCTGCAGCCCAGTTCTGCTAGCAAGAGGCTTCATACCGTGCCATAAACTGTAAAAGTGTCCTTAACTGCTGCCTCCACCAATGGGTCTCTGCCTGCTCATGCTTTAGTAACCCAGGTACTCGGAATTAAGATAGTATGTAAGTTCCCAATGCATAGTCCAGCCTGTAACATTTCCTGGACCATATGTTTCACCCTTTATTGCACTCATTTCTGTACCTACTGAATTGCATCATTGCCTATGCTTCATTTGTATGTATGTATGTATGTAACTCCCAGGTCGCATCTGGAAATGAGTGGATCCCGCTCAGTATGCTTATCTGGTAAATCTCTTAAATAAATAAATAAATGACCCGGGCCATAACACATGGCACAGGGTGACAGTGGAGTACAAGGTAACAGTAATACACATGAAACAGATTTGATACAAGCAACAATAGTAAGCACAATATACAGGCTTGGTGCATAAGTCCATTTGAGAACAGTGAATACAAGGTTTCAATATTATCATTATGATTGTGCCCCCTTTGTAACATCTTGATTTAGTTCACCAGACATGACTGGGTCTTGTAGCCCTGAGGCATTTCTTTACTCTAGGGTCAGAAGCACATACAGCTTGTCCCAGTTCTTTTCCTAGCTTTTCATTCTAATGCTTGCTATTGACTTCTCAGCTTTTAAAGCAAATAAGACCTCAGCATGCCACTCCTGATAAGTGGGTGTCTTTTCCTCCAGTCTATGTTGCAGCAGGACTTTTTTTTAGCACAAGCAGCTATAAGCATGTGATATTTCTGGGCCCTTAATAGTTGGTGCTTATAATCACCAAAAATAGAAATAGAAGGTGTAAAAGCTTCATCCAACCCAGGAATAAGTCCATCGTATTCATAGAAACATAGAATTTGATGGCAGATAAGGACCGCTTGGCCCACCCAGTCTGCCCATTTTCCTACCTAATGGATAAGCTGCAGATCCTAGTTAACCAGCAGTCTACTTCTTTCTGCCCCAACCCCCTAGAATTGCCTTATGACTGTCCCATGCATGCTTGAATTCCACCACTGTTTTTGACTCCACAACCTCCTCTGGAAGGCCGTTCCATGCATCCACAACCCTCTCTGTGAAAAAATACTTCCTTAAATTACCTCTGAACCGACCCCCCTCTATCTTCAAATTGTGCCCCCTTGTTCTTGCACACCTCTTGTTTGAAAGATGCTATCCTCTTGGACTTTGTTGATTCCCTTGACGTACTTGAAAGTTTCTTAATTGCTTTCTGAAGAGGTTGTGCTTTAGGACATTCCCACAATATGTGAAGGAGGGTACCCTGGTCCCCATTACAGCTGGTGCACATATCTGTTTGTGATCCTTTCATTTTATGTAATTTTTTAGGAGTAAAGAACACATTATTAAGTATCTTGAACTGCAAAAGCCTTTAGGTGTTGTGTTTCATGTACTTATATACATCTGTTCAAATCTTAGCCCAGCCATAATCCCTCTTCAGTCTAGGAAATAAGCATTGCCAAAAGGGACTGATCCATCTACCTTATTAGTCATCAGGTCACATTTGCATTTATATAAGCTGGAAATGGGATGTGGTAGAACAGTCCAATTTACTAAGGGGAGTATAGCCACACTATACACGGAGGACAGGGGATGCACTCTAAAGTGCCTCAACAACAATTATAAGTCTAACTAATTATTCATGATGCCACCAACATTGCTGATTGGCTGTTATGCCAGTCTGAAATCTCTTCAAAGCGGCCGCATGGCAGTCGCTCAGCTCTTCCCGCTAATCGTTGCCACTGAAAAACCGCGCTCGTACCAATGCAAAAAACATAAGTTAAACACAAATGAAATAAATCATTATTATCATTAGACTTATAATCACAATAATGACCTCAGAGCCAGTCATTTCCTTTCAATTAAAGACTGGCTGGGCAGGGGAGGCCCTTGGCCTTCTCCCCTAGCTGGTTGTCAATTTCTAGGAAATGACCAGCTCTTTGGTCATTATTGCTTAAATGTATAATTTGAAGTAATGGGAACACTTCTCATTGTGCACTCCTCTCCATGCATTATTTTATATATATTAAATGTTACTGTTATATTATTATAACATTATATCAAGTGTTACTGATATATCATTAAAATATTATATCCACTATTATGGAGGTATCATTATAATAGTATAACAAGTGTTACTGTTATATCATCATCATATTGAGAAGTCAGAGAGAATAGGACTTACATTTGTACAGTTTGGAACTATTTGTACAGTTTGGAACTAAAGTTTTTCCCCTCCAACCCAGCCCCACCACCACACAGTATTAAATACTCTAACGCTAGGGAAGGGCTAACAGTCTGACAGGAGGCAGTCTGTAATTTAAGCAGCAAATAAAATCTAAATGGGGAAGGGATGCTAAAATCTCCTAGTTAGGGTTACATGCACATTCAATCTGTTTATTATTCATAGATGTCATCTGTTAGCTACAAGTGACTGTGGGATAGGGGGCTGTTTTTTCCCCCACCCTCACACCCCTACCCCCACACAGTATTAAATAAATTAATAGTAGGTAGGAAATAACAGGCTGACTAGATGTGGGCTGTCATTTAACCGACACAAAATAAAATAGAAATTAAAGGAGGGAGCATTTTAAAAAAACTAACACTGGGGGTTATATTTGCATTCACTCTGTATACTATTTATAAACGTCAGATGTTAAAGCACAAAAGACTTAAAATACTGTAATGTCTAGTTTAACAGTAAGGCGGATATGACAAGGACTGTGCTATGATTCTGTTTGTAGTTACAATCTGCAATATGTTTTAACTGATAATGTAATGTCTAGTTAAATCTGTTTAGAGGTATGTGAAGGCACCAAATTTACCCCACATAATATTTCATGGAGTTTTGCCTTTCTGCAAAATTTTACACCTGGTGAAATCCAAATTTTGCCTTTTACGGTGATTTTAAGAAATTGCAAACTTTGGTTCTATTGTGCCAACATCAGGGATAGTTACTCTTATGCAAAATGCCAATCTCACTGTTGAAATTGCCTCTTCATGCAAAATTCACACTTCAGTATGGGATAGGATATCATATGATGCTCTGGGGGTCACATGTTGCTGAAGAGCCTATTGGAAGCTAAGTAGGTCATGTCTGAGTACAGCGTTGTTAAGAGTCTCTGAGAGACTGCATTATTGTGTTAGTCTGACTGATCACAAATACCAGTTAAAACATTAAAACACCATTCACTTTGAATTACATTTAGATCCAAATTTGTTTGGAAGTGCCTTGTGCATACACAGTATTTTTTTTTTATTCACTCATTAACTAGATAGTCTAAAGTATGTGTTTCAGGTTATGCATTGAGGTGGAGGTTTCTGTGGATTGTGTGGGGAAGGGGAGCAGCAGCATTGAAGGAGGCTAGGTTTAAAGATCTGCATTTTTTTTCCTTGTTTTCTTAGCTAAGCAGTGTATTTTCTGTTACATGTTGTTTCTGTTTCTTTTCTTGCCATATTTCTCAGTGCTGAAGTAAATCCCTGTGCTTTTGATACGTAAAATACTGACTGAGTGTTCTGTTTCACTTGACAGATTTCACTCTGCTGAAAAAAAAGCCCTTCATTTTTGGCATATAAAAATACTGATTATGTGTTCTGTTTCACTTGACAGATTTCCCTCTGCTAGAAAACAAGACCTGTGCTTTGGACATATAAAATACTGACTGAGTGCTCAGTTTCACTTGCCAGATTTCCCTCTGCTAGAAAAAAAAGACCTGTGCTTTGGGCTTATAAAGACTGAGTGTGGTGTTATCCATGTTGTAACCTATAAAAAAATCCTTACCATTAAAACACAAACAGGAATATTATGACTGGCAAAGAAAGGGGCTAGTAAAGGGATGGGTGCCCATGTGTCAGTGAAGAAGGTTAGTAAATCAAAGGTAGCAATTATTACTCCATTCCAAAAATCAATGTCTGCGGCCACGTCATCATCAGTTCCTGTGGGCTCCGGGACTCCTGGCAGTGAGAGTACTAGAGTTGTTAGCAGCAGTGGCATATTTGTCCCAAAATTTTCAAAGCTAAATCTGTGGCAGCCATGCTGGTGGGTCAGGTGACACCTGGTGAGAAAGGCAGCAGCAGTGCAAGTTCCAGCAGGCAGGAAACAGTGGAAGAGGGGAAGGTAGTCTGGGTGCCCGTGGGTGGTGTTGATGCTTGCGCTTCTGAGGCAGACAGTGTTGAGACAGTGGTAAATGCTACAGATGCAGACAATGTGGTTGAGACTGCACACATACAGGTTATGGAGGTTGAGCAGGACATACATGTTGAGGCGAAGGAGACAATTGTTGATGATGTGCAGGATCCACTGTGGGAGCCTGACAATAAGAAACATTAGTCATTTGATTCAGATGTTGTTGAGGAAGATGTTGCATCCACTAGCATCACAGCCAATAAAGAAAGCACCCCTACTATTTTTGATGTGCTGAAATCAGCTGAAAAAAACAATGTCTCCTCACTTTCCCCTCAACTGTCACAGTCCTCCTGGCACCGTGGAAAAAGAAGGGGAATTAAATCCCCTGTCTGGGATTTCTATGTTCTTGACCCTGCTGATGAGTCAGTTGCGATCTGTCAGCTGTGTTAAGTGTGGTAAGCGGGTGTAAAAAAGGAAACCATCTAGGCACTGATGAGCAACTCACCCACCTTAAGAATAGACATCCTGCATGCTGGTATCAGCATGAAAAGAAAGCCAGTGGAGGTAGTCCCAGTGTCAGTCCAGTTGAGAAAGTGGTTGGAGGGTCCACAGTGTCAAGTGCTGTGGACTACACAGCAGAGGAGCAGGATTCAGTTCTGTCTAGTAGTATGGGGCATAGCAGTAGTGCTACTGGTAACACCTCTTTAAGTTATAGAAGCATAGTCACTGTATTGCAGAACCTGGCTAAAGTTAGTATTGAAGCACCAGCCCATAGCACCCAAGCAATGGTACTGCAACGATTAAAGTTATTTACTCCCAATAGCCTAAAGGAAGGTCCAGCCTACACTCCACATTATATTTGACCGGGCATTTAAAATTTCCACTGAATCATGTGACTGCACGTGAGCTCAATGCAGCAACTGCTGAAATGTTGGCAGTTGATCTCTTGCCATACTCTGTTGTTAATGCAGATTTCCCGGTGGTTCATGGCCTGTGCATGTCCCAAATGACAGATACCATCTGGAACGTACTTTGCAACATGTGCTATTCCAGAACTGTATGGTAGAGTGTCAGAAAAGTTAATCATGCCCTCATTCAGGCAGAGACACTGGAGGTGAGGAAAAATGTCTCTATTTATCACTATGTATTGAAATGCATTGAATTGCATTGATCTACATTAAATCCTCGCGTGAGGAAAAATATATTGATGTGCTTCAATGTACTGTATATTTACAGATATATATATATATATATATATATATATATATATATGTATATATATATTATGGTGGCACAGTAGTGCTACCATAGTTAGGGTTGAGGAGCCATTTACATGTTAAACCCCAAATTTTGCACCTTAATAACTTTGCAACCATTTAACAGATTTGCCTGAAATTTGGCATACACAATCAAGACCCATACGCCTTGGGATCTGCCAAGTTTCATACCGGTCAGATACACAACTGCAGAATTATTAAGCGTGATCTGCGCATGCGTTTATGCTTTTTCTGGAATTCTACGGTAGCGCCTACAGGTTGCACAGTTTGTGTGACTGGCCCAAAATCTTCAGGGAACATGTGGCCAGGGTCCCCAATGTGCCTTTTGAAGATTTCATGAAAAAATATTAAACGGTTCAAAAGTTATTCAAAAAACAAGTTCCCATTATAAGTCAATGGGAAAAGTTAACAAAAAGTTCAACACTTTCGCAAATGCATTTTTACTGTCGCAAATTGCCCTTTTACTGTCGCAAATCTGCCATTTTGTTTTCAGTTAGTGATCAGAAAAATGCTTGGCATTTAAAATTGAGACCCTCTAGCAACCTAATTATTTTTGTATTCACTTAGTGGGGCCCTGAGGATGCTAGCAATGTCTTTATTTTGGGGGTAAAACACCCCAGAAATATGTTTTTCAGATTTCTGGAAAAATTACTTTCGCAAAGCAGTGTCACACTCGCGAAAGTGTCGCAAATTCACTAAAAATACCACCAACAGCTTAATCTGGTTCAAGGTCAGTTGGCATTCATCTGTATCCCCCTCCCCCGGGTCGTGCCTGAAAATAGGCAGGATTTGTCTAGTGTACTTACCCGGTCAACAAAAACTAAATAAATAAATAAATAAAATCACGACACTACTTTGCGACATTATGCCCAAAATAGCAGTAATTCTTTGGCATCGCGCTGCAAAATAACGGTTTGGTCTTTTGGGCTGAAATTTGCAGGGAACACAGACAACATCCCACAGATGTGCCTTTCAGTGGTTTGTGAAAATATATTACAGGGAGGCAAAGTTATGGCACTCTGAACTTCTGTTTTTTCCCCATAGGATAACATTACGGTGTGTTATCGCCTTTCAGGGCCCGTACCGAAAACGGTGCGAGATACGGACTTTTCATTAAAATCCTTCTTAGTCTCAGGGGGCTAAGTACAAAACTAGCCAGGAAACTGATAATTCATATGACTTTACATTTTTTTCTGTGTCAGACGGTTACTGAGATTTAAGCAATTTACTATTCCAAGTCCTCATTTTGTGTTCCAAGAGTCATTATTTTGCATACATTCTTTGTGCTCACTGTCTTTCTCTATACAGCTTTTGGGAAAACCAGCCTGTGCTTACATTACTATTACCATTACCATTTCCGCTTGCGCGGTTCGGTACCAGTTTCAGCCTGTTCGCGTTCGCCACCATGTGCGTTACGCCTTTGCGTTTTCATTTGCGTTAGCGTTTTGCGTTGTTTTAACATTTCTGTCTACAGTACTGTTTCTCTTTCTGTTTCGCTTTGAGTCACCATGCGCATTACGATTTGCGTTTTCGGGCACAATGTTACTATGTGACAAGACATCACGTGGGGGGGGGCCCTGCGCTCCCGCCGCCGCATTACATTCACTATTTCTCATTATCATTCTCAAAAAGAAGGGAAATTAGAGGCAAAAAACTCTGTTTAATGCATCAGTTAGGGTTGTTCCACAGCGACAAAAGCGAGGAAATTCGGTTAAGGTTGAAAACCCTAACTCCGAATTCACCCCCCCAGCACTACACACACACAGACACACACACACACACACACACACACACGCAAGTACGGGGGACGACCAAGGCAACACGACCAATGACAGATAACCAGCAGCAGGTGACAGAAATAACAAACAATTGTCTAAATGTACTACAAGACATCCCCACCCACCTGACCAGGTACTGCATGCTCAGTGGAGATCAACAGCAAAACTGAGGCCATGTACACCAAACGTACATATCCCTGATTGCAGCTGCACACAACGTACCACACTTAGTAGTTGCATGGCCTTACCTACTGGTGCCCCACACCACACCACAACTGGTACTATGCTGTTAGTCAATATAAATGCCGAAGGTGCATGATCACAGTTGTACAAAGGTTTTAACACTAGTGAGTATACATTAATTAAGAGAACTACATAAATTAACTACAAGACACAGCCATGCTCAAGATAAAATTAGTGTTGCATTTAGTATGTGATTTACATAGTAGTACCTTTACTACAACTGTTTGCCCAAGATAGAGAGGCTGATGTAAACGTATGGAAAAGCATTGCCTGTTCAACGCTATGAAATTCGTACTGCCAGTATCAGATGCATTCTTACTGATGAAGGTGTACCGCTGATGTACATACATATACCTTCAGTGTGTTTGAATACTAAAGATGCAGTAAGTATTCTTTGTAAGAAACAGTGTAATTGCCTGGATCAGGCCAAGCAACTTCTAAATATCATAGCACTACTGAGCCAACAATGACGTAGCTGTATCGGAGATGTCTATAGGATAGATTTTCCTGTAGGCACTTACTGAGTATGTAGTACCTGATAAAGACAATGCCATTGCATCTGTGATGACTAACTTATTGAAATAGTGATACATTTACTATTGTTGCAATGAGTGATCTATGCCACTTATGGACACAGCCTAATTTTTTTAACAGTTGTTTCATACTCAGGCTGTATGCCTAGTGTTTGGGTTTGCCACAGTTCTGTCACTGATGCTATCAAAGTGATAACTATGTTAATTGTGTTACAACAGGAATCAAGTAGGTATAGTGTAGATATAAACAGAATGCCTTTTAGTATTGATTTAACTCACAGTGGGATAAGTGTACTAGGACGCCAGGGGTTATTCTCTATCACTGACTCTGTCAGTTATAATCACACTAAGGTTTTGATGGCTGTAATGATCAAGTTACACTGTTCATCTTCATGAGTTCATATTTGCAGCCATTCTCCAGTAACTAGACAGTGGATGGTGTAACTCGGTGGGACACTGTGTTGCAAAGCTCCTGCAGTGCCTAGCAGAGGGAGAGTATCTACACATGAAGGTAATTAAGCAATAAGGCATGACCAACGGTTATGTTAAATGGTCTGTTAATCACCCTCTAGGGGTTTAATGTTGAATGAGGCGTAGCCGAGTGCCACATGTCACTAGACAGTGATAAACTGACCATTAACATAATACCTGGGAGTGGCTTATTGCTATCGTAATAAAACTGTTTTTTTAAACATTAAACCATGTTCATCATATGGTTAGGCTCTACATGTATGTTAATAAAAACTAAACATAAGGCTGTTAGAATGTTTACAGCCAATCAGAAAGCTGCATTTCTCAAACCCTTGTTATAATCAGAGATATTATACCTGTACAACTCCTTGGTTTTGCTCAACTCTATTGCTTAGGTGGCCCACCACATGTGGTAGTTGTGAGCATCATTGGTAAAACCATGCAACTACTAAGTGTAGTACGTTGTGTGCAGCTGCAATCAGGGATGTATGCGTTTGGTGGACATGGTCTCAGTTTTGCTGTTGATCTCCACTGAGCATGCAGTACCTGGTCAGGTGGATGGGGATGTCTTGTAGTACATTTAGACAATTGTTTGTTATTTCTGTCACCTGCTGCTGGTTGTCTGTCATTGGTCATGTTGCCTTGGTCCTCCCCCGTACTTGCATGTGTGTGTGTGTCTGTGGTGCTTGAGGGGGTGAATTCGGAGTTAGGGTTTTCAAACCTAACACCGAATTTCCTCGCTTTTGTCGCTGTGGAACAACCCTAACTGATGCATTAAACGGAGTTTTTTGCCTCTAATATATATATATATATATATATATATATATATACACATACATACATATATTTTAATATCCTTTGAAAACAATTGTGTTGATGCATTGGTTAGGTTCAGATTAAAGTGCCAAGAGTATGGAAATGTGATGTGAGGGTTTCCAACACTGACTCCCCACCCCCACCGCCTAAGCAGCAAAAGAAAAAAACATTACAGTGAAGTGAATCACTGCTGTTGTCTTCCTTGGGGTTCTCAACCCTAATGCATTCCCAATTCCCTAAGCCAATAAGGTCAGATGTGCTGTTTGTTCCTCAGGCTGGGAAGACAATAGTTTTTTTGAAGTCTATTATCTTTGTTTCTATGTTTTATATGAGAATGGGGTGAGCATTAGGGTCAAGAACAACAAGAAAGACCCCAGCAGTGATTCGCTTTATGTTTTTTGCTTTTGCTGCTTGGGTGGTGGGAGTGGGGAGTCAGTGCTGGAAACCCTAATATCTCATTTTCCTACTTTCGTCACTTTAATCTAAACCCTAACTGGTGCATTAATGCATTTTTCTTTCCAAATAATTTCCTCCCTTTTTAAGATGGTACAATCATATCCTCATCCATGTGGCTGCAGGAGTGTGGGGCCTCCATGTTGCAGATTACCAGATAACAGGTAAAAATTACATGTCATGAACATTGAATATGCAAGGAACACTGACGGTAATCCCAATGTGTAAAGATAGGTTCCAGTAGGTATTTCTTCAAATTAACTACCAGAATAATGCTAAACAACTGTTGTTTGGCAAAACAGAGGTTTGGGGGTCTAATTTGACCTCAATATTTGTTTCTTAAACCATTTTGAATGCAGTGGGCAAATAATATCTCTCAAGTGGTAATTTAAAATACATGTCACAAATTAGCACATGACAGGAAAAAATTACACTTCACAAATGGTAAATATCCGAGGAACGGCTATGGGTGATCCTTTTTTTTTTCTCATCTTTTGGTTCCTCCCACCACCGAGCTTCTGCCCCATGATGGATCCCTTGGCTGCAGCTTCCTACATTAGCCACCCTCCTGGTACCTCTGGCTTGTCCCCCAGGGTAAGGTCATGGCACCCGGCCCCTCTGAAGGATGCCGTGAATGACAGGATAGGGAGGGAGTTGGCCTGGGAGCCAATAGTAGTCAGGGCAAGCATCTTTGAGGTGGTGGGTAGGCTGGCTTTTTCCCCCCGTAGGCAGGGAGTGGGAACGTATAATGATGCCAGCATCCATCCTGCCCCCACCGAAGCATTGCTGGTGCTGGTCACTGTGGTGCCCCTGGCCTCTGCCAGGGGTCCCCCAAGTGGCAGTCACTCACTGCATCCTCCCCCCGGAGAAGGAAAGCAGTCCATGGGATGCTCAATCCTTCTGCCCCGGCCATCCCTCTGATGACCCAGGTCCGTTCCCAAACCTGGGTTACCGGCATTGCAAGCGGAAATCCAACTGCTCTGCTGATGGGCTGGCTTGGCCAAAGGTAATCCTGATTCATAAAAAAAGATAGGTTTGGGGAAGTATTTTGTGAAATTAAATACCAGAGCTAAGCTAAACAACTGTCCTTGACCAAATACAGTTTTTGGGGTCTGTTTGTACCTCAATATTTGCTTATTATGCCATTTTGCAATGCAGTTGGTAAACAGAGTTGCTCAAATGATAAATAAGAAAAGTCTGTTGCAAATTACCACATGAATGGTAAAATTATATGTCACAATCGGTGAATTTCCCTATAAATGGTAAAATTACATTACAACCGCTAAATTTCTGAGGAATGACCAAAGGTAATCACGATGGTAAAGATATGTTTTGAGGGGTGATTTTTAAAATTAAATTCCAGAATCGAGCCGAAGAACTGCCCTTTACCAAGATATGGGATTTGGGGTCTGATTGTACCTCAGTATTTGCTTATTATACCATTTTACAATGCAGTTGGTAAGTAGAGTCACTCGAACAATAAATAAGGAAAACCTATTGCAAATTACTGCATGAACAGTAAAATTATATGCCGTGACTCATAAATTTCTGCACAAATGGTAAAATTATACATGGCGACCAGTAAATTTCCACACAAAGAGAAAAATCATATGTCACAACTGACAAATTTCTGCATGAATGGTAAAATTATGTGTCATGACTGGTAAATTTCGAAGGAACCAGTAAAGGTAATCAGGATGGGTAAAGATAGGTTTGGGGGGTAGTTTTTAAAATTAAATTCCAGAATTGAACTAAAGAACTGTCCATTAGCAAGCTACAGGTTTGGGGGTCTAATTTTACCACAATATTAGCGTCTTAATACCATTTTTTAAATTATAAAAAAAAAAAAACAAGATGACAGCTGTCACAATTGGTATTTATTTCAGCACAAGAGGTAAATCAAAAAAATAAGTAGCCGCGGTCATTTTCTTTTTTTTACTGTTCATTTCAGGATGTTAACTCTAAAATCATTATAACTCTGAACCTACATATTTTTTCACAGAAAACTTCCAAAGGAACACCCTTGGCATGAGTCCCTTCAATTCTGAATATTTCATAAAAAAATACCACACCACCTAGGCTGTAGGTGAGAGCAAAAAATACCCAATGTTAAGCATCGGGAAGCCAAACATTTTTTTTTTCTGTTTTTTGGCACTCTGTATTTCAAAAACTGAGCAAGATGGCATCACAAAATGTTTCACATCTTGAGACGCTAGCAGTCTGACCACACATGCTAAATGTTGGGCTATATTGTCAAGTGACATCAAAGTTATTAAGGAGCAAACATTGGGGTTTAACATTAAACAGTCTACTCAACCTTAATTATAGGGGCACTACCGCACCCCTATAATATATCAAGATGCTAACACTTATAAAATGGCAAGAAAAAATCCAGAAATCTCGTTGGGCAAGAGAGATCAGCTGGCCATACATTAAATCTTGATATATGCACAGTCATCCTGGTCCTAAACCATATCACACAATGAGCAAATCAGTCCTCCTACAACCAGAACTATCTTCCATCAATCTCCCTACAACCAGAACTGATCTTCCACCACAAACATGGCAGCTACCTTTACACTGTAAAACCTTCAACTGGGCCCTAAAAATAAAACTACCTTAAATATAAAATAAAACAAATCAATTAAATTTTGTTTACCAGATCATCACACTCTCCTTACACACGTAAACAAATTAGAAACATTAAATATTGTTTATAGTTTTCATTACAACTGTTTCTTTGCTTACAATGAAAAATCCCCCTTCTAGCTTTACTTGCACATCAGGGAAATCTCTTCTGCTTTCCCTGACAGTTAGAAAATTGGTTAACTGGCTCTAAAACAGGCCTTTATTGTGTGTACAGCATGTTAGTAGAGGAACTTTCTGCTAGTAGAACTGAGCAGAATTTTGAAACTCTGTATTCCATGGTAAACATTCCATGACAAACATTCAATTTCTTGAATGTGGGGAAACACACAGAGAAAAAAAAACAGTATGAAGAAAGTAAGAAATAATACTATATAAACAAAGAGAAAAGGTAGTAAATGTCTCACCTGCTGTTTATCTTTTAATACAGAGTGAGCAGTTCATGATGCTGTCAGTGAGTGTAGCAGTTTTGAACCACGCTCATGCTTGCAGCATCGGGGAACTGAGAAGCCTCTGTTATGTCCTCCCTTTAGTTTTGTCTACAGTGTGAGGAGAATGAAATAAAGTAAGGGGGCTATGTGTCATACTTAGAATGAGGAAAACAACATTTGTGAATTGTTGTGGCTGGCAGGGGAATATGAAGCTCAGGTGGGCAGGGAGGCACACGCTGTATAACGCTACTTTAATCCAGCACCAATAGGCAGAAGGACTATTTTATTTTAAAAGCACAGATTCACTTACATTTTTACTTATTTAAAAATGTGTTTCAAAATAAAGAAAAAAACTGTTCCTAAAATTAAGGGGCCATTTTATAAGCACAATAAGACTCTCCAGGGTTGTGCATTACGGAGTGATAACGCACTCCTAGGGATGACCGTCACTTGGCCTTTGGCCTTATGCCTAACTACGCCCCTAGAAGTATGGTTATCTCACTGTAATGTACACCCCGTCATGTCTTATTGCTTACATGTAGCACTGACTCAAAGCTTTCATTTTAAAAAATGAGATTCTAGTTCTAAGGTTTCCAGAGACACCTTTCTAAAGGTAATTACTTCATGAAGTGAACGCTTTGAACCATTGGGGCTAAGAACTTAAAGGGACACTTTCAACCTGTTTTTCACCATATTATTTCTAGTTGAAACCCCACATTATATGATTGCTTACCCTCTCTAAAATTCACTGATGTTGCTGTTTGGTTTGTCTGTCTCCTTGCTTAGTAGAACTGAAATGCATGGCAATGTATATTTATAAACAACCTTGTTTTTGTTTACAGTCCTGGTTCTGTTTTTACTGCATATTTCCTGAGCATTAGAAACACACCAGTGCAGTCACTCAGTAGGTAGTTGCGTCCTGAACTTCCATGACATCATGAGGGGCTAGACTTTTGTGGGTGTTCTCGAGTCCAGGAAAGATGCATTTGGAGTTGATAAAGGAATGTAAACAAACCTGTTTTGGTGTGATAACACTGTATGTTGGGCAGTCTGTTTTTTACTTTTTTTTAAATTGAGTCAGAATCAAACTACCAGCTATATAAACTATATTTACATAATTTGGGGAATCATAAAAATGTTTTCTAAACTAGGGACACTTTGAGACCTAAGGGGGTTGACAGTGTCCCTTTACTATTTTAAAGGGGAACTGTTAGCTTATGTGTTTATCTGGTTGATCCTGTGACACCATGCTAGTCATTATTTTCCTAGAATCCCCCTGTTGTCGTAAAAAATTAACACATATACAGTGCATGTTTAATGCTGGTACCAATCAACCAAGAAAAGCACTTTCCTTGGTCATTCAGTACTGGCATTAGAAGTATAAACACGCGCTTATATATGTTAGCGCCTACTTGTCACCTTGACCACTGCAGTTTCCTTGGGTGGAGGCACTGAGCATATTACAACTGCAATCTATGGATATCAAGTCCACATAGGAGTCAGCCCACCCTCAACCTTATCTGATCTCATAAGGCAGGGGTAGTGGGCCAACATCAGTGGTGACCTGGTCACACGTTCATTACAAAACAATGAAGTTCTTAGCCCAAACAGCTTCAAAGTTACAGTTTTCTAAAGGTAATTACTTCCAGGAGGGATAACTTTGGAACCATTGGGGCTAGGAAGGTATTTTTTTAATGCAGCTATATTTGTTAGTCAGCAAAAATTGTTCACCGTATAATTTTTCATTAAAATATATTTCAGACATCCTTTGATTCATAATTATGTGTATTTTCTAATCTTGTCTGATATTTAAAATAAAGCTTTATAACTATTTTTGCAATTAATGGCTCAGGTCATTAAAGATGGCTACCACTAGCAATATTTAAAAGTGTCTTCCATTGAGGGTGTCCTTTAATAGTAAATACTGGATTTATGAGGGCACTGCTAAGCTGACGAGGACCGATCATGTTTGTTGGAGCTCTGAAATTTTTTGCTAAAAAGATGCCATGTAGCCCCAGAAGAACATGCTAGAAATGTTCCTTTAATATAGGTGAATAAAGTTTCAGAACTTCTCAGTTTCTTCCTATACAGTATATAATTCCTTATCCTGCATTGCCATCATGTGTCCATTGTTTCCCTCCCATTTGAAAGAAAATCCCATTGAATATAACTGCATACATGTTTTACTTATCTATTATGTTTTACTTAACCTGTGTCTGTTCTACAGAGTTTCTGATTTGTTATTATACTGATGTTTTATAATGTTGTATTGCTACACAATAACTGTGATTGCATTACTAAGTGCTAAAATGAGTCAGAACCTTCATAGTAAATTTCAAGACTACAGTGTACATCCAGGGGCACTTAAGGGGTTAAGGGGCAAACATTTGGGTTTAACAATGAACTGGAGTTGTGACTTAGGGGCTGGCAAACCCTTTCGGAGTGGTTGAAGCAGGAAGCTTTCCAGCAGCAGCCATTTACATGGAGGCAAGTGTAAAGCTGAAACAAAGCAAGCCTACTTTACTTTCCATCCAGACAAGGCTATCTGAGTGCCAGGCAAAAGTACGTTAGGTACATTCTGGATAATAGGCTTTCTGAGTACAGCTAGGTTTGCTGGCTATCCTTAAAGGTACATTCTGAATAAGTTTAAATTTGCTTAATTATTTGCATTGCAGAGTAGTTGAAAGGTGTGCCCTGATAATAGGTATTACAGTAAAATAGATATAGTGAATGAATTGGAATATCAGGATCTTACCTTAATGCCAATGTCTGGAGCTAGGCAATATGCTTGCAACCTCTGTGATGCACATGTATAAACTGGATACAGGGATGCTGTAAGGTGATGCAATATGCAATGCAGCTTTACATGAACAGCTTGCATAGTTCTCTAGAGTCAAAAAGCTTAAGAGGATGCTCTTGCCAAGAAATTTGAGAATAACGGGCTTCCCAGCCACAGTCTCAGATGGATACTTAAAAAATGAAATTGAATCAGCACCCTAAGCACTTTTTTCTTTAAAATCTCCATTTGTGTAGGAGTCTATGTTTTGCCCTAAAAATCACCAAAAGCCTGTCGAAGAGACTGGGACTGTGCCAGAACTGAATGGTAATGGTAATGGATTCACCCCAGAATTCTAAAAGAACTAAGGGAAGAACTAGTAACACCACTGAGTACCCTTTTTAATAAATCATGGGAGGATGGTGTGGTACCTGAGGACTGGAGGAGGGTGGATGTGATTCCCCTTCACAAAAGTGGGAGCAAGACAGAGGCAGGAAATTACACACCTGTAAGTTTGACCTCAGTGGTAGGGAAAATGATGGAATCACTTCTGAAGGAAAGAATTGTGGAGTACCTAGAGGCCAGTGGGGCACAGGACCCAAGGTAGCATGGATTCACAGTGGGAAGATCATGTCAGACAAATCTAATTGATTTCTTTGATTGGGTGACCAAAGCAGTAGACCAGGGAGGGGCTGTGGACATGGCCTACCTAGACTTTAGCAAGGCATTTGACACAGTCCCACAAAAGATTAATAAACAAATTAGCCAGCCTGGGAGTGGGTCCCAGGGTGGTAGCCTGGTAAAACACTGGTTGGACAACAGGACACAGTGGGTAATAGTAAATGGAGTCCACAGTGAAGAAAGGAGGTTACTAGTGGGGCACCGGAGGGTTCAGTACTGGGCTGGTCCTATTTAATGTCTTTATAAGTGACATTACAGAGGGACTGGAAGAGAAAGTATGTCTCTTTGCAGATGACACAAAGATCTGCAACAGGGTTGATACACAAGGTGGGGTGGAAAGGATGGAAAGGATGAAAAGGGACTTGGCAAGGTTGGAGGAATGGTCAAATGTATGGCAGCTTAGATTCAATGTAAAGAAGAGCAAAGTAATGCACCTGGGAAACAAAAACCCAGGGGAAGAGTACACAATGGGGGGTGAGATACTGACAACAACAAAAATGGAAAAGGACCTGGAGGTAGTCATATCAGATGACCTAAAGGTGGGCCACCAATGTGAGAAGGCAGTAAGGAGGGCTGGAGGGATACTGGGATGCATAGGGAGAGGCACCACCAGTAGAAAACAGGAAGTTGTTGGCCCTCTGTACAGACAGTTGGTAAGACCACATCTGGAGTATTGTGTACAGTTCTGGAGACCCCATCTCTGCAAAGACATAGACAGGGTGGAGGCTGTCCAGAGGAGGGAAACAAATGATGCAGAGTCTGCATCAGAAGACATATGAAGAAAGACTAAAGGAACTAAAGATGTATAGCCTTGAGGAAAGGAGGGAGGGGACATGATAGAAACTTTCAAATACTTCAAGAGAATCAACAAAGTCCAAGAGGGTAGCATCTTTCAGAAAAAGAGATGTGCAAGAACAAGGGGGCACAATTTGAAGATAGAGGGGGGACGGCTCAGAGGTAATGTGAGGAAGTATTTCTTCACAGAGAGGGTTGTGGATACATGGAACAGCCTTCCTGAGGAGGTCGTAGGGTCAAAAACAGTGGGGGAATTCAAGAATGCATGGGACAGACATAAGGCAATTCTAGTGGGGGGTAGGAGGAATTAGGCTGTTGGTTAACTAGGATCTGCAGCTTATCCGTTAGGTAGAGAAATGGGCAGACTAGGTGGGCAAAGAGGTCCTTATCTGCCATTAAATTCTATGTTTCTATGTTTCTATGCTTCAGCTAAAAGTGTGAGATATGTTTATTGTGACTTTCAAAACTATAGCTGAAAAAAATAAACCCTGAAAATGGGTAGGCAGAAGAAAACAAAACGTTCTATTTGGAAGCCCTTCTGCATATATATATCTGAACTTTTCTCTCCAGACAAAATGCAGGAGCAGGTGATTTATAACTATTATCAGGGCCCCACGTTTTCTGTGATTCTGTGGTTGCAGCAGTGGCTGCAGAAATCAGGGCTGACCGCAGAAATCAGTGCTTGCCGCAGATATCAGGAAAAACAGCCACTCAGCTGCAGAAATGCTAGCTACAGTATGTTATGCAATCACACAAGGCAAGGGCATAGCTATTGATGTGTTAAGTATGCCAATGCACATATGCTCATTAGAAGGGGCAACAAACTGATGCTGTCCACTACAAAGCTGAAAAGCTAGTGGCTGCATGGCATCTTGACTCGTGCTGGCTCTTGTTACTTAACTCCTTCCAGCCAGTATTGTGAGTGTGTGGGACGACTGACACAATAGTAACAGAGCTTGATTAGGTCCACAGCAGTTATGATTCGCTGCTGTGTAGGTGTGGGCAGCTCAGCCATGTTAATTTTTCATTATGAGGCTGCTCATGGTGTATGCAGAATCCTTGGAAGATGAATTTGGAAGGAAGAACTGGAAGGCAAGCTGTAGTCAAGAAGTGAGAAGATTCAGTGGTGCCCATGGAGGTGGAACTGATCTCAGTGTGGTGACAGGTATTGGAGGAGGAGCTGATTGCAGAAACATAGGGCTGGCAGCAGACTGAGCAGAGGACTCGGTCCCCACTGGTGGACATCTATCGCAGTTTTGATTTGTGGGCTGCAGTTCTGTACCTGCAAGTGTAAGAGTAATTTCTTGGCAAATCTGAACCTGCAGCCTAAGTGGCGGCATCAAGCTCAATTCTTAAGGAGGGTCAAGTTGCCCAGCTGCACCAGAGTTGGAGACCAGTGTATACTAGAACTGGAGCAAACAGGTGTGGAAAAAAATCAGAATGGAGAGTTTGATTGCTGCTATACATAAGTGAAATGAGGGTCACTGACTGAAGAACACCACCACCCCCTGAGCTACAAGAAGAGAACATGCTAACCAAGGTTACTCCAGCTTAATAAGAATGACTTGCTTGCATTTTTTAGTGTGTCCCCCAAAAGAAAAATCAGGAGTCAACAAATCCTGCAGACACTGCAAGTTATACCCTCCTTCACTATTATAGGAAGACAATTCCCACCCCCCAAAACACAGATTTGTACACTGCACTCAACATGTTTGTTGCAAGGCAGTTGGAGTATTCCTAGTTTACAAAAATAATAATTTAAAAGAACATTGATCAAAATCAGAAAAAAAATGGCCTTCAAGTTGGAGTCTTTCTTTATATCTGCTGTAAATATAAACCAGAAGAAATCCAAGCAGGTTTTGCCTTCTGTGTAGTTTTAGTTCAGTGTATGTCCTCCTCTGGTTATAACCTAGGAGAACAGCAAAGCCCACCAATTTCCAGAAGAACAGATGAGCCTTCAAATTCGGGATGGGAGGGAAAATTCATTAAAAGAGAACACTGATGCCCATGGCTGTGCCAGGTTTGGGTTACTGCTGTTTAATATTTGTGATAAGAAGACTACATACTGTTAAATGACCTGCTGTTCCACTTTCAGTGTAGCAGAGTGGTTGCATGAAGGCAGTCAAAGGGATAACTAAGACTTAATCCCTTTGAAGGTATGTAAAAAAAGTAAGTAAGTAAAAATTTATTTTTAAGCATTTTTCAAAACCAAAGCGCTGTACAAATGGGCAGGTAATTAAAATTTACAAACATATAACATCAACAACAATAATAATACAATCACAATAAAATCACAATAAAAATCACTCTCCATATGCTTTTAAGAATAAGTAAGTTTTTAATTCTGACTTAAAACTCTCGACGGTCAGGCAGCTTCGTATCCAACGAAGTAGAGAATTCCACAGGGTGGGGGCAGCGTAGGAAAATGCCCATGCCCCAGATGTTTTTAAACGAACCCTGGGAATCTCTAGCAATCTCTCGTCAGTGGATTGGAGTGAGCGAGAGGGACAGTAGAGAATAAGGAGATCTTGAAGATACTGCGGTCCCTGTTCGTGTAGGGCTTTGTAGGTCAGCAACCCGACCTTGAAGGTGATCCGCCACTGAACCGGCAGCCAGTGCAGTTCGCGCAGCACAGGCATGATATGACTTCTCATAGATGTCGCAGTCAAAAGCCTGGCTGCTGCGTTCTCCACCAGCTGCAAGCGGCGGATATCAACCCCGAGCCCTAGGTACAGGGCATTGCAGTAATCAAGGCGAAGTAACAAAGGCATGGACCAATGTCGAAGGTCAGCCGGAGGAACTAGGTGTTTTACCGAGTGATATTCTAAGATGGTAAAGGAGGATTTGACAGCGGATGACACCTGAGATTTCAGGGTCAAACCATCGCCAATATTAACGCCTGTTACGCGCCCGGTCTGAAGTTGGGAGCTGGGCACCATCGATCCATATGCCCGAAGGAAGCCCAGCCCTACAACCCACCTCAAGGTGACCTGGGTCCACCACCAACACCTCAGTCTTATCCAGGTTTAACCTTAGCCAGTTGGCACTCATCCAATCCTTGATCTCGGATAGACAGCTGTTAAGTATAGAGACTGCATCTTCCTGTCCGGGACTAAAGGACAGATACAGCTGGGTGTCATCTGCATAGCAGTGAAAACCCAAGCTGTATCACCTAATAATGTCTCCCAATGGCAGCATATAGACAGCAAACAACATGGGTGCCAAAATGGAACCCTGCGGAACCCCACAGGGCAGGAGAATGGTATCAGAGGAATAAATTCCGGTGATGACCCTCTGTCTCCGTCCCGTGAGGAAAGATCGAAACCATTGCAGAACTGTGCCAGACAGTCCGCAATAGAGCCGCAGGTGTTCTGGGAGCACACCATGGTCCACAGTATCAAATGCTGCAGAGAGATCAAGAAGGACTAGAATAGTACGAGCCTTTCAATCTCTCGCTATCAGGAGATCATTTAGAACCCGGACAAGGGCAGTCTCAGTACTATGTCTTTTCCTAAATCCTGATTGAAGAGTATCATAGATATTGTGATTTGTAAGGTGGTCATCCAGTTGTAGTGCAACCACCTTTTCAATAACCTTACCCAGATAGGGCAGGTTAGAGACAGGTCTGTAGTTGGCTGGACAGTTCAGATTCAGTGAAGGTTTTTTCAGGAGTGGTTGTACGACCGCCTCCTTTAAGGGATCGGGGAAGATCCCCTGCTCCAGAGATTTCCAAACAATTTCAGCAATGATCGGACAGATAGTATCTACGCAACCTAGTAATAGTGGCGGAGGGCCACAATTTATCTGCCACAGAATAGCCGCAGAATCAACAGTTGTTCTGCCGCAGAAAGTATGAGGTCCTGCCGCAGAATGTAGGTCCACTTTGCCACAGTAAATACGGGGCCCTGACTATTATGTCTGAATTTAAAGAAGGTGGGCTTACTTCAACCTTACTTGCCCCAGCCAGGCTTAAAATCACTTTTTAAGGCTGTAAAGAATATTTTGAGTACCCTGGTCAAGCAAGGGCCTTCTTTAAGAACATTGTCTAGTTACCAACTGAAATGGACTCAGATTTTGAAGAATAGCATGATGTGGACACTACTGAGTATTTATTTTTTTTAAAGTTAGTAATTGGGAAAGGCACACTGAGCTGAGGCTCATTTCCAGGTGTGACCTGGGGATAAATACACATACGGGGTAAAAAACACATTGGTACAGTACAGATAGTACAGTTATGTACAAATTATAGAGTGGAAAAATAATAAGTATATAGTAGCATCAGAGTTACAGTATACAGAGTAAAACAATAATTACATATTAAATACAATAGTTCTGTAATGTACAAAGCAATTCTGGTAAGGAGTATCAGCACAAAGTGAAGCAATGACAGTGGAGGTTAATTTGATATGAGAATTAAACAGTTCGAATGAAGTCAGACAAGGAAGACTGGGCTGCCTTGGGTAGACAAGGATGCTGTAGCAATTGGGAGGTGTGGAGCGTGAGTTAGGGGGTGGGGGGATGGAGGAAGGGCAAGTGCATGTAGCAGTAGGAACAGCTCAGAGGAGGTGAGGGGGACAGTAAGAGAATGCTGCCTGGCCTGAGTATATGTAAGGATGTGAGTGGAAGAAACGTTTGAGCGTCTCATGAACAAAGGGAGTACGTAGAGGAGCAAACTGGAGATTGCCAGCAGTTGAGGTAGGAGGGGAGAGCCCAGAACCAGAATTTGCCGATGAAGGCAAGGCTATGCATCTGGTACCTAGTGGGTAGAGGCATAAGAGAGAGAGAAAGGAGTAGAGGGTACAGTGGTGAGTGACAGGGAGGAAGTGGCAAAATGGCAAAATGGCAAAATGAGTTAGAGTATCGGGTCTAGCTAGTTAAGTGGCAGGAACTGAGCCGTAGACAAAATCAGAATAGTCTATTACAGGGAGAATGGTTTTGGTGACTAAGTCTCGGCGAGTTGACATTGGGAGGCATTCTTTGTGTTGGTAGAGGGCTCTGAATTTAGGGAAAACTTTGGTGCAGATAGTCTATGTGGGCTGAGAAGTCAAGGCTGCTACCTAGCCAGACCCCTAGATATCTGAAAGAATTGACTAATTCTAGGAGTGAGCCGTCTAAGGTGGTAAAAGTTGGGGATGATTTGGACCATCTTTGCCTCAAGCCAAAGAACATAGACACTGTTTTTTTAATTTAGTTTCAGCTGGTTTTGATGGAACCATTTCTGTACTTTGTCGAAGTCACACTGAAGGGGAGCAATTACATCTACAGTAGAGGGATTGGAGAAGTATATCACGGTGTCATCTACGTACATATGGATTTTGGAGGTGGAGCAGACTGAGGGGAGGTCATTTATAAATATTGAGAATAGAATGGGGCCCAGTATGAAATCTTGGGAGATGCCAGATGGTGGTGGTGGTGTGGTGGTGGTGGTGGGGGGGGGTGTCATTTCCTATTAGAACAGATTGCTGTCTGTGTTGAAGGCACAATCTGAGCCAATTTGTGGCAGCTGGAGTCAGACCAGAAGAATTAAGTTTTGGGATTAGAATATTGTGAGAGACCGAGTCAAAGGCCTTTGCCAGGTCCATGAAAATGGCTGTAGTGACAAGGCCTTTGTCCATAGCAGACTGGATCACGTCAGTGACACGGAGCAGGGAGGAGACCATGGAGTGCTACTTCCTGAAACCAGACTGGTAGGGAGAAAGACTGTCGGTAACAGAGAGATGTTCCAGGAGCCTTGAGTAGATAAGAGACTCCTGCAGCTTGGCGAGACCAGGTAGGAAAGATATGGGCCTAAAGTCGCAAGGCAAGGAGGGATCCCCACCTTTGTGGAGGGGGAGGACCTTGGCTAATGTCCAAGTCTGGGGAACAGAACTGGTAGGGGGAGAGAGAGAGAGAGAGAGAGAGAGTTAAGGAGGTGAGCAAGGGGGTGGGGCTACAATAGCAGGAGCAGATATTCAAAGAACCTTGAGGTGGTGACCTTCTGGACTAGTTTTTGTAGAGTTAAAGATCATATGCAATGTTTTTTACATAATTTTAATAAAAGCTTAAAAAGTTGCAGTTCTAGTCCTTGTGTCATGATTAGTGTTTCCTGAAAATTTCATGCTGTTTGGTTTTGTGGTTTTCTTTAAATCAGCATTTGTTAACTTGCTCTATAGTGGCTGAAAACAGTGAAGTTATTTCTGTCCTCTCAGTCAAGCTTAGAGTGCGATGACATCATTTTGGAGTAGATTGCTGTTTGATTCACAATCAGAGCAGCCCTCTGTAGAGTTTATAGTTTGCTTAGCTCTCCAGGTTTCTTATAAACCCAGTCTCTGGTTTGTGTTTAGATAGATCAGCTTAAAATATGTTGTCTTCCTTTAAAAAGCTGATCATTTCAGTTTCAATGCTGAATTGAAGTAGTAGAAATCTTTTTCTGTGAGGAATCTGCTTGTCTGTATTACAGCTCTGTTCTTTTTAATCAAACCTCAGTTTTTTTTCTCACTATATAAGACAGGGCTGTTTAATGAATATTAAATAAATCTAAATTTTGTTCATTAACAGAAAGTTTGTCTTTGATGTAGCCTTCATAAATACAGTCATGTGAGAACATTTTTTTTCATGTCAGATTAACAAATAGGTGCTTGTCACACTCTGCTGCAGTATTTCAAGCATATGTACTGTCAGAACTCACACATTTCAGTTCTTTGGTGGTTTCTGTATAAAAATACATTATGTACGTGTATAACTAAAAACACAATGTGACATCCTGATGCACTGTGTCTCTGCTCCACAGTTGAGGCAGCTGCAGTCTACTGCCACCAGCCCCTGCCCCACAAGCCCTCTGCCTTCTGCTCCACATTTGAGGCTGCTGCACCTTGCTTCCCAGTGTCTTCTCCAACACAGTCAGGGTTTATGCACCCTGCTGCCTCCATTTCTGCCTAAAGAATCAGGACTACTGCACTCTGCCACCCCCTGCCCAAACAATTGGGGTTGCTGCACCCTGCTGCCCTCTCTCCCCTACCCTCACAGTTAGGGATGCTGCACCTGTTGCCCTGTTCCTGTCTCCACAGTGAGGGCTGCTGTGCTGTGTTAAGCCCTAGAGTACTAGGTTCCCTGCCTCCACAGCTGGGGCTGCTGCACCATGCTGCCCTAGCACCAGAGGTGGGGCTTTTGCTGCACCCTGCCACCCACTTCCATTGCTCCAAATGGTCAGGGCTGCTGCACCACATGTACCCCATCTCACAGTCAGGGCTGCTGTACCCTGATGCCCAATGTGTCCTGCCCCACAGTGAAGGCTTCTGCACCATGCTGCCTTCTATCCCATCACTACTGACAGGGCTGCTGCACCCTGCTCCTTTCTACACAGTTGGGGTTGCTGTGGCCTGCTGTGCCCTAGAGCCCCATGCCTCTGCAGTTAGGGCTGCTGCACCATGCTGCCACTTGCCACAAGATTCAGGGCATTTGCTGCACCCTGTTGCATGTCTCAACAGTTGAGGCAGTTGCACCCTGCTGTCCCCCTGCCACCAGAGTCCAATCCTTTGCTACACCCTGCTGAGACAGGAATAGGGGGCAACATGTGCAGTGTCCCTGACCGTGGGGGTGACAGAAAGAGGGTAGCAGGGTGCAGCAATCCCAGCTGTTCGGGAAGGGTGCAGCACAAGAGTAAGGGAATTTGCTGCACCCTGTCCATTGCCTGTGAAGGCAAGGGCCTATGTGGTGTGGCAGGGGACAAAGGACAGTATGGTGCAGAAGCCTTGACTGTGGGGCAGGACACAGGTAGGCATCAGGGTACAGTAGCCCTGACAGTAGCTTAGGGTGCATATTGTGCAGCAGCCCAGCCCATTTGGGGTAATGGAAGTGCGTAGCAGGGTTCAGCAGCCCCAACTGTGGATGCAGGCAGCATGAGACTCTAGGGTGTAGCACAGCACAGCAGCCCTGACTATGGAGATAGGAATGGGGGCAACAGGGTGCTGAGACCCTGACTGTGGGGGTGGGAACAGAGGGCAGCAGGATGCAGCAGCCCTGAATGTTCAGGCAGGAGATAGGGGTGGTATCAGGATATAGCAGCCCAAACTGGGGGACAGGTTGCAGCAGCCATGCCTGTTTGGGACAAGGGATGTGGGCAGCAGGGTGTAGCAAAGGATCTGACTCTGGTGGCAGGGGTACAGCAGGGTGCAACTGCCTCAACTGTGGAGGCATGCAACAGGGTGCAGCAAACACTCTGAATCTTGTGGCAAGTGGTAGTATGGTGCAACAACCCCAACTGCAGAGGCATGGGGCTCTACAGCAAAGCAGGCCATAGTAACCCTAACTGTGTAGAAAGTAGTAGGGTGCAGCAGCCCTGTCTCTGGTGACAGGGGATAGAGGACAGCATGGTGCATAAGCCTCGACTGTGATGAAGAACACAGGGGGCATCAGAGTACAGCAGCCCTGACTGTGAGATGGGGTACAGGTGGTGCAGCAGCCCTGCCCATTTGGAGCAATGGAAGTGAATAGCAGGATGTAGCAAAAGCCCCACCTCTGGTGGCTAGGGCAGCATGGTACAGCAGTCCCAGCTGTGGAGGCAGGGAACCTGGCACTCTAGGGCTTAACACAGCACAGCACAGCAGCCCTGACTGTGGAGACAGGAACAAGGGGCAACAGGTGCAGCTTCCCTAAGTGTGAAGGTAGGGGAGAGAGGGCAGCAGGATGCAGCAATCCCAACTCTTTGGGCAGGAGGTGTCAGGGTACAGCAGCCCTGATTCTTTAGGCAGAGGTTGGAGGCAGCAGGGTGCACAATCCTTGACTGTGTGGGAGAAGACAGTGGGCAGTAGGATGCAGCAACCTCAAATGTGGAGCAGAAGGCAGGGGGCTTGTGGTGCAGGGCCTGGTGGCAGTAGACTGCAGCTGAATCAACTGTGGGGCAGAGACATGGTGCATCAGGATGCCACATAGTGTTTCTAGTTATACCTAACATGATGTATTTTCACACAGAAACCACCAAAGAACTGAAAGTTGTGAGTTCTGACAGGTGCCTGTCACACTCTGCTACAGTATTTCAAGCACATATACTGTTTGTCAATCTGACATGAAAAACAAACTGTTCTTACATGACTGTATTTATGAAGGCTACATCAAAGACAAACTGTTTCTGTGAATGAGTAAAATTTAGATTTATTTTATATTCATTTAATAGCCCTGTGTTATATAGTTAGAAAACAAATTTGAGTTTTGATTAAAAAGAACTGAGAGCTGTGATATAGACAAGCTGATTTCTCACAGAGAAAGATTTCCACTACTTCAATTTGGCACTGAAATTAAAATGATCAGCTTTTTATGATAAGATAATGATATATTTTAAGCTGATCTAAACACAAGCCAGAGACTGGGTTAGTAAGAAACTTGGGAGAGCTTAGCAAACCATTAACTGTACAAACTACTGCTCTGATTGGGAATCTGAAAGAGCAAGCTACTCCAAAATGATGCCATCGCACTCTAAGTTTGCCTGAGAGGACAGAAATAACTCCACTGTTTTCAGCCCCTGTTGAGCAAGTTAACAAATACTGATTTAAAGAAAACCACAAAACCAAATAGCATGAAATTTTCAGGAAACACTAATCATGACACAGGGACTTGAATTTCAACTTTTCAAAGTTTTATAAAAAAATATGTAAAAACCGTTGCTCATGATCTTTAAGTAGCGTTAATACTTTGTAAACCTCTTGAGACAATCAGGGAAAGATGCAACCAGACCCAACAGGGGTGGGAGGGGACCAGTGGGAGGGAATGGGATGGTCAGGAGGGCACATGTAGTAAAGAAGGTGTTTAAGGTCTCAGTGATTGAAAGAGTCACTACTTCACTTTTAGGATTTGTGGGGCTTGAGCAATGGGAGGTCTATGAGGGAGCAGAGAGCTTCCAAAAGTTAGATAGAAAACTGGATCTTGCCTGAAGCTGGGATTTAAAAACATTTGATTTGGCTTTTCTGATGGCCTGGGTGCAAGTATTTCTATAGGACCTGTAGAGTTGAAAATTCAAGGGTTGAGAGGGGCCTTGAATTGTGCCCAGAGTTTGTTTTGGGTTCTAAGAGGAGAAGAGGTCCAGAGTTATTCAAGGGATGTGGCAACGCTTTACTCTTGCCTTTTAAGGGGGGCATGAATGTTCCAGATTCTGGTTATGGTTTTGGAGAATAACTGGAGTGCTGTGTCAACGTCACAGGCTGAGTACATAAGACACCTGTCTGCATGAATTAAATCCTGGAGAAGGGAGTTACAGTCCAGGGTGCAGAGAGGACGATACCATATATTTTGGGGGTAGATTAGGGAGTTGAAGTTTTTCTTACTTAGAATATAATGCAGTGATCACTGAGGGCATCGGAGAGTACTCCAGCAGCAGAAATGCAGTGAGGCTGGGAGGTGAGCACTCAGTCGAGGAGAGCGTTATTTGAGAATTTGGGGTTCAGATGTGTTGGCTCAGAGATCAAATGAGAGAAGTTTAATGATTCAATTTTATGGATGGAGGATTTGGAGGATGGGGAGAGCCAGTCCAGATTGAAGTCACCAAGCAGGATGAGCTCACCTTTGCCTGAGTGCTAGTAGATAGCAGAGATGCATTCAACAGTGGAGGTATGGGGTGCTTTGGGCAGGCAGTGTAGTACAGTACAGCAATATATATTGGGAGGGTGGAGGGAAGGGAGAGGGGGACAATAAGAAGCTTGTGAAAGGAGGGCCAGGCATCTTGGTGGGAGAAGGAGCATAAGAGGGATTGCCTATTGTAAATTGCCATGTCACCTCCACGCTTACGAAGTCCTGACTGAATATGTTATAGTTAGAATAGAGAGGATAAGTCTGGAATCCTGGCCAGTATCACCCTGGACAACGTGGGCAGAATGGTTGATTATTCAGTCAGACTGCTTATCCCTTACCATTGAAGGGTTTTCTTTGGAGTTTTTCTATTTTTTTTTTTTTTTTAGAACTCAAATTTATTAGACCACATGCCATATTACAACCGGTACAATAAATAGAATAATAGATAGGCGAGTGTCTATTACAAGGGAATAATACCATCGAGAGGTTCTGGGAACAAGAGAACATCAAGAGCGAAGCTCGAGAGGTTCCCTTGTCCCCAGAACAGTGAGATGGTATTATTCCCGAGTGATAGACAATCACCTATTTTTTATTTTTTGTAATATATGGATGTGAGGTTGTTTTTTTTAATAGCTGTTTATGTGGTGCTGTGAACTAGGTTCCCACTGCAGTGAGGGCTCACTCTCTGCATATACACACCACTCGCTCATCTGTCGATCGCCCGCTAGCTTGGTTTGTTTCATGCCTTTTCTTTGGTAGTCAGTCTTACCTTTAGTTCTTTTTTGCTGAAGCGTGTGAAAGATAGGTAGAAGACAAAGCACGAGTAGTGAACTCAAGAAATGATTTTCTCTCGCTAAGCGAGAGATGCCTGCCATGTTTTTTTTAAATAATTGGCCCACCCACAAAGAAACTGCATCAAATCAGGAGGTGTGGTTTTAGTAACGTCATCACACACAACTTTGGAGATGTCAGGAAGAAGCATATGGTCTTGAGTTTGCGCTTCTATGTTTTAGATAATACTATCGTCAGAGCTGAACTATAGTATTATCACTTTTCAACGATAGTATTATCACTTTGGCTCCAGTGTATTACCGGAAATTTTTGTATGCTTTTCGATTATATTATTTTCACTATCCATATATTACATTCATTTATATACATTTGTGTTGAATAGCAACTAAATGTATATTAGATAATAGGGCATCACCCCTCTGTTATCTAGCTTAATGTTTTATAGTTGACATCTACTCCAGGTGATACCATTTGTGCATTAGCCTCCCTCTGCTGCTGTATATCCTCCAGCCTACAAAACTATTACAATTTAGTAAGAATGCACCTGTGCCCAAGTTTTGTCTTTTTTTTTACTTTTCTGTTAAATTTCTTCCACTAGATTACCTCAAATTTAATAACTGTTAAAAAAAGCATTTGTCAATGCCAAATGTTGTCGCTCTGGCATTGGCAGTGGGAGTGGTGGAGCTAGAGACGACAGTGCTGTGATTTTGTGAATGTGTCTGAAAGGTGATTTTGCCTGTTGTCCAGTACTTGTACTCATTGCCATCAGGAAGAGGGAATCTGTTACATATATTCTGGGAGTGCCCAAGGTAGCCCCTCATGTGATTCGATCGAGGTAGATCCATTACTAGGATTAAACGATCACTTCACTCCTGAAATCTGCATCTTGGGAGAATTTTTCCTCTGTTACAGTTAACATTAGGAAATTTCATATTGCTTTGATAGCCATGTCGGTGAAAAAATCTGGTGTTGCGTCATTGGAAGGGGCCAGCGACCGACATCGCTTATAGTGAGTGGTTGCAAGAGTTGTTGGCAAATTTGTGCCTGGAGAATATGATAGCTAGTTTACATGATCAGTCCCAGAAATTTCAGAGGATATGGGGCCCTATACTGACATTGTATTCTTTACAGGCCTCATAGAGGTTTGCCCCCATTCTATTCTTCCTCTGGATGTCACACCTGTGTGAAGAAATGGGGAAGGGGGGAGGGGAAGAGTTGATTTAATTTCTGTATGTTGGGCCTGTATCAATCGTATGCATGTTTATTGGATCTTCTCTTCGAAAATGTACAAAACTGAATAAAGTTTGAATGGAAAAAAAAATGAAAAGGTGATTTTGCACAGCGAGCATGCCATCATGTGCCACAGCTGCAGAAACACGTGTTGGGCAGGCTGTGAAAAATTACAGCTGGACTGTTGATAAGGAGATGTGCACAAATGCAGTGCTGAAAATGTGGCATGAAAATATTGCAGATTGACGAAGTTACAAGGGTGCTTGGAAACTGTGCAATGCACGCTTGCAACACAGTCATTGTATGCAGTTTTGGCACCAAATTTTTTCAACATAGGCATTTTAGGACCTCTGCTCATGAATAGTGTCACCGTCATTTCCTCAAACTGTCCCAAAAACTGATTTCACACAGCGGCCATGCAATTTGCTGTGCCAGATGTGCGAGAACACATTAAAGGCAGCTGTAGTGTTCATAAGGAGGTATGGAAAATGCCAATGATGAACAGCTGGAGTGAAACTATTACAAATTCACAAAGTCATGAGCGCTGCGGCAACTGTGCAATGCATGCTCAGAAACATTCATTTTATTGACTTTCGTTCCCAAATTTTCAACATAGGCATTTTAGGGCATCTGCTAATGAACAGTGTCACTGTCATTTTCATCATGTGTCTCAAACACGGACTTTCCAGAGCGACCATGCTATTCTGCGCCGGAACTGCGAAAACAGATTTTGGTCAGGATGTGAAAAATGTCAGCTGTACTGTTCATTAAGAGGTGCAGAACAATGGCACTGTTGAAAATCTGGAGTGAAAACATTAAGTTTGCTTGAAGGAACTGCACTTATGCGTGCAAACTCGCAGCATACACTTGTAACACAGTCATTTTATGGAGTATTGTCACCAAATTTTCAACACAGGCATTTTAAGACCTCTGCTCATGAACAGTGTCACTCGTCATTTTGTAATGTGTCCTGAACACTGATTTCGACAGCTTAACGCGGTATTCTGTGCCGAAGTGAAAACACATTTCAGCAAGGATATGAAAATGACAGCTATAGTTCACAAGAAGGTGTAGTAAAATGCCAATGTTGAGAATCTGGCATGCAAATATTGTGAATGCGCTAACTTACAAGTGTGCATTGTGCAGTTGCTATGCACACTCGTAAAACAGTCATTTTATGGAGTATTGTCACCAAATTTTCAACACAAGCATTTTAGGACCTCTGCTCATGAACAGTATCACTGTCATATTTGTAATGTGTCCTGAACACTGATTTTGCACAGCAACTGTGCTATTCTGCGCCGGAAGTGCGAAAACACATTTCAGCCAGGATGTGAAAAATGACAGCTATATGGTTCACAAGAAGGTGTGGTAAAATGCCAATGTTGAGAATCTGGTGTGAAAATATTGTGAATTCGCTAACTTCACAGATGACCATTGCGCACGATTTACTCGGACTGCTCGTAAAACAGTCATGTTTTGGATTTTCTCACAAAATTTAACATAGAGTTTTTGAGAGCCCCTCATGAACAGTGGCACTGCCATTTTGTTACGTCCCAAAAGGTGATCTGTGCAGTGACTGCGAAATCTCCTTCGGGACCGAATAGTGCCATGACAGTGCAAGAATTCATGAGAAGGGGTCCACAAACCCCATGTTGAAAATTTTAGGCCGAAAATTAAAAATGCCTGAGATATGCAGAGTTGAGAAAACCGTATTTATTCCATTATACTCGCTTACTGGCATTTCCTCAGTTCGCGGTGCGACAGGGGGATTGGGCACCCCTGAAGTCGGCAGTTTGGCGGCCAGTGTGCTGCCATGTACATAGTGGTGGTGAGCACGGCAAGAAAAGGACCGCTGCATCTGACGAGCTTTGCTTAGATTGCAGTGGACCTTTTCTTAGATGTGCTCGCCACATTATGTATGCATGGTGGGGCTCCGGCATGCAGGCTGATTGGGGAATGCGGGACGCACCTACTGGTGCATGCCCTGCATTCACCCAACAACAACCGTGCCTCTGAAGCTGCACTGTCCCAAGATGTTGGCTGCACAAGCGCACCAACATAAAAACATAACAAGTCACCATCTTAACCGGAGATTAGCTATCAATATAACAACTATATAAAAGTCAAACAGTTCGTGAAAGGGGTTACTTTCACATACCAACACCATGACTGCTTTTTGTCCACTATGTCAAACTCCCAGGGTCTGATGTCAAGATGGTGAAGGAACACAGGGTCACCTCATTCCCTCTCTAAGGGCTGCCCTGCATCCACGTGCCCCCGTCCCTGTTATATTTCCAGAGCTCCCATCCTTGCCACCCTCAATGTGCAATTCTTCACAGATTTAATCTGGCTGTCATCATTTCCATGTCATTGATGGGGTTAACCTGCCGATCCAGTCATCAAGCTTTTCCTGTAGTCAGTTGGCCATTATACACTTTAAAGCTGCAACTATCCATATTAGCATAAATCTGCATTTTCTGCTCTTAACTTTATTGCTTCTTGGAACCCCAAGACACAGTCTGTGAATTCCAGGTACAGGAGAATATGATAAGATATACTTCTTGCTGGGTCTGCATCCAGAGACGTCTGATCACATTGCAGCCCTCCCCAAAATATGCTGATGCATTCTTCTCCCACATTTCCTCCAGCAATGTGCTGTGTTAAATGTGTTATAAGGTTGAGTGATTTGTTGTTCCGAAATATCTTATGAGGATCTTTCAGGAAAACACCCTGCAGAGTGAAGATGTGTTACTTTTCCATCCTTTCTGTAGCCTGCCACACCAAGCTGTTTCCTGAAATGCATGACCTTCCTCCTGCTCCCTAGCTAATTTCACTTCCCTATAGTTAGACCCTTTTTCCTGCAGTACCTGTTATATACCTGATATGTGTCTCTGAGGGTGTGGAATTGTAACTACTCCATAAATATAGTCCTCCCATTTTGTAAGAGGTATAGACAGTTTCTGTAAGTTACCAGGTTGGTTAAAGTGTCTGAAATGCATATATTTATGAAACTCTATATTGGTCCAGCCAAACTTCTCTTTGGCTCTCAATAAATATCCCTTGTTCCACCAGTTGGGAAACTTGGTCACCCTTGCATTTCCCAGTGGGTGTAGCTCCAGTCTAATCTAGGTGGTAGAAAATTGGGTTCATAGTGAATCAAGAATAGTGGGCCTATGGAATTACCAATATTTGTCTCCTGACCTTTATATAATTCCTAAACCATGATTAACCCTTCTGTTAGTGACTTGTTTTTACAATCCATTGATATTGGGGTCAATGCCAGGTGAAGAGAGGCTGTTCCACTCCCACCCCTCCCATGTTCTCCATCCTGCATCATTCTGAGCTCTGTCTTTGTTTTGCCCAGTCACACACTGTAGTCATTTGTGCTGCCAGGTGGTAAGTTTTCAAGTCTGGCAATGCCAGTCCACCCAGGTATCTTGGTAATGTGAGAGTCTGCCTAATTACCCATGGCTGTTTCCCTTTCCATAATTTTCCCTTTCTATAATTTAATCTGCCTGTTGTCAGTGGTCTGCTAGATAGTTTAGGCTTTAAAAATCTTTTTGAATTATACTTGTAGACAGGAAGAATAAACTTGGAGCACTAGAAATGTAATTTATGTTTTATTTAGTTATTATTCCAGCTCATGAGAAATTTATTTTGTATCATTAGTAATCCTTTTAATAACCCAAAAACGTAACAAAAAACACTTTTTTTCTTTGTGTTAATTACTTGTTTTTATTTTCTTAGAACGTACTTCTTTCAAGTGTTCGAACGTAATCATCCGATGTTTGCTCCATGAATAAAAACATAAAAAATTAGGCTAACAGAACACTTACAGCCAATCAAAAGCTTCATTTCTTGACCCTTTTATAGTTACAAAATACATCCTCTCTTACCTGACCCTCTATCCACAAATTGGATGGATTGGATAGTAGGGATCCCTTCTGGCCCCTGATCTATTTATCTATTTCTCCCAGAAGAAACCCGCTTGAGATATTGTATCTCATTGACAAGGGAATCCTGGGGGCATCAGTAGGTAAGATAAACAGCACAGCCAGTATTGCACGACCAGCATCATGCACAGGTTAGGGAACCACAAACAGAACATATGTTTACAATACATAACACATGATTTTTTCTAATTTATAGTTTCATATCGCCATTGTTTACAGACAAAAATAGCAAACAAACATGACATCCCCCCTGTCCAATTGCTTGATGTTTCAGTAACCCCACTTTACTAGATACATGACTGTTTGGTTGCAGGCAACAAGTTCACCTGGAACATGACCACATCCAGTATCATTCAGGGTTCCATGGGTTCCATCTGGCCCCACTTAGACCAAGCCCCACTTTACCCACAGTACCAGGGTAATGCAAGACTCAGACACCTTTTCCTTGTATCCCATTACCAGGGTAATGCTTCACTCAAACAGTGCCTTGTTCCCCTTTACCCTGGTGTCACAGTTTTACACCAGTCCCATTGAAATTATTGCCTCCATACCTCTCAACCTCCTGCCTCACAAATAAGAACAAGGCTTAAGAAAACATGTGGACAAATAACCAAGATCAGGGAATAGTACCCACTCTGGAGGCTGTGTACAATTTGCTGTGCAGTATAGGAGTTTTTTCTTTCAAGTGCCAATTTAAAGTAACAGATTACTACCTTCTGCTGTAAATAATAAGACTTCCCATGGGTAAAAATTAATGATTTGAGGTGTTACATATTTAAGGCATCCTTTCAAGGATGCTGCAATGTCTGCTCAGTTGTTCTATTCACGTCCTTCCTTCGACTTACCAGTCCCTAGTTGGCTTGGACACACAGTGACCCCTGACGCTGTACATCAATTTGACCCTGGTGTCTAATGCCTCCTCCCTAAACAGAACCCAACACATACCTAATTGCTGCAGACAAGAGTGCTGCACTGCTGTGCCTGGCCTGGAGCATCAAGGCTTTCCATGCTGTTGCTGCCTCTAGTGCAATGTCTGACCCAGAGTATCCAGGCCAGATAGCACACTACAGTCAGCAACAAATGGTGTCTGACCTGAATGTCCAACACCTGCCATGGTGCTGACTTCACTTCTCATTTTCTGTCCTCAAATTTGAGTCATGGGTGGGCCTATAGTCTGCTTCTTCATTCCTACAAGATTGGTTGGTGGGTCCACTCCCATCTCTGAACAGTTGTCTGTTGACCAATGCTGCTAAAATTGAGCACTGCCTGGCTCTGGGCTGATTGGCTATCTGTTGCCTCCCTTTCCTTGCTCACGCTCTGCTCCATGTCCCGATTCACTCCCAGTCTCATATATCCCGCAGCTCCAGGAAGCAAAACATTATCCTCTATACCGCAGAACTACAAAATGACTGGTGAATGGACTCAAAATGCACAAACTGCCAACGTCAATTCTCTTTATGGTGGTGGCAACATGAGCAAAACTCTTTCATCAAACCAGGAGGATGACAGATGGGGTGGGGACAGACAACGTTAATGATCAATGTGGGCAGCACTTGACAATGGAGCCTCCTCCCAGTCATTCGCTCAGAGACCTGACCCAGTCAGCTATCCTCCCCCCAAAAAATCAGCGTGCTGCCTTGAAATAAAGAAACTGTGCTCAATAGGTCCCGCAGAACACTACCCTATGAACAGGCATAATTTGAGTTACTGTTCATCCAACCCTGTTCTGTTCCTCCTCATATTTCATTAGCATATGACCTCACTGTCTGTGACATCACAACTAACCAAGAACCTGATGCAAGACTGATCACTTGCGATGTCACAATAAAGGAGGTCTCAGTGTTGATGAGGTAGAAGGAGAAGGAGGAGGAAGATGCAATGATTTTGTGGTGAACAATAAACTTTGCTTAGTGTGAGGCAGATTGACCAGTAAGCCTTCATCATCAACACAGGTCTGTCTGCCCTTCCCCACTGGTCTGATGTGTACAATAGCATGTGCTCGCTAATAAAGTCACATAATGGACCCAATTCTAGAAGGCGTTATGCCTGGTGCAAGATGAGTTATGCTGAGCCTGATGGCGCAACTTACACCAGGCATAATGCCTGTTGGTATTCGGAAAGGCACCTTACGCCATGCCAACTGCGGGTTGCACCAGGCATAGGTAATGCCACCCACTATGCCCACAACCCACAGAGGCATGGCTCAAGGGTGGGTTATGGCAGCATCCATGTCCTATTCCAGAAGGGTAGCTGCTATAACCCACGAACACCATTCCAGGAGCTGCATTGGTGCAGCGGAGTTAGACCATCATGGAGATGGTCTAAGGGGCATCTGACTGTGCCAGTCAGCAGATGCCCACTCCACTCTGCTGCAGCACACATGTGGCCCAATTCCCCATCCCCCCAACACAGCAATGCCCCCCACCCTCCTGATTGCTGGTAACCACCAGGGGTCATATGGCGAGGTGCCCCTGAATGCTGGTGCCACTGACCAGCCTCCCTCTAGCCCCTGGTGCATGCGGGGGCATTCCAGGGTAGGGAGGTCTGGAGGGGCATGGTATGCATGCCACAACCTGCAGCACCCAGGCTCGGTGTGCCATGCATGTGGTGCTAGCCTGCAGCTGCTGCAAGTCACGGGTGTAAGTGCTGGGACCCTGTAATATGGCTCATGGTCCCTGGCATAGCACCACATGACGCAACTTGCAGACCCCCATGAGTTGTGCCATGCCTCCTAGAATCAGGCCCCATGACTGCAGTAGCAGAAGGGTGATGCATACTGGGTTAGAAAGGGGGACCTGACTTATAGCTTGCATTTTGGACCCCTTGGTCCCAAATCCAGGCTTAATGTCAGGAAAGGAACAACTCTTGAAAGATGGGATTGGTTGTCCTTTTTCACAGATTAATATCTGGAAGGACAGGGAGAGGGTGGATGACTTGAAATGATCAGGGCTTGCAGCAATGAAATTCTCTCTTGCCTCATGGGGAGGGATGTTGGGAGTTTTAAAATTTGTATTAATAAACCAGATACCTGGATACTCTATGTAAGAAACAAGACATTCAGGTTCCCCTGGTGTTGGGATCTCAATACCAGTATTTAGCGCTCCAGTCTCAAGTCATGAAACCTGTAGATATCAGGGAGTGTTGTCAGAGTCTGTGAGCATGTCTGGTTAAACATATACAGTTCAATGAAAGAAACTCAAAATAAGTCAAAGTGTACTATATATGCATGCTAACATTTCATATTTCAATTATAAAGGGCCTAGTGTTTGCTCACATCTCATTAGAAATGTGCAATTTACAAAAACGTTTTCAACTGAAAACATCACACTTTATGAAGTACGTTTTCTCAAAGCGGACACATTTTCATGTTAATTTAATGCATTTTTCAAAAAGTGTTCAAAGTGAAGGGTACAATTTCTGCCAGCCATGTATTAGATGCACTATTTTTGCTGATACATTTGTGACTGTTCTGGGCCTAAAGAACAACTTCAAATAACTAGACAAAATGTCATTTTTCACTGGTTTCCTCTTTTACTCTGATAGTTCCTACCTTTAGGACAAGTGAACAGAAGAAAGGCAGTTACTTGTACTGCAAGGCAATGGCATGTGAGACTATTAGAATCCTTCAAATCCCGCAACATTCTAGCTTGCTTGTCTTCCAGCCTGCAAGGCAAGAAACACATTATGTGCATTACCAGTTGCATTCTTTCCATTAAGTCACACATTATCCCACCACATTTTTAAGCATTAAAGAGCAGCTTTACAGGTCTTTTCGCCAAGAACAACAAAGAACCCTTACCTGGCCCCTATTTATATTCTGTCAATATTTTCAATTTTCGGTGCCCTTATTTGGAAAGTGAAGGATTGTATTTTGTCATAAGAAGCTTGAGACTGCAGTCAATTTGCGATTCACCCCTATGCTAACATCGTTTCTGATATCGCTATCTGGAAAGCGGAATATACATTGACATGAATGGTGCTATTTGTTAAACGATTGTTTCAGATTTTAAATGGTTATTGTGAACAAATCAAGGGGACTGATGAACTAGCAAAGACCTTGTTAGTTAAGCAGTGTCCTTGATTTGTTTGTGATGGCCATCTAAAATACCAAAAAGAGAGTTTAAAAAATTGCCCCATTCATGTCTGTGGAGTGTGCGCCCCTCTACTCTCCATATAGTGACATCAGAAAATGTGCTAGCACAGCGGTGGATTGGGGGTGGACTGCAGTGTCAAGAGGTACTAGGAAATGGAAGAGATTAGTGTGGCTTGGCTCCACAGAGCCAAAATATGATCCCTTCCCTTCTGAAATAGGGGCACTGAAAAATGAAAATATTGGCAGCATGTGAATAGGTGCCAGGTAAGGATTCTTTTGTTGTTCTTTGGGGGCTAATTTTGAAAAATACCAGGATAATTATTCTTTAAGGAGCTAATGTACTGCATAAAACTAACATTAGTATTTTTTTTGAAGCAGTCAACTGTATTCTCACCAGTCAGTCTGCCACTAAATCCCGTCTGAATGGCTATTCCTGGAACTGAATACCAAGTCCACAAAAAATCTATATATCAGTTGTTGCTATAATCCTCCCATGATTGGCTGCCTTGGCAACCACAGTCACTTCTGGTCAACAATCCGCTCCCTCCTTACCCCTGGGGGGGAACTCCCCACTTCGACTCTCCACCTCCTGGGCAGGCATTCCTTATCTGCCATCAAAATCTTTGTTTTTATGTTTCTCCCAAGTGCTGCTTCACTGGACTCACTTACCTGCTCACCAGTTTTGGATCCCCCCCTCGGGACACCATAATCCTAGGTGATACTAACATAAACTGGCAAGATAACACTAACTCGGACTCCCACAACCTTTTTAAGTGTTATAATCTCACACAACTCATCACCACCTCTACTAGGCTCAAAAGCCTTTCCTTAAGCCATTCTACTACAGTATTGACTGGATCATGACAAACAGAGAAGACAGGATAACCCATGCTGGGGTTCTATGTGATTCCATCAGTGATCATTCGCCAACCTTCTGTATCTGGTCCACAAAATCCCCCCAGTACCTCACCTTTTGGGACTACTCTAAATTTGACTACTCACAACTCCACCATGACATCTTGGCCATTAACTGGGATCCTCTCTAAATCATGATAGCTGACTCTCCTGCACTAAATTTCTCCCTCATTGCCCTCACTAGTATACAGGAAAAGAATTTCCCATTAACTACTAGGAGAGTCCACGGTGGAAACAGCTGCTGGCTCACAAAGGACCTCCTAAAGCTGATGAAGTAGTATGATGCCAAGTGGTCAGCCTTTAAAGCCTCCCCCCTTCCCACAGCTATGGAATGAGTACAGAAACCTGCATAAACAATGCAAATGACTTAACAACAGTAAGGCTACTTACCTCCGTAATCTATAATCTTGCAGCCTTGGCAACCGCAGTCATGTCTAGTCAACAGTTCGCTCCCTACTTATCCTCGAGGGAAAAATGCCCCCTCTTCAAGTCTCCACCTCTACTGGCCCTTTGGCTAATTCAGTAGAGGTTGCTAAATATACTAAACCACAAGTTTACCAACCTGGAAGAATACCTCAGCAAATTACCCTCTCAAAATCCCAGGACTCCCCCAGACCAGTGGACCATTCACCCTCAGTGCCCCCATTTTCTCTTCAGGGCTAGCTCCTCAAGATATATTCTTGAGTTACTTTAGAGCCTCCTCAACAAGAGTAGTGCTGGTAGCGAGGGCCTCTCCCCACACTTCCTCAAAATAGTGGCTCAAACAATTGCCAAATCTTTCACAAAAATCTTCAATCTTTCCCTCACCATGACCACAGTTCCTCCAGTATGGAAATAGGCATAGATTGTCCCTGTTTTCAAATCTGAAGACCCTAATAACATGAAAACTATCGCTCTATATCCATACTCTCTTCCTCAGAAAAAATTACTTGGAAAAGACTGTCCACCACCAGATTACTGAATATGTTACTAAATATAACTTTCTCTGTCCCCAGCAACACAGATTCAGAAAAGGTCACAGCACCACCACTGCACTGGTCTGTTTCTACAATCATGTCCTCTACAAAATGGATGTTGGGATGCTTATTGGAGCAACATTCTCCTCAACAAACTCATTGCCTTGGATTGTCCCATGCCTCCACAGACTGGTTTCATACCTACCTCTCTGATCGTACCACACTGGTCAGCGTGGGTGGAGCTACCTCCTCGGTCCTGTCTCTACTGCTGTTCCTCAGGGATCCATCCTGGGGCCAATTCTTTTCTCCCTGTTCATAAACACTGTCCCCCATGATAGTCTCGCCAGCCACTCCCTACTATATGTGGACAATCTTATCCTCTATGAGAGTGATAAATCCCTGTCCAACTGTTCAACATCTCTACCTCCAGCTACATCTAAACCCACAAATGGTTCACTACTAACCAATTGCTTGTCAACAGTAAAAGGCAAAAGCAATGTTCTTGGCTCTATACCCAGGTTAGCCAAACCTCCCAAGCCCACAGCACTCTCAGCATCCATTCTCCTGAAGTCATACTTCTTGATACAGTTACTCCTTTAAATACCTGGGTGTTACCCTTGACCATGCCCTTACTTTCACCAGTCATATAGATATCCTCATACATCATGTAAATCAGAAACTGAGGGTCAACTACTGCCTCATCAGGTATCTCACTCCTGAGGCCCAATGCAACCTCCTCCCATTACTAGATTACTGCACCCCTATCTTCACCCTTACCTCCTCTACAAACATGGCTCGGCTAAACACCACCTATAACAACATCTGCTGGTTTGCCCTTTTGGCCTCATATCCTATCTACCACTGTTCATGCTATCAGGCCCTTGGCTGGCTCCCCCACCAGCTAGACATAACTATCTCCTGACCAGCACAGTCAAAAAGGCCATTCGAAATCGAGCTACTTTTCCACTCTCCTCCCTACTCCGGACTAAAGTGTTTCTCCAGGAGCTCTGCTTCACTGCTGATTCCATGAGTGACTGTCCCCAAGTCTCCTATTGCATGGGCAACTCAGCTTTCTCGTCCATGGCCCCTTCCCTTTGGAATAGTCTTGCCCCCTTCCCCCCGCTTAGAACCACAAATTGACCGGGGCTTTTCCACTCTCTTCTCAGGTTGCACCTTCTGTCTGCTACCCCATGCTTCTGCTCCCCTGGCTAATTTTGATGCTCTTTACTCCCCCCTTTTTTGATTAATACCTACACAACCTTAGGCACCCCTTTTCCTTATATCCATCCACCATACCCTAATTGTATTACAACTAGTGATGGGCGAAGTGCCCCCAATTCGCTCTGCAAAGTGATTTACGTAGTAAAGGCGAATTCATGGAGTGCTCCACAATGCAAAGTGGAGTACTTTGCATTATAGTGGGTAAATACGGCACATTGAAAACACTGACTTTGCGTTTCTCCACCTTTCCAAACCACTACTCCGCCAATTCTTAAGGTGAAGTACATTGAAAACACTATACTTCATCTCACTTCACCTTGTTTTTAAGCTCCAAAGGCAAATTTTGCAGAGATTCATGGGATTTCAGGTCACATGGGCTCTAGATTGTTCTGCACAGCCTCAGTTTGGGGTAGTGTGTGTAGGAAGCTGTAGGAGATAATCTGCTCTGAGAGCTCTCTGTGATTCAAACCTTAAAAAAGCTGTTAAAAAAGCCTTTTTGAGTCATTTCTTTTTGCTGAAACTTTAGTTTATCGATTATAGGAAACCCTCTTGTGCTCATATCATTGAGCGTTTATTGTTTGTGTATGGATTTTGAATGTCAATGTACAACGTTCAGTCTTTGTACTAAGAGACAGTGGAAGTGTGCTTTGGGGGAGGGGCATATCTGTGGTGTAGGTAGATTAACTTGGAGAAAAAGACAGTGCTTTCTGTTTTGGTGATATTTTTCTTGTATAACTGTGTTATTGTACACACAGTAATATTTTCAATATTTCTTGCTATTTTGTTGCTGATTGTTGTGGTGCAGCAGTGCATAACTTTAGTTTGTTTAAAATATGTGGTTATATTACTGAAGTTTTCACCTTTATGCATTACTTTGTGTGTGTGTGAGTATGTATGTGACGCATGTCATCAAATCAGACACCTTTTATTGTGCCACATAATAATTCAGCAATGTGAAGCTGCTATCCACTGCAGCAGTGTGATTTTTGTACTTTGTGGTATCTTTACTGGTACTAGTATTTGTGACTGTTACTGCAGCAGTGCAGTACACTGCCCCCCATTACCGCTCATCCCAACCCGCAAAGATATTCTTTCCAGATTTGAATTTCGATGGTGAGCACTGATTAGGTGTTATGCCTTCATGTCGCATTTCTTCAGTGCACAGTGCAATCTTAATCTGTCTGTGCATTTGCATCTCTTTTAGGTCCAATCTCTATCTGTAACTTAAGTCACAGTTGTTTCTTTGGCTTCCTTCAGAGTACTGGACAGGTGTGGTACTTAATTCTGCATGAACATTGTACTCATTAATATGCATTTTAAGTCAGGACCATCATCACGAGTCACTCGTGATACAAATTACGCTCTTTCATCATCACGGTCACAAATGCAGTCACAAATCATGATTCACGATCATTCACGTTATGAATCACAACATCTTCTTTTTTTCTAGTTACTTGGATGTATTGTAAGCCTGTTTTGCAGTATCTCTCCTGGCTTCAGCACGCCACCATTGTATTCATTGATACGTGTTTTTAAGTCTGGGAGTTTTAAGCTACAGCTCATCGGGGAAGTACAGCTGTAGGCATTCACATTTCTTCATCATCATGGTCACAAATGCAGTCACAAATCATGATTTATGATTAAGTCATGAATCACATCAATTTTTTTTTAATATTTACTTGGATGTATTGTAAGCCTGTTTTGTAGTATCTCTCCATGCTTCACCACCCCACCATTGTACTCATTAATGTTTGTTTTTAAGTCAGGGAGTTGGATAGTGTCTGCAGTACATACACAGACTGGAAAGAAGACTGACTGCACATGTGCAGTTTGGCACAGTATACTTGCACTGCTCAGAATACAAAGTGTCACACATATGGAAGACAACAAAAAGGGCATAATTACACAAAGGTCAGGGATGGTGGAGGAACTACATCTTATAACATAAGCAAGGAAGGTGTGGGAGGCACATGGTGTGAGAAAAAAATGTCTAATGTGGGATCCTATAGTGATCCAACAGCAGTTCCAGCATGGACATAATTTGCAACTGATGTCTCTATGTGTGATCCAGATGCTGCCCACAGCACTCACCCTCTCATTGTTCTCCCTGACAGCACTCCAGAGAACTGCCAAGTCAGCCTGTGTTACATGCAGTTCCTCTGGGGTCCACACATTCTACAGGCTGACCTGCTGGTGGTGGTGGTGTTGGGGGTGGGTGTTGGTGAGCAGCAGTGTGCTGTGGCCCTCCTTCTTAGGGATGCTGCAATGCACAGCTGCACCCTCTGTCACAGAATGGCCAGCAGTGCAGGCATGGTCTGTTATGTGGCAGCCTGCCACCCAACTGCTGGTGATTGAGCATAGGGTGTGTTGGCCCCCAGCCCCCAGTCCCCAGGTGAGTCCCCCAGGGGCCATGGTGCACTTCCACCTCACATAGGTGGCACTTGACCACACTGCTGTCCCCCCGACACAGTCAAAAAACTGCCAAACAATGGAGGTGCGGGGAGGACAAGGCACAGGCAGGGATGGCCAGATGAACTGGCAGCCGGCTGGTCATGGTGTTGAACAGTGATGGGATCCACACCTGGGCCCAGGGGAACAGGCACATCCTGCTCCAGATTCACAGTATTTCAAGCACATATACTGTTTGTCAATCTGACATGGAAAACAAACTGTTCTTACATGACTGTATTTATGAAGGCTACACCAAGACAAACTGTTTCTGTGAATGAGTAAAATTTAGATTTATTTTTATATTCATTTAATAGCCCTGTGTTATATAGTTAGAAAACAAATTTGAGTTTTGATTAAAAGAACTGAGAGCTGTGATATAGACAAGCTGATTTCTCACAGAGAAAGATTTCCACTACTTCAATTTGGCACTGAAATTAAAATGATCAGCTTTTATGATAAGATAATGATATATTTTAAGCTGATCTAAACACAAGCTAGAGACTGGGTTAGTAAGAAACTTGGGAGAGCTTAGCAAACCATTAACTGTACAAACTACTGCTCTGATTGGGAATCTGAAAGAGCAAGCTACTCCAAAATGATGCCATCGCACTCTAAGTTTGCCTGAGAGGACAGAAATAACTCCACTGTTTTCAGCCCCTGTTGAGCAAGTTAACAAATACTGATTTAAAGAAAACCACAAAACCAAATAGCATGAAATTTTCAGGAAACACTAATCATGACACAGGGACTTGAATTTCAACTTTTCAAAGTTTTATAAAAAAATATGTAAAAACCGTTGCTCATGATCTTTAAGTGACGTTAATACTTTGTAAACCTCTTGTGAGACAATCAGGGGAAAGATGCAACCAGACCCAACAGGGGTGGGAGGGGGACCAGTGGGAGGGAATGGGATGGTCAGGGAGGGCACATGTAGTAAAGAAGGTGTTTAAGGTCTCAGTGATTGAAAGAGTCACTACTTCACTTTTTAGGATTTGTGGGGCTTGAGCAATGGGAGGGTCTATGAGGGAGCAGAGAGCTTTCCAAAAGTTAGATAGAAAACTGGATCTTGCCTGAAGCTGGGATTTAAAAAACATTTGATTTGGCTTTTCTGATGGCCTGGGTGCAAGTATTTCTATAGGACCTGTAGAGTTGAAAATTCAAGGGTTGGAGAGGGGCCTTGAATTGTGCCCAGAGTTTGTTTTGGGTTCTACAGAGGGAGAAGAGGTCCAGAGTTATTCAAGGGATGTGGCAACGCTTTACTCTTGCCTTTTTAAGGGGGCATGAATGTTCCAGATTCTGGTTATGGTTTTGGAGAATAACTGGAGTGCTGTGTCAACGTCACAGGCTGAGTACATAAGACACCTGTCTGCATGAATTAAATCCTGGAGAAGGGAGTTACAGTCCAGGGTGCAGAGAGGACGATACCATATATTTTGGGGGTAGATTAGGGAGTTGAAGTTTTCTTACTTAGAATATAATGCAGTGATCACTGAGGGCATCGAGAGTACTCCAGCAGCAGAAATGCAGTGAGGCTGGGAGGTGAGCACTCAGTCGAGGAGAGCGTTATTTGAGAATTTGGGGTTCAGATGTGTTGGCTCAGAGATCAAATGAGAGAAGTTTAATGATTCAATTTTATGGATGGAGGATTTGGAGGATGGGGAGAGCCAGTCCAGATTGAAGTCACCAAGCAGGATGAGCTCACCTTTGCCTGAGTGCTAGTAGATAGCAGAGATGCATTCAACAGTGGAGGTATGGGGTGCTTTGGGCAGGCAGTGTAGTACAGTACAGCAATATATATTGGGAGGGTGGAGGGAAGGGAGAGGGGGACAATAAGAAGCTTGTGAAAGGAGGGCCAGGCATCTTGGTGGGAGAAGGAGCATAAGAGGGATTGCCTATTGTAAATTGCCATGTCACCTCCACGCTTACCAAAGTCCTGACGGAATATGTTATAGTTAGGAATAGAGAGGGATAAGTCTGGAATCCTGGCCGAGTATCACCCTGGACAACGTGGGCAGAATGGTTGATTATTCAGTCAGACTGCTTATCCCTTACCATTGAAGGGTTTTCTTTGGAGTTTTTTTTTTTTTTTTTTTTTTTAGAACTCAAATTTATTAGACCACATGCCATATTACAACCGGGAAATAAATAGAATAATAGATAGGCGAGTGTCTAATATAAGGAATAATACTATCGAGAGGTTCTGGGAACAAGAGAACATCAAGAGCGAAGCTCGAGAGGTTCCCTTGTCCCCAGAACAGTGAGATGGTATTATTCCCGAGTGATAGACAATCACCTATTTTTTATTTTTTGTAATATATGGATGTGAGGTTGTTTTTTTTAATAGCTGTTTATGTGGTGCTGTGAAACTAGGTTCCCACTGCAGTGAGGGCTCACTCTCTGCATATACACCCCACTCGCTCATCTGTCGATCGCCCGCTAGCTTGGTTTGTTTCATGCCTTTTCTTTGGTAGTCAGTCTTACCTTTAGTTCTTTTTTGCTGAAGCGTGTGAAAGATAGGTAGAAGACAAAGCACGAGTAGTGAACTCAAGAAATGATTTTCTCTCGCTAAGCGAGAGATGCCTGCCATGTTTTTTTTAAATAATTGGCCCACCCACAAAGAAACTGCATCAAATCAGGAGGTGTGGTTTTAGTAACGTCATCACACACAACTTTGGAGATGTCAGGAAGAAGCATATGGTCTTGAGTTTGCGCTCTTCAAGTTTTGTGATAATACTATCGTTCAGAGCGCTGAACGATAGTATTATCACTTTTCAACGATAGTATTATCACTTTGGCTCCAGTGTATTACCGGAAATTTTTTGTATGCTTTTCGATTATATTATTTTCACTATCCATATATTACATTCATTTATATACATTTGTGTTGAATAGCAACTAAATGTATATTAGATAATAGGGCATCACCCCTCTGTTATCTAGCTTAATGTTTTATAGTTGACATCTACTCCAGGTGATACCATTTGTGCATTAGCCTCCCTCTGCTGCTGTATATCCTCCAGCCTACAAAACTATTACAATTTAGTAAGAATGCACCTGTGCCCAAGTTTTGTCTTTTTTTTTTTACTTTTCTGTTAAATTTCTTCCACTAGATTACCTCCAAATTTAATAACTGTTAAAAACAAGCATTTGTCAATGCCAAATGTTGTCGCGCTGGCATTGGCAGTGGGAGTGGTGGAGCTAGAGACGCATAGTGCTGTGATTTTGTGAATGTGTCTGAAAGGTGATTTTGCCTGTTGTCCAGTACTTGTACTCATTGCCATCAGGAAGAGGGGAATCTGTTACATATATTCTGGGAGTGCCCCAAGGTAGCCCCCCTTTGGCATGTGATTCGATCGAGGGGTAGATCCATTACTAGGATTAAACGATCACTTCACTCCTGAAATCTGCATCTTGGGAGAATTTTCCTCTGTTACAGTTAACATTAGGAAATTTCATATTGCTTTGATAGCCATGTCGGTGAAAAATCTGGTGTTGCGTCATTGGAAGGACGCGACCGACATCGCTTATAGTGAGTGGTTGCAAGAGTTGTTGGCAAATTTGTGCCTGGAGAATATGATAGCTAGTTTACATGATCAGTCCCAGAAATTTCAGAGGATATGGGGCCCTATACTGACATTGTATTCTTTACAGGCCTCATAGAGGTTTGCCCCCATTCTATTCTTCCTCTGGATGTCACACCTGTGTGAAGAAATGGGGAAGGGGGGAAGGGAAGAGTTGATTTAATTTCTGTATGTTGGGCCTGTATCAATCGTATGCATGTTTATTGGATCTTCTCTTCGAAAATGTACAAAACTGAATAAAGTTTGAATGGAAAAAAAAATGAAAAGGTGATTTTGCACAGCGAGCATGCCATCATGTGCCACAGCTGCAGAAACACGTGTTGGGCAGGCTGTGAAAATTACAGCTGGACTGTTGATATGAGATGCACAAATGCAGTGCTGAAAATGTGGCATGAAAATATTGCAGATTGACGAAGTTACAAGGGTGCTTGGAAACTGTGCAATGCACGCTTGCAACACAGTCATTGTATGCAGTTTTGGCACCAAATTTTTTCAACATAGGCATTTTAGGACCTCTGCTCATGAATAGTGTCACCGTCATTTCCTCAAACTGTCCCAAAAACTGATTTCACACAGCGGCCATGCAATTCTGCTGTGCCAGATGTGCGAGAACACATTAAAGGCAGCTGTAGTGTTCATAAGGAGGTATGGAAAAATGCCAATGATGAACAGCTGGAGTGAAACTATTACAAATTCACAAAGTCATGAGCGTGCGTGCAAACTGTGCAATGCATGCTCAGAAAACATTCATTTTATTGACTTTCGTTCCCAAATTTTCAACATAGGCATTTTAGGGCATCTGCTAATGAACAGTGTCACTGTCATTTTCATCATGTGTCTCAAACACGGACTTTCCAGAGCGACCATGCTATTCTGCGCCGGAACTGCGAAAACAGATTTTGGTCAGGATGTGAAAAATGTCAGCTGTACTGTTCATTAAGAGGTGCAGAACAATGGCACTGTTGAAAATCTGGAGTGAAAACATTAGAAGTTTGCGAAGGTACGAGCGTGCGTGCAAACTGCGCAACGAACACTTGTAACACAGTCATTTTATGGAGTATTGTCACCAAATTTTCAACACAGGCATTTTAAGACCTCTGCTCATGAACAGTGTCACTGTCATTTTTGTAATGTGTCCTGAACACTGATTTCGCACAGCGAACGCGGTATTCTGTGCCGAAAGTGCGAAAACACATTTCAGCAAGGATATGAAAAATGACAGCTATACAGTTCACAAGAAGGTGTAGTAAAATGCCAATGTTGAGAATCTGGCATGCAAATATTGTGAATGCGCTAACTTACAAGTGTGCATTGTGCAGTTGCTATGCACACTCGTAAAACAGTCATTTTATGGAGTATTGTCACCAAATTTTCAACACAAGCATTTTAGGACCTCTGCTCATGAACAGTATCACTGTCATATTTGTAATGTGTCCTGAACACTGATTTTGCACAGCAACTGTGCTATTCTGCGCCGGAAGTGCGAAAACACATTTCAGCCAGGATGTGAAAAATGACAGCTATATGGTTCACAAGAAGGTGTGGTAAAATGCCAATGTTGAGAATCTGGTGTGAAAATATTGTGAATTCGCTAACTTACGAATGTGCATTGCGCAGTTGCTACGGACGCTCGTAAAACAGTCATGTTTTGGATTTTTCTCACAAAATTTGCAACATAGAGTTTTTGAGAGCCCCCCTCATGAACAGTGGCACTGCCATTTTGTTACGGGGTCCCAAAAGGTGATTCTGTGCAGTGACTGCGAAATCTCCTTTCGGGACCGAATAGTGCCATGACAGTGCAAGAATTCATGAGAAGGGGTCCCAAAAACCCCATGTTGAAAATTTTGGGCCAAAATTCACAAAAATGCCTGAGATATGCAGCAAAGTTGAGAAAACCGTATTTATTCCATTATACTGCTTACTGGCATTTCCTCAGTTCGAGGTGCGACAGGGGGATTGGGCACCCCTGAAGTCGGCAGTTTGGCGGCCAGTGTGCTGCCATGTACATAGTGGTGGTGAGCACGGCAAGAAAAGGACCGCTGCATCTGACGAGCTTTGCTTAGATTGCAGTGGACCTTTTCTTAGATGTGCTCGCCACATTATGTATGCATGGTGTGGCTCCGGCATGCAGGCTGATTGGGGAATGCGGGACGCACCTACTGGTGCATGCCCTGCATTCACCCAACAACAACCGTGCCTCTGAAGCTGCACTGTCCCAAGATGTTGGCTGCACAAGCGCACCAACATAAAAACATAACAAGTCACCATCTTAACCGGAGATTAGCTATCAATATAACAACTATATAAAAGTCAAACAGTTCGTGAAAGGGGTTACTTTCACATACCAACACCATGACTGCTTTTTGTCCACTATGTCAAACTCCCAGGGTCTGATGTCAAGATGGTGAAGGAACACAGGGTCACCTCATTCCCTCTCTAAGGGCTGCCCTGCATCCACGTGCCCCCCGTCCCTGTTATATTTCCAGAGCTCCCATCCTTGCCACCTCTCAATGTGCAATTCTTCTCACAGATTTAATCTGGCTGTCATCATTTCCATGTCATTGATGGGGTTAACCTGCCGATCCAGTCATCAAGCTTTTCCTGTAGTCAGTTGGCCATTATACACTTTAAAGCTGCAACTATCCATATTAGCATAAATCTGCATTTTTCTGCTCTTAACTTTATTGCTTCTTGGAACCCCAAGACACAGTCTGTGAATTCCAGGTACAGGAGAATGCCCATGATAAGATATACTTCTTGCTGGGTCTGCATCCAGAGACGTCTGATCACATTGCAGCCCCTCCCCCAAAATATGCTGATGCATTCCCCCCTCCCCACATTTCCTCCAGCAATGTGCTGTGTTAAATGTGTTATAAGGTTGAGTGATTTTGTTGTTCCGGAAATATCTTATGAGGATCTTTCAGGAAAACACCCTGCAGAGTGAAGATGTGTTACTTTCCATCCTTTCTGTAGCCTGCCACACCAAGCTGTTTCCTGAAATGCATGACCTTCCTCCTGCTCCCTAGCTAATTTCACTTCCTCTATAGTTAGACCCTTTTCTTCCTGCAGTACCTGTTATATACCTGATATGTGTCTCTGAGGGTGTGGAATTGTAACTACTCCATAAATATAGTCCTCCCATTTTGTAAGAGGTATAGACAGTTTCTGTAAGTTACCAGGTTGGTTAAAGTGTCTGAAATGCATATATTTATGAAACTCTATATTGGTCCAGCCAAACTTCTCTTTGGCTCTCAATAAATATCCCTTGTTCCACCAGTTGGGAAACTCTGGTCACCCCTTGCATTTCCCAGTGGGTGTAGCTCCAGTCTAATCTAGGTGGTAGAAAATTGGGTTCATAGTGAATCAAGAATAGTGGGCCTATGGAATTACCAATATTTGTCTCCTGACCTTTTATATAATTCCTAAACCATGATTAACCCTTCTGTTAGTGACTCTGTTTTTACAATCCATTGATATTGGGGTCAATGCCAGGGTGAAGAGAGGCTGTTCCACTCCCACCCCTCCCCATGTTCTCCATCCTGCATCATTCTGAGCTCTGTCTTTGTTTTGCCCAGTCACACACTGTAGTCATTTGTGCTGCCAGGTGGTAAGTTTTCAAGTCTGGCAATGCCAGTCCACCCAGGTATCTTGGTAATGTGAGAGTCTGCCTAATTACCCATGGCTGTTTCCCTTTCCATAATTTTCCCTTTCTATAATTTAATCTGCCTGTTGTCAGTGGTCTGCTAGATAGTTTAGGCTTTAAAAATCTTTTGAATTATACTTGTAGACAGGAAGAATAAACTTGGAGCACTAGAAATGTAATTTATGTTTTATTTAGTTATTATTCCAGCTCATGAGAAATTTATTTTGTATCATTAGTAATCCTTTTAATAACCCAAAAACGTAACAAAAAACACTTTTTTTCCTTGTGTTAATTACTTGTTTTTATTTTCTTAGAACGTACTTCTTTCAAGTGTTCGAACGTAATCATCCGATGTTTGCTCCATGAATAAAAACATAAAAAATTAGGCTAACAGAACACTTACAGCCAATCAAAAAGCTTCATTTCTTAGACCCTTTTTATAGTTACAAAATACATCCTCTCTTACCTGACCCTCTATCCACAAATTGGATGGATTGGATAGTAGGGATCCCTTCTGGCCCCTGATCTATTTATCTATTTCTCCCAGAAGAAACCCGCTTGAGATATTGTATCTCATTGACAAGGGAATCCTGGGGGCATCAGTAGGTAAGATAAACAGCACAGCCAGTATTGCACGACCAGCATCATGCACAGGTTAGGGAACCACAAACAGAACATATGTTTACAATACATAACACATGATTTTTTCTAATTTATAGTTTCATATCGCCATTGTTTACAGACAAAAATAGCAAACAAACATGACATCCCCCCTGTCCAATTGCTTGATGTTTCAGTAACCCCACTTTACTAGATACATGACTGTTTGGTTGCAGGCAACAAGTTCACCTGGAACATGACCACATCCAGTATCATTCAGGGTTCCATGGGGTTCCATTCTGGCCCCACTTAGACCAAGCCCCACTTTACCCACAGTACCAGGGTAATGCAAGACTCAGACACCTTTTCCTTGTATCCCATTACCAGGGTAATGCTTCACTCAAACAGTGCCTTGTTCCCCTTTACCCTGGTGTCACAGTTTTACACCAGTCCCATTGAAATTATTGCCTCCATACCTCTCAACCTCCTGCCTCACAAATAAGAACAAGGCTTAAGAAAACATGTGGACAAATAACCAAGATCAGGGAATAGTACCTACTCTGGAGGTTGTGTACTAATTGTGCAGTATAGGAGTTTTTTCTTTCAAGTGCCAATTTAAAGTAACAGATTACTACCTTCTGCTGTAAATAATAAGACTTCCTATGGGTAAAAATTAATGATTTGAGGTGTTACATATTTAAGGCATCCTTTCAAGGATGCTGCAATGTCTGCTCAGTTGTTCTATTCACGTCCTTCCTTCGACTTACCAGTCCCTAGTTGGCTTGGACACACAGTGACCCCTGACGCTGTACATCAATTTGACCCTGGTGTCTAATGCCTCCTCCCTAAACAGAACCCAACACATACCTAATTGCTGCAGACAAGAGTGCTGCACTGCTGTGCCTGGCCTGGAGCATCAAGGCTTTCCATGCTGTTGCTGCCTCTAGTGCAATGTCTGACCCAGAGTATCCAGGCCAGACAGCACACTACAGTCAGCAACAAATGGTGTCTGACCTGGAATGTCCAACACCTGCCATGGTGCTGACTTCACTTCTCATTTTCTGTCCTCAAATTCTGAGTCATGGGTGGGCCCATAGTCTGCTTCTTCATTCCTACAAGCATTGGGTTGGTGGGTCCACTCCCATCTCTGAACAGTTGTCTGTTGACCAATGCTGCTAAAATTGAGCACTGCCTGGCTCTGGGCTGATTGGCTATCTGTTGCCTCCCTTTCCTTGCTCACGCTCTGCTCCATGTCCCGATTCACTCCCAGTCTCATATATCCCGCAGCTCCAGGAAGCAAAACATTATCCTCTATACCGCAGAACTACAAAATGACTGGTGAATGGACTCAAAATGCACAAACTGCCAACGCCAATTCTCTTTATGGTGGTGGCAACATGAGCAAAACTCTTTCATCAAACCAGGAGGATGACAGATGGGTGGGACAGACAACGCTAATGATCAATGTGGGCAGCACTTGACAATGGAGCCTCCTCCCAGTCATTCGCTCAGAGACCTGACCCAGTCAGCTATCCTCCCCCCAAAAAATCAGCGTGCTGCCTTGAAATAAAGAAACTGTGCTCAATAGGTCCCGCAGAACACTACCCTATGAACAGGCATAATTTGAGTTACTGTTCATCCAACCCTGTTCTGTTCCTCCTCATATTTCATTAGCATATGACCTCACTGTCTGTGACATCACAACTAACTAAGAACCTGATGCAAGACTGATCACTTCATGGTCACAATAAAGGAGGTCTCAGTGTTGATGAGGTAGAAGGAGAAGGAGGAGGAAGATGCAATGATTTTGTGGTGAACAATAAACTTTGCTTAGTGTGAGGCAGATTGACCAGTAAGCCTTCATCATCAACACAGGTCTGTCTGCCCTTCCCCACTGGTCTGATGTGTACAATAGCATGCTCGTCATTAACAAAGTCACATAATGGACCTAATTCTAGAAGGCGTTATGCCTGGTGCAAGATGAGTTATGCTGAGCCTGATGACAAGAACTTACACCAGGCATAATGCCTGTTGGTATTCGAAGGCACCTTTACGCCATGCCAACTGGTTGCACCCAGGCATAGGTAATGCCACCCACTATGCCCACAACCCACAGAGGCATGAGCCAAGGGTGGGTTATGGCAGCATCCATGTCCTATTCCAGAAGGTAGTGCTATAACCCACGTAACACCATTCCAGGAGCTGCATTGTAGCGGAGTTAGACCATCATGGAGATGGTCTAAGGGCATCTGACTGTGCCAGTCAGCAGATGCCCACCCACTCTGCTGCAGCACACATGTGGCCCACCCCCATCCCCCAACACAGCAATGCCCCCACCCTCCTGATTGCTGGTAACCACCAGGGGTCATATGGCGAGGTGCCCCCCTGAATGCTGGTGCCACCTGACCAGCCCCCCCAAGCCCCCTGGTGCATGCGGCGGCATTCCAGGGTAGGGAGGCTCCGGAGGGGGGCAATGGTATGCATGCCACAACCTGCAGCACCCAGGCTCGGTGTGCCATGCATGTGGTGCTAGCCTGCAGCTGCTGCAAGTCACGGGTGTAAGTGCTGGGGACCCTGTAATATGGCTCATGGTCCCTGGCATAGCACCACATGACGCAACTTGCAGACCCCCATGAGTTGTGCCATGCCTCCTAGAATCAGGCCCCATGACTGCAGTAGCAGAAGGGTGATGCATACTGGGTTAGAAAGGGGGACCTGACTTGCTAGCTTGCATTTTGGACCCCCTTGGTCCCCAAATCCAGGCTTAATGTCAGGAAAGGAACAACTCTTGAAAGATGGGATTGGTTGTCCTTTTTCACAGATTAATATCTGGAAGGACAGGGAGAGGGTGGATGACTTGAAATGATCAGGGCTTGCAGCAATGAAATTCTCTCTTGCCTCATGGGGAGGGATGTTGGGAGTTTTAAAATTTGTATTAATAAACCAGATACCTGGATACTCTATGTAAGAAACAAGACATTCAGGTTCCCCTGGTGTTGGGATCTCAATACCAGTATTTAGCGCTCCAGTCTCAAGTCATGAAACCTGTAGATATCAGGGAGTGTTGTCAGAGTCTGAGAGCATGTCTGGTTAAACATATACAGTTCAATGAAAGAAACTCAAAAATAAGTCAAAGTGCACTATATATGCATGCTAACATTTCATATTTCCAATTATAAAAGGGCCCAGTGTTTGCTCACATCTCATTAGAAATGTGCAATTTTACAAAAAAACGTTTTCAACTGAAAACATCACACTTTATGAAGTACGTTTTCTCAAAGCGGACACATTTTCATGTTAATTTAATGCATTTTTCAAAAAGTGTTCAAAGTGAAGGGTACAATTTCTGCCAGCCATGTATTAGATGCACTATTTTTGCTGATACATTTGTGACTGTTCTGGGCCTAAAGAACAACTTCAAATAACTAGACAAAATGTCATTTTTCACTGGTTTCCTTTTACTCTGATAGTTCCTACCTTTAGGACAAGTGAACAGAAGAAAGGCAGTTACTTGTACTGCAAGGCAATGGCATGTGAGACTATTAGAATCCTTCAAATCCTAGAACATTCTAGCTTGCTTTGTCTTCCAGCCTGCAAGGCAAGAAACACATTATGTGCATTACTAGTTGCATTCTTTCCATTAAGTCACACATTATCCCACCACATTTTTTAAGTATTAAAGAGCAGCTTATAGGTCTTTCGCAAGAACAACAAAGAACCCTCACTGGCCCCTATTTATATTCTGTCAATATTTTCAATTTTCGGTGCCTCTTATTTGGAAAGTGAAGGATTGTATTTTGTCATAAGAAGCTTGAGACTGCAGTCAATTTGCGATTCACCCCTATGCTAACATCGCTTCTGATATCGCTATCTGGAAAGCGGAATGATCCATTGACATGAATGGTGCTATTTGTTAAACGATTGTTTCAGATTTTAAATGGTTATTGTGAACAAATCAAGGGGACTGATGAACTAGCAAAGACCTTGTTAGTTAAGCAGTGTCCTTGATTTGTTTGTGATGGCCATCTAAAATACCAAAAGAGAGTTTAAAAATTGCCCCATTCATGTCTGTGGAGTGTGCGCCTCTACTCTCCATATAGTGACATCAGAAATGTGCTAGCACAGCGTGGATTGGGGTGGACTGCAGTGTCAAGAGGTACTAGGAAATGGAAGAGATTAGTGGCTTGGCTCCACAGAGCCAAAATATGATCCCTTCCTTCTGAAATAGGGGCACTTGAAAATGAAAATATTGGCAGTATGTGAATAGGTGCCAGGTAAGGATTCTTTTGTTGTTCTTTGGGGCTAATTTTGAAAATACCAGGATAATTATTCTTTAAGGAGCTAATGTACTGCATAAAACTAACATTAGTATTTTTTTGAAGCAGTCAACTGTATTCTCACCAGTCAGTCTGCCACTAAATCCTGGCCTGAATGGCTATTCCTGGAACTGAATACCAAGTCCACAAAAATCTATATATCAGTTGTTGCTATAATCCTCCCATGATTGGCTGCCTTGGCAACCACAGTCACTTCTGGTCAACAATCCGCTCCTCCTTACTCCTGGGGAACTCCCCACTCACTCTCCACCTCCTGGGCAGGCATTCCTTATCTGCCATCAAAATCTTTGTTTTATGTTTCTCCCAAGTGCTGCTTCACTGGACTCACTACCTGCTCACCAGTTTTGATCCCCCGACACCATAATCCTAGGTGATACTAATATAAACTGGCAAGATAACACTAACTCGACTCCCACAACCTTTTTGTGTTATAATCTCACACAACTCATCACCACTCTACTAGGCTCAAAAGCCTTTCCTAGCCATTCTACTACAGTATTGACTGGATCATGACAAACAGAGAAGACAGGATAACCCATGCTGGGGTTCTGTGGATTCCATCAGTGATCATTCGCCAACCTTCTGTATCTGGTCCACAAAATCCCCCCAGTACCTCACCTTTTGGGACTACTCTAAATTTGACTACTCACAACTCCACCATGACATCTTGGCCATTAACTGGGATCCTCTCTAAATCATGATAGCTGACTCTCCTGCACTAAATTCTCCTCATTGCCCCTCACTAGTATACAGGAAAAGAATTTCCATTAACTACTAGGAGAGTCCACGGTGGAAACAGCTGCTGGCTCACAAAGGACCTCCTAAAGCTGATGAAGTAGTATGATGCCAAGTGGTCAGCCTTTAAAGCCTCCCCTTCCCACAGCTATGGAATGAGTACAGAAACCTGCATAAACAATGCAAATGACTTAACAACAGTAAGGCTACTTACCTCCTGAATCTATAATCTTGCAGCCTTGGCAACCGTAGTCATGTCTAGTCAACAGTTCGCTTCCCTACTATCCTCGAGGGAAAATGCCCCTCTTCAAGTCTCCACCTCTACTGGCCCTTTACATTCAGTAGAGGTTGCTAAATATACTAAACCACAAGTTTACCAACCTGGAAGAATACCTCAGCAAATTACCTCTCAAAATCCCAGGACTCCCCAGACCAGTGGACCATTCACCCTCAGTGCCCCCATTTCTCTCAGGGCTAGCTCCTCAAGATATATTCTTGAGTTACTTTAGAGCCTCCTCAACAAGAGTAGTGCTGGTAGCTGAGGGCCTCTCCCCACACTTCCTCAAAATAGTGGCTCAAACAATTGCCAAATCTTTCACAAAAATCTTCAATCTTTCCCTCACCATGACCACAGTTCCTCCAGTATGGAAATAGGCATAGATTGTCCCTGTTTTCAAATCTGAAGACCCTAATAACATGAAAAACTATCGCTCTATATCCATACTCTCTTCCCTCAGAAAAAATTACTTGGAAAAGACTGTCCACCACCAGATTACTGAATATGTTACTAAATATAACTTTCTCTGTCCCCAGCAACACAGATTCAGAAAAGGTCACAGCACCACCACTGCACTGGTCTGTTTCTACAATCATGTCCTCTACAAAATGGATGTTGGGATGCTTATTGGAGCAACATTCTCCTCAACAAACTCCATTGCCTTGGATTGTCCCATGCCTCCACAGACTGGTTTCATACCTACCTCTCTGATCGTACCACACTGGTCAGCGTGGGTGGAGCTACCTCCTCGGTCCTGTCTCTACTGCTGTTCCTCAGGGATCCATCCTGGGGCCAATTCTTTTCTCCCTGTTCATAAACACTGTCCCCCATGATAGTCTCGCCAGCCACTCCCTACTATATGTGGACAATCTTATCCTCTATGAGAGTGATAAATCCCTGTCCAACTGTTCAACATCTCTTACCTCCAGCTACATCTAAACCCACAAATGGTTCACTACTAACCAATTGCTTGTCAACAGTAAAAAGGCAAAAGCAATGTTCTTTGGCTCTATACCCAGGTTAGCCAAACTCTCCCAAGCCCACAGCACTCTCAGCATCCATTCTCCTGAAGTCATACTTCTTGATACAGTTACTCCTTTAAATACCTGGGTGTTACCCTTGACCATGCCCTTACTTTCACCAGTCATATAGATATCCTCATACATCATGTAAATCAGAAACTGAGGGTCAACTACTGCCTCATCAGGTATCTCACTCCTGAGGCCCAATGCAACCTCCTCCCATTACTAGATTACTGCACCCCTATCTTCACCCTTACCTCCTCTACAAACATGGCTCGGCTAAACACCACCTATAACAACATCTGCTGGTTTGCCCTTTTGGCCTCATATCCTATCTACCACTGTTCATGCTATCAGGCCCTTGGCTGGCTCCCCCACCAGCTAGACATAACTATCTCCTGACCAGCACAGTCAAAAGGCCATTCAAATCGAGCTACTTTTCCACTCTCCTCCCTACTCCGACTAAAGTGTTTCTCCAGGAGCTCTGCTTCACTGCTGATTCCATGAGTGACTGTCCCCAAGTCTCCTATTGCATGGGCAAATCAGCTTTCTCGTCCATGGCCCCTTCCCTTTGGAATAGTCTTGCCCCCCTTCCCCCGCTTAGAACCACAAATTGACCGGGGCTTTTCCACTCTCTTCTCAGGTTGCACCTTCTGTCTGCTACCCCATGCTTCTGCTCCCCTGGCTAATTTTGATGCTCTTTACTCCCCCCTTTTTTGATTAATACCTACACAACCTTAGGGCACCCTTTTCCTTATATCCATCCACCATACCCTAATTGTATTACAACTAGTGATGGGCTATGCCCCCAATCGCTTCTGCAAAAGTGATTTACGTAGTAAAGGCGAATTCATGGAGTGCTCCACAATGCAAAGTGGAGTACTTTGCATTATAGTGGGTAACACGAAGTACATTGAAAACACTGACTTTGCGTTTCTCCACCTTTCCAAACCACTACTCCGCCAATTCTTAAGGTGAAGTACATTGAAAACACTATACTTCATCTCACTTCACCTTGTTTTTAAGCTCCAAAGGCAAATTTTGCAGAGATTCATGGGATTTCAGGTCACATGGGCTCTAGATTGTTCTGCACAGCCTCAGTTTGGGGTAGGTGTGTAGAAGCTGTAGGAGATAATCTGCTCTGAGAGCTCTCTGTGATTCAAACCTTAAAAAAGCTGTTAAAAAAGCCTTTTTGAGTCATTTCTTTTTGCTGAAACTTTAGTTTATCGATTATAGGAAACCCTCTTGTGCTCATATCATTGAGCGTTTATTGTTTGTGTATGGATTTTGAATGTCAATGTACAACGTTCAGTCTTTGTACTAAGAGACAGTGGAAGTGTGCTTTGGGGGAGGGGCATATCTGTGGTGTAGGTAGATTAACTTGGAGAAAAAGACAGTGCTTTCTGTTTTGGTGATATTTTTCTTGTATAACTGTGTTATTGTACACACAGTAATATTTTCAATATTTCTTGCCATTTTGTTGCTGATTGTTGTGGTGCAGCAGTGCATAACTTTAGTTTGTTTAAAATATGTGGTTATATTACTGAAGTTTTCAATTTGCTATGCATTACTTTGTGTGTGTGTGAGTATGTATGTGACGCATGTCATCAAATCAGACACCTTTTATTGTGCCACATAATAATTTCAGCAATGTGAAGCTGCTATCCACTGCAGCAGTGTGATTTTTGTACTTTGTGGTATCTTTACTGGTACTAGTATTTGTGACTGTTACTGCAGCAGTGCAGTACACTGCCCCCCCACCGCCCACCCCAACCGGCAAAGATATTCTTTTCCAGATTTGAATTTCTGATGGTGAGCACTGATTAGGTGTTATGCCTTCATGTCTGCATTTCTTCAGTGCACAGTGCAATCTTAATCTGTCTGTGCATTTGCATCTCTTTAGGGTCCAATCTCTATCTGTAACTTAAGTCACAGTTGTTTCTTTGGCTTCCCTTCAGAGTACTGGACAGGTGTGGTACTTAATTCTGCATGAACATTGTACTCATTAATATGCATTTTTAAGTCAGGACCATCATCACGAGTCACTCGTGATACAAATTACGTTCTTCATCATCACGGTCACAAATGCAGTCACAAATCATGATTCACGATCATTCACGTTATGAATCACAACATTCTTTTTTTTTCTAGTTACTTGGATGTATTGTAAGCCTGTTTTGCAGTATCTCTCCTGGCTTCAGCACGCCACCATTGTATTCATTGATACGTGTTTTTAAGTCTGGGAGTTTTAAGCTACAGCTCATCGGGGAAGTACAGCTGTAGGCATTCACATTTCTTCATCATCATGGTCACAAATGCAGTCACAAATCATGATTTATGATTAAGTCATGAATCACATCAATTTTTTTTTAATATTTACTTGGATGTATTGTAAGCCTGTTTTGTAGTATCTCTCCATGCTTCACCACCCCACCATTGTACTCATTAATGTTTGTTTTTAAGTCAGGGAGTTGGATAGTGTCTGCAGTACATACACAGACTGGAAAGAAGACTGACTGCACATGTGCAGTTTGTCACAGTATACTTGCACTGCTCAGAATACAAAGTGTCACACATACGGAAGACAACAAAAAAGGGCATAATTACATACAAAGGTCAGGGATGGTGGAGGAATACATCTTATAACATAGCAAGGAAGGTGTGGGGAGGCACATGGTGTGAGAAAAAACCAAAACTAATGTGGGATCCCATAGTGATCCAACAGCAGTTCCAGCATGGACATAATTTGCAACTGATGTCTCTCTATGTGATCCAGATGCTGCTCCACAGCACTCACCCTCTCATTGTTCTCCTTGACAGCACTCCAGAGAACTGCCAAGTCAGCCTGTGTTACATGCAGTTCTCTGGGGTCCACACATTCTACAGGCTGACCTGCTGGTGGTGGTGGTGTTGGGGGGGTTGGGGTGCTGGTGGAGCAGCAGGTGCTGCTGTGGCCCTCCTCTTCTTAGGGATGCTGCAATGCACAGCTGCACCCTCTGTCACAGAATGGCCAGCAGTGCAGGCATGGTCTGTTATGTGGCAGCCTGCCACTCCAACTGCTGGTGATTGAGCATATGGGTGTGCTGGCCCCCAGCCCCCAGTCCCCAGGTGAGTCCCCCAGGGGCCATGGTGCACTTCCACCTCACATAGGTGGCACTTGACCACACTGCTGTCCCCCCGACACAGTCAAAAAACTGCCAAACAATGGAGGTGCGGGGAGGACAAGGCACAGGCAGGGGATGGCCAGATGAACTGGCAGCCGGCTGGTCATGGTGTTGAACAGTGATGGGATCCACACCTGGGCCCAGGGGAACAGGCACATCCTGCTCCAGAGGACCTGGTGCTAGACCTGGTGGTGGTGGTGGTGGTTCAACTGCCTCAGAGTCATGACAGGAGGCGGTGCTGGTCTTGCTTCCGGGGGAGGGCACTCACAAGTTTTGAGCAGTCCAACAGGAATGAGTGCCCAGGTCCTCCACACATGCACATGGTACAATACTTACCACTACCATGCTCTCCCAGAGCTGCCCCCACCCCAGACAGTCCCTCACCCTGGTCCTTCTCTCCTACTGAGCTCTCTCAGTCCCAGTAATCACTACTCACACTGTCACACAACACACACACACACACAGACAACTAACTACTTATAAAGGTAAGAAAAATAAAATTTACAGAAAGAACAAATAAGTAAAAAAGAGTACAGAAAAGACAAAAAAATTTAGCTTTTAAAAAAGCTGTTGGGTCTAAATCAAAGTTTAAATCTTCTCCTCGCTCTGATCTCAAAGTATCAGCAGTTACAAAACACACTACTCTCTCTCCATCTGCACAGGAGAAAGTAAAAGTGTCTGCTTGTATGACTCACCTTTTCCTGCCTAGCTAAAGAGCATGTGACTTACAGTACTGTAAACCATGTGATGTGTGGTGGGGCTGCCAAATCTGAAACACCAAGTGGATCACTTAGAATCATAATGAGGAACGCGAAGTCTATGAAAAACAATGACTTTGCCTTACTTTGCATTGCCATTCCGCCTTAACGTGAAGTGGTAATGACAAGGCAGAGTGAGCACTTTGCATTGCCGCAGAGTGGCAACACGAAGTGCCCACTTTGCATTCACTTCGCCAGCAGAATTTAAATTCACTGCATCTCTAATTACAACTTATCTGCTACTTACAGTGTCTTTTATTGTATTTATTTATTGTGCTGCTATTTTGTATATCTTCTTGTAAATATCTTGTAATTTTTCACAACCTACTGATGTCTCCATAAGCCTTGTGCCATACACTTTTGTACTTGCTGTATTCCTAGGCCATTCTCAATGGCCCGGGTCATGCCTGAAAACAGTTCTAGGACCAGCACACCTACCCAGTTAATAAATAAATAAATATCCCTTTTATATCTGAGAAATGTTTTCTTTTCCCTTTGGTTACTTGGAAGATTTTTTACCCAATGTTAGTAGGTGTGAAACAGCACTCTACCTGGCAGCTGATGTATCTAGTTCTAGTCAGGGGCAATAGAAGCTGGGTGTGGGAGGTGCTACCACTGTCTCAACTTTTCAAGATATAAATGCCCTTTTGAAGCTGCTGTGTTTGCAGTGCCAGTTTACACAGGCAATCAGCTCTTCTCCCCACTTCAGAGTGCTGCACTGAGTCCCTAAACAAAGTTTTGTTTACTCAGCTGTTTGAAGTGGCTAGCTGGAGAAGCTGCATCTGTCCAGGAGGGGAACTAGGATCCTAGGTGATAGGTTTAAATGCTTCATTGGCAAGCATTTAAACTAGCCAGGAAGGAAGGTACTGAAAAGGAGAAGGAAAATCCTAGCCCCCCCAAAAAAAAAAAATTAGGGTGGTTAGTGAGGTAAACACCAAGATAGAGCAGTTGATAGGGAGAAAGGCAGGAGTAAATGGAGAAAAAGACAAAGGCAGTAAGGACAGGGTTGGAGCAAAAAGGAATAAGGCCATCAAAAAATGGAGGGTAATGAGTACCAATGCCCGTAGTCTAGGTAACAAGCTCCATGAACTGGTGGCCTTGATGGAAGAGGGATGCCTGGATATTGTAGCAATCTCAGAAACATGGTACACAGAGAACCATGACTGGGATGTCAACATACCAGGCTACACAATCTACAGGAGGGACAGGGAGGGTAAAAAAGGAGGAGGAGGTGTAGCTCTCTATGTAAGGGAAGGGATCAAAGCAACAGAACTAAAGGGTGAACAGGGAGGAGAGGAGGCACTGTGGGTCACCCTGGAGGCTGGAAATGGCACCACAATCCGCTCAGGGGTTGTATACAGACCTCTGTCGCAGGGAGAGGAAATGGACAAGGAAATGATAGAAGGCATCCTTAGAATGGCAGAGAAAGGGGAGATATTGCTGATGGAGGACCTGAATATGCCAGCTTTTAACTGGAGCACCTTTTCTGCAGCCACATCCAAGAGCAGAGCCATTCTTGATGCCCTACAGGGGGCATGCCTCAAACAGCTAGTGTTGGAACCCACTCGGGAGGGAGCAATCTTAGACCTGCTACTCTCAAATGGGGACGGAGAGAGGATCTCAGATCTAGAAGTGGGTAGTCATCTGGGAACAAGTGACCACCAAACAGTGTGGTTCATGATAAACTTAGCTGTAGAGTCAAGCCATTCAAAAGTGAAGGTACTGGACTTCAGGAGGGCTGATTTTGTCAAAATGTGACAGTGCCTCAGAAAAGCACTAGCAAACAGACAAGAAGGAGGGGTGGACCAACAATGGGGAAACATCAAAACTGCCATCACAGAGGCAACAAGCCTTTGTGTGAAGCAAATAAACAAATCAAAATGAAAGAAAGAACCACTATGGTTCTCAAAAGAAGTGGTGGGGAAGGTGAGAAAGAAAAAGATAGCATTCAGGAAGTATAAGGAAACACGGAAGGAGCAGGACAGAGAACTGGACCAGTTAAAGTAGAAGGAAGTGGGGAAGGCAGTCAGAATGGCAAAGGCCCAAACCAAGGAAAAGATAGCCAACTCAGTTAAGAAGGGAGATAAAACCTTTTATAGGTACATTAGGGAGCAAAGAAAGACTAAAGCAGGGATACTGAGGCTGAGTAAGGAAGAAGAAGGTAGCTGGGCAGAGAGGGACAGTGACAAAGCAGGATTACTGAACGAATACTTCTGCTCAGCATTCACAAAGGAAGAGCAGGGGAAGATACCTAATCCAGTCAATAGAAGTACTCTGGATAGGGGGGTTGATATCAGTCCTTTCACAGAAGAAAGGGTTCTTAAAGAACTCCTAAAACTGAAGGTGGATAAAGCAATGGGGCCTGATGTGATTCACCCCAGAATTCTAAAAGAACTAAGGGGAGAACTAGTAACACCACTGACTACCCTTTTTAATAAATCATGGGAGGATGGTGTGGTATCTGAGGACTGGAGGAGGGTGGATGTGATTCACCTTCACGAAAGTGGGAGAAAGACAGAGGCAAGAAACTACAGACCTGTCAGTTTGACCTCAGTGGTAGGGAAAATGATGGAATCACTTCTGAAGGAAAGACTTGTTGAGTACCTAGAGGCCAGAGGGGTACAGGACCCAAGGCAGCATGGATTCACAGCGGGAAGGTCATATCAAATTAATTTAATTGATTTCTTTGACTGGGTGACCAAAGTAGTAGACCAGGGAGGGGCTATGGGCAAGGCCTACCTAGACTTTAGCAAGGCATTTGACACAGTCCTGTACAAAAGATTAATGAACAGATTAGCCAGCCTAGGAGTGGGTCCCAGGGTGGTAGCCTTGGTAACACATTGACTGGACAACAGGACACAGAACGTAACAGTAAACAGAGTCCACAGTGAAGACAGGGGGGTTACTAGTGGGGTACCACAGGGTTCAGTACTGGGACTGATCCTTTTTAATGTCTTTATAAATTACATTGTAGAAGGACTGGAAGGAAAGTATGTGTCTTTGCAGATGACACACAGATCTGCAACAGAGTTGATACACAAGGTGGGGTGGAAAGAATGAGAAGGGACTTGGCAAGGTTGGAGGAATGGCCAAATGTATGGCAGCTTAGATTCAATGTAAAGAAGTGCAAAGGAATGCACCTGGGAAACAAAAACACTGGGGAAAAGTACACAATGGGGTTGAGATACTGACAACAGCAAAAATGGAAAGGGATCTGGGGTAGTTATATCAGATGACCTAAGGTGGGCAAGCAATGTGAGAAGGCAGTAGGGAGGGTGGGGGATACTGGGATGCATAGGAGAGGCATCACCAGTAGAAAACAGGAAGTTGTTTTCCCTCTGTACAGACAGTTAGCAAGACCACATCTGGAGTGCTGCGTGTAGTTCTGGAGACCCCATCTCTGCAGACATAGACAGGGTGGAGGTTGTCCAGAGGAGGGCAACCAAAATGGTGCAGGGTCTGCACCAGAAGACATATGAAGAAAGACTGAAGGAGCTTAATATGTATAGCCTCGAGGAAAGGGGGGGCATGATAGAAACTTTTAAGTACCTCAAAGGAATCAACAAAGTCCAAGAGGGTAGCATCTTTTGGAAAAAGAGATGTGCAAGAACAGGGGGGCACAATTTGAAGATAAAGGAGGGAGGCTCAGAGGTAATGTGAGGAAGTATTTCTTCATGGAGAGGGTTGTAGATGCATGGAACAGCCTTCCTGAGGAGGTCGTGCAGTCAAAAACAGTGGAGGAATTCAAGAATGCATGGGACAGACATAAGGCAATTCTAGTGGGGGGTAGGAGGAAGTAGGCTGTTGGTTAACTGGGACCTGCAGCTTATTTGTTAGGTAGGGAAACGGGTAGACTAGCTGGGCCAAGCGGTCCTTATCTGCTGTCAAATTCTATGTTTCTGTGTTTCTATGAGTTAACCATTAGGCTGCCAGCAGAATTAGAATGTGTATAAATTCAGGACTGATATATCAGTCTGTGGCACAGTAAGGGCTAAATGTCAACAATTAGCACCTTTTTATGTTCAGCATCAAACATCTTGCTATGCTAGTTGGAGTTTGAGAGGTGTAACACTGTCTGTCCAATGCAAAGCAGTGTTTTAGGGGCAAATCAGTGCCTGTCCAAGAATCAATCATGCTGATAATGACAGTGTTTGGACTGGGTAGACCAGAGACTGCTAGAACTTCAAAAAAACAGCCTACTCAGTCCTGTGACAGTTCTTTCATTTGATGTACTGTAGCAGCACAGCTGTCTGTGTAATAAGCCTGGAATTTCAAGCATGCAGGGGTTCAGATGGTCTGTAATAGAAAAAAACCTTTGTGTGTGTGTCTCTCTCTCTGCCTCTGTCTTTCTCTCTCTTCCTCCACTATGCTAGCTGTACTTAAACATTTTCAAATGCCAATAACTTTAAAATGATAAATGACAGCATGATACTGTGACCAAGGAAGTTGTTTGGCACCAAACTACCTATAAAAAGAGTTGTGTTTCATTTGCAGATATCTTTTGCTTTTTTTTTTATAGTTAGCAAAAAAGACAGCAGAAAATTCCATATTTTTAACTGTTTCAACAAACAAGTGGAAGAACTTTAAAACAAAAAATGACAGCATGCTACTGTGAGCATGACATTTGTTCATCACAAAACTATCTACAAACTGAATGGTGTTTCCTTTTTTTATACCTTTTAGTTTCTTTATAATTAGCAAAAGACAGCAGAAAATTCATTTTTTCACTTATTGCAACATACAAATGCAAAACTGTTTTAAAATGAAAAATTATAGTATGGTACTTTGAGCACAAAAGTTCATCAGCACAAAAATATCTACTAAATGAGTGGTGTTTCATTTATAGATACCTTTTAGATACCTTTTAGATTTTTTGTAACCAGCAAAAAAATGGCAGGAAATTAAATGTTTTTTTTCACTTTATTGGAGGTATAGCATAAATGAAATATGCTACCCCCACTGTGAATATTGTATTATATTATATTATATGGGGAAGTCCCCTCGGTTTCTGTTTATTAAACCCTATCACTTCTCAGATCAGGAAACAATTTTTACAAAAAGCAAGACTAGATAAGGGTCTGATTTATAATGGGATGAGTATCAAGGTATTCCCAGGCTATCCCCCAAAGGTAGTGGCTAAAAGAAAATCATTTCAAAAAGCTAGAGAACTACTGATGAGTCTCAATATCAGATTCTCAATGATACCTCGAGCCAAGCTTAGGGTAAAACTCTTGGGCATATGAGAATATTTAATTCCCCTCAAGATGCAGGACATCAGATAAAGCAGGCAATCAAAATAGGGGTAAATGTGGCTGAAAGTGACCCTATAGATAGAAGAGGATAGGAGGAAGGGAAAGATAACACTCAAAATGAAATTGTAAATCATAGGGAAAAGCAGTCTGGAAGGGTAGTGAATGGAGGAGATGAACAGACCAAAAAAGATCTGAGTGGCAGTGGAGAGGGAGAGAGAGAGAGATGGAGGGAAGGAAAATAACAGAATTTGGAGACTCAGTCAAGGAATATCAAAAGGAGAATAAGAGATGAAATCAAGGTAGATTTTAAAAAATGTGTTTACATAAAGGTGAAGAAGGGATGAAAAGCATGACTAGATAGATAGATAGATAGATAGATAGATAGATAGATAGATAGACAGACAGACAGACAGACAGATAGACAGACAAATGAATGGACAGACAGATAAAAAGACAGACAGATAGAGAAAGAGAGAGAGAGAGAGAAAGAGAGAGACAGTGTCAGAGTCCAGATAAATAAGATAGCATTTACCTATTATATACAGGTGGTTCATGGGAAGGGATAAGCTAGCTCCATATCCTAAAGCCTGTGAAACAGTTATGTCTCCTACTACAACTTGTATTTTGAAAGGGGATGGGCTAGTAAATGGGAGGAGTGAATATGAGAGGTAAAGGTGAGGAGGAGAGAAGGTGGGAGCAGGGGTTGGGGCATTTAAAAAAAAAGTTAAGGTTCAGTTGACATCCTGTTCTGTTGCATATACATGAATGATCGTTTGGTATAGGTTTTGTGGTATAAATGTCTGCAGTATTTATAAAGCGGCCAGAGGGAGTGAAAGGCAAAGGCATGCATTACTCTTTTCACCTTTTATATTTTACTTTACTTGTGTTGTATGTCTAATTACATTAGATATATCACATGGAATGTAAAGGGAGCAAGAGATTGAGCAAAGATGAGAAAAATCGTTAACTATGCTAAGAGACATCAAGTAGAATGCATGCTTTTACAGGAAACCCACTTTTCAGAGAATGATTTTAAATATTTTGTTTAATCTATTTGGTGGATGGAGAGTACAGGCACCTTTTAAAATGGATGCTAGAGGGGTAGCTATAGTACTAAAAAGGAATTATGTGGGGAAAATAATAAATAAATATACAGATGCAGGAGGCAGCTACATTACAATAAAAATGAAAGGAAAAGGACAACTTTAATACTATGATTTCTGTATATACCTCCAATTATTATGACCCAAACATTTTTGCAAAGTTATTTTTAAATATAGCAAAGTTTCCTACTCTATACCTGATGGCAGGAGAGATTAACTTGACTTTATGTCACATAAACAAATTGATTGGCTCAAAAGAGATCAACACTAGAGCTGTGAATAATCTCAAATCCCTTTTGTCAGAATTCAAATCTAACAGATATATTTCGATATTATTTCTCAGATGCAGAAAAGTATTCATTTTTTTTCTACAGTCCATAGATCCTTTTCAAGAATAGATGCATGTTTTGTATCAAGATTTCTTATACACAAAGTCCTAATGATGGAATATCCATATCTCTGACTACACATCTTTTATGTTTTCAGTTGAAAGGGGGGAACTGATGGAAAGAGATTATGTATGGAGGATGGATGAATCCCTGCTTAGGGACTTTAGATATCACAAAATAATTAGCAAAACAATTAAGAATTACACGTACATAATATAACACATTGGAAGAAATTATTATCAATCCCTTTTGTGGTGCTCTTAAAGTGGTAATTAAAGGGGCAACCCAGATATATCATATAGGTATTAAAAGATGATGTACAATGATCTTAGGGAGAAAGAAAGTCAACAAATCAATCAACCAATCAATCAATCTTTATTTATCCAGGTGAAACACCATTGAGACAGCTCATTTTCTAGGTGGACCTGGGTCAGGTACTAAGACAATAACAGATGAGATAAGCAAGAAATAAAATATTAGGTACAAAAGACAATAGGTACTGTACAACATTACATATAGGTTGCAGTCTGCACACCAGGTCCATTAGAACACTAGAGGATACATATGTTGTAACATACAATTTACACACAGTATAAAGATCATGCAAATAGTAAAATAAAAAAAAATGGGAATATGAGTATAACAGGGGGAGGAGTTCCAGCGATTAAAACTAGTGAAAACAGTTGCATGTTTCTTTAAAGACCCTTGCAAAGAGGGTTTTGAGGAACGGTATTTTCACTGGTAGCACAATTTTTAGGGTTTTTTGTATGTTACTCCAGATGACAGGGAGAAAATGGCTTATGGCCACTTTGCCAAAATGTGTTTTTACCTTGGGACTAAGGAGAGAGGAATACGAGAGACTTCTTAGAAGGTAACACCCTGACTGGGAGAGATGAAGGCAGTCCGAGATGTAATTAGGGAGCTTGTTAATTAAGGCTCTAAGTGTCCAGAGGATTGCATTTTTATGCCATCTGTAATTGACAGAATTCCAACCTGACAAAGAGTATAGTGTGCAGTGATGAGCGGAGTATGGTGCATTAGTAATGAATCTAATTGCCCGGTGGTAGAGGGTGTCTAGTTTTCCTAGGGCCATACTTGGCCAATGCCCATAAAGGATATCAGCATAGTCTAGAAGTGGTAAGAATGTGGTTTGCACTAGGTGGATCTTTGCCTTTTGGGTGAGTAGATGCTTTATGCGAAAGAATATACCAAGCCTCTATTTTAATTTTTACTTAGGTTCTCAATATGATTCAAGAAAGATAACCTGTTGTCAACCCATACTCCCAAGTAGTTGAAGTTTGACACAAACTCTAAGGACTCACCTAGCAGTGACTGAATACTAGGGCTTGTGGAAGAGACCTTAGATTTGTTTATACTTGCACTTGGAGCGAATAGCATAGCCTTGGTTTTTTTGGCATTTAAGAGCAGCATCAAGTGCAGTAGGTTTTCCTGTAACTGGTTGAATTCGAGCTGGAGGTCTTTGCAAGACTGGTCCGGTGAAGGCCTGTCTAAATATAGGACAGTATCATCTGCAAATAGATGGATCCTGGCATTGGTGATTCCATTGTTTAGATTTTTAATATAAACAGCAAACAGCAATGATCCTAGGATGGATCCTTGAGGTATTCCTCTTTGTAAAGTTTTCAGTGTAGAGAGGTTTCTATCAGCTTTGACTTGTTGGTAGCAACCGGTTCGATAGTTAGAAAACCACTTAGTTGGCATTGGGTCTACACTGATGATACGCAGGGTGGTCAGGAGCAGGTCATGGTCCACTGTATCGAAGGCTTTACTCAGATCAAGGAATAAGGAGCATACATGATTTTTGTTATCTAAGGCCAGCTGCCAGTCATTAGTGACCTTAGCAAGTGTGGTGATCGTGTTGTGGTGTGGTCTAAATCCAGATTGGACCACGTTAAGTAGATTATGTTTTTCCAGGTATTGCCTGAGTTGTGCGTTCATTACTTTTCTCAGCAATTTTGGCAAGATAGGGAGTAAGGAAACTGGGCAATAATTATTTAAGTCACTGGTGTCACCAGACTTAAAGAGTGATATCACTTGCACTGTTTTCCATATTGCTGGGAGAAAACCCTGCACAAGGGACAAATTAAATAGATGAGAGATCAGAGCAGCTAGAATATAATATCCAAACTTTAGATAATACGGCTCTAATTGATCTGCACCAGGGCTTTTCCTAGTATCAAGTGCCAAAAGAAGATCCTCAACTTGCTTTACAGTGCTAGGTTGGAAAGTGAAGGTTGCCTTATGACTTATTAAGGTATGGTTAAGCCAATCAGGTTGTTGAACACATAGCTGAGCTCGAAGGTTGTTTGCCAGCGTGGCGTTGAAGGCTAGTCCTGCTGTGGCAAAATGGTTGTTAAGGAGTTCCAGAATAGAATGTTTATCAGAGGTGGAATCACAACCCACCATGATTTTTTGAGGAAGAGAGTGTGCAGGAGAATAGCCTTCAATGTCCTTTAGAGTTTTTCAGAATTTCTTTGCACCATTTGAAGCGTTATCAGTTTCTGATTGGAAATACCTTGCCTTTTCAGTTCTAGTAAGCTTAGTGCACCTATTCCTAACTGCTCTGAAGGCTGCACAATCAGTTGGAAGTTTAGTTTTTCTTGCTTTTTTCCATAAAGAGTCCCTATGCAGTAAAGCAGCGTTCAGTCTGCCTGTGAACCATGGACACGTTTTCCTATTAGTCTGGATTTTTGCTAGGGGAGCGTGTTTATCAAGGGCCCTGAGCACTTTCTTATGCAATTCCTCATAGGCAATATCCACGGTTGGAGCCAGATAAAAGTCCTGCCAGACAGCATATTGGAGGTCAGTGCAGAAGGCTAATGGATCAAAATTCCTCTGACATCTCTTAAGGATACAGTATACTTAGAGGATGACACTGCTTTGGGAATAGTCCTTTTATAGGCTATTGCACAATGATCACTGACATCGTTGAAGGTGCTAGCATATGTAAATAGATGGGGTTTATTAACTAATATTATATCAAGCAAGATGCTATTCTCAGGGTGTTTCATGTTAGGCCAGGTGGTTTCAGATATGATTTGTGTAATACCAATGGTGTCACATAATTATTTTAGTGTTTTTGAAGCTACAGAAAGCCAATCCATATTGAAGTCATCCATAAGTATCACTTCGATGATAGGGCATCTAAAGCATCACTTAGATGCTTCAGTAGTTTTGATCCTGCAGTGGGAGGCCTGTAGCATCCAATGATATGAATGGGGACTGTGTTGGAAAGCTGCACTTTTATAATGAGGCATTTGAATTCCTTAAACAGGGTGGTAGAGTTTACTACTGTGGTAGCATATTTGTCCCAAATATATATTGCTACACCCCCACTTCTCGTAGGTCTGTCTGTTCTAAAAATGTTATATGAAGGAATGTTGATTTCATGATCCATAGTTGCTGGTTTAAGCCAGGTTTCAGTGACCACCTGCACATCTGGGCAGATGTGATTTATCCAGGTTTGGATGGACTCAAATTTCCTGAGCAAACTGCAGGCATTTATGTGGATTAGGCCCATTCCATTCAGTTGTCCAAGTTGGGAGGGGGTAGAAATAGGGAGAAAGGGTCCAGGGTTGAGCTCAACATTATCTGCACAAATAAGTAGTAGTAAAATAAGTTTTTTAATGGCTTCCAAGAGTAGCCTTATTAATCGTCTTCTACTTCTTTTGTGGCAACTGGTTATGATGGGTGGAAAGGAAGACATTCTGTTTGACCTTGGGCAAGTATGGAGCTACAGGAGAGCCCGTACAGAGAGTGAGAGTGGATATATATATATATATATGGACATCAAATATAATGAAGGCCTAGTGCTACTCGGGACAACTGGTGTACCACCCTGTACAGCAGGATACTTTCCGGAACTCGGTAGTATCACAGGGCATGGAACTTGTTGCATGTCTACTATTAGGAGTACAACAGTAAAGTAAAGCTGGTAATGGTCAGTGGAGCCTGCTGGGCATAGGGTTAGTGGCAATGCTACCTTGACCTGGGCACTGCTGTGGCTATGTACAGTAGGTGTTGGGTTGGGCAGAGGCCAAAGGAGCATAGTAGTCTCAATAAGATAAAGATGTGGAGCACCATATTTGATACTACATGCTACAAGTTAAAGATAAGTAGAAAGAGATATGTTTTAACACATAGCCCTGAAAATACAGGGACAAGAGCGTGGTTTATGGGAGCCATTAAATATCAGGTCCCTCATCTTTGTCTTGGCAGAGGGTATATAGGCTCTAATTAATATGCAAGACTAGTGGAAGAATGCACAAGAGATTTGACTGCCTGCACTTTCTGTTGCTGGTATAGAAGTCTATTCAGTTTTAACAGATGGTGCTTAGTCCAGAAGCAGTGTGCCTCTTTAAGAAGGGAACAACCTTTCTTTCTTATGCTAACTGGTGAGCAAATGAGAGAGCAGCACCCGACAGGCTGGCAGTGTACCTCTTTAAGAAGAGAACAGCCAATGAGAGAGCAGCACCCGACAGGCAGAGGGAGGAAGCTTATTTAAAAAGTGGCTGGGGTGGTGGAGAAAATTCTTGTATAAAATCTTCCCTCAGCCCCTGTGTCCTGAGTCCAAGCTAGCTAACTTGATGAGAACAAGCGCCAGCCAATGAAAATGAAAGCAGTAACCTCTTCTGCCAATCGTGGCTGGAGTTTCACGGCTTTGACCAATCAAAGCTCCGAGGAGTTTCCCTGGCACACAGCAAGAGGCTCACCTGCGCTAGGACAAATTACACAAACAAAGACTCATTTTATGCAGTCAGAGGATGAAGCAGATCTATACATATTGCTGAAACTACCAAATAAAGCTCATGAAATAACAGCAAAACAAGCTCAATCAGCACTACTGAAGCCAAGGTCTGAATATTGTTTCACAGGGAGACACCTGTTAAATTATTAGCTTTATAATTGAGAGTAGAGAAATCTATGGGTGCAAGAGATCAGATTAAAAGTAAAGAAAGAGTAATATATATTCTAAACATAAACAAATTAGCAAAATATTTGAGAATTTTTACTCAGAACTATACACCCCAGATATTAGTCCTAATGAAGAAGAAAGCAGGTGTTTTTTTAGAAACACTAACACTCCCAAACATTTTAAAAGTGCAAACAACTGAGTTGGATAGGGACATTCAGGAAACTGAAGTGACTGAAGTAATAAAGGCATTAAAAAAATATTATATCCACAGGCCCAAACAGGATAATAGAAGAGTTTCACAAAGAATTTAGCACAGAGTTGACTAGTGATTATTTATTCAGTTTTTTGAAACTGGTGGGATGTCCTTATCCTTTGATGAAACCTGGATATCCCTTATTTTGAAACCCAAGAAAGATCAAGAGGATTGAAAATCATTTAGACCAATTTCATTATTGAATCATGATTATAAGATAAATTATATTTAACGATTCTGGCTAATAGATTAAAGTTATAACAACTTTGGTGCATGAGTATCAGATGGGCTTCATCGAAGGATGGAGGTTCCACCACATAGAATATAAGGAAAGCATTAAACTTGATATTTGGCTGCAGGTGATAAAAATGCAGTTCTGCTGACATTAGATGCAGAAAAGACCTTTGACAGGATCTCCTGGAAATTTTTGATGAAGACTCTTACAAAGGCAGGTATAGGATCAGTATATACAATATGGGTAAATATGATATACATTACTTCCATTGCTTGGACAAAAACTAATTCAGTTCTATTAGATACAGTCAAGGTAAGATGATGTATGAAAGAAGGTACAAGACTAGGTCAAAAGCACATTTCAATAAGAGCACGGTCAAAATCCATGCAGGGAACACAGAAGGAGAAATAACAGCATTGAGAAAAGCAGCAATGGTAGAGATAGTGCTGTAACCAGCAGTGGGTTAATGTTGGGGGGGGTGGACGGGTTGAAGAATGGTACTGGGAGGCACATGACACTAAGAAGGGAGGCATATCCAGGTGGGAGACACAAATGTGGGTGGGTGCGCAAAAGAAATACAGAAACTACACAAGAAACATAACTGGATCAGGGGTATGAAGTGTGCTGGACAATTTTAGGTGGGGGCTTAGCACCCCCACACCCTTGTACTATAACTATACATCCTCCATGACTGCACCAATTTCCACACAATGACAAAATTAGTAGGGAGAAATAGTTGGGGACAAAAAAAGGAATAATGTACAATAAGAGTTCTATGTTGGACTCAAACTGCAGTCAGGCATTCCACAGGCACTCACAGCTTGTTTCTCTAACCACTGTGCCACAGAGTCAGCACATTGACTCTGCACAAACTCATTGGCTCATCCTGCCCAGCACAAGTGAATACAGTTACAGATGGAACACTATAATGTCTGTGCTATTATTCACCCATAGCTATTTTCACTTGCACTCATTTCTCCATGCAGTTTTTAATGCACTCTTATTGAAATGTGCTTTTGACAGGGTACCACAAGACTATCTCCTATGCTGTATGCAACATATATGGAGCCCTTAGCACAAGGTAATATGGATGTGTGAAAATTTTAGGGGAATTACTGTAGAAGAACAAGAATACAAAGTGTTACAATAAGCAGATGATACTTAGATTTGTTTAAACAATATTACAGAAGGGTTGCAACCATTAATAGAAATTTTAGACATATTTCAAAAATTAGCAGGTTAGAAGGTAAATCTAACCAAATCAGAAGCCATGTCCTTGTGCAGGGACCCCCTCTGTCCTCTCCCACAAATTCATGAAATGGGAGAATATAAGGATTCTCACAAATATCTGGGGGTTATTATAGCTCCCAAATATTCTGACTTATTAATGCTGAATTTTTTATAGTATTGTAGAAAATTAAAATAGACTTAAATGGGTGGTCTTTACTGCCTCTGACTTTGGTAGGGAGGGTTAATGTGATTAAATTTTTTGCTTTAGTTTCAGGCCCTCCCTATCAAATTACCAATTTCTTTCTTTAAGGAATGGGAAAGGATATTAAGAAATTTCTTCGCTTGCTATGCCGGCGACCCCGGTTCAGGAATGGACCCGAGTCATCAGAGGGCCGGCTGGCCAGGGGAGAAGGATCGAGTGTCCTAGGGACTGCTCTCCTTATCCGGGTGGAGGGCAGGGTGAACGTCCGATGCTTGACAGACCCTTGGCAGAGGCCAGTGGTACAGCAGCAACCGGCATTAGGAAGTTATTCTGAGGGGCGGGGCAGACGCTGGACATCATTGCACTTCCCGCCCTCCATGTACAGCCTACAAAAATATTTTCTCCTGCAGACGACCCTAGATGAAGCCAGCCCTGGCCTTCATCAGCCTCAAGGACCGACCTTCGGACTTAGTCCCAACATGTGATGCTGTAAGGGGCCACGTCGCACACCACCCTAGGGGCAAGCCAGGGGGTATCTGAGGGGTTGTGGTCTAATGTGGAGCTGGAGGTGGAGGCTGGGGTCCATGACCAGGCTGAGGTGCTGGGTCATTTGTGGTGGGGGCCAAAAGTATGATTAAAAAATAAAAGAAATTTCTTATGGAAAGAGAGGTATGCCAGGATAAGTTTGTACAAACTGAATGCCTCACAGCAGTGGGTAGGCCTGCAGGTCCCAAACTTGTACTGGTAATATATTGTGGCACAAATAAACATTACTTTGTACTGGTTTAGAGAGCCGACTACACTGAGTTAGGATAGAATAATCAATATATACAGTAGTCACCACTTATAGCGATCACCGTTAGGGTGGACAATCAGTTTTGGTGGACAAATTCGGTTTGCCAAATGCCAAAACCTATACCCACTTAATTAAATCATGCTGATATTACAGACCTTACTCATTGACAATAACGGACATGTGGATCACAGGTGTCAGTTATCGCCGATGCATGGGTAACCTTGATTTTATACAAAATTTGTTTTATTTGACTACAGTTGCCAGTGGTTACATACCCAAGTTGTTTTTCTGTTCCCCAAACCACATTTAGTCCACATTTTGTCCTTATTTTTTCTGTGAAAGTTCCTCAACGCTTGGCATCTGATGTCACCGAGCTTTCCTGGTCTCCTAGCACCGACATCATGGCTCCACATCCAGCGTGATGCCACTGACACACGTCGGTCAATCAGCCACGTCCCCCTTCTGTCACCCAGTGGGCTGCTGTCATCCAGCCTAAAGGAGCTCCAAAGGAGGCTCAAAAGATTACTGTTGCCATTAGAAACTGAACTATGGCATCCAAATCTAAACTCACTGCTCTTACCCACCAAAACAAAGGTAGAGATGCTGCTTAAAACTAATTCTATGCTGAAAATGAGGGTCCGTGGCCTAGCACTCCACTTCGGCCTCCCAAAATCAACCATGGGTGATCTTTTATGATCGAAGCATGACATCCTTGCACAATGGCACGGCAACCAGAATCTCGATCACAAGAGGAAGCGGGAGGGGAAAAGATGTGGATGTGGAGGATGCACTTCTGTGTTGGTTCTCCAGTGCTAGGGGAAAAGAGGCAATACTGACCGGACCACTGCTAAAACAAAAAGGCCAGTAGCTTGCAGTTGCTCTGGGCAAGCCAAACTGCATTGCAACTGAAGGCTGGTTGCAGCGTTGGAAGAAGTGACACAACATCAGCTTCAAGCTGGCACATGGGGAGAAATTGAAAGCAGACCATGACAGCACTCAAAGGTGGGTTTCCAATGTTCTGCCTGGGTTACTGCAGGGATATACAGCGGATGAAAACTATAATGCCAATGAAACCAGTATGTTTTTCAGATGCATCAGTTATGGGACTTTAAGTTTCAAAACGGAAACTTCAATGGGGATGAAGCGGGTTAAGGAGAGAGTGTCTGTAATATGTTGTTGCAACATGTCAGACACAGATAAAAAAGATCCCTTGGTGGTTGTCAGATCTGCCCAGCCTAGGTGCTTTTGGGATGTACACCACCTGCCTGTCTGTTGTCTATTGCAACAACAGAACGGAATGGATGACAGGTGAAATCTTCAGTGCCTGGCTTAAGGACTGGGACAAGAAGCTTCATCGGTGCAAGATCGTACAGTTGTTGGACAACTTCAGCGAGCACCCAGATGTCCAAGGGCTGTGGAACATATGGCTGATCTTCCTTCTGCCTAACACCACCTGTATACTTCAGCCTCTGAACATGGGTGTCATAATGTCACTGAAATGATATTATGTTCACGCCATGTTCTGGAAGCTCTTGATTCCACAGGCGAGCTTACTGTGGCTGAGTGCGTTAAACAAATCAGCCTGCTTGATGCGGTGCACCTCATGGAGACTGCATGTGAAAGTGTTAGCCTGGACACCATCCATAACTACTTTCATAAAAGATTTCTCCATGGTCATATCCTGGTTCAATGACAATTGCCTAAAACAACACAAATAAAACTGTTGCTATGACCTTTGGCACCAAGCAAAAACTTGCCAGGACTCCTCCCCTCCCCTTCCCTCCTTCTTTTCTGAAACAAACACTCCTCTTGAAATTGTCCCCACCTGTAAATACCTTGGAGTTTGACTAGACCCCGCCCTAGACTTCTCACCCCATTTCAGTGCTCTTCATTCTAAACTGTGTCCAAAACTTGGTTTGCTGTATCACCACAAGGACAGTCTCTCCATTCCAGTCAGGCATGACTTGGTGTCCAAATGGATCCTCCCAGCCTTTGACTATGCTGATGTAGTGTTCAGTGCAGCCCCAGTCACCTCCCTTGCCAAACTCGATGTCCTCCTTCACGCTTTCTGCCATTTTGCCATGAACGCCCCATGCCTGATGCACCACTGTAATCGTTACTCCTCTCTATCCCTCCAATCCATCTCGCAGAGATGCTCAGCCCATTGCACCGCCTTCATCTCCAAATACTGGTTTGGGACCCTCCCATCCTATCTAGCATCCCTGCTCAATCCCGCCAGCCCCTCTCCCAATAAACCATGCACTATTTGCCCCCAATCTTTCACCCTTCCAAGAGTTTGCACCTCATCTGGAAAACTTACTTTCTCCTATAGGCTTTCCTCCCTCTGGAACAGTATCCCCCTCCAAATCTGCTTCTCTCCCACCTTCCCCATAGTTAAGTGCTCATGCAAACCAACCTCTACCTCCACCTGCACTTGCCCTGTGTCCTAGATCTCTCCTTCTGCCTTTTTCCCTATCATCTCGTGGCCCTGCTCCTCATTCTGCATCCCTTTTTCTCATGTCTGAATACTGCAGTTTCACTTTTCTGGCTGCCTTGGCCCAACAGACAACCTCAACTGTCTTCTCGCTATATATTTCAACATGTGTATGTTTCAACACTTGCATAATTACCTGTTCTTTTTTCCTCTATTCATATTGTAAATATGACACATCAACTTTTTTAATCTTAGTGTATTTATTAGATGCATCTTGCTTTACCCTGTATTTGTGTATATCATCCCTCTGTTTGTATGTGTAATAACCTCTGCCCCGGGTCACACCTGGAAACAAGCCTTAGCTCAGTGTGCCTTTCCTGGTTACTAAATTTTAAATAAATAAATAAATTTGCTATGATAACCAGCTGGTTATAATGGCAAACACATGCTATGTTTCCTTCTGACCATGCATGCACCAGTTGCCAGTCTTTCTCTACTTTGCAACCTTTCAAACATTTTGGAATAAGATAGAGCAGTTATTATGTAAAATACTGGACTGTACTTATCCTTTTGATCCTGGCATTAAACTATTGGTAATAACATACAGGAATCTGGGGTTTACAGTGCCATATAAAGCACCTCTACTAGATCTAATGTTAATTAATGCTAAAAAACTTATATTACTTAACTGGAGTAATGAGGAAGTGCCAGCTTATGTACAATAGATAAATTAATGGATACTGCTAAAACAGAATGGCTGTACTACTTATTGGAAGATAAATAACACATTTTCAAGGAGCTCTAGAAGCCATATTTGGATCTATTTGGTGATAATTAGCATATGTTTTGCTCCCTCAATTCCATAGATAGGTGATATTTGATCAGCTTGTATAGAGGTGAATTAATACAATGTGTTGTGAATTAAAATCTGCCCTAAAGGATCCCCCACTGGCCCAATGGGAAGTCATGTACAAGAAGTAAATCTTTTGAACTCCCCCAAAAAAGGACTCTAGGCGCCACCATTAGCAACCAGATGTTTACAGGGTTGCGGGGTTGGCAATGTCAGGGGTTGCTGCTCTGTGGAAGAAAATTTGAGGACATCACAGAGGTTCCGGCAGTACATTAAGCATTAATTCAGACTTGGGTGGAACAGCTTTGGACAATATTTTATGCCTCTAATGCCTAATACTGTCCTTTTTTTTGTTACTTTGCTGGTGGGGAGGTGGAGGGAAAGGGAATCCACTTTCCCAGATCACTCTCAATGTACCTGTCATACCACTGATATGTTATTTTACCCAAACAATGAAGGGTAGGAGGGAGGGGAGCCCAGGTGGATGTAGGGCTACCTCATAGCAGGAACTGCGGGAAGTACTGACTCCAAAATTTAGAAGGACTAGAAAGTGTAACTAGAAAGATGGGTTTTCTCTTTGGAAATTTCCTACATAGTTAATGCATGGCAGGAGGGAGGCCATAGTTCCAGTTGCCCTCCATGGCTTTACCCGCCAGACCCCAACTCCAATGACTTGTGGTAGTTAGTGCCAACAGTCTGGCAAGTTTTTCAAACAAGACATGCTTGTTGGTAGCACTTATTTTATTCAAACAACATGAAGTCTTGCTGTATTCTGACAATATGCAGTTAGCCCCAGCACTTGAACTGCCCCGGAGAGGAAAGAGTTAACTCTATGCAGTAGCATAGAACGCTGAGGTCAAGCTCGATTTTCAGACCACTGTCTCGGGTACATCTCAGAGTAACCATCAGATTCTTTACTCCGCCTAACTGAGAAGTCGCACTGGAGATCTCTCCTTCACTTCGGTTCAGTAATAGTAAAATTTGGTCGGTTTATTCAACCGCTTCATTATTTTTTCAGTACCGAATCTCTGTCTATGGTACAGGTAGTGTAAGTAGGTAGACAGTGAATAGAAAATTGTGTAGAAATTGGTTTTTTTCGGTTTCCTATCGGTCGGTCCAGTTGGGAACTGAAATATTACTGTGATTCTTTATTCTTTAAATTTCTCTTGTGGGTTCCAGTTCAGATCATTTTCAAAACAACCAAAATTTTGTTTGGATTTTTTCCACAACCTGTGACACAGTTGGTAACCGATTGGACAGTGTTACCTGGCTTAAAAGCTATACAGGGTAACTTTTTCCAAGGGAAAGGCCATGTCTGAGAAACCCAAGAAGAAAACCGGTCCCACTGAGTTTCAACACCGTACCGAGTGTGGGGAGGCTAAAGCTGTCCCCTACCTCGTATGTGTGTATTGTCTGGGGTTTGACCACCTCTAAACAGACTGCCAGATTTGTAAAAATTTTCCTAAAGCCACTTTAGAAAAAAGATTAAGTAGGCTGAAGGAGAGAGTGGTCGAGAAGTCTGCTGATCTGGATGGCCAGCCCGGTACGGTTTCAGCCGAATCTGAGGAGGTACCTGCTGACACGGGCGATACCTCCTCGGGCAAAAGGAGGTCTGATTCTGATGGATTGGTTCCATAAAAAAAAAGGGAAAGAAGTAAGCCCCGCAGACTCCAACCACTGAAGAAATTGCTAAAGTGATAAGCATAGTCCAATAGCTTTGCCTGGTTCCATCCGAACCGACACCTTCAGGAAAGCAATCGGTTCGGATGGTTCCACCTCCATCGGATTTTGATTGGGAGGTTTATTATGAGGAATGGGAGAGAGATGAAGACTTCCCAGAGGACGAGGAAGATGAATATGTTTTTGGAAGCCTAGATGAGCCTATTGAACCGGACATCTCCCCAGACAGGCCTACCAATGTCTCCCCTCCCAGACTTTCTGAGTCCCCTTCCCACTTTATGTTTTACAAAAAAGTGGCTGAAACTCTCCAGCTGCCAGTTGTGGAAGCTGCTGAGGAGGCAGAGGAACCTAATTATGTAGAAATGATGGACATCACAGAGTCCAAGAGGCTGTCCATCCCTCTTCACAAATCTTTGGGGAAACAGACTCAAAAAACATTTGTAAATGCCTACTTCCATACCCCTGTGGATAAAAGGATGGGTAGGAGGTATATGCTATCAGGTTCTGGTAGGAAATTTCTCTACAATCATTGCAGCCATGTTGGCGTAGTACAGGCTGCAGCCTGTGACAGGGCAAATATTCCTTTGGCTTCTCACCCCCCAGATAAGGATTCCAGGAAGGTGAATGCCATGGTCAAAAAACAGTACTTGGCATCTTCCTTGGGACTCACACAAGCCAAATATATGGCCTATACAGCTAGGTACTTGAAGTCCAGGTGGGATACAGTTCTGGAGCTGGCTAAGAAGGCTTCCTCCCAGATAACCAAAGAGCTGGAGGAGGTGGCTGCTGCTGGAATTGAGGCATCCAAGGTACAGTTCCATGCTGCTGTGGACGCCAATGATGTGGCATCAAGAGTCATGGCTACATCTATTTCTCTTAGAAGATTTGCTTGGCTTAGATGTACTAGCCTCTCATAGGATACCCAAACTAAAGCTATGGATTTCTCTTTGGTGGTAATTATCTGTTTGGGGAGCAGACAAAGTCTTACATGAAAAAGATGGATGAATACAGGATGGCCTACAGGAGTGCAGTGGCCAAGGAAAGGCAGGTCACTCCTCAGAAGCAGCAGTCTAGGGCAGGCAGGGGCAGGCCCTTTAAGAGGCCTTTTTAGCAATCCCAGGCCTTCTATTCTTTTCAGCAGAGGGGGTTCTTCAGAGGGAGAGGCAGAAGGGGGATGAGCAGAGCTGCATCCACCTCTCTGGCTAAAGCTCCTGCCAAACAGACACCCTGATGTGTCAGTTCAGGTCATCTTCCCTATTCCGGTAGGGGGCAGGCTGGCTTACCACTTCCAGGCCTGGAAGTCTATCACTTCAGACAGTTGGGTCCTGGAAGTGGTAAGCCAGGGACTGGCTCTCAGTTTCTCAAAGTTCCCCAAAATGAGAGCCAGATCTATTCCACCTGCAACAGCCTCAGAAACACTTGCTCTAGAGGCAGAGGTTACTTCCCTACTAACCCTCAAAGCTATAGAGAGGGTCCTTTCACAACACAGGGGCAAAGGCCTGTATTCCAGATACTTTCTTACCCCAAAAAAGACAGGGAAGTGACGATCCATCCTAGACCTAAGATATCTGAACAAACATATCACAAAGCCAAAATTCAAAATGGTGACTCTGGGAATAATTCTTCCCTCTCTGAGACCAGGAGACTAGCTAGGCTCCATGGATCTCAAGGATGCCTATTTCCACATACCTATATATTGCTCCCATGGAAAATATCACAGGTTCGAGTTGCCCTCAGGTCACTATCAGTTCAGAGTCATACCATTCGGTCTGACTTCAGCTCCAAGGATGTTCACAAAGTGCCTTGCAGTAGTGGTAGCCTTACTCAGAAGGCATGGCATTTCTGTTTTCCCTCATCTAGATGACTGGCTAGTTGTAGATCAGTCCTCAGACCAAGTCAAGTCAGCTCTAGAGGTTACCCAGGGTCTTCTCAGCTCTCTTGGGTTCCTTTTAAATCTTTCCAAGTCAGTCCTCGAACCAGTACAGCTCTTCACCTTTATAGGGGTAGAGTTGGATACTGTTCAAGCAAAGGCCTGCCTCATACCTTCAAGGGCAAGGGCCCTGATAGACTTGGCTTCCTTATTCCGACCACTAGTGTCTCATCCAACTAGGCATTTCTTACAACTGCTAGGTCACATGGCAGCCTCCACAGCAGTGATTCAAGAAGCAAGTTTCCAAATGAAGGACATTCAGTTCCACTTAAGGTCCTTTTGGTCCCAGAAAAGAAACTCTCTCACAAAACTGATTTGGTTCCATGTAAAAATCGTGACCACAAAATAGCAAATGCCATAACAGTACATAAATAATAGCGAGGGAAGTTTGGCGACTGCATAGGTTAGCGCTATGCATGTTCGGCACTGCATAATGATGGCGATTGCGATCTGCTCAGTACTCAATGCTGTAAGTGTTAACTCACCATTTTGCTTTCCCTGCTATCCTGTTCCCTTAATACCGATCTGCATTGCAACCAGTGCTGCACCGAGGATTGAGAGAGTGAGAGACAGAGAGAGAGGGAGAGAAAGCTGTTTTATTTATAGAGCTCCATCTGTGTTAAGAGGCACTGATTTAGCAGCTGTTAGAATTTTAAAGTTCTTTTCAGCAGATGTTGTCTTGTAGCACATTAATATATTATATTCCCCTAATGAATGAGATTTTGCTCTAGAAACTATTTGTCTACAGGTGCAGAAGTGCACTACATTGCCACCTTCAATCACAACATGTGAGTGTTTAATCACCAATCTATGAAGTCGCTATTTTGACGTAGAGAGAATCTAATGTGTAATGGTGTTTGTGCTGTGGTGGTTGCTCCTGATGGTCTAATTAAGTGAAGATGTTTGGGCTGCTGTAGATGGTATTGCAGGACCTAATAGGCACGATGTTTATGTTTATTGATGGTCTAATGGTGTAATGATGTTTGTGCTGTGGTAGTTGGTATTGCAGGACAAAATAGGCGTGATTTTTATTGACTCGCTATTTTTTAACATTCAATGGCAGCATGAAGTGCTATTGTTGCTATAGCGCTATACTTCATATGTCGCTATTCAATAACTCGTGATTAAGTGCTCGCAGTTTTGTAGTCGCCGAAACGCAGTCGCTAATATCACGGGTTACCAACTGATTCCAGTGACTCAGACTCTTGTCCAGGCTCTCCAGTGGTGGTTAGATCAGGAAAATCTCAGGCAGGGTGTCCCATTTCTCAGTCAGACACCCTCACTGGTCCTGACCACGGACGCCTCTCTCCTGGGGTGGGGAGCCCATCTAGGAGCCCTCACTGCACAGTGCATTTGGTCTCAGCAGGAGTGTCTCCTTCACATCAATCTCCTGGAACTCAGGGCAGTGTTCCTAGCCCTTCAGACCTTCTCGGAATCAGTCAAAGGCAAGGTGGTGCAGGTCAGGACAGACAACACCACTACAATGTGGTACATAAACAAGCAATTGGGCACTCGGTCCATGGCCTTGTGCACAGAAGCCATGAAAATATGGTCTCTAGCATACTCTCTTCAGGCTTCTCTGATAGCAGTGCATCTTCCAGGGAAGGACAATGTCCTGGTGGATGCCTTAAGCAGGATTTCTCAAGGTCACCATGATTGGACCCTGAATCCCCATGTGCTTCAGGTAATCTTCAAGAGATGGGGCATTCTGAAGATAGATCTCTTTGCAGCCCCAGACAGTCACCATCTTCCCCTGTTTTGCTGCAGACCCCCAGTCTTGGGGACTGATCCTCTAGATGCTCTCCTGTTGGATTGGACAAGCGGATTTTTCTATGCCTTTCCTCCCTTTCCTCTGATTTTCAGAGTTCTGGTCAAGATCAGGTCTCAACCCTGCACAATGATTCTGGTGGCCCAGGATTGGTCCAGGCAACCTTGGTACCCTCTGCTTCTGTGTCTAGCAGCATCACTACCCTTGTTTCTGCCCAGGAAGCACAACCTCCAGATCTCCTCGTTGGGGAGGATTCGGTATCCCAACCTTCACTCCCTCAAGCTCAAGGCTTGGCTCTTGAAGAGTTAGAGTATGCAGGTTAGAATCTATCCCAGGGAGTGATGGATATCCTTAAGGTTTCTAGAAAACCTACTACCAGAAAAACTTAAGTTCCAGATGGAAGAGGCTCAGTATTTGGTGCTCTCTCAAGGACATACAGCCAGACGTGGCAGGCATTGCCACAGTTCTGGGCTACCTGGTTCACCTGAATAGCTTAGGCCTTAGGCCTGCTACCCTGAAAGTCCATTTGGAAACTGTCTCTGCTGTTCTTTCTGCAGGGAAGGGATCTTCCCTAGCAACTCATCCTATTTTCAGTAAGTCCTTTTAAGGTCTTGTTCACCTAAACCCTCCCTTTAGGGAGCCTACAGTACTCCAGCTTGAGACTTGAATATCTGTATTGCACAGCTTATGCAACCCCTTTTTGAACCCTTATCTTCTGCTGCGCTTAAGTACTTGACTTGGAAAACTGTGTTCCTATTAGCTATCACTTCTGCTAGAAAAATCAGTGACTTGCAGGCCTTGTCAGTTGAACCTGACTTCATCTCCTTTCATAGGGATAAGGTAGCCCTCAGGACAAACAGGAGGTTTCTACATAAGGTGGTTTCAGATTTTCATCTGAACCAATCTGTGTCTCTGCCTGTCTTTTTCACTGATCATTCCTCCTCAGGGGAGAGAAGATTGTGCCATTTGGATGTAAAGAGGGCACTTAGTTATTACATAGCATGTAAGAAAGCCCACAGGAATGATACCACCCATCTTTTTCTTACCTATGGGGAAGCAGGAAAAGGTAGACCTGCCACTAAGAGATCAGTTTCCAGGTGGATTGTCTCCTGTATCCAGCTCTGTTACTCAAAACTAGGAAAAGAGCCACCCTCAGGCCTGAGGGCACATTCTAAAAGGGGTTCAGCTGCTTCCTTGGCAGCTGCCAGGGATATTCCCTTGGTGGAAATTTGTAAAGCAGCCTCCTGGAAAATAGTTCATACATTCACCAAGCATTACTCTCTGGATAGCCAGACTAGGAGTGATGCTAGGCTTGACACAGAAGTACTGCAGAGCCTGTTCCCAAATTAAGGTTCTCTTTCCCCTCCTCCAAGGGAGCACTGCTTGGTAGTCTGCATATTGTTAGAATACAGCAAGACGTCATGTTGTTTGAAGAAAGAATTACCATAGTAATGTTGTTTCTTATAATGGAGTCTTGCTGTATTCTGACCTCCCTCCTTCCCTGCCACTCCTCTCAGAACCTACTTTTTGGGATGTGGGTTGGCAGGTACAATGGTGCACCCCAGAGGTGTACATTGTCCCCTGCCTGTCAGGTGGGGTGGTTTCTTTTGATTTTGTTTCCTATATAGATTGTTTTACTATCTACATGGTTTTATTCTTGGGTTCTTGACTTGAGTCTTTTGGATCAAAGTTTTGTTGCCTATGGCTTAAAGTTGAAAACAATTTCTTAGTTACTAGTTAGTTAGTATTGTTCATAAGAATTTGACGGTTACACTGAGATGTACCAGAGACAGAGGTTTGAAAACCGAGCTTGACCTCAATGTTCTATGCTACTGCTTAGGGTTAACTCTTTCCTCTTCGGGGCAGTTCAAGTGCTGGGGCTAACTGCATATTGTCAGAATACAGCAAGACTCCATTAGAAGAAACAGCATTACTATGGTGAGTCATTTTTTCTTTCATGTTATTTATATTTTTCAAACTATGTTATATGTTCAAGTCGAGGCTGAAACTGTTCCGTTATCTCAAAATTGACCATGGAAGGTATCATCGAAGGCTTCTTTTCTTCTTTACAATGGGGGGGGGCAGGGGCAGCCATTTCCCCTAGGGGTGAGGACAAGCTGGTCATTCACAGGCGGATTCTTTACTAGGAGGGTTTCAACCCTCACCTGACCTCTGATTTCTTCCTGTGTCTATACAATTGTTTCTCACTGTATGTTGGAACATCCTGGGGTTCTTGACACCCGTATAAAGAAGTAAACTCTTAACAGCACTAAAATGTAATACTACATGGGTAGCTCTAGTACAAGAAACCCACCTTACTATGCAGGACCACTGCAAGCTGGAAGAAAACTTGGTGGGCAAAAGCTTTACAGCTTTGTGCAATCCTCATAAATGGGGTGGGGCTGTGTTACTGCACAAAAACTTACCATTCACTGTCGATCAGGTGGTGGTGAAGCCTTCAGAAGGGTGGTGCATTTTTATAATGGGAAAAGTGGGGACACAGAAGGTGACATTTGACTCATTATATGCCCTAGCTGTTTTGGATCCCCAGTTCTTTCAGGACATTATTTCTCTACTCCAGAGGGAAAACTTCAAGGCGCTGGTTCTAGGTGGGGATTTCAACTGTACCCAGGAACCCTGCCTTGATAGAAATTTGGGCATGGTATGTCAGGGTACAGGTATTGAGTAGTGGAGGCAGGGACTTCTGGACCGCAATCTGGTGGACACTAGGCACCCAGAGCCAAGACTACACTTTCATTTCAAACCCCCATGCATCCTGCTCCTGGATTGACTATATTTTTCTGCTGGGAGAGTGATACTATAAGATAAATAAGGTGGAGGTTAGTGAGGTAATGATCTCAGAGCATGTGCAGTTAGGGTGTGGCTCTCATGGGGAGGTCAACAGGACAGTAGGAGGTCCTGGCACTTTCCAACACATCTGACCTCACTACACACTGGAAATATATAGATCTACCAATCAGGCAACAGCCCAGTGCACATATGTTTTAGAAAATGGGGACAGGGTGCATGAGGGGTATGTTAATCTCCTATGTGGCAGCAATGAACAAAGGTTAAGAGAGACAAACATCAGGGTCTGGAGAAACACTTGAAGAATCGGAGATTAAATCTTATATAGATAAGTCCTCAGAATGCTAGAGACAGCTAACTGCTGTGTGGGAGGCACTCAATCTCCTCCTTACTGTGGTGGTGCACACCTCCCTCTTTTACATCAATGATTTTTTGAATGGGGAAATAAACCCAGTACATTGCCTGCAAAGCTGGTCAAGGGCAAGAGAGCTGCAAATGTTCTAATCAGCGTAACAAACTCTGACCAGAGCCAATAGGGCTGTGATGAGCTGCCAAATGTGCAAAGTTACACGTGTGCGTAGAAATTATTGAATGCCCGGGTGTAACTTGGCCATTTTTTGGAGATGTTGCACCAAATTTTCAACATGGCCTTTTTGGGACCCCTCTTCACGAAGAGTGCCAGTGTCATTTTGTTCACTTGTCCTGAAAGGTGAGTTTGCAGAATGATTGCGCCAATCTGTGCCACAGATGCAAAAACACATTTCAGGCAGGATGTGACAAATGAAAGCTGTACTGTTTAAATGGAGGTGTGCAAAAATGGCAATGTTGAAAATGTGGAGGGAAAATATTAAAAATTGGCAAAGTTAGGAGCGTGTGTAGAAACTGTGCAATGCACATTCATAACGCAATCATTTTTTGGAATTTTTTCACCAAATTTGCAACATGGGCTTTTTGGGACCCCACCTCATTAACAGAGTCACTGTCATTTCATGAACTGGTCCTGAAAGGTGATTCTGTGCAGCGACCACAAAATCACTTTTCAGGACCGAGTAACGAAATGACAATGAAAGTTTTCACGAGGTGGGGTCCCAAGAACCCAATGTTGAAAATTTTGGGTCAAAAGTCCAAATAAATTGCTTATTTATCACAATAAGTTGAAAACCCCATTAAGTGGCATTATTGCACACTTATCTTTGATTCTTTAGTTCACACTTCGGCTTTGAAAACTGCAGACGTGTCTCAGTCCAAAGAATATGACAGCACTGACCTCCAAAGGTAAGTATGGGGTAAGAGGGGAGGGGTGCGAGGAGGTGGGTGCTCAGTGGGAGGGAGGGGACTGGTGCAACAATGAGGGACCATTTTCTTTTTTTACAGATAACCCCTCCCTCTCCCCAGAAAAACATGTCAGGGGACTGTTTTCTTTATTTACAGGTAAACCAAAAAAAGCAGATATTTGGTCACACTGGGGTGGGCTCCCAGTGTGCCACAGAAAAAAAAATGGAAAAACACATTCAGGGACTATTTTCTTTATTTGCAGGTAAAAAAAAAGAAAAGCAGACATTTGGGCACACTGGGGTGGGCTCCCAGTGTGCCACATGAGTAAGGGTGGAGACATACTGCAGACAAAGGGGTTGGGGACCCCAATGTCAGCAGTGGAAAAAAACATTTAGGCACACTGGGGTGGGCTCCCAGTGTGCCACATGAGTGGGGGGGGATGCTGATTTCTGCCATATCTGCAACGATCATGCCCAGAAGAGGGGGATGGTTTTTTGGCTACATTGACAGCAGAAGGGAAGGAGCCCAGTCAGTGCTGTTGGAGGGCAGCAGGACAAAGAGGCTGCATTTGGTGGCAATTGCAATGAGGAGGGACTACTCTCGGCTGCATCGGCGGCTGAAGGCAGCAAATGGCATTTTGCCATTCACATGATGGTGCCAGCAGAACTGTGCATGTGTGCAAGTCATGCTGCACAGTTCACACCATGGAATGCAGAAGTAACAGCTGAAACAGTGTAGCTGTTATTCTGTGGTGGCCAATCATGGCAGAGGGGTTCAAGCTCCATTGAGGTTTCAGAAGGATACTTCCAAAAGTCCAGCAGAAGGTTCCACTATCGGCCCTTTTCAAAGCTACAGAGCAATCCCAATAGGGCTGTAAGCTCTGCCCATAGCCCTAAAAATGAAAGAAGGGTACTTAGTCAACATGGCAACAGAGATAGTTAAAACATTTGCCTCCTCTTATGACACTCTCTAGAAATCTGAATCCCAGTGTAGGCAGGGCCAGGTCAATCATTCCCTAGACAATATCCCTATAGCCCAGGTCGATAAGGAGTGCACAGAGAAGTTGGGTATGAAGATAACAGTGGAGAAGGTATCACAGGCAATAAAGTTCCTTAAAAAGGGTAAGAAATGCAGCCCAGATGGGTTCTTGGCAGAGTTTTTCTGACACTTGTAAGAACCTCTTAGTGAATGCTTGGCAAAAGTCTATAACGCAGTTAGGGAAGACAATGTCCTGCCACAGACTAGCCATGATGTCTTGAATTGTGTTATCCCTAAACTGGTAAAGATCTCCTTGAAAACAGTTCATGTCAACCCATCTCCCTACTTAACTACAATAGCAAAACTTATGCCAAAATTCTTGCTACCAGCTGGGACTGGACACTGGGTATGGTGATCCACCCAGCTCAGATGGGGTTTGTCCAGGACTGTCTCTCCTATCACAACATGAGAAATATAGGGCAGAGTATTACATAGGAGAGGTTTAGGTAAATTCTTCTGAAGAGGAAAAGGATCTAGGAGTTGTGATTTCAAGTGACCTGAAACACACCTCCCAGTGTAAGAAGGCAGTGGTGAAGGCCAACAAGATGCTGGGGTGTATTGCAAGGGGATTTAATAGCTGGCAGAGCAAGGTAATTTTACCACTGTACAGGTCATTAGTCATTTAGAATATGGAGTGAGGTACTGGCATTCATACTTTAAGAAGGACATCAGCATTCTGGAAGGGGTCCAGAGGAGAACAACCACGATGATAGAAGGGATACAGGATAGGTCCTATGAGGAGAGGCTAGGAGCCCTGAGGATGTACTCCCTGGAGAAGAGGAGGCAGAGGGGAGATATGATAGAGACCTTCAAGTACATGAAGGGAATTAACAGAGTGGAAAAGGAGGGTCTCTTTAAAATGAGTGAAAACAACACCTCTAGGTGCACAGCCTAAAATTGATTGGGGGGAGGGATTCAGAAGGGATGTAAGGAAACATTTCTATAGAGAGAGGATGATGACCATCTGGAATGAGCTGCCAGAGGAGGTGATATTAGCAAAGACTGTGGGAGCATTCAAGAGGGCCTGAGACAAACACAAAGGGAACCCTTGGACAAAGGAATGGGGAAGGAGCATTTTGGGGGGGCAAGGTCAGTGGCAAGTGTAAGACCTGACCCTGCATGATTATGAGCAGACACCATAGACCAGGTGGTCTTATTCTGCTGGCTATTTTCATATGTTAGAATGAGAAAACTACTGAATGTGGTGCATGGGGGTGCTCAGCGTCTGGTTGGGCACTCATGCTATCCCTGGAAGCTGAGAAAGCATGCAATAGAATAGAGTGATAATATTCATGTAATGCAATGGAGATGCTTGGTCTTGGGCAACCCTTCACAGAAATGATTACATTTTTGTATGTGGGGCCCATGGCCTGGATACTAGTAAATGGCCACCCTTCAAACTCTTTTTCTCCTAGTAGAGGCACTAGGCAGGGGTGCCTCCTCTCTTGCTCCTATTCACACTGGCCACTGAACCCCTAGCCATTCACTTTCACTCTCAAGAAGACATCAAAGGGATTACCTCTAGCTCAGGTAAATCTCATAAGATCACTCTTTACCCAGATGAGATCTTGCTGTACATTACCAAGCCTGAGACTGCTATTCCAGCTTTACTAAGTGCACTGGCAGAATTTTCTTATTCCTCTAGCTATAAAATCAATCTTCAAAAGTCCCGGATTGTGGGGGTTGGGGCAGACCAGACATATGTGACCGCACTGAACACCCCATTTGTTGTCTGCAAAGATCACATTACCCTCTTAGGACTCCAAGTGGGCTCATCTATAGAGGGGTTGTACATTCTTAATTATAAGTCCCTGCTCACAGTCCTTCTAGCAGACATAGAATGCTGGCATAATATGCCACTGTCGTAGTTGGGTTGACTAAATTTAATTAAAATGACAATCCTTTACAAGATTTTATATACTTCAGTTTATACTTTGGTTGTAGGACAACAGAAGGCCTAGGCCCATAAGTGTTGCCCCACTACTCAGTGGAGGTAATCATGTTACCATCACTAATATAACAGTCCAGTTTTGCCTTGAATATAGTCAAATTTGGTGCCTGTATCAAGTCACCAGGTAGTTGGTTCCATAACTTTACTGTCCTAGAGAGGTAAGCATTCCTCCACATTTCAGGTTTTTGATAGCTCGCCCACCACTTGACGCCTGTGCCCCGTTAAGTCATATTTGAAATCCTTATATGCTAGTTCTAGTTCCTGCATTAAAAATGTATCCTCCAGATTTTTATACATGGACAACATGCCACCTCTTTCACGTCTTAACGTAAGATGCCATAATCCTAATTCCTTTAGTCTGACTTCATATGGTTTGTCTCTGCATCGGGGGATAAGTTTAGTGAATCTCCTCTGAGATCTTTCTACCATATTAACATCCTTCTTAAGATAAGGACTCCAGTGCTGGGAGCAGTAATCAAGCTGTGATTGGATGTATGACTTATATAGCAGTAGAAACATACTTTCTGACCTGGAGAAGAATGATCTGTGACACAATTAATTGTATTTCCTGTTTTATTAGCAATGTGCTTACAATGGGTATAGTTTTTTAGATCAGCACTGATATAAACTCCTAGGTCCTGTTCACAGGTGGTTGTTCTCAATTTTTTTCTCTGAATATAATAATCTTGCATAGTAGTATTATTCCTGCCTAAATGTAATACTACACATTTATCTAGACTAAGCTGCATCTTATTTATGTTCACCCACACATTAATAGCCTCAAGGTCCGCTGGAGCCTACTTATATTCGCTTCTGTATCAACTATGCCACCCAGCTTTACATCATCTGTGAATTTAATCAGCTTATTATCGCTCATTTTTCTAAGGTCATTTATGAAAATATTAAACAGGAGTGGGCCCAGCACAGACCCATGGGGAACTGCACTAGTGACCCTAATATCAGATGACAACTGTCCATTAATTCTTACTGTCTGTGAACTATCCGATAGCCAGTTCTGTATCCGTTTGACCAGAGGTAAATCAATTCCTAGTTTATTTAACTTTGATATTAGTATATTATGTGGAACGGTGTCAAATGCCATTTTAAAGTCCAGCATGGAGTACATCCACTGCCTTACCCTGGTTAATATTACGCTTGACATAGTCATAGAAACTTACTAAATTGGTGGTACAAGATCTATTGCTAGTAAATCCATGTTGTGTTTTGTCATCGTGACCCTTTGCTGTCAAATGTCTGAGTATCTCATCTTTAATTGTACCCTCGATAAGTTCATCTACAATGGACGTTAAGCTAATCAGCTGATAATTTCTGAACTGGCCTTGCTTCCCTTTTTTTAAATTGAAACTATTACTGCCCTACGCCAATCTGAGGGGAGGCAGGCTTCATTTAATGATCTCTGGCCTATATCTGCTATAACTGGAATGAGTTCACTAGCTAATTCTTTCAAAAATCATGGGTGTAGACCATCAGGTCCTGTACGTTTATTAACATTAAGATTATTTAACTTCCTGTAAACATTATCTATTGTAATAATTATATTAGAGTTAAACATATTCATGTCATACGATGGTAAGGTTTCCCCTTGTTCTTCAGTATTGAAAACCAACCCTAAATATAAATTAAAATCTCTAGCCATGTCCTCAGGTTTGCTATATATTGTATTGTCTATATTTAGTGGTCCAATGACTCTGTTATTACCTCTTTTGTCATTTATGTATGACTAGAACCATTTGATATCATTTTGGATGTTAGAAAGCCTAAACACGATGTTAATTCTAGATTTTTTAATCTCCCGTTTAAGCACCTTTAATATCCTTTTATAACTTGCTATATTCCTAGTTGTGGGGTTCCTTTTCATTTTTCCATACTTTATTTTTTTTCTGAATAATAAGTTTATTGATCTTACTGGTAAATCACAAGGGTTTCTTTCCTCTTTTGTTGTATGCTTTTCTAGTAGGAACATACTTGGATTCTAAGTGTGTTATTGTCTTGATCAGCACTTTCCAAGTTTGTTCAACATCTAATCCTACTGTTAGTGCCTTCCAGTCCAATTTAGATATCCGATGCAAATGCTCCAGATGGGTCTTACCAGAGAGGATAAACAAAGGCTAGAAGAAGCATGTCTGAAATCCTTCACGGGGTGGGGGGAGGTGGCCTAAAGCAAGCCTGGCTAGGCTAAAAAGGGATATACAGCAGGGGGGCTTAAAGTTCCTGGATATCCAACAATACTGCTGGGCCACACACATGAGATACATCCAAGTCTGGATAGCCCAAACAGAGATGTACCCAGTGGATGGATCTAGAGAGGGAGGGGGCTCTGTTTCCTCCACATGCATATCTGGCAGAGGAAGGATACGCAAAATACAGCCATCTACCCAGCAGGATCCCACTAGCTGAGTGAACCTTACAAGCCTGGCAAGGGACCAAAAAAAAATACATTGCTGGTGCCACTAGCCAGTAATCTTGTCTTTCTACCTGGGCTGAAGGGTTGATACAGTATGGAGTGGCAGGAACAAGGTATTCAATAGTTAGGTGACTTAGTTACAAAAGAGGGGATGTGCCCCTTTGAGGAAATTCTGAGAATCTGGGAGGTACAGTACCTAACTCACAGCACTATCTAAACCTGCAGTTTGGTACCTGCTGGGAAGCCATGATAGGAAAAAGCTGCTTGTGGCCAACACAAGAGCACTGGAACAAGTCATTTTAAATAAGATGACATAGCGCAAGCTGTAATAGTGACCAAAAGAAGATTATTTGGACTGCAACCCTCACAGACAGTGAAAAGGAGGTAGGAAAGGAACATGGATTGTAATATCCCAGAGAAGGGCTGGCAAGCACTACATGCATCACACTAGGGCCTATTTACTTGCAGTAAGTTCAAGAAGCTCAATACAACCAATGTTATAAACCACCCTAGGTTGTACACAAGTTTAACCCAGGAGTGTCACCTATACTGAAATGGGATCTTACTTCCATTACTTTTGGGCATATGAAAAGCTACAACCATTCTAGGAAGAAGTTGCCACCACTGTAGGAGCTATTCATAAATACAGAATCCCAGCTACACCTGAGGCACTGCTCTTCTGCATTGAAGAAGCGGAGGATGCAATATTCACTTCCTCATGATATTTGCTATACACTGTATAAAAAACACTTGGGTCTCAAGAGTAAGACCAACTCACAATGTGGGAAGAACTCATTCTTAAGGTTCTTCCACTTGAGAAACTAACGTATGCTGTGAAGGATAGAGGTGATAGATTTGAGAGAGTGTGGGGCCCCTATTTAGACTCGCTCTCTCCAGAATGTGCATCTCTTATTACAGCTGGGATTATTTGAAACTATATGTAATGGAAAGGCCCATCTAAGCAATCTGTACAGGAGACAAACCACATTTTGATGGTGCAAATGTAATTTGATCAAATGTTTCCCTACCATGTGTTGAGTAACAGTTTTGACTACCTGAAAACCTAGTTTTGAGATAACATCTCTAGTTGTCCATACCGTATTGCTTCTTATATAGGAGGGGAGCTCCAAGGGGGCCACATTGGCCTTGGGACTCCTCTAGAATACCATGTATTTGACTGAGTCTAAATGTACCATAGGCACCAACACCAGTCTGGCTGTGCTTACTACTCAATTATTGTCTTTCCTAGAGCTGACATTGTATCAGATTTGCAAAATGATTTGTCTGTATAGCTTGCTGATAAATGGAAAACTCAATAAACACACTTTAAAAAATAGTCAAATAAAGGTTCCACAGTTCTAGATTTATTCCTCTACAGTTAGATAGGTTGTGATTTTATAATTCTCAGGTGAAGTTAAGGTGAAGTTGCCAAATTCTCTTCTGTGGGTAATTTTACATCATTTTTCCATTTAATAGGAAATTCACCATACGTAACTTTGCCTGGCAACTTCACCTTGAACATTTCTCTTGAGGTACGCCAAGGTGAAGTTTGGTCAAAGCTACTGAAACACAGAAGTCTCAAGGTCAGCAGTCCCCTCTCCCCCTCATTCCACAGCCTGAAGACCCTGTGCCACTCCCCCACCCCGTGGTACCACTACCATTTCTGCAACCACTCATCAGTCTCAGTCAGGAGCAACTCTAACACTTTCTGACCTGCGTCTGATCCAGTTACACTCTTCAGTGCCAGAATGACATGCTGGTAAATACCTAGAGTGTTGCTACCACTGCAGTTGGGCTTAAACAGTTTTTCCCCCAGGCCAGAGTTGAATACTTCCCCAAGTACCTGTGCCCAATGTGCTGTAATGCACAGAAAGGAGCTACCAGTAGTTTGGCCACTGGTCCACTTAACCATACTGGGGTGCTATTATCTAGATCAGGCTCAGCGCCACCACCAGCAGTAGTCAAGGGGACACCAGCAACCTCCTCCTTGACCACTGCTCCTAATCTTTAGCCAGAGGATTTTGCTGCCTCTTAGAGTGATTCTCTTGTCACTATCTCCCCAGCACTCACCAACATGGATGCCACAGATATGGCAGAGAATAATCTGGCAACATTTAATGCTCACCCCCACTTCCACCAACTACTCCTTTGCTACTACTACTACCTGGCCCAACAGCCAATGGATGAAGCTGCTGCAGAGATAGTTTTTAGGTGCAGCAACATTTTGCCCCACAGAACCGATGCACTCTTTGACTACCTTGCCGTCACCTCTCCCTTTACTCGAGCCTCTCTTTGCAGTCAGTTTATATATTTAGATTTTTAACATTGCAAGGAAAAAAAATAAACACTCCAGTAAAACTAAATACCAGCAACAGCAGACACCTCACCAGGGGGATTAGCATTATTTATTTTTTTTGAAACTTCTCAGATTAACACCTTTGAGCCAAAGGCTCTTTTACACAGGTTCCACATCAAGGTACAAAACAACAAAATGCATGGGAGATTTACAATATAATACATCATAATCCAACAATACTTCATAGTAAATCATAAACATTAGGAGAACTGAATGGATAAATCTGACAGTCACAATACACAAGGGAGAGTGAGAGGCAGCAGGAGGTGGGTACAGGTTGAGGTGGTCAGAGAGAAGGTAGATAACTGTAACACAGTGGCGACCAGTACAGGGGGAGGAGCAGCCAGCTGGCCTTGTCAAATTGGAGGGAGGGGTAGTGAGGTGATTAGGAAAACATATGGAGAACTTACTGGGAGAGGTAGGGCTCCTGGTGTAGATGGAGGAGCAGCCAGTAGGTCTTGTCAGAAAGGTAGGAAGGGTGGAGGGGTTAGGAAAGTGGTAATAGAGAACTTATGGAGAAGCCCACATTTTATGCGAACCAATAATAGTGATGTTGCCAGGTTTATGTGAAACATTCACAGGAGGCACAGGCCAAAAGAGACTCACAAAGTTTGCATTTAAATAAGCCAAGTGAGGTTGTGTTAGTGATTTCATAGTCAAGGGAGTTAAACAGTTTTGGGGCTCTGAATGGCTCTGAAAGCCTGGATAAAAAACTGGCTGGACAACAGGATGCAAAGAGTAATAGTAAACGGAGTCCACAGTGAAGAAAGGAGGGTAACTAGCGGGGTACCGCAGGGTTCGGTACTGGGACCGGTCCTCTTTAATATCTTTATAAGTGACATTGGAGAGCACCTGGAAGGAAAGGTATGCTTCTTTGCAGATGACACAAAGATCTGCAACAGGGTTGATACACAAGGTGGGGTGGGAAGAATGAAAAGGGATTTGGAAAGGTTGGAGGAATGGTCAAATACATGGCAGCTCAGATTCAATGCAAAGAAGTGCAAGGTAATGCATCTGGGAAACAAAAACCCAGGGGAAGAGTACACAGTGGGGGGTGAGTTAACAACAACAGCAAAAATCAAAAGAGACCTAGGAGTAATTATATCAGATGTCCTAAAGGTGGGCAAGCAATGTGAGAAGGCAGTAAGGAGGGCTGGGGGGATACTGGGATGCATAGGAGAGGCACCAACAGTAGAAACCAGAAGTTGTTATCCTCTACAGACAGTTAGTGAGACCTCCATCTGAGTACTGCGGTACTCCTGAGACCCATCTCCTCAAAGACATAGACAGAGTGAGGCTGTTCAGAGGAGGATACAAAATGGCGCAAGATCTGCACCAGAAGACATAAGAGGAGAGACTAAAGCAGCTTAATATGTATATCCTTGAGGAAAGGAGGGAAGGGGGGACATGATAGAAACTTTCAAGTATCTCAAGGAATTAACAAGGTACAAGAGGGTAGTATCTTTCAGAAGAAGAGATGTGCAAGAATAAGGGGGCACAATTTGAAGATAGAGGGACAGCTCAGAGGTAATGTTAGAAAGTATTTTTTCACACAGAGAGTTGTGGATGCATGGAACAGCCATCCTGAGGAGGTTGTGGAGTCAGGAACAGTGGGAGAATTCAAGAATGCATGGGACAGGCATAAGGCAATTCTAGTGGGGGGCAGGAGGAAGTAAGCTGTTGATTAACAAGAATCTGCAGCTTATCCATCAGGTAGGGGAAATGGGTAGACTGGGTGGGCCAAGCAGTCCTTATCTGCCATCAAATTCTATTTTTCTATGTTTCTATGAATGTGAATGACCATTGCCCTTGTGAAGTCCGAGATCAGGGGACTTGGAGGGTTGCGCGATCAGCACTTCTGGTGGACCGAGTATTGCAGGAAGGGCTGAGGAGAATATTAACCCCAGGGGGTAGAAGACCAAGGGTGGTCTTCTTTGCTATAAGGCAGGTGTGGTAGGATATCCTACCCTCAAGTTGCAGCTGATTTGCCTGCTCATAGAGGTCACAAGCGTGAGTCTGTGGGGCAGCCCCAGTTAGAAGTCGGCAGGCCTTGTTTAGGGCAATTGATATTCATTTTAAGGCAGTGTTATAGGCAGCACCATATACCACCAGCCCGTAGTCTATTATCAACTTCAACTTCAACTTTATTGTATAACAAGTTGAGATAACAATATCTCATTTTTAATTGCATCCAACACTTAAAACATTGTATGTACAACAAACAACAAGCAACTGCACACAATGACAAACAGTTACATAAATCTTCATTACAGTATAAAAATTACCTCAGATTATTAAATTATCCATAACAATTACAGTGTTTGTTATATAAACCAGCTAAGTACAACTTAAAACGAGCCAAAGATATTAATTCGTGTATCTTCAAATTCTTGGATATGCAATTCCATGTCCTAGATATCGACGAAGATGGTGTTTTTTTGCCAAATCCAGAACTACATCTTGGAACACAAAAAGTGATCCAGGATGTTGACCTAAGAGAATAATTTAAGTCTAATCTCATTTTCAATAAATCCAATAAAAATACTGGTAAACGTAGGACAAATGTATATACAAAAAGATTCGAATGAGTATCACAACGATCCTGCAGAGATGTAAATCCTGTTTTTTCATATAGAATACAGCTACGTGTTCTATATGGTGAATTTATAATAAACCTAAGTGCATTTTTATAAAGTGGCTCTAATGATCCCAACACTGATTTTTTAGCATTTTTATATATGCGAACTCCATAATCCAAAACTGGCAAAAATAACGAAGTAACCATTAATTTCCTTATTTTATATGTAAACATAGTTTTATTTCTGTAAAAGAATCCAAGCAACTTTTTTAACTTATTTGAGATGTTAATTATATGCAGATCAAAAGACAAATGACAGTCCAGTGTCAGTCCTAGGTACCTATAAGAGGCTACCTGTCCCAACTCCACACCAGATAATGTATGGATATTCCCATTAAAAATATTTTCGTTATTCTTTTTATGAAATATCATCCAGAGTGACTTCTTATCATTCAGCAGAAGCCTCAAGTCATGAAGCATATCCTGAGCTTTCAAGAAGTCCCTCTGTAACACCTTTACTACTTCACCCGTATCTCTCCCTGCAGTGTACATAATGGTGTCATCAGCATAAAGATACATGCTAGTGCCAGGTGAACAGCATTCAGGTAGTTTGTTCACATACAACAAAAATAACTGGGGACCCAAGACAGAGCCTTGTGGTACCCCTGATCTAATATCAATAAATTCTGAACAAATGCTATTCACTCTGACACACTGCTGTCTATTATGCAGATATGAATAGAACCAGCTCAGGGCAGACATGCCCAAACCAGCTGATTTTAAACAATTTAACAACATTGTATGATGAACTGTGTCGAATGCCTTCGACAGATCCAAAAATACAGCTGGTACACTATAATTTCTGTCAAAGGCATTCATCACATCAACTACCTTAGCTATCACATTACTGGTATTATGTCCCTTCTGAAACCCTGATTGCACCTGAGTAATCAGATTATGCTTAAACAAGTAATGACTAAGCTGACAATGCACCAATCTTTCAAGGATCTTGACACAAATAGGCAAAAGAGAAATTGGCCTATAAGAACCAGGGTCAGAAGGACATCCACCCCCCCCTCTTAAAGACAGGAACAATAAATGCAGTTTTCCAGTCCTGAGGAATTTCAGAGCAAGAGAAAGAAAAATTCCTGGCTATTTTGTATGCCTGAGTGTCAGCTGGCCTACCAGAAGCTCTAGCCTGATACCACAGATGGTCCCGTAACTTCATTTTTTGTAGGAGGTCATACGTGATCCATGGGGTGTCAGTTCCCCTGATTTTCCTCTTCTTGAAGGGGGTATGTACATCACAGGCAGCATTAAAGCTTAAGATGAAAAATTCTAAGGCAGAATTCTTGTCTGAGGCAGTATTGGTATGTAATCAATCTTGTTGTCTTAGCAAAGTTTTAGTAGTTTTAAGTGCCCTCGGGTGAGAACCCTACTGTAAATGTTTTTTCCTGGTGGCTTGATAAATTTATTAGACCACATACACCAAATGGGGCAGTGATCACTTATGGAGTCAGGAAGGATGTGAGTATGTTTGATATGGTCAGGGCGGTTTGTAAGCATCCAGTCCTGTGGCGTGCTGGACCCTGTCTTATAGTTAGATCTTGTGGGTGACTGGACCATCTGTGAGAAGTTTATTGTGGCCAGGGCACCTTTATAGTTGTTTGCATTGGATGATAGCCAGTCTGTGTTAAAGCCACCCAGCATTATGACCTCAGAGTTGTATTTCAGGTTGTTAATGCAGTTAAGAATGGTGTTTAGGCCCAGCGACTTGTACTTGGGAGGGATGTACACTGAGGCAATAGTCAGAACCTTGTTGTGGGCACCAAGGAGTATCTTGATAGGAAGTATCTATATATCAGTCCCGCAACTGGGCAGGTCAAGGGTGTGCCCCATTAGGGACTCTTTGAGATGGATGGCACAGCTGCCGCATTTCCTTGCAAGACTGTCCAGTTGGAATATGGAGTACCCCGGAAATTGAAACAGCATTGTCAGGAAATCTAGGGGTCAGCCCCTTCTCAATCACAGATAAGATGTCATGATTGTGTTGGGTGGCCCATGCTGTGAATACATCAAATTTTTTAAGGAGGCTGCAGATGTTGATGCTTGCTAGGATGAGAGCCCCAGCTCTAGTGTTATTATTGATACAGGTCAGGGGTGGACCTGAGTTGGGGTGTACGTTCCCAGAGATAAATAGAAGAAGAAGTAATAGTATCTTCAGCAGTTGTTTGAGGAGGTTGCACTGCAGTATACACCCCTTTTTTACAGTTGGATATTTCTGGGTACTGTTTTGAATTGTGCTGCCCCTTAAGGATAGGAGTGACATGCAGCAGAAAGTGACCGTAGCCCCCTGTGGTCTTGAGGGTGGTCATTGGGTATAAAAATGGGCCCATTGTGGGGTGGGTCCACTGGTAGCAGTCTCATAGCAGTTCAGGAAGGATTTAGTCTGGAGAGATGGGGGAGAGGAGTGAGAGTGCTCCCCAATCGTAACAGAGGGGAAAGGCAACAGGAGCAGGGAGAAGAGTAGTAGGTAGAAGAAATAGGTTGCCATAGTAACAGCAAAGTATTTAGATGCTACAGAAGTGAGTCCAGAAGTTAGGGCCAGTGGAACCTGGTCTAGGATGGACAGGAGGGCTGGTATTAAAAGAAGAAAATAAGAAATAACCATAAGGCTAAGCAGGTGCTGGAGTGAATGAGCACAGTATTCTATTAGCGTGACCAAGGAGAATATGCTGGCAAATATTAAAATTAGAGGTGTCAAGGGGGCTGTGTTAGCCCTTTAAGACTGAAAAGTCCCTTAGCTCACAGCCAATGAGTGAGGGGCCATAGGGTCTGGGTGGGGCAAAGGAGCATTTAATAAAGGTTGGGGTGGGGGAGGAGGGGTGGGCACAAAATTTGCATCTAAGCTACCACACTTTTCAGCAAGAGCACTGAAACACTTAAAGTTCAGGAAAAAATAATTTGTATAAGGGAGCAGAGCTGAGCTTGAAAAGCCGCAGGTTCAAAATCGTCCTGGCAGCAGTGAGGGAGCTCAGGATGCAGGCTTGTGGAGAAGCCAAATAGAGGCAAAAGCTCCTTAACTTAGCCAGTAATACTCCAGGCTTAAGGCACTAAAAATAGAGGAGACTGAGCTCCATCCTTCCTAGCTTCAGAAGCAGTCCGTACCTTAGATGCATGGCAGCAGGCAGGTGGCAGAGGTGGGCTGCCAAGCAGAAGCCACACCACAGGGATGGAGCACCCGGGTGGGGGCTCTGAATCAGTGGGAGGGAGACGAGAAAATAGGGATTAGAGGGTTTAGTTACAGGAAGGGGAGGACAATCTGAGAGGACTTGCGTCAGAGGGTGATTTAGATAAACAATGCATAGGGATTTGGAAACAATGGAGGTGTAGGCAGGGAGCAGGGTGGGTCAACCCCCGAGGCACCAAACAGAAAAGGAATGAATGAAAAACAGAAATTAGCTGGGACTACTGCTGTAATATTAAGAAATGGTGGGCTGGGTTAGAAACAATAGAGAGGGAGAATAGAGGAGGTGGGGGCAGGGCGGGTCAGCACTGAGAGTGCCACTAGGGGAAATATGGTTAGAGTTATTATATTTTTCCTTTCCTGGCTGCTCAGAAATCAGAGCTTGTGATGTGGTGGTGATTGCCTTAAACTGTATCACAGCACAGTCTGCATCCACACTGCTGTTAAAATGGTTTAAGGCAACTTGTTGGTCAGTAATCGTGCTAAAACCCTGCTCAAAGGAATGTTAAGGGAATTTAGGCAATCTGGAAAGTAGCTTACCTGCGTCATTCTAACTTTTGCTTCAAAGGAAAAAAGTATATTATGTGTCACCTTAACTCCCAAGGGTTGATTTTGTGCAGGCAAAAATGAGTTTTTTATTTCAGGCATAACTCGGTCAATGTGTGTCCAATTTGTCAGAAATCTGGTATGCTTGTACTCCAAGAGGAGATACACATTTTGGATATTTTTGATGGTTATCAGACTACAGTTGTGGATTTGGCACCATGGTGAAGCTGGTAGGGAATTTAGGGGTGCTGTGCATACCCCATGAACTTGTCCAGGTGTATTATGTATTAGTCTTGTAGTACTCATTGACACTAGTGTTGTGCCGAATTATCAAACTCCAGCAGAATAAAATTCCACAGAATGTTCAAAATTCTGCCAAAATTCTGATGAATTTCACCAGAAACAGAATAGTGGAATTCAGTGGCAGAAAATAGTTGCAGAATTATTTTCCACAGAAAAATTCTGTTCCATTGAATATTATTCTGTGGATCTCAATATTTTCTGCAAAAACTGTTGCAAATGATGTTCCACTGAATATTATTCCGCGAATCACAGTAGGCGGAATTCTGCAAAAGAACCAGTGAAATTCCAGCAGAAATTCTGTCAGTGAATGGTCATTCCACGCTAATTTTGCCAGTGGAATTTCACATTCTGCACAGCACTAACTGAGACCTTTTTACAGCTGTAGTAGGTGGAGCCCTGCAGACATCATGTTGTTACAGCAGAAGAAGGGAGTGCTCCAGACTCCTAATGGACTAGATAAAATTGCAGTTTTTGTGTAATCACTCTGCTGCTGTGTTCATTCATCACCAGACTATTTTGTGGTTACTAGCTTGAATCTGGGTAATATTATCTTTCAATAAAACTTCACAGCTCATAAACATGTCAACATAGCTTTTCCCAGCCATAAAATAGGTGATTTGATACCTTTTATTGCACTAAGAAGAGGAATGACAGCTTGTTTACAAAAGCTGCCTTTAAGGAGCCCAGAGCAATATTAGACAGAAAAAGACCTTTTACACATCAGTGTGACAGATTAGAGGAGCAATTAGTTAAGAAATACAATTAAAGAGATAAGGAAACATCCCTGAAATCCATAGGAGGGAGTGGGTCAAATGTCACAGAATGAAATCTTCAAGGAGTAAATTATCTGACAGTAAAGAGCAAGTGCTTAGTAAAAGGATGCATACCTTAAATAACTAAAGTGTGGGGCCCTTTGCTGCTTCTACAGTCATTCAGTTTGCTATTATTTGTTTCTTTACTTACTCTTTCATCATTTTATTTTTATTTTGCCAACTGCTAGTGAAAAAAGAATCCAATGGGATCCTTGTATTATGAAATCAGAAACTATTTACTGGCAAGGCTGGCAGTGTATTTCAATCGGAAACTGCAAATCTATGTTCAGACTTTTATGGAGAAATAATACGGTCTACCACCAAAATATTGTATATTTTATACAAATATGTGATTTTGATCACCTGTGATCTTTTGTTATTATTTAGCATGTGGCATTTTCTTCATAACTAGATTTTGTTTAGGAAGAAGAAAGAGAAACTAATCATTGTTTAAAAAAAATGTAAAGTCATACAGATGGACCACAATAGTGCAAACATATAAAGGGCAAAGTTTGTTACTGAAAGAAGTATCTATTTATTTTGAAAAAGGTAGAAAAATATGTTTAGTTTCTCATTGAAATACATTGAGTTCCTAAGCAGTTGGCAGTTTCTGACATAACAATACCAGAATTCCACTGAATTATTTTTTACAAACAGTGTGAAAAGTAAAGACAAAAACCTATTTGTTTCACTTCACTAACAAATATTTTGCTACAAAAGCAGAAAGTAATTACTAACATATCAACATACAATAGATAAATGAATAATGTGTTTATTTCTTATAATTTAACTCCTGCTCTTTAAATGTCTTACTGAAAGTAAGTTGGGAAGTGTGTGTATGCATATGTGTGTGTGTGTGTGTGTGTGCATGTGAAGTCTATGAACTCATCACTGACTAGTTAAAATCAAAGCTTTAACACACACATAGTTCAATAAACTAGATAGAACCATCTTATATGTATAAGCATAGTAAAAATATGTAAGACCAATATCTGTCCATGTGTTGTACCTGAAACAAGAAGGAAGTGGGAGCACAGACATGATATTAAAATGAAGAATACTGAAAAACCAGTGGCATAACATTTCACTCAGACTAATCACTCCATCTTTGACTGGGCAAAATGTCACCCAACTGTGTTCAAGCAGTGCTTCTGAGCAGCGCTCCTGAGTACAGGCAGTCCCTGACCTTTCACCAGCACACAGCACACAAGCATGTTGGATGCCATGTTGCACCACTGTGTCCACTCCAAGCTGTGCCTCTGAGCATCACTTCCCTGTGCAAGCAGTCCCTCACATTTCACCAGCACACAGTACACAACTGTGATGGGTACTGTGTCACTCCATTGTGTTAATGCAGTGCTTCTGATCATCACTTAACAATGCAGGTAGTCCCTCACCTTTCACCAGCACACAGTACACCAATGTGTCCACTCCACGCTGTGCCTCTGAGCATCACTCCCCTGTGCAAGCAGTCCCTCACATTTCACCAGCACACAGTACACCACTGTGATGGGTACCATGTCACTCCATTATGTTAATGCAGTGCTTCTGATCATCACTTAACAATGCAGGTAGTCCCTCATCTTTCACCAGCATGCAGTATGCAGTTCTTATGGGTGCCGTGTCACTCCTCTGTGTTCTTGCATTGCTTCTGAGCATTGCTCACCGGAACAGGCAGTCCCTTACCTTTCACCATCACTCAGTGCACAACAGGGATGGGTGCCATGATGCCCCACTGTGTTCATGCAATGCTTCTGAGCATCGCTCCTCAGTGCAGGCAATCCCTACCCATTCACCAGTCCACATTACATCACCATGATGGGTGACATGTCACTCCACAGTATTCATGCAGTGCCTCTGAGCATCACTGCACAGAGCAGGCACTCCCTCACCTTTCACCAGCACACAGTACACTACTGTAATTGGTGCCATGTCACCTCACTGTGTTCAAGCTGTGCTTCTGAGCATCAATCCACAGTGCAGGCAGTCCCTCACCTTTCACCAGCATGCAGTACACCACCTTGATGGGTGCCATGTCACCCCACTGTGTCATCTAGTGCTTCTGATATTACTCCCTTGTGCAAGATTTCCCTCATCTTTCACCAGCAAGCAGTACACCACCGTAATGTGTGCCTTGTCACACCCGAGTGTTCATACAGTGCTTCTGAGCATTGTTACACAGTGTAGGCAATCCGTCACCATTTAACAGCACACAAAATGGAACTGTAATTGGAGCCATGTTCGCTCCACTGTGTTCATGCAGTGCTTCTGAGCATTGTTCCTTAGTACAGGGAGACCCTACCTATTCACCAGTGCACATTACACCACCATGATGGGTGCCATGCCGCTCCACTGTGTTCATTCATTGCTTCTCAGCATCTCTCCTAAGTACAAGCAGTCTCTTACTTTGTTCATACAGTGCTTCTGAGCATCACTCCACAGAGCAGGCAGTACCTCACATTTCACCAGTACACAGTACACCACCTTGGTGGGTACCATGTCACCCCACTGTGTTCATGCATTGCTTCTCAGCATCCATGCAGGCAGTCCCTTACTGTTCACCAGCATGCAGTACATAACCATGATGAGTGGCATGTCGCCCCACTGTGTCCATGGGACAAAGCTGTTTACCTCCTTCAGCACCCTGACTTGCTCCTATCTGGGCCAGTCTTCCCAGCCACAAATACACCTTCTCTGGGACTTACCTTTTCTGGTATTCCTGTCACAGGACCTTGGATCAGGGGTGCCTGCCTAGTCATTGGTGCAGGGCCTGCTAGAGGGCAGGCTATCACTTTTCTACAGTTGGAGGGCTTTTCCTCCTATTTTCTCCCCTATTTGGCTCAGACGTGTGTATACTCAGCCTCCATGGAGACACAAGCATTCAGGTGTGGGGTCCCTTCCCATACTGTCCCATGGTGCTGCCACCTAGATCCCTCTCCCTGTCCTACAGATGTGCATTTTCCCTCCCAGGCCAGTTCCCAAGCGACCAAGATCCATTCTTGAACCTGGGTTGCTGGCATGGCACTCAGTGGCTAAAAGCGTGAAACAGAAATAGGTAGACAGACCTAGAACTGGAAACCAGAATTACACAGAGTAATGGCCCCATATTAAAAGGTATCGGGCTGTCCCTTGCAAAGACCCTTTCCTTAGTGCAAATTAGCACAGTTCACTAAATTTGCTATACTCAAACATGTTTGGAACAAAGTGCAAGTGCTCCAAGCATGTTTGAATATAACCCCCGAAGCAAAAATGAGGCACTAAAACATGCACTCAGCACAGTTCACACCCCCCTGCTTTCCAAAAAGAAATACAGTAGCTGGTCACTGAAAACATCAACGTGCTATATTGGAGCTAACTCATTTAGGGAATCCCAGACCTGTTAGTGTTACAATAGGTACAGTCAGGACCTTACTGAAAATGAGATACTGCATGTGAACTGACCTATCCTGGGTAACTACATTGTAATAATATATAAAAGCAGGACCCCAGTAAAATTAGATTGTGCATGTTAACTGTGCTAACTCTACTAAATACACTGAAAAATGTGTAAAAGCAGGACACCACTGAAAATTAAATATTTTAGCTGCTCTATCCTACTAATGACACTCAAACCCTATGTGTGTGCACAACTGTGGTAACAACTACGTGTGTGTGTGTGTGTGAATACTAGAAATCGCAGGTCTGCTTATGAAACTAGAACTCATCACCCACCAGGTAAAATCAAACCTCTAACACACACATAGTTCAATAAACTAGATAGAATCATGTTATATACTGTATAAGCATATTAAAATATGTAAGACCAATATCTGTCCATGTGTTGTACCTGAAACAAGAAGGAAGTAAGAGCACAGACATTGTATTAAAATGAAGAAGACTGAAAAATCAGTGGGGCTACATTTCTCTCAGGCTGACCATTCCATCTTTGACTGGGTGCTGTCTCACCCAACTGTGTTCAAGCAGTGCTTCTGGGCATTGCTTCTGAGTGCAGTCAGTCCCTGACCTTTCACCAGCACACAGTACACATGCATGCTGGCTGCCATGTTGCACCACTGTGTCCAAGCTGTGCTTCTGAGCATCACTCCCCTGTGCAGGCAGTCCATCACCTTTCACCAGCACACAGTACACCACTGTGATGGATGCCACGTCACCCCATTGTGTTAATATAGTGCTTCTGAGCAGCATCGCTTCACAGTGTAGGCAGTCCCCCACCTTTCACCAGTGAAGAGTGAGAGTTATATGGGGCGTTTTCAGACCATACCTCTCAACTGTACCGGATTTTGCATGATGTTCCGCATTCTGACCCCTGCAGTCCATCTGTACCACTGCCCCGCATTCTCCAGTTCTTTTCCGCATTGGAAGCCAAAACCACATAGCCACACCGCACGCAGCACTAATCCCTAGGTCCCTTTGTTTGCACTGCAGCTGAGTGAACCGGCCACCATTTAACTTCCGTCCGTCCTCCTGGCCTGTCTAGTATTGATGATGTCGGGACATCGGGGGGGCTTTTCTAGGGGCAGATCAACTTGAATGATGGCCCGAGCTAGCCCACACCCCTCTCCACAAACTGATTACTGACTCATCTGTGAGTCTTCCAGGTCCCCCCTCAGGTCTGCTTCCCCGCTATAAAGCAGTCTGGGTGCCCGGAGGGGGGACCATAGCTTCAGGAGCATTTTGCTGAGAGGATTGCTTTTAGAGAAGGACCATCAAGGAACCAATCAGAATCGCCATGCTGCAGCATACCAGGAAGCTGGAACAGCTAAGCTGAGTGAGGAACCAGAAGAATGCTGTGACATCACCAACCAGCTGAGGGACCGACAGAGTGTTGGTTGGTGTTCTGCATCAGCTTAGCCTGTGCCTTTTTGTGCTTTTTGGGGGTTCTTGCATGATTTGGGGACAGGGCGGCCAGGCGGGCAATGGAAGGGTTTAGCAGAGCAGTGAGGAGGTGCCCCCAGCCAGTCTCAATCTGCAGAGGAGGAGGGGCACATGATACAGCAAACTGGGGTCTTGGGGCTAAATCTCTATTGGTGGGGCAATCGGAGGGGAAGTTGTCTGGGAGAGACCCTGGGCACATCGTCTTTGCCCAGCTCCTGAAACCTGAACTCCAGTCCTGCCGGCAGTAGCAGCGAGCTACTAGAGGTTTGTTGGGGAGGCTGGTGAGCACTGACCCTGTGTCATGGGGCTGGCTGGGGCTGCTGAAGATGAACTCCCTCCCAACCTGGCTGGCAGTGGCCATCAAGAACATGCTGCAGCTCTCAGCACAGTAGTGAGAGGAGAGCTGCCTGAGTGAAGTCCCTCTGGGTGGAACTGGGAGAAGTCTGGAGCAGCAGCACTTACAGCACAGTGCTCTGTGCCAAGTTTCCTCAGGTTTCCACTTCCAACTGAGCTGTAAAATCATGAAAGTTGGCTTGGCTACAGACAGTGCTGCTGCTGTGTTTTAAATCTGTTTTGCTGTCCTCTTTGACTGTTTGGGGGTTTGCAGATTGGTCCCCAGGCAGAGAAAAGCTGTCTAGTATGCTTCAGCATTTGGAAGTTGGCTTGGTTGGGCATTGCAGTGCTGCTGTGCAGACTGGGGGGTTGGGGGTCCAGTGTAGTGCTGGGCCCAGTCCCTCCCTGGTGGTGGGCCAACCAACAGAGGCACAGTCTGATACACACTTAGCTGGCAGAGCAGCAGCATGTCCCCCACCACCATTGAAAAAGCTAATGGACCAGCCGGGACCAGATGGGACCACCATTAAGCTTTCTCACAGTGCTGCCGGGCCACTGGGTGTTTTCTTTTTTTTTTTACTTGATGGGCTCCAATCTTTGTTTGCTGCCTGTACAGTGGTACAGCTGCCTGGCTGGTGCTCACTTGTCATCAGCAAACAAGGACAGAAGAAAAGAAGCAGCATTCCTGCCCCAGTAAAGAGCTGACTGGCCAGAAGGGACATCTACCAACTTCCCTTACACTGCGCTGCTGGGCAGCCCAGCTGCTGGTTTGGAGTGTGGATGGTACATGGCTACAGGTGTGTCCAGGGCTGTGTTTGTGTGGGTCTTGATTGTGCAACCATTAGATGGTATCACCACTGTACCAGTCACTTTACTACTGCTTGGAAAGTGCTTTGGGGTACAATGTTTATACAAGCGTGCTATAAATGCTAATACTTCTTCTTCACAACAGATACATCTTCCACCACCCTGAGTGTAGCTGCCACTGTACTGGAGGTTCTGCAAGGGAGGTTACGCCAACCAGGAGTGACCAGCTTCCACTGTCGGACTCAAAAGAAGCCCCACCAGTGACCCAAAGTAATCCAGCCAGGAATAGCATCACAGACTACACCACTATGCAGGCGTTCATCACCAGCAAAAGGAGGCGAGAGGAGGAGCAGCAGCTGAATGGTGCCACAGGTATGTTCCTGGGGATTTTTTGAAATTGGAACATTTTTTGTACATGGAGTTTAACTGACTTTTTCTTTTTTCGGGGAGAGAGTGGTGGGTTGTTGCCTGGCTGCCACTCAATCATATTTCTGATGTTTACTTTATAGCATTGTATGTGCAAGTACGCCTTGTTTTATGCATGGGCAGGGGGTCAGCTTTCTGTGTGCCACCTAGCTGGTATATTAATACAGTTATGTCACTGTGACAAACACAGTGTAGTTGTGTTAATAAACCATCAGTATTGAATGCACGCAGAGAGCAGGACCCCCTTCCCAGCAACCCAAAAAATGATGTACATGTCCTGTTTTACCAGTGAGTATCTTGCTTGCTGCATGATATTGCGTCAGATAACTTTTACTGCCAAAATTGCCAAGTGTAATGGAATTAAGTATTTTGGGGAGTGCATGGTGTGTCCAGACAATGTCTGATATTTTATTAATATGACTGTAGTGTTAGTGTGACCCACCACAGTCTTGTTCAGAAAACATCAGCATTGACTGGACACAGCAAGCAGGACCCCCCCTTCCACCAACCCAAAAAACAAGGTACATGGCCTATTTTTGATGGTGTGGTTTGTTTGCTATGCAACGTTGCATTGGATTAAGTGTGTAGCAGAATTGTTTGCACTGGTGTTTTGGTGCATGAAGGTGGGGGGCTGCAACATGTGTCCAGACAATGCCTGATGTTTTATTAATATGACCGTAGTGTTAGTGTGACCCACCACAGTCATGTTCAGAAAACATCTGTATTGACTGGACACAGCAAGCAGGACCCCCCTTCCACCAACCCAAAAAACAAGGTACATGGCCTATTTTTGATGGTGATGGCATGGTTGGCAGGCTGGCCCAGTGGCGTGGAGGGCTGAGGCATTACACCTTGCCTCCTGCCACACCAGCAAACAAATCAGTATTTCAAGTTGAAAATTATTGTTGATGTCTTATTATTGTCTGCCTGAAGGTATTAGTCCCTGAGAGCGGAGGTCAAATTGAGGTGCTTTACCTTTCTTTTGTTTAGATTGTTTGTTTTTATTTTTGCATAGATTGCGGGGGTGACTCTGAATCAGATAATTCCAGTGTGCACAGCCCAGTGAAGAAGCAAAGATGGTACTCAACATTCCAGGCTACCTAGAAATCTTTATTTGATTGGGTCAGCGACAGCAGGAAAGGGGGATCATATGCATTCTGCAAGATATGCTCCTGTGATTTCACCACAAGCCACGGAGGACTCCATGATCTGCAGCGCCATGCAGCTTTGGAGAAGCACTGCAACAATGTCAAGCATGCCAAATCTGGACAGAAGATCTCCAATTTGTTTGCAGCACAAGCAAGCTCAAAAGTTACAGGGCTGAAGTTGCTTTTGTCACTATGCTTGCAGAGCACAACTTGTCATGTTCATGTGGTGATCACATTATTAATATATGAAGAAGTACTGCTCTGATCCTGAAGTATTAAAAAAGATGACTTGCGGTGCCACAAAAGCAACCTGCATAGCAAGGGACGTCATGGGGCCTATGCACCAGGAAGATGTTGCTGAAAAGTGCCATACTGTGTCTACATGGATCAGAGCACAGACATGGGAGATGTAAAACTGTTAGTTATTCTTGCAGATTATTTTGATGACGAGCAAGGAAAGCATGCGATAAAGTTCCTGGATGTGCCTGAGTGTGTCTCAGGAACTGGACAAGGTAAGTTTGACTGTCTTATGGAAACCCTAAATCAATTTCACATTCAAACGGACAATCTTGTTGCAGTGTCATCTGACAATGCTGCCTCCATGATCGGCAAGAGGAACTCTGTTTTATCAAGGCTCCAAACGCTAAATCCACATATTGTCAACATGGGGTGTCTCCGCCACCTGGCAGACATCTGCAGCAAAGCAGCAGTGAAGACTCTGACAAAAATTGAAGAGCTTGTGTCAGATGTTTACTGCCACTTTATTTCAGGTGCACAAAGACAACAGAAGTTAAAAGAATTTGCACTTTTTGTGGATATAGAACCACTCAAGGTTATAAAACATGCACCAACACGGTGACTAAGCCTGAATAAGGTTGTCAAGAGGATGCTGGATCTGTGGCCTGCACTCCTGTCCTATTTCCGGTCAGCAGAACAAAGACCAGCAAAAGTGGAGAGTATCACCAAAAGACTGGAGAGCCATGAAATCCGAATGCAGTTCATGTTTCTAAAACATGGACTTGAACCTCTGTGCCAGTTCAACCAACAGATGCAAAAAGGCAACAACCAACTAATGACTTTGTACTCTGACATCTCTCAACTCCTCTACATATATGCTGGCAGAGTTCTGCGGCCTGAGATGGCCAGAAAATTGCTAAATGACAATGATGCTACCATTCTGGACAATTCTTACAGTTTTCTGTGCCACAGTGACCTTCGTCTAGGGGCAGAAATACGACAGTACATGATGGAGCAGGAAGACAGCATTGCTGGAACAGTAATAGAAACCAACATTTACCAGAAAGCAGTTGTGTTTTATTCTACTGTCATATTCAAAATACTAAAGAAATTTCCTGTGAACAAGTTTGTGCAAAATGTAGGACTTGTCCTCAATCCTTCATCGAAGCTCAAGGTAACACCCTCTATGATGACAGACTTGGCAGATCGTCTAGGAATCTGCAAGACTATAGAAGAGAAGGACACATTGCTGAATGAATTTTCTATGTACCAGTTGTCTGATACAGGGACCCTAACTGGACCAATAAATGGACCCCATACAGCCCTCCCAAAGCATTGGGCCGTGGTCCTCAAAACTGTTGGTGGAGATGGTTCACTGCAGTACTTTAAAAGATTGATGATGGTACTACTTTGCTTGCCCCATTCAATTGCAGACACAGAGCTTGTTTTTAGCATGGTATGTAAAGTTAAAATGGAGCTATGACAGTCCCTGCATCTCAAAACGCCGAACTCTTTGCCGGCAATCAAGATGAATGAGGAGCGAGACTGTTACGATGTTCAGTATTCGAAGGAGACTCTTGCTGCTGCCAGAAAAGCATCGCCCCCCTACAATAAAGAACACCAGACCACAACACAGACATAGACAACATGCCCTACACTCCCACAGGGTTTTGAAGCAAGACGTCTGATATTTTGTGGTCCTACAACTGTGATTTTATGTTTGCAGTTGCATATACTGTTCTTTTTAGTGTCCAGCTGCCAGCAGGTGTTTGTGGTTAAATGTGAATACGCTTTTATTATTTAAGTTCAGTAATTGCTTACCTGGGTTTTTAAGGTTTAACTTCCAAGCACTTTGTTTTATTCACTGGTGGCGCATTTATTTAGTATAGTTAGTATACTACAGTACAGTATTATAGTTACAGTATTCAACACATATTTTTATTTGTGTATATTGTAGTATTAGTATTGTTTCAGTACACATTTAGTTTTATTTCAGCAAACGCTCTACAAATAGTTGTTCTTTCATTCAGTAGTGCTGCATTTAGTATAGTTTCAATAAACTGTTTCATGATTTCCTCAAATAATGAATAAGTTGTGTTTTTTCATTCTCTAGAGGTGTATTTATCAATAAAATGTTTACACAATTAGGATTTTCATCACTCTTCCTTTTAATTAAGGACACACATTTAGGGTTTGCATCACTGTTTATTTTAATTAAGGGCACGCAGACAGAACACATTTTCATTTTCTCTTTAATTTGCAATACAAACCACATGCCAAGTATACAAACAATAATTTTACTGTGATAAAAACAGTTTTATTCATTTTATGTGAAAAAGCCACAGTGCGCGACTCCGCGCTGTGAAAAATCGGGGGTACCACATTTTTGCTATTTGACACTCATTTTGTAGCCCTCTGTCACACATTGGCAAGTTGGGAGGTTGAGAAGTATGCTTCAGACCCCCTGATATAACCCTCCTGGTCAGTCCTGTGTACATGGCTTTCTCCATAACCAGCGGGGATTGACTGTGCCTCTGAGTTTTCCACTGAGTGATTGTGATGTCTTTGTAATTCATCCACCAGTTGGGCAAGGTTGGGATATAATTTGTTTGGAATGGAAACACAGAGGGCAGGCAGGTTTCCACTTGAATTTACACCCAGGGGTCCTGCCACAATTACCTTTCTGACAATTGACCGACCAAGACTATTTGGTCTCAGTCTATGAAGGCACAATATTCATTAAAATCCATAGTAGACTTGTGGTCATGATTTTTATGTTGTCTTGCACTTGTGCAAGAAACATGTTGTGGTAACTTCAGAATAGCAGGCTTTGGAGGTGTGGGCCTGTTGTGGCCTGTGGCGCCACTGCTTTTTGGGGCTGGGGCTCCATGGCATGAATTAGATTGCACGCTGTCTATGATAGCAGTGTAAAAGCGTGTCCACCACCTTGAAAGGTTTTAGCCACTGCAATGAGGGAGCTCCACCTCACTGCAGGGCGTGCCTTTCACGGTGTAAGTTTCAGTGTGACATGGCAGAGGCTGTGCTGTCTGCCTTGCACAGTTCCCAGAAAAGCCGTCTTAGGGGGATGCCAAATCGGCATCATCCCCAATACTATTTATTTGCTGACAGGGTGCCCAGTCGCCATTGGCTACAATCCCCCTTCCCCAATTCATCTGCCGATGGGGGATCCCAATCCCCATCGGCATCATCCCCCCCCAACACTCTTTATTTGCCAATGGGGTGTCTCAATCTCCATCGTATAGAGTAGTTCAGATATGTGAATGAATGAATTATTCGTCTGACTGCCTTTAATGGCTGCAGCTGCCCATTGGCTCTTGCTCTGAACCAATGGGCGTGCAGCCCTACTGAGCTGTCAGTCGGCGGGCGGTGGGGCGGCAGGCGGGTGGGTGCTGCCACCCGCCGCTGATGGGGTGGGAGTAGGGTGGTGGGCTCCATGGCTGGGTGGGGTGGGGGCCACTGGACCACCAGGGAAGTTGGACTTTGGGGGTGGGATTGACTCTTATGCCCACGATCAGGCTTAGTCCACTGGACCACCAGGGGTGGACTTTGGGGGGTGGGTTTGACTCTTATGCCCATGATCGGGCTTCGCGGTCCACTGGACCACCAGGAAATTGGACTTTGGGGTGGGGGATGAACTCTGTTCTGCCCTTGATCGGAGCTAGTCGGGGGTGAATTCCGTTCTGCCATTGATCGGGCTAGTCAGAGGTCATTTACAGTATTCATACTTTCCTGCGATCGGGCCAGTGGGGGTTCTTTTACATTATACCCATGATCGGGCCAGTTGGGGGAGTTTACATCATGCCCACGATCGGGCTGCAGAGGCGTCAGTCCCGGCGGCTGCTGCCTGGCAGAGCGCCAGGCGCAAGTTGTCGGGGAGCGGTGTACCTGCATGCTAATGGCATGCAAATGGGGCCGAAAGTAGATGCAAATGGCCCCCCATGCGCCTTGCATGAATTGTGGCCCCATTTGCATGTCACCTTTTGAATATCGGAAATTTCCCCATGGAGCAATGGAACTTGCGCCACCGCATCTTGAATGCTCCACTCTGACCACTTGCGGTGGTGCAAGTTCCACTGCGCCATGCACAGTGGCTGTGGCCAGGGGGGATATTCAAAGGAGTTGCTCAATAGCGCAACTTCATTGAATATCGCCCCGGCCACACCCCTGTGCAACTTTTTTGAGCAGCGCAAGGGCTTGCGCCACAGAATGGCGCAATTTGAATATCCAGCCCATTGCTCTTAGTCTTACGATATTAACATGGAAAGGAAATTCAGAGTCATGATCCACTATAAAATGTGTTTACTTTTGATTTTGATGTTTAAAGTTTTACAAGGCAGTATTAGGCAGCAAAATGTTTCATACCATTGCAAACTTACAATATAGTCACTATTTCAACTTGTAGCTAAAGTTAATGTCTACAAGGCAGTTTGAGGCATTTCGAAGCAATGAAAACAACTGAGTAATTTCAGAAACTTTCAATACGACTTACAATTTGTAAACATACTTAAGATTCTTATCTGAACAGCAGTGTGAAGCAGAAAATGAATTTCCTGTCACTGACTAAAGTAGTCTGACAAAGAAATAAAAAATAAAGCCAGATTTGCCAGTTCTACGGTATTGCACCTAAGAAATGGGTAACATGACTCACCACACCAGTAACCAGATGTTCCTATGAAGTCCTAAGCGTAGAGGTGATCTCTAGTTCTCCCTCTGAAGCTCTTACCTTGCCTTGGATTTTTGGCTGTTTAAATAGTTTGTCCAGGTAGAGCTGTAACTGGATGGTTTGTGTTTTCTAACAAAACGGTTGCTGATTCGTTGTTGACAGACTTGTCACTTTTTGGAGACTTTATCTGAACTTTTGTTTTGATTCAGCCTCATATACCTTATGTTAACCTGAGGCTAGTTAAGTCACTGCCTTTGCAGGAAATTTAGGTGAGTTATGGAGTTATGTTACTGTGTCTGTGGTAACTCCAGGTTATTTAAAAAGCATATGGAGTTTGACTATGAGAATATCATGCAATGCAAGAATGTAATCTCAACCAGGTACAGTTTCTTTACAAGACAAGGTTGGCTGTGTGTTGTGGTTTATTTTACCAGGGGTGTAGACAGGAATTTTAAACTTACACTCAAAACTGATGTACTGTTGCCTCCCCCGTTATGTAAACATAAACCAAAATATGCGCAGCCACGCCACATGAACAATAGGCCTGCCCCCCCCATTTGCCATGTCTAGTTCAAGTAATCAGGTTCTTCCTGTAATCCTCCTTCCTTTGTTTTTCTGCCTGCCTGGTAAGTTGTTCTTGTTTGTGTATTTGGCTGGTGGCATCAGTACCTCATAGCGAACAAGAAAGGCAAAAGGGCTCAGCACGACACAGACACAATGTGACTTACAATGTCCTTGCTTTCCTCTTTTTGTTGCCCCTGCCTGATTTATTTTACTGTACTCTGCTGAATACAGTGCGTATGCCTGCTGACACCCCTATATTTTACAATCAAGACAAGGTTGACCTCTGGTTAACCTTTTATGGTTAGGCTGAGTAGCTGTAAATACACTGTCTGAGATTTACTGGTGGGAGGCACCCAGTAAATGTCAGAGCTCTTTGTCTCATGTTGACTGTAAGAAATAAAACGTAAGAATTTCTTAAGTGAAATAAATCTATAAACCTATAAACTATCAGATTATAATTTGTTAGTCAATCAGAACAAACACCAACACATCTATTTGCAAATACTAGGTTATAAGTTGTCAATTGATTAGTACTGTACAAAGTAAAACACACTTGTCTCTTATCCTTAACTATTAATTAGTAATATATGATGACAGTGGTAATTATTGACGAGCCAGTGTTCGGCAAGAAAATAGCAGGCTGACACCTAAGCATTTTGATCCGATTACAAACAAGCTCTCAAAATCCAGGGTGCGGAAAGTCTGCAGCAATCCCATCAGCCACCATGCTCTCTTGTTCTGGGAGCATTTCTTCATCTACCGAGAGTAATGGGGTAGCCAGAGGTGATGAATTAAGTAGCCTTAGATAATCCTCAATCATGGGGCATTAAGGTCAGTCAATCTGAATGGGGCAAGTTCATGTAGGCTTTCAAGCCGGGCCGGTATTGGCCCTGGATAAGCTTGAGGTGTGAGGTCCTGAAATAAGATAAACCCATCTGGTGAGCGGGTTGGATAACATGGAGCAGGTGGGTCTGATGGCAGAGGCAGATCCAGTGGGGTCTGAAAGATGAGATTACATGCAGAGCACCAGCATGTAGTATGCAGCTCTTATGGGTGCCATGTTGTCCCTTAGTGTTCATGCATTGCTCGCCAGTACAGGCAGTCCCTTACCTTTCATTGTCACACAGTACACAGGGATGGATGCCATGATTCCCTACTGTGTTTATGCAGAGCTTCTGAGCATCACTCCTCAGTGCAGGCAATCCCTACCCATTCACCAGTGTGCATTCCATCACCATGGTGGGTACCATATCATTCCACAGTGTTCATGCAGTACTTCTGAGTATCACTCTACAGAGCAGGTACTCCCTCACCTTTCATCAGCACACAATACACTACTGTGAACGGTGCCATGTCACCCCTCTGTGTTCAATCTGTGCTTCTGAGCATCACTCCACAGTGCAGACAGCCCATCACCTTTCACCAGCAGACAGTACACCACCTTGATGGGTGCCATGTCAACCCACTGTGTTCATGCAGTGCTGCTGACATTACTCCCTTGTGCAGGAATTACCTCACATTTCACCAGCAAGCAGTAGACCACTGTACTGTGTTCCTTGTCACACCAGAGTGTTCATACAGTGCTTCTGAGCATTATTACACAGTGCAGGCAATCCCTTACCATTCACCAGCACATAAAGCACAACCATAATTGGTGTCATGTCGTACCACTGTTTTCATGCAGTGCTTCTCAGCATCACTCCTCTGTGCAAGCAGTCCATTACTTTGTTCATACAGTGCTTCTGAGCATCACTCCACAGTCAGGCAGTACCTCACATTTCACCAGCATACAGTACACCACCTTGATGGGTACCATGTCACCCCACTGTATTCGTGCATTGCTTCTTAGCATCAATCCTCCATTCAGGCAGTCCCTTACCATTCACCATCACACAGTACACAACCACGATGAGTGGCATGTCGCCCCACTTTGTTCATGCAGTGCTTCTCAGTATCACTCCTTCATGCAGGCAGTACCTTACCGTTCACCAGCATGCAGTACACAACCATGATGAGTGACATGTTGCCACACTGTGTCCATGGGACAAAGCTGTTTATCTCCTTCAGCCCCTGACTTGCCCCATCTGGGCCAGTCTTCCCAGTCCCATCACCCACCTTCTCTGGGACTTACCTTTTCTGGTATTCCTGTCACAGGACCTTGGATCAGGGGTGCCGTCCTAGTCACTGGTGTGGGGCCTGCTAGAGGGCAGGCTATCACTGTTCTATGGTCGGAGGGGTTTTCCTCCTATTTTCTCTCCTATTTGACTCAGACATCTGTGTACTCAGCCTCCATGGAGACACTTCGGGCATCCAGGTATAGGATCCCTACCCATGCTGTCCCAATGTGCTGCCACCTACATTCCTCTCCTTGTCCTACAGATGTGCATTCTCCCTTCCAGGGCAGTTCCCAAGTGACCCAGGTTCATTCTTGAACCTGGGTTGCTGGCATGGCAGTCAGTGGCTAAAAGCTTGAAACAGAAATAGGTAGACAAACCTAGAACTGGAAACCAGAACTATGCAGATTAATTGCCCCATATTGAAAGATATCAGACTGCCCCTTGCAAAGTCCCTTTCCTTAGTGCAAATTAACACAGTTTACTAAATTTGCTATACTCAAACATGTTTGGAGCAAAGTACAAGTGCCCCAAGCATGTTTGAATGTAGCCTACCAAAGCAAAAATGAGGCACTGCAATGTGCACTCAGCACAGTTCACAGCCCCCTGCTGGCCAAAGAGAGGTACAGTACCTGGTCGCTGAAAACATACAGGCTGCGATGGAGCCAGCTCATTTAGGGCATCCCAGTCCTGTTAGTGTTACAATAGGTACAATCAGGACCTCACTGAAAATGAGATACTGCATGTTAACTGACCTATCCTAGGTAACTACGTTGTAAAAATGTATAAAAGCAGGACCCCAGTAAAATTAGATTGTTCATTTTACCATCTGCTAACTCTACTAAATACACTGGAAAAATATGCAAAAGCAGGACCCCACTGAAAATGAAATATTGTAGGTGCTCCATCCCACTAATGACACTCACACCAAATGTGTGTGTTCACAACAATTATAACAGCTATGTGTGTGTGTGTGTGTGTGTGTGTGTGTGTGTGTGTGTGTGCATTTTAAGAGTGTGTGTATGTCCAGAACCAAAAACACTTTTCACTGCAATACCTTGATGTTTATGGGGGTTTTCTTTCCACTATTGTGGTGTAAATGTGGGACTTTTACATTATTTATGTATGTATATTTGTATTTATTTATTTTAAAAGTTTCAAAAGGAAAGACATACTGAGACAAAAATAGTTCATTTCCAGATGTATCCTGTGGGGAAGAGGGAAGAGAGGTGCAAGAACAACACAGAACAATAACATATACAGTAAAATAAACAGTACAAAATAAACACGAACAAGTGTCATCAGACAGGTAAAATTATAGGCAAAACTTTTACAAGGAAACAGCAGGGAATCTATCCCATGGGTACAAGCAATAGTATTTTTCAACGGTGAGGGCACCAGAGGATAGGGTGCTGAAGGATGGAGTGCATATGGGGGAAAGAAGAGAAACTGCAGACAAGTGATGGAGGAAGAAGAGAGGGAGAAGGGTTGGTGAGGTGGGTGGAGGGGGCAAGAAGGAGGAGAAGAAAGAGGGAAAGATGGTAAATTGAGGCATGTGAAGGGCTATGACTCAAGGGTAGCCACAGGAGGAAGCAGTGTGGTCAGGGAGCAAGAAGGAAATGGGTCAACTGAGGAGTGGGGAAGGGCTATGATTCCAGGACAGGCACAGGAGGTAGCGGTGTGGTCATGCAGCAGAGAGGGGAGAGAGAGCATTTGGAAGAGGTGGAACGAATGGTTAGGGGAAGAGAGTTCTAAAGTTTATGAAAGCAGAAAGAGAAGGCAGCCAGCAAAAGATTTTACATCACAGTAATACAACTAAGTCACAATTAATTCTATATCTCTTCTCCTGCATCAGTCATTTGCCTAGTTTTTATTTTGATAAGTTGCTCACTATGTTTGTTCTTTGGTCAGTTCCACAACTTTTTGCTTGGTAATTTATATTTGGGAATTTATTCTTAAGACATATTTGTCCTCTTTATCTTTGTTACCTTTATTCCAATTATATGATACTAAGATATTATGTTTTTTCATATCTGTTATCTTTTCCCCTTCCCCAGGACACATCTGAAAACGAGCTGTTACTAGCACAGTATGTCTTTCCTCATAAAACCTTTGAAATAAATAAATCTCTTATCATAGTGATGCATTAGCATCCATTGTGGCTCTCACCCGAGTTTGTTTATATATACAGTGTTCCTTAACTCCAAAGACTGTCAGCATTAATGATTTGTTAAGTTGTAATGTTATCCTGTGGGAATTTTAATTTTTATGTTTTTGAAAGTTCTGTTTTTAGTTGTTATTTCTTAGGCACTTAGTCTTGTAGTTTTCATTGAGACCCTTTTTGAGATATATATATATATATATATATATATATATATATATATATATATACATATACACACACACATATATATATATATATATATATATATATATTTATATTATGGTAGCATGGTAGTGGGTTAGGGTTGAGGAGCCATTTACATGTTAAACCTAAAATTTTGCACTTTAATAACTTTGCAACCATTCAGCGGATTTGCATGAAATCTGGAATACACAATCAAGAAACATACATCTTGGAATCTACCAACTTTTGTACTGTTCGGATATACGGCTGCGGAGTTATTAAGCGTGATCTGTGCGCACATTTACGCTTTTTTGCAATTCTATGGTCATTTCCACAGGTCGCACGGTTTGTGCGACCGGTACGAAATCTTCAGGGAACATGCGGCCAGGGTCCCTGATGTGCCTTTTGAAGATTTCATGAAAAAATATTAAACGGTTCAAAAGTTATTGAAAAAACAAGTTCCCATTATAAGTCAATGGGAAAAGTTAACAAAAAGTTCAACAGTGTCGCAAACGCAGTTTTTACTTTCACAAATGGCCCTTTTACTGTTGTAAATCCGCCATTTTGTTTTCAGTTAGTGATCATAAAAATGCTTGGCATTTAAATTTGGGACCCTCTAGCAACCTAATTCTTTTTGTATTCACCTAGTCGGACCCTGAGGATGCTAGGCATGTCTTTATTTTGGGGTAAAACACCCCAGAAATATGTTTTTCACATTTCTGGGAAAAGTACTTTCACAAAGTAGTGTCGAACGTGTGACACTGTCGAATGAATTTGCGAAAGCTTTCGCAAAGTTCGACAGTACTTTTCCAGGCTGTGTGAAAATGACAGCAATTCTTTGGTACTCTGCTGCAAAAGAATGGTTTGGTCTTTTGGGCTGAAATTTGCAGGGAACGCAGCCAACATCTCACAGATGTGCCTTTCAGTATTTCAGTGAAAAAATATTACAGGGTGGCAAAGTTACGGCACTCCAAAAGTGATGCTTTTTCCCATAGGATAACATTTTCGGCATCCGTCGCATTATAGGAATCCTTTGGCGCCCTGCTGCAAAATAACGGTTTGGTCCTTTGGGTTGAAATTTGGAGGTAAGAAAGCCAACATAACACAGATGTGCCTTTCAGTAGTTTGGTGAAAAAATATTACAGGGAGCCAAAGTTATGGTACTCCAAACTTCTCTTTTTTTCCCATAGGATAACATGACAGCGTTCGACACGCCTTTCAGGGCCCATATATCAGAAACGATGCGAGATATGGATTTTTCATCAGAAAAATTTTTAGCCCCCACATGAAACTAGCCAGGAAAGTCATAAACCATATGACATTAAAAAAAATTTTTTACGTCGTACGGTTCCTGAGATATAATCAATTTAAGAAACATAGAAACATAGAATTTGATGGCAGATAAGGACCGCTTGGCCCACCCAGTCTGCCCATTTCCTTACCTAGTGGATAAGCTGCAGATCCTAGTTAACCAACAGCCTACTTCTTCCTACCCCCACCCCCCTAGAATTACCTTATGACTGTCCCATGCATGTTTGAATTCCACCACTGTTTTTGACTCCACAACCTCGTCCGGAAGGCCATTCCATGCATCCACAACCCTCTCTGTGAAAAAATGCTTCCTTAAATTACCTCTGAGCTGCCCCCCATCTTCAAATTGTGCCCCTTGTTTTTGCACGCCTCTTTTTTTGAAAGATGCTACCCTCTTGGACTTTGTTGATTCCCATGAGGTACTTGAAAGTTTCTATCATGTCCCCCCTCTACCTCCTTTCCTTGAGGCTATACATATTAAGCTCCTTAAGTCTCTCTTCATATGTCTTCCGGTGCAGACTCTGCAGCATTTTAATTGCTCTCCTCTGGACAGCTTCCATCCTGTCTATGTCTTTGCGGAGACTGGGTCTCCAGAACTGCATGCAGTACTCCAGATGGGGTCTCACCAGCTGTCTGTACAGAGGGATAATAACTTCCTGTTTTCTACTGGTGATGCCTCTACCTTTGCATCCCAGTGTCCCCACAGCCCTCCTTGCTGCCCTCTCACATTGCTTGCCCACCTTTAGGTCATCTGATATGACTACCCCCAGGTCCCTTTCCATTTTTTTTGTTGTTAGTATCTCACTCCCCATTGTGTACTCTTCCCGTGGGTTTTTGTTTCCCAGGTGCATTACCTTGCACTTCTTAACATTGAATCTAAGCTGCCATACATTTGACCATTCCTCTAACCTTGCCAAGTCCCTTCTCATCCTTTCCACCCACCTTTGTGCATCAACTCTGTTGCAGATCTTTGTGTCATCTGCAAAGAGACATACTTTTCCTTCCAGTCCCTCTGCAATGTTGCTTATAAAGACATTGAAGAGGACCGTCCTAATACTGAACCCTACGTACCCCACTAGAACCCCTTTCTTCAGAGTGGACTCCATTTACTATTACTCTCTGTGTCCTATTCTCCAGCCAATTCTTTACCCAGGCTGTCATCTTGGGACCCACTCACAGGCTGGCTAATCGTATATTAATCTTTATGTGGGACTGTGTCAAATGCCTTGCTAAAGTCTAGGTAGGCCATGTCCACAGCCCCTCCCTGATCTACTACTTTGGTCACCCAGTCAAAGAAATCTATCAGATTTGTCTGGCATGACCTTCCCGCTGTGAATCCATGCTGCCTTGGGTCCTGTGCCCCTCTGGCCTCTAGATACTCGACAATTCTTTCCTTCAGAAGTGATTCCATCATTTTCCCTACCACTGAGGTTAAACTAACAGGTCTGTAGTGTCCTGCTTCTGCCTTGCTCCCACTTTTGTGAAGGGGAATCACATCTGCCCTCCTCCAGTCCTCGGGTACCACCCCATCCTCCTATGATTTGTTAAAGAGGGTAGTCAGTGGTGTCACTAGTTCTACCCTTAGTTCTTTTAGAATTCTGGAATGAATCCCATCAGGCCCCATTGCTTTGTCCACCTTCAGTTTTAAGAGTTCTTTCAGAACCCTTTCTTCTGTAAATGGGCTGGTATCAACTTCTGTATCCAGAGTGTTTCTACTGTTTGTTTTAGGTACCTCCCTCTTCCTTTGTAAATACTGAGCAAAAATATTTGTTTAGTATCTCTACCTTTCACAGTCACCCTCTGCCCACCCTCCCTCCCTTTATTAAGCCTCACTATCCCTCCCTTGGTCTTCCTTCGCTCCTGATGTACCTATAAAAGGTTTTATCCCTTCTTAACTGAGTTGGCTATCTTTTCCTTGGTTTGGGCCTTTGCTGTTCTGACTGCCTTCCCAGCTTTCTTTTGCTTTAATTGATACAGTTCTCTGTTCTGCTCCTTCTGTGATTCCTTGTACTTCCTGAATGCTTTCTTTTTCTCTTGAACCTTCACTGCCACTTCCTTTGAGAACCATAGTGGTTTCTTACATCGTTTCATTTTGTTTATTTGCTTCACACAAAGGCTTGTTACCTCTGTGATGGCAGTTTTTATTATTCCCCATTGTTCTTCCACCTCTCCTTCCTGCCCATTTGCTAGTGCATTCCTTAGGCACTCATCCATTTTGGCAAAGTCAGCCCTCCTAAAGTCCAGTACTTTTGCCTTTGTATGGCTTGACTCTATTGTTGTGTTTATTGTGAACCATACTGTTCGATGGTCGCTAGTTCCCAGATGGCTACCCACTTCTACATCTGTGATCCTCTCTTCATCTCCATTTGAGAGAACCAGGTCTAAGATTGCCCCTCTCAAGTGGGCTCCAATACTAGTTGTCTAAGGCATGCCCCCTGTAGGGCATCTAGAATAACCCCACTCTTTGAAGTGGCTGCTGCAACTGCACTCCAGTTAACATCTGGCATATTCAGATCACCCATCAGCAATATCTCCCCTTTTTCTGCCATTCTAAGTATACTTTCTATCATTTCCTTGTCCATTTCCTCCCCCTGAGAAGGGGGTCTGTATACAACCCCTGTGTGGATTGTGGTGCCATTGCCGGTCTCCAAATTTACCCACAGTGCTTCTTCTCCTCCCTGCTTTCCCTTTAGTTCTGTTGCTTTGATTCCTTCCCTTATGTAAAGAGCTACTCCTCCTCTTTTGCCCTCCCTGTCCCTCCTGTAGATAGCATATCCTGGTATGTTTACGTCCCAGTCATGGTTTTGTGTGTACCATGTTTCTGTGACTGCCATGATATCCAGATGTTCCTCCTCCATCAAGGCCACTAATTCAGGAAGCTTGTTACTCAGACTACGGGCATTGGTACTCATTGCTCTCCATTTTTTGATGGTTTTACCTTCTTTTGCAGCATCTCCCACTGACCTTTCTATCTCAGTCTTTTTCTCATTTAGTACCCTGTTTTGTAGGGAGATGCTGGGATTTTCCTGCAGCTTATCAGTGCCTTCCCCCTTGACTAGTTTAAAAGCTTGCCAATGAAGCATTTAAACTGATTGCTCAAAAAACTTGTTCTCTTCCTGGACAGATGCAGACCATCCTGCCAGTATAGGCTGGTGTCCCTCCAGGTGGAACCCCAGTCCCCAATGAAGCCAAACCCCTGTGCTCCACAACATTTTTTCAACCATTCATTAAACTGCATGGTGCAAAGTACCCTCGCCTCACTCATGCCATTGACAGGTAGCACCTCAGAGAAGGATACTGTGTGTGCTACTTGTCTTAGGCCCCTCCCCACCCCACAAAGTCCTTCTGCACTGCTCTAATCTCATGATGAGCCAAGTCATTTGTCCCTAGGTGGACAATGACATCCAGCTCAGACTCCTGCAGCTGTTCTCATGATCCTGAGGATGCGCTCCTGTCCCTGCAAGCCATGGCACCAGGCAGGCACCTTAATTCAGTTTTCCCTGCTCCCCCCAGCTCTATCCCCCTAATAATTGAGTCCCCCATCAAGAGCTGCTTCCTCTCCTTGTGATGTCCTCTGCCTCCTTCCTGTGGGCCTCCCTTGTGACAGTTGTCCTCAGCCTCCTTAGTCTCCTCTGTGGGTGCATCCATAGGGGAGCTATGCTCCCCCAGAATGGTGTATGGATTGTGGAGGAACAACTGACTGGGTGTGCTCTGTTCCACCCTCCCTGAGCCCACTGTGGTCCAACTGCTGTGCTTTCTTCTCAACCTCTGAGGTAGTGGTGGTGGCTGTGGTGCTCCCTGGATGGGGGAGGTTCCCTTCCTACCATCCAGTGTGGCCTGGGGGAAGGTTCCCTTACTACTGTTCAGTGTGGCCAGAAGATGGGCAACTTCCTCCCTCAGGGCAGAGAGTTGTCTGCAAATAGGGCAGCATCTCAGCCTCCAGAAAGACTCCCAGAAGACTGCTTCCCCACAGCCATTACATTGCACTACTCCCCACATGTTGATCTACTTTTTTTGTGTGTGTGATTGGTTTGTTATATAGAAATATATATATTATACAATGTGTATGCTTATATTGTCAGTGCAGTGTGCTAGAGAGGATATGACAGTGATATGCACCTTGCACTCTTGAGAAAATGATGTCAGAACCCCAGGTATAAAGGAACTATTTCAGGGGTGGGTGGGGTGAGGGTGGGAAGGTTGGGCCTAAACTGTGCCTCACAAAACAATCAGCTAAAAGCTCTGACCCACTGCTGCAATGAGTGCCTTTCTGTCAGCAAGATGCCCTACACAACAATTTGACAGAGAAAATACCCTGCTAATCAGACAGAGAAAAATCCAGACATCCAAGTCAGACACAGGTAAACCTCCCCAGCCCCAAAACAGCCCGGTGGTTTGTGCTCTGAAAGCAGTCAGCCCCAAAATAAGTCAGCTGTGCTTTAAACTCTTCCTGCACTGAAAATCTTAAGAATTGTGGTTCCGTAGCCGTTTCACTTACTGTTCCCGTCTATGCCACCATGTGCATTACCCTTTGCGTTTTCAATTGCGCTTGCGTTTGCGTTATTTTTACCATTTGTGTCTACAGTACTGTTTCTCTTTCTGTTTCGCTTTGCGTCACCATGTGCATTTCCATTTGTGTTTGTGGGCACAGTGTTACTATGTGACAAGGGCCCCGGACTCCTGCCGCCGCATTACATTCACTGTTTCTCGTTATCATTCTCAAAAAGAAGGGAAATTAGAGGCAAAAAACTCAGTTTAATGCATTAGTTAGGGTTGTTCCATAATGACAAAAGTGAGGAGGTTCGGTGTTAGGGTTGAAATCCCGGCTTGGACCCCTCCGCCCACACCCCCAACCGGCATGGGGGTGCGCATTGGAGTTGTCGGTCCTAACTCTCACCCCATTCTCCTATACCTCTGCTTCTTTACACATGTGATGGGGTGAGAGTTATGGATGGCAACCCCAATGTGCACCCGATCGGTGAGGTGAAGATGGTATGGGGGTCAGGAAGACTTCCACCTAACACTGAATTTCTGCTTTTGTTGCTGTGGAACAACCCTAACTAATGCATTAAACAGAGTTTTTGCTTATATATATATATATATATATATATATATATATATATATATTCATGGCAAAAAACTCCATTTAATGCATCAGTTAGGCTGGTTCCAGTAACGCCAAAGTGAGGAAATTCATATTAGGTTGAAACCCCCCTTGTACCCACCCTCCCCCGCCCCCAGCCGCATCGGGTGTGCTGGGGGTGTCGATTCTAACTCTCACCTCATCACATGTGTAAACAAGCTGAGGTGGTGAACTATAGGAGAATGGGGTGAGAGTTAGTCGATAACCCCAACGCACACCCTGATGCCGGCTGGGGTGGGGTGGGGTGAGTCCAAGGGGGATTTCAACCCTACATTGAATTTCCCCACTTTTGTCGCTGTGGAACAACCCTAACTGATGGATTAAACAGAGTTTTTTGGCCATGAATTTCCCTTCTTTTTGAGAATGAGGACTATAAATAGTGAATGAAATGTGGTGGTGGGAGCGCGGGCCCTTCAGGCCCCACGCTCCCACCACATGATTAGTAGTGAAATAGTAACAGTAACCACAAAAGAAATGCAAGTGTAAACAGTAATGCACATTGTGATGGAAATGTAAATCATAATGCAAACGGTAACAGAAACGCAAGCGCAAAGTGATGCCAAAGTGAATAGTAAGGCAAATGGAGATGCAAATGCAATTCCATACAGAAACACAAGTGGTAACATGCTTGGTCATGGTACTGCAATTGGAAACACAAATGGTAATGGTAACAGCAAGAATAATACCAAAGAGAACAGAAATGGATACGCAAACGCAAGCACATACAGAAACACAAACCATAAAGCGTACGACCATGGTACCACAATCCGAAATGCAAATGGTAATGGTAATGGTAATAGCAACAATAATGCCAAAGGAAACAGAAATGGAAACGCAAGCTCATACAGGAACACAAACCGTAACGCGCACGGGCACGGTAAAGCAATTGGAAACACAAATGGTAACGGTAACAGCAACGATGACGCTAAACGAGAGAGAAATGCAAATGGAAGAGTGGCCAGAAATGCAAATCGCAATGCGCATGGTGTTGCAAACTGAAACGCAAAGACAAACAGTAGTGGAGATGCAAATGGTAACAGTAACGCAAATGCAAGCGCAAACAAAAAATGCAAAGGGTAATGCACACGTTAGCATACACGGGAACACTAATGCAAACGGGCACAGAGAGACGTGTAAAGCCTGTGTGTAACAGTAAGTGGGGCGCACACCCGATTTTTCCCCAAAAGCTCCATTGAGAAACACAGTGAAAACAAAGAATGTATGCATAATAATGTGCCTTGTAGCAGAAAATGAACAGTTGTAATACTAAATTGCTAATATTTCAGTAACCGTATGACGTAGAAAACAAATTAAAATTTGACATGACTCATGACTTTCCTGGCTACATTTTCACTACATGCATAGCTCAGTGGGCTACACATTTTTGGGATGGAAATTCCGTATCTTGCACCATTTCCGAGATACGAGCCCCGAAAGGCACGGCGGATACCACCATGTTAGTCTATGGGAAAAACATCAGTTTCAGAGTACTGTAACTTTGCATCTGTGCTATATATTTTTGCCAAACCACCAAAAGGTGCTTCTGTGAGATGTTGGCTGCCTTCCCTCCAAATTTCAGCCCAAAAGACCTAACCGTTCTTTTGCAGCAGGGTGGCAAAGAATTCCTGTCATTTTGACCATAGTCTAAAAAAGTAGTGTTGTGATTTACGACACTACTTTGCAACACTACTTTTTCCAAAAATTTGGAAATCATATTTCTGGGGTGTTTAACCCCAAAATAAAGACATGGCTAGCATCCTGAGGATCTGACTAGGTGAACAGAGAAAGATTTGTGTTCCTAGAGGGTCCCAATTTTAAACGCCAAGCATATTTCTGATCAGTAACTGAAAACACTGTAGGGGTCATTTGTGACACTAAAAACTGCATTTGCGACACTGTTGAACTTTTTGTTAACTTTTCCCATTGACATATAATGGGAACTTGGTTTTTGAATAACTTTTGAACCGTTTAATATTTTTTCACGAAATCTTCAAAAGGCACATTGGGGACCCCGGCCGCACAGTCCCCGAAGTTTTCGAACCAGTTGCATAAACCATGCAACCGGTAGGCACCAGCAAAGAATGTGCAAAAAAAGCAATTGCATGCATGCATGTCACTTAATAACTCTGCAGCAGTATATCTGACTGGTACAAAAGTTGGCAGATCCCAAGATCTATGATTGCGCCCTGTGGCTGCCAATTTTCAGGCAAATCTGTTGAACAGTGGCAAAGTTATTAAGATGCAAAGTTTCACCATTTAACCTTAAAAGGGTACTCTACCATAATTATATATGTAGTAGTGGTGTGTGTGTGTGTATATATATATATATATATATATATATATATACACACACACACACACACACACACACACACACACACACACACACACACACATACATACATGTACACATATATATTATGGTAGAGTACCCCATTTAATTTTAAATGGTGAAACTGTGCACCTTAATAACTTTGCCACCTTTTAATGGATCTGCCTAAAATTTGGCAGGCGTGGGGCATAACCATAGATCTTGGCATATGTCACGTTTTGTACCAGTCAGACATACGGCTGCAGAGTTATTAAGTGACATTTTGGGGTGCATTTATGTTTTTTTGCACATTCTTTGCTCGCACCCACAGGTCATACAGTTTGCACAACTGGTCCAAAAACTTCAGGGAACATGCAGTCAGGGTCCCTGATGTGTCTTTTGAAGATTTCATGAAAAAATATATTAAACGGTTCAAAAGTTATTCAAAAAACAAGTTTCCCATTATAGTCAATGGGAAAAGTTAACAAAGTTTGACAGTATCGCAAATGCAGTTTTTAGTGTCGCAAATGACCCCGTAGTGTCGTGAGTCAGCCATTTTTTTTTCAGTTAGTGATCACAGAAATGCTTGACATTTAAAATTGGGACCCTCTAGGAACAAAATTATTTTTGTGTTCACCTAGTCGGACACTGAGGATGCTAGCCATGTCTTTATTTTGGGGTTAAACACCACAGAAATATGTTTTACAAATTTTTGGGAAAGTAATGTTGCACCTGCGACACCTTCGTGGTTTTGTTTTGCAAAAGTGTCGTGATTTGCGACACTAAAATGCGACACTATGGGGAAAATAACAGCACTTCTTTGTCACACTGCTGCAAACTAACGGTTTGGTCTTTTGGGCTGAGATTTAAAGGGAAGAAAGCCAACATCCAACAGATGTGCCTTCTGGTGCTTTGGTCAAAAATTATTACAAGGCGGCAAAGTTACTGCGCTCCAAATTTGATGCCTTTTCCCATAGGATAACATTACGGCATCCGCCACATTACAGGAATCCTTTGCTGCCCTGCAGCAGAATAACGGTTTGGTCTTTCAGGCTGAAATTTGGAGGGAAGAAAGCCAACATCCCACAGATGTGTCTTTTGGTGGTTTGGTGAAAAAATATTGTAGGGCAGCAAAGTGATGGCACTCCAAATTTGACACTTTTTCCCATAGGATAACATTATGGCGTCCGTCACGCCTTTCGGGGCCCAAATCTCGGAAACTATGCGAGATATGGACTTTTTGTCACAAAACTGCTTAGCCCCTCACATGAGAGCTAAGTAGAAAGTCATAATTCATATGAAATTTTAATTTTTTTTCTACGTCGTACGGTTCGTGAGATATAAGCAATTTAGTATTCCAAGTCCTAATTTTCTGCTCCAAGGCCCATTATTATGCATACATTCTTTGTTTTCACTGTTTTTTTCAATGCAGTTTTTGGGGAAAAGAAGGGTGTGCCCTTTCGTTACTGTGCCAGTTAGCATTTCCAGTTGCGTTTCCGTTACCGTTCACGTCACTAGTTCCCGTCTATGCTACCGTGTGCATTACGGTTTGCATTTTCATTTGCACTTGCATTTGCATTTGCATTTCTGTTTCATTTGATGTTATTGTTGCTGTTACCATTACCATTTGAATTTGCAATTGCGGTACCATACCTGTGCGTGTTACGGTTTGCGTTTCTGGACGTGCTTGCATTTGTGTTTGCGTTTCTGTTTCCTTTCACGTTATTGTTGCTGTTACAGTTATCATTTGCATTTACAATAGCGGTACCATGACCGTGCGTGTTACCAGTTGCGTTTCCATATGCGCTTGTGTCTCCATTTGTGTCACTGTTTGCTTTGGCATCACTTTGTGCCTGCGTTTTCTATTAACGCTTGCTTTACAATTTACGTTTGTGTCACCATGTGCGCAACCATTACTGCTTGTGTTTGCATTGCTGTTACTGTTATTATGTCACAAAAAATCACATGGTGGGAGCATTCCATTCACTATTTGTAGTCCTCATTCTCAAAAAGAAGGGAAATTAGAGGCAAAAACTCTGTTTAATGCATCAGTTAGGGTTGTTCCACAGCAACAAAAGTGAGGAAATTCTGTGTTAGGGTTGAAAACCCCCCTTGCATCCCCTCAGTCCGCTCCCCCAACCAGCATCGGGGTGTGTATTGGGGTTATCAGTCCTAACTTTCACCCCATTCTACTATGACTCAGCTTGGTCATGCATGTGATGGGGTGAGAGTTAGGGCCGACGACCCCAATGCACACCCCGATGCCAGTTGGGGAGTGGGCTGAGGAGGTGCAAGGGGGGTTTTCAACCCTTGCACCAAATTTCCTCACTTTTGTCACTGTGGAACAACCCTAACTGATGCATTAAATGGAGTTTTTTGCCTCTAATATATATCTATATATATATATATATATATATATATATATATCTATTTTATATATATATATATATATATATATATATATATATATATAGTATATATATGTCTATATTCATTTCAAAAAATGTCATTATTGCACCATTAGGGTTGAATGGTTAAAAGTAGGGAAATGCAGTCTTTGGGCTCCTAAACATAAGGCCCCACCCCCACTGCACATGCAGAAGCAGGCATGAGGGGAACTTAGGCTTCCCAACCCCAACACTCCACCCACACCCATGACTTCCAATTGTAAGACCCCACCCCACCCCTATCCTGCATGCAGAAACAGGTGTGATGGGTGTACCCTGGCATTTCACACCCTAATGCTCACCCAATCTCTTATTCTGTACCCATGTTACCTTAGTCTTAGAATGGGGTGAGCATTAGGGTTCAAAATGCCAAGGTACACCCTCTTTGTCTCTCTCTCTCCTCTGGATGGCACAAGTAAAAGATTTATTTTGCCAGCCCTGTACAAACAGCAACACTAAAGGCAGGAAAACAAAGAAACTTTTATTTGGGTTTTCTAAGACTAACATTTCTCTTGGGCCCCCAGTAGTCTCTCTCTCACCTTTAGATCTGGATGGCACAAGTCAAACATTTTACTGCATACTCATCCCTCCATAGATGCATGACAAAATTATCAGCATAGCCATCTCATTACCCCAGGACATGTAGCTGGTAGGTAGACAAAATTTTCAAATCCATGCCAAAACATAATTCTGCACAACTAGAATGCCATTCTGTGCCACAGGTGCAAATGCACATTTTTGACAGGATTTGAAAAATGACAGCTGTGACATACATAAGCTCGAGTAATAAGAAGGCAATGTTGAAAATCTGGGGTCAAAATATGTAAGATTTCCGGAGTTATGAGCATGCATACCAAAATTGCAATGAATGGACATAACTGTCATTTTTTTCAAATTTTGACCCCAAATTTTGAACATAGTCTTCTTATCACCCCACCTCATGAACCCCATAGGTAACATTTTTGAAATCTATGGGAAAATACCATTATGTGCCAGAGGTGCGAAAACATGTTTGGGCAGGACAAGAAAAATGACAGTTGTACTGTTGATGTGATGGTGTGATAAAATGCCTATACTGAAAACTTGGAGGGAAAATATTGAAAATAACCAAAGTTACATGCGCGCGTACAAAATTTTCAATGACCACTCGTAACTCAGCCATTGTTAGGAGTTTTTTCACCACATTTTCAACATGGCCTTTCTGGATCCCCACCTCATGAACACTGCCACTGACATTTCACTCATTCGTCCCAAAACATGATTTCACACAGTGATGGTGCCATTCTGCACCACAGTTTCATAAACACATTTTGGGCAGGATGTGAAGAATGACAGCTGTACTGTTCATGAGGTGGTGTTAAAAAATGCCAATGTTAAATATTTGGAGTCAAAATATTGTAAATTATCAAAGTTATATGCCTGCGTAGAAACTGTGCAATGCACGCTTGTAACACAGCCATTTTTAGGAATTTTTTTCACCAAATTTTCAACAGGAGCTTTTTGGAACTGCACCTCATGAACATTGGCACTGTCATTCGATAATCAGTCATGAAAGGTGATTCCACGTAGTGACCACAAAATCACCTTTCATGACCAAGTAACAAAATGACAGTGCCAGTGTTCATGAGGTGGGGTCCCAAAAAGCCCATGTGGAAAATTTGGTGAAAAAATACTGAAAAATGGCTGAGATATCAACATAGTTAAAAACTCCATTGACAGCCATTATATGGCCTTTACCTTGATTCTTCAGTTCGCAGTTCAGCTTTGAAGAGTGCAGATGTGTCCCAGTCCACTGAAGATGACAGCGGACAACCACCAGAGGTAAGTATAGGGTAAGGGGAGGTGGGTTCTCAGTGAGAGGGTGTGGATGGGGGGAGGGGCTGAGTGGCAATGGCAAGGGATGGTTTTCTTTCTTTCAGAAAAAAAAGTAAAGACATTGTGGGACTGTCTTCTTGTTTTCAGGTTACTAAAAAATATTGTAGGGAAACACTGGGAGTGGGCTTCTCAATGTCCCACAGTACTGGGGTAGGAATAAAATAAGTTTTGGACACTGGCAGTGGGCTCCCTAGTGTCTAACAATAGTTGGGGGGGATTGAGCACCCCGATGTTGGCAACTACATCATGGGACGGTTTTCTTTTTTTTAGATAAAAAAAGATATATATATATATAATTATTTTGGGACTGTGGGAGTGGGCTCCCCAGTGTCCCACACTGTTTTGGGAGGAGATAAATAAAACAATTTGTGGACACTGGGAGTGGGTAGTAGAGTAATTGGATGGGGTGTGTAAATGCTGACATGGGGATTGGAAACCCCGATGTCTGCAAGTACATTGCAGGACTGTTTTCCTTTTTTTAGGTTAAAAAAAATATATATAATTCTCTGTGGACACTGGGAGTGGGTTCCCTAATGTCCACACATCAAAAGTGCTTCATTCATTTCTCTTCCTAATTGGAGAAAAAACCTGGCCGGTAGCATAATGTCTTCAACCTAGAATCCCACATCGCAGCTGTTCCTGTGACATGGGATCCTTCGTCATGCTAAATATCTATTTTTCCCATAGGAAATAATAGGAAATGCAAAACTGAATAACTTTGGAATGGATTAATATTTTCCCACCAAACCTTCAAAAGGCATATCTCTGAGGCCAATGCTTTCTACCCTGAAAAGCCATTTCCGAGATACAGGTGGACAAAAAAAAGTACAAAAAAAAACTCCAAACCTTCTTTATTTTCAACACTCTGCATCTCAGAAACAGCTAAAGCTATTGGGACAAAATTGACCATATACAAACACCTACCTAAGGCAATTATGCATGCCAAATTTCATAGAAATCACATCAACCATTAAAAAGTTATTAAGGTCCAAAAATTGCCCTTTAACATTAAACACGCTCATCAACCCTAATATATCTATCTATTTCTAGCTCTCCCTCTCTCTCTTTCTCTCTAAATATATATATATATATATTATATATATATATATATATGTTCATTGCAATGAACTCCATTAATGCATCAGTTAGGTTTGATATCACAGTGAAAAAAAGTTTGAAATTTGGTGTTAGGATTATCAACTCTACAACCCCCACCCTCCATATACCAAGAGGCATATGAGTATGCATTGAGGTCATCAGGCCTAACTCTCACCCCATTCCATGTGTAAGGAAGCTGACATAGTACAGTATAGGAGAATGTGGTGAGAGTTAGGCCAATGACCCCAAGGCACATGCCAATGCATGTTGGTGTGTGGAGGGTGGGGGGTTGTAGGGTTGGTAAGCCTCACACCAAATTTGCAAACTTTTGTCACTGTGATATCAACTCTAACTGATGCATTAATGGAGTTTTTTGCAATGAACTTCCCTTCTTTTTGAGAAAGTGTAATATTACTCATATGTGTTTGTGGGAGAGCAGGACACTGCATGCATTTTGTAATTGTCACTGATTTTCATGTCTATACATAAATGTGGTTGTGGGATAGCAGGGCCCTGCGCTCCCAGTATTGCATAATGGACAGCCCTGTGCTCCCAGTATTGCATAACGGTATCCATATGTGGGAGCGCAGTGGCCTCTGGGCCTTGCTCTGCTATCTACCCATAAGTATTGAGACAAAGTGCAGGCCTAGAGACATTCCAACTAACCCTTGTGCTGCAAATATGGCAATATCTCAGTAACAATAGGAACTTTGGAAAAAATTCCACCGCAGTTGTAATCATGATCTGGCATCCTGTATGCATGCTTAGTATAAAAAAAGGTGTACTAAGCTGTCTTTAGCGAAAAATCCATATCTCAAATTGTTTTCGAGATATAGGTGCCGAAAGGTGGTGCAGACACCACAATGTTATCCTATGGGAACTGTCAAAACTCCAGAATGTTATAACTATGGAATCAGTGAATATTTTTTTCACCAAATCAGGAAAAGACACCTGTGGTGCAAGCCCTTGCTGCCCAGCAAATTTCAGGCCAAAAGTCCTAACTGTTTTGTTGCTATGAAATGGCAAAAAAACTGTTTTTTTGGAGGCGTACTTTCTCACAAATTTGCAAAATTGTTGTAAAATTTTGTGAACGTTTTCGCGTAAACATTTGCAAAAGTCCATGGAACTTTTGTGAAAGTTATACTGGTAAAATGGCGGAAAAAGTTCAGAAAACATATTTCCAGGCATTAGTTTTAAAAACTAATGCCAGGATCATGTTCTTGGGGCCCTGATTAGATAAACACAATTATCGGTGTTTACCAAGGGGAAGTATTTTTGAATTACAGCGTTTTTTTCTGCATTATTAACTGAAAACAAGATGGTGGCAGCACGGAAGTGCAAAACCCATTTGCGGCAGTAAAAAGTACTTTTGCAACCGTTTTCATGCTGGATATATATTTTTTCCCATAGGCTATAATGGGAAACTTTTTTAATAACTTTTGAACTGCTTAATATTTTGTGACCAGACCTTCAAAAGGCACATCAGTGACCCAGTCCCCATATACTATGAAAATTGCAGACCAGAACCACAAACCATTTGGGCTGTAGCCCTGAGTAAAGAATTTGCCAAAAAGTGAGGATTTTTCACACTTTTGGTACTCCGCAGCTTCTCAACCACACATCCGACCACAATGAAACTTGTCAGATCCAGAGATCTATGGCAGCAGACTGTGCATGCAAAATTTCAGGCAAAGTGGTCAAACAGTTACACAGTTATTAAAGTGCAAATTTGTGGTTTTAACATAGAAGTGGCTGTGCAACCCTAACTATAGCGGCACTACTATGCCAGTAAAATATCTAGATCTATCTCTTTCTGTCTCTCTCTCCCTCTCTCTCTATATATATATATATATATATATATATATATATATATATATATACACACACACACATATATATATATATATTCATGGCAAAAACTCCATTTAATGCATCAGTTAGGGTTATTCCATAGTGACAAAAGTGAAGAAATTTGGTGTTATGGTTGCTACCTCATTCTTAATAACAGGTATCAGGGTAAAGTGCTAGTCATTATCTAACTCTCACCCCATTCCATGTGTAAATAAGCTGAGGTGGTGCAGGAGAATGGGATGAGAGTTAGGCCTGATGACCCCAATGCACACCCCGATGCCTGTTGGTGGGGGCTGGGTGGGTGTGGGGTGCAAGGGGTGGCAACCCTAACACCAAATTTCCTTGCTTTTATTGCTGTGGAACAACCCTAACTGATGCATTAAATGGATTTTTTTGTCATGAATATATATATACATATATACATACATACATATATTATAGCTACATGGTACTGCAGCTTTAGTTAGGGTTGAGTACCCCATTTAAGGTTAAATGGTGAATTTTGCACCTTAATAACTTTGCCACTATAAAATGGATTTTCCTGAAATTTGGCAGGCATGGAGCGGTAACATAGATCTTGGGATCTGCCAAGTGTCGTACCAATCGGATATACAGTTGCAGAGTTATTAAACGACATTCTGTAGTGCATTTACGCTTTTTTGCGCATTCTTTGCTCGCACCTACAAGTTGCATGGTTTGCTCTACTGGTCCAAAAACTTCAGGGCACATGCAGTGAGGGTCCCTGATGTGTCTTTCAAAATGTTTGTGAAAAAATATTAAACGGTTCAAAAGTTATTCAAAAAACAAGTTTCCCATTATAGTCAGTGGGAAAAGTTAACAAAAAGTTTGACAGTGTCGCAAATGCAGTTTTTAGTGTCGCAAATGACCCCTGTAGTGTCGTGAGTCAACCATTTTTTTTTCAGTTAGTGGTTACAGAAATGCTTGGCATTTAAATTTGGGACCCTCTAGGGACATGATTATTTTTGTGTTCACCTAGCCAAGCCCTGAGGATGCTAGCCATGTCTTTTTTGGGGGGATAAAACACTCCAGAAATATATTTTTCAAATTTTTGTAATCTGTAGTGTTGCAAAGTTGTGTCAAACTTGCGACACGTTCATGATTTTTTTTGCGAAAGTGACTCAAATCACGACACTACTTTGCAACACTACGGCCAAAATAACAGGAATTGTTTGCCACCCTGCTGCAAAAGAATGGTTTGGTCTTTTGGGCTGAAATTTGGAAGGAAGAAAGCCAACATCCCACAGATGTGCCTTTTGGTGGTTTGGTGAAAAAATATAACAGGGTGGCACAGTGACGGCACTCCGAAGTTGACACTTTTTCCCATAGGATAACATTATGGCGTCCGTTGCGCCTTTCGGGGCCCGTATCTCAGAAATGATGCGAGTTACGGACTTTTCGTCACAAAAATGCTTAGCCCCAAGCAGGGGATAAGTACAAAATTAGCCAGAAAAGTCATAATTCATATGAAATTTAAATTTTTTTTTCTATGTCGTACAATTCTTGAGATATAAGCAATTTAGTATTCCAAGTGCCCATTTTCTGGTCCAAGGTCCATTATTATGCATACATTCTTTGTAGTCACTGTGTTTCTCTATACAGCTGTTGGGGAAAACCAGGGTGTGTGCTCCAGTTACTGTTACACTTAGCGTTTCCATACCCATTTGCATTAGCGTTCCTGTGTACGCCACCGTGTGCGTTATACTTTGCATTTTCATTTGCACTTGTGTTTGTGTTACTGTTACCATTTGCATCTCCACTACTTTTTGTGTTTGCATTTCGATTTGCATCACCGTGCGCATTACCATTTGTGTTTGTGGCTGCCCTTCCATTTGCATTTGTGTTTTTGTCTTTCTTTTTGCGTCATCGTTGCTGTTACCCTTACCATTTGCATTTCCAATTGCGTTACCATGACTGTGCGCGTTACAGTTTGCATTTCCTTATGCACTTGTGTTTGTGTTTCCTTTGGCATTATTGTTGCAGTTACCATTACCATTTGCATTTCCAATTGCAGTACCATGACCATGCGTGTTACCATTGCATTTCTGTATGCGCTTGCGTTTGCGTCTCTGTTTGCATCACTGTTCACTTTGGCGTCACTTTGCGCTTGCATTTCTATTAACATTTGCTTTACCATTTACGTTTGCATCACCATGTGCGTAACCGTTTGAACTTGCATTTGCATTGCAGTTACCATTACTATGTGACAAAAAATCATGTGGTAGGAGCACAGGGCACGAAGGGCCCGCGCTCCCACCACCACATTCATTCACTATTTATAGTCCTCATTCTCAAAAAGAAGGGAAATTCATGGCAAAAAAATCAGTTTAATGCATCAGTTAGGGTTGTTCCACAGCGACAAATGTGAGGAAATTCGGTGTTAGAGTTGAAAGCCCCTTGCATCCCCTAACCCACCCCCAACCGGCATTGGGGTGTATTGGGGTTGTTGGTCCCACTTTTACCCCATTCTCCTATACTTCACCATCTCAGCTTGTTTACAAATGGAATGGGGTGAGAGTTAGGGGCTGATGACCCCAATGCACACCCCGATGCCAGTTGGGGGTGGGCTTAGGGTGCAAGGGGGCTTTCAATCCTAACACCGAATTCTCGCTTTTTGTTGCTGTGGAACAACCCTAACTGATGCATTAAAAATATGTATATTATAGTGGCGCGGTTGCGTCACTATAGTTAGGGTTCAGCGGTCACTTACATACTGAAGTCAAAAGTTTGGGCGTTAATAACTTTAGACCCATTTAACAGATTTGCCTGAAATTTGGAATGCACGGTGGGGCATGGTAGATCTCTTGATCCACCAAATTGTGTTTCAGTCAACTTACGGTCTTTGCATACGAAAACACTGAAAAATGCAAAATTTTCCATTTTTGGAGGCAGCTTTTTCGATTTTGGATGTGGCTCTGCACAGCCGTCATGTGGTGTGCCACTCTGAAAGGTGACTTGTTTAAAAGAGCTTTGGTGGCCGAACATGCTGCTTTTCATTTGGTGAAAAAATATTAAGGCATTGAAAAGTTATGCCACTTTTAAGTTCCCATTATAAGTCAATGGGAAAATTTATATGTATGTTTTGAGAACAAAGAATGGGGTTCTGACCATCTGGTCCCACCTGACCATCAAAGAATTTGCAGCCTCGTGATTCAAGAATCTTTGTCCCTGAGAATTTTCAAAATTCTTTGATCACAAGGTCCGCCATCTTGTTTTTTAATTTCTGATCGGAAAAACACAAATATCGTGGCTCAGGGGTCACTTCTGAAGTAAAACTTGGATGGGTTTTACTTAGGGGGCTCTGATCTATCGAGCCATGCCTTTGGCTTCATCCAAAGCAGTCAAAAAATAGAGTTATAAGCTTTTAAAATCTTAATTTGCGGCTCGCTAACGATCTTTGATTGCAAGCCTGCAAATTCTTTGATCGTGAGATTCTTTGATTGCGATCTTGCATCGTGACCTAAAAACACTAATATCTCGGCTCAGGGGTGGGCTAGGAACATAAATGAGGGTGGGTTTTGATAAGGAGGCTTTGTTCTATCGAGGCATGGTGTTGGTTTGCTTCAAATCAGTACAAAATTGCATTTAGCCATTTTTTATTCTTTGACCACGAGCATGCAATTTCTTTGATTGCGAGCCTGCAAATTCTTTGATCGTGAGATTCTTTGATCATGATCATGCATCGCAAGCGAGGGATGAGACAGCCCAATTTAAAAATCAATTTTCTCAGCCCAGGGGTGCCCTTGGAAGCCAAATGAGGGTGGGATTTACTCAGGAGGCTTCATTCTGTCGAACGATGGCAGTGGTTTACCGCAATTCCTTCAATTTTTTGATTTATAATATTTTTAATTCTTTGTTCGTGAGCCTGCAAATTCTTTGATCATGAGCCTGCAAATTCTTTGATCGTGAGATTCTTTAATTTCGATCTTTGATCGCAAAATAGGGACAAGATGGCCAGATTTTTTATAATGGAATAGATAGAGACATTTTACTAATCTTTGATATTGAATATATTGAATATCTCGGAAATGGTTTGTTTTTTTTATTTTAAATTTGGAGGGTGTTTACGGTATGTCCTGTGGAGGTTAATTACAGTGTTTAAGTGTCAGAAAATTGTTTTTGGTGGAGATATGGCGTGGCGCAGTTTACATTCTGCAGACAGCATTTTGCTTGAGGTGGTGGCTTGAAATTGATAGGATACCTAGCCTTGGTGTCATGGATGTGGTTTCCAGTCATTGTGTGTGTTAAATGTCAACAGGTGTGGAACTGTGCCACTCTGACGAATGCAAATTTCAAATTTTGACATGTTATATCTCAGACATGGTTTGGTCTTTTCACTTGAAATTTGGAGGGTGTTGACTGTATGTCCTGTATATGTGAATTGCTGTGTCTATGTGTTGGACAATATATTTTTGGAGGACATATTGTGTGGCACTCTTTACATTTTGTGGACAGCGTTTTCTATTGTTCTACTACATTAACATTTGTTTGGTGGCTGGCCGTGGTGTCGTCACTGTATTTTTAAGTCATTATGTGTGTAATGTGGCCTGACACTTACAGGTTGGTGGCCCCATGCTCCCACCAACTTGTGTAATTTTCTACTTTTCAGTTCTTTCTTAAAAAGTAAGGAAATTCTATGCAAAAAAACTTTGTTAATGCATCAGTTAGGGTTATTCTACAGTGACAAAAGTGAGGAAATTTGACATTAGGTTTCCCACCCCTTGCACCCCAGCCCCACCCCCCCCCACCAACAGGCATCGGGGTGTGCATTGGGGTTGTCAGCCCCAACTCTCACCCCCCATTCTCCTACACTGCACCACCTCAGCTTGTTTACACCTGGGATGGGGTGAGAGTTAGGCCTGATGACTCTCAAAGCACACCCTGATGCTTGTTGGTGGGGCAGGGTGGGGGTGGGTGCAAGGTGGGAACCCTAATGTCAAATTCTCACTTTTGTCACTGTAGAATAATCCTAACTGATGCACTAACAAAGCTTTTGAATAGAATATATATACATACATATATATCTATATATATAATAAAGAAAGAGAGAGAGACAGAGAGAGAGAGAGAGGAGAGAAAGATCAAAAACTGTATTAATGTGCATCCATTAGGTTGAAGCAAAAAGTAGAGGAAATAGGGCATTCGGTTTGACACCCTAACACCCCTACCTATCCCTCCCACCCCACTGCCATTCTTCCACAGACCAACAGTTTTGATGTGCCTGAGTCAAGTCAGTCTAACTCCTCACCCCATTCCATGTAAGGAATCTGAAATGGTACAGCATAGGAGAATGGGGTGAGAGTTAGACTGATGACTCCAGGCACACCCTGATGCCTGTTGGTCTGTGGAGAGCTGGGGTGGGGTGGTAGCTTTGGGTGGGCGGGTGTTAGAGTGACAAACCAGACACCTAATTTCCCTACTTTTGTTTCCTCAACCCTAACTGATGAATTAAATTTTTTTGCAATGAATTTCCTTACTTTTTGAGAAAGTGTAATCTTCCTTATATGTTTGTGGGAGGGGCCTGTGCTCCCATCAGTCTATAGTGTGTTTTGAGTGTACCGGGCCCTCTGTCATGTTAGAGCACAGGGCACTCCAGGCCCTGCACATCTATGTAGCCATAAGTGTATACACATTGTAATCAACCTTCATCTCTCTGTGGGATCAATGTTCCCATCAGTCCATAATGGTATCAATTTGTGGTAGCACAGGGCCCTCCCATCTATCCATAAGTGTTTAGACATTGTAATGAACTGTCATCTCCCTGTGTGAGGGCCCTGCTCTCCCATTATTGCATAATTGTATCCATATGTGGGCCTTGTGCTCCCATCTACCTATAATTGTAGAGATGCAGCGCAGGCCTAGAGACATTCCAAGTAACCCCTATACTGCAAATGATGCAATATCTCAGTAACTGTAGGCACATGGGCAAAAATTCCACCGCAGTTGTAACCATGCAAGGGGTGGGAACCCTAATGTCAAATTTCCTCACTTTTGTCACTGTAGAATAACCCTAACTGATGCATTAACAAAGCTTTTTGAATAGAATATATATACATACATATATGTCTATATATATATATAGAGAGAGAGAGAGACAGAGACAGAGAGAGAGAGAGAGAGAGAGATCAAAAAACTGTATTAATGCATCCATTAGGGTTGAAGCAACAAAAGAATGGAAATGAGGCATTCGGTTTGACACCCTAGCACCCCCTACCCAACCCTACCACCCCACCACCACCCTCCACAGACCAACAGTTTTTGGGATGTACCTTGGAGTTGTCAGTCCTAACTCTCACCCCATTCCATGTGTAAGGAAGCTAAAATGGTACAGCACAGGAGAATGGGGTGAGAGATAGGACTGATGACTCCAAGGCAAACCCTGATGCCTGTTGGTCTGTGGAGGGCTGGGGTTGGGTGGTAGTGTTGGGTTGGCGGGTGTTAGAGTGTCAACCCAGACACCTAATTTCCCTACTTTTGGTGCCTCAACCCTAACTGATGAATTAATTTTTTTTGCAATGAATTTCCTTACTTTTTGAGAAAGTGTAATCTTCCTTATATGTTTGTGGGAGGGCCCTGTGCTCCCATCAGTCTATAGTGCGTTTTGGGTGTAACGGGCCCTCTGTCATGTTAGAGCACAGGGCACTCCAGGCCCTGCACATCTATGTAGCCATAAGTGTATACACATTGTAATCAACCTTCATCTCTCTGTGGGATCAATGTTCCCATCAGTCCATAATGGTATCAATTTGTGGTAGCACAGGGCCCTCCCATCTATCCATAAGTGTTTAGACATTGTAATGAACTGTCATCTCCCTGTGAAGGGCCCTGATCTCCCATTATTGCATAACTGTATCCATATGTGGGCCCTGTGCTCCCATCTACCTATAATTGTAGAGATGCAGCACAGGCCTAGAGACATTCCAAGTAACCCCTATACTGCAAATGATGCAATATCTCAGTAACTGTTGGCACATGGGCAAAAATTCCACCGCAGTTGTAACCATGGCTCGATAGCCTGCATGCATGCTTAGCTGTGTTTAGCGAAAAATCTGTATCTCTAACCATTTTCAAGATATAGGCCCTGAAAGGTACAGCATCCACCACATTGTTATCCTATGGGAAATTTCCAAACGTAAACATTTTATAACTAGGGAAGCAATGTTAATTATATCACTAAACCGGAACAGTTACATCTGCGAGACAAGTCCTTTATACCCTGAAATTTTCAGCCCTTAATCCCAAACTGTTTCTTTGCAGTGAAGTGACAAAGAAACAGCAACTTTTAAAAAATTATTTTTCGCAAGCTGTCAAAATCTCTGTTCATGAGCCAAATCCCTTTTCATGAGCTGTCAGAATTCCTTTTTGCAAGGTGATCCCTTTTTGTGAGGTATGGCCATCTAATCCTGAAATGACAAAAAGGGATTTTGACAGGTAGCGAAAAGGGATTTTAACAGCTCACGAAGAGGGATTTTGACAGCTTATGAAAAGGGATTATCAAAAGTAATCCCTCATCGTGAGCTGTCAAAATCCTTTTCACAAGACAATCCCATTTCGTGACCTGTAAGAATCCCTTTTCACAAATCGATTCTTTTTCACAAGGTAGCACCATCTTTTCCTGAAATGACAAAAAGGGATTTTGACAGCTCGCGAAAAGGGATCAGCTCTCGAAAAGGGATTTTTAAAAGTAAAAAACTAAACATTACGGGGCCACGGTAAAGTAAATCAAAGGCATAGTTTTGCAGAGGAGGCCCACATGAACAAAACCCATGATTCATGTCTTCAGAAGACATCCCTGGAGTGAGTTATAACATTTTGTTTGTTGAGGAAAAATGAAAACAAAATGGTGGTTTCGCGAAGAAGGATTTATTTCTCATGAAGAAGGATTTTATAAATTCCTCTTCGTGAGCTGTCAAAATCCTTTTTTGTTAGTCCAAATCTCTCTTTGAACCTGTGTAGCTATCCAAAAGACTGAACTGAGCATGCTCAGAACCCAAAATTTCAAAATTGAATAATGCTGGCATGGATTAATATTTATTCACCAAAACCAATGCTGGCTTGTTTTGGGGGCCAAGCTCTTTCTATCCTGAACATTTCCGACCAAAATTCTAAATGCTGTAGCTGCAGCACAAAGGGGGACAAACAGCAAAAACGGGTGAAAAAAAAGACTTACATTTTTGGCACTATGCGAAGCACGAAAACTGCAACTCCGATCCAAATGAAATTTGGCACATCAAGAGAGCTACCACATGGGGCAGCACATGCCAAATATCATGCAAATCTGTTGAAAGGTTGCAAAATTATTAAAGTGCAAAATTTGAGGTTTAACATTAAACTGCCTACCCAACCGTAACTATAAGTGATGCTACTGTGCCACTTGTAATTATATATATATATATATATATATATATATATATATATATATATATATATATATGTGTGTGTAAATATATGTAAATACAACATATGTTTTTGTATAAATGCAGGGATAAAAAGTAATATCTTGGCCAGGTCGTGTTGATATCACTGATATCTCCACATTCCTATACGTTATCGTAATGAAACTGAAAGAATTTCCCACTTCGCGATCTACTGCCCGGTTGTCTCTACCCAACCCCCCATACAGCTCTCAGTCATCTATGAAATTATCTGGTTGATTCTGCCATTATTTTTGGAAAAAAATACATATTTTAAATGCTTATCTGGTTGATCCTGCCACTCTGAGCACTTTCTCTTTTCCTCTGTATGTACAGTAGCATGGCCAAGCGCTATCTACACCGATGGTTGTTATATTGTCACACATTTTCTAGAAGGCACCTTGAGTTCAAAAACTCAGAAAACGCTGTGCTTTATGCACAGCTTAGTGTTCTTTCTTGAAAAAAAAGCTGCTGACTGCACACAGACTGCAGTGAGTGAGTCGGCGGCTTCGGAACAGTGGAGGAAGTGTGAGCATCTGTTGCTAGGAAACAGATGCTTGCACTTCCCTGTGCTGTTCTGAAGCCATGAACTGGCTTGCTGCAGTCTGTGTGCAGTTGGTATCTTTTTTTCAGCAAAGAACACTAAGCTGTGCATAAAGCACAGCGTTTCCTGAGTTTTTGAACTCAAGGTACCTCCTAGAAAACATCTGACAATACAACAACCATCGGTGTACATAGCGTTCAGCCACGCTACATGCAGATGAAAAGTGAAAACGCTCAGGGTGGCAGGATCAACCAGATAAGCATTTAAAATGCTATTTTTTTCTAAAATAATAGCAGGATCAACCAGACACTTTTTAATAACTTTAAATTGACAGGATCAACCAGATATTTGAATACCCTATATAATCTGTTGTGTTGGAGGGCATGGGGAGCTCTGTTGGGGGGCATGGGGAGCTCTGTGTGTGTGGGGGATTACAGGATAAACCAGATAACTCTTTTTAAAAAATAACCATAAATAGCAGGATCCACCAAATATTTTTTAAACAACAAATGACATCTGCTGTTTTTGCAGCATTTCTTTAAGGGGGTTGTATTGCTGGGGCCATCACCTTTATGTTGCCCATTGCATTGAGAGGGCATGTGGTGGGTTGTGTTGGGGGGGCAAAACATATAGGGCCAGATATTCAAACTGCTCCCAAAAGGTGTGCAATAGCAGGAGCAAGTGCAAGTCTATTGTGCCCATGCGCAAGAGACGCGATATTCAAAAACAGAGCAGGCCAAATTGAGCCTACAGCCGACGACTGAATATCGCACCACCTGCACCATAGCGCAACTAGGGAGGGGAAGCTGGGCAGATCACATGCGCCATAGCACAACAAGGGATGTTCAGCTGAGCAGTCCAGAGGTGCCGTAGAGCAACCAGGGAGCCTCCAGCAGAGCAATGTAACTGCACAATCAGGGAGGTAGGGGCCCACTACCCATGCCACAGATGGGCACAGGAACACACAGCAGAACAGACATCGTCCCCCCACACCCCAAGCACAGCACAACTAGGGGAAGGCTAGAATAACCACTGGCCCATGGAGACAAGCAACCAACCCACAGCCTGGCCATGGTGCCCCATCACACCTACCGGCAAGCTGTGACTGGCACACAAGGAGGGCAGACCACCCCATGCCACACCGTCCCCCTCAGTGCAGAGCACACCCTGCACTGTGACCCCAGACACCCCCCCATGAGCAGTGACCACCACTGCAAGAAACCCCATGCATGCCACCACCCCCACTGTGTCAATGCAACCCTGTGCACCACAGAACCATGCAAGCCAGCCCCACCACGAGCACCCATCAGTGGGTTGCAGCACATGGCAATGCAACAATGGCAGACACAGTGCCACCATGCACAGTCCCCCCTGAGGCACTGCTGAGAGACCGACCATGCGTCGGCACAAGAGGTACCCCACATGGGACACCACCACCAGTGGTACAGCGCCCTGCACAGTATTCCAGTGACACACCCCGACCAACCACTGGCCCCAACAGCCAGCACAGACACCCACAGTGGCACGTGGAAGCATGCACCACACAGGGTATGGACAGACACCCACCCATACCCAAGGACACACCAACACAGGGATGCAGTGGTGGGGCAACCAAGCCCCCACTGTGGGCTCTTGTAAGCCATGTACACACAACCCACAGTCCACCATGGCACTGGAGTTCCAGCAACCCTCCGCAGGCACTGTGGACCCGTACACCACCAGTAGTTGCCCGGAACACAAGCCACAGACAGTGGGGCACATCCCGTGCAACACACACAAGGCACAGCATGGAGGTGAGACAACAACTGTGGTGCCCACATTGCAACCTGAGCCAGGTATGCACCACACCAGTGACAGGGGCAACCCAGCAAAGTGACGGGTACAGTGTCCACCCTGCAGGGACTGCCACCACTGACATGCCAGCGGACCATGCAGGTCACAGACAGGCATGTGTGTCAGCTGCACAGGCCATGGATGGGCCGATGGGAGCACCATGGACACAGAGCACATGCCATGGACCACTGTACACAGTCATCCAGTGCACAGGGAACAACACACACACCACAGACACTGACTGATAGCTACCCCCACACCATAGTCACCTCCACACGGACACACACACACATACCCATGACTGCACCACCCCTGATGCCATACACACCACTGCAGCTGAGCACCTATAGCCTGCTGCAAATCAGAGACCACCACAGTATTCATACCAAAATCAAATGTATTGAAAATATAACAGTCAAATATGTGCAAGAATAAAAACTATATATAAGCTTGGGGGAGTACAAACAAGGTGGGGGTGGGTAGGGGGAAGGGGTGGACAAATGGGATGGGATAGGAGGGGTGTGAGGGTGGGTCCAGGGGGTAGGGGAAGTCAGGGATCAAGGGACTCCTATCGGCACCGCCATTCAGAACTCCGTGACCTCTGGCCTCTGTGCCTCCGCAGCACCCCCGTCATGTCCAGCCTCCTCAGAATGTCCAGGGACTCGTGGGCCAGCTGTAGGATCTCCCTTAAGGCGTCCCGAATGTCCCTGAGATGGCATGTACCTAGGAAAAGGGAGCACAGTCAATAGGTGTGAATGCACAACCCCATACAGCCCACCCACTGTGCATGGCATACGGCCATGGGACATACCACTGTGATGGTGTGTGACCACCCGCAGTGATCATTTCCACAGGACCTGCCCACCCAGGTGCATACAGCCATGTGGAATGCTGCACACACCCATGGGCCAAGTCACGCACAGCACCACCGTGGCCGTTTAGTGGCATGGCTATGTGGTGCAAAGGCAGTGGCACAGCCACTCACCTGGTGCACGCATGGACCACCAGTGATGCACACCCAGACATGCATTGCCACTGGACAGTGTTGACTGTAACAAGTTGGTGCATGGCAGTGGTGTCGATGAATGGTGGCCATGCCCCACTGCCCACCCTGTCACACAGCATGCAATAGTAATCATGGATGTATGGCACTCACCCTCATTGGGCCGGTCAGGTGGGCGGTGATGGCCCTCGCCCCACTTGGCTGCACTGTCCTCCCCCCTCCGCCACTCTGCCCGCAATCTGCGGAGTTCATCCGGGCCTGTGGGGAAAAAAAGGAGAGAAGAACATCAGTACATTCCCAAAGCAAAGTCCCCCTGCCCCAAGGTATGTGCCCTCCCACCCAGCCAGATCCACCCACCCCACACCCTGTGAACACTGCCACGGCCAACCCCATATGGTCCCTCCCCAATGTGCTGGATACATACAACACTGTGACCTATATGGACGATAAAAGTGTGTTGATGGAACCCCTACCTGGATGTGGCACCGTGCCCCTCCTGGCACGTGCCCGCAGTCGGGCCAGTATCTCCAGCTCCCTCCTCCGCAGGTCACCATAGCAGTGCCTGCACTGCTCTGCACTCTGGCCCTGTCCGGTGGCCTCTTCCAGGGCAGTGGACACCTCCTGCCACACCTGGGTCCTGGCCCTGGCCAGGGAAGCCTCCCCAAAGAGAGGCCCATGGTGTGGCTCCACAATTGCCACCAGATTGGCGAGCTCAGTTGCTGTCCACTGTGCTGTCTGTCTGCGCGCCATCCTAGCAGCTATAGTAGGCAATATGGTGCTCTGCAGCGCGGCTCCCCACATGCAGATGCTGCGTGGTACAGCGCTGCCATTCCCTATCGCACTGTTACCGAACAGCACGACAGAAGTGCACCCATGCCTGACGCATGGCGCCTAGGGGGCAAAGGTCAGGCACAGGGTCAAGGGTTTCTGGTGTATGGCCACGCACATCGCCATCAGATGACAATGTGTGTAGCGCGACTGGCTGCCTGTGTGCCAGCACCATAGCGGACTACCAAGCAGTAGGGCCATTGCGCCTATGATGGCGCAGTGCCACAGCGCCATGTAGTGACCATCGCTATAGCGCCACTGGCACAATGGTGGCCATGCCCTGCATTGCCTACCATGCACAGCACGTCATCAGCGTAGCAGATGCCTGCGTCAGCAACCTGGGCAAGCGCAGTGAGGTGTACTACGCATGTCACAGGAGTACGCCATTGGCTCAGCACGTTCTACACAATTGCGCAAAGCACAACAGCACGATATTCATCCATCATGTGCAAATCATCTAATCAGCCATTCAATGGTGCAGCACTGCAATTTGCATCTACTTTAAAGTTGCTCCTCACCTCATTTGCATGGATTGCACTATAAAAGTGTGACAATGTGCTGCAGTGGCCATAGTCGGTTACTGCAGTTTATTGATGAGTTGCATGCTGTTTGGGAATGTGGTCTGTGGGTGCAGGGACATGCATGGGACTGCACAGTCACAGGTAACAACTGCCATTCTTACAGGCTACATAATGACCGAGCAGGTTGTTGGAGAGGAGGAAAACAGTGGTGGGAGGAGGAGGAGGCTGAACTTTACAAAGGCTGAAACCGAGGCCCTGTTCGAGGCCTACCTGGATCAGGAGCCACTTCTCAGTGGATGGCGGGGAACCCCACAAGCCCGTGCTGCTGCATGGGAGGAGGTGGCATGTGCTGTGAACCTGCATGGCAGCCACCAGTGCTCTGTGCAGGAGTGTAAGAAGAAGATGGGCACGGACAGGAGAGGGTTAAGGAGAAGGTGGCTGCCATCAGGGCAGCACATGCTGCAGCAGGTGGAGGACAGCCAGAGGTGGTACAGCTAACCCCAGCGGAGGACAGACTTGCTGGAAGCATGCAGCACAGTGCCACTGAGGGTGTTTCGGGTGGTGGCTTCTAGATGGGTGGTGGCCCATCACTGCATGGTAAGTCATGGTCTGTCTATGGGGGGAAGGGTAGGTCACATGCAGTAACACGACTTTGCTTTTCCTTACAGATCATGAGCATCTGCATGGGTCAGCGGTGGTGGGCCTGTCCACTGCGGACAGTCGGATGGAGTCGGAGGTGGGACCATCCACCTCCACAGGTATATATGGATCATTGCGACAGTGGGGCTGCCTGGCTGTCCACACTGATGTCATTGTGACAGGTGTGGAGGAAGCCCTGCCTGTGTCCCAGTGTGCTGGCGTCCACGGATGCCAGCACGCTGTGGCTGTGGCCGGGGAAGAGTCCGGCACCAGTGATGATGACACGACCGTCATGGGCAGTGACATGTGTGTGCCATGGGATGGACACACAGCAGGGCAATTCATGCCCATGGCTGTGGGTGGTGCCGCCGTGGAGGCCTACATGTTAGCACAGTCCCAGGCTGTGCCTGTCAGCACCAGTGGGGCAGCACTGGTGTCTGTTAGGGACAGTGGGACTGTTGCGGCCACTGCGGTGGCACCACTGAACCCTGGGGTGCAGCAGCCGGAGGGGCAGCATCAGCAGTCGCCCACTGGGCTTGGGGGTACAAGGTTCAGTGGCGGTGTCTGTGCACCACCTGTGGACATGCCCAGACCTGGTCCTGGTGCACAGCAGCCACCATCAAGGGGTGCTGAACATCAGGGCCTTGCACACCCTGAGGGACAGGATGCCGAGGAGGCTGATGACCTCTTGGATGAGCACACCTGCCTACTGTGAGCATCGGTCCAGCAGCAGAGGCGGCTTGCGGCTCTGGAGTGGGAAGAGGAGCATCGCAGCAGGGACACCGCACTGATCCTGGCAGAGATGGACCATTTGTGGGAGGATGTGACCGCTGCCATTGACAGGCATGCACAGGCATTCATTGCTGTCATGGCCACAATGGGCACACAGTCAGGTGCCCATGCAGTGTGGACACCACGCAGTGCACTATCCACCCCCCATTCCTGGCGTCATGCGACTCCCACCCTGTCGATGCCGGATCCAGCTGTGGGCATCCCGAGCCCTCCTGGTGCAGGCATGTTCAGTGTGCTGCAGACTCCTGCATGAGCACGGTCATGTTCATGCAGTGGAACCCCTGGGGGACCATCAGTGCCACCCCATGAGGCCAGTGGTCAGCCTGCCAGTGCTGACAGGTCTCGGCGGAGCCACCCACGCATCCGTGGCAGCCGTGTCACTGTGTCGCATGACTGACCTGTCTCCCAGCATGGCTACTGTCTGGTGCTGCCCTGTGTGCATTGTGTGTGTCAGTGGGCAGTGCAGGGGTGGGTACCTGGCCCTGCACGCAGACACACAGTCCACCTGCACACCCTCCCGGCTGCTGTCCGCAGTTGCGTGTGCATGATGATGCCTGCATTGCGCTGTACACCAATGTGCAATGGTGCTCAGCATCTGACGCACGCACATGGACAGGCAGTGGGTGTGGTGGCCTGTGGACATGTGTGTTGCTAGGGTGTGCATTCTGTGTAGGTGTGCCTTCTGCCCTCTGTGCACATTTGTTACATTGTGTGTGGGT